>CM044309.1:30280000-31591500 GCA_024291935.2 Okapia johnstoni | reverse complement strand
AATTCAACAAGAAATGGAAATCACTCTACATTTCATCAAACTGTGATTTGACCAAGATAGACATGGGAGAAGGGGATTCTCGGAATAGGAGACAGTCAGTTTTTTCTTGTGGGTCATGATAGAGTTATATAGGAAGAGCCCTCATTTACCTACTGGTGTGTTTTCAGTAAAATTCTGTTGTCAAAGATGATAAAACACCCTTAAGATCTTCATTTTCAGTTATAGGCGGAAAATATCCAAATGCACGTCAGCATTTTCCTAAAGCTCCTTTATAAGAATTTCATTTAGTGCATGAAGCCCAGGGTGCATAGTGTTGGGCACAGCCAGAATCTGCCAACATGCGTATTTGACAACACAGTTTTTCAGAAAATGTGAATTAATTTCATTAATTAATTTGAATTAATTCATAAAGTTGAATTAATTAATAATTTAAAATATTTATATTTTAAATATAAATTTCCCTCTTCTACTTAAAATTTTTTAACTATTTCATACGGGACCACAGTCCACCAGTGCAACAGCCTGGTACCTTGTGGCCACTCTTTGAAGCAGACTGAGGCACACTAAAGACATTTGGAGATTCTCTAACATTCCTCTTATTGAGAAGTGGTGCTTGGGTATCCTCCCCTTGAAGACTGATGACTGCTGTGACCATTATCATGTGGCAGAAACTGACAGTATCTGGTTCCCACACTTGTCCAAGAAAGTGTACCCACATAACAAGTGCACCTGCCCTGTGAGGAGCCCAAGCCACAGGAAGATGTTCTAGAAGAGACTTCATGTGGAGAAAATTAAAGGTCAGTGAGCACCCAAGAAGGAATTCCGTGATGCTCCAGGGCTTAGGACTCCGAGCTTTCACAGCCAAGAGTGTGGGTTCAGTCCCTGGTCCAGGAACTAAGATCCTACAAGCCCTGTGTGGCACACCCTGCCCCCCCCCACAAAAAAAAGGAGCACCCAGATGCCAGACACGTGACTGAAGGAGCCATCTGGGAAATGTATCCTCCACCCCGTTCAGGGGACATCATATGGATCAAAGATGGACCACCCAGCTGAGCCCTTTTTGAATTCCTACCCAACAAAAGCCTGGGCAAGAGAAAACTCCTTGGTTCAAGCCATCTGTCTGGAGTAGAGAACTGAAACAAGAGCCTGTATTTCTTCTTTGCTCTCTTCTCACCTTCATTCTTTCCCCCGGTCTTACTTTCTCAAAATCATGTTACATTCTGGCTCTTGTGGGAATTTGGGTTCTCAATCCTTATTTAAACCAGTCTGGAGATCTCCTCAAGTTATGTGAACTTTTGAAAATTAGAATATTAAAAATAAATGTATATACATGACAAAATTGGGTTCTGAGAGCAGGAGGGCTACGGGGAGCAATGGAAATTTCTGCTTGAAGTGCTTTATCTTCCATAGACCACCTTGCTCAAGGTGAAGAGAGCACAAGAGCAAGGATTGGTCAGCTGTTTCTGAGAGTTGCCTTCCTTATCGGTAAAAGCAGGTCCTGTTCATCTCTGACATTCGAAGAGCCTAGGAGTAAGATAGCTCTGCTTTTGTATTACTTATTTTGAGGGATATTTTTGTCTCTTGTAACATATTAGAAGATGTATTTATTCCATGGCAGTCCAGCCTGTGGGGCAAAAGAAGTATCTAATTCTTTGTAGAAGCCTGTGCCTTTCTCATCTTGTACCTCCAGCTCTCAGTAAATAGCTTTGAGTAAATGAATGAACAAATGAACGTGTGTTAGTCACTGAGGCTACAAAGACAAATGAGACACGGCCCCTGCCCTTGAGGAGCTCACAGTCTATCGAACACAGGCAGCAAATTAAATACTGGTTATGCCTCCTAGGTAGCACATTCTTTTATTCAGAAACATTGTTCTGTCTGATCGAGCTACTGTTATACCCATATCCTGATGGAATGACAAGCTTCAAGTAAACACGGTTCAGAAGAGCCCAGAATAGGGCAGGAGGCTGCCAACCACTCACCCTAAATAGACAGCTTCCCTGTGCTGGGTTGAGGTCTTAGCTTTGGTGGGAGGAGGAAGAAAGGAGGTATGTCCCATTACAGCTGTGGAAGGCCAGGCACAATTACTCAGAAGCCCCCTCAGGGACCTGTCAGAAAAGCAAGAACAGAATCACTAATGCATCGTTCCATCAGGCTTTGCTGACAGAGACTGCAGAAGCAGCAGCAAGACTGCTTCATCACACTACCCCTCAGAGCTGCAGCTGGAGCTGAAAAGTTCAGGGCAAACACCAGAGTTGTTTTGTGTGTGAAGAGTGATGAGGAAGTCCCTGATTTTCATCAGCTTGGCCCACAGGGGCTTTGAGGAATTGCCTTTTGTTTTCCACCCCAAGTCAGTTTGGCGAAGTGTCAACTCATGCCTTTTTTCCCCTTTTTCTTTCTTTATACTGAGGACTTTGGGAGGTGGAAGATAGAGGAGGCAAAGACCTTTGTTTAAAGATAAGTGGCTTCTTGTTCTTTACTCTCCTGGGGAGCTTGAGTATCAGTGACAATATATTGATATGATCAACATTGTATGGAGAGGTGCTTACCATGTTTTGGAGTTTTAAAAGATTTCTTTTTATTTGTATTACATAGAAAGACCACAAGGATGTCAGGAATTTGTCAGGGAGTGATGCCAGAATCTGGTTAATTTCCAAGCAGTAGCCTTGTGTTCTAGCCCAGGGAGGCCGATCCCCACAGGTGGAAATGTCTTTCTGTTTGTTAGTAGAACCTGGTGAAATACCTAAGCAGTAGTTAATTTTCTGTCTTCAGTCGACTCTGAGCTCCTTCAAGTAGAAATCCCACAAGGAAAGGTAAAAACAACAGTGCAACCCAAATTCTTTCCCATTCCTCACAGTTTAAAAATATCAATGTCTTAATGCTTTGAGAAGAAAATGTCATCTTTATCAAGGGCCGCTTTCTCTTTTAAAGCATAGCTGTTTCATCATCCCATCATTGGAATCCAAAGTAATCACAAACTCACTGTCTTGTTAATTAGGTACAATTATAAAATATAAAGTTTTTCTTTTTAAATTAAAGAGCAACTACAGAAACTGTTGCTAGTAACTGGTGATTAGCTTGTAATTACCGTGGCACTGACCCATGAACCTCATCAGCAGTTCTGACTGGAGAGCTCCACTTTCAAAGGGGAAGAACTTTCATATTTCTGAAAGTGGAGCCTGCTTGCTAGTTTTGTTTCTATTCTTTTAAGTTTTACCACTTTCCATTGGTCTGTGCATTGCTCTTAACTGTGATGAGTGTTTCCTATGTGACCTTCCATCCCTGGTGATTTCGTTTAAATCTGGACTCTTATGGCCCAAGATCCCTGTCTTTAGATGAGCAGTGAATAAAAAGTTTTATTGCTTAATCTGCAGGAGGTGACTAGAAGGTGAAATGAGGTTAAAGAAAGCATATCAAGATAGCATGCTTGGTCTCTCTGCTTCTAAGAGATCTGAAATCACTCATTTCCTTGGGACTCAAAACATGGAAGTGACACTGGCGTGTAAAGGGAAAACTAGCATGGAACACAGATTACTGGTCCCAAGCCAGCAATGACTAAGGACCCGCTTGGTTGCATAGTCTTGTCCCTTAGTCCAGAGAGCTGAGCTCTCAAATGAGGACTACATGGAAAAAATTTCTGAAGCATGAAGTTCCTTCTTTCTCCATTCCTGAAGACTGTTCTGTACCCATAAGCATCCTAGAGGATGAGATGGTTAGATAGCATCACCGACTCAATGGACATGCATCTGAGCAAACGCTGAGAGACAGTGAAAGACACTGATGATTGGCATGCTGCAGTCCATGGCATTGCCAAGAGTCGGACACAACTAAGCAACTGAACAGCAACAAAACATCCTAGACCCAAAAAGAACTTGGAAAGATTGTTTTGTCCACATGCTTGACTTCAGATAAAACAATCACAACCTACCCATACAAGATAAGAAAATGATAGTGGTCAGTTTTCTTTGGTAACATCCTGATGTTCAGTTACCTTCCCCAGAAGGAAAATCCTGATATGCCTTTGGAGTCGACACAGCTGGATTCCAGTGTCTGCAGTTACTCTCTGCGGTGTGTGATGATCAGTATATTATTGATCTTGCCAAACTGTAACTAATTGATAATACGCAAATGAACACCAGTCTGCGTATATTAGGAGGTTTTGAGGGAGTAGAGATCTATTTGCTGTTCCTTCTCTCTTCTTCCTCATCCCAGCCAGTCCCTCCTGCTACATTCTCAGTGCTGTCTTCCTCAGGGCAGAGGACAATGTCCAATTCTAATCATTCCCTAAGGGAGTAGATAGCATGATGTAACTTGAAGACTTGATATAAATTTTAAAGGGAAACATTCTTGCCCCCTTCAGAATAGCCAGATAAACTAGGCAAGCAGGTAGTATATCCCATGATGAGTTATTTTAACAAAGTGCCCAAAACTGGGTAGCTTAGAACAACAGAAATATCCATGTGAAGGCATCAGGGAAGCTCTGTTCTGGGCCTCTTTCCTACCTCTCTGGTAGCTTCTTGTATGGCAGGATAACGCCAGTCTTCACACGCCTCTCTCCCAGTTTTCTCTTTTATAAGGACACCAGTCATTTTGGATTGGGGGCCGCACAGCTCCAGTGTGACCTCATCTTACATCATTCCATCTACACCACCAAATCAAGTCTCACACTCTGACCTGATGGGAATTCGGACTTTGATATATGAATTTGGGGGAGACACATTTCAACCCATAACACACTAAGTTGTGGGACAGTAATTCCTAAAAATCTTCTGGCAGGTCCTCCTTGACATTATATTAATACTTGGGATTCAGGACAAAGTAATTTGTGGCCAGCCCCTCAGGTGTTTCAGAAAGACGATTGCTTGGAAAAACAACCTCAAACCCCTTGGTATTAGCAGATCAGAGAAAGGTGTCGTAGTGCAGAGTTGCAAAGTCACGTGCACAAAAAAACGGGGAGGGAAAGCCAGGAAGAAAATGGACAAGACAACCACAGGGGCCCTAACAGCCACATCAGGAATGTCGCACAATAGGTAAAGGGCCTTTGAGGCCCATACACTCTTTTAGATGTAGAAAGTCTCTTCCTCTAAGTAAGGCTGTGCCTTTACCGAACATAGGAAGCTTTTGGTCCCACAACAGTGACATGGGATGCAAAGACTTTCAGTCCCCAGGAGAAAAGTATTTGTCAAGGATATCTAGGCTTGAAAACGGCTCTATAAGAATAAAGTTAATTGAGATTCTTAACATATTTTTGTTTGTTGAGACTAGCTGAGAAAATTTTAGAATGATTTTCAAATGTTGAAATAGTGATAGAGAGCAACATTTTGTCATTTTCAAGGCAAGGGAGGATCAAGAGGAGACTCAGATTATGGGAGGTGCACTTCAGACTAGATTTGGGAAGAAATTCCCGACAGTAAGGGGTAATTTATTTTTTAAAAAAGTAAAGAAACTGTGGTATCTTCCTTACATATGTTAGATACAAAGGTGGGCTCCTCTCTGTTATAAAATGAGCCTAGTCATTCCTGAATATCAAAGAGCCAGGCTTTATCTTTCCATCATTTTCATGGACCGTGCTCATAACTTACACAGACGCAGAGCTGAGGTCTAGGGTCACAGGGATGACAGACACAGGTTCCATCCTCAAAGAGCTCACCCACTCATGTCACTTAGCCAATGTCTAGTTGTTGAATAAAAACATAAATGGAGATATAAAAACAGATAAATTCTAATGCGATAGCATAGTACTAATGGCTGCCCCAGCACTGTGTTTCTATGTCTAACTGTGGCTGAAGTCCTTCGAAAATGCTTTGCAGGGCTTCCCTGGTGGCTCAGTAGTAAAGAATCCACCTGCCAATGCAGGAGACACAGGTTCAATCTCTAATCTGGGAAGATCCCATGTGCCATTGAGCAACTAAGCCCGTGGGCCACAACTACTGAGCCTGTGCTCTAGAGCTCAGAAGCCACAACTACTGAAGCCTGTGCACCCTAGAGCCCATGCTCTTTAAAAAGAGAAGCCACCACAATGAGAAACCTGCTTACCACAGCTAGAGAAAAGCCTGTCAGCAACAAAGACTCAGCACAGCCAATAATAGATAAATAAATAAATAAAATTATTTTTAAAAAAGAGTGCTTTGCAGAAGAGTTGGCATTTGGGCACCATCTTGAAGGATGACTGTTGGTTTGCGGAATGGGCATGAAGGAATGGGACACATACCAGAGGCATAGTGATGGGCTATTTGGATGCTGAGTACAGTGTGATTTGAGTAGAGGTGACCTAGGAGAAGTCAAGGCAGGCCAGTGATCAGAGAGGAGGTGAGAGGCAAGTAAAATGCATAAACCCCAGTTCTTCAGAGGGTCTCTTGAGCTTCTAGTGACTCAGATACCTTTTAAGTGTGGTCCACAGTTTTCAGGACTCCCCTGACCCAGCCTGACCATAAGACACTTTATTTTGTCCTTCATTTGTAAATTGTGAAACAAAAGGCTTATCACTTGATGATATTCTAAAAGACAAGGCTGGATGAGGTCACTCTTCAACTTGGGAGTATTCAGTTCAGTGTCAGGTCTTTGTGAACCTTCCCTCTCTGTCAGGAGAGACCCACTTGTGATCATGATGCAGACAGCTGAACAAGCCTGATGCCAGCTTCTTTCCAGAGAAGGATGGAGCTTCTGGTAGGAGGTGGATGGATGGAAGCACAAACTAGCTAGACTCTTCCATGAGGGTGGAGCTGGCCACAGCCACCCTGACGTTGAACTCTTGCCAGCTTATTTTGTTGCATAAAAATCTCATCTGTGCACTGGAAGAGTGGCTCTGTGGAGCTCAGAAGCTCAGGGAACATGCTCTGCCAAACTCTGCTTCTTAGACCCTAAAATTATTACCGAACCAAACTTGGCTTCACTCACCCATCTACCAACACCAGGTTGTAGTGGAGGAAAATATGGCGTTTATTTACCAAGTAAGGAGAGTAGGCAACTCATGCTCAAAATACCCAAACTTTCGATTGCTTTCTGGGGTTTTAAAGCCAATGTTAGAGGTGAGAGTCTCAGGGTGGTGATCAGCTCCTGGTCCTTTTCCTGATTGGTAGGTGGTGAGGTAACTGGGTGATGTTTCAGGAATCTCAATCATTCCAACCAATCTGGGGGGTTGTGCTTGTGGTCAGCATGAAGTCACCATCCTCTGCTGGGTTTTGTGGGGAAGGGCATCAGGTTGTTATCTTTATCCCTTCAGGATGAACTCGAAGGCCTGTGACTGTTGTTCTAATCATTAACTGCTTGAGTCTGCTCTTTGGAAGTCAGAGAATGTCACAGGAGAAGAGGGGGGAAATGGAGAGGCTGGTCCCCACAGGGTCTTGCTAGTTTTCAGCCCCCCTCCCCTTTTCTTTGATATCCCTCAGTCCTGAGGGGAACAGGACAAGAAAGGGAATAAAGTTTCAAAGGGAACTTAGTTTTAGGGGGACTCAGTTTCAGGTTCTCATGAGAAGCTATAAAGCGAGGTATGAGCAAGGGAAGGAGAGACTGAACGGAAGCAGCTCAGAGGAGCTTTGCACACAGAAGTGTCTTTTGAGCCCTTTCTACCTTTTAGGCACTGTGCTCCTGCTGGACGCAAACACCATATTTCCCTGCCTGCAGGCATCCCACATGATGAGAGAGACATTTCCTCAGCAGAACAGACAACTAAAAGCAGTCACAGTATACAGGGAATTAAGGGGATAGGCAGAGGAGGCCATGGACCCTAGGAGCAGCCCTAACGTAGCAAAGCATTCCAGGCACGGCAGCCAGATTCAAGAAAGGACTTGCTCAGTATGGCCAGAAGTAAGGTAGCTCAGCTGGTAAATAATCTGCCTGCAATGAAGAGGGACCCCGTTTCAATCCCTAGGTCAGGAAGATCCCCTAGAAAGGGATAGATAGGCTACCCACTCCAGTATTCCTGGGCTTCCCTGATGGCTTAGATGGTAAAGAATCTGCCTGCAATGCAGGAGACCTGGGTTTGATCCCTGGGATGGGAAGATCCCCTGGAGAAGGGATGGCTACCCACTCCAGTATTCTGGCCTGGAGAATTCCATGGACAGAGGAGTCTGGCAGGCTACAGTCCATGCGGTCGCAGAGAGTTGGACACGACTGAGCGACTTTCAGTGGTGGGGCTAAGTTTTGTGGTGGGGGCAAATATGAGGGCTGAGACTGGAGGGCAGATAAAAGTGAATGGTGCTGGAATTTCTCTGGCAGATCAGTGAATAAGACTTCCCCTCCCAACGCAGGGGGTGTAGGTTCAATCCCTAGTCAGAGAGCTAAGATCATCCGACATGCCTTGGGGTCAAAAAAGCCAAAACATAATGCAGAAGCAATGTTGTAACAAATTCAAGAAAGACTTTAAAAATGATCTGCGTTAAAAGAAAAAAAAATCTTTAAAAAAAAAAAAAAAAAGGTGTATGGTGCTAAGGAGCTGACATATCACAAGAGAGCCTTGATAGCCTTACAGGGACTGACCACACAGCTGAGGACCCAGTCTCACTGGGCTAGCAGCCAAGGTCCCAAACATTTAGCACACACACAAGCAAGCACCCAAGGGTGCTTTGCTACCACTGAAACCGTTATACTGAGAAAACCAGGGAAGAGCACAGTTGTAAAGAGTAATTAGTGTTGTGACTAAATAAATGAACGCCACCTGTGCATCCTGTTTGGGGAAATGAGTCAAATTAGTGAAACAAGTTGCATAATCACAGCAAATGCCAATCTCAGCCATTGCAGCCAGGCTGGCCATTTCTAGTTTTAATGAGCGGCTTCGTGATCAGCGTTCATTCAGATGAATGAAGAGGAATTTTCGGTGTATGTTTTATTTTTAATCGCATACATAATATGTAATCGCTGCCAGAAAATTTTTTAAAAATTAGTCAGAAATTTAAAAGTTAAAGTTACTCTAAACCCACCACGCAGGAACAACTGTTACCATCTTGGTGCACATATTTTTAGACTTTCATAAATATGTATTTTTATAAAAGCCGATTATTTGTTATTCTGTTCTGTTAGCTTACATTTGATTTCAGTTTTTTGGGGGTTTCTTTTGTTTCTCCCCCTTTTTTAAAAAATATAAGAGTGACTACTTTTGCCCTATGTTATGAGTTTTTCTTTAATTCCCTCCCACTCTCCCCATCCCATTCCAGGAATCTGGAAGGTAATGGAACTTGTTTAAAGTTCTTTTGATTGTTACCATCAGATTTTTTTTAATAATATTGACATGTGTTTAAAATCTATGTTCTAAACCTCTGTTTCTCAATTATTAATGTCAAAAATGAAACAATATCTATTGACTCACCCCCACGTACAAATGAAAAATGCTCACACTTTTCCTTCCTCCAGCTCCAACCCATACCAACCTTCCTCCCAGTTTTTGTTACTCCAAGTTTTTTATCTCAGTCTGCAATAGTTAAGCTGTTGATTGTCATATAATGGGACCTCTTGTTTCAAGATTGAGATAGCATTTACATTCTCCTTAGAAACAATGCTATTTAACGACGTTTGCTTTCCTCAGTGTCCGTACTGCTGGTTCATCTCAGTTACCAGAGAGAACACAAGCATGCGTGCTAAGTCGCTTCAGTCACATTTGACTCTGCGACCCTATGGGCTGTAGTCCACCAGGCTCTTCTGTCCATGGGATTTCCTAGGCAAGAATACTAGAGTGGGTTGCCATGCCCCTTCTCCAGGGGATCTGCCCGACCTAGGGATCGAACTTGCATCTTTTACCTCTCCTGCATTGGCAGGTGGGTTCTTTACCACTAGTACCACCTGGGAAGACAGAACACATCAGCATTCTAAAGCCTTTTCCCAGCTGAAAATGTCTTCTCCTAGCCTTCATTTATTACTCATAGAATTTGGGAAGTAACCATTCTCCCTGAAAACCACATAGACAGATTCAACTGATACCTTTTTCTTGTATACAGGATATATTTCTTTTTCCCAGATTTGAGGAAGTTTCTTTTTTTTTTTTAAACTTGATATTCAATGGATGTAAATGTTTATCAGTTTTCACAGAGCCCACAGTAAAACTTTAACTAGAGGGTTTGTTCTTTTTTTCATCTCAGATTTTTCTTCAGTATCCATTTTTGGAGAGTTTACATTTATCCATTTTATTATCCTGTTTTCTAGCTTGGTTTTATTGAGAAATCATTGACATACATCATCTGTGTAAGTTTAAGGCACACAACATGATGGTTTTATGTATCACTGTGTGTGTGTGTGCGCACGTGCGTGTGCATATGTGTGTTTGCTCCCTTCAGTCATGTCCTACTCCTTGTGACCCCATGGGCTTAGCCCATGGCTAAGCCCTCTGTGCATGGGATTTTCCAGGTAACAATACTGGAGTGGGTTGCCATTCCCTCCTCCAGGTGATATACCAGTACATACATTGTAAATGATTTCCACATTGGTTCAATAAAAATCCACTTTTTCATATAGATACAATAAGAAAAAAAAATTTTCTCCTTATGATGAGAACACTTAGGATTTATTCTCTTAGCTTTCTTGTATATTATACAGCAGTGTTAGCTATAATCATGTTGTACATTACATCCCTAGAACTTCTTATCTTTTAAATTCTAGTTCATACGTTTTGACCATCTTCTTCCAAATCCCCTTCCCTCCAGCCTCTACTGCTGATAACCATAGTTCTGATCTCTTCTCTATGATTTTTTCTCTTTTTCTGTTTTTGATTCTACATATAAGTAAAATCACAGAGTATCTGTCTTTCTCTGTATGCCTGTTTCACTTCACATAATGCCTACAGGATCCATCTGTGTCATTACAAATGGTCATGTTTCCTCATTTTTTTTTATAGCTGAACAAATGGGCTTCCCTATAGCTCAAACAGTAAAGAATCTGCCTGCAATGCAGGAAACCCAGGTTCTATCCCTGGGTCGGGAAGATCCTCTGGAGAAGGGAATGGCAATCCACTCCAGTATTCTTGCTTGGAGAATCCCATAGACAAAGAAGCTTGGAGGGCTACAGTTCATGGGGTCACAAAGAGTCGGACACGACTGAGTGACTAGCACACTAATATTCCAGTGTTTATATATACCACAATTTCTTTATCCCTCCATCCTTGGATGGGTACATTTTCGCAAAAGTAGAATTGCTAGATCATATGGTAGTTTTAATTTCTGAGGAGGCTTTATCCTGTTTTTCCATAGCAACTGTCCCAATTTATAGTCCCACTCATTGTGCAAGGATTCCCTTTTCTTCATATCCACACCAATATTTGTTAATCACTTGTCTTTTTGATGATGGCCATTCTAACAAGTATGAAGTGATAATCTCATTGTGGTTTTAATTTGCATTTCCCTATGACACCACCCTTATGGCAGAAAGTGAAGAAGAACCAAAAGCCTCTTGATGAAAGTGAAAGAGGAGAGTAAAAAAGTTGGCTTAAAACTCAACATTCACAAAACTAAGATCATGACATCTGGTCCCATCACTTCATGGGAAATAGATGGCAAAACAGTGGAAACAGTGCCAGACTTTATTTTGGGGGGCTCCAAAATCACTGCAGATGGTGATTGCAGCCATGAAATTAAAAGACACTTACTCCTTGGAAGGAAAGTTATCACCAACCTAGACAGCATATTAAAAAGCAGAGACATTACTTTGCCAACAAAGGTCCGTCTAGTCAAGGCTATGGTTTTTCCAGTAGTCATGTATGGATGTGCGAGGTGGACTGTGAAGAAAGCTGAGTGCCGAGGAATTGATGCTTTTGAGCCGTGGTGTTGGAGAAGACTCTTGAGAGTCCCTTGGACTGCAAGGAGATCCAACCAGTCCATCCTAAAGGAGACCAGTCCTGGGTGTTCATTGGAAGGACTGATGTTGAAGCTGACACTCCAATACTTTGGCCACCTCATGCGAAGAGTTGGCTCATTGGAAAAGACCCTGATGCTGGGAGGGATTGGGAGCAGGAGAAGGGGACGACAGAGGACAAGATGGCTGGATGGCATCACCAACTCGATGGACATGAATTTGGGTAAACTCTGGGAGTTGGTGATGGACAGGGAGGCCTATTGTGCTGTGTGTGATTCATGGGGTCGCAAAAAGTCGGACACGACTGAGTGACTGAACTGAACTGAACTGAATGATCAGTGGGACTTCCATAGTGGCTCAGCAGTAAAGAATCTGCCTGCTAATGCAGGAAACGCAGGTTCAATCCCAGTTGCAGAAGATCTACTGGAGAAGGAAATGGCAACCCACTCCAGTATTCTTGCCTGGAGAACCCCATGGACAGAAGAACCTGGCAGGCAACAGTCCATGGGGTTACAAGAGAGCTGGACGCAACTTAGCAACTAGGGAACAACAATGCCTAGTGATGTTGAGCATCTTCTCATGTACCTTTTGTCCTTTCATATATTTTCCTTAGAGAAATGTCTTTTCAGATCCATAGCCCATTTTTAAACTGGGTTATTTGGGTTTTTTTCTGTTGAGTTGTATGAACTCTTATGTTTTGGGATTAACCCTTTATCAGATATAGGGTTTGCAAATATTTTTTCCTATTTATAGATTATATATTCACTTTGTTGAGGGCAATATACATTTTTGAAATGGATTCTCTCACATTGGTTCTGATTCCTTCCTCATTTACTCACGTTGTGCATAGCTATATACATTGTGTACCTGATTTTTTTCTCTCTCTCTCTCTCTGAATTCTGGCTACATCTAAAATTCTGGTGAGTGTCTCACCTTAATAGTTACTAAACCAGATTGATTTTCTGAATCACTTCAGGGTATTTTTGAAGTACAGATTTCTTAGCTTCACCAAAGGCCCACTCAATCAAAATCTCCTATATGTAACCCTAGGAGTATGTATTTTAAGTATCCTCCCCCTTCTGTGATCATATAGGTTTGGAACCACTGGCCTATTCCACTAGTCTAATTCCATTTAATTCAGGAGCAATTCTCCTCTTCACTGCTTTTTAGCAGTTTTAAATTCTACAGTGGAATTATTTGCTAATTTGTATCTTTTCAGAAAATAATCTGCCTGCAGTACAGGAGACATGGGTTTGATCCTTGTGTTGAGAAGATCCCCTGGAGAAAGAAATGGCAACTCACTCATACTCTTGCCTGGAAAACCCCTTGGACAGAGAAGCCTGTCAGGCTGCAATCCATAGGGTCGAAAAGAGTCAGACACAACTTAGTGACTAAACAACAATTCTTTTCATAAAATCCCTTTTTATCTCCATTGTTGCCTTATGACCTTTCCTTTAGCAAGTTTGTATTCTGAATAATTACCTTGAGAATACAAAGTAGTTACTCAAACTTTTGTCCTTCTCTTGTGGCGAATTTTTTCCAAAGTCTATTCTTCCCTCATATGTTATGTTTATTTCCTTGGGTTTAGATGATGTTTATGGTCTGTGGTGTGGAACCATTTTTTTTATGCCTTGGTGGGAGCCTATTTGATAACTTACTCTTCATTGGTACCTTGGGTAACTTCTCTACATTCCCAAGCACTCCTAATTTGAGGGCTGCATGATGTGCATTTACATAATACGTTTTGTCATTCAGTTGCCTCAGGAGAATGGAAAGGAGCCAATTTCATGAGCAGACCCAGCAAAAGAACTTTGTCTTACTCAGCATTTTCTACGTGTGTGGGAACTCTTGCATCAAGATCTGTCTCTCCATATCTCGGGTACACTTCACCCTACCCACTATTCTGTATATCTGGTGTGGCTGCATCTAATACCTCTCATGAATTGTCTAATCATGTGATAGAATTTACATCTGGGTAGAACGTACATGAGTTGGAGCAGTATCCTATCTAGTTCCAGAATGTTTGTCCTATTTCTTTAGGAATGACCACATTACTGACAGTTAGGTTAGAGAGAATCCCCACTTCACAGGAGTTCCGAGTGGTTGGGCCATAGGCATTATTTTCCCACACTGCATATTCCACAGTGTTCCATAAAATTGACTCTCTCCACTTCCAGCAGACTGCCCCGCCTCCAGAACCCCTCCCCTTGATGTTGGAGTAAATGCACAAAAAAGTCAAATAATATGTCATATGTGAAGCAGAACACCATTCCATGTTCTATGCATGGGACGGATGCTCAGGGATGGAGCGTTGGGATGACACTGAGGGATGGGAGGGGGAGGGAGGTGGGAGGAGGGTTTGGGAGGGGGAGCACATGTGAATCCATGGCTGATTCATGTCGATGTATGGCAAAAACTACTACAATATTGTAAAGTAATTAGCCCCCAACTAAAATAAAAAAAAAAATTAAAATAAAAAAAAAATAAAAAAAAAAATAAAAAAAAAATTTAAAAAAGTCAAATAATAGCCCCAAACCGGAAATAAGCCCAATATTCATCTGCAGTTATGGTTAATAAATTTTGCTGTTTGTACAATGGAAAGTAAATTCTAATTAGCCACATGCCTCAGTATGGACAAATGTCAGAAACAAAGCTGAACAAGAGTCTAATGGAAGCCATGCGGTATGATTGATTCACATCCATTTCCAAACAGGCAGAGCTTAGCAATACATTACTTAGAGATATGTATACAGGTGGTAGGGGTATTTTTTGAAAAAGCAAGTGAACAATGGACCCAAGTACAGATGATCACAGGTGGAGGGGAGGAGAAAGAACTGGGATAAGGCCCTCCAGACATTTGAAGTCACTGCTAACATTCTACTGGCTAAAATCAGTAGGTGATGCATGAGTATTTGTTTTATGGTTATTTTTAATAGTAATACTGATTTTTAATGACAATTATTTGAAATGTTTGTACATTTAAAGTTTTAATGTAATGTAATAACTCCTTGTATGTAATACTCTTTTTTGACCCCATGGGCTGTAGCCTACCAGGCTCCTCTGTCCATGGGATTCTCCAGGCAAGAATACTGGAATGGATTGCCATTTCTTTCTCCAGGGAATCTTCCTGACCCAGGAATCAAACCCACATCTCCTGCATTGTCAGGCAGATAGATTCTTTACCACTGAGTCACCTGGGAACTTAATAATTTCAGTAATACATTAAATCTAATCTCAATTATTTTCATAACTCCTTTTTATGAATGACATGTCATAATTTAAAAAATTAAAAGTAAAAATAAGCCATGTAAGAGAAGAAATAGCTAAGGATGACCCTTCAGCTGTCCCCACTTTCACCCATTGTGGCTTAGAGAGCCCTGTGTCTGTAGTGGAGAAGGGGGCTCCACATGGTACCATGTTCCTTCCATCCACCACCCGTGTTTCCAGGCTTCCTAATCTAGTGATGCTTAGTGATGTTGTTTGACTTTCCCAAAATGCCTTCTACTTGTTACCAAACAACTGTGATCAACTCAGTATGAGGTTTCTAGATACTAGTGAATGGCTTTTTAGGCGACCTGATTTAGCACTAAGACAAGGCGGTTCCCTACTCCTGCTTCTCTTTGGATTTCTGAAAGGAGGAAGGTGGGAAACTTGGTTTCATGTGAGGCTTTTCCTCCAGAAACACGAAGAATGGCTAGAGCCATAACACAGGGCGATATTAAGAGTAGTGTGACCATGATCAATACAGAACATCATTGTCAAGTAGCACTGCGTGTTTTCACTTCCTTCAAAGGCAGAGTTCATGCCGTTATGCCATCAGACAAGGACAGTGAGGCTCAGGGAGTTGAAATGACTTGTCCCTCTTTTTGAAGCTATATTCACTGTCCAAAGCCCACCTCCATCCACTCCATCACAGTGCCCAGTGCTTCAAGCCTATAGTCAGCTCTAGTTGAAAGATACTTTCAATCATTCAGTAATTATTTGTTGAGCACCTATTTTGAACTGGACCAGGTGCTAAGGACATAGCAATGACAAGGCATTCATTTTCACTGCTATTCTGACCCTTAAAATATAGGACAGAACATAGACATTAAAGAAAGACATGCACAAGTAACTAAGAAAGGACAGTTGTGAAGAAGTGACTGTGCAGTAGTGTACAAGGGAGCACTGAGGCTACAGGGTCAGGGGAAAGGATTTCAAAAGAATAAACAAGTTAATCAAGCAAAGAAGTGGGGAGAGGAAACTTTACAAGAGGTATAGCCTCTTGTAGGAAGAGTCCAGGGTCTGAGGAGAACTCAGTAAACTGAAGAAATTAGCAGAAGGGCTTAGTGAGACAGGTGGATGGTTGTCAGAGATGAGGAGCATCATGCTGCAGGGCCGTGTAAGCTGTGGTTAGGATTTTGGTTTTATTCCAAAAGGAAGGGCAGATCTCCACAGGGTTTCATGAAGAGGGAGAGGCATGGTCATAGCCATTGCTTTGTCTATGAAAAAGAAGGTAAAGAGAGCAGACCAGCTTATTTTAATCTAAAATATAACAGGGAGTGATTAACACATACTAATCATATCCTGTATTATTACAGACTTGTTTAAAGTCTATAGTACCCTTAAGACTCTTTAAATAGATAAAATATGTCACTCTCACTCTACCTATTGGACACTGAAAACAGATCTGGCAAGCCTTGAAAGTTATCCCTGGCATTCACAACTTTTCAAGTTGAAGATGCGTCTTCTGAAAAGGAGGCGTCACTCTCTTGAGGCAGCCCCCATGGTTCTCGCCGTGGCCCACCATCGCCAGTCAGACTTGCCTGCCCTTCTGCCAACAAAAGGCTGGGGCCAGGAGCTGCCAAAACTGCTTAAGCTCTTCAAGGGTCTAGAGAAATATATATACCACATGACAAAGTGAATGGGCCTTTGTTTTACATCAACCTTCTGTTTTTATAAATTCTCATTCAGTGTCTATAAAGGGCCCACCCAGCAGATCTCTTTAAAATCAGAAAGTTAATTTTACTGTAACTTCACTTGATTACCCACCAGTCTTTAACCTCCTCTAGTGGCATTATATCTCTTGTTTTTCCATAAACTGGGAAATGACTGATTGCTGCTGCTGCTTCTGCTAAGTCGCTTCAGTTGTGTGCAACTCTGTGCGACCCCATAGACGGCAGCCCACCAGGCTCCGCCGTCCCTGGGATTCTCCAGGCAAGAGTACTGGAGTTGGGTACCATTGCCTTCTCTGAAATGACTGATTACTCTCCAGCATAAGGCTACCTGGAATGGTGAATGGTCCCGTTCACACCTGTTTATTGAGAACTTGTGCTGTGGAGCTACTGTGTCATATGCTTTGGAAATGGATGACAAAGATGAGCAAAACAGGTTTTCTGCCCTCAAGGGGCCTTCAGTCTTAGGAGATCAGAAGATTACAGTAGACTGTAATGTATATGCTCCCCAGATGGCTCACAAACTCTGGAGTTTCATAAACAGGAGAGGAATCAGGAGAATCTTCAATTACTCAGATCTCTGGCAGTAGAAGTTACTTTTTTAAACTTGGCATATAATTGCTTTACAATGTTGTGTTAGTTTCTGCCGTACAATGAAATGAATCAGTTATATACATACAGACAACACCTCCTTCTTGGCCCTCCCTCCCACCTCTCTCCCCATCCCATCCATCTAGGTAACTTCGGAGCACCAAGCTGAGCTCCCTGTGCTATACAGCAGTTCCTTGTATAGCTAAAATAGTTTTCTATTTTACACATAGTAGGATATTTATGGGGCTTCCCTCATGGCTCAGACGATAAAGAATCTGCCTGCAATGCAGGAGACCCAAGTTTGATGCCTGGTCAGAAAGATCCCCTGGAGAAAGGCATGGCAACCCACTCCAGTATTCTTGCCTGGAGAATTCCATGGACTGAGGAGCCTGGTGGGGTACAGTCTGTGAGATTGCAAAGTCGGTCATGACTGAGCAGCTAACACACACAGTGTATTTATGTCAAGCCACATCTCCTAATTCATCCTACCCTCCCCTTCCCCACTGTCTACATGTCCATTCTCTATGTCTGTGTCTCTATTCCTGACCTGGAACTAAGTTCATGTGTGTAATTTTTCTAGATTCCACTTGCATGTATTAATTAATGATATTTGTTTTTCCCTTTCCAACTTAATTCACTCGGTGTGACAGACTCTGGGTCCATCCACAACTCTACAATTTCATTCTGACCCAATTTCATTCCTTTTATTGCTGAGTGGTATTCCATTGTATATATGTACCACATCATCTCTATACTTTCATCTGTCGGTGGACACTTATGTTGTTTCATGTCCTGGCTGTTGTAAATAGTGCTGCAGTGAACACTGGAGTACTTGTGTCTTTTTGGATTATGGTTTTCTCAGGGTAGTTCATTTTAAAAAATATTGAAAGTCCATGCTTCTGAAAATTCATGACATTAGAATTCTGGACTATCTGTTCATGTACTCCCTACATAATGTCCTTCACTGAGTCAGTCTCTTGAACAAATCTTCTCTGAACTGCCTGCCTCTTTGGGGATCACTCATATACATGTTTGCATGATGCTGCATGCTCACTCCATGGAAGGGACCAAGATAGCTATTGTCAAGTTGTTTTCATTTTTGATTGGCTTCTCTGTAAATGGGATGGAAAACTGGCTTATGGTAAGCTAATTATACCGAAGCATTTACTTTCTGCTGCTAAATGGGATCATGTAGAAAGCATCCCCCCCACCCCAGAAGAATTTAGCATTTAACTGCAATAACTATTTTTACATTAGATGAAACACCTGACTAACCTTTAGGACCTCGCTTGCCATGAAGTGTAAGTATCTGACTAGCCAAGGAAGCATCCTGGTCCTGCAGAATGGCACTGTGTGTTGTGTCCACTACTCAGTATAAACCTCCGGTCGCCATAATGTAGCAGCTTCTTTGTGATAGGGTGGGATGGGGCTGTGGGGAGTGGGGGTGATTTAAATAGCAATTCCAGTACAGATTTATATCTTGTAAACTCCTAAAAGAGGCTGAAATGGTTCTTTTACTTGGTGACCCTGATGCTGGGAAAGATTGAAAGCAAAAGGAGAAGGAGGCAGCGGAGGATGAGAGGGTTAGATAGCATCACTGATTCAATGCACATGAATTTGAGCAAACTCCAGGAATTGGTGAAGGACAGAGGAACCGGACATGCTGCAGTCCATGGGGTCGCAGTGTTGGATGTGACTTAGCGACTGCACAACAAATGTTCTCCAAGTCATCACCTAGCTGGGACCCTGAGTCTTGGGTCTCTTTTAGGCGGTGACATTTCACTGCGTACTCCTCAGTTTATGGTAACTTTATGTCGATTCAGAGGTAATTACTCCCAAATTCTTTATAAGAAAGACTCACTTGTTATTTGCATTTTAGATCCCTGAAATGGATTGGCAGGCATTAGAGAGTTAATCCATCTTCTAGCTATAAGTCATATATATATTTTTGTCATTCTCCAATTTGACACAGTGGAACAGGGTGCTGTTATTGAGAAATTGAAGCACCAGATGTGATTAAATAAGATCACACATTTCATTCTCTCTTTAATTTCTCATCACTCTTCAGCAGCTGAATCTGTATGCTCCCCCCATGGAGTCAGCCAGCACCAGGCATTCTTAGCATGCCCAGCAGAGTGCGGTAGCAAAATGTTTCCAAAGTCAGCCACCCTGCTGAGCTCTTGTGAGTCAAATCTGTTTTTGCCTCCAAAGAATTCAGTATTGCTAGATCTGGTTTATTAAACTATTCCTCTCCCTAGAGAGTAAGATCCCTGGCAAATTTACATCATTAATGCTCAATTTCAACTAAGAGGCATTTTTAAAACCTAAAAAAAAAACAAACCTAGAATCAAGAATAAACAAACAATTAGAAAAAGTCTTCCCATCTTTCCCCTCAACCTTCCCTTGTTTCTTCTGTAACTTCTCCGTCTCTCTCCCCACCCACCCTGATTCTTTGCTTCTAGGAATAAGAGTTGGAAATGGCATTTATACATCTGCTTTGCAAGCATGTCTTAAGAAGCTACATTTGTGGCATTCCTGATGTTGTTGAAAAATGAAGTTGAAATAAGGGGCCATTTCTCAGATGAGGGCTCAGTATGCCTGACCCCTGCTGTTGCACATCGGGCAGTTCAGTATCAACAATAGTGAAGCAGTGTCCTTGCCTTGAGAAGCAAGTAGTGGTCCTTGGCACACTCGGCGTGGCCATAGAGCCATCGTAAATGCAGTCCCTGGGGAGAGAAGAATAACCGTCCCTTCCCAGCTGGGTATATTCCTCCTTACAGAGTCCAGACTAAGACTAGTAATGATCAGCTGTATAGTATGATGTGGCTTGATTCATTCCACAAATACAGATGGAATGTATGAATGTATGTAGGGCTGAGTGCTGTCCTAGGCATGCTGAGCAAACATCATCACTGCTGTGATGAAGCTTGTCTCCTTCCTCTTCATGATCTGACCTCTGCTTACTTCTCCTTTCTCACCCATTCCCTCCCAGTGTGCTCGTCAGGTAGAATAACTGCTGTCTCGTGAGCATCATTCATTCTGGTTCATGTGTCTAGCCAACCTGAACTTCCTTCTACCAGTCTGTCTGCCTGGCTTCCCAGCCAAGCATCAGGTCTCATTTCCTCCATGTGATGGCCTCGCCTCCTCCTCTGCACTCACTGAAATGTATCTTCTTGTCTTTCATTCATTCTTTAACCTTTCCGAGGGTAAAGACTGACTCTTACTCAATATGGTCCACATTCTGCCTAACACATAGTGGGCACTCAAGAAACACTTGTGGAATTAATCTGTGAATTCATTTATACCCTTAAATAAGAGCCATATGTATTCATTTGCCCTTCATACAATTTTTGTAAGACCCACAAGATAAACTCTTAAAAGGAAGTAGATTGCGACATTTGTAACCTTATAACCCTAATTGTAGTGAGAAATTAACACCCCTGTGTACTTTCTTATGAAAATCACCTCCTCTCCCTGGTATGCTTTTTAATAAGAATGGAACCCCCCTGGCAAAATTAAATTGGAACTGTTAGAAATATTAGGTGGTTCTTTGTTGGAATCACTTCTGGAGAATTACCAAGCCTGTGCTTTCCTTACTGAGTACAAATTAAAATTTATTTTAAAAATAAGAAAAAGATGAAACAGATTTACAGCTATGAAAGATAGACATGCATATAGATAAAAGGTCTAAAAAATGGGTAAAAATGAAAGCGTATGTTTGGGTGGTGTGATTAGAGTATATTTTTCTTATTTCAAAATGTCCTTTAATATTTTATAATTTATTTTTGATGGAAAAAGTATTAAAAAGAAAAACAGTCTTCTTGGAAAAAAGCACATATCCAGGAGGTTTTTGCTTTATTTATATGAGCTCAAATGAATCAGTTAAAAGTTTTCCCTGAGCAAACAAATATTTTTCTTGTGTTTTTGTGTTGTATAGACTTTTTTTTTTAATCTCAGGGTTTTCATCAGCAACATGCTCAGTCACTCCTTTAAAAAGTAAACTTTAAATATCAACTATATGTCAGGCAGTCTGATATACACTTGTTTTTTCTGTATTAATAAAATGATTTGCAGTATATATATGTATCAAATCATCACACTGTCTACCTTGAGCTTACACAATGTGAAGTGTCATCTGTATTTCAAAAAAGCTAGAAGAAGGGACTTCCCTGGTGGTCCAGCACTCAAGAATCAGCCTGGCAATGGAGGGGACATGGGTTCTATCCCTGGTGAGGGAACTAAGATCCTACATGCCGCAGAGCAACTAAGCCCACATGCCGAAACCACTGAGTCCTTGGGCCACAACTAGAGAGTGCGTGTGCCGCAGTGAAAGATCCTTCATGACACAACTAAGATACAATGCAAATAAATAAATCCAAATAAATAATTTGGATTGAATCCAACCCAAATAAATAAATAAGCTAGAAGAAAAATAATGATAATGACAGGATTTAATAGCACTTTCTACCTCCTTAAGCACTTCCTTATACATGAGAACTACCATCTTTCACAATTCTATAGATAGGACATGTATTGGAGAAACGGTAGCTGCTATAACAAATATATTCCAAAGAGTTAGTGGCTTCATTCTCTCTTATTTAACATCCTAGCTGAAGGTTGCAAGCCAAGGGGATAACTGTTCCACACAGGGATTTACGGGCCAGAGCTAACAGCTGTTCTGTCATCTTTGTGCCTGTTAGTCGCTCAGTCATGTCTGACTCCTTGCAACCCCATGGACTGTAGCCCACCAAGTTCCTCTGTCCATGGAATTCTCCAGGCAAGAATACTAGAGTGGGTAGCTGTTCTCTCCTCCAGGGGATCTTCCTAACCCAGGGATTGAACCCGAGTCTCCTGCATTACAGGCAGATTCTTTACTATCTGAGCCACCAGGAAAGCCCCTGCCATCTTTAATATACCATTTTTGATATTGATACTGCTCCAGTCTCTGTTGTTCCAATCTGGAAGTAAAGGACCTTGAGCAGGAAACAGAGGTGACAAACATCACTTGTGCTTACATCTTATCGGCAAGAGCTTAATCACATGACCACACAAGCCTCAAGGGTAGTTTAGAATTATAGTCTAGTCTTGTGCTCAGGGTGAAGGGAAGAATGGACGTGCTCGCATAGCTAGCAGCCTATCCCACAGCAGATATTTTTAAATGGTCGTTTGTTAGATGAAAAAGACTAAGGCTCAAAGAGGTTGATCTCGAAATCCCCCAGTTAAACATGAACTATCAGAACTAGAAGTCTGGCTCCTGAAGCCTAGATCAATATCTCTTTCATCACTTCACATTGCCTAGAACTAGAATGAGAGCGAAAGACTGGGTCTGTGGAAGCCAGTGGTTTCCCTATGGCTGCCCTGTGCACTGGCTGCAGAAACGTGAACCATCCTAGCACAGCCAAGAATTTGGTATTCTTCTCTTGTTTTGTTGGTTCAGCCTTGACCAGAGAGGGGATGCTCCTAGTGTTAGAAGAAAGACTAAATGCTGCCTTATAAATATTTTACTGCAAGCAATATGTCTTTCTTTATAGCAGGTCCAGGACAAGATAAGAATAGACTAATAAAATCCATACCCACATCAAAAGTTGAAGCACAATCTGCAAGCATGAATACGGCTGGGGATCTCCCTTGTATCTTCAGTTGCTCCATAACTTTTGGCTTATTTAATGATTTTTATGGAGAACTTACCTTGTGGTGGGTACAGGGCTAGAGAGAGGATCAAGAGAGAGACAACTCCAGCCATTACAGAGCTCATGAGACAACAACTAACGAAACAGTTTCAAATCTGTACTAAAAATGCTGAGACAGTCAATAATGATGGGAGTCCTATTTCAGGTATGGCTCCTGGGAAAGGCTTTCTAAGGAGGTAACATTTAAATTGAATCCCAGAGGATGAGGGAGTCAGTCATGTTGAGGACAATGGAGAGTGTCTTACAAACAGAAAAACAGCATACACAGTGATTCTGATCAAGGGAGACTGTAACATACTCCAAGAACTCAAAGTGTCATGTCTGCTGAGAGATACTGAGTGAGCGGAAAGTGTGATACTGGCTAAAGCATTCCTTATGTAACCCTCATAACAACCTGCAAGGTGGGTTACTACTGATCATCCCATTTTATTGATAAGGAAACTGAGGTGTAAAGGAGGTAAATGGTTAACTAGCCTAACATCACAGTTAATAAGCAGGGGGTCAAGAGATACACTCAAGGAGCCTAGCTACCTCCACAATCTTAATTCACGACACTATCCCATTATAATGCTGGAGACTCAAAACTTTCCACTCTATCATAAACAGATTTTCTCTCCTGCAAGACAAAATCCCTACCTTCCCTTAGTGAAAGATTCTTAACCTTACATCTCAGGAACTCTTCCTCCTACAAGGAAATCATGAATGGAATTCATGAATTGGGAGTTCATGAATTTGGGGATATATAATATATATGTTGTTCAACAGTATGTGATAAACATAAATAATATATTTAGGGCTGATGAAGTTAGAGATATATATATAAAGTCTTTTCATGTGGAGCATAAATAGCATATGCTTTTCATAAATAGCATAAATATTACATATACATTTTAATCAAATAAAATTATACTTAGTCTTATGCTGAATTCAATATATAAATTATACTTTATTTTTACTGAAATTTAACATTTCCTTCTATTATGAACATAAGTATAAAACCTCACTATTCTTAATAGTTCTTGTGACTGTCGCTAGAATCGCATGTGATTTTTAATCACATAACAGTTGAAGTTAATCACATAACACTTGAAATAGCATTTACTCTCATCACCACTCTCAAACTGTGTTAGTTATGCTTCTGGCCAATAAATCCTCTCACTTAATGAATTGATAAAAAAACACTTGGGTAGGTGTTTTTTTTGTTGTTGTTTTTAAACTATTTACTTATTTATGATTGTACTGGGTCTTCCTTGCACAGTCTTTCTCTAGTTGTGGCGAGTGGGGGCTACTCTTTCTTGCAGTGCGTGGGCTTCTCTTGTTACGGAGCACAGGCTGTAGGCATGCGATCTTCAGTAGTTACGGCTTGTGGGCTCAGTAGTTGTGACTAAGGGGCTTCGTTGCTCCATGGCATGTGAAATCTTCCTGGACCTGGGATCGAACCCATGTCCCCTGCCACCAGGTGTTGTTTTTTAATCTGGCAGACAGAGTCTTACCCACTGCACCACCAGGTGTTTTTAATATGACTTGATCTTATATATTTTCCCTTTTTTTCATTTAAAAACAGTCTTAAGAAGGAATCCATAGGCTTCACCAGGCTGACAAAGGAGCTTGTGGCACAAAAAAGGGAAGGACACCTCTCCTTGACCCTTCCCGTGTTTAAACTTTTGCCCTGCTTCCCTACATACCTAGATCTCTAGCACAGTCTGTATGGAGTGTCTGTACTTTCTCACATCTCGTTTGTTCCACCATCCACTGTGTTCTGGCTTTCATGCCCAACTTCTTTTCCCAAAATGGTAACTCTAAGATCACTGGCATCCTCTGAGGTTAAGCAAATACTTTTCAGTATCTCTTTTCCCTGAAATCGGTAGAATTTTGCCACTGTTGATCCCATTTTTCTTCAGAGGACTCTGTTAAATCACCTTCAGGAAAATCACTCTTCTCTTTTCCTTACACATGTGGCAGTGTCTTTACCAGCAACTCCGCTAATCACTCCTTAGAAAATAATGTTCCTCTTCTTGGGGAACCACACCTACTCCCAAGCCCTCAACTGCACCTGTCCACTGACAAGTCCAACCCCAGCCATTTCTTCTGAGCTTCATTTCCCTCTAAGTTCCCAACTGTCCAAAGACCATTTTCACACGATAGCCCAAAGGTACCTCCCATCCAGCACATTAAAGATAACTCATATCCTGCCTCCACACCAAACCTGATCTTTTCTCCTGTATCTGTATTTTGACTATGGACATCAGTCTCTTCTGATCACCCAAGATCAAAACCTTAGGGTTGCCCTCAATTGCTTCCCCTCCCTCACTCCTACTTCCTATTGGTCCATTATTGAGGAAGTGGGGTTGATACTGCCCAAGGATGATGTGAACCACTGGGAAAGAAAAACATATTCTTGGTATAAGTTTTATGAGTATCATATCAATTTATGACCCCTTGAAAATTACGCTGTGGTTTTTATTTTTTTAATTAATTTATTATTCTTTTTATTTTTGATCACACTGGGTCTTCACTGCTGTGTGTGGGCTTTCTCTAGTTGCAGAGAGCAAGGGCTACTCTCTAGCTGTGGTGTTCAGGCTCTAGGCGCAAGGGCTTCAGTAGTTACAGCACACAGGCTTCATTAGTTGTAACCAGTGGGCTTTGTTACTTCGAGGCACATGAATCTTCCTGCATCAGGGATCGAACTCATGTCCCCTGCATTGGCAGGCAGATTCCTATTCACTGTGTCACCAGGGAAGTCCTATGGTTTTTATTTTATTTTATTGTGATATCATTAACATAGAACATTATATTAGTTTCAGGTACACAACATGATTAGATCCATGCCTATATTGTGATATGATCACGGTAAGTCTGGTTAGCATCTGTCACCACACGTAGTTACAAAGGTCTTTTTTTTCTTGTGATGAGAACTTTTAAGATGTGCTCTGTGACTTTTAACTATCTTTCCCAAGGTCACAACTTCCGCCAGGAGTCTGATGGCTGAGTTATGACTTGAAATTCCAATTTTAATGGTTTTCCTCTCTTTCCCAGTGTGGAACATGTTGAAAAAAGACTGTAGGCTATGTTCCAGTATCCAGCGTCACATGCAGCTCATTCCCATGCTGACTAGGGGTTTCTCACCTTTTCCTGATGACAACAGGTTGAGAAAGGCATGGTGGTCACGAAAGTTCTTAGTAACAAATGCTATCATAAGCGGACCCTTGCTCGTGAGGGCTGACAAGTGTTTGCTCTGTGATGTGTTCTTCTCAGGACACTACCCTGCTCCCCACACCGCTGGAGGTGGCTCCTCGTGTTTCTTTTGATGAGAGCAAATGCATCTGTGTCCTTCTACAAGCTTCTGTTTCTTCACCCGATGCTATTTCAGCAGCACATCAGCTTCTTGGCTTGAGTGGTGTTTTCCCTTTTTAAGTGGACTCGTTCTTTGAGGAGGTCTCAGCGACTCCGCACCAGCTCTCTCGTGCAGGAGGGCCAAGATTCTGTTCCAGGGGAAATGAGGGTGTAGTCCTTGCACAGACAAATGAGGACGGACTGTCTCTGACATTAAAATCTTTTGTTTAGTCTGCCACCAGAGCAGATAGCGAGCCGCAGGTTCTGGCTCTTTAGATGTCTCTCTCTGTCCCCTGAGATCCCAGAAACATATGTCAGGTTGTTTGAGAGTTCCTTGAAACCACCTCATCAGACTTGGAATCAGAAAGCAGCCACTCCTGTCTCTCTCTCCTCAAGCAAACAGAGGCGAATTAGAATATCGGGGATGCATGCCCGGCTTTTTCATAGAAAACCTCTGTCTAAAATTTTTCAATTGAAGTATGCACACAGAGCCTGCCACACATGTCGCTGGTGGTAAAGAACATGCCTCCCAATGCAGGAGACGTAAGACACATGGGTTCAGTCCCTGGGTCAGGAAGATCCCCTGCACGAGGGCATGGCAACCCACTCCAGTATTCTTGCCATGGACAGATGAGCCTGGCGGGCTATGGTCCATAGGGTCACAAAAAGTCAGACAGGACTGAAGCGACTTAGCCTGCACATACATACATATAGAAAAGACCATGTATGTTAACTGTACAGCTTGTGAAATTTTCTCAAAGTAACCACACCCTGGAAACTAACATCCAGATAAAGAAATAAAACATGGCTAGTATCCCAAAAGCCCTTCTTATGCTGCCTTCCAGTGGCTACCCGCTGAGGGTAACACGATTCTCAGTTCTAATAGTAAAGAAAAACATAATCTGTTTTTGCTCATCATATAAATAGAATCACTCATTATGTCCTCTTGGTGTATGGCTTTATTCAACACTGTGGATCATTCATTCATATTGTTCTTTACAGTTGTTGTTTTTAACACGTCATTATTTATTTACCTACGGCTGCACTGGGTCTTCGTTGCTTCTCGGGACTTTCTCTAGTTGTGGCAAGTGGGGGCTGCTCTCTGGTTGTGCCTTGCAGGCTTCTCATTGCAGTGGCTTCTCTTATTGCGGAGCACAGGCTCTAGGACATTTGGGCTTTGGTGGTTGCAGTGCGTGGGCTCAGTAGCTGCAACTCGAGGGCTCCAGAGCACAAGTTCAGTAGTTGTAGTGCATGGGCTTAATTAGTTGTCCCACCCTGAATCAGCGATCAAACTGGGTCCCCTGCCTTGGCAGGCGGATTCTTAACCACAGGACCACCAGAGAAGTCCTATCTACAGTTTTAGATGGTTTATTCTCACTGCTCTAAATTGGTCAACATGTAACACATCACAAATTATTTCTGCATTCTGCAGCTCATGGGTACTTGGATAGCTTCCAGTTTGGGGCTATTCTGTACAAAGTTCTGCTCCAGATTATATTAGATATGTATGTGGGTGAACAAAAGTAAATGTTTCCATTGGTACACATTAGAAGTGGATTCGCCCGGTAGGGTAGGGTATGTTGTGTTAGATTGCCAGCACTATTATCACAAGAAACCAAATTCTGGCTGGCTTAAACAAGAGAACTTATTTCCTCATAATTCTGGAAGCTGAAAGTCTGAGATCAAGGTATGAGTAGTGCTGATTTCTTCTGAGAGCTCTTTCATGGCTTGGAGATGGCCATCTTTTCCCTGTATTCTCTCACGGGCTTACTTTGGTATGTGTGTGTGCTCAATCACTCCATTCGCATCTGACTCTTTGGGATGCTATGGACTGTAGCCCACAGTTCCTCTGTCCATGGGATTCTCCAGGCAAGAAAACTGGAGTGGGTAGCCATGCCCTCCTCCAGAGAATCTTCCTGACCCAGGGACTGAACCTGCATCTCCTGTGTTTTCTGCTTTGCCGGCAGATTCTTTACCACTGAGCCATTGGGGAAGCCCTTCCTTTTGTATGTCTCTGTCCAAACGTTCTCTCTTTATAACAGTGTCAATCATAATAGATTAGGGCCCACCCCAATGGCCTCATTTTAACTGAATTACCTCTTTAAGATACTATCTGCAGATGTGGTCACATTCTGAAGTCCTAACGGTTAGGACCTCAAGATACGAATTTGGGGATGGGGGGATGCAAGTCAGTCAATTCAAATGTCCCTATTCCAGTTCTCATGATCCCTATTAGCTTAAAATTGACAGGAACAGGTAAAGGCTTGACATCTTCTATACATTTTTATCTGTCTCTACTAGACTCTGTAGCTCATACATTCTATAGGATAAAATAAAATCTAAATATCATTTTAAAAGTAGAACAGTGAAACTCTATTTTCAATGAAAACATGAAGACATAAAATATACGTTTTCTTTTTCAAATTTTTATTTTTAAATAATTATAGATTCAGAGGAAGCAGCAGAAAAAATGTACAAGGAGGTTCTATGTACCCTTTACCTCTCACTCCACATTACTAAAACCTAGATAACCATAGTACAATATCAAAACTAGAAAATGGACATTGGTACAATCCATTAGTTTTATAAGCATGCAAGTGTATGTGTGTGTGTATGTATGTGTGTGATTTTATCACAGGTGTAGCTTTGTGTTGGTGGCTCAGTGGTAAAGAATCCGCCTGCCATTGCAGGAGACGTAAGAGACATGGGTTCAATCCTGGGTCAAGATGATCCCCTGGAGCAGGAAATGGCAACCCACTCCAGTGTCCTTGCCTGGGAAATGCTATGGACATAGGAATCTGGCAGGCTACAGTCCAGGAGTCGCAAAGAGTCAGACATGACTGAGTATGCACGCGCGCACACACACACACACACACACACACACACACACACACACACACACAGCTTTGTGTAACCACTACTACAGTTGAGATGCAGAGCCGTTCCATCAGCGTGGATCCTCTGTGCTGTAATTTTATAGCCACATCTATCCCCGCTGTCCATGCTGACCCCTGGCAATCACTGTTTCCTCCTCCATCTCTGTCATTTACCTACTTCAAGAATGTTACTTACTTGGAATCACAGAGTATATAACCTCTTGAGATTGTTTTTTTCCCCACTGAGCTTAACTCCCTTGGGATGTATCTGACTTGTTGCCATGGATGAAGAGTTTGTTCTTTTTTATTGCTGCTATACCGTGGAGGAATGTCCCACAATTTGTTTAACTTTATAGTCAAGGAAGAATATACAGATTATTTCCACTCTTGAGCTATTGCAAATAAGGCTGCTGTGAACATCAGTGTACAGATTGCTGCACAAATGAAAGTTTTCATTTTTCTAGGAGAACCATCCAATGCCTTCTTCAAAAAACAAAAATCTGTTCTTGAAAAAAAGTAACAGGAACTAAATGAGTTAATAGAGAATATTTAGCACATTATTGGACTAGTAAAGTGCTTATTCATGTCAACATGCACTAACATTTTTCTAGTATGTTTACAGGAAGCAGGCACTATTCTAGACGCAAAGTGTACAAAGATCAAAAGATATAGACCCTGCCCTCAACAAACTCACTCTTCCCAATTAGAGAGAAAAAGCGGAAGGGTACCAGTGATCAGCCTTAGGCTGAAAGAGGCAGGAAGAGCGAGTAGCTACAGGGACTTAGGAGGGGACAGTCATGGGGCAAGAGCCACTGACAAGAGCTGTGGCCTTTGGGTAAAAGATTCACCCCTGGAGACTGCAGTGAGGGAGACTGGGGAATCAATACTCCTCTCCTCCTTCCCCCGCAGTCTTCTCCTAGCACTTCCTATTGGCAGGACTCAACCCAACCAGAAGCCAGAGGACCCTGTGATACAGTCCACACAGATCAATGTCTGGAAATATGAAGCATGATTGGGAAGAGTGTGGAGCAAAACGAGAGGGACCAGTAGACTTAGCTTCAACACACATCCGGCTTTGAATCCATTTTGTAACGTTAGGCAAGTTAAGTTCTCTGTGCTTCAGGTTGCTTACTGCAAAACAAGTGTAGTAATGATAGTTACGCAGGTTATCAAAAGCGTGAACTAGATGGTTTCTGGAAGATACCTAGCGGAGTTCCTGGGATGTGGTAGGCATCATTTCACGTGGCCCAGCCCCATCCCCAGCTGATGACAACTCTCTGCACTTGTGGCAATTTTATAGCCTTCATGAATTCCCAGGGGCACACTCTCTCCTAATGTGGTCCATAGACCAGGCACTGTAGAGACACCTGGGGACCTTTCCATCAGGCAAGTTCGTGACCCCCCACCACCACCCTAATCCAACTAAATCATGAGCAGAAGGGTGGAAATCTTCACTTCAGACAAGTTCTCCCCAGTTATTGTCATGCACAATAAAGTTTGGGAACTACCATGTTAGAAGTCCGTATTTCTAATTGACACCCACTTGGGTGAAGTATAGGTGAGATTTATCTGTACTTGGTAGCCATTAGGTACAGTTACAGCCCATCGGCTCCAGGAAGAGGGGCCAAGAGACCAGGACACTAACAGTGTGTCTTGTGGTGTTGGGCCATGCTGATTTTCCATTTTGCTGGCTTTATTAATACCTGAGGAACAATGTTCCCAGGCTTTTAATTAAAAATTCTCTAACATCCAGACTCTAATCATTTTCTAGGTTGGATATAGGCTCAGTAAGTAGCTGGCTTTGACCCCCCAACTCCTCCCTTCCAGAGAAAACTTAATAAGCAGAGCAGAAGCTGTTAAAGGGAATAAAATCTTTGCAAAGCTTTGTAGATGAGAGTAGGTCAATTCTAAGTATAAGCAGGAGGAGGCCAAAACTTGGAATAAGGTCAAAGGATCAAGGACGTTGCTGTAATTCATTAAGGAAAGGTATAAGAAAATTAATTAGCAGTCCGGGACAGACACTGAGCTCATGATTTGGGTCTTGAATTGGTTTGGAACTCAAATTGGCTGCAATAAAGAGATTAGAAAGAGCAGAAACTTAGAGGAAAGAGAATTTTCTTTGCTTCTCATGTAAAATTACAGAGGGAGGCAGAGCAGACTTGGGATGCTGGTTTTTCTCTGCAAAGTTCTCAAGGACTTGGGCTCCTGTGTCTTCTGGTCCTGCTGTCTCCCAAATTTGGCCCACATCCTCATGTTCCAAGATGGAATGCCAGTGATCCCATCCATGCTCCAAACCACAGGAAGAGGGGAAGAAGGTACAGTGAGGACAGAGCAGCTAACTTTTAAAGAGAAGTTTAGACTCTGCCACACCACTCATCTAATCACATCACTGTGGCCAGAACTTGTTCTCATGGCCACAGCAAACTACAAGTCTAGCTTGGAAGCAGAATCACTGCTAAATATTCTGTTTTTTAATATTTTGGATGTGCTCTCTGGTGTGTCAGATCTTAGTTCCCTGAGTAGAGATCAAACCCACACTCCCTACATGGGAAGCGCAACAGAGTCTTAACCACAGGACCACCAGGGAAGTCCCTAAATATTCTATTAAATGGATGACACATTGAGGACAGTTAGGAGTCGCTGCCGTCCATTCTACATCCTGAGAAAATCTGGACCTTCTTTACGCGATGGAATGGTTATCATTCAGATTCCAGTCAGGAAGCCAGAAACCACTCGGGGTGTATTTAGAATAGAGAACTTAATAAAGAGAATTGGCAGAACATGTGCAAAAGTGAGACAACCCAGAGGTTAATAGCAATGGAAAGCTTTCCCGGGGCTGGGGCACACAGGAGGAGGCAGAGCTCAGAGTTGCCTGGCAGAACATGGAACCCCAGTGGGCAATCCAGTGGGAACGGGAGCCGTGAGATAACAGTCACTGCCCTAGATGCCCCCAGAAGCAGAGTGACCCAGGAAGAAATATGCTGGCCTCTCCCTTCCTCTGCCCGCAGTCTCCTTCTCATGCCTTACATTGTCTAGAACTGTCTGGAAGCCAGAAGGCAGGGACTGTCTGGAAACTGTAATTTCACGCCAACAGAGTAAGCAAAGAAGAGTGACGTATGGATCAGAAAGCAAACATGTGACTGGAATAGCGCCAAACCAAGTTGTGGACCAGGATAAACTGCCAGTAAGTGTTGCCTGGCTGGGCATTATTTCTGGATGAAAATTTTGCAAAGCAAAATACTGTCCTCTGTTGAAATATGTATGGGGGCTTCCCAGATGGTAAAGAAACCACCTGCCAATACAGGAGATGCAAGAGACGTGGGTTCAATCCCTGGGTCGGTAAGATTCCCTGAAGGAGGGCATGGCAACCCGCTCTAATATTCTTGCTTGGAGAATCCCGTGCACAGAGGAGGCTGGCAGGCTACAGTCTATAGGGTCCCAAAGAGTTGGACATGACTGAAAACAAGTACTATATATATATATATATATATATATACACACACAAGTACTATATATATACCCAAATATATATAGCAAACAAGTACCATATATATATATATACACACATCTTCAGATGTTCCATATATATATGTGTGTGTATATATATATGTGTGTATGTATGTATGTGTGTATATATATATATATCATGTATATCTGAAGATACGGAAATGGGTAATCTCACAAAGGAGTAGGAAAAGAAGTGAGAACCCAAAAAGCCTACAAGGGATCTTTGACGATGGGGAATATATGGGGAAGCGTTCAGTCTCTGCGTTACCTGTTGACAAGGAGTGTCTGGGGTCAGGATATACCCAGCTCTGTCTGAAACAGCTCATCAGTGTCATTGAGAACAAGCACCAAGGATGGTTGCTGGCTTCTGCACCCAGAAAGGTTACTGGCTGCTTAGTAAAGGCTGTGTCTGTGAATGAAAGGGGACTCTACCCTGAAAGGAGGTGAGCAGAACAGTCTTTTCTGCATTTCTCCATTTGCTGGCTCAATAGAAGCAGTAAACAAACCCTATTCCCAGAACTATGCTGACAACATTGATGATGGCAGCACACAAATTAGGAGAGAAACAAAAAAGCCATGTTAATTTCAAGCTCCATTAGAAACACAGGCAGAAGGAAAAAAAAAAAAAATCAACATCTGCCAAATAGAAAAGGTCAAAATCAGAAGGGAAAGAAACTTTTTGACATCCTAAGAAAGGTACTCCCAACATTGAAGACATAGGAGGATTCTGTTTCCTCATTGACTGTGTTAACCATAAAATCCTTGTAAAAAGTTCTCTTGTCAGTATCTCCTCAAATCAGATCTATGAAGGGATGGAGAACAAGCTGCCTGTTCTTCCGCCTGGAAAAGAAAACTGTATGCTGTTTGGAGTACAACCACAGGATTCCATTCCAAAGCTGTCTTCTATTTGGTCTATTGATGTAATTTTTTTAAGAACCTCCAATAATGTTTATGGCTTTGGCATAATGCATAACTAATATTCTTTTGAAGACTCCACAATATAAGTTGTTGATGATGTAAAACTGGCATAACACAGTCTTGTCTGAAAGGCATCGGGCCCTTGAATGCCTTTGTGAAATGTGTTGCAGGCCCCAGATCAAGTCCAGAAAATACACACGTGTCTTCCTCTTAGTTGCTTGTGTTGAGGGGGATGATACACAAAGAAAAACAGATATTCCTCCTAAGTTCTTTCTTATGTCATGGCAGTGAGCATTCTGGGTCTTTGATGATGAATGAGTCTTCATTTGTAAATTGAATGCCATATGTATTAACTTCATTTCCTTCCAGGCGTTTTGTATTAGTGAGCATCACATATGACTTTATAATGCTCCGATACCAGATGACTGGTTGTTCTTTGATTCAATATATGCAGGAAGAAAAGATGCATGCGGATGTCACCATAACTCTTTGGCTAGGAAATCAGTCAGAAGTTCCATCCCACCTGGTGGCAAGGGATTGACCTTGTTGATTTCTCAGGCTTCTCCCTCTGGAGTTTATGATCCTGTGACATATTTTCCCAGAGGCATTAAGTTTGAAGACTCAATCACTAGATGCAATCAAATTCACCCTCCCTCCCCCCAAATCAAACAGGTATTTTTAAACACACAACCATACACACATTTCAACAACAGCAGAGTTCTGTTTGAGAATGGAAACATAGTCTTGCTAAATTTCATGAGTGGACTGAGCTGAACTCCAGGTATTAGTTACAGTGGAAAGTGAGAACCTGTAGGAGACTTTTAAAATCAGAATGTGGATTATGGCTTGAATTTAATTAAGTGCATGCTGTCACTTAATTATATTCAATCTATCTCTTTTTATATACCAACTCTTACTCCCCAAATGTTTCATCTCTGCTCGTCGTGTTTTTTCTAGCTCTGCCATAAGCTCTTTGAGATCAGAGCTAATGTCACATAGTAGATCCTCGACAAAGACATTAAAAATAAATTAAGGAGCATAAGACTAGATGAATGAGGCTACAGATTCAAGACACTGCCGTTTACATTACACACTATGACCTGAGAAATTTAAGAACAACTGAGGATATTCCCATTTCTTCCCTGGAAGCCATTCATTTTCCCCTCCGCTGGCTTCCATAAATAATATACAGGTTTAATTTTTCTTTCTCTGGTCTTTTGTCCTTTGAATCCACCCAAGCAAAAATGCTCAACTCTATGGCACTAGAAAATATTGCGAAGAGCTTTACTATATTCCAACATTTATGTTTTCCTGTGCTTATTTTTTTCTTGCTCTTCATTTGAGCTTTTAAAAATTTTCTGAGTTTCCACTGTCATTTTCTATTTGTGTTGTCTTTGCCTTCTTTTGGGCAGCTAAGGTACCTGTTTTAAATAAGATGTTCCTAAGACGCAGGTTAAGGACTCTCTACTTGTAGAAAAATACCCTAAGGATAATGTAAGGAACTAGTGGCAGTGGGTATGTCCAGGGACTGATATTGATGTATGGCAGAAACCATCACAATATTGTGAAGTAATTATCCTCCAATTAAAAAATAAATTTTGAAAAAGAAGTGTAGAATCACAGAGGAAAGTGTTTTCATTTTGTGACCATCTGCATGGATCGTTTTTGTCCATGAGCCTGCACTGCTTTTATAATTTAAAAACTGGTTAAAAGACAAAATGTCTACTATCATTATGGCAATTCTACTAAGTCCTAACTTTTCATGAAATATGAATGCAATCAGTTTATGCATATGATTATTAGAAACAAATGAACAATCTCATTGTTTTAAGATACAACATTTAATGAATTCTGTATCCCACCTTTTGAAGGATCTTGTAGGTGTCTGAGATTAAATATTGGTCAGTGATTCATGCTAGGGGACATTCATGGGCAGAAAACGACTAAGCTGCCTTTGTATTTGTAGCTTTCAGCTTTGCATGGCATACATCTGGTGAGCATTTAATAACATAGAAAATGTTTCTGTCAGTGGGTCAAAAGAACCACTTCCATTGCATCTTTCTGTATTTTTATTCATGTTTTCACTCTTGGCAGTGTTCACACTTGAGCACATGGCACATGCTAAGGGTCCTCCACCTTGATTACAGTTTGCTAATTCTTCACGTCCATGGTCCCATCACTTTTCACTCTCTGCATTCCCTAAGTTTCTCTTTCTCTTTAGGGTTTTTATGTCATTCTTTTCCCAGGGTTTCATTCCCATGTCAGTCTTATCTTATCCTGCTCTGATTTATCATTAGAATTTCTACTCTGGCTTGTTTGTTTTGAGTTTCTGCAAATGGTTCAACCACTGTCAGACACGTTTTAACCTTTAAGTAAATAAATGCCTGCCTACAAGTGCATAAAATTATTTGACTCCATGAATGAACCCTCAGAAACACTACTAGACATTTAGGTTGCTTCCATGTCCTGGCTATTGTAAATAGTGCTGCAGTGAATGTTGGGGTACACGTGTCATCTTAAATTAAGGTTTCCTCGCACGATATATCCCCAGTAGTGGGATCACTGGGTAGTATGGTAGTTCTATTTTTAGTTTTTTTTTTTAAAGGAAATTCCATATTGTTCTCCACAGTGAAAGTGAAAGTTGCTCAATCATGTCTGACTTTACGACCCCATGGACTATACAGTCCATGGAATTCTCCAGACCAGAATACTGGAGTGGGTAGCCGTTCCCTTCTCCAGGGGATCTTCGAAATCCAGGGATCAAACCCAGGTCTCCCACATTGCAGGCAGATTCTTTTACCAGCTGAGCTACCAGGGAAGCCCAAGAATACTGGAGTAGGTAGCCTATCCCTTCTCCAGGGGATCTTCCCAACCCAGGAATCAAACTGGAGTCTCCTGCATTGCAGGCAGATTCTTTACCAGTTGAGCTATGAGGGAAGCCCAAAATATGTTTAAATTTGCACATTATAGAAACTGTAATTTTAATTCCCAGCAGAGTTTGTATATAAATGCTCAGAGGCATATACAATTATGTGAAGATGCACTGTCTGTCTGTAATCTGTAGCATTTAAAAATCAGCAAAAAAAGAAGGAAAGAGACTGGCTATCTAATCCACTTCACCAGTGAGTCTCCACCTTTAATATCTATTAGAATTACTTGAAGAGCTGGTCAAAACACATCGCTGAACTACAGATTCAGTCAGTCTTCAATGGAGCCTCTGAATTTTCTTTTCTGACAAAATCCCAGTTAATTCTCATTCTGTTGATCTCGAACAACATGTTGAGAACCATTGTGACCCAAGTTCTCCTGAGCACACAGAAACACTGCATTTCCCAGCTGTGCTTGTATTCTACTTACATTAGGACCGAATGACTGGGTCCAGAAGCATGTGTACGACATCTCCTATTCGGGCCACACCGTTCCCCGCATGGCCCTCCACTCTCTCCTTTCCTGGGCAACAGTGGAGACTATGTATTGAAGATGGTGGTCTGCCAAGATGGAGGGTCCCTAGATCTGTGAGTTTATGGTGAAGGAAAACAGCCTTATTCACATAAAACTGGCGCGTAAAAGAAGAAGAAGCCTTTCTTGTCAGTTTATCAAGTCAGCGAGGTTTGGGCAACATTGTCTAACTCATCCCAGTACTCCTGACTTTCACATGATCATGAGATGAACCAGTTGCCCATCTCTGAGGCAACTATGCAAATTTGAGAGATTGGATCAATCTACCATCTACTCTCCCCATCCCAAAAAAATCTATTTGAATTGACTTATATGTACTTGGGACTTCCCTGGTGGCTCAGACGGTAAAGAATCCACCTGCAATGTGGGAAACTGAGGTTCGATCCCTGGGTTGGGAAGATCCCCTGGAGGAGGGCATGGCAACCCACTCCAGTATTCTTGCCTGGAGAATCCCCATGGACAGAGGAGCCTGGCAGGCTACAGTCCATAGGATCACAAAGAGTGACATGACTGAGCGACTAAGGACACACACATGCGTACTTAGCTTAGAGCCATGGGTCTGTAGGCCACAAAGATTGTTGCTAATCCTTCCAAATATCTCCTAAAGCCACTTTGATGCATTCTGGGATGATGATCTTTCATCTGAGTTTTTCCAACTGCCAGCTCCTTGGACTCTTAATATTCTTACACTTTCAGAATGGTTCTACCTGCCCATCCTTTGCTTCCTATTGAAGGGGAGACCAAGGCCCTTTTCTTCTCATTCGAAGCACATTACTGGACAGCTCTGCCTTGCCTGCCTCTGTTTCTCTTGTACCTTGTTCGGCCAGTGAAGTCATCCCAGAATCTCTTTTAGATAGTCTGATTTGTGTTTTTAGTTTTTATTTTATTTTTGGCTGTGCTAGGTCTTCACTGCTGTGTGTGGGCTTTCTCTAGTTGTGCCAAGCGGGATCTACTCTCTCGTTGCCGTGTGTGGACTTCTCATTGCGGTGGCTTCGCTCGCTGTAGAGCGCAGGCTCAGTAGCTGTGGCACACGGCGCGGGCTCTGTTGCTTCACAGCATGTGAAATCTTCCCAGGTTAAGGTTTGAACCCAGTCCCCAGCACGGGCAGGTATATTCTTAACAACTGGACCACCAGGGAAGTGTTCTTTTTTTTTTAATTTTCATGAAAACTTTAATTGAAGTATAGCTGGATAATGTTGTGTTAATTTCAGGTGTACAGCAAAGTGATTCAGTTACCTACATACACACACACACTACATACATCTGTTCTTTTTGAGATTCTTTTCCCTTAGAGGTTATTGCAAAATATTGAGTACAGTTCTCTGTGCTATACAGTAAGTCCTTGTTTGTCATCTAATTTATTTATAGTACAGTGTATATGTTAATCCCAAAGTCCTTATTTGTCCTTCCCCCTCTTTCCTCTTTGATAACCAAAAGTTTTTTTTATGTCTGTGGGTCTATTTCTGTTCTGTACATAAGTTCATTTGTATCTTTTTTAAAATTTAGATTCCACCTATAAGCAATATCATGTATTTGTCTTTCCCTGTCTGGTTTGCTGACTTGACTAGAGCAGAATTCCCCTCAGGCATCTTCAGAGTTAAGGTCCAAGGGCCTTTCATCGTGGTTATAAGCCTTGGAAGCCCCCCAGAAGATCCCTGTTCCTTTACCCCATTGCTGGTGTTACTGAGCCACCCTCTCGCAGAGAGTCGCACACGACTGAGCGACTGAACTGAACTGAACTGAACCCTCCCATCAAAAATGTAAAACATTTCCCTTCTCGTAAAAGCCTCACAAAGTGGGTATTCTATTTTCTTTTAAATATTTTCTAATTAGCTTTAAAATGACAAGCAATTTTTATTTGCTTCTATCTTACTGATAAGGTTGAATTGCTTTCCTATCTGATTTACTAGCCATTTATATTTCTTCTCTTTGCTTTTTAAATGAACACACCAAAGCATCTACATCTAATGTATGCTGTCTCTGTGACATCTGTCACTTTTGAAGGTGGTTTCCTCACACCAGTGACATGGCCATGGCTTAAACATTTGGGTAACTCTTCTTTTTGAATGACCATCAGAGTCCAAGTCATGTTTTCTTGGATCTTCTTAGGGCCAGCTGTATCATCAAGGTAGGGACAAATTGCAGAGCAACTGCAGGGTGATAACCTTCGTTTTCTTTTTTGGTTTTAAACCATCCATGACAGGAACTGTCAAAAAGGCATTCCAGGGATCTTCCCTGGTGATCCAGTGGTTAGGAATCTGCCTTCCAATGAGGGGACACAGGTTCGATCCCTAGTCAGGGAAGCAAGTTCCCACAGGACAACTAAGCCTGGTTGCCACAACAAAGAGCCCGCACACTACAATGAAACATTCTACATGCCACAACTAAGACATGATACGGTCAAAAATAAACAGATAAATGGCATTCCAGTTTCCCGTGGAGCCACAAGAGTGTGAGCAGAATAAATACGTGGCTCTGGAAAAGCACTACAATCATTTGACTATATCTAGTATGGAAGGCTTCTCACTAACTCATCATTTTACAGAATTCATATTTAACATGTTCATATGAATTAAAAGTCCATTACTCTGCATGTCAATCTGTCATATAATGTTATACACACAGGGTTATACAAAGCAGACACTTAGAAATTGGATCAAGATGATAGACCAAGCGAATTTTTGACTAGAATGTTATGCATCCTAAGGCTTCTTCTCTGTTTTATTCATTGTATTCCAGGCACCTAGAAGAGTCTCCAGCTAGGTGGTCAACAAATATTTACTGAATAAATGAATACGTGATGAAAATGCAAATGAATGAATGAACAAACCAACACTTCACAATTGGGCCTTAAGACCAAAGCTTTGTTTACCTTCTTTTGTAAAACAACGCAAGATGGAAAATGCTTTTGAATAATACAACTGACAAATACACAGTAGAGGTCAAATGGCATTGAAAAAAGGGCAAGCTTCACTTCTCACCTTGACGCTGTGCCCTCAGGGAGTTTATAGTCTAGTGTATAAGATAGAGAGAGAGAGATTGATCAAATGTTCCTACAAATAAATGGGAAATTACGAATTTTGTTAAGTACAGGCATGTAACAGGCTTACCTGGCCTGAGTAATCAAGGATGGCTTCCTTTTCTGAGGAAGAGGTATTTCAATGACATATGAAAGTAAAGGGAACATTTTGAATACAAGTTCAAAGACCAAAAATAAAAGCACCATGCATTGGAGAAACAGAGAAACTACAAGTGCTAAGAAACTCTTGGGAGTAGAGAGTGTTGAGAGATGATGCTGGAGATAAGATCTTTGTCGTTCTTTGCTGTGTGATGAGGGAGAGACTCATTGACCCTTAACAGCAAGAAGGACTTGGTAACACCTACCTGGTAGATGTATTGTGAAGATAAAACATGTAAGTGTAGCTGTTTGCTTAATGTCTAGCCCATAGTTGTTGTTCGGTTGCTAAGTCATGTCTGACTCTTAGCAATCCCATGGACTGCAGGATGCCAGGCCTCTCTGTCCTTCACCATCTCCCAGAGTTGGTGTCCATTGAGTTGGTGATGCCATCCAACCATCTCATCCTCTGTTGCCCCCTTGTCTGGAGCCCTCAGTCTTACCAAGCATCAGTGTCTTTTCCAGTGAGTTGGCTCTTTGCATGAGGTGGCCAAAGTATTGGAGCTTCAGATTCAGCATCAATCCTTCCAATGAATATTCAGGGCTGATTTCCTTTAGGATTGACTGGTTTGATCTGGCCCATACAAGTGCTCCGTTATGGTCATTTTTCCCCCTCTTTCTTTTCTTTTATTACCTATGTATTGCATTCACTAAGAGCCAGAACTTGTCTTCTCCTTCAGTGGATCCCCCTTAGTGCCTGTCCTGATGTGAACTGCTTGGTAAATGCTCAATAAGTGGCAGCTGGAGTTACTGTTAGTACTAAGTCGTCCATTGTATGGGTTTCCCTGGTAGCTCAGCTGGTAAAGAATCCACCTGGAAGGCAGAAGACCCCGGTTCAATCCCTGGGTCAGGAAGATCCCCTGGAGAAGGGATAGGCTACCCACTCCAGTATTCTTGGGCTTCCCTGGTGGCTCAGATGGTAAAGAATCTCCCTGCAATGTGGGAGACCTGGGTTCAATCCATGGCTTGAGAAGATCCCCTGGAGGAGGGCATGGCAACCCACTCCAGTATTCTTGTCTGGAGAATCACCAAGGACAGAGGAGCCTGGCGGGCTACAGTCCATGGGGTTGCAAAGAGTCAGACACAACAGAGCAACTCAGTACAGCATAGTCCATTGTATGCTGGGTTTTACATTTATTTTCTTACTTTGGATTTTATTTAATAAAAGCTGCTGTAGATTTTACTAAATCAAGTTCCTAGCAATGATAATTCCTAGGTGGGATTATGCATCTTTGCTATCTGTTGAGATTTGATTGTACAGTTTGGATATGGTTTTATTTTCCAGCAAGTGGAGTGTTATTTCAGAGCTTCAAAACATCTGTAAGATTTAGGGTGATGAAAAATGTAATCTATGTATGTGAACTGCAACATATATTTGCATCACAGCATTTTTCTGATGGCTATTAGAAAAGCATATAAATACAGAGATTAAATGAATGCATAGAAATAAAAATATCCTTTCACCAATAATTTGCTGCTCCAACAACAAAGCAATAATTTAGAGCTCTGACCTTGTAATTCAGCTGATTAGAGGAATCCAATTCTCTCTTTATTTCATGTTATGTTGTATCTAATTGATGGAGAAGTCTAAGTGAATCAATATGCCCAAAATTGACCTAGACAAATTCCATTTCTTTTGTGCCAAGATGATATGTTTGCCCAGTTTTCCCAATTTTCCAGTAAAGAAAAGAAGTCTTTTTTTCTTTTTTCCAACTGCGAAAACTTCAAACTAAATCTGGGTTCTTCCTCTTTCTCTCTCACATAGTTACATAATAAAGTTCCCACATTCCAAACTTTGCTGACAGTTCTGTGGAGCATATACAAGATAGACTAGAATGCATCTCAGCCTTCCTTAACTAGATGAATCTAAACAATTGTAAAAACAACCTCTCATCAGATTTAATGTACTCAGACCCAGCCAAAATGCTCACAGAGCAGATCAGAGGAGAAAGAACAGACAAAGCATCACCTTTTATGGCATGATCCTACATGATTCTTTTTTTCTGATTCTTGGGGTAGATCCAAGAAAATATTTATACTCTACATATTACCCACAAATGCTTTTTTTTTTTTTTTTTTGGTCTTTTTCATCCTTCCATTTTTATTAAGAAGTTAAGTTCCTGTTTATCTTACCTCTCAGTCCTTCTTACAAACACAGTTTTGTGTACTGGCCTATTCATAAATTATTAATGTCACATTGGAAAACACCTTTCAGAAACAGGCCCACCTGACATGTAACTACTGGTAATTTCAGCTGAGCATCAGGGTGCCTGAAGCCCGCCCAGTCCTACCAGCGAGGAAAGCCTCTGAATTTCTTCTTTCCACTAGTGAAACAATTAACTTTATGTTCCATTTGCTGACTGCGGGGCCCACCTAAGTTGATTGTGTCTGTTAAACCCATGTCAGTCTTTTCAGTCTGCTCAGCTCAGGGGAGAGGCAAAATGTATAGCCAGGCTCCCGCGCTTTGGGGTAGAAATGAAAAGATTTGCACTCATCGAACAAGAAAATGGCATTGCTGGCTGTCAGTCCGGAAGGAAGAGCTTTTCTCTTCGATGCTGCACAGCAGGCTCTGCTCACGTCCCCAGCTGCAGCTCACGCCTCACTGCTGAGCTAGCAGCTCACCCCACCTAACCTGGCAGGCAGACGTGTCTGACATGAAAGCAACCCACCCTCAGATTCAGCCACAAGGATGCCCCAAACTGAGAGTGAGTTCTGTTCAACTGAATAGGTTGCACTGCTCTTTCGTGTGGATTAGCCATCAGCTTTCAAACTGTGGTATTGGAGAAGACTCGTGAGACTGCCTTGAACAGCATGGAGACGAAACCAGTCAATCCTAAAGGGAATCAACCCAGAATATTCACTGGAAGGACTGACGCTGGGGCTCCAATACTTTGGAGCTGACTCACTGGAAAAGACCCTGATGCTGGAAAAGACTGAGGGCAAGAGGAGAAGGGTTGACAGAGGATGAGATGGTTGGATTGCATCACCATCTCAATGGGCTTGAGTTTGAGCAAACTCTGGGAGAGGGTGAAGGACAGGGAAGCCTGGCGGGTTGCAGTCCATGGGGTTGCAAAGAGTTGGACATGACTTAGTGACTGAATGGCAAACCATCAGCTTTAAGATGGGCCTTCAATGCCTAGGAAATCGAGTAGGAGAGTAGTCTATAGAGCTGGCTTGTGTCTGCAGACAGAGTGGCACATCATTTCTCACTGGCATCTGATGCCCCTTCCCCTCTCCCTGCCACATCTCATCCAGCATAGAAACCCAAGTGGGCCAGTTGATTGGCTGTGAAGAAGGTTGGGGATTGCTTGGAAGAACGGGCTTGGAGCCCCATGGGTAGGAAATGCCACAGTTGGGGTCTATGATCTGACTGTGCATGGGGGTGTTTTGCATTTCACATCTTCATCTGGCTTCTAGCAGCACACATCTGTCTCTGATTTTCACTAAAGTGTTAAAAAAAAAAATAAGGAAAAAAAGCAAAGTGGCTATGGTAATGCTCAAGGAGTTATTTCCTAAGAAGATAAATCTGCTGAGGAGAACATGTATTTCCAAACCAAGTATAAATTGACTTCTGTATTTTCGGTTTTCAGTTTTGTATGTTGTCTTTTCATTCACAAATATGGATTAGATGCCTAGTCTGTGCCACCACTGGACTTCCCAGGTGGCTCAGTGATAAAGAATCCACTTGCCAGTGCCGAAGACACGTGTTCTGGGTCACGAAGATCCCCTGGAGGAGGAACTGGCAACCCACTCCAGTATTCTTGCCTGGGAAATCCCATGGACAGAAGAGCCTGGTGAGCCACAGTCCACGGGATTGCAGAGGCCAACACAACTTAGCAGCTAAACAACTGTGCCACTATTACAGTGAGCGAAACAGACTTTTTTCCTGGCCCACAGGAAGCTGACCATCAAAGTAACATTCTCCTCAGTTATCGCGAATCTTCAGAGTTGGATGTATACAGATCCTTAGCATTTCAAACTATTTTACCATGTCTAAACACCTTATGGCTAAATGTCAGCATCTCGTGTGTATAAAGAGGGGAGTGTGTCTGCAGAATACCTGGAAGACATTCAGCTGGACTCTGCCATCGGCACCTATGGGGTCTTGGGGAAGGTGCTTAATGTTTCTGAGTTTCAAACTTTGCATATGTAAAATGAAATAATGCCCAGTTTTCAAGGGCTTGTTTGTTTGTCCCCCCCCCCACTGGAATGAAGATTGAAGTCTAGGCTGGCCTAATAGTATTAGAAGTAGCTATTATTGTATTTTTGCTGTTTTTTCTGTGAATCAGTAAATATAGCTTTTGAGACAAGGATTCCAGAATGTGTTTTATTAGGTTTACCAAAATCGCCTGATTCTGGTTTGCCGCAGTTTATAGTAGGCAATAATAGAATTCAGTTTCTATAGCATCACTCTGTGGCAGTTTCCTCCTTTTATATACCCACATGCAGGAGCATAGATGAAAAGAGACACATATGTTCACTCTTGCCTGGTAAAGCAGGGTCATGCATAGGATCCGGTACAGGCTGTCACTAAAGAGTCAGCTACTGAAAAACCAAATTCTGAAGTCACACTATTTTGGTTTCAAGCAAGCAAAACACATGACAGTTTATATAGATCTTCTCTGTTCCTCTAAATGTTTCCTTCCATGTTAGAAAAATGACAAAGATTTTCCTGGGAACTAAAGGGTAAATAGATGATCATGAGGAGACTTCAGGAAGTATAGCATATATTTCCTTTCAGAGCCAAGAACACGTGGAAATCAGGCCTCTGAAACATCAGCCAGATGCTGGAAACTCTCATGATTTGGTTTCATTAAAGATACCAAAGAATAATTAGACCGTGAGGGGAATTCTGTTTTCCATTCCCTGGGGACTAGGATTAGTAAGTGATTTTACATGTCAGTTTTTTTTTTTTTTCCACTTCCTGTTTTGTTCCTGTTTGAGAAAATTGTTTGCTAACTGATGGGAACAGAGTGGGAATACGCAAGCAGCCTAGGCTGTATATGGCTGACCCAAGGAATGCTGCTGTGGGCTTCCCAGGTGATGCTAGTGGTAAAGAACCTACCTGCCAATGCAGGAGACATAAGAGATGTGGATTCACTCTCGGAGTCGGGAAGATCCCCTGGAGGAGGACACAGCAATCCAGTCCAGTATTCTTAGCCTGGAGAATTCTTTGGACAGAGGAGCCTGGCGGGCTACAGTCCATGAGGTCACAAAGAGTCGGACATGGCTGAAGTGACTTGGAATGATACTAGTTTTTTTTTTTTTTATTCCTGCCAGCCTAATCTAGGCTCTCCTGCAGGCCTGGGTAGATTCTCATTTCATCTAGGCAACCAAAATGATAGAACTTTGGTATCTTTCTTTCCATTTTTAATATGAAAAAGAGAGAGAGAAAAATAAAAGAAAAGATGTATGCATAGAAATAAGATGAAGTTACTTTATTTGTTAGTGTTCCTAACAACTAAACCCAGTGAAACAGTGTCACGAATAGGAAAGACTTTCAAGGTTTTCATTGTACTAGGAACTGTACACAAATAAATTGAAATATAAATATAAGCCAGCATTTCAGTTAAACTGCTCATTAAAATAATTAGGCCAGTGAAATGAGAACTGTGTAAGCCAAGGAAATTATGAGGTTTGGTTAAAATTCCCTCGCTGCAGGTATGTATAGCATTGAATGGGAAGGGAGTTGTAAAGCTACAGGTTTAGCAAATAAAAACTGTTCTGTGCTAAAAGTCGAAAGATACTGGGGGAAAAGCTGGAAAAAAAAAAAAATTAGTCTCTACAGAGTTGTAGTAATAGGAGTCCTAAATTGGAAGGGATTTCTGTTAAACCACTCCTAAACTGGCCACCATCAAGTTTCCATTAAAACTTATTTTTCCCTCTGAGTTTTAATTTTTGAAAGATCCCCTTTACAATTTACACTTATTAAATAGCAATTAATTAGATTTCCCACTAAGTGAAAACATGATCATCCAATTAGAGTATTGCCTTAGCATGGAATAACAACTAACTACTGTTCGCACTTTCAGTTAATATGATTTAAAAAAACAAATGTGACATTTTAATTTTCCAGTGTTATCTTACCATGGATAAATGTGTGATTTCTGTTAGGCTTTTTCTGAGAAGCAAAAATAGTGCCAGGAGGCCCTGGAAACTCTTATGATTTGGTTGGGAAAAAGTGCCAGGAGTTGCCACTTTTGAGGGTGACTAGTTACCACCCACTGTCTGTTGTAGTCTCTTCCTTGTCTGGTGGATTTAATGGTTCAGCCTGAGACTGAACAGTTTAGTGCAAGGTCAAGGCTAAAATACAGGTCTGTTGATTTTTCAGTCTAGTCCTCTTTTTGCTAAACACCCTGCTGCTTGATAAACTTGGGAGCCTGAGGAATTTTGAGTGCTAATAATTCCAAGATTTTAGAAGCACAGCTGCATTTGAAAGTCTGTAAAAATTGCACTGTAGTAACCCTTTTTCTTCTCTGGCTTTCTCATTAAATTTTCTTAATATCAAACTGGTCATTTTTTATTTTTGGTCTCATGGGCCATGCTGTTGTTCAAGGGCCGTACTTCCTGCTTAGTTGATCCTCTGTAAGAACTTCCAAGTCATTGCATCTTCCCTATTTGAGTCATTTAGTATGAAAGTTGCCTCCCACAAACACTTCTATTTGATCAAATTAACAGTAAGACCTAGAAAAGCTCAGAAGACATCTCTCTTCAAAGAATAATTGTGTTAGGATTGCTTCTTTCTTTTTAAAAAAAAAAAATGTTTATTCATATATTTGACTGCACCAGGTCTTAGTTGTGGCATGTGGGATCTAGTTCCCTGATCAGGGATTGAACCTGGGCCCCCTGTATGGGGAGCACAGAGTCTTAGCCATTGGAACACCGGGGAAGTCCCAAGGTTGCTTCTTTCTGATGAGAGCTAAATTTGGAATCGAATTCTATAGACCATATCTCAGAGCAAGCTGGTAAGCAACTCAGATGTGCTGTTGAGAACTCAAAAAAAGACTATGTGCTCCTCCATCTATAGGGTTCTCTAGACAAGAATACTGGAGTCGGTTGCCTTGCCCTCCTCCAGGGGATCTTCCCAACCCAGGGATTGAACCCATGTACATCTCCTGCATTGGCAGGTGGGTTCTCTATCCCTAGCGCCACCTGGGAACCCCCAACTATTTGAGTCCATACTAAATATGTTTGGAACTATATCCTTGCAGAACTTTAGGAAAAGTACAGTTGGCTTCAGAAAAGTGATAACATTTTAAAAACGCAGTGTGGCTAAGAATTAGAATCAGGGACAGCCACTTAGGGTGCATTAGCCACCCCTGAATCCGGTTACCACTACTGTAAGTTCAGAAGCCATAGTGAATGACCAGCCCATCACACCTGGCACCATTGTCTTTTTAGACCACCTGAGCATGCAGTGAACACATGAAAGCTTGCCATTGCCTATGGAAGCCTTTTTAGAAAACGTGGGCTCACTGGGTGCCCCACAGACCCCTCATAGCATCCAAATTACATTTGGAGAACAGAACGTTTAACTACCTGCCATTTTAAGCTGCTGCTGCCAAGGAACCTCTATCCTGAGGCTGCTTCGGGGAGACATTTGCAAGGTCTAGCGGGTGTCTCTCTTTCATCCTATCAATTAGGAAAAGAGCAGAGGGAGATGTGATAGATTACATGGCCCTAAGATGGATCGCTCTGAAAAATCTCATATTGGCAAGAGTAATTCAAATTGCCAGGAATCCAAACTTTGCCATGTGACAGCCGCAGAAGTCTGACAGGGTTTGACTGGTTTATCCTGCTAAATGAAACCGCTGAGATGATTGTCGTGGGGTGATTGATAAAGTGCATAAATCTTAACTATGGAAAAAAGAGAAGATGAATCGACACACACATAGATTGAAAACGTAAGGAAAGCAAATTGAAGATACCAGGACTTCCTAACATAGTACACAAAAACAGTACCCTGTTTAGCGCTCCTCACGGGTCCCATTCCACTGGCCTTGTTTTGCAAATGACTGGGAGGACATGTTTGGTTTTCATTTTTCTCACACAAGAGACCTAAACTGGCAACAGAGCAGGAAAATAAATAATAATGACAACATAGTGAATACGTGCCTCTGGTATTTATCATTTATTATTTATTTCCTTCATGTTAATGGAGCTTGGAAAAAAAAAAAAAAAAAAAGATGGGTTCTGCTTCCCTCCAAGCTGCTATTGAATGCTATTAGTGATCTTATACAAAGTTATGGTAGTTTTCAAAGTAATTAGAACCCCGAGCAAATAAACACTAAATGGGCTCTCATCTTTGAAGTTATTTTTTTTAACTAAATAGCTCTGTTCTGCTATAATTATATACTAGTCATTATAAAATTAAAAATCATTTTAAGTGAATGAATGCTTTTTTAAGAAGCATTTGTTTCTTGCTAATTATTACCAGCTAATTATAGTTTATGGTGGTCTTCAAGAAATCTGAAATCACTGCCTTAAAGCCCTAGTCCCCAATGGTTGCAAATTTCAATTCCAGAAGGAAAAAAAAAATGATGGAGAAGAGGGTCCAAAGCAATGAAAATCTGAATTTTCACGACTTTGAAAATATCTGACTTTCTGAAGGTCATCACAGACAGATGGCATGAAAAAAGCTTTTTCTTGTGGACCAGCACTTCTAGAAGCACTACTGGAAGCTAACTGTGACCTTTGCATGTTAATTAATGTCTCTAAGCCTCAATTTTTGCATTTTTGAAATGAGGATAATATCTACCTTGCAGCATTGTTTTGAGGATTAAAGATAATGTCTATGAAATTTTTAGCACAGGAACTGGCATCATAATTAGTAGCTATTATTATTAGCATCATTTATCATCATTTACGTTTTTTTTTCATGCTAAGAAAATTTACTACTGCTCAGAGGCCCGAGCTTGGTCTTCAGGACAGTCAGTCCTTGGCTTCTTGTGACAATATTGCTTTCAGTGGCAAATTAGTTTCTACCAAAAACATGGCATTTAAGTTAAACAATCTGGAAAAGTGGCAGTTTTCCGTGTTATTTTTCTTCCTTTTGGGGCTAAAACCAGATGAATGGTGGGAGGAATGTGACTGTACAGGGCACATGATTTATGAGGCGTTTTCCCATGAACCAGCAAGTTCTTGAAAGCCCACCCAGTCATAGTTTCATGCAGGTCCACAGTTTCTTAATATCTCCCTAGGACAACAAGGAAAATAAATAAGAAAGGTAAACAGCAATAACAGAAAATCAAACAGGCTTCCCTGATAGCTCAGTTGGCACAGAATCCACCTGCAATGCAGGAGACCCCAGTTTGATTCCTGGGTTAGGAAGACCCGCTGGAGAAGGGATGGGCTACCCACACCAGTATTCTTGCCTAGAGAATTCCATGGACTGTATAGTCCATGGGGTCGCAAAGAGTCGGACACGACTGAGCCACTTTCACTTTCAGACCATGAAATAAGACAAACCCCAATAGATATGCCCAAGTTCTCTCTTTACTCTCTATTACAAAGTAATATCATGAGTTAAACAACTAATAAACCCTGGGTACCAGGTGTCTTGGGAGGGAGGGAGAGGTGATGCATGTCACTTTTGGGGTTTCCCTCTGTCTTCCAGCCTGTTCCAACTGTCTCCATCAGAAAGCTCTTTCCTTTTACTGACCTTAGCTCTTTGCTTTGACGTCTCATTTCTCATTTTGTTGTTGACATGGAGAACATTCTTCCTAGCTCCTTGGTTTCCAAGGACTAAGTTTGCTGCTCTCTGCTCTTAAGTCGCTCACTCAGGTCCAAGCCTTTTCGACCCCTTGAACTGTAGCCCACCAAACTCCTCTGTGCATGGGATTTCCCAGGCAAGAATACTACAATGGGTTGTCATTTCCTTCTCCAGGGGAACCTTCCTGACCCAGCAATAGAACCCATGTGTCTAGTTCTTCTAGTGCGTAATTGTTGATCAAGAGACACAAATATGGGACCTCCCTGGCAGTCCCGTGATCAAGAGTCTGTGCTTCCAGTGCAGGGGAACTAAGGATCCCACATGCCATGTGGTGGTTTAGTCACTAGTCATGTCCATCTCTTTGTGACCCTTTCACAAAGACCCTGTGGCTCCTCTGTCCATGGAATTCTCCAGGCAAGAACACTGGAGTGGGTTGCCATTCCCTTCTCCAGGGGATCTTCCTGACCCAGGAATCGAATTCAGGTCTCCCACATTGCAGACAGATTCTTTACCATGGAAGACCTATGGACATAGCCAAAAAAATTTAATAATAATAAAATAGTGTTTATTAAAAGAAAAAGTCACAAATCCAACCGACTTGCACGGATGCTTTCTTCCTTCCTTCTTGGAGCCATATCTTTCTTACTCACAGCTTCCTGGTCCCACCACTCTGACTTCCCAGTTAAAAGGAGAGAGAGAACCTTGCCAGGTTATGACATATCCCCTCAGGGGTAACGGAAGAACATTCTGTCATCTCAATGTAATAAGGGTGTGGTAGTGTTGGCCTTTATTATTTTTCTTAGATACTGGAAAGAAAAAGAAGGTTGGATGGTTTTCAGAGGAAAGATTGATGGGAGACAGGAAACCACGTTGAGATGAACTGAATGCCCCCCCCCCAAAAAAAAAGACAAGAAAATTGCCCTCCCTAACTGCATCTCATTCAGAAGAGTCCAACACAGCTTTCTAACATATGCTTCTCCCCACCCACCGAACTCGAGCACCACAGTAATACAACCAGCCATGCTGTGTCTTGCTCCAAGTATCAAACACGAGTTCTCACAGGATCAGATTTTTATAATAATTTTCTAATAGTAATAACTACTGATTTGTACACCCACTCTGTGCCAGGTATGGAACTAGGTCCCATTCAGTCCCTGCAATAACTCTGTGAGATTGGTAAACTTTTATTCCCAGCTTACAAGAAAGCCAAGGCTGAACAAGTTTAAGGAAATTGTTTACTGACATGTAGGTTGTTGTTCAGTCACTAAGTCATGTCTGACTCTTTGCAACCCCATGGACTGCAGCACACCAGGCTCCCCTGTCCTTCACTATCTCTCAGAGTTTGCTCAAATTCATTCCCATTGACTTGGTGATGCCATCCAACCATCTCATCCTCTGCCACCCTCTTCTCCTTTTGCTTTCAGTCTTTCCCAGCATCAGGGTCTTTTCCAATGAGTTGGCTCTACACATCAGGTAGGTTAAGTATTGGAGCTTCAGCATCAGTCTTTCTAATGAATATTCAGATTTGATTTCCTTTAGGATTGAGTGGCTTATCTCCTTACAGTCCAAGGGACTCTCAACAGTCTTTTCCAGCCCCACAATTTGAAAGCATTGCTTCTTTGGTGCTCAGCCTTCTTTATGGTCCAATTCTCACATCTGTACATGACCACCAGCAAAATCATAGCTTTGACTATACAGACCTTTGTTGGCCAAGTGATGTCTCTGAATTTTAATATACTGTCCAGGTTTGTCATAGCTTTCCTTCCAAAGAGCAAGCGTCTTTTCATTACATGGCTGCAGTCACCATCCACAGTGATTTTTGGAGCCCAAGAAAATAAAATCTCTCACTGCTTCCACTTTTTCCCTTTCTGTTTACCATGAAGTGATGGGACCAGATACCATGATCTTAGTTTTTTCAATGTTGAGTTTTAAGCCAACTTGTTCACTCCCTTCTTTCACCCTTATCAAGTTAGAAATGGGGATATCTGGTATCAAAACTAAGCCCCACTGTCTTTCAAGACTGGCCATTTCTACTATGCCTCGTCGTCAGTAACAGGACAGAATAGGGAACAGGGTTTTAAGGAAATCTGTTTGATAACCCAGTAACCCGAGGAAATAGCATTAGTTTCTTTTCTTTTAATGGCAACATTCAGAAGTCATTAAATACAATAAACCTTCAAACTGTTCTATGGCTTTTCTGCTTACCTATTTCTTTTTTTTTTTTTTAATTTCTGTGTCCTCCCTAAAGTTAATATGATCACCATAATAAGAGGACTGTTGGTTCTCTCATGGAAGGTTGATTTGAGACTTGAGTATCCACAGCACATTTTGGGCAAAATGGGTTTACAAAACACTCAGAGTTGGGAGCTCCAGTCCAAAAGTCCACACCTTCAGCCAATAGTTCAGGCTCGCTCTTGTGACCATTCCTGAACAAACATGGCTAAGAGCAGAGAAACTGAATAAGGAATCAGCAGGAACCTGCCTGAGTAGAACAGAATATGGCAACACATAACACAGGCTCTGCATCAGATGGCATTATAGGGAACTCGGGCCAGATCATTTATCTCTGCCTGGGATCATATAGTTCCCAACAACAGATGAATTTTTGTCCACTGTTTCTCCAAGATTCTCCTACAGCCTGCTTTCTAGAAAACAGTTATGTGAGTATCCATATGCCACCTCTGGCAATTGTAAGAGAAATTAATGAATTTTTATACCATCATTTCTAGGCAGCTTTGATGTCCCATTTTGGTCTAGATAGTGTAAGAGGGACTATTTCAAATTCCTTATGGATGAAGATTGGAGGGAATAGGGATACATCAGGCAATCAGAATCACTCACTTGTCAATCTAATTGTGCAGATGTTCAAAACAGGATATGCTGATTCTTGTCCAATGCTGTATGAAATTTTATGGAATCATATTGCTTGAAGGGAAGTTATGAGGTCATGCTAGCCAGTTCTGCCTCAGGCCAGGTACACAGCGTACCTTAACTGTTAAACATGAAAAGATTGGCTTATTGTTTCATCTCTTTAACAAGGGCAAGAAACCTGGAGCTTTCTTCATTTTATCGTAAAGGGGGCAAAAAGTAATCATCAGGGTTGCCCATAATGAGTCTAAAGGTGTATATTTGGAAAGGCTTCATTTAATAATCTTTGGTGGATAGAAGGTTTGGCAGTCTTTTACAGTCACCTATATGTTACCCATTTTCTTGACATGAAGTCTATGACTCATAGTCATCTTTGTTCTTTGAAAATGAACTCACACACCTTCCAATATATGATACATTTTACTTTACGGTGCCCGCAGACATCTATAGACCAGAAGCCACTGTGTCTCCATGTTGGAATTTATGAATGGAAACATTCTGTAATAGGGGAATTTTCTGAGTCAAACTCCCAGACAGTGAGAATAAAACCCTACTCTCCAACCTCAGGGCAAGCCCTGTTCCATATTTATGTCCATATTCCATATTCATCTCCTCTGTTTATGCATTGGCTGTTTGAAGTCTTTATTCATTCTGCTTCTAACCGCCCCCACCCCAATCTCTCCAACTTCTAGCCATACTGACAAGTACCAGAGGGAAACCCCTTTCTCTTCACAGAAGGCTCATCACTGGAGTCTCAGATGTACCTCCCTTCCCTAGAGTTCAGTGCTCGAGGTTGCCACTCTTGTCTTCAGCTTTAACTCGCGTGTTAATTCAGGTGTGGCCAGTAGTTTCGTTTCACATGCCAGTTCGGATTGGGTGCGGCTGATTAGACAAAGATTACAAGGCCACTTGTCTGTGAGGAGAATGTGGTGACAGGTTAGCAGCATCTTTCATGAGTATGGATATGGGAATAGAATATCTGGGCTATAAATGTACCCTTCCAAAACTCGCTCATAAACACCTAGAGAATAAGAATCTCTTACTTTATATTTTAAATACTTTGCATACCTGGTACAGTTCTGACATCAGGAATGAATTCTAAATGAACCTAAAAGGCAATATCTTATTTTTACCCAAAGATAACATTGTCTCTAAAAGCACCAGAGAAGGAGTACTGTGTACTTTTTTCCATGACTCCCAGCCAAGTATCAAGATAAAGTGAAATTCCACATGCAGCCATACTTAGAAGTAGATTTTAGTTGTGATACCTCTGGGGCCATTGGAATTTTTATTGTTTGTAAAAAATCCATGAGAGCAATTGTCCAGCTCCTTCTACCTGATACCTAATTTGGGCTGGAATGATAGGCCTAAAGGAAAAATTTTAAAAATAAAAATATGTATCTGGCTGATGTAAAAATGAAATAAATGTCCAGGGAACCACAGCTAATGAAAATAGCTCACATGATAAAAATAGTCATATGTGCTTTGAAAACCTGCATTGAATTTCTAGAGGGAACAACTGGGTGGTGTCAACTGAAGCATCTAAATCCTGATCCATCTCCAGTTTCAGCAGATTCCCAAAACATAGGAGGTTCATTCTCATTTCATAAAGAATAAAAAACTCCCCTATAGTTACAGCACTTACTGCCAGGGTTAATTGGAATTTCAACTTTGACAATTTCTGGAGGCTTCAAGCAAAATATTGTACATGTGAAAGGCAAGAGAAATAAATTGCAGGAGACTGACAGGTTGGGGTTACACAGACGTTTCCCTTTCTTTGGAGGAAAGTTCTTGAGCTGATTGAAGAAATAGGCAGCTGCCAGGCCCCAGCTTTTAATCTGCTCAGCAGACAACCTTCCCTAGCCTGTATAGAACACATCAAACGGAGAGACGGCCCTTGCCCACCTTGAGCCTTATGCCCTTAGGAAAATGGGAAGAGCAATGGACTTAGTATTATCAGTTTGGCCAAGAAGTTTGTTCAGGTTCTTCCATGAAAAACCTGAACAGACTTCTTGGCCAACCCAATAGAAGCCCCCAATGCAAGTTTTGACTTCCCCGGTGGCTCAGCAGTGAAGAATTCACTTGCAATGCAGGAGATGCGGGTTCGATCCCTGGGTTGGGAAGATCCCCTGAAATGGAAAATGGCAGCCCACTCTAGTATTCTTGCCTGGAAAATCCCTTGGACAGAGGAGCCTGGTGAACTACCATCCATGGGGTTTCAAAGAGTTGGACTGAGCACACGCATGCACACTGTAGGTTTCTCCCAGACAGCTGACGTTGAACATGTAATATCGCCAGTTTAAACATTGACTTCCTCTCTAAAAAAAAAAAAAAAAAAAAAAAAAAAGATAGAACTGCTTTTACTTACACCACAGGGTTGAGATGGTCAGATAAGAAAATGGAAGTGAAGACTTCCCTGCTAATCCAGGGGGTTAAGAATCCACCTGCCATTGCAAGGGACATGGGTTCAATCCTGGGTCCAGGAAGATCCCACATGCTGTGGGGCAACTAAACTCATGTGTTCTGGAGGCCGGGAGCTGCAGCTACTGAGCCCATGTGCCCTAGAGTGCGTGGTCTGCAACAAGAGAAGCCATTGCGATGAAAAGCCACAACTAGAGAGTAGCGCCCACTCTCTGCAAGTAGAGAAAGCCTCTGTGCAACTGTAAAGCCTCCAATTAAATAAATTAATTTTTAAAAATAAATAAAAGAAAGGGAAAAAAAAGACCCAGCACAGCCAAAAATAAATAATATTTTTGAAAAATAGAAAATGGAAGTGAAAGGACCTGATAAACTGTAATTGAGGCAAATCATGCTGTTACCATCCAGTGTCACTCAGCTCCTAGTTGGTTACCCCTGTCTCCAAATAACTTGCCTTGAAACAGGGTCATTAAAGTCTTTCTGGTGTTGACATCATTTCTGCCAAAAACACCTGAAGCATGCAACTCCTGTACATAACTCGTGGCTTTGTGTACTAGATGGTGGGAGAGGAGATAGAGTTTGAAATGAGACTGCACCCCACCTCCAACCCAGTGAGACCCATAGCCTTTCATGTAGAAAAATGTATGATGAGCACATCTTAGGGAGGATAGAGGAGATGTGGGTGTAGAAATTGGGGAAGGGTTTTTAACCATCCCTGGAATCATACTCAGTAAGGGGTCTACTGAGTCATACTAAAGGCATCTACATTTAAGGCCACCATGACTAAAGCTACTCAGAACCCTGCCCGCTTCTTTGAGGGCCCGATGGCCGCCCAGTCCAGGTTTCTAAGCTATTTCTAGATGCATCATGTTTACAGAAACAACTGCCATGTAGATGGCATATCCCCATTTCTCTCCAGTCTAGAGCTTATCCCTTTATGCCAAATATCAGCAGTTCCTTAAAATGCCTAGTGTCTATTGGGATGCATGCATGCTCAATTGTGTCCGACTCTTTGTGACCCCATGGACTGTAGCCCACCAGGCTCCTCTGTCCGTGAGATTCTCCAGGCAATAATACTGGAGTAGGTAGTCATTCCCTGCTCTAGGGGATCTTCTGATGATCAAACCCATGTCTCTTGCATCTCCTGCATCGGCACGTATTCATTCACCAGACATGTATTGTTTACCTGTCACAGGCTCCATGCTAGGAACTGACAATAAAACAGTGAGCATGTTAGAAGGAGTTACTGTCACATAGCATTTTCACCCCTAAGCCCACCACCACCACACACAGGGAGGCCCTTGAACAAAGGAGACCGCCCCTTTGGGCTTCTATGATGCTGCATTTTTAAAGAACACTGGATTCCAGGTCTTCATGGAACCTCAGTTCTTTCTCTCTTACTAACTCACCATGTGATCTTTGTCATTCTCCGTTTCCTATCTGTGAAAGTAGAGGCTGAAATGAGTTCTCTTAGGACCCTTTTGATTCTAGAATAACCTGCTTTCTTGGCCTTAAGAGAACATGTGCTTCAACTTCCATATCTGTTAGAAAAATTATATTTGCCCTACTAGCACCACTGCCGGTTTCTGAAATTGAATTTAGAGAATTGTTGAGTTTGAACAATATAAGGTGTCCAGGTAAACATAAGGTGCTGCTAAGACTATGCTGAGGATATGATCACTACCACAGGCCAAAAGCAGGGCAGCCTTTCAGTTTCCACTCGGGGCTCCTGAATGTACACTGGTGCCACTTAAACTAAAAGCGTGGAACCACCTGCCGCTGTGCAGGTGGCTGATATAGCCAGCAATTATTAAGAACTGTTATTTCTAGAGAACCTCTCCCACCAAACTGCTTGGGGCACAATTCATACATAGTCATACAGTTGAGATAAGTCTCAGTTGCCTAATGAGAAAATTACCTCCTGTCACCATTCCTATGTATTTCCTAGAAGCTAGGTTCAAACCAGTTTCTCCTCATTTCTGAAGAATGCTTGAGCCTTTTCTTTCCCCTCTGCTGCTGCTTGGAGTAGGCTTTTGGAAGGAAATCTATGTTTTCTTTCTCCTAAGCTTGATGGGTCAGGGTCACAATCTCCTCAGGGTCATCAAATATTATCATCATTCTGGCTATCACCATATTTATATTGAGAGCTGTAATCACCAAATCACCAGCAGGTATTGAAACAGGAGGGAAGAGGGGCAGGGCACAACCTTTAAAAGAATAATATAACCATAGGACATGACAAAAACTGGCTAGAACCAACTAGGTCCAAGATGGCAGAAGACCTTGAGCTTCATTATATGCTCAGTGTAGTTGTTGCTTAGTCGCTAAGTCGTGTCCAGTTCTTTGCGACCCTAGGGACTGTAGCTCACCAGGCTCTTCTGTCCATGGGATTTTCCAGGCAAGAATACTGGAGTGGGTTGCCATTTCCTTTTCCAGGGGATCTTCCCAACCCCAGGGATTAAATCCAAGTCTCATGCTTGGCAAGCAGATTCTTTACCGATGAGCCACCTGTGAAGCCCCCAATGTTAGCTAATGACATACCCACTAGCACCATGACAGTTTAGAGTGAACTATAAAACGCCAAAAGTGGCAGTGGCCCAATTCCTAGAAATGCTCCCCTCTTCCCTGAGACAGTTGGAATAATCCTCCTCCTCGTTAGCTTATGAAATCACCCAGTTCATAAAAACCAACCATGCGTATTTCAGGGTCTCTCACCTTCTGAGATGGCTCACACTCTTTCTTAGGTTTCTTTCTAGATAAATCCACTTCTTACCTATCACTTTGTCTCTCATTGAATTCTTTCTGCAATGAGACATCAAGAACCTGAGCTGCCTTAGGTCCTGAGACTAGGTGTGTGATCTCAATTAAAAGACCATGGGTTTGAGTCCCAATCTGAGTTGCACGATTTCAATATCCATGATGATAATATTCTCCTTGATTCTATCCCAAACTCATTTATCTCTGCCCTTATAGCATTAGTGAAGAAGGAAATGGCAACCCATTCCAGTACTCTTGCCTGGAAAATCCCATGGACGGAGGAGCCTGGTAGGCTACTGTCCATGGGGTTGAAAAGAGTTGGACACGACTGAGCAACTTCACTTCACTTCACTTATAGCATTAGAGTGGACAGTGCAGCTAACTGGACATGAGCTCAGTGCACTTTGAGTGACTGCAATCCTCTCGGAGTTGCTTGGCTACAAAATGGCACTAGGAAAATGCTTTGCATTTGTTTAACATCGTAAGGACTGGACTGAAAGGTGTATTTTGACTAAGAAAGAGGACGTTGTGCTATCATTTACATAGGGATTTGCTTTTGGTATTCCTTGTGGGATTTGCTTTTGGTATTCCTTGTTGAGCTAAAGAAAACGTTAAGGCTATTGATTTCTTGGTTGATCTGGGCATTCACAGCAGAATAAAGCCTAGAAGCATTTATTATGCTCCTCACATCGCCATCATGAAAATAACAAGATGGCCCAGTGCCATGTGGCCGTGGAGACAAAGTACAAAGGTCAACTGAGAATCTCAGTGGTGTCACTGAGGAGGGAATCACTGGCAGATATGAAATTTGCCAAGGTTAAGTCACGTTTGTTTGTGTGTTTAAATATGTAGTTGTCTGTGCTCTAGTTGTTTGCTTTACCAACTACCTCTTTGGGGAAATGAATGCCATAGAACCAAGCTGTCCATTTCCCCCTGGCTGCCCCCAAAATGAAACAAATCTCAGACACACAGGGAGAATAGAATTATGCTGTATGGAAATCAGCAAAATGCATCAAATATGCACGTCCAGATTACACTGTTAAAATAGACTTTTTACTTATTCCCTCTTACTTATTTAAAGCACTGACGATGCATGCCACAGTGTCAGAACAAGGAAGTGATGGGAGAATTAACCATTTCAGTTTTGTGTCTGATAACCATAGACTTGGCTACAGGTCAAAGCATAATTCAAATGTGAACAAAAATGAGTGATTAAAATCATTTAAAAAGATACAGTGTTTACATCACTTCTCACGTAACCATTTCTTATTAGGGTTAATCATAAGCATTAATGAGAAGATGCTCATGTATGATTATTGCCTAATATTAAAATACACAAAGGCACACGCCCGTTTGATCTAGATTTCCATTCCAGTTAAAAGCATGGGAAGGTGTTAGGATATTTCTCTTTTCATGTGTACTCAGTTGGTAATAAAGGGCTATTGGTCTGATCAGTAGGTCTTAAAATAATAACACTAACACCAGCTGATTGTAATTTGTATTTCAGAAAAATAGTTGTTATACTTTCCATCACATGGAGGGAGAAAATTGTCAGGGGTGAGCACTTTTGAGCTTTTTGATCCCTTGGAATTCATCCTCATTTTTGCACTGGAGGCTGAAGCAGCCGCAGACCCAGATGTGCAGTTGATTTTTATTCAATTTCAACTCTTTGGGGAAAATTACACAGAATTGCATAATTTTTTTCCTGAATGCCCAGATTATGTAAACACACCCTTTTCATTTTATTAGGAAAGCTAGAGTCACCAACTGGGAGAGTGCGCTAATACCTTTTTTCCTCTAAATTGTATTTGGGAGCAAATCTTAAACAAGAAAGGGTTTAGATCGTTTTATAACCCGGGACGTGACAACATCTTATGAGCCATTTTGCGAATACACTTGGCCATATATGATGAAAATAATGCACTTGGGCTTTCCTTCAGTTATACTGCCATGTTTGTCTCTTTGATCATGTATGAAACCTCCGAAGAGAAAACTTGCCGGACATAGTTTTACATTTGTGATCACTGAACTCTAAATTATAGTGATCCAAACCTTGACTCCTTTCCATATGACTTGAGGGCTTCCCTGGTGGCTCAGAGGGTAAAGAATTTGCCTGTAATGCGGGAGACTGGAGTTCAATCCCTGGGTCAGGAAGATCCCCTGGAGAAGGAAATGGCTTCCCACTCCAGTATTCTTGCCTGGAGAATTCCATGGACAGAGGAGCCTGGTGGGCTGTACAGTCCATAGGGCCACAAAGAGTCAGACATGACTGAGAGACTAATAATTTCTTTCCTTTCATATGGCTTGAGAGTAAGCTTTTTCTGGACATGATGCTTCCAACCTGGTTTTGAGTAGAAATGGCTCTGTTCCACTGGTAAGGCAGCCGTTGATCAATGAAAATGGGCCCATGTACCATCTTTATGCTTTGTTCTCTATGCTGCCCGCATGCTGGAATTTGTTCTTGGATCTACTTTAGACATTCAAATTCAGCTAGGAAAAAGGGGGACTTGTGGAAAGACAGAAAAAGAGAGCCTTTTCCTCAAGTCTTTGCCTGTGGTAAATTCCACAGTGATAAAGCACGGAAATTAAATAAGATTAGTTTATCTATGGCATTAGATTTGGCAAGGTCGCCTCCAATAATACTTTAGGCTTAGCCTGCAGGACTACGTGGGCTCTTGCATAAACAGATATGTGTTTAATGAGAATTAGAATGTGAACCAACATCAAAAGATTTTATGGAAGGCTTAATTACCCTCAGAGGCTTGAAGAGTATGAATTACGAGATATTTGGTCAAAAGTAAAAATGGTAATTAAAAATAAAAATTGCTTGCCATTAGGACCCAAACAAAGGTTTGCTTTGAAAGCATTTGTTTATGTTATCACTATTTGCTTTCCCACAATCTGGTCTCTTTCTGGAGTCAATAAATACCACGTTTGCTAACAGAATGAGTGCTAGCAATTAGCAGAGTTCCAACCAATGCCGGGTAAATAGCTGCATTGTTTGCTATGAAAATTACCAGTGAAAAACTAACCAGAATTGTTTTTACCAGTTCTGAAAAGAATCCCTCAGAGCTCTTTATTTGGGGAAAAAGTAGCAAGAGTCAGAATAAAGGGCATGGACTCTGGGATTCAATAAGCAAGAGTTTGAATCCCAATTCAGTAATTTAATAATCTCAAAATGTGGTCTCAGGTACCTCATCTATAAAATGAGGGTACTAATAAAAACTCTCCAATGGAGTCATGATAAGGATTAAATAAAGTGAGTATTAAAAATAGTATACATAGTAGAAGGGAAAGCATCTCATTAGGGTTAATCCTTTTTGTTTCCTTGATCCCTAAATAATATCATTGCGAGTAGAATTCTGCAAATTTTGTAGGAGACATTCAAGTCAAATCTATTTGTTTATCCCCATCGTGCTAGGCCTGCATAAACCTGTCAAAACAACATAAGGGAAAGAGTGTGTTGGAACCAAAGCCTGGGCTTTCATTTCTAGCTAGATGAATGACCAGATATTTAGAGAAAAGCCTTCCCAGTCTGCATTTAAGCATGCTAGATAATGATAGATTGATAGATATAGAGATACAAAGTCGAGAAACATCCAGAAAGCTCTACCTCACAGGAGTAAGCAAGTCCTGGAGCTGGCACTTGTGGTCTAGGTTTAGAGCTATGCACTTGTGAAGAAAGGTGGACTGCAGTTAAAATCTGGACTCTGAGCACGCTGGGAAGTTGAATCAGATGTCCTTCACAAAAAGCCAAAACCTTGAAGTCCAAACATTCTCCATAGGTGAATTAGGAAAAATAAAACCTACACCACAGAAGACTTGCTTTCCACAACTCCAAATGGTAGAGACTGCACGTAGTCTAATTTCTAAGCTTGTGGAAGAAAAACTGCAAAGAGAGAAAAACCAAAAATCCTCAAGAAGTCAAGAAAGAAAAATGATAGTAGTGGAAGTATAGAAAGAGTGGAACAGATGCCACAAAGTAAAGTTGGGGAAATGAACCCAGTTATTTCAGTAGCCAAAATCAATGTGATTGTATTATCCTTCCCTACTAAAAGTCAGTTATCAAACTAGATTAACACGCACACACACTCTCAGACAGAATCCAGCTATGTGTTGTTTGGAATAGACGCTGAATGGTTGAAACTAAAGATGAGAAAAAGATATTCCAGGCAGACATTAGCCTAAATGAAGCTTTCATTAATATAATAATAATATCAAACAAAAACAGAACTAAAGCCAAAAAATATTATGCTAGAGATATGGAGGTATACTGAATTTCCTTAAAAGTTAACATTCTTCAGAAAACTGTAATAATGTTGAATTTTTATGTAATGAATAGTATAGCTTCAAATCATAAAGACAAATTGATAGGATTACAGTGAGAAATATGCAACGCCACATCACAGCAGGAAATTTTTACTTATTGCTTTCAGCAGAATATAGAAAACTAGAACAATACAATAAATAAGCTTGACTACAAGGACACATATAGAATAGTCTTCCTACAGCACAGCCGGGGAGCAGAAACTCCTCTGAGAGAGGCCCGGAAAATTCATAAAAAATTAGTCATATTCTAGGGCGTACGCAAAGTCCTACAAATGTTAAAGAGTCCATTCGATCACACGAAATATAAATAAATCGCTCATAAAAAGGGTGTATGTAAGGTCTAAAGCCCACTTTTAAATTACCTGTGGATCGAAGAATAAATCATAACGGAAACTATGTAAATTAGGTGATAATATAAATGGTACTTCAGAAAGTATGTGACAAGAAGCTAAAGTAATACTTAAAGAAAAATTTATAGCCTTGAATGCTTATATTAGGAAAAAAAAATGTACTGAGTGAATCATCAACTGAAAAATTCAAAAAAGAGAAGCAGAGTGAACCCAGAAATATCATCAGGGAAATTGAGATAAAAAAAAATAGAAAATACCAATAGAGATCATCATTGCTCTTTGAAATAATGAGACTGATCACACAAAAATATTGTATAAATAATAGATATAAAGTCTGTAATTACAAATGCACAAGAATTTAATTAGATAAGGCAAAATTATAAATTTCTTTATACAGATAAATTTGAAAATTTAGGTAAAATGGATAATCTAAAAATATAAATAATCAAAATTAATTTGTGAAAAAAATAAAAAACCTGAATGATCTCATCATGAGTAAAATTAAATCAGTGAAGTTTTTTCTACTGGAAAACACTAGACAAGATTTTACTTATGAGTTATGCCAAATATCCCCACTCCAGTACTCTTGCCTGGAAGATCCCATGGATGGAGGAGCCTGGTAGGCCACAGTCCATGGGGTCGCCAAGAGTCGGACACGACTGAGCGACTTCACTTTCACTTTTCCCTTTCATGCACTGGAGAAGGAAATGGCAACCCACTCCAGTATTCTTGCCTGGAGAATCCCAGGGACGGCGGAGCCTGGTGGGCTGCCATCTATGGGGTCGCACAGAATCAGACACGACTGAAGCGACTTAGCAGCAGTAGCAGCAGCATGCCAAATATTAAATTCCAAAAGACATAAAATATTTTAGACAATAGTGAAAGAAGGAGGGAATAACCCCAGACATTTTTTTACAAGACCAATATTAACCATGGATCCAAACTTGACACAAACAGTATAAGAAAATTAATTACACACAATTCAAATATCTAGAACAGTAACAGGTAAAAAGAATATTAGCAAACCAAAATAAGATTTTTAAAAGATGTACCATAAATTTGGCTTATCCCTGGAAGCACAGTTATTGTTGTTGTTCAGTTGCTCAGTCGTGTCTGACTCTATATGACCCCATGGGCTGCAGCACGCCAGGCTTCCCTGTCCTTCACCATCTCCCGGAGCTTGTTCAAGCTCATGTCCATTGAGTTGGTGATGCCATCCAACCATCTCATCCTCTGTTGCACCTTCTCCTCCTGCCCTCATCCTCTCCCAGGGTTAGTCCATTGTCAGAAAGTTATTGAATGTGGTGTGTCATATCAGCTGAGTAGAGAAAATCATATATCATCTCAATACATATCAAAAATCGTTCAGTAAAATTTTACAGTTCATTCATGATAAAAATTCTCATCAAACTAGGAATAGAATGGAACTTTCTTAATCTGATAATGTATTGGGTTGGCCAGTTAAGTTTGTTCAGATTTTTCCATAAAATGTAACAGAAAGAGCCAAACAAACTTTTTGACCAACCCAATATATCTATAAAAAAATATCATAACTACATGCTCATTCGGTCATTTGCAAATTCCTTAAATTCCTAAGGTACTTCCTCGTCTGCAAAGCAGAAAATATAATACCTGCCTCAGACCAGGCCGGTGCATGTTAAACAAAATGATTATCAGCCTGTGTTAACCATTATTGATTGTTTTTATGAAATAGAATAGCTTATGTAGGGTTCCAAGAAAATATTGCATGCAGTGTGAACATTGAATACATCACAGCCATTCTGAGTGTCATGGATCCAGGCCTTGTTCATTTCCCTTTGATGAACTTCCGGGGACACTTGTGCTGACCTCCAAGGCTATACGCATTTCCATGATCCTCAGCCCTGTTTCAATAGGACACATTACTTGAGGCAGGTTCTCTGTTTTCCCATCTGTGTGTCTGCATTGCCTATGACAGTTTTTGTTGGTGAAGGGGTCTTGAATGTTTACTGGATTCCTTTACAGGCTACTGTGTATTAGCATCTGTTCAGCAGTGACCATTACCTGGTATAGAAGCTCATCACAGGGCCTTCCTGAGGGCTTCACCCTTGGGTGGTTCTTCTCTCAGAACTGCAGACTTCCTCTTTGCTCAGGTTGACTATTTTTCCATCTTCTTTGTCCAGTCAGTCATCACAGGTTCTTACCCTGAAATAAAAATTAGTGAGGAAACATGTAAAAGATGCTACTACACGAATGACAGAAGAGATCTTTAAAAATCATTTTCATTGCAATCCCTCTTTCATACTCTTTCCTTGCATTCAAGTCAATTCCCAGAATTCCAACCAATGAACCATGGTTTCTCAATTTAATAATTAGGGGTATGATAACTTACTCTGCTCCATGTGGTTTAAACTTTAAGCTCCTATGAGCCTCATTTTACCTAATAATTATATTCAGCTGATGCAGTGACTGCTTGGCCTGCTTATTGTATAAATAATTTATCTTCTCTCTCCTTTATCCTTATTTGTTCTCTGTTGGTTTGCAATGTGTTCTTTTCCTCTTTAATCCAAGAAATACGTCACTGTTGTCTTTTGGATTATAAGATCAAGTGTATGATCTAGCAGATTGTCAAGGATGTTCAGAGGAGACTGCTAAGAAAGACTATCTCATATGTGTCATTAATTTTTCTTTTATTGCTCAAGCTCCAGAAAAGCGCTAATTCAGCACACAGTGTGTTCTGTGATTCCCTAACCTCTTGAAAAGAGACCAGATAAGAATGAGGAATGTTTCCATTTAATGTGCTATGTGTACAATGCAAAATTGGAATACAAATAAACATTTAAAAAAGAAAGATGAACAAACTCAAACAAGACCAGCCTACCCTCTGGGAATTCATAATCTAAATATGGCATACACACAGAGTGAGAAAGGAGAAAAGAAAGTGGGTGGTAATGATATTGCTGACACTAATGTCCACTCAGGAAATGGAAATATATAGAGGAGTCAGCTTGTTCTTGGGCATTGATCAAAGTAAAAACCACAAACATATAGCAGGAGAGGAAAGTTGCTTTATTTCTTAACAGACTCCTGCTGATTTTATCTGGTTGCAGAGCTAGTTACCTCTGCCGCCCCCAGGATTCTGGTGTGTTTTGACTAACCTTATTTGCAGTGTCCATAAACTCAAAGGAGGTTAGTGCTAAAGGGGGTATGAGAGAATAGTCATGGTGCAAAAAAAAAAAAAAAAGAAAACAAATATATTTAGGGAGTAGAAAATTCATAGCAATTTGTGAAGCAGCCTAGTGATGTTACCATAGTAGGAAGTAGAGATGACTGCAGAGAACTGTGGAGTTCTTTCCCCTTCCCCCACCAGCATCCCCGCTTTAAGGCAGTGACATTCTAAAAGAAAAAGGTTTTGAAGGGTACGTTTTTCTCATCTTTATTTCTTTAATTAATTTTTATTGGAGTATAGTTACTTTACAATGTTGTGTTAGTTTCTACTGTACAGCAAAATGAGTCAGCCATACATGTTCAGAGATGTCTTTTTTCACTTCCCTCCCGTTCAGATCACCACAGTGTAGAGTTCCCTGTGCTCTGCAGTAGGTTCTCCTTAGTTATCTATTTTATACATAATACCAATGGTGTATGTGTGTCAATCCCAATCTCCCCGTTCCTCCAACCTCCCCTTCCTTCCCCCTTGGTATCCATACCTTTGTTCTCTACATCTGTGATTCTGTTTCTGCTTTGCAAATGAGATCATTTATGTAACTTTTCCAGATTCCACATATATGCGTTAATATACAATATTTGTGTCTGTCTTTCTGACATACTTCACTCTTTATGACAGGCTCTAGGTCTATCCATGTCTCTACAAATGATCAATTTTTTTTCCTTCTTATGATTGAGTAATATTGCATTATATATATATACATATATATATATACATGTACATATTGCATTGTACACATATATATACACATTTATGTGTGTGTGTGTGTGTGTGTGTGTGTGTGTATACGTTCTTTATCCATCCTTCTGTTGATGGACATTTAGGTTGCTTCCATGTCCTGGCTATTGTAAATAGTGCTGCGATGAACATCCAAAGAAATTCTTTATTGTGCCAACCATGCTAATGTGTTGCTGACCCCAGCTGACCATTGAAATATCAGTTGGTGAGTCTTAACAACTCCCATTGCATAGATGAGAGATGCCTACTGTGGTAGTGGTGGTGGTGGTTTTAGTCACTAAGTCGTGTCTGACTCTTTCGACCCCCACCAGGCTCCTCTGTCCCTGGGATTCTCCAGGCAAGAATACTGGAGTGGGTTGCCATTTCCTTCTCCAGGGGATCTTCCCCACCCAGGAGTCAAACCCAGGTCTCCTGCATTGCAGGCAGATTTTTTACTGACTGAACTACGAGGCAAACCCCATTGTGGTCTTTTTTACCCCAAATCACACAAACAGGGACAGAGATGCAGCTAGGATCCAGACCTGTTCGTGCTGATGGGTCACTCTGCAACTTTGAAAGGAGGAATGTGCAGGTTTTTTATGCAAACAAAAAAACAAAAAGAAAAAAACGTGCTGACTGAACTAAACCAGATGGGAGGAGTGTAGAAGTTTTGTAAACACTCCCAAAGTACTGGGGTCAATAAAAGAGACCCAAAACTTGATTGAATAAAACATCTTGCTTCCACCTCATTGCATCCTTGTCCATATTGATCAGCTGTAATAGAGCATGACAGAGGTATTGATTGCCCGAGGCAATTCTCAGGTATTTGGGACCTGACAGCAGCCATAGACTATCAAGAAGGCAAAGCTCTACAGAAGCCTAAAATTAGGAAGGTTAAGTGAAAGGGGACAGGGGCATAAGGTGTTCAATATTTATATTAGCCCAGCAAATGACTTATCTGAAGCAGAATGGGCCTCATTTTTTGTCACCTGTAAGTTACAGATAAGCATACGTTGGCTATTGTCTTATAATATCTGTTGATGAAATGCCTAGTTAAAGTATTTTCCTGGGCTTTCTGTAATATTGATTTCTAAAACACTCTTAAAAATAGTGAAAGCAGAGTAGATACACACTTTTACATTTGTTTCCTGCTTAAAAAAACAAAAACAACACCAAAGAAAAATGTTAAGTGCATAAATCCATTAAGACATGGAAAGGAAAAGAGAAGATGACGATTCACAAATGTTGGGAGCTGGAAAGCAAATGGACACATGGCAAATCTATTAGCAGTCTGAGATAGTAGTACCTGAGCTAATTAAAGAAGATCAATGGAAAGTTTGAAAAATAATCAGATCCCCAGAGCCCCTCTACCTCTGCTTATAAGCAGAAGACTGTCATGCCCCCTACCCTGGCTAGTGACTGAAGCTTTATCCCTGAAAAGGGTAAAAACGGTTTCTGGAAATGGGCTACCCCAGACACGGTTAAGAGCAAAGATCCAGGAGCCTATTCTTCAAGAAGATGAAATTGATAGAGTATCTGAAGTGTGAAACATCTTCAGAGGGTATTTAGACAAGTGTAAAGAGTTTGAGGCTGAGTTAGTGACAAGTATTTAGAAAACCAAACAAATTTAAAAACACAGTATAATTGCTACCTTTCAGGAAAACAGTTGTCATGCAGGAAAGAAATTGTGATAGTAGTTGACTCCCTCCTCAGTTTTGTATGGCATTTAAATAGTGTGATAATGAAAACAGTGAATACTGACTGAGTGCAAAGTCCTACATGGGGATGAAGGGGTGATGGGAAGGGTAACAAGAGTAACAGAAGTTTAGGGAGAGAGGAGAGCTAAGTGGGAAATTGACTTTTTTAAAATTTGAAAAAAAAATCAGTAGCATTGTAAATATATCATTTAGAGATATCCAGGTGAATGCCAAAATAATCAGCTGGGAAAGGAGGCAAGGAAGAGGAATATTATACGATCTGTTTTTGTTTCTCTTTTGCTGCACAAGGTCCTCTTTGCCACCTGCAGGCTCTTAGTTGCACAAGGGCATATGGGATATAGTACCCTGACCAGGGATTGAATCCTGGCCACCTGCATTGGGAACTCAGAATCTTAACCACTGGGCCACCAAGGCAGTCATTATAGCAGATCTTGTAGAGCTATTCAGTTCCTTAAAATTAGGCCTAGACAATTGTGATTTAAACATCTTTATACCATATATATCCCTGGTGGCTCAGATGGTAAAGAATCTGCCTGCAATGCAGGAGACCTGGGTTTGATCCCTGGGTTGGGAAGATCCCCTGGAGAAGGAAATGGCTACCCACTACAGTATTCTTGCCTGGAGAATTACATGGACAGAGGAGCCTGGCAGGCTACAGTCCATGGGGTCACAAAGAATCAGACACGACTTAGAAACTAACACACATATTATATATAGATTCCAAACTGATTAACAAAAGTAGGGTGGAAGTACGTGCTGAAAAGACAAGTTGGACTTTTGTCTCAACAGCCAAGAGTGAGGAGCAAAAAGCGTTCTACTCCTGGTCTCTGCAGACATCTTCCCCAGCAAACCACTCTGTCCACGTGCTGTTGAAGTGATGCCTGTGTCTCAAGCTGATAAATGATGTCCCCTCACTTAGGAATAATAGGAACCAGCTGGCCTCAGCCTTCTCAGAACATCTCATTTCTAACTGCTTTTATTTATCTTCCGTTTTTGATTGTGTTTCTTTAGGACATTTTTTGATCTTGCCTATAGTAAAAATTATTTTCTGAGATTCAAAGCATTGTAAGACGTGAATTCTCTGGAGTTTATGGGGTCTCCTTACCCACCTTTTCCTGGATAAATAGGATCTATGCCTTTTTGAAAGTTTAAAAGTATGGGGTCAGTGAGGGGGCAGTCACGCTCACTTACCTTAGTATCTTGGATTGTAAAAGCCTTACAGTCTTCGATAGGGAGCTCCATAGTATTTAAGCTTTTTTTGGTCATGAAGCTTTTAGTTTCATGAAAGCTACGGACTTGTTTTTCAGACCAATTCCTGTGTACAGATTTTACATGCACTTTAGGAGGTCAGAGTCCCAGATGTCTACTCACAGACCACTTAAGTGTCCGTGAACCTCTTAACGGGTCTGATCCGTATCACTTGCTCTACTAATAGATTCTAAGTAAGTGTTGAATTAAATGACTGAATGGACCCAAAGAGAGGGCCTCCAGTTCCAGCTGACTTCCTGGGTGAAGACAAGGACACATAATCATTGCACTCTTTTATGTCTTTGATTTTCCTCTTGGAGTCTGGAGAATCGGTTTCTCATCCCTGCTCTTTGGGTTCTGACTGCCCTTGTATCATCCTCCATCCATCTTTAAAAGATATCTTCCCTACTACCTAGATTCCTGAATTTCTAGCCCCAACTTGTAAAATGTGCCATTAATAGTATGTCTTGCCATCCTGAAAGAAATAAATAATGCTCCGTTATGCCCAATTTGTTCTACTTATTCAGGGCTGCCATATGGCTTCAATGGATGTCTAGTAAAAATGTATTTACTATCCCCTACAACCCTATGATTAAAGACAAATCCTTTTTGAGATATTGTTTTACCAATTAGCCACCTGGAGCTGTCTGGCCAACTCCTAATCAATGAGCCAGTTGTGGACATTTTTAAGATGTCTAAGTCCAAAGGAGAGTTGGGAATATGTAGCAAGCTTAGTAGCGATGAAAGCTCCAGGATAACTAAATTCAGAATGTTCTCATGATCTGAGTGCCTCCTTGCAGGCCATTTCCACTCCCTCAACAGTGATCACCATTGGCAGTAACCGGGCAGCATTACCTGAGCCCTGCCCTTTGCAGGATAGTAAAACTTCCAGTGGCCATGTGAGGAACAATACAGTAGAGGTCAGAGGAAGTACTGCAGAATTAACCTTATTCTGTAGGTGGTTCATTCCTTTCTACAAAGGAGTTATGTCTCAAATTAAGTCCTCGCCTTGCGATGCTGTCAGGTCCACACAATTTCACCAGCATCCCCTTCCCCAGCAATTCTCCAACCAGGTAGGAAAAGCTGAGGGGAAGGTAAACAGCAGTGTGTCACAGAATCACCGTGGGGGACACACATAAAGCAACGCACACACCCATGTCATGGTACTAGGTAGTCCCTAGCTCATTCTCACACATTTGCTTTATTTTCTCTCATCCCCTGGCCTTCTGCCTTCATCAGTTCCACTCCTGTAGTCTCTTCACAGGTCCTAACCAGCTTTAGAAAACAACCAGCTAGGAATGTCTCGAAGACTTTGTGATGGGTCACCAAGGCTTGCAGAATATTTTCTCTGAAAACAATTTTATCTTCCTTCTTTGGCTTTAGAAACCAAAAGACTACTCTAATATGATATTTATGTCATTAAATCGAACCATGAGGAAAATTTTGTAAAAGATAGCCGGAGGTCCAGGATTTGCGCGTTACCCTTTAATGGAACTTGGGAGGGACAGGAGGTGAAAGAGGACGTGTCAGTACTAGAGACACCTCAAAGGGCAGCAGAGACGCCAAGAGAACAAAAGCTACGGGGGTAGTTACCCAGGAGCCAGTTGCCTTCTGGAGGGAGAGCTAACTAGAAGGTGGTGTCGATCTTTGCAGGTGTTCATGACAGAGCGAGAAAGTTGGACTGAAACGGAAAATAAAATTGAAACTTACGTTAGGAAACAACTGAATGTAGCATTCTTTCCATAGCAGGGGAAGATGGCTTTAGCTTTTTACAAAGTACAGGAAGGCTCACATTACATGATGAAAACCATCTCCTCAGGGCTTAGGAGAGGAGTGGTCGCTTGTATCTTCACTTACTGTGAGCCTTTTAAGGATTGTTTATGCATTTGCTTGTCAGCACCTTGACTGAGCCGGCCAGCTCCGTTCTCACCTCCCCTGCCTCACAGGCAGAGCCCTGGCTCCCCACTTAACTCAGAGCCTCTGAGTTGGAACAATTACCCTGTATCTCCTAAGCATTTCCACAGAAAATTCTTCCCTGTATCTTGACGTATGCTCCTCTTTATGGTTGCTGGGGGCTCTCTCCTGCAGTTTCTCTGTCCTTACCATGGAAGTCTTAGCTTCCTTCAAAGTCAGAAGTCATTTCTTCCCCCACCTCCCCACTCCACCTTTTGGTAGCATTTAGGATAATACTGCAATGAGAAGTCAGCCCTGAAACATGTGGATTAATTCAGTAACTTTTTTTTTCTCTGGGATACATGTTTCTGTGTGTCTGAACAGAATTCTGTGACTCTGGTTAAATGCATGTCTGAAGGGTTTCACATTTCCCAAAAGCTAATGTTTGAAACAGTGCCGGAGGCCTAAAAGCACCAATTTTCCTGTCCTGTTTTGTTCCACTCCTGCGTTAACAGTGAGAGTCTTATCATTCCATACCCTCTGTCATTGTTTTCATGTGTCCACATGTAAGAATTAAAATGATCACTGGTTGACAAGTATTTCTGAACGATTCTGTGCTTAACACTTGGCAGCTGTACTTCCCACAATCAATTATAGGAAGTAGGCACCTTTTTACAAGGAAACTAAGAAAAAAAGCACTTTATCAAGACTGCTTTACAATACCAAGAAAAATAAGTGGAAAGGGAGTATGAGATGAAGCAAGAGTGACAGACATCGATGGTGACCGATCCTGGGTGGTGACTCACATGGGTTCATAGTACTGTTCTCGCTACTTTTGTGTGTGTTTAGAAATGTCCATAAAATAAAAGTGTTAAAATTATTAACAAAAAGGTACTTTCCCGGCGGCCCAATGGTTACGACTTCGCCTTCCAGTGCAGGGGGAGTGTGGGTTCAATCCCTGGTCAGGAAGCTGAAATCCCACATACATCTAGGCCAGAAAACCAAGAATGCAAAAGAAAAAATAGTGTAACAAATTCAGTAAAGACTTCAACATTGGTCTACATCCGAAAAAAATCTTTAAAAAATATTAAAATGAAACCAAGTTAAAAACTGGTCAGGAAAAATCACATCTCTTCTTCATCTAATCTTTGGTTATGATTATTTGGGTTCCGCCTCCTGGCATGGAAAATACTCATGATAAATGAATTCGATTCTGGAAGTCCATTGAAACCCCTGGATAGTTTGTATCCAACCATTTTTCCTACCCATGGCTTTAAAGGCTTTAGATCTCCTTTAGCTTTCCTCCTGAGTATCCCACAGAAGCCTATTTTGTGCACCAGGAAGACATCAGGGGATGTCATTTCAAATGCCAAGATAGCATCTTTTTGCTCCGCTCAGTCGTGATAACTTGTGTGTTTCCCAGTAACTTCTCTCGGGTGTAAACTGCTTCTTTTTCCATATCGTCTGTGCTGCCACCTCGTTTTCTTGTTTTAACTGAAGAATTGTTCATCTCTATTTAGACTTCAGATCTGCATCTGCTTTATGTTCTTCCATCTGTTCTGCATTGTAGTGTCTTTGTAATATATTAGGTGCTGGGTAACATTTAAAGAGACAGTCAAGCTAGTGTGGGCCTTGGGCTTTCTCTCTCTTAGAGGGGAAGAGTCTTAGACTATTAACAGAAGTATAAATAGGTTTTACTGCCATGTAGAAGTCAGTTTGCCTTGGGAAATTTAAAAATAAAGAATTTCTTTTTTTTAATTTTTAAATTGTAGTTGATTTACAAGGTTCTGTTAGTTTCAAGTATATAGCAAAAATGATTCAGTTATATATTTATATACATATATATATATTCTTTTTCAGATACTTTTCCATTGTAGATTATTATAAGATATTGAGTATAATTCCCTGTGCAAAACAGTTTGTATGTATATATATACAGAGAGAGAGAGAGGGAGAGAGAGAGTAGTGTGTTTATGTTAATCCCAAGCTCCTAATTTATCTCTCCCCACCCACTATCCCTTTTGGTAATCATAAGTTTGCTTTTTATGTCTGTGAGTCTATTTCTGTTTTATAAATAAGTTCATTTGTATAATATTTTTTAGATTCCACATATAAGTGATATCATATGATATTTATCTTTCTTGGTCTGACTTCACTTAATATGATAATTCTGGGCCCACCCATGTTGCTGCAAATGGCATTATTTCATTCTTTTTGATGGTTGAGTAATATTTCTGTGTGTGTGTGTGTGTGTGTGTGTGTGTGTGTGTGTACACACACCACATCCTCTTTATCCATTCATCTGTCAGTGGTTATTCAGGTTGCTTCTATGTCTTAACTATTGTAAATAGTGCTACTGTAAACATTGGGGTGCATATATCTTTTTGAATTATAGTTTTATATGGATATGTGCCTAGGAGTGGGATATAGTGGCTCTATTTTTAATTGTTTAAAGACCCTCCATAGTGACTGCACCAATGTCTTAATACATTCCCACCAACAGTGTTGGGGGGGGGGGCAAGGTTCTTTATCCTCCAGCATTTATTATTCACAGACTTTTTAAATTAAAATATTTTATATACTTTTTCTCCTTACCTCTTTTTTGGCATCATTCCAAACCCACTCTCAGAACTAAGGGACCTGGTCACCCTAACAGACTGGTAGATTGAAACTTCAAAAGTACCTGTGTATCCACATGTCTCTCTCTGCTGCTAGGGGTGAGTGTATGTTATTCAGAGAAGGGCAGTTTCCACTGTGTGGCTCCTAAATCCTCGTGCTTGGAATGAAATCCCACCTCTGCAGCAGCCTTCCCCAAACTCAGCTTTGCTATCCATAGAATGGCAGGATAGTACCTGCCTTGTAGTATTGTCATAAAGATAACATTTGCCGGGGCTTCCCTGGTGGTCGAGTGGTTCAGGATCCGCCTTGCTATACAGGGATCTTGAGTTCGATCCCTGGTTGGGGAACTAAGATCCCACATGCCTCTGAGCAACTAAGCCTAATTGGTGCAACTAGACAGTTGGTGCACTGCACAAAAAGATCCCACATGATGCAACTAAGACCTGATGCAGTCAGATAAATAAATAGATATTTTTTTTAAATATAACCTTTGAGAAGTTTGCGGTGTGAGACCTGCCACTTACTGCAAATATTTTATAAATAGTCAAAAGTTATAATTACTATTAAATCTCCAAGTCACTGACAGCATGGTAAAGGGCTAAATATGGATGGTAATAGCTACAAAAGATAATGTGTTTTCTGGGTTGCCAAATTAAGTTGAAATCAGTTTTCACATTAACAGCAGGAGGCACTTGCTAAGTTAGAAAACACAGCTACCAACAAGGTTCCAAAAGAAGATCTTTGAGGCTGATGCTCATTTCATGTGTCATATTCACTTTGGGTGAAAACTTTTACTGAAATGTGAGTCTCATTGAATTTATTTATTTTTCCCTCTCTTGTCTACCCAGCTGTTATTATGTGTATCCTCAGAGGTAGAAACTTTCTGACCAGGGCTTGTTGGTCAGGACAGAAGTTTCATGCTTTGATTTCGTTTTGTGTTTGAGGTTGTAACGAAGAGTTCAAGGGAAGAATTGTCGGATGCTCTAGGGAGAGTATAGACGTCACTTTTATTTCTATCTCCTGTAAAGTGACAAAGAACAGCAGTGCTAATAAGTGATACTGTGTCTAGTCAGGATCAAAAAACTAATTCACTGTTTCTGAAGAAAGTGAAGCCTCTGAGGAAGGCAGCTATTTTTTTTTTATAAATGAAAGATTCTAAGACTTCCAGTAAAAAAAAAAAATTGGTAACATCTGTGTTCCTCCATTTACACTTTTAGTAAACATCTCTTGAACATCCTCTTTGAGCCAGTTTCCTGTTACAGTAAGAATATTATAAAAACGAGGGAGATGGCTCGATTAACTTCTATAATTTTAAGAGGGGTTTGAAAAGGGGCTAATTGCAGGTGAATGGACTGGGTTTAGATAAAGTGACAAGGGACGGTGCAGTCCCTGGGGCACTGTGACAGGGGGGAGATATTTACCACCTCTTGGCCTCAATGAACAAGGGAAGGAGTGAGTACTGGGACCTGGAGAGGGGCCAGTGTGACCGGGCTCCCCCTGGGAGGTGCAGTGAGCTCTGGTTGATCAGAATGACCTGCTGGGCAGGGAGCTGAAGAAGATGAATTTCAAGGTCACTCCTCTGCTGTCCCCTGAAACTCCTGCTGGTGCTGCCCATTGGCAGATCCCTCCTAAAGCCAGAGAAAAAGGGAGCTGATTTGTGCAGTTCACAGAGGTCAGTCTCCCAGGTCTCAGAGTAAGGTGGAGAAGGTGCTGAAAAGGGCAAAGGGAAGAATCCAGCACCACTGTGACCTCCCTCAAGACACTCAGTCTAATGGTAGAAGGCTGACACAAGAGCAGGTAAATGTCAGCACTCACTATAATTAACATGCTACTGAAACTTACAGAATAATGTGAGAGCCCAGAGGACAAAGCTACTAGCTCTGCTATTAGGCAACATTTATTCTGGATCTCAAAGAATAAGTGCAAGTTTGCCGGATGACAAGGGCAGGCAGAGGAAGAGGAAAAGGCAGAAACATACAAATCTTGTTTACAGATCATCAGTGTGACTCCAGAGCAAGGTGTATAGGACACGGGGAAAGGATTTGGAATTTTGCAAGGCTTTGCTTGGATTGTTGGAGAATCTTATCCAGACCTACCACAAAGCGTTTAGTAAGCAAGTGTAAGATGCTATGACGTGCCAGCTTCATGAGAGGTGTCAGTTGTGTTCACTGCTGTGTGTGCAACTACTGGAACAGTGCTTGGAATCTGTTCCCCACTCAACAGCTCTTTGGAGAACAAATGAGCAAGAGAACAAAAGACCTGTTGTATTTGACCTAAGTCCCATGACTTTGTTTTGATTTATTAAAATTAAATTTGATACCCATTAGCCAGGTGGCGCAGTGGTAAAAAATCGGCCTTTACCGCCAGGAGACTTGGGTTCAATCCCTGGATCGGGAAGATCCCCCAGAGTAGTAAATGGCAACCCACTTCAGTATTCTTGCCTGGGAAAACTCGTGAACAGAGGAGCCTGCTGGGTGCATGGGGGTCGCACACACACAGCAAGTAATACTGTTTTGATTCTCTCTTTCTGAACCCAGTTCAGTTCAGTTCAGTCACTCAGTCATGTACGACTCTTTGCGACCCCATGGACTGCAGCACGCTAGGCCTCCCTGTCCATAGCCAACTCCCAGAGTTTACGCAAACTCGTGTCCAGTAAGTCGGTGATGCCATCCAGCCATCTGTCCTCTGTCATCCCCTTCTTCTCCCACCTTCAATCTTTCCCAGCATCAGGGTCTTTTCCAAGGAGTCAGTTCTTCACATCAGGTGGCCAAAGTATTGTAGCTTCAGCATCAGCATCAGCCCTTCCAATGAATATTCAGGACTGATTTCCTTTAGGATTGACTGATTGGATGTCCTGCAGTCCAAGGAACTCTCAAGAGTCTTCTCCAACACCACAGTTCAAAAGCATCAATTCTGTAGTGCTAAGCTTTCTTTATAGTCCAACTCTCACATCCATACATGACTACTGGGAAAACTATAGCTGTGACTATATGGACCTTTGTTGGCAAAGTAATGTCTTGGCTTTTTAGTATGCTGTCTAGGTTGGTCATAGTTTTTCTTCCAAGGAGCAAGCATCTTTTAATTTCATGGTTGCAGGCACCACATGCAGTGATTTTGGAGCCCAAAAAAATAAAGTCTCTTTACTGTTTCCATTGTTTCCCCATTTTATTGCCATGAAGTGATTGGATCGGATGCCATGATCTTAGTTTTCTGAATGTTAAGTTTTAAGTGAACTTTTTCACTCTCTTCTTTCACTTTCATCAAGAGCCTCTTTAGTTCTTCGCTTTCTGCCATAAGGGTGGTGTCATCTGCATATCTGAAGTTATTGATATTTCTCCCGGCAATCTTGATTCCAGCTTGTCCTTCATCCATCCCAGCATTTCTCATGATGTACTCTGCATAGAAGTTAAACAAGCAGGGTGACAATATACAGCCTTGACGTACTCCTTTCCCAATTTGGAACCAGTCTGTTGTTCCATGTCCAGTTCTAACTGTTGCTTCTTGACCTGCATACAGATTTCTCAGGAGGCAGGTAAGGTGGTCTGGTATTCCCATCTCCTGAAGAATTTTCTACAGTTTGTTGTGATCCACACAGTCAAAGGCTTTGGCATAGTCAATAAAGCAGAGGTAGATGTTTTTCCTGGAACTCTCTTGCTTTTTCAATGATCCAATGGATGTTGGCAATTTGATCTCTGTTTCCTCTGCCTTTTCTAAATCCAACTTAAACATCTGGAAATTCACGGTTCACGTATTGTTGAAGTCTGGCTTGGAGAATTTTGAGCATTACTTTGCTAGCCTGTGAGATGAGTACAATTGTGTGGTAGTTTGAGCATTCTTTGGCATTGCCTTTCTTTGGGATTGAAATGAAAACCAACTTTTCATTTTCATTTTCAGTCCTTAGTCCTCTGGCCACTGCTGAGTTTTCCAAATTTGCTGGCATGTTGAGTACAACACCTCTCAGCTCAGCAGTAAAGAATCTGTCTGCAATGCAGCAGACTGGGGTGCAATCTCTGGGTTGGGAAAATCCCCTGGAGAAGGAAATGGCAACCCACCCCAGTGTTCTTGCCTGGAAAATCCCATGGACAGAAGAGCCTGGCAAGCTACAGTCCCTGGGGTTGCAAAGAGCTGGACAGGGCTTAGGAACTAAACCACCACAAAAGACAGTGGTTTTGTGCAAGAAGCACAGGATGAGGAGCCCAGATATCTATTCATCACTGGAAGCATCATTAACCTTCTGTGTCTCAGCTCTCTTGTCTCTAGAGTGGAAATGGTGCTCTTTTCCTCAGCTCTCTCATAAGATTATTGTGAAGGTCAAAGGTGCTTTCATAGGTATAAAAAATCTTGACAGTTAACATGCCTCCTTCTCTTGCATCACTAGCAGTTGAGATGGGCCACATAAGCGAATTTTTCAAATAATTAAATCTGTTGCGTTAAACAAGAGTTTCTCAATCTCGGCACTATGTATATTGGGGGTCAGAATATTTCTCTGTGTGTGTGTGTTGGGGACAGAGTGGCTGTCTTGTGCATTATAAGATGTTTTACAGCATCTCTGACTTCTACTCACTGGCACCCCCCGCCCCACCCCCACCACTAATTGCAGCAACCAAAAAATGTCTCCAGACTTTGCCCAGTGTCCTCTAGAGGGCAAGGCCATCCCCCTGGTTGAGAACCACTGCATTCATCATTCTTTTTTGATCTTAGCCATTTTAGATGGAAATCTTTCTCAAATACATTGATCACATCCCTGGCCTGTTAAACATGGGCTTCTAGGTTGCTCCACTAGCATACTGGCATCCCATCTTTGAGACATGATAGAGGTATGTCCCCATATCCCTACTCTCTCCTATTTTCATAGATGTTGTATCTGTATTGTATGCTTTTGATTTTCCCTCCCTCTCTTCCTGTGGGGCTGACAGCTGTCATTTTCCCATAAACATCAAAGTGTACTAATTTGCTGATCTGCTGAGGATTTTAACAACAGCTAGCCAGATTTCATAGGATGCATCTAATGTGAGGATCAACTCACTCCCTGGGTTGGACGTACAGGAGCCTGGCAGACGGACTCAGTTTATTTGAGCCATGCAGTGTGCCGTGTGCTAAGTCACTTCAGTTGTCTCCAGTTCTTTGCCATGTTCTTTCTTCCATGTGATTCTCCAGGCGAGAATACTGGAGTGGATTGCCATGCCCTCCTCCAGGGGATCTTCCCTACCCAGGGATTGAACCCACCTCTCTTATGTCTCCTCCACTGGCAGGTGGGTTCTTTACCATTACCACCACCTGTGAAGAACCATGCAGAGGCTCTCTTATTCTTCACTTCTCAATGCTTCTCCCCTTAGGGACACTTGCCAGGTCACATGGTGATTTCACAACTGTTATTAATATGGCCATGATATTACCCACATCAACTTTCCCATATCCTGATTTTAGGATGAAAGAAGAGAAGGATGAAAAATATCTGGTAGTAGTTCAAACATTGCTTTCAATTGGGTGCAAACATTTCTGAAGACCATTAGTTTTTTTTCCAGTCTCACCACCCTCCTCACTCTTACATCCATTGAGAAATTATACATGGAGATCATATATCATTTATGTCATCTAAGAAGCTGCCCAGAGCCTGGTGTGATGTCAACCAATAAGATGTTCTTTGATACTTTAAATAAGTCTCGTGTTAGCACCTAGGATAGTGACGTAGTACCAGAAACATAGTTGGTTCTCAAAAAAATGTTTATGGAAGGAAACATAGGAATGAATAACAAGAATATAAACTCACTTCTGGTTCAGTGGTAAAGAATCCTTCTGCCAATGCAGGAGACACAGGTTCAATTCCTGGGTCGGGAATATCCCCTGGGGAAGAGAATGGCAACCCATTCCAGTATTCTTGCCTGGAGAATTCCGTGGACAGAGGGGCTTCATAATCCATAGGGTCGCAAAGAGTCAGACATGACTTAAGAGACTGAACAAGAACAACAAACCTCACTTCCCAGTTGTCAGTATGAAGAAAATTCATGGAAGGTATGACAAGTCAGAGACTTCAAAAATCCAGATGAGGAAAGTGGTTTGTAATGAAAACACAGGCTAATCTTTCATGTCACGGATAAAGAGAGAAGTGCAGATGTCCTGAGGGGGTAGGGGGCGGGGAAATAAAATGACTAACCAGCGTTCTGTTTCCTGTTCTGCGTGGTTCTTCTTTTAAGTTTGCAGACTGGGAATGGCCCAGCAGATTCCAGCTCACAGAGAGAATCCACCTCCTCTTCTTCCCTCTGTTGCACATGCTTGTGTTTTTCACTGGACAGGAAGAAAGGTTCCGACTCTCCGTGTCCCCCTGCCACCAGTGGATAAAATCTGTCAGTGGATAGAATCTCAGTGATCTCTAACCACAGTTTGCCCAGGTAGTTAGGCTATTTCTGTCCACTGTAGCAAGGAATAATCTCTCATGCCAGAATAAAGCAACCTGTCGGGGAACTCTTAGCTGAATGGTGTGCAAGGTTGGAAAAAAGCATTTCATTTAAAAATGGCTCTGTATATAATTTTAAAAAGGGATCCACGTCCAATAAGACTCTGAACACTGGGAAGAAAAAACAGCATTTGACTCACTGCATTCTCTCAAGGTTATGTCTGGTCTTGACATTCCCCATGGGTGACAGGGTTTCAGATGGTGATTCTGAACCAGCCAGACCCTTGAGAAAGGAGGCCAAGATGACCAATTTCCACCAGGGACTGTGAAACCTGAGATCACTGCTGGTAGCATGATCACCCACAGGGCATGGCCTGGAGTCTGAGCTAATCCCTGAACGGGATGAACCCGGGGATACTGTGACTTATACTTGCAGATTTCATCTGGTCATTGCAGTGAGGCATTCTGTTAAAGAAGTCAAGACAATCTGACCTGGCCAGAGACAAGAAAATAGCCAGTCCTTGAAAGATAAAGAAATTCTTAGAGCATAGTAACCACATGTTTGTATTTTCAAAAAGGCAACATTAGTCAGAAAAAATATCTGTGGGTCTCTTGGGTTCTGCAGTCTTGTGGTATTTCAGATAGGTTAATTGGGCTGGGTTAATGGTTCTTTTTATTATGGTGACTTTCAGCCATGCAGAAGGCACTTGATTAAATCATTGGCTGCTCTGGGTGAAAGTTATCACTTCTCTGGCATTTAGCCTCCCCAGAATACAGCAGGAATTACATGGGTGACTTTGGAGCATGGTGGGGACTTGGCTTTGTTTTGTCTACATTCACAACAAAGAGCAGCAAAGTGCCTTTTCTAATGAGCTGATGACACAGGATCTAGGGCCATTTCTTGAAGCCAGGTGTGTCTGGAGTCTGAGCAAACAGGAGGGTGATGTGCGATGAATTCAGCTTAGGCAGGGCTCAGCATTAGAGACCGGTTAGAAAATGAGCAATGAAGGGTATAGAGGTGGGAGCTGAGCCACTGCTGAATTCTGGGTTGAATTCCTGCATTCTACTTGAGTCCGAGGTCTCCTAAAAGACTCATTGGACAGTGGGTTCTGGGGCTAGAAAGAATAACTCTTATGCAAATAGACTGAGTTAAAGAGGCCCTGCTGCCCATTTTGTAATTATTTATTGAGTACTTGCTAGGCTCTGGCCACTTTTATGTATGTGATTTAAGAGAATTTTTACAAGCCTTTGAGACATTGAACTAGTATTTTTATTTTTAAAGATGGGATAATGGGAGGCTGGCCATTTTCATATAGGTGATTTAGGAGAATTTTTACAAACCTTTCAGAGCTGAATTATCTTTATTTTAAAGGGAAGATGGGGACTTTATCCCCATTCATCTGGTATACTGTGGCCTGAAACTTGACCTGTCGCAGGGCTTTATTTGAAACTGGCAAAACTCAATTTGAAAATAGGTTTTCTGTTTTGCCCTTTTATATTAAAGTTCTTCTTATGCTTCATAGGTTAAATTAACTTTTGAGATCTAGCCTAGAAAACAGAACACTAGAAATAGTTTCGATGAGGAAATGTCTTCTCATTGCAAATATGAATAGTTGTTAAAATACAACTTGTAACCACATATGTGTACACTAGTTATAAAGAATAACTTTTGTATATTATAAGTAAATATGTGTGTACATGTGTGTATGTATAGTTACTTATTTATCTTGTATTCACTACATCGAGAAAAATTCTGAAACAGTAAATCTTAAATGGTTAACAATAGCTTTTTCTGGACAATAACATTTAAGGTAACTTCATTTTGTTCCTTTTTTCTTTCTTTCTTTGCTAATTTTTCACCCCCATGGGGATGGAGCACGAATGATCATCCTTAGGAAGAAGAGAAATAAAGGAGATGGGGCACACCTGGCTCTTTAAAGATTTGGGTGTATTTAGATTTTGCTCCTTCTGTAGCCCATTCCTCCATCTGTATTGGTTTCATCACAATAATGTGGTTTAAGCGATCAGTTTGAAAGTGATTCTGTAAGGTTATTAACTTAACGTCTGTGTGGATGTCAACATTCCAGAGGCATCGACTCAGAAGTATTGAGGATGATAATTAGGATTGAGAGAATATTCAGGGAGATATTGGGAAGAAATATGAGAAACCAAAGGGAAGATATAGAGCTACCCAGTCTCTAGGACTGTCTCCAGGAGACTTCAGGGGGAGGTGACCAGCATGTACAGGTGGAAAGAATCGCCCATTGTCAATCATAGCCTCTGAAATCAATCTGGGAGAGGAACAAAGGGCGGATCTCAGAGCATGAGAGGGACCCTAGAGAGATGGGAAAACACAGCCAAAGAGACTAAGGAAAGACCAGCTCTGAGTTGTCTGCTAGAAAGTTGGAGAAACAGCAGCCCCCTACAGTGGGCACTGGCGCGTTTGAATGGCTTGTTGTGTGATGTGATCATGCAGGAAGCAGAGGGACTCTTAGAACTCATGTCATGGGAAGAAGTGGGGTGGGAGGGTGGAGGAGGAGGGAGTGAGCCTCAGGACAGAGGGAATGGAAACAATTTAGATACGTGTTATTAATTATTGTCTCCAAAGAGCCTGATGTGGCAAGATGGATGATGACACGGGGTTGGGGGCGGGGGGTTATTACTTCAATCCCTTCCAATATAGCTCACGTCTCTTCCCAAGTGGCATGAGTCATAATCTCTGGAACTTTCTTGTTTCCAACAAGGAGGCTGCAGTGCTGATAGCAGCTATTGGGAAGACTGAGTGTTACATCTCTGCCATTTTTGCAACTGTTTTTCACCCTCCTGTCAACCCCAGCCTGCAAGACCCCAGGGTGGAAATAGTCACTGCAAACTAATACTTGACGTAGAGGGGATTGATTCTAGAATGATTTTTCAGAACTTAAGTTATATTCTCAAATGAGTGGTTTCTGGCCCATGTTCCCAAAACCCTCCTCTACATCTTTCATCTTTTATATACAACAAATGTGGCCAATTTTCCCATAGATGGAATCTATTTTATTTGCAGGCGTCTATGGCTTAAACATTATCATTGTCGTGATGGTGGTTGTCATTGTCATTTAAACTTCACCTGCTTCTAAGAAGTGTTTGAGACAATTTTCTTGGATACAATGGAACCTTTTAACAAGACTGAAATACAAGAACTTTTGCACAAAAAAGATAGTTATAAACTGTCAGCCCAAGTGTTTTGTTTCCCATTCTGGGCATTTTCTTCTTGGGGCATAGCAGACAATTGATAACTATTTTGGAATTAAATATAAGTGGGTTTTTATTTATTTTTGGTCGCCCTGGGTCTTTGTTGCTGTGTGTGCTTTTCTCTAGTTGTGGAGACTGGAGGCTACTCTCCACTTGTAGTGCATGGGCTTCTCATTATGGTGGCTTCTCTTTGTTGTGGAACACAGGCTTAATGCACACAAGCTTCAGTACTTGCAGCGTGTGGGCCCAGTAGTTGTGGCACATGGGCTTAGTTGCTTCATGATATGTGGAATTTTCCCAGACCAGGGATCAAACCCAGGTCCCCTGCATTGGCAGGTGGACTCTTTGCCACTGGACCACCAGGGAAGTCCAAGTATACGTGGGTTTTGATTTCATGTGACTCATTTCTCTGTTGCCTATTAGTGTCATATACATTGATCAATTTATCTTCCTTTTCTGGGGCCTGGCCTTGGTCAGTTGGTTAATTCTTGTGTTCGCTAACCAACTGAATACATGCTAAATGTCAGAGTATGTGAGGCACAGTAAGAACATCACTATTATATGTTCTCATCTCAGCAGCAGCAGCATCAGGAACATAAACTTTCCCAAATACCTGCTGTCACCAGCAGTGACACCAAAGATAAATTAGGAACCAACGGTTTACAAGGCAGCTTAACCTTAAGATACAAAAAACATGTCTTCATATGTACAAAAACAAGTAGGGCATTCTATTTAAAAGTAACAGTACGGAGCATGATCGTTTATAGTTTACTGTAAATAAATTATTTAACCATTTGCACAGAAATGGTATAAAATATGTCTTGCCACTGTTTCCATTTTGGCATTGAGAAAACTGAGTCCTGGTACTCAGAATTTACAAACATAATGTGTCAGTCCAGGTTCTCTGGAGAAACAGAGGAACAGACCCTGTAGGGAAAAGAAAGAGATCAGGGTAGATGGATACATACATATATCAGTTCAGTTCAGTTCAGTTCAGTCACTCAGTCTTGTCTCACTCTTTGGAATCCCATGAACTGCAGCACGCCAGGCCTCCCTGTACATCACCAACTCCCAAAGTCTACCCAAACTCATGTCCATCGAGTCGGTGATGCCATCCAACCATCTCATCCTCTGTTGTCCCCTTCTCCTCCTGCCCTCAATCTTTCCCAGCATCGAGGTCTTTTCCAATGAGTGAACTCTTCGCATCAGGTGGCCAAAGTATTGGAGTTTCAGCTTCAACATCAGTCCTTCCAATGAACACCCAAAGGCCATCTCCTTTAGGATGGACTGGTTGGAGCTCCTTGCAGTCCAAGGGACTCTCAAGAGTCTTCTCCAACACCACAGTTCAAAAGCATCAATTCTTCAGCGCTCAGCTTTCTTTATAGTCCAACTCTCACATCTGTACATGACCACTGGAAAAACCATAGCCTTGACTAGACAGACCTTTGTTAACAAAGTAATGTGTCTGCTTTTTAATATGCTGTCTAGGTTGGTCATAACTTTCCTTCCCAAGGAGTAAGCGTCTTTTAATTTCATGGCTGCAATCACCATCTGCAGTGACTTTGGAGCCCAGGAAAATAAAGTCAGCCACTGTTTCCCCATCTATTTGCCATGAAGCGATGGGACCAGATGCCATGATCTTAGTTTTCTGAATGTTGAGCTTTAAGCCAACTTTTTCACTCTCCTCTTTCACTTTCATCAAGAGGCTCTTTAGTTCTTCTTCACTTTCTGCCATAAGGGTGGTGTCATGTGCATATCTGAGGTTATTGATATTTCTCCCGGCAATCTTGATTCCAGCTTGTGCTTCCTCCAGCCCAGCGTTTCTCATGATGTACTCTGCATATAAGTTAAATAAGCAGGGTGACAATATACAGCCATATCAACTATTAGCTGTAAGGAACTGAGCCACACAATTATGGAGGCTAAGAAATTCAGGTTCTATTGTCTGCAAGCTGGGGACAAAGGAGAACTTATTTCCACTCCAAGTCCAAAAGCCTGAGAACCCTGAGAGCTGGTTCAGTCCAAGTGAGAAATCCAAAAACAGGAGGAGACTGATGTCCCAGCTCAAAGACAGTCAGAGAGAGAGAATTCTTTCTCACTCAGGCCTTTGATAAATTAGCTAAGGCACACCCACCCTGGGGGAACTTCCCTGGTGGCTCAGTGGTAAAGAATCTGCCTGCAATGTGCAAGATGTGGGTTTGATCCTTGGGTGGGAAGATCCCCTGGGGGAGGAAATGGCCACCCACTCCAGTATTCTTGCCTGGGAAATCCCGTGGACAGAGGAGCCTGGCGGGTTATAGTCCATGGACCTACAAAGAGTTGGACACAAATGAGTGACTAAACAACAACCCACACTGGGGAGGGCTATCTGCTTTACTCAGCCCACTGATCCCCATGTTCATCTCATCCAGAAACACCCCCACTGGCACACCTAGAAACAGAGTTTAACCAGATATCTGGTGACCCTATCAAGTTGACACATAAGATTAACCGTCAGGTGTTCTTACCTGAGATTGTACCTTACGATGAGAGAGAGCTAACAGTCCTGTGGCTTTCCACAAGGTTTCTCATTGAAAATACCAGCCACCCCCAACCCTACTCAGTTTGGACAAAAGCTTATTTATGTTTAGATGTGTGTTATCTGCAGGTAGTTCCTGAAGAAGTATCCAGGAGAGTCCTATCTCTCACCAGAGCAGCTACAGTGGCCAGGGGCTCTCCTACCTCCCTGAATGCTGCCCGCTCTCCCTCATCAAAGCCACACGATGAGCCTGCGCTCAGCTTCTCACCGCACGGCATCCCTGTTCAATTCTCAGCAATGCTGCCACACTCTCCTCGCCCCAGTTGCCACCTTTTTTCAGGAATTCCCACCAGCCCGGGACTCCTGCAAGGATGGGCAGAACAGAGGATAAAGGCAGGATGTGCCTTGGGCCTCCAAAGGCTCAGATTCCAGCTCCATGGGGGATGGGACTACTCGGGCCACCAGTGTGTGTCCAGGGCCCAGGCCAGTCCACTTACCCATGCTGGGCAATTAATCAGCCTTTGGTAAAAGAAAGGAAGGATAGGGTGGGGAGAGGATGTCTAAGAAGGAAGAAGATAGGAAAAAAAAGGGGAGAAAATAAAAGAAGGAAAAGTGAGAGAAAGGAAAGAGGGAAGAAGAAAGAAACATGAGAAAATTAAAAGAGGAGGAAAGATAAGAAACAGAGGACTTCCCCGGGGGTCCAGTGGCTAAGACTCCACACTCCCAAGGCAGGGGGCCCACGTTTTCCTGTGTGTCACAACTGGGACCCAGCACAACCAAATAAATAAAAATTAGAAAGCGAGAAGGAGCAGAAAGAGCCAATAAAGGAAGTGAGAACGGTGCTGGACTGGAATTGAACAGTGAAGTTGGATGATGGCTGGTCCAGGTAAAGAGAAAAGACAGGCGTCTCCTAGCTCAGCCCTTAGCCAGCTGCGGGACCTCACACAAGTCAGCCAGCCTGACTGAAACCCAGTCTTCATCTTAATGGATACATAGTTGTCCTAGATGAACTTAGGGAAGAAAACACAATGACAGTTTCCATAGCAGCTAAATTGCAGAACATGGAGAGGGTTTGAGAAGGATAAAGCTTATTTCACACAGCCTGCTCTTAAAGCCAAGACATACACAAATGCAAACCTTGGGTTCTGCCCTCTGCCGCACTCAGCCAGAGCCTGACTTGGAAGCTTCAGAGAGGAGAGTGTAAAATGAAATATAGATATTTATAATTGAAGCATCTTTCCCCTTGGGTATCACTTTCCTTTTTTTTTTAAATGAAAATTCAGTCAACTGAATATTTAGCTCCCCAAGGAAGGCTCCTTGGCTGTCGATTACACTGCGCACATGGGGAAAAGCTCTACCGGAAAATGATGCCCGCTCTTGGCTAATGATCACCTTGCTCAGGATCAGTGTGAGACAAGGTCTTTGAGGTTGGCCCTCTTTCAGCTACGAATTAGGTATTAGGTTCAGAGTATAGCCAAAAGCATTTTGTGTGCGGCTGCAAACCCAATGGGCGCTGGATCCAATTTTATACACGTGCAGGTATATCAAATAAGTTTAATTTCCCCATTGAAGGTGCTTGCTTTTAATTCCAGGGCCAGCAGTGCAGAACAGTTTTGAAGATTAAATTTCCATTCCAAGAAAGTAGTTGGGGATAGAACTGCTAAAGCAGGAGTAACCAAAAAGCAAAAGGTTTTCAGTGCTCACAGAGAAGGAAGGGGGGCGGGTACAATGATCTGTCGGACAATAGATAGACAAGAAGCCTTCAGTGCAAGATTACTTCTGCCACCTTGTTTCAAGCCAGATAATCGCCTTATTTATAACCAAAGCAAGGCTGGCTTTGATGGCCAGATTGAAGTAGCGGGGACCCTGCTGTCATTCAAAACACCTGGGGCCCCTCTGTGTTATAGGTGGCTGCTCAGCTTCTTAAACATAACTGCAGAATGCACCTGAATTAAGTATAATTTTAAGACCACATCCAAAGGCTTTAAAGAATAATCCTAGATCATTTCCTCCATGGAGCCCTTTCTGATTTCTGCCACTCAGCCACCACCACCTAACCACTCCTTCCTTTGTCTGGCTCAGTGAGACCCTCTGCACATATCTGTGACAGCAACTATAAGAATAGGTAGTTTTATCTTAGGGTTAAGTTACTCACCTGGGTTCGATCCCTCAGTTGGGAAGATCCCCTGGAGAAGGGAAAGGCTACCCCACTTCAGTATTGTGGCCTAGAGAATTCCATGAACTGTGTAGTCCATGAGATTGCAAAGAGTCAGACACGACTGAGCAACTTTCACTTTCACTTCACTTTAAGTTACTCAACCTCTGTGTATCTTAAGTTTTATGCATTTTATTTTATTTCTATTTATTTTTGGCTGTGCTTGGTCTTCGTGGCTACTCGCAGGCTTTCTCTAGTTGTGGTGTTCGGGCTTCTCATTGCCAGGGCTTCTCTTCTTGTGGCCAGTGGGCTCTAGAGCTCAGGCTCAGTAGTTGTGGCACATGGGCTTAGTTTCTCTGTGGCATGTGGGATCTTCCCGGACCAGGGATCAAACCATGTCCCCTCCATTGGCAAGCGGTTTCTTAACCTCTGGACCACCAGGAAAGTTCCTGTGCATTTTAAACAATAGCCATAATAATAAGGTTGTAAGGATTGAATGAGAAGTACTTAAATCAGTACTTGACACATGGTAAATATTATAGTGCTGGGGAGGGGAAAGCCTGTCTTTGACACTCTAAAAGTCATCCCAGCTTGGCAAGAAAAAACAGCTGATTGACTTTTGATCCCTTTGTTTAGCTCAGCAATTCATACTCTAAGCCTTGGGATATTTGAGGGGATTCAACAAACTAAACAGGTTAAGTTGTTCCCAATGATTGAGTGCCCACTGCATACAAGCAGATTCTTTACCATCTGAGTCACCAGGGAAGTCTACTGTTTCAGGTACTTGATATAAAATATTCTATTTCATCCTTTCATAACCCTCTGATTTTTCCCATTCTAAGTATTAGGGAAGTGAGTCTCGAAAGAGTTTAATAACTCACTTAAGATGATACTTGGTGACCCAGGATTCAAACATCACTTTCCATCTCCATGCTGTTTCCTTCCCTCAGCCTCCTGCATGTCGCAGGGGTTGAACAGTTGGATCATGTGCTGCCACACTCTGCTGTGCTCTGCCCACCCACACAGAGCAGCCTCCTCACATGATGTGGGAAATTCCTAGTCAGCCAGACTGGCTGTCCTTCTGTCCCAAAGGCCAGAAACTCAGCTCAAATTAAGAGACTGGGGGACATTTGCTCAGCTTATCTTCCATCCATCCTCTCATCCTGAAACCTGGAGTGTGGGATTGCCCTCATTAGCACTGCCTGCTCCCAGTCACCAAATTAGTGATGAGACCAACAGCATGCTAGATCTCTAAAGCCTTCCCCCCAAGTCTCCATCTGAAGCTCATGGTATCCTTGAAAAATAATCCTTTTGAAAGTTTGCACTTCATCTCAGGTGATTCTAAGGGACTAAGCTGCTGTGTGTGTTTTTGTTTTAATATTTATTTGTTTGGCTGTGCTGTCTCTTAGTTACAGCATGCAGGATATTCTGGAATCTTTGATCTCTGTTGCGGCATGTAGGATCTTCAGGTGTGGCATGTGGGATCTAGATCCCCAACCAGGGATTGAACCCAGACCCTCTACATTGGGAGTGTGGAGTCTTAGCACTGGACCACCAGGGAGGTCCCTAAGCCGCTGCTTCAAATAAGAGCAGACTGAGCCTCGTATCTTACAGACAGTACCAAGAAATCCTGGCATCACTGCATGGCTTTTGTTGAGGAGCGGCTACCTGTCATTAAAATTATCTTTCCTGCTTTCTAAAATAAAAATATCTTTCACAAAGTACTATCGTGTAGGATATCCAAAGTGATTTATGAGAACAAAAACTGCAGCACAAGAAAATTATGTGTGTGTGTATATATAGACATACATATCTCCTCCCTTTTATTTAAAAAAATGAAATAATTGTCAGTTCAAGTGGTATTTTGACAATAGGGGCAATTCCACTCAGCGGATGGTTCTTGAGCATGAACAGATTCTCATGAATAAAGAGGTGCTCCTAGCTGTATTTATCTTAAAATGGATTTGTTTTAGCAAGCTGACTATTTTAAGGAGAAGTATATATTAAGTTAAAAGAGTATTTTAGCAAGAAAGCTTTCTAGTGCTTTTGGTCATTTGGCACCAATCAAAATCACTGCAGATGGTGACTGCAGCCATGAAATTAAAAGACGCTTACTCCTTGGAAGGAAAGTTATGACCAACCTAGATAGCATATTAAAAAGCAGAGACATTACTTTGCCAACAAAGGTCCGTCTAGTCAAGCCTATAGTTTTTCCAATAGTCATGAATGGATGTGAGAGTTGGACAGTGAAGAAGGCTGAGCACTGAAGAATTGATGCTTTTGAACCGTGGTGTTGGAGAAGACTCTTGAGAGTCCCTTGGACTGCAAGGAGATCCAACCAGTCCATCCTAAAGGAGATCAGACTGATATTTTAATTGGCTTCCATTTATTGCACTTGTTTTCAGAAGAGGGTGTTCATCTTCTGATTTTTTTTTTTAATAGTCACTTACTCACTAACTGTTTTATCAGATAGTGGCCAAAATGAAGAGTGGACTAAGGCCAGGTTAGCAGATAAACAGTCATGATTGCCATTGGATCCTCTCCATGCCCTGGGCAGACATCAAAAATCAATCTGATCCAGCCTTCTTCTCAACACCACCCTTTGGAAGCTACCACAATCCATCAGTGTTGGCCACAAATCTGATCCTGGACTATTCGTTCTTAAGTTTCTTCATAGTTGGAGCCAAAGCTCATACAGCAGTAGTCAAGAATAAGAACAGAATTCAGAATTCCACATGGCTTAATCAAGATAGAAATATTCACTGTGGAAATCATACCATGTGATCCCTGTATTATGAACAGAAGTGGAATAGTAGCTTTCCATGTAGGAAAACAATGAATCATTTGGAAAGCAGGCCTTATTTAGGGTAAGTAAAAGCACAGTTTTTACTGGATATATATTTCATGTCTTCCCTTGGTGAAATGTCCCTATCCATCTATCTTCAGAGCCACTGTCCCATTCTGCCTCTTAGGATCTCTCACCTGAACTTCTATAATAATTCCAACCAACCTTAAGCTCCTGTGTCTCTTTTCCATAATTATTGTTCATTGTATGTGAGTGCCTAGCACCATTTGGCATGGTGAATGAATGTGATTGAATCAGTACCTGCTGAGTTCCTTATCTCCTTTAATTGTATCCTCCATTTAAAAAATGTTTTCATGGGAGTATAGTTGCTTTACAATGTTGTGTTAGTTTCTCCTATACAGCAGAGTGAATCAGCCATGCATATACATATATCCCCTCTTTTTTGGGTTTCCTTCCCATTTAGATCACCACGACGTTGAGTAGAGTTCCCTGAGCTATGCAGTAGGTAGGTTCTCATTAGTTATCTGTTTTATGCATAGTATCAATAGTATGTATATGTCAATCCCAGTCTTCCAATTTGTATCCTCCATTGTATAGCCATATGTAAATCTGAACACATCACTTCTTTGCCTAAAACCTTGTCTCCTTTTCACTACTGAGTGAAACCCAGAGTTCTCCCCAGTGATGCTGCCAGCCAGCCAAGCTTTGCACTTTAACATCTAGTGATACCAAACTCGTTGAAGTTCCCCACAAATATCATAATAGTTCATTCCTTTGTGCCTGTTTTCATCCTGTTCCCACTACCTGAAACCCCTTTCCCACCTAACTCTAGTTCAGCCTTCAAAGCTCAGTGAAATTATTATTTCCTTAGAAATCTTTCCCTGTATCCCAGAGATGGGGTCAATGCCTCACCACTGTTTATATTTTTCTTGTAGCATCCAACCATTTGATGTTGTAATGATCTATTTTTAAATCTCCTTAAATGATTACATTTTTTGCTGCACATTACAGAAAATCCAACTCAGACTAGATTATATTGGTTCATGTAAGTAGAAAGAGGTACAGAGGCTTCAGGTATAGTTTAATACAGAGGTTCATGGGATCACTAGGCTTCACTTTTCTATTTCTCTTGACCCAGTCTTCCTGGCTTTTCCTTCAGACTAATCCCTCATGGTATCATAATGATTGCCACAACTCCTAGCACAAGTTTCCTGGTTGATACTTCTCTGTCCCTCGTGAGAAGACAAAAGCTCCACACTTTCTCAGATTGAGTCAGTGAAAGAATGGTGCCATCACTAAACCAATCATGGGTACAAAGTAGATAGGTAAGTGATGGTTTGTTGAGACTCCAAGCCTGGAAGGGGGCTTCCCAGGTGGCACTAGTGGCAAAGAATCCACCTGCCAATGCAGGAGACATAAGAGACCCAGATTCTATTCCTGGGTTGGGAAGATCAGGAGTAGAACATGGCAAGCCACTCCAGTGTTCTTGACTGGGAAATCCCATGGACAGAGGAGCCTGGTGGCTACCATCCATAGGGTTACAAAGAGTCAGACCCAACTTAAGCGACTTAACATGGCACAACACCAAAGCTCAGGTCCTTGTAGGAAGGGGGAAGGTATGAAGAATATTTTGAAGGCCAACAACAGTATCCACTCTACTTTCCAATTAGACCAAGCTCCTAATGGTCACACACGCCCTGCCATATTTATCTTTGGGTTCCCAGCATGTAGCACCATGCTTGATACGTGCAGAGTAGATGATGAATACTCATGGTCTTAGCAGAAGGAAACTAAGCCTGCCTGGAACTGAAAACACATATCTATCTATGCCCATGTTTGTGCATACTCCCTGTTTTAGCCCTGCATATTCCACCTCCATGCTGACTGCCTCCTCCAGCTACTTCTCAGCCTTCCCCTGTATGAATTCTTCTGCCTGGAGTGGATTCCCAGTGCCCTTATCCTGGGTTATTTTTTTCTCAGTCAAAATTCAGCTTCAACCCCACTCACACCCACCCCAGTTCCAAAAAGATCTTCCTGTTTAGAGGCTCTCTGAGGCTTCCCTTACAAGTGGAAGATTCTGTGATAAGTGCACGAACATATCACCAGAAATGATGGAAACATCAAAAGAGGATGGTTTGTCAGTCAGTCCTTTTTATTAGGTATTCCCAGAAGGTAGCTCCTATATATCTTTTGATTATTCCTTCAGAAGAGAGAGGATAACAGAAGTACAAAGAGACTAGACTTTGCAAACATGTCAGGGTCAAATCCCAGAGCCATCATCACTTCTTAACTCTTTGAAATGTTGGGCAAGTGACTTAACCTCTGTGAGCTCAGCTCCCTCCTCTGCAAAGTGAGAGATAATCCTCCTCACCTCCTCGGATCACAATAAGGGTTAACAAAAGATAAGCTGTCAGGCATAAAAAGGAACACATTTGAGTCAGTTCTAATGAGATGGATGAACCTAAAGAAGTAAGTCAGAAAGAGAAAAACAAATATCACATATTAATGCATATATATGGTATCTAGAAAGACAGTACTGATGAACCTATTTGCAGGGCAGCAATGAAGACGTAAATATAGAGAACAGACTTACGGACCCAGGAGAGGGAAGGGATGGGGAAGGTGGAACTAACGGAGAGAGTAGCATGGAAATATATACACTACCATATGTAAAATAGATAGCCAGTGGAAATTTACTGTATGACTCAGGGAACTCAACCCCGCCTCTGTCTTAGCATCCAGAGTGCATTATTTATATATACCTAGTATTCTAAGTTCCATAGTAAAAATCTACAGGGGAGCCAGGCTATTAACCAGCTCCCTGTGACTGGAGAAGCTCTCCTGAAAACTCATTCAGCCTCACAGTGTCTGAGAGTAGAAAAGTGAGACTCCTTAGCCATCTTTGGCCATTTGTCCAGTTCCCCTCAAAGGAAGTCGTCTTCCTACTTTGACGTGCCTTGGATTTGTTTCCTTGGTAAAGCAAAAAATAAACAGCTTGCCACCTGTGATCACTCTGAAGATCCAGGTAGGATTGTTGCAGAAGTCAGGACTGCTGTGGAGTCTGAGGAGTCTCAAGTGTCCTTGGGGTGCTGCAGGCTCTGGGCTCTGGCTTCCACACATGCAGCCTCTCTGATAGAAAATTCAGCGCCATCTCCTATTCCCAGAAATAAGCCTTACCGGAAATAGGAAATAGGCCGGGAAGAGAAGTTGTTCGTTGTCCTCAAACAACTTCAGGTGTATCAGTGGACATCCCTGGTTATAAAAATCCAGGCTATTATCTGGTTATTTCTTCAGACTTTTATACCTCTTCTCGACTCCTCTCCATATATTCTGTTTCTTCCCCTTTCTGAGTTTTTGCTACACTTTTCTTTGGAGAACAAAACAGGATTTCTCCCACTATATGTATCCTTCAGGGCATTTTATCATCAACTTTTGTGGTTTTAACTACTAGTCTCCATCCACCCTGTAGAGTTCATCCCCCCTCCTCCAAAAAAATAAAAAAATTGTTTTTACCTTTTTTGACCACACCATGCAATATGTGGGATCTTAGTTCCTTGACCAGGGATCAAACCCATGCTCCTTACATTGGAAGCTCAAAGTCTTAACCACTGGACCACCAGGGAAGTCCCCCAAATTTTTAGCAAACAGAGATTGTTCCTTCTCTCAGAGGAATTTTAATGCCAGCTATCAATAATCATTACGATAACATATTCATCATATATGTGTATGTGTGGGAATGGATTTTTTTCCCTACAAAATGTACAGAAAGGGCCACCCCATGGAAACGACTGCAATTGTTTTCAAATTCCAGTGATTAAAAACAAAAGTCAGTGGCTTCCTTTGATACCTGAATGGGAAGAGGACAGATATTTTATGTGATCTTTGCCAGTGGATTTCTAATAGAGGGAAAAGCCTGGTAACTCTTAGAGACAATGTTTTTGTTTGTATGTTTTCTTGGAGTATAATTGCTTTACAATATTGTGCTAAGTTTTTGCTGTACAACAAAGTGGATCAGTTATATGTATACATATATCTCCTCCCTCTTAAGCCTCCCTCCCTCCCATTCCCATCCCACCCATCTAGGTCCTCACAGAGCACAGAGGTGTGCTCCCATGTATACAGCAGCTTTGCACTGGCCATCTGTTTTACACGTGATAGTGTATGTATGTCAATGCTACACTCCCAATTCATCCCCCCCCCTTCCCCCACTGTGTCCACATTAGAGAAAATGTTTTTAACTGTATACTCTTGAGAAAATTCCTGCCCAATGTGCCGTTCTCTCTCTCTCTCTTCATGCAGAATTCTTTCTCTTGGAAAATACAACTGCCTTGAGCTCAGCTCTTTAAAGTTTTACCCCTTTCCATTTTCATGAGAAGCACAACCAGAAACAAGAACTTCAGGTCATCTTTCAGGGACCCAAGCCTTCAAAGCTCCACACTGTGGGCATGTGTACAGGTTACTAAGCTAGAAAAACATGACACATACCCTTAGGACTTGTAAGTAAGGTTGTTTTCCTTCATACAAAAGGAATGTGTGTCCATTGTCTAGAAAGTCTAGACTATACAGATAAGCAAAAGAAGAAAGTAAAAGTCATATCCCGTTCCAGCACGAGGAAATAATCACTGTTAATATTTCATTGCAAATGTTTCTGATCCTTCAGACATATATGTACATTTGGATATACTGTTTTTACAAAAATGAATCAGAGTTTGGACTTGCTGGTTTTCTTTCTGAATCTCAGTTGCACAGAGCTGAATTAACTGTACTACTTGGTTCATAGCATGCAATTTTTTCAGCTCTCTCAAAGCTCTCTTTATCTCCTCCCACTTAAGCAAAAACTACAATGTTTGACATATGATTAACATATACTATTGTTTTGACTGAGAATGTTTGTAATTCATACAAATGATACAGTGTTATAGATGCCATAGTTTTTTTTTTTTCTTTCATTTGACACTGGGAATCTGTGTTGCTATATATATGTGGCTTATGTTGATATATATATATATGCATATGAGTGTGTGTATATATATATATATATATAATTTGATCTTTATGAAAATCCTGAAAACTAAGTGAAACAGATATTATTCTCCCCATATGAATGAAGAAACTGAATTGACTTTGAGAGATGTACTGACCTGCCCAAGTTCACATAGCTAATCGGTGGCCATGCCAAGATATACAGTCAAGGCTCTTGTTCCCTATCAATATCTCCCCATAGTACTTAAGAGTCAAGATTGTTTCCAACAAAATGCAGTCATCTTAAACTTCTCCATGAGAAAGTTGTTCATGACCTGATGAAAGGTCACATCAAAACGTAATGTTTTCATAAGTCTGGGTTGACCTTTCATTTTTGTCTAAGAAGTAAGCCAGATGGTCCTTTCCTCAAAAAAAAAAAAAAAAATGCAGAGGTATCAGTGTGGCAGGGGTCACTCTTTTCTTTGAACACGGTCATGGGATATAAGTTTCTTTAATGAGTCCTGTTCTGAAGGTGGTGATGGCAGACAAATTATGGTTTTCAAGGTGAATCATCTTCTAAACCTGCCCTCAGGTTAGCGATGGGATGAACCATTGTGCCAAAAAGAACAGAAACTTGGATAGGAAGAACGGGAAGCAGACAAAAGTTTCTAGCTATTCTCACATCATAAAATACCCTGTTAGAAAATGAGTGTGAAATGGCAACCCACTCTTGCCTGGAGAATCCCAGGAACAGAGAAGCCTGGTGGGCTGCCATCTGTGGGGTCGCACAGAGTCGGACACGACTGATGTGACTTAGCAGCAGCAGCAGCAGTTCCCTTTGACCTCTGTGCAGACCATAAGAAGACATGTTCAAGAGAAATATTGGACTTTGGCCCCTAAAATCAGTGAATACTATCCCAGGAGTGGGATTCTTGAGCTGAAGATTGGGTGATTGTGTGCAGGGAAAGGTGAAGCCAAGTTATCAACTCTTGCTGGTTAAGGAAAAGGTGATTGAATGATGGGCTGATAGAGGACTCATTCTTCAACGTAACCTTAATTATATTACAGAATGCTCTTCATCAGCATTTTGTGGACAAGGAGAGAGGAGCTCGGTTGGCTGCTGGTTGGTTCTGGCTTTTTAATCTTGGCATGTCCTTCAGCACCACAGGCAATAGCAGGCAAAACCTGTGTTCTCTGAGCATGTTTTCCTCGTAAAAAGATTCCTTCTGCATAATCCAATTGACAAAGGCTTATAGTCGGTACTTTAAGAAGAATCAGTATTTCAAATATTTTCCCAAATGAGCTCCCCAAAAGTTTCATAGTGATAATAATTATAACTTCTAAATACTGACTGCTTGCTGTGCACCAGGCACTGTGTTTAACAAGCATCATTTTATTTATTCTGGGGGGAAAAAAAAAGAAAAACTTGGGCATTAGTACTATTATTATCTCCATTTTGTGGATGCAGAAATTGAGGTTTAGAGATGTGGAATGAGTTGTCCATGGCTACAAAACTAACTGACCAGACTGGAATGCAAATCTAGAACTGTGTAACTCCAAAGATAAATCTCTATGCTGTCAAATTTTGTATGAGTTATCCATTCCTTTGTATGTTACAAATTACAAATTACAAATCAACAACATTCCCATCCCCAAGGCATAAGAATACCCTGGTGTGATGATTTAAGAATGTTCTCAGTCTGTGAACATGAGACCTAATTCCTCTTTCACTTCAGGTACACTTAATTCAGAGAAGAGTCTGTTTCTTCTTCCCATGGTAACAAAAAAGTTTACTCCCCTGTGTTGGTATTATGTTATTATGACTCAAGGGAAAAAAAAAATTTACCCCTAAAAGCACTTAAGAAGCCCTGTCACCAGACTCACCCAAAGTATCTTGAAGTCATATTCCCTTAGTATTGGATTTCATCTTCACAATTTACCAACTCTGTGGGCTTGGATATATTAGCAGCCCTCTCTGGACCTCCATGGCCTCATTTATAGATTGACAACTTACAATTGTTGTTTAGTTGCTAAGTCATGTCAGACTCTTTTGCAACCACCTCATGGACTGTAGTCCACTAGGCTCCTCTGTCGATGGGATTTCACAGGCGACAATACTGGAATGGGTTGCCATTTCCTTCTCCAGGGGATCTTCCCAACTCAGGGATCAAACCCACGTCTCCTGTATTGGCAGGTGGATTCTTTAGCACTGAGCCACCAAGAAAGCCTGAAAACTTATAGTGCTCCCCACCAAATGCCAATGAGGCTGTTAAAAGGAATATGTTATAAGAACTGAGATTCTTTTGTCACATTTCTTGCATGTCTTTTCCATGGTAGATGCTCAAAGAAATATTTATGAAATATTTATTTATTTCATTTTGTATTTATTCATTCCATGTTGATGGAATGAATGCTCCAAGTCAATGGCCAACTTTGCTGCTCATTCTAAAACTTGGTTCACATGAGAGAAAGAAGAGATCCTTCCAAAATCTAGAGAACCCTAGCGGGATGACTGATACAGGTTCCAGGGTTCAGTGTGACTTTGGGCAAGTCATAAGATGTGATTCAGAGTCTCAAGGGCCTTACACATAAAATAAGAGGAAATGATGGCTGTTCAACCACGTGGATATACTTAATGCCACTGAACAAGACATTTAAAATAGTTAAAATGATAAACTCTATGTTATGTATATGTTACCAGAACAAAAAAGAGAAAATAAAGGAAAATCCTAGCAGGCTAGAGTACATTCTTTTTTCTTTTTTTTACTTTTTATTTTATATTGGGGTATAGTTGATTAACAATGTTGTGATAGTTTCAAGTGGACAACAAAGGGACTCAGTCATACCTGTACGTATATCCATTCTCTTCCAAACCCCACTCCCATCTAGTCTGCCACATAACATTGAGTAGAGTTATCTGTACTATATGGTAGGTCCTTGCTGGTTATCCATTTTTTTTTAATAAATTTATTTATTTTAGTTGGGGGCTAATTACTTTACAATACTGTAGTAGTTTTTGCCATACATTGACATGAATCAGCCATGGGTCCACATGTGTTCCCCATCCTGAACCCTCCTCCCACCTCCCTCCCCATCCCATCCCCCTGGGCCATCCCAATGCCCAAGCCCTGAGCATTTGTCTCATGCATAGAACATGGAATGGTGTTCCGCTTCACATATAATAATATACATGTTTCAATGCTATTGTCCCAGAACGTCCCACCCTCACCTTCTTCCTCAGAGTCCACAAGACTGTTCTATGCATCTGTGTCTCTTATTCTGTCTCACATATAGGGTTACCGTTACCATCTTTCAAATTCCATATACATGCATTAGTATACTGTATTGGTGTTTTTCTTTCTGGCTCACTTCACTCTGTATAATGGGCTCCAGTTTCATCCATCTCAATAGAACCGATTCAAATGTATTTTTTTTAATGGCTGAGTAATATTCCATTGTGTATATGTACCACAGCTTCCTTATCCATTCGTCTGCCGATGGACATCTAGGTTGCTTCCATGTCCTGGCTATTGTAAACAGTGCTGCGATGAACATTGGGGTACACGCATCTCTTTCAATTCTGGTTTCCTCGGTGTGTATGCCTAGCAGTGGGATTGCTGGGTCATATGGCAGTTCTATTCCCAGTTTTTTAAGGAATCTCCACACTGTTCTCCATAGTGGCTGTACTAGTTTGCTGGTTATCCATTTTAAATATGCAGTGTGTGCATGTCCATTCCTAACTATCCCTTCCCCTCATCTTTTACTCTAGGAACCATAAGTTGGTTCTCTGTGAGTCTGTTTCTGTTTTGTAAATATGTTCCTTTGAATCATTTCTTTTTTGATTGTGCATATAAGAGATGTTATACAATATTTCTTTGTCTTTGATTTACTTCTTAGAGTACATTCTGATACTGGAATGCCAAAGCTTAAGACAAATAATATCATAGCATGTATGATCCTTGACTATGTGCCAAACACTGCTAAGATATCAGATGTTTGATTTCGGGTGACTTTCTCAGTAGTCCTAGAGATTGGAGTGTTATTATTACCCCCATCTTATAGACAAGGAAACAGCCTAAACTAGTGTTTCCAGAGCTGGGATTTGAACCGACATGTGGCGGGCTACAGTCTATGGGGTCGCAAAGAGCCAGAGGTGACTTGGTGACTAAATAACAACAAGTGTACATAACTTATTCCAACAATTCAGCTAAGTACATATATTATTAGTCACTGTCTTTTTCCATATAAAGCAACAGCTGTCCCTAGAATTTAAGTAATTTGTGCAAGACCACGAAGTTTTTAAGTTGCAGAGGCAGAGTGGAATCATGGAAAGTGGCTACCATTTACAGAGCCCCTTCAGTGGGGTCAGTGGGAGGACTGAATGGAATAATTCATCTAAGCATTTAACCCAGAGGCTGACACCAACCCTATGAAAAAGATTCTGTGACTACCATCCTAAATTTACTGACAGGGAAAGTATCGCTTATGGTAGGCAAGAAACTGTCTGAAAATACACAGCTTAAAGTGACAGAGCTGTGGAATCTGTCTTAATGCCAAAGCATAGGACCAATCTTCTGTATCCTCTGACCTCAGAAATTGATTAGAAGTCAGGAGGGTAGGTTTCTGACTTTGTGTGGTCTCCCTGTTGGTTCTGTGCAGGGAACCGCTGTTGTCATGGGGTGGTGGTGGTGGTGCTGGTGTTGTTTTGGCTGTGGTGGGTCTTTGTTGTTGCATGCAGGCTTTCTCTAGCTGCGGTGACCCAGGGCTACTCCCTAGTTGCAGTGTGTGAGCTTCTCATTGTGGTGGCTTCTCTTGTTGTGGAGCGTCGGCTCTAGAGCACAAGCTCAACAGCTGTGGCACACAGGCTTAGCTGCCCCGCAGCATGTGGCATTTTCCCAGACCAGAGATAAAACCCGTGTCCCCTGCATTGGCAGGCAGATTCTTAACCACTGGATCACCAGGAAAGTCCTGTTGTTTTTGTTTTTTATGCAAGTGAGGCATAAAGGGAGTCCTCAGTCTCCCAAAAATACGTCTTTTCATCTTAAGGATCAAACTTGATAATGAAGGAAATTGTTCAGTTCAGTCCCTATATCAAATTTCTTACAGAAGATGGATACTGTTTGCGGTGCCTTCTGTAGACACGAGTTGTAATCACTTCTCAAGAAGCTTTTCATATAGCGATGCAGAACCACTCTAAGTCAGCCCAGGAAAGGATTTCCCCCATAATTGTGCCTGTAATAATCTACCATTTTATATTTATTTCATCAATTTCAACAGTTCACAAGAACACACATAATCTTAGATGCAGTAATCAACTGTTTCAGCATTGCCCCATCTTAAAATTAGGGCTTGAACTTGGTAATTTAGCTAGAGAACTTCATTGTCGAGTGCCACTCTTTCATGGATGAGGGAAAGTGCTACTGTTTGGGCTGTATTTAATTATTATTATTTCACCAGTTGAACTGGATACCACGGAGTTTAACAACGCGGGGTATAATTCCTGTAATGCTGTGAAGGTGTGGCTGCCGCTGCCTCTAGTCTCGGCTATAGGCCTCTCTCTCTCACAAATGGGACCCCACTCCTCAGTGGGGCTTTTCTGCTTCAGTTTTTTAATAAAACAGATTTCCTTGCAGTGAGGAATTTGTGCAGGAATCGGTTAAGGGCATGAAGTGGTCACCAAACAGCATTTCATGACTGCTAACATTGATCAAGGATTTCAATAAGTGCCTCGTACTGCACCTTCAGCTGATTTCCTGTCACAGGAACCCTGGAAAGTGGGTCCCAGTGCTGGTTAGTTCGCAGGGACTGGAAGGGGATTGGTCTGTAGTAGGTCACGTGGCTCACAGTGAAGACCGCCTCCTCCAGAGTCAGTGGTGTGCGGTTCCTGTTACATCGTCTTCCCAGCACAGACTCCTCTTGGTCCATTTTGCAGCACGTAAAGGAGGGCATGTCTTAGAGCAGACAGAATCTAATGCCTAATGATCTCAGGTGGGGCTGATGTAATAATAATAGAAACAAGGGAAGGAAAGTGAAAGTGAAGTCGCTCAGTCGTGTCCAACTCTTTGCAACCCTGTGGAATGTAGCCTACCAGGCTCCTCTGTCCATGGGATTTTCCAGGCAAGAGTACTGGAGTGGATTACCATTTCCTTCTCCAGGGGATCTTCCCAACCCAGGGATCAAACTCTGGTCTCCCATATTGCAAGCAGACACTTTACCATCTGAGCCACCATGATAGAAATAAAGTGCCTAATGAATGCAATGTGCTTCAATCAAGCCCAAACCACCCCACCCTCCCTGGTTCATGGAAAAATTGCCTTCCACAAAACCATTCCCTGGTACCAGAAAGGTTGGGGATTGCTGTCTTAGAGCATTCAGCACGTTCCATAGAGGATGAAGACAGTCCCAGATGAGTTGTGAACTCTGCATGTTTATTTGCCTGTTTCCCAGGTGGACTGTCATGGCACTAATTGCCGGTCAGGATTGTCCTTGTGTCTGTATGCTCCCCACCTCCCTGTCCACTCTTCAAGTATGACCCCAACAACTGAGAGTGAAACGAAGGTCACTCGAAAGTGTAAAGGATCTTATGAAGCTGTATCATTGCCACTGCTGAGATTCCTTTCACTTTGTAGTAAGACTCACGATTCCCCATGGGAAATGATTCTTCCTTTATCAAAATGTGTAAACCCTGCAGACACCAGGACACATGTGATAAAGTAGATGTATGATAATGACATTTCTTTAAAGAGTTTATAACGCATATGTTACTTGTTAATAGGTTGAGAGTGGCATCTTGCTGACCCTAAAATGTAAGGTTTATACTTCTGAGACAGTTGAGCAGATTTTAAGGGAAATGATCGTAGAAATGACCGCTTATTTGGATAATACCTTCTGACTGCTAAGAAATAAGATGAATCTAAAACCTAAGCATATTTATCTAAACATAACTTGGGATTTATTGGCCAAACATTGAATTTTTTGTGGATACTGATGTAGAAAAAGTGGATAAAAATCAATTCTGCTTCTTAAGTACTTATAAATCAAGAAAAAGTAGGCTATATTTGCTGAGGAATGATCTATTTTTAATGTCTTATTTTACAGCAGTAATTAAATTTTGTCTTAATTGTCCTCCTAACCTCTAAAAATAAAAGCAGCAGTCCCTGTACACAATATGTATTACATTGTTCATTGCTTCATTCAGTAAATATTTCTGTATCAGGCATTGTGCACTGTAGCACGTGAGATAGAAAACCTGCCATCACAGGTCCATTTTGCTAGAGGAGACAAGTTATGAACACAAAACCAAATCAATTTGTGTAATTTCAGAGGATGATAAATGTTACAACAAACAAAAGTAAGGTAAGAAAGTAGACAGACAATGCTTCCTTTGAGGGGTAGTCAGAGAAAGACTTTTAAGGAAATAGAATCCCAGTAAAGACTAATGAATGAGAAAGAATGTTCCATGAATGTCTTTCATGTACAGACACCTCACCCAAAACAACTGGAAAACCACCAGTCCCACCTAAAGAAAATAATTCTCTCTGACTTCCTCCCCCATGATTTTTTCCTAGTTCTGTTTTCTTCATAAAGTATTAAGATTTAAAAAATAAAAAAGGTCTCTGTCCATCTTTCTTTAACGTTATTCCCAAAGTGAGGCCAAATTTATTCTGAAGTTGGGTCAAATTCTAACAGTGCTGGGAGGGACCCAGTTCTATTAATCACTAGCTTGCTGTTTTCTAGAAGGCTCTTATTTGTTTGGGTCTCCTTCCTGGTGGCTCAGACAGTAAAGAATCTGCCTGCAATGCAGGAGACCTGGGTTCAGTCCCTGGGTTGGGAAGATTCCCTGGAGGAGGGCATGGCAACCCACTTCAGTATTCTTGCCTGGAGAATCCCCAGGAATAGAGGAGCCTGGAAGGCTGCAGTCCATGGGGTCATAAAGAGCTGGACATGACTGAGTGACTAAGCACAGCACACAGCACACTCTTGTCCTTTGTACTCTTTAGGTACCCTTCTCCCTCGGGGAAGTCCTTAACTAGCAAACTCACCTTTCTCTTCATTCATATGCTAACCTGGAAACAAGCCTTTGTGCTCTGTCCAGGGCTTCATGTCCTCTTCTCTGCCTTTTGGAGGAGGAAGAAGAGGTGAGACATGCCATTTGATAGGATTCTCCCAAAAGACAGGTAGGATCCCAGGCATTTGACACCCTTTGCCTCATCTAATTTTTCTAATTTTCCTGAAAGCCTAACTGTTGTTCAGTCGCTCAGTCATGTCTGACTCTTTGTGACCCCATGAATGGCAGCACACCAATCCTTCACTATCTCCTGGAGTTTGCTTAAACTCATGTCCATCGAGTCAGTGATGCCATCCAACCATCTAGTCCTCTGTCACCCCCTTCTCCTCCTGCCCTCAGTCCTTCTGGGACATCTTCATTCTACAAGTGAGGGAAAACTGAAGCCCAGTGTGCTTATGCAACTTCTTCAAAGTCACCTAGTTCGTGAGTTGTAGATCTGAGATTTGACCTTATTTCCAATTCCAAAACCATCCCATGCTCTTTCTACTACATGGATCCAGAAAACTGTCAATTTCTCTTATTCCAGAAAAGGTATAATATATGCAGCCCTCCCACTGCTCAGCATATCCCAAGAAACCTTCTAACTAATTCTCATGGCTAGTGCCTGGCAAGTGAGACAACAAACCTGTAAATGAAGGTTCCAGTTTCTAGAATACAGTTTCCAATAAGAGAAGATATTGCAGGCAGTAAACCGACTACCTTAATAGTGGGTGCCAAAACCCTGTGGGTGATATATAGAGAAGTTGAAATAAGGAACAAAACAAATACATTTAGGCTTGACTGAATTCCTCTCAGTTTGGGAGGAAGAAAAATATTATTCTCTGCAAATGGGAAAAAAAATAGATTTATTCCTCTCTGCTATTACACAAGTCCTGCTAAGCAATAATGCACGGCCAAGCCAAATGCTCTGATCGGTTTCTCTGAGCCGTTATTAAAGTTTGCAAAATATTGCTCAGATTCTTCCTGGCAGGGTTTCAATATTGTCTGTTTAAACTGGAATTGGGCTGGTACTCTTCATTTCTGTTAAGCCTGCCAGAGCTGGTGATCCCACTGCACAAATCTCCTGGCGTGGTGGCCTTCATCCAGCATGGGCTGGTGACACCCTGAGAAGCAACACCCTCCCCTCTCTTGGAGCTCTGATATGACTCAGTTCAAAAATGACTGAATCGACTAAATTCATCTTCTTTCCCTTTGTCTCTCCTTCTCACGCCAACGTGCATGCACACGTGTGCACATGTCCTCAGGCAAACGCTCACTTCGGGCTTCCTTGCTGAGCAGAAATGAGAAAGGGGAACTCTACAGCATGGTGTCCTGGAAGGTACCCCTCCCATGAAATGGGGACCTCTGAGCCCAGTATTCAGAAAGGGACACAACACTCTTCTTTTCTTCTGTCAATCTGGCAGGTGACCTGAATTCTCCAGCAACTTTCCACTCCCCAACTTTGTCCTCTGATACTCTCCAGCCCTACTCAACCTGCCCATTTCTTCAAATGCCCCATGCTCTTTCTTGCCCCAGACTTTGCTCTAATGGGAACATCCTTCCTCCCTCCTGTTCTGATGAACTCTGCTTCACCCTGTAGGTCTCAGTTTGGATGGGCTTCCCTGGTGGCTCAGGGGTAAAGAATTGAGACATGGGTTTGATCCCTGGGTTGCGAAGATCCACTGGAGAAGGAAATGGCAGCCCACTCCAGTATTCTTGCCAGGGAAATCCCATGGACAGAGGAGCCTGGTGGTCTACAGTCCATGGGGTTGCAATAGTCCGACACAACTTAGCAACTAAACAACAACTCAAATTTGATGGCATTTCTCTGATTCCTCAAGGTGATGATTTAGATGCCCTTGTTATGTGCTACTATGGGGAGCTTGCCTTATCATACCTTGATTGTAACTTGTCTCCCCAAACAGAGCTGCAAATTCTGAGATGCAGACTAAGACTGTCTTGTTCACACCTGTACAAGGGTAGGCTAACTGCCATAACACATCAACCAAAGAAATGAATGAAACTTCCAACACCATAGACTTTTATTCTTACATGAATAATGATCCTAGGTAGGTTTGTCAGGTACACAGGATGGCCCTCATCCATGCAGTCATTCAACAACCCAGACCAACAGAGGTTCTGCCATCATCAATAAGTGGCTTTTAAAGACTCCCTGGAGGTTTTCTCTGTTCAATCGAGCCAAAAGGAAAAAGCATGAAGGAGTGCCTCACAGGATCACTGGTCCTGGTCTAGAGCTGTGTACATCATTGTTGTTCATGGTCTATTGGCAAGAATTTAGTCACCTGGACGCACCTAACTGCAAGGAGTGCTAGGACATGTAATCCCTGGTTAGGCAGCTACTCCTGGAAGGGAGAACATAAATTTGGTTGGGTAAGTAGTCATCAATAAATACCCAATCAATAAGTAGTTGCTAAGCAAATAAATGGATCAACAGGTAGAAAGACTTAGGTAAGAAGACATCTCCTTAATGTACTCTGAACTATGGTGCAGGACCACATTCTCCCAGCTATTTCAAATTTAAAAAATCTATCAACTACCAATGGTCAGAGAGGCAGGTGAAAACCTATCAATAGATTACCTTCAGTTTTCACTAGCAGAATGATGTGCCTGGCACAGCAGGCAACATGGACAGTAAGCCCTCCATATCCACAGGTCCTGCATCTGTGAATTCACACACCTGCAGTTATGGAGGGCTGAGTACTCTACACCATTTTACATAAAGGACTTGAGCATCCATGGATTTTGGTATCTGCAGGGGTCCTGAAACCAGTCGCACACAGATACCAAGGGAGGATCGTAGTTTATGTTCAATGAATATCAGTTGAATGAGTGATTGGAAATCGTAAACTATTGAGATTGGAAAAGACTTAAGTATCCCCATGTTTATATTGTGCTAGTTGAGTGATCGTCCAGTCCCACTATGGAGGAAGCACACTCACTCCCAATGTGGCCTCTGCCAGCTCCAGGTCATCCCTGTTAGAAACTCCTGCCTTCCACTGAGCCGAAACCTGGCTCCTTGCACTATCCCAGTATTCGTATCTATCCCTCCAGGTCATACAGAGTGTGTGTCTTCCAGAGGTGCTCAAACCTGGCTGTACATCAGAAGTGCCACGGGCACTTTTAGGAAACTGCATAGTCCCTGATGGCATCTCCAGAAATTCTGATTCCTCTGGGTTGTTTAGGAACCAGTTGTTTGAATGATCCTTACATGTAGCTGGTCTAGGAAGCCATGTGTCTGATACTTCTGTCTGGGATTAGAATCCTGCTTCCATCACTTACGGGCTGCAGTGCCCTGGGTGAGTTGTTTAGCCTCTTTATTCTTCATCTCTAAAGCTGTGACAAGAACAGTATCTATATCACAGAGTTGTTGTGAGGATGGAATGATTATTTCAAGTAAAGTGCTTAGTGTAGTATCTGGCCCACAAAAGCCCTCATTAGACAGAGGGAACCATTAGCCTCCTTACCCTCCAACTCCTGTTACTCATCCTTTGTCTCCTTAGCAGCTTTTCAGATATATCAAGGCAACTACCAAAAACATTTCTTTTTTTTTTTTTTTTTTTTTGAGGCAAGGAATATCACTTTATTTGCCAGAAGATGGCAAAGTAATGTCTCTAAATAGCCATCTTATGGGGTCTGGATGTCCTGTGTCTTTTTTTTTTTTTTCTTTTTTTTTTAAAATAAATTTATTTATTTTAGTTGGGGGCTAATTACTTTACAATATTGTAGTAGTTTTTGCCATACATTGACATGAATCAGCCATGGGTTCACATGTGCTCCCCCTCCCGAACCCTTCTCCCACCTCTCTCCCCATCCCATCCCTCTGGGTCATCCCAATGCTACAGCCCTGAGCATCCGTCCCATGCATAGAACATGGAATGGTGTTCCGCTTCACATATGACAATATACATGTTTCAATGTTATTGTCCCAGAACGTCCCACCCTCACCTTCTTCCTCAGAGTCCACAGGACTGTTCTATGCATCTGTGTCTCTTATTCTGTCTCGCATATAGGGTTACCGTTACCATCTTTCAAATTCCATAAATATGCATTAGTATACTGTATTGGTGCTTTTCTTTCTGGCTCACTTCACTCTGTATAATGGGCTCCAAAAACACTTCTTTTCCAGACCAGTTACTCTTAGTTCTCTCTCTCTCTCTCTTTTTAACCCCTTTCCTATATGAAAGATTCATGTTTCTCCTCATCCCAGGAGGAGGTAGTGTGTTTCTGTACCCCATAACTAGTAGGAATCAAAGCATCTGATGCAGTGAATGTAGATAATTGGGCTCTGGCTCTAAACTTCAGATGACAGTCGTTACTGGTCATAGGAGGGCAGCTGTGCATATTCTCTTATTCCAGGGAGGTCTTCCCAAAGGGGAACCCTAGATGAACTAATGTCTGTAATGAAGGGGAAACCAGAGAGAGGATATGGGAGTTTATTTTCTGAATGCTTTCATCCTGACATGTTCAGTTGAGAGTCAGAACCCACCTCAAGTTAACTCATTAAGTTTCTAGAGTTCATTGTGGATTTTCAGTCTTTAGTCATCATGGTCAAGACCATAGAAGCAAAAATAATGAAAATGGTGCCTGGGGAAGTAGGAAAGGCAGGTCTACAGATCCAGTGTGAAATTAGGAGGGGAAGAAAAGGCCAAATGTAAAAATCAAAGTGAGCCCTATTTAATGATAAGATATGGTGTAGACTTTGGGAACACATAAACAAGTCAGGGAGAAAACAATCTGGACATTTCCTGGTACAAGAGATACGTGTTTCTTAAGTCTTCTTTATTAGTCATGGGTCATCTTTCTTCCCCTTAAGGTTGAGACTTGTGCTTGTAGGATGAGGGACAGTTGGGGATTGGAGGGGATAAATTCACTTATCATTACAATAATTGTATTAATAAGATGTTCTTCTTAAGCTTCATAATTGTTTGGTCACATCCCTATGAGTGAGAGGTAGACTATGTATTAATATTCTTGTCTAATATATGAGGACAGTGTCTCAGGAAGGCAGAGTGGCTTACCCAGGGTCAGGCTTCCATGTGTGCCCCACAAAGGAGGGAAACCCAAGTTCTTCTAATTCCAAGTTCAGTGTCCCCCACTTCTAAAGTTGCCAGTTGTTTCTGGAATATGCCATTCATTGAACAGCTCCCTGTTCCTCAGTTTTTATACATGCACATATTTAAAACTGTCATGTTCCTTTAAGCAGCTCTTATCCTCAGCTTACATGTCACCTCCTCTAAAAGTTCTTGACCTCCCAAAGTTGGCCATAGCATGTTGCTTCTACCTCAGTTACAACATGGATATCCCTGGATTCTAATTGCTTTTTTATGAGCTTCCCCCTCCACCCCTGTGATGACCTGCCTGAGGGCAAGGACTGTATGTAAACTTCTCTTTATATCCCCAGCAACTTACACAGTACAAAGCATAGAATAGATCCTCCTTAAACATTTGTTTCTTGGGTAGATGGATGGATAGAAGGTTTTTCAAGGTAGAGATTTTTAAAAATACACAAGGGCCAGCCTGCTGTCAATAAAGGGCTTGCTTGGCTTTCTGATAAGGACAGAATCCTTCTGATGCATTTGGTTTAGATCTTCTCCCATAAGTATTTATCCATTATCTAGAATGTCCATTGCTGAAATATTTACTTGCTGTCAATCATCACTATGCCCAAAAGGGAAAGAGCTTGTCCCAGGCAGCAGTGTAGTAAGAAGAGCACAGTTGTCAGGTAGAGAAGACTAGAATCTTGATTCATCAAGTTCTTGAGTATATGAATTCTTCTACAAATTCCTTATTCCTTGGTTTCCTCAAGTGTTAAATGAGGACAATGATGGTGCCTCCTGTACAGATGGTTCATGAGAATTAAATCAGATATGTAAGTGTGTGTGCATGCTCAGTCCAACTCTTTGCAACCCCATGGACTGTGTAGCCCACCAGGCTCCTCTGTCCTTGGAATTTTTCAGGCAAGAATACTGGAGCAGTTTTCCATTTCCTTCTCCAGGGGATCTTCCCAACCCAGGAATTGAACCCGCATCTCTTGCATCTCCTGCATTGACAGGTGGATTCTTTACCACTAGTACCACCTGGAAAGTGCTTAAATGAGATAATAAGGGCTAACCTGGTGGCTCAGACAGTAAAAAATCTGCCTGCAATGCAGGAGACCCGGGTTCAATCCCAGGGTTGGAAAGATCCCCTGGAGAAGGGAATGGCAACCCACTCTAGTATTCTTGCTTGGGGAATCCCACGGACAGCGGAGCCTAGTGGGCTACAGTCCATTGGGTTGCAGAGTTGGACACAACCGAGTGACTAACACACACACACAAACACACACACAAGTATAAAACACTTGGTACACACCACACACACAAGTATAAAACACTTAGTACACACCAGACACAGAGTAAGCATTCCTTATGCATGAACTCTTCTGTCTTCTTACTGCACACATAGAATCCTGAGACCCAGAAATCTGCTGAGTCAAGTCTGTACCTGGAGACCCAGTGCTGAGAAAGCCTGAACATGTGATTGCAGTTACTCTGGAGACTAAACAGGCTATAATTCACTGCATCTTTAGCCAAGTCACTTCTCCGACTTCAGTTTATCATCTCCTCTTACAGACCTGCTTCAGTGTTTTAGTGAGCTAGAGGTCAAGCACTGGGTCCCCTGCCCTAACTTGGCACTTGATGTGTGTGACTTGAACTGGAAGCTCTTTGAAGACAGGGACTGTTTAATCCTCATCTTTCCAGATCTGGGCCCGACTTCCTTCTCAGGAGTCCCTTCCTTCTCAAAAGTCCCAAAGTTTTGCAGAGTTGAAATAAACTTTCCTACAACACTTAACATGCTCTTGGGGAGACTTAGTTGAGCTCCAGGAAGGTTCTGGCTGATTAACCCTGTTCCCTTGCAAGCAGTTAGTGAACTTAATGATCTTGCTGCCCCCAGCAGGGCACCAGGCTCACTCGCTCCCCGATGGCTTCCGGATCTTCCCTGGCATCTGGCAGCCATGAGAGACCTGGCAGCACCACTTCCCCGGTGGCACTTGGGGATCTGGGCCAAGTTCTCTGTCAAGTTAATGGAGTGACCTTCTTTTAAGTTGTGGCCAAGCCAGTGTCATGTTTGGAGGCAGAAGGCTCTCTCCCTGGAGTTATGAGCTCTTAAGTTTTATGTCTGTGCCTGCATAGCACCTGGAACATAACAAACATTTAACATATGGGGAAGGATGGAGAGAGAGAAGGAAGAAGAGAAGGAGGCAGTGAGGGAGAAGAGAACTGGATTCTTGGTAGTATTAGCCTCAAGATGTGTATCATTTACCTAATATAGGATGAAGACCAAGGAGAGCTACTTTTACTGTTTCCTAATAAAAAGTCTTCTCCCCTGAGTGATTTTATGACCTCTACAAGCAAAGGGCAGGGGGGAAGTAACAAAATCTTTTGGTCTTTCCAATAGATGCTTTCTCCCATCCTCTGCCCTTTCAAGAAGTCTCAGTTGAGAAATATCTGTTAATAGGTGAGCAAGGATAATGTCATAGAATAAAGATGGATGGAAACCAATAGAAACCCAAAATGTTTCTAGTGCCAGAAATACTGTTTGCTCAACAATAAGTAACATCAGAGGACTGAAAGATTTCCCACCGAGGTCAGCAGTTCTGCGAGTGAGGCACCAAAATTCACACCTCTGCCAGAAGCACTCTCTTCCTGGCATGACAAAGAAAAACTCAAATCTGTTCACGTCAATACCCAGAGGAGGCGATTTTACCTCTTCTGACTGTTGTTCAGGTGTGTCATTCTCCAAAGAGCCAGCCTCCGGAGGCTTGTGAGACCTGCTATAAAGTGTAAAAGCTTTGTTTTAAAATGGATAAATCCGTTTTATGTTTTTGTTTTGCTTTGCTTTGTTTTCACTCTTGGAACTCAAACTGTAGCCTGCAGATGTCTGTCCTGTGTGACCTCAGATGCACGCCTGTTTTAGCAAGCTTCGCTTTTATGTCCATAGTTGGCCATATCATGGAGCAAACCACCTGGGCTAAACTATCTCCTTGGTTTTCTTTGTAATTTTAAAATATTGCTCTTCATAGCGATTGTTATCTGAGAATCTCAATTCTGGAGTCAAAGTATTTGAGATTAGAAATTCAGGATAATAACAGTAACATTTGGATGCAAGAACTTTTTCTTCCCTTACTTCGTTAATTCATCACGACAACCTATGACCTGAGTACGTTATAACATACGTGTTATGAATATGAGGGAATCACTAGCCGAAGCTAGAATGCAGACTTCCCCGGAGCCTGTAACACTTCCACCCTCTCTGTGGCTCCAAATATACCTTTAGCCTCTCTTTGTTTTTCTTTAACATGTTGTTGTTGTTTAGTCGCTAAGTCCTGTCTGACTGTGTGACACCACGGACTGAAGCCTGCCAGGCTCCTCTGTCCGTGGGATTTCCCAGGCAGGAATACTGAAGTGGGTTGCCGTTTCCTTCTCCAGGGAATCTCCCCGGACCAGGGATCGAATCCGTATCTCTTGCGTTGGAAGCTGATTCTTTCCCACTGAGCCACCAGAGAAGCCCTTTCAATTTCCAGCATACAAAATAATCTACCTATTACGTGTATTGTCTATGGTCTTTCCCCTCACTAGACTATGAGTTCCACAAATGCAAACATTCTTTTTTTCTGTTCTGTTCATTGCTCTTACCTAAAGTCAAGATGAGAGCCTAACACATAGTAAGCTTTCACTGTATATTGCAATAATTATCATTCTATGTTTATCTACTGTACTGTGCCAATCCTATTCATGTTTCACTAGTGGAAAAACTGAGGTCAGGAGCCACCTGGTGATTTACTAATGATGACACAGTGAGCAAGTTGGCAAGAAAAATCAGATCTCCTTACTGCCAACCCAATTCTTTGCCTAAATCCCAATTCAATCTTGCCGTACTTTTATTATGCTATAAAATGAATAACTGTTTATGAGTTCATTCCCGGGCACATTATTGCTTTTATATCACATCAAAGAACTTGAGACGGGCAAAAGATATAGCCCTATTGATTGTTCTCAAAGACTCAACTTTTCCATCCCACAAGGAATCCACGCTTAAGGTTCATTTTGGGGACAGAAGCAAATCTACCTCTGTGTCAGGGCAGAGTTGCCAGACTGTCTGGTGTTAGGAATCTTGAAGTCAGTCATCTGAACTGAGAACCCTTATCTGTTGATCTCCGTCATACTCTGAAGAAAACTTAGAACTGACCCAAAGTCAAAATCCTGAGATGTTTTCAGCTTTTGGAGACTCAGTGGGTCAGTGTCTTCTAGGGGAAATCCAGGAGCTATGGGAAGTAGCAGGGAAGTGACTCGCCCATCCTTGAATTAGTCATTGAAGCCATGGGCCTGGGATGCAGGGCTAAGTCCTGGATGTTGGCTGAAGAAGAAAGTGGCAACTTTAGAAGCAAGGGTATGTTAAAATAAGAGATGTGTCTGACTTTCTGAAAAAAGACAAAAGATTCCAGAGCCTGTCAGGAGAATCCATTTATATGAGCATGAGTTTTTTTTTACCACTAGCAGCCTTAATCTTCATCAGTTCAGTTCAGCTGCTCAGTTGTGTCCGACTCTTTGTGACCCCATGGACTGTAGCATGCCAGGCCTCCCTGTCCATCACCAACTCCCGGAGCTTACTCAGACTCATGTCCATTGAATCGGTGATGCCATCCAACCACCTCAGCTTCTGTTGTCCCTTTCTCCTCCCACTTTCTATCTTCCCAGCATCAGGGTCTTTTCCAATGAGTCATTTCTTCACATCAGGTGGCCAAAGTATTGGAGTTTCAGATTCAACATCAGTCCCTCCAATGAATACTCAGGACTGATCTCCTTTAGGATGGACTGGTTGGATCTCCTTGCAGTCCAAGGGACTCTCAAGAGTCTTCTCCTACACAGTCTCTCCAACCACAGTTCAAAAGCGTCAATTCTTCGGCGCTCAGCTTTCTTTATAGGCCAACTCTCACATCCATACGTGACTTCTGGAAAAACCATAGCCTTGACTAGACGAACCTTTGTTGTCAAAGTAATGTCTCTGCTTTTTAATATGCTGTCTAGGTTGGTGATAACTTTCCTTCCAAGGAGTAAGCGTCTTTTAATCTTCATAGTAACATCTCATTCTGTCTATAGTGGAATATGTCACTTTCAGTAGAAGACATAAGGAGAGAGACCATGCACAAGGCTGCTGGCCAAAAGAAGGTGACTTATTTGTAGTTTAACAAGTCAAGTGGCCCATAGACATTAAACTTATGATGTTGAATTGATTAGTACTAGGCTCTGGACATGAATTAGAGCAAACTCTGGGAGACAGTGAAGGACAGAGAAGCCTGAACACAGGAGCCTGACGGGCTGCAGTCCATGGGGTCGCAAAGAGTCGGACATGATTTAGAGACTGAACAACAAGGGGCTCTATCTGGGGATTCCCAGGTGGTGCTAGTGGTAAAGATCTGCCTGCCAGTGCAGAAGATGTAAGAGACTCAGGTTCAATCTCTGGGTCAGGAAGATCCTCCGGAGGAGGGCATGGCAACCCACTCCAGTATTCTTGCCTGGAGAATCCCATGGACAGAGGAGCTTGGCGGCCTACAGTCCCTGGGGTCACCGAGTCAGACACTACTAAAGCGACTTAGCACACACACAGGTTCTGTTGGGCATGCACTACAGTCTTCAGGGCAATGATAATAATAACTACAAATTCTTTAACACTCTCTACACTTTAAAAATATGTTTTTAAAAATATACTTTCTCATATGTTTAAAAGTTTTAGATGAGTATAAAATCATCCTGAGTTACAGCAGAGATTGTTTTGTTTTTTTTTAATAGTTATTTATTTGGCTGACTCAAGTCTTAGTTGTGGTGTGAAGGCTGAATTGCCCTGTGGCATGTGGGATCTCATTTCCTGGGCCAGGGATTGAACCTGAGTCCTTTGCACTAGAAGGTAGATTCTTTTGTGACCTTTGTGTATCAAATGGAGATGACAGGATTTAAGTTCCAAGATTATTGTGAAGATAAGTAGTAATATAAATAAATAGCCTAGCATATTTTCTGACATGTGTTTTTTTCATATTTTAATGGGCTTTTAAAAAAAGTTTTAACTGGAAGATAATTGCAACATTGTATAAGTAGAAGGTGGATTCTTAACCATTAGGCCACCAAGGAAGTCTCTATAACAGAGATTCTTATACTTTCCATTTTGTAAGTTAGAAGCCTGAGTTAAGAGACACTCATGACATGCCCTAGGACAAATCCTCTGGCTTCTCAGTCTTTCCCACTGTGACTTTCTGCCTCCTGCTCACCGTGATGTCTCTACCTGGATGTCCTGTAGGCTTCTCGAATACATGATGAGAGGCAAATTCATTATCTTCCCTTCTCAGAGAAAATTAAAAAAAGAAAGAAAAGCCCATTCCTCTTCCCCCTTCTTATTTAATAACTGTTCTACTTCAGTTACCCACTCTAGAAACTTTGGAGTCTCGGTTGAACACCCCCTCTTTTCTCCTGCTGTATCTCTTAGGTAACTCAGGATTTTCATTTTTTGAAATGTCTGTCAAAACTCTTCTGTCTTATCCATTGTTACTGGTACTGCTCTGCTTCAGGCCTTTGTCATCTCTTACTTGGCCTGTGCTAATATTCAGTAGTTCGATTCATTCAAGTCATCACTGGGGCTTCCCTGGCAGTCCAGTGGTTAAAACTTCACCTTTCAGTGCAGGACACTGGTGGGTTCAATCCCTGTCGGGGAGATAGGATCCCATATGCTCTGTGACCAAGAAAACAAAACATAAAACAGAAGCAAAATTGTAACAAATTCAATAAAGACTTTAAGAAATCACCCAGATTGAAAGAATCTTTACCCCAAAATGTCATCATTGAACCTCTGCCATGTACCAGACACTGTGCTTGGTGCTAGGGAGCCTGTCCTGAGCAAAAGCAAGCATAGTCCTTGTCTGCATGGCACTCTGTTCTCTAATTTTGTTGTTGTGCTGTCACTAAGCTGTGTCTGACTCGTGACTCCATAGACTGCAGCATGCCAGGCTTCCCTGTTCTTCACTATCTCCCAAAGCTTACGCAAACTCTTGTCCATTGAATCGGTGATGCCATCCAACCACCTCATCCTCTGTCATCCCCTTCTCCTCCTGCTTTCAGTCTTTCCCAACATCAGGATCTTTTCCAGTAAGTCAGTTCTTCGTATCAGGTGGCCAAAGTATTGGAGCTTCAGCTTCAGCATCGCTCCTTCCAGTGAGTATTCAGGATTGATTTCCTTTAAGACTGACTGGTTTGACCTCCTTACTGTCCAAAGGACTCTCAAGAGTCTTCTCCAGCACCACAGTTCTCTAATTAGTTGTAACCAAATAATCACTCCAACAAATGTAAAAGGGCAACTGTGAAAAATACATGACCACCTTGTCAGCAGTGCTAGTACAGAATGCTGTTTCTAAACCATATATATGATCATGGCACAGCCTCTGCTTTACAGAGGTTCTTAACCACTCATCGCCTACATGATAAAATCTAAACACATTAGCTGAGCATACATGTCTCTTCATGATCCGGCTCCAAACATTAGATGGGGTTGCAAGCCTCCTCCAACTCAATTAACTCATCCTGTGACTCAGCCATATCTGATATTGTTTTCACATCTTGCCCTTCTGGAAACAACTGTGTTCCTTGCTTCTTCCACACCTTAGCTTAAGCAAAACTCTTCCAGCAGTGCTAGTCCTCTAGCTGTGTAAGGAGATATCCTACTCATAGTGCAGATTCAACTTAAAGCCTCTTCCCACTCCCTGGATGTAATTAATTATTCTTTATGTTTTCTATGCCACTCACATGGCATGTCTCCTACTGGAATATAGATATTCATAGTTTCTCTTTCTACCTCCCTCCCTGCCAGATTGTGACCCACTTGTGGGCAGAGATTGTTTTAGTTAATATAGATTTGAATTGATGTTACTGCGTAAGTCAGACCATAAATATATCATAAGGGAGACAAAAATATTTTGTTTCTTTAAAATTAATTTTTATTGGCATATAGTTGTTTTACCACAGTTGTGTTAGTTTCTGCTGTACAGCAAAGTGAATCAGCTGTATGTATACGTATTCCCTCTTTTTTGGATTTCCTTCCCATTTAGATCACTACACAGCACTGAATAGAGTTCCTGAGCTATACAGTACGTTCTCAGTAGTTACCCGTTTTGTACATAGTATTAATAGTGTGTATACGTCAATCCCAGTCTCCCAATTCCTCCCACCCCCCCACTTTCCTCCCTTGGTGTCCTAGTGTTTATTCTCTGTATCTTGGTCTCTATTTCAATTTTATAAATAATATAATCTATACTTTTTTCTAGATTCCACATATATGCAGTAATATGTATATATTTTTCTGTTTCTCACTTACTTCACTCTTTATAATGTCTCTAGATCCACCCACATCTCTATGTTTCATTCCTTTTTGTGACTGAACAATAGTCCATTGTATATTCATATCACATCTTCTTTATCCATTCACCTGTCGATGGACATAAAGTTTACTTCCATGTCCTGGCTATAGTAAATAGTGCTGCAAAAAATATTTTTTTCATATATTTCTTTTCGCTGTGACTTTCTAATTTCTAATGAGCACTTCTTTGCCCTCAATTTAACTTCAGGAAGTTTTCCCTCTTGGTTGGGGGTTTTTGCAGGAAATCATTCCAGAGGCTTTTATATCATCATATTCAACAATGTGTACTCTCTCCACTGTGTACACTATGTCCCTCCTGCTTTTTAAACCTTTGGCATAAGAACAAGTTTTGCATGTTTGCATAATCACTATTTACATAATTGTAAAGTGACCACATCAAAATATGGAAAAGGCGTTCTTTGGGAAGACTTTGATCTGTTTGTTTGTTTGTTTCATGGGTATAAATTACCAGGAATGGATGAATTAACTGTTAACTGTTTCCATTACCTTTCCAACCTGACCAAGCCTAGATCTTGTCTCTCTGTGCTTGAATCGTGATTATGGCCAATTAGTTCCCAAGGTGTGCGACAGGAAATTGGGAAACCCATGAGAATAGCTGAGAACAGTTCTTTGAGAAACTGATTTTACAACATGATGAGAATGGTAGAAGAAAAATGTAATGATGAACTAAAAATGGACTCTTGGGAAGTAGGTAAGATTTTCTTTAAAATGTACACTTGTTAAGGACCTTTAGATTTCAGGGATCTGGCAATTGAAAGGAAACGTTTCTTAGAGGCTATCAAATCTCATATTCTACAACCTGATAGTCACAGGCTGTTAGACTATTAGACAATGCCATAAAATACAGAATCATGGTCAGATTATTCATGTAGATCAAAATAATGGATAGATAGCTTTCTAAAATATAAAATAAAAAATTAATAGCCCAGTAGAATTGCTGTAGAGAAGAAGATATTATTCACCATATCCATTACTGAAGGACGTGACAGTGGAATTACACGTAACCAAGTACTCACTCAAAGTGGTGTGTGCGTCACAAGACCCTGATTCTCTCAACAGCCGAACTCCCAGGCTGGTCCCTCCAGCCATGAGTAGCCTCACCCTTACTCAGAGGGCCAGACAAGCATGATCACTTTTAATATATGCCATTACTGTCACCAGATGAGGACTAGAATTCTGATTATAAGGATGCTATCAGATAAATAGTAGAAATCAGGATGATTCTGTTTCATTTCTCTAGTGCTATGTAACAAACTATACCCAAAACTTAGTGGTTTATAATAAAACAACTACCGTTTCATTATATCTTACACATTTGAGTGTTGGGAACTGGGGCAGGGCTCAGCTAGACACCTTTTTGACCTCACATGGCATTGAATGTGGTTCCTATGTGGCAGGGTTGGTCCAAGACAGATTTACTTGTGTTCCTGGTGCTTTGGCAGGGATGGCTGGAAGACTAGGCTCAGCTTTCCAGTTTCCATAGATTCTCAAGGCTTCTCCATGTGGTCTTTCCTATAGGGTGGTGAGACTTAACACACCAAGCTACCCACCTCTTATAGGCCAGTCCTAGACCTGGCGTAGTATCATGATCCCATTCTCCACTGTTCAAAGCAGACAGAGACCAACCCAAATTCAAGAAAAGGGAAATAGATGCCATCTCTCATTGGGAGAAATTATCAAACAATACGTAGATGTGCCTTTCCTCCCCACAAGAGAATGAAAATTACCTTGCATATTTGATTTCAGATTTGTGCTTTAGATTTATATTTAGATTTTAAACACAGAATAGATCTGTGTTTATTCAGTTTTTCTAAAAGTATTTATTAAGCACAAGCTTGTTATGTGCATAGCACTGTGCTCTCTTTTGAGAGAGACAGAGAAGAGATACGGGGCACAGTCTCTCCCCCTCCAGGAATTTGCATCTTGATGTGAATACAAGACAAACACACAGCAAGCAATTAGAGCATATACTAATATAATTAAAGTGGGAAAATGCACATCATAGACCAGTGTGGCCAACACAAATGCCTGTAGGGCTCAGGCAAGTCCAAAAAAGAGAAAGAGGTATGCTTTCCTGAGAGCAGTCAGGAGTGTGATGGGACTTTGGAGGGCTGGGGAGTTCGTGGCACATCTCAGGAGGTAACTGCTGAGCTCCAGCCAACTATTGTCATTTGAGAATATGGGACAATGATGCCACAGCTACTGATTTTTCAAAGAAGTATATTTCTCTTCATTTTTGTGTGTTGACAATTAATTAAAATTTGACCTACATGCCACCAGTTTTCAGTCCCTAAAAAGATAAGTGCTTTAAAGATTTGTGAAACCAGATGAAGTTAGACTGGAGCAGCGCTATTTAAAGTGTGAGCTGCATGGAACTTTCCTGGTGGTTCAATGGCTAAGATTCTGCCCTCTCAATACAGGGGGTCCAGGTTCAATCCCTGGTTAGGGAACTAGATCCCACATGCTGCAACTAAGAGTTTTCATGCCATAGCTAAAGATCCGCATGCCACAATGAAGATCAAAGATCCTGTGTGCCACAACTGAGACCGATACTGTCAAATAAATGAGTGAGTAAGTAAGTGTGAGCTGCAGACCAAGGCTAGGCTGTAAGCTGTGTATGACTAATCCATCTCATCCTCTGTCACCCTTTTCTCCTCCTGCCTTCAATCTTTCCCAGCCTTAGGGTCTTTTCCAATGAGTCAGCTCTTCACATCAGGTGGCCAAAGTATTGGAGCTTCAGCTTCAGCATCAGTTCTTCCAATAAATATTCAGGGTATTAGGAATAGCATGCCCCCAAAATCAAAGGAGAGTTTATTTGTGAGAGATGTTGTGGAAGGCACAGATGGAATGTGGAGTGATTATTGAAAGCCCCAGATACAGCCTCGTACCCTGGAACTTACCTTGTGAGGAACACCCCTGGAGGGTCTCAGAAAGAGTCAGACATGACTTAGTGACTGAGCAACAACAAAAACATTGCACGTAAGTTTATTAAGCTATGGTACACATATCCCTATGTTAAATGCCCCCAGACTGTTGCAATTCAGTACATTTTCTGTTTCTTCAGTCCTCTGCCAAATCCTACTAAATGGTACCATGTGTGGGTCCCCACTACTTTGTATCCTGCTTTACTTCATGGAACTTGTTTGAGTGAGGATGAAAGGGTATTTCCTGTACGTCCATGGAATAGAGAGCACTTCGTAACAGCTTTTTCCCTTGCAATATAGAATCTTCTTAAAGCCTTTTCACTAGTACTAAATTTATTTTTGGTATTCTACATCAGGTGTCAGCAGACTTGTGTGTGTGAAGAACCATAGCAAATATTTTTGGCTTTGTGGGTTATATGCTGTCTGTAGCAACGACTCAACTCTTCCACTGTAATTTGAAAGTAACCGTAGACAATACATAAATGGATGGGTGTGGTCATTCCAGTGAAACTTGGTTTATAAAAACAGGGGGTAGGCTGGATTTGCCTTATAGGTGCTCTAATTTTCCAGCACCTGTTCTAGATTGTTGGAATTGCCAGACACAAACTTTTGAAAGAGGAATTTGACTGTAACTTCGTTTTTATGTTTAAAAGTAACAGATTTTTCATTTGTAGAGAAGTTGTATTTCTCTAGTTTGCTCATTTATTTTTTTTTTAGGTTCTCATTAGTTATGTGTTTCATACATACTAACATATATATATATATATATATATGTCAAACCCAGCCTCCCAACGCATCCCACCCTCTTATCCCCTCTTGGTATCCATACATTTGTCCTCTATGTCTGTGTGTCTCTTTCTGCTTTGCCAGTAGGTTCATCTGTACCATTTTTCTAGATTCCACGTGTATGCACTAATAGACAACGTTTGTTTTTTTCTCTTTCTGACTTACTTCACTCCGTATGACAGACTCTAGGTCCATCCAGGTCTCTACAAATGGCACAATGTCATTCCTTTTTATGGCTGAATAATATTCCGTTGTATATATGTGCCACATCTTCTTTATCCATTCCTCTGTTCAGTGGACATTTAGGTTGCTTCCATGTCCTAGCTATTAACAAATAGTGCTATAAAAAAAAAAAAAAAAACTACAAAGAGGTTTCACCTCACACTAGTCAGAATGGCCATAATAAAAAAATCTACAAACAAGAAGTGCTAGAGAGGGTGTGGAGAAAAGGGAATTCTCTTACACTGTTGGTGGGAATATCAATTGGTACAGCCACTATGGAGAACAGTGTGGAGGTTTCTTAAGAAACTCAAAATAGAGCTACCATTTTTGTTCTTGTTCAGTCAATCCCACTCCTGGGCATATATCCAGAGAAAATCATAATTCCAAAATATACATGCACCCCAATGTTTATAGCTTACTCACTCTATTCAGATTTTTTTAGTCCTTCAAATAACCTCTCCTTACATCTAACGAGTACGGTAGTAGCCTGACCTCTTGTTAAACCTCTCCTTTAAGTCCTGGGTCCTATCTAATCTCCACCTCCATCTCCAGCTATTGTTCCACTGCACTTTCTACTCTAATCTATTATGTCCAAATGCTGTAAGACGCTGTCTCCTGCACAACCAGTTTCATTAAGAAATGGTAGCTTTGTCATCAACCAGTAAGTCCTGGGAAAGAATGACAATTTCATGAGTGCTATAACTTTGAAGCAAAGATGAACACCAGCAATTTGTATTGAGTTCGACACTAAGTTGACTTTCTTTCCCCTTCTTGATTTCCAAAATAGACAACAAGTTTCTAACATCCGTACCCATGTTAGATAGCATCCTTCACATATGTCTATTAAAAGGCTTCCTGCTTCAGTTATGTCTGGACTTTCCTTAAAACAAAGATCTGTCTCTTTAAGCCTCTTCAGTTGAACATTGCACTGCAAGAGAAAATGCTTGACAGCCTTGCCTCTTGAGACACAGACGTCTTTACCAAGGGCATACACTCTTAGCGTCGGTTCTAACACTACAGAAACCATAGTCTCAGCAGGCAGGCTATGAGCTGTTGAGACAAAAGATCTTGACATCCTGGCATAGAAAGTTAACAGCAATGTGAAATACACTTGATTGCTGTCTAAAGTAACATCATGGTCAGCCAGACTTCTGTCTCAATGTGATGCCTTTCTGTCACAAAGACATGACTGATTCCATTCCGTGTGTTGGTCTGTCAACAAGGTAATCTACATCTTCTTCAGATTTCATTCTAAATAACCCATGACTGAGATGAATGAACCCCTAGTGACTCTTGCTTGTTTCCACTAAGATATTATTCCTTGAGGCCACCACTGGATATCTAAAAAAGCTTGGGAATTTCACAAGCACATTTGCATCTAATTCGTGAACTCTACTCCAAATTCCAAGAAAAGTTTAAGATTGTGTGGCGGCGGGGAGGCGGGGAGAGGACTGCAACTTTCCCCCTCTTGAATATTTCTTAACTCTTCTGTATTTCTTTCCTGCATGCGTACATGCTGAGTCACTTCAGTCATGTCCGACTCTTTGCAACCCCATGAACTGTAGCCCGCCAGGCTCCTCAATTTTCCAGGCAAGAATATTGGAGTGGGTTGCCATTTCTTTCTCCTGGGGATCTTCCTGACCCAGGGATCAAACCCAAGTGTCTTAGGCCTCCTGCATTGACAGGCGGGTTCTTTACCACTAGCACCACCTGGGAAGCCCATTTCTTTCCTGGGCCCAGCAGAACTTAGCTCTTTTAAGGATTTCCAGTGATGGAAGAGATTCCTTGAGAGTGAGGAAAAAGGACTTTCTTAAAATTTTCATTTATAATCTACGGATCTTAAGAAAAAACAATGAGTTGAAGTTTAAGCCCTATACCTCTCTCATCACATGGTTAGATGAGAACAGAGCAGTAAGGCAACGAGAACCCTCCAAGTCCTGCTCATCCCCAGAAGCCCCAGTGTAGAGAATAATTACGCACAAGCCTCAGTCCAATAATCAAAAAATCTAGATTCACTTCTAGGTCCTGCTTCTTTACAGTTCTTGAACAGACCTTCTTAGAGTATCTGTGAAAATTAACAAGTAGTGAATTTCAATTATCTGTTGCTACATAAAAAAAACCACTGCATATTTCTTTTTTAATTTTTATTTGAGTGTAGTTGATTTACAATGTTGTGTTAGTTTCAGGTGTACAACAAAGTGAATCAGTTATATGTATATATATATCCACTCTTTTTTAGATTCTTTTCCCATATAGTTCATTACAGAGTATAGAGTAGAGTTCCCTGTGCTATACAGTAGGTCCATAGTCATATATCTTATATGTAGTAGTGTGTATAAGTCAAGTCCCAATCTTAGAGTCCCAAAGCAACAACAGTCACTACTTGGCTATGATTTTGGAATTTGGGTGACTCAACAAGGAGCTCATCTTTTCTCCCCACATGTTATCAGCTGGGGCTGAGATCCACATCCAAGATGGCACACACCAATGGCTAGCAAGTTAGTCGAGGCAGGTGGCTAGTTGCTGAGTTGGGGTGTCAGCTGGGGAACCTCAGTTCTCCTCCATGTAGGCCTTTCCATGTAGCCCCTTGGCTTACTTATAACATGGTGGCTGTGTTCTCAGAGGGAGGAAGCAGGACTTTCCAATCCTCCCAGAGATTAGGTCCAGTACCATTTCTGCCATGTTCTGTTAGACAAAGCAGTCACAGGTCTGGCCCAGATTCTAAGGAGTAGGAAAAAAATACCCCAACAGGAGGTAGGAAGAGGGGCTGTGACAAGAATTTGCAGCCATCTCTCACTCAGAAATCAAAATACTTTGATTTCCATGGAAACAACTCATAGTCTTTAGTTCCTAGAATGTAAATTTTATCCCAAAAGAGTCATATTTCAATACAATATTTTATCTCTTTGCAATCATATGAGGTGACCCTGCACTCTTTTGAGATTCACCACTCTCTGTTATTAAATGGAAAGGAGTTTGAAATTTGTTGAGCATCTGTTAGGCACAATACCATAATATATGTTATTTTATTTACTGTATTTCTTTGCTTCTGAGGTGTACTATTTTCTTATACGTTAACACTTCTGAATTGTACCTTTTACATTATAATCACTGTAGGTCATATGGCAGTCTTGGCTACATAAACTTGGCTGACTGTTGATATTTTTATCACGTCACTCAAGTTATATATACTATTAGCACTTCACCTGTTGAGTTTAATTGCTATTTTAAAATGTCTTCAGAAATATTACACTATAATTTGGCATTGAAGCAAAAATTTATCCTGAATGCTGAAAGTCATGGAACTAGAACACCATTAGCGAGGCAAATGTTTGACATTGGGATAATGACCTCAATTTCATATTTTTTTGCAAAGCAGTAATCATGAGCTTTACACTGCCTAAAGGAAGATGCCACAAGTAGATAAAGGTGTGTTGATTTTATTACTAGGATGCATGCAAAAGGATTGCCTGTCATACATAAAGCTTGCACCTAAAGGTACAGAAATTGCCAAGTTCTTCAGAGCAAATGAAAGAAATACCAAAGAAACTAAATATCATGCCTTGTTCAGGACTGTCCAAAAAAAGCATTATCTCCTAGTTCCATGAGCAGTGTTTTCCTCTCTTTCCTTTGTCCATGATGTGTGCTTAGTCACTCAGTTGTGTTTGCCTCTTTGTGACCCCATGGTCTGTAACCTGCCAGACTCCTGGGTCCATGGGATTCTCCAGGCAAGAATACTGGAGTGGGTTGCCATGCCCTCCTCCAGGGGATCTTCCCAACCCAGGGATTGAACTCAGGTCTCCCTCATTTCAGGCAGATTCTTTACTGTCTGAGTCACCAGGGAAGCCCATGAATACTGGAGTGGGTAGCCTGTCCCTTCTCCAGGGGATCTTCCCGACCCAGCAATCAAACCAGAGTCCCCTGCATTGCAGGCAGATTGTTTACCAGCTGAGCTAGCAGGGAAGCTTTTGTCCATGATACATTAAAAAAAACATTGCACTTTGGATTCACTGAAATATAGTAGTTCTCACAAAACCATCTGTAAACCACACATGAATTTCCTCCTTTTACAGATGAAGGAGCTGTGGCTTAGAGAGGTTAAATAACATCACCAGTCTTAAGACTAGTGAGTGGAAGAATCTCTGATGTTCATTACCCCACAGTGATTCCTTAAAATTGTAGAGCAATATAGGTGGGTAGTTCTGGAAAGATACTAAATGTTGTATGATGACAGCCATTCCACTGCCGTCTCCAGTACACTTCACAAACATGAATGCAGTGCCACTGTAGTGCCCCGCAAACCAAACTCCCACTCTCTAGAGAGAGAGCTTTCCACAGGGCTGGGCTGCTGCCCAGGATCCCCGCACAATCCTGTTGAGAAGAGTAACTAATAAAAAAGCTCACTTGTGCAGAGAGTTTCATAAGGGGTCACATTCCTGGTGACTCCATCGATAAAGAATCTGCCTGGGATGCAGGAGACCTGGGTTCAGTCCCTGCGTCGAGAAGATCTCCTGAAGAAGGGAATGGCTACCCACTCCAGTATTCTTGCCTGGGAGATCCCATACAGAGCAATCTGACAAGCTACAGACCTTGGGATCACAAAGAGTCAGACAAGACTTAATGACTAAGCCACCACCAATAAGCAATCAGAAATTAATGCTCTGAAATAGGAGTGATTTTTAAAGAACAATTTCCCAACTCTTAAATTCTCCAGCAATTACTATGCCTAGAATGTGGGGCGGATACCACTTGCCCAAGCTATCATTTTAAGGCGGTACATCAAGAATCCCTTGGCACCTTACAGGCAAGAGCTATGGTTTGGGCTGCTGCTTGCTCACTGACCCTAAGGAGACATAGGAAGCTTCCTCTATCCTATCCTATCTGGGCCAGCTCCTTATGGGGCTACCATAGGGGTCAGCAAGGGCCTGCCATCCTCTTCTGCATTTCCACTGAAGAGACAGAAGAGAAGCAGTTAAGGGCCCCTCTTACCCTAATGAGAGAGACTCCATCACTTCCACGACAGTCTTTCATTAGGTGTCACTGTCACATCAGTTCACTCAGTCGTGTCCAACTCTTTGCGACCCCATGCACTGCAGCACACCAGGCTTCCCTGTCCCTGTCCATCACCAACTCCTGGAGCTTACTCAAACTCATGTCCATCAAGTCGGTGATACCATCCAACCATCTCAGCCTTTGCCATCCCCTTCTCCTCCCGCCTTCAATCTTTTCCAGCATCAGGGTCATTTCAGATGAGTCAGTTCTTTGTATCAGGTGGCCAAAGTATTGGAGTTTCAGCTTCAGCATCAGTCCTTTCAGTGAATATTCAGGATGGATTTCCTTTAGGATGGACTGGTTGGATCTCCTTGCAGTCCAAGGGACTCCTCAAGAGTCTTCTCCAACACCACAGGTCAAAAGCATAATTTCTTCAGCGCTCAGCTTTCTTTATAGTCCAACTCTTACATCCATATGTGACTACTGGAAAAACCATAGCTTTGACTAGATGGATCTTTGTTGGCAAAGTAATGTCTCTGCTTTTTAATATGCTTTCTAGATTGGTCAGCTTTTCTTCCAAGGAGCAAGTACCTTTTAATTTCATGGCTGCAGTCACCATCTGCAGTGATTTTGGAGCCCCAAAAAATAAAGTCAGCCACTGTTTCCACTGTTTCCCCATCTATTTGCCATGAAGTGATGGGACCAGATGCCATGATCTTAGTTTTCTGAATGTTGAGCTTTAAGCCAACTTTTTCACTCTCCTCTTTCACTTTCATCAAGAGGCTCTTTAGTTCTTCTTCACTTTCTGCCATAAGGGTGGTGTCATCTGCATATCTCAGATCATAAACTCCTTATTGCCAAATTCAGACTTAAATTGAAGAAAGTAGGGAAAACCACTAGACCACCGTCACATAGTTGCTTAGTTTAGAGACTGCTGAGTGCTCAGGGCCAAACAAAGATGCATAAAATACAAGCCCTTCACATGTGAAGTTTCCCTAAGCAGGAGGGTGGGTGAATCTTGGGCAGAATTCCCAGCCATATCTGTTAACAGTGGTGAGCACCCTTCCTTCTGTAATATTATCCAGGATGTTACATGATAGTGGTTTTCCTGTGTACAGATCTCTCCATAGACTGGAAGCTTCCCGAGGACAATGACAAGGATTATTCATCTTTGTGTCTCTGGTGTCTCGCATACTGCCTGGTACAGCAATCCAAAAATGATGTTCATTCCTTTTGTTCATTCATTCAACGAAATCTTGCAGAGGTTCTGAACAGGGAGAGAGATGATTTATGAGAATATGTAAGGCCATGTTGAAGTAGCCTGTGAGCTGGCCCAATAGGAACAGGAGAATTGGAGCAGGAGGATGAGGAAGGAAGGAAGGACCATGTAAACCAAGGAAGGGAAGGATGGGACAAATTCCATCAGTTACTATGCCTGGAATGCAGGGTGGATACGTCTGGAAGAATGGGCTAAAGTGTGATTGCAAAGGGCCTGGAATATTGAGCCAAATGTTCTTCTTGAATTGGTGCCATTAAACAGAATCCCCTTGCTCTCCTCAGAACACTCAGGAAGTGGTATTGCTCTGGAGGAGACCAGAGAATCAGGGTCCAGGGGGCTTTTGTTAGAAAAATGTGCTGGGGATTTGTCTTCCATCTTGCAAATGATATAGAGTGAATGCCGCGTCAGCACCAGCAGACTCCAGATCTTATCTGTGATGCTGATGATATTTCCTTAGGGAGGAGGCAGTGCATGATAACCAAGAGTCTAGGGTACCAGCTTCCATCCTGGCTCCATCCATTATCATCAGTGCGACCCAACCACTGTGCCTTAGGTTTCTGGATTGATAATGGAGTTATCAAAGTTAGCAAAGTGGAGTTGATAATCACAACATCTCAACGGTTTTAAAAGGTTTAAAACAAACGATGCTCAGAAACCTATGAGAACAGTACTTCTTGGCAAGTGTTCCACAAATGTTAACTAAGATCATCTCTTCTCTTCTGTGGACCTTGGTTTCCTCATCCAAAGGAAGATAATACATGTTCCGGACCTCTTCTCCTAGGCCCTGACAGAATAAAATACGATTAAATGCATGAAAGCAATTTGGAAGTCAAGCTCTGTATAGCGGCAGGGTGGAGATAAGGCTGTTAATTATGATGTCCTTGGCTGAAACATAATCCCAAGAGCCTGAACAGGAAGGTGGGATGTTCACGTATTTTGGGGCTGTTGGTTACAGGTGGGTGTGCGTGAATGACTTTTTTAGATGAAGTATGTCAAGATGAGGGCTTTAGCGTTTGGTCCAAGACGGCGTAAAGATGGAAACAGAAATTTACTAAGCAAGAAATAAATAAGGTTGCAGCCCTACAGCCTTGTAAGCCATATAATTTCAAACATCATAGTTTCAGACATCTGGGCTCTATTACCTGAAATCCCATTAAACTTTCAGTTTCATAATTCTGTGTAGAACTTGGTAAATTGCAAGATTCTGCTGATGGCCACCAGCCAGTTCAAGCAATTAATCACAAGGGTCCCCGAGCAGGGTTGCAACTCACACCAAGTGGATTCTTTAAGGGGGAACTGTGTACACAAAAGAAATAGCCCCATCCACACAGTTTCGTAGCAACATGCTTTGTAGCTCTGCCAACCCAGAGAAGTTATCTGTTATCATTAAGACATCCAAGTCTCATAACTTTTTCCTCAATGGAAATTAGTACTCACCAGCCCAAGGAAGATTCTCAAACCTCGTTAACTGTAATGCAGACTGTAACATGCCCAGAGCCAACAAGTCCAGTTCAGACTAAATGAAACCCTACACTTTACCCACCCTCAGCATTTTCTCATTTGAGGGAACTCAACATGAACTGAGCTGTCTTTCCTTTTGAACTTTTCTAGAATGCCTGGACTGTTTGCATTTGCCCCTATGTTCCAGGCCAAAAGGCCAAAACCCACCACGGAAAAGTAGCCTTGGAGCCTCTCTTCAGAATCCTGCTAGACCTACCCCAGGGTGAAAGGGCCCATAGCAAAGAAACTCTTTCTAAGACTTCTTGCTTAGTTTTGCCAACTTGAAAGAGTTTATGTAAACAAGATAATCTTCTATACTTTAGAGTGTTTATAAAGCCATTCCTAATTACTGTTTTGTTTAGAGAGAGACTCTGGGAACATGATGGGGAACAGCGGGCAGCCTTGAGCCCTCCCTGCAGACAGCAGAGAGGGGCGAGGGTGGCAGGCAGAATAAAATTTATGATATGGGTGAAAGTATTGTGATTTCACCTTGCTCTTTAGGTTTCTTCTTTCTGAAACCCTTTATACTAAAGCTCTCAGTCTCAATTTCTAATGCTACAAAGCAGCCGTCTAGTATAGTAGCCACTAGGTACATATGACCATTTGAATTTAAATGAGTTGGGACTTCCCTAGTAGTTCAGTGTTTAAGACTGTACTTTCAACGCAGGGAGTGAGAGTTCAATACCCAGTTAGGCAAGGAAGATCCTACGTGCCTCGTGGCCAAAACAATTTAAAAATTAAAGATATTTGCAGGGCTTTTAAAAGAAAGAAAAAGAAAAAAGTAAATTTAAATGAATTAAAATTAGTTTTACGGAGACACTAGCCACATGTCAAGTGCTCAAAATAGTCACATGTGGTTAATGGCTGCCATACTGGATAAAGCTATGGTGCTGGAGAAGACTCTTGAGAGTCCCTTGGACAGCACGGAGATCAAACCAGTTAATTCTAAAGGAAATCAACCCTGAATATTCATTGGAAGGACTGATGCTGAAACTGAAGCTCCAGTATTTTTGGCCACCTGATGTGAAGAGCTGACTCATTGGAAAAGACCTTGATGCTGGGGAAGATTGAGGGCAGGAGGAGAAGGGGACAACGGAAGAAGAGGTGGTTGGATGGCATCACCAACTCAATGGATATGAGTTTGCACAAACTCCAGGAGATAGTGAAGGACAGGGAAGTGCTGCATGGACTGCTGTGCTGCAGTCCATGGGGTCGCAAAGAGTCCGACATAACTGAGAAACTGAACAACAAAGAACATTTCCATCATTGCAGAAGCTCCTTTGGATGGTGATGCTCTAGATGAAGAACCTCAACAGCCTTGCTACTCAAAGGGGGGGGGGGGGGGCACAGACCCGCAGCACTGGTATCACCTGAGAACTTGTTAGACATGCATGATCTGCATTTTAACAAGATACCCAGGTGACTCCTAGGCACATTAAAATTTGAGAAACATTGTTCTAAAATACCCTTCCCCTGTAAGAGTCTGTATAGTGAAATTCATCATTGTCCTTGACACAATTCATTCATTTTTATGTAGATTGTGTCCCCTTGTGACCTAGAGGGTGGGATGGAGTGAGAAGTGGGAGGGAGGTTCAGGAGGGAGGAGCATATGTATACCTATGGCTGATTCATGTTGATGTATGGCAAAAACCAACACAATAGTGTAAAGCAATTATCCTTCAGTTAAAAACAAATTAAAAAAAAGAAAGATTTATTCTTTGCCCAAAGAAGCTTGGGGTTAGGAGCTGTGATACTTAAAGAATGGTCCTCAGATGGGTGGTGTCAGCGTGCCCTGCAAGCTTGTTAGAAATGCACATTTACAAACCTACTCCAGACCTACTGAATCAGATTTTGTTTCCACTCAGGGCCCCAAATCTGGGTTTTACCATGCTCTCCAGGGAATTTCCAAGCACAGTGAAGTTGGAGAAGCATTAGGCAGACACATCATCAGGTGATTCTAATACAGCATGATAAGTATAATGAGACAGGAAACTCTCCAAGCCCTGCACCCCCCAGGGGAGTGGGGGGTGTTATCTTAGTAAATGTTCAATGGAACAAATGTTGCTCATCGGCTTAATTAAGTAGCTGATGCTTGAATAGGCTTGTAGAAACTAAACAATACTGGGATGATGAACCTGGGGCTTTGAATGGATTGGGTGGCTTGCTCAGGTCTTGCCTCTCCTGCCTGCCTCACTCTAAAACCCAGTATTTGGATCACTGCACTATATTATATCCAGGACTCTTGGTATTTTATTTCATGAAGTGAGCAAGACTATAAAGCAAATTTCCCCCACAGTCTGCACACTTTTCTTTGTCTGAAAGACAAATAACTACTATTTAAGTACTGAGGAGAAGATATAGGGACGCCCATGGATTTGTGCCAAGCTGGTTTCGTGAGAATCACCAGGCTGCTTGTTAAATAGAGAGATTTCTAGACCTCCCCCTGGACACTCTGCATCAGGGAAAATTGGAGAGAGGCTGGACAAAATAAAAATTGTAAGAAGCTCCTTGAGATGAGTCAGATGCAGTCAAGCTTGAGAACCTCAGACTAAAATGGCCAAGTTCTCATAACCCTGGAATTCAGAGACTCAGCTTAATCCACAGGAACCAGAGCTGTTCTCTGAGAGATGTTTAAGCCTCATCGTGTAGACTAGCAGTTTCATTTGTAGTAGAGCAGGAAGGGGATGAATCAGTGTCAGTGGGGTCTTTTTTTCCCTTAGTGCTGAGGAAAAGGAGAGGGGCAGCTTGCGCACAAGTGCATTCTTCCTCTCAGCGCGTGTGTGTGTGTGTGTGTGTGTGTGTGTGTGTGTGTGTGTGTCTAATTTCACTCATCTCAGGAACCCACAAACTCTGTACAGAGAGGCAGCAACCCAAGCTGATCATGACAGTAAAGCCAGCTCCAGAAAGACTCCCCTTATAGTATCCGGAGTCCTTCACATTCTAACTGAAACAATAAAATTGAGGGCTGAGAGGGTGGAAGATGGGAATCAAGGCCTTCCTACCCTACCTGGGTTCAAATGATCGCCTAAAGGTCTTCCCGTGGGGCTTTGGGCCTTCGCGTGTCTTCTTAGCGCTCATGGCATCAACGGGCCCCAGACGTGTCCTAACCAGATTGAGAGTCATAGCCTGGCCTGAGGCTGCAGCCTCTCTACAGTCCTGTATCTCCCCAAGCCTGCCTCTTTATCTGTAACATGAGGTCATGGGATCTACCTCCTCAAGTTGCTGCAAAATGGAACAGGCTCTCATCACAACGCTTGACACAGACTACTTAGTTAAGGATAGTTTTTACTGCCGTGGTCATTGTGGTCTATAGACTCTGAGTTAGCTGATGTTATCCAGAGAAACAGGATCAATAGGAGATATTGGTCTCCAATAGGAGATATATCTGTATATCTATCTATAGATCCATCTGTCTAGAGAGAGAGGGAGAGTAAAGAGATAGATAGATATTGCAAAGAATGGCTCACGAAATTTTGGAGGCTGAGAAAGCCAAGGATCTGTAGTCAGCTAGCTGGAGACCCAGAAGAGCTGATGGTGTAAATTCCAGTTCAAGTCCAAATGCAAAGGCAGGAAAAGACAGATATCCCAACTCAAGAGCAGGCATAGAGAATGAATTCTCCCTGAAGCAGCCTTTTATTCTACTCAGGTCTTCGACTGACTGGATGGGGACCACCCACATTAGGGAGAGCAACTTGCTTGACTCAGTCTACTGATTCAAATGTTAATCTCATCCAGAAACATCCTCCCAGACACACTCGGAATAATGTTTAATCAACTGTCTGGCCACCCCATGGCCCAGTCACGTTGACGCATAAAATTAACCATCACAGAGTCATTGCGGATTCCAGTTTACTAAGGGTTTTGAGAAGTTACAGACTAGTTTGTGTGTGTCATCTGTTTTATTGCCCTGAACCCAAGTCCTCTGCCCTCCTGATACTCATCTTGTCTGAGATTCTGACCTCCATCTCCATCCAGTCAGAGGTAGCACTGATTTCTTCATCACATTCTCAGGAGGCGAACACCCCCCTCCTCAAACCATCGAGAGGGCTGGTAGTGACAGAAATGAAAACCAGTGGAGCTGAGAACACGTGTGACTTCTCCCACCAGAGGGCTGGTGAGCAGAGCTGAGTTTTATTGCCACATAAATCCTTCTTTGTCCTTCTTTTATCTCCTGACTCCTTCCATACCTACTGATTAATTAATTGAGCATACCTGTTTAAAACATCCCATCTTGATTCTTATAATAGTATGCCTGTGAGGGTTCTAAAAGTTAGAAATGATTTAGTATCAGAGGTTTTGATTACACTGAATATAAAATCAAATAAAATGAGCAAATGGTGGAAGAGAAGAGGGGAGTGAGGTTTGAAATTAGCCTTATTTCCTGTACACACAAGAGGCACACTTAAGTTAGTTTTTTATCTTGGCCTATTTTGGGAGTGATATATTTGACTCACGACCAGGAATAGAAGATAAACAAGGACCTGTACCCTCTAAACCAACTTCAGCGCTATTGGCATTTTGAGCTGGATAATTCTTTGAAGTGAGAGTCTGTCCTATGCATCCCAGGATGTTTAGCAGGGGCCCTGGCTTCTACCCATTAGATGCTGGTAGTATGACAACCAGAAATGTCTCCTGACGTTGCCAAATGGGAGAAAAATTGTACCCAGTTGAGAACCATTGCTCTAAACATAGGACAGCTTTAGACTGTGAGACAGAAATGTACTTTCTCTAGGCCAAACCTCTTATTTAGGGCTCTTTATGCATAGGGTTCACATTTGATGAGCTTTTTTTTATACAGATACAGCTACTTGCTTTGTCTCCTGCATTCCTGTTGGAGTTTAGCAACTCGCTTTCCTAATACATGTTTCCTGTTGAGTCAAGAAAGCGTTGTGGTGAGAACAGATCTGCTTTCCAGTCTCAGCTCTATGCACTTCAGCAGGACAGCTGTGACAAGTTAATGAACCTGGCCTCATTTTTCCTAGGTGTGTTGTGAGGATAATGCAATTCAGCCCTCGAAGATGGCAGTGGTGACTCGATGAGTGCCTATAAAATCTTAGCTGGCCATCATAGCTGCTCAGTGAATATTAGTTCTGCTTCTTATTTTTTATGATTTCATTCATTTATTTGGGCTTTAGGACCTAAGAGATACAGGTCCGATCCCCAGGTCAGGAAGATTCCTATTTATTTGTTTTTAGCTAAGCTGGGTCTTCATTGCTATGCAGGCTTTTCTCTAGTTGCAGCGAGCAGGGGCTACTTTCTAGTTGCACTGCAATCAGCTTCTCATTGCGATGGCTTCTCTTGTTGCTGAGCACAGGCTCTAGGGTAAGCAGGCTTCAGTAGTTGCAGCACATGGGCTCAGTAGTTGCAGCTCCCAGGCACTAGAGCACAGGCTCAGTAGTTGTGGCACATGGGCTTAGTTGCTCCAAGGCATATGGGATCTTCCAGAACTAGGGATCGAACCCGTGTCTCCTGCACTGGCAGGTGAATTCTTTACACTGAGTCACCAGGGAAGCCCAGTTCTGCTTCTTATTGATTGTTGTGCAGGCAACTCTGGGTCTCCCTCCTTTGGACGGTGCATCTCACGCCTGCTATAAATTGTCAGAGTGCATTCAGGCCCACCCTGAAGTCCTCAAACATGAATCATGGGAGAGACACTTTCAGATAGACTATATGGCCCTTCTGGTTGAATGGAAGACACTGAACAACCCTTTTAAGAGATGAAGTCTTTCTTCTCCAACCCGTGAGGGACGGGGCTGCCTGCACACACCATCTTTTCTTTTTTCCCAAACAGTCCCTTGCGGCTGGAGTAGGGGGAGGTAACACGACGCTCTCAGTCCCAAGTATGTTCTTGAATCCTTACCAGGCTGGCCTTTGTCTCTGGGGCCAGCTTCTTCCTGCCTTTCAAGTGTCTGTTGTAAACTGTCCTTATCACAGAACTGTCTGTTGGCATCGGCACTAGTCTGGGTGAGAGGGGAAGCCAGCTGCATTCACTGTGGCCTTGGCAGGTGAGGGGAATGTTACCCATCGCTGGAGGGGGCAAAGGCTTGGCCTCGGGGCCATGTTGCTTCTGCTTCCTGACCCCTAGCTGTGGCATTAGTACACTGACCTAATTGTATCCCTAGCTTCTCTAGGGAATTTTGAGAAGTTTCAGTAGTAATAATAATAAGTACCCATCACTTAGCAGATATTGACTGTTCACCAAACACCATGCAAAGAACTTTTTCTGTGAACCCATTTCCGCATGACATCAACCCAGTGAGGTGGGAATCGTGATCACCATTTTAAAGGTGAGGATGTTGAGGTTTGGAGAAACTCACATGTTCAATATCCTGTAGTTGCTAAGTGGTGAGCCTGGAATATCAACCAGATCTGCCTGACTCAGGAACTCATGCTCCTCAATCACTGGACTCTGATGTGGCCCTGCTCATGCTGGACTCTGAAGCCATTGCACTAAGGAGGGGAATAGCTCCCAGGATGCCTAAACCATTCAATAGTAATGTTGAAAAAAAGACTTAAGAGCTTCTTACTGTTCAGTAGTTGCAAATCCACACATGGTCATTTCTGGGATGCACATGTTCCTTGAGTAGTGCTCGTGTGCATGCATGCGTGCTCAGTTGTGTCCGACTCTTTGCAACTCAATGGCTGTAGCCCACCAGGCCCCTCTGTCCATGGAATTCTCCAGGCAAGAATATTGGAGTGGGTTGCTATGCCCTCCTCCAGGGGATCTTCCCCACCCAGGGATCGAACCCACATCTCCTGCATTGGCAGGCGGATTCTTTACTGCACCACCAGGGAAGCCCGAGTAGCCCTTAGATTCGAGAAAGAAACAGGCACAGTTCCCACTCATTTGCAGCCCCAACTACAGGATTAAATCTCCAGTAAAATTAGATATTGAATTAAGCCCTAAAAAAGAGAAAAACCTCTCCTTCTCCAGCATCCCTTTCTTCTTCATTATTTCACAACCATTTATTAAGCATGTTCTGTATATGTGGCCCAGCACTTTGCATTAGGAAGACACACAATAAGATGTGGTAGCACCCTCAAAAATTTAGGAGGAGAGATGGATGCACTACATTTATGTTATTCTTAATAATTCTTTTTCAAGTTCACACATTTTCCAGAGCTGATTTTAGCAAAAGTCTGAGTGATAATATGTAATGTCAGATTCCTAGAAATCTGTTATTCCAGCTGTGCGCGTGTGCTTGCTTGCATGCTAAGTCACTTCAGTTGTGTCTGACTTTTTGAGACCCCATGGACTGTAGCCCACCAGGCTCCTCTGTCCATGGGATTCTCCAGGCAAGAATACTGGAGTGGGTTGCCATTTCCTCCTGTACATTCCGGCTGTACAGTTCCTTTATGGGTTGGCTTGGATAAAAGAGTTTTACTTGCATCAGTTTCTAACCCCCTTTAATAATACTAGAATGTTGTCTTTTAAATTATAAATATTCATTTTCTTGGTAGTATTAGTGAATGAAAATAACTGTGGATGCTTTAGTTAGCCAATGCTTATGGGTCAAAGCTGCTCCCTTGTGAACTGAATTTTTGTTGTTCTTTTGTAAAACATCATGACAACATTAAATAAAGGTCCTAAAGCCTTCACTTTTCCCTACATTTCTTCTCTATACATATGTGTAAGTTTCTTTTTAAAAACTTTTTATTTTGAAGTAGAGTTGATTAACAATGTGATATTTTCAGGTGTACAGCAAAGTGGTTCAGTTATGCATACACTTGTATCTGTTGTGTTGTTTGGTTTTTTCAAATTCTTTCCCCATGTAGGTTGTCACATAACACTGAGCAGAGTTCCCTGTGCTCTACAGCAGGTCCTTGTTGGTGATCCATTTTAAATAGAGCCGCGTGGACATAAGTTCTGTATTGTGGTATATCATAACTGTTCACCATGTTGCTACATAGTCATCATAATTATTACTTTAATGGCCATGTGATCATTCATCTTATTAATGTACTATAATTTACTTAACCTAGATTTTTAACAATAGGAAACTGGTTGTTTTCTACATTTTCCATTATTATAAATAACCTCTGGGTTGCACATTTGCACATATAGCTTCTTTCATTTTTTTAGAACATTTCCTAAAAAAAAAAAAAATATTTACTTAGGATGCATTCCTAGAATGGGAACAGAGTAAATGAATGTGAACTTTTAATATTTTTTAAATAAATTGACACTATTTTTCTAGCTTACAATGCCACCAGAAATATATTAATATTCTACTTTCATTACAGTCTTATCAGTAGTGTATATTATTTTATATTTAATGCACTTAAATAGCACCTTACTTTTGTCTCAAAAATCATAAGTTTTAATGAAACACTTATAAATTGTGCATTCTCTCATGTTTTGAAAATCCAGTTTTAAAGCCTAGGAATTTTTTTTTTAACAGTAAGAACTTTTGGTTTCTCTCCATTGCCCAATAGTTTGGGGTATTAAATAAAGCTAATATCGAAATATTTTTCTGAGGAAAATATTCAATTGTGCTCTTTTATTAACTAATTAGTGAAGACTGTATAAATTATATAGGATCTGTAGGAAGTACTGAGATAAAATAAAATGCAATTAGAAAATGAAGTTGGAAAAATTAGACGAATATATCTGTGCCAGCATTCCCAAGGTCAAGAGCACATTTGGCATTCAAGTAGTTCAATCTGCTCAGATTTTAATGACTTCCTCTACCTAATCGCTAACCTATTCAGCCAGTCTGCCTTTTCAACTAACAAAGGCAGGACTTCCACCCATACTGCTTCCAATATTTCCTTCTAGGTTTTATCTTGGCAAAGCTTCTTAATGCAGAATGAAGTGCCCACCCCCCCCACCCGACTATACACATCACCCCCCACCCCCCCGATATGCTTCCACACTATTCCCAATCTGATCTTCCAGGTAAAGTGAATGCATGAAACCCCGCAGTGTACAGCATGGGTTCCCAAACCACAGCCCTGTCATAGGGCCGAATGCCAGTTCCAAGGATCTGGTTTTCCCCTTCCTTGCATTCAAGTTCGCGTGTCCCTGAGACAGACATCTGCCACGCTCTGGGGGAAAAAAACGGAAGGACGTTCCAAGAATACAAGCCATCATTGTATTTGCCTCGGAGTTGAATCACTATTACCTCCACTAGAGCTTTCTCTTTGACCTAAGGATTTTAAGGTTTGTTTGAATATGATTATTGCTATATACTAGTATATGGGAATATAAAGAAATTTATCATGTTTTCTTCTTTTTCCTCTTGCAGCCTCAGCCGAGGGTTCTCCATAAACGCAGTTAGCCTTCCAAGCTGCTGTCCTGCCAGTCAATACGAACATGGCCTGTTCCTCACAGAAAGACTAACTCATGGCACTGCCAGAAGATATCCTTGGAGCATTGACAGATTAACCAGATTAACTGAAAAACCACCCATTCAGTCAAGATTACGGGCTTTGGAAAATCTTAGTTTGTTCTGGATTTTTAAATGAGGTGCATAATATACAGTGCCAGCTTGTTCCAAGTGGTCATTGGCAGACCATTAGCTGGAAAATTGCTTCCAGTTTTCATCACTGTGCATAACTGAGGCTCCCTTTGGGGAGCTGTCTGTGCCCTTCACTACAGGTCCTGTTTTAGCATGGCAACTACTGGATTATTTTATTATGTGTGCAGATGGCATGATGTGTTAGAAAAAAAAAAAAATTACAGCAGTCCTGCAATCTCAGTGGAAGTGTTCACAATATTATGCCCTGGTAGGAATATAAACATGTCTCGATTTTGTTAGTTATGGTGTCTAAAGGTATTCTGTCCAACTCTTCAGCACTTTACATGATAACCCTACACCGAAACGAATCAGCACGTTCTGTACATGTGAGAAAACAAGTCTTTTCTTCTTTCTTATAAATTCTGTCCTATTTTGGCTCAGACTGTCCAAGGCAAGACTCCACTCCCCGCATATACCCTATAGTTTGGGAGAGATCGGTAAATGTGGCCACAATACTGTTAGACTTAACCTCTTGACACTTTACTGAACAACTGGATTTCTTACAACACCAAAGGGAGGTAAAGGTGGGCCTGGGGAGTGGTGATCGTTTCCTCTTGTTTCCTCCTCTTGGGCGCAACTTACCACGAGCACATCCACACACTCAAACACAGGAGGCTTCTAATTGGCCAGTGTACATAGTCTCTCTTTCTATAGAAGAGTTCTTTCACCAAAAATGGGGGGAATGGCCATATGTTCATCTTAAGACTATGGTGCGTTGATAGTAAGGACAGCAGAATAAAGGGGTGTGACTTTAACACTTTGGAAAACTCTTTAGGTCAAGTTTTGATCTCAATTCTCTGAAGAGGAAAAAATAGCAAGTGACCTCCTGCATGTCTAGAGAAGCAAGAGTTGCCAACCGCACACTAGGTTTCTTCCTCAGAAGAGAACCTACTAGTCCTTTTTAATCCTATCTGGAATTATACCCATAACTAATATTTTTTACTATGTTTTACAACAAAGCACAGTCCTGGGATGCCAGTCAGCCCAGTTATTGCTTGTCTTTAGGAATTAGAGGAATGTTCATGTTGACTGACCCTACATCATGCTTTAGGCATTTTTTTCCCCTGAAAATGTAAAGTTGACTGAATCAGAAACTCAGCCAAGTATGTTCTGTGTGCCCACAATCCCAGTCTGTGGCTCGCAGGCATCAGAGACTTTTCTTTAAATACACATAACAACCCTGGGACCCGGCCAGCATAAGCCAGCTTGGCATTTTAAGAGGGTCACAAGACACACAGTCATTGTCTGTTTTCCCCACATCTTTCCTCCCCTGGGGGTATCAGGAAATGCACAGCCCATTAGAAAACGTCCCGCCTGAGATTTGGAAGCTTGACAGGGAAGGAGGGAGATCCAAAGGTGATTCGGGTGAGTCACGGGGCCAGATGACTCACTGGGAGCCTGTGGGCTGTGGTGCCGAAGAAGGGGGCTTCCGAGAGGGAACTCACAGGAGCTTCGGTCACCACCGAGATCCGGCCCTTTGGTGGGTCAACATCAGGACCAATACTGTAATTCTTTACAGTTCCAAAATTAAGAGGCCAAAGCCTGGCTGCCAATGCCCCTGGACACCTCAGTCTCCACCACTCATCTCCTGAGGTTCAATTCCAACAGCAGAGCTCACTCCAGTCTTTCGTTTCTTCCTTTCTTTAGTCATCAAGTGTTTATTGAGCATCTACTATGCCCCAAGCATTGAGCTGGGGCACTGTGGTTTGTAGACGCTCCCTGCCCTTATATCTCCTCCTCCCAAACACTATCCCAACCCCACCTTTTCCACAGTGAAAACTGAATTCAGACAGCATTCACTCCTCCAGAGCAATGTGGGGCAAATGGTCATGCACAGTTCCCTTGACTGAGGAAGCAGGCAGCAGAGGGGGAGGTAATGGACAGCATCAGGCCACCATGTATTTGCATCTGTTATGTACAGCCAACCCTTCCAGCACCCAGATTTAGCTGATGAGAGCTTCCCAAAGCAACTTTCAGTTGCTTCTCTTGATATCCACCCTGGTCACCTATATTCCCATCCCTTATACAGAAACAGCCATTCGTCATTATGCTGGGTTCTCTGAAAGCCCAGCTCTATAACTAGTCCTGGGGACGCAGAATTGGGCCTGACAGACTCGACAGAACTACTGCCAGGTGCTGAGATACTGTAGCTGGGTATGCACTGGTTTAGCTGGGAACGTTAAAGACTGTTAACACCCTTGGAAAACCGAACATGCTTTAAGGTGCAGATAGATGTTCATTAAATGATGGTGATTCATCCTTACTTTGGCTTTTGCAAAATATGTTATGAACAAGTAAATAAGTGGAGTTGTCTAGCCCTTTTCTTTTGAGTCAAAGTGGGCTGGACAGTTATTTAAAGGTAGTGGGTGAAGGTGGAAATAAGAGAGGGCAAAGATGGAGACAATGAAAGAGCCCCATTGAAGATGGCTTCTCTAAAAATGCCTTAATTCCTGGCACGTACCGCATATTTGCATATGAACTACTACTGTTTTCCAAACTGTCAACCTCTGTTTGAAATCACTTGAGGGCATGGTTTTGGAAACGTGGTGGCTTAAAACCAGAACAGTCACGACCTAAACCAGCAAAATTGGAGAAACAATTGCCTTCTCAGCCTTGGGATTCTTTGTTCTGTGCTGACCCACAGTTACCCATGGCTGTTTTCCTGCTGTGTTGTAACTTCTTCCCAAGATGTGTGTAGGACGTTTTACCTCCCAGAGATGGCTCTGTTGAGTTTTGTTTAGTAGGAGGCAGGAAATGGGGAGGAAGAATATAAAGGCTTTGATGTCTAAGGGCTGTAAACTGTTGATGCATTAACTTTTCCTCTTACTTGAACTTGTGCTGCACCTTTTATTAAAAGTCTGGCCCCTACACTCACACGGGAAAGGAACTCTTGGGAATGAACAGAGACGAATAATTATCAGACTCTCTGGGGTGCCAAGGCGGATAAGCTCAGTTGGGGCTCCAGAACTGAATTTAAATATGCAGAGTATCAGTGGTTCTGCTAGGGTAAAAAGCACATCACCCGAGTAGTTTAAGACGCACCTGGGGGACAAGACACTCTCAGCTTTCTTGTGGGTAAAGGCGTGTCTTTTCCCTGCTTAGGCTCTGTGAGGTGTGTAACTGCGCCATCCACTCCTACCTCCAGATTACAGGGAAATAACCCGGGTTCCCTCCAGAGTCCCTTCTCAGTTGCCCAGACAGAGGTGAATAGGCCTTCATTCTGGGGGAATTAAGCCTCTTTTTTAACCTTCAAAGGGAAAGGAATATCAACCTTACATGAGACTATAAACGAAGGGTTAAAACCTCTAATAGATGCACCTCTGGTTTCCTGCAAATGCTTTCTTTGTCTGCAAATGTCACGTAATTGTTTTGGGATAGGAACAATACAAGTCTCATGGAAGAAAAGTTTTCAAGACCCCCTTAGTGCTTTCGCTTTACCAAAACCTCCTCTTCCAGTGCATTAGCAGCTTCATTCTTTGTGATGCTTTCCTCTGCATTCTTTAGAGTAATTTCGTTACTTGACAACTAGACTTAAAGCTGCCTGTCTTCTCTTCTTAAAAACTTAATCTTTAAAAAGACATCAATTCTTTTATGCCTTAAAGGCTGTTTTTATTCACCTCTCCCACACCCCCTCCACCTCACTTTCTTGCCTTTTTGTGGGTTTTTTTTTTTCTTTTAATCTCTTTCTTCTTTTCACATAGTTCCTTGGGTAGATTTCAAGTATTCTATAAAGAACTCAAATAGAGAAACATAGTTGTCACCTTTTTTCCCCAGGACTGACTAAGAATTCCTTCTTAAGTTTGATCTTGGTGAAAGCTAGTTGCCCAAACAACACTGGGACAGGGATTCTGATCTGGGGGCGGGGTGAGGGGTGGTAGTGGTGGTGATGGCAGGTCAGTGCCGATAACCAAAACAAGGGCTGTGTGATCACAAGAGAGGACAGCCCAGGAGATGCGCCTGCTCAGGACACAGCCAGGGACTCAGTTTTAAAACAAGCAGGTCCTTCTCCTTAGTATCCTGAGATGTGCATCTCATCCTGTAGCCAGAGAACTCATGAGTTCTGCTTTATCAGTGTGAAATATTCCTGGCTCTGAGACCCAGCTTCAAGGTCAAAGAGAGCTGTGTTTGCATTGTTTTGCTCTGGTAACTTACTCCAGGAAGGAGATGGGGAGGCTTCTTTTGAAGGTGAATCACCTGCGGGAAGCTTGAGGGAAAATTAGCCAAGGAGGTTACACCAGCCCTTAATAAAAAGCACAAAATAGTCTTCCCTGGAGATGCTCATTTGGGAAGGTGGTTAGGAGGATGGTACCCTGGTGTCTTCTGGCCATCACCTTGGCTCTGCAGGGAAGATTCTGGGCAAGTGCGGCAAGCGCTAACATCTGACCTTTTCAGGGTGAAACTTGCCTGTGACAGATAGAAAGGAGAAGTGCCGTTGGGTATGGGACTGGTTTTAGACATCCTGCTCAACTGGAGAATTCCATAGACAGAGAAGCCTGGCAGGCTACCATCCGTGGGGTCGCAGAGTTGGAAACAACTGGACGACTAACCTGACTGACTCAGCAGCACAGACTGAGAAAGTACAAACACAGAACAGCAGAAAAGGGCTATAGAAGGCACTGTAAATCTGGAGTTTCCATTGCCACATGTAGGGCTATTTTAAAACCTTGCTGAGCCCCAAGCATCCTTACTTCAGAGGCTTCCTTCCGCAGTTATATCAAGCACTAGAAGGCACCAACAGCTTAGGCCTCATAAAATTTCAAAGTAACCATATGACTTGCATTGAATTGCAGGTGACTGGCTGACGTTATAGATATTTAAACATTACTTCTGATTATACAATATCTTTTTCAAACTTGGGAGCCAGTGGTTTGGGGTTTCATTGTTTCATTGTTGTCTTTGTTTTGCAAACCTCCAACATTTATGGAAGCCTTAGAAAGGCACTGAAAGCCAGGCCTTTTTGCCTAAATTGACAGTGATAGAACAGCCATTTGATGTAAACAAGGAGACTGTTAAATTAAGCCAAAGTTAGAGATACTAACACCTAAAATCTTTAAGGCTGGTTGCCTTCTGCATTGTTTATAGCCTTTTAAATTTCAACCATTTAGCTCAAAGGAAATAAATAGGCTGCTTTCACATGGCCTTGGCACATTAGCACACACACAGCTACTACAGGTGGAATTGTAGGCTGGGTTGATGTGCCAAAGCACACAGATCTGTCTTACGTGGTTGTATTTAATCACCACCACCCACCCCCCAATTCCTATGAAAATAATATCCAAATGCTTTACTCCCAAGGAAATTCTAAAATGAGACTCATCATTTACATCATTGCTTCTCTCAGAGGAGGGGATACTGACTTTGTGACATAACCTTGAAGAAAATCACCGGCCATTAAATACCTTGACGGTCACTCCTATTTCAATCCACAAGCATACCCTGGTCTTCTCCCATCTCCCCAGAGGGCAGCCCGGCCCCCCCTCTTAAGTAGCATATGTGTTATAAAGACCCCTTCTAAAGCTCTGAATAGACTCCCTGTTCAAGCGTAATTCCAAAAATGCAATTTGAATTTTGAGTACCACCTTGGTCCTTGATATGATTCCCTAAATCAATTCTAATTCTTTATATCTATTTTCAGTGTTTTTTTAAGCCACAATCAACTGCATTTATATGTTTGCATTGGTCACTTCCTGCTCATTCTGTTGCAGCTTTTAAGCAAGCCCAGACAATAAAGAATCTGCCTGCAGTGCAAGAGACCAGGGTTTGATCCCTGGGTCGGAACAATCCCCTGGAGAAGGGAATGGCAACCCACTTCAGTATTCTTGCCTGGAGAATCCCATGGACCAGAGGAACCTGGTGGGCTACAGTCCATGGGGTCGCAAAGAGATGGAAACAACTGAGCAACTAACACCTTTACTTTCACACCAATTCCCATTTAAGACATTTAAGAAAAGACCAGAAATATTTCCCTGTGTACCAGCTGCAGAAGTTGTGAAGCCCATAACCAGGTTCTTTTTCACATCAAAAGGCCCCTGTTTATAGATGGAAACCTTAAAGAGAAGTGGGGGAGTGCAAGGGGGGAGTATTCACGTTTGAACACTGGAACCTTTGTCTTTTTCACCATAATCGCACTCTCCCATCACGTCACCCTTCTCTTTCTAAAAGCAGTAGCCTCTTTGCTGAGTGAGTGTTGACCTCCCACTTGGGGTAGTCAGGGTTCCACTCGCTTAAATTCACTCAAAGAGAATTAGAAAGCTCTCAGGGGCTCTGAGTGATTCCAACACCACTACTTTTCCTTCCCCAGTCGAAAAACGCTATCCTTGTGCGGCCATGTTTGAGGAGACCATGATTTAACGAGTGGAAGTTCATATTTCAGAGAGCTGAGTAAAGCCAGCTTCTTGACCCTGCCCTGTCTCAGTCGTGACTGGCGCAGAAGCAACTCATCTGCTGAAAAGCCAAGGCACCACAAATGTTTTGAAACGAATTCCACTAAAACTCTTGTGTCACTGCTGTAGTTCCAGTTAATCCAACTATTTAATATCATTAGGTACCAAATTAAACAGCTGTACTCAAAATTTTAGAGAAGATCAATACTGTAACACAGTTACATATTAGCCATCAAAAGTACCCGAGAAAAGGAAATATTGAACTGTTGTTTCTGTACTTGAATTATTCTTAGGATTCTGTGGAGACTGGCACTGCTCTGATAAAGGGGAAGCCGTTTCGAATTCAAGAATACTTGCATTCAAGAGAAATCATGGGTCTCTCTGGGCCTTTGCTCATCTGTCTGGGACGTTACCTGTTCTGCCTTAGCAGACAGGCTTATTTGGAGGCCAAACTGAGCTAAGGGGAGGAGCTGTTCTGTATCACCAGTGTCTGTGTATTCATCATGGTGAGCAGGGCTATGGGCTTTCATCAGTGAGTTCCTTTCCCTTGTATTATGCCTTTGCCTCATAGCTGTTTTTACTGAGTCCATTCTGGGATGCTAAAAAGTAAAATGGTAAGAAAGTAGCGACCAACATTTTGGGGAAGCTACCAAATTATTTGAAGAAATGCTGCTTAGGAAGGAACTTCAGTAGATGTTTTGGTACAACTTACAAAAAAGGTAAAGGTAACTCAGCATTTTGTATGCACACACAATACATGAGGGCTGGTGTGCAGAACCTATGGCCAGGGTGATCATTTATCTCCACCTCCCAAAGGTTTAGAGCGCTGTGACCAAACTGAGGGAGAGAGTTCGGGCTGGGCTGGGTGCCGGTGAAGATTGCCAATCTCCAGGTTAAAGAAGGCCGATGGAGTTGATGAATTGTGGGTCACAGGAAACAGCCACATCGAACTTCCTTGATGAGCTGGTGTCTTTGTGCTAGGAAAGGAAGAAGAAGAAAAATCACACCATGTGAACTGAATATAAAGTGAGTGCTTTCAGTTGCATATGAGTGGAAAAAATTCTGACCAAAAAAAAAGTTCACTATTTTACAAACACTAACAAACATGGCTATAAAAGCACATTTCATAACACAAAAGCCTACGTAGATGGGAGACATTTTTATAGCTTCCTTAAGCGAATAGTTAAACCAGCAGTCTGAAATCTCTTAGTCCCCTAAGAGTGGTTAATTAAATATTTTCCTTATTCATTGCCCACAACTGTGGGTTGTGTTTTTTCTTCCTCTATGCACCCTAGAAAAATTCCCAAGACTAGACTTAAGGAGGACACAAGCTAGTTACATAGTAAAATCAGAGTGCCTTTTCTGTTGGATGTTCATTTTAATTCCCTGAGTTCCCAGGGCATACAATGTTTAGAAACTGTTTTCTCTAAACATAAGAATTATTGCACACCACGATTTTGAACTACCAATTTCCATATCTTAAGCAGCTATCGACTTGCCAGTTCCTTTTGGGTCTTCTTTACATTTTTCTTATAATGTTTCCTTGTGTTTTGGGTTGTCCTCAAAAAGAGTTTCGGGGCAGGGGGGGCATGATTCTTTTTAAATTGATAGAAATGAAACTTCAGATTTTTGCCCCCTTGTATCTGTGAGCATGATCTCTATCAGGCTTGAAAATCTGCTTTATCATTTTGTATATTTGACTATTTTGTATTCAGCATTACTTGATTCCTTATGTGCATGGCAATGTATTAAAATGTGGGATTTCTATTACAGTGTAAAAGTGTTTTGATTCTGATTTTCAACCTATATCCTTGGGAAAAAAAATTATATTAAACTGTTCATTTCTATTTTCTTCAGCTCATCAGCTTTGCAGAAGAAAAAAGAAAGTTAACAGCATTTCACTTTCCCTGTGTTAGCTAATGATGCAATTCATGGTGGAAAATTGTCCTCAATTATGCTGTGTTTCCTGGAGAAATAATATATGTGGAATGAATTGGTGGCCTCCCTCCAGTTCCCAGCACACAGAATTCCCCCAGCACCAAACCCCACCAGCATGATGGCTATTACCATTGAACACTTTCATGTGGAGCACAGCTGGGCAAAAGACACAGTTCTCTTCCTCCGCAGATACGCTAACACCCTGAAAAGAGATGGCATGACAGATCCTGGCCTGCCAATTAACTCTCACCCCAGAGAATCTTAAGTGCTTATCATCGCATGATTGATGGCATCCCCCAGCACCTCTGTCTCCATCTCTCTCAGGTGATGACCAAGTGTTAGCTATCTGTATTTTATCAATTGAGATGCCTTCAAGTAACACCTGCCTAAGAGATCGGGCTACGAGGGCAGTTCTCTAGTTCAGCAAACATCTAGATATATTCCACTGTCAACCACGTATTTAAAAGACACCAACTTTTTTTTTTTCCTCAAAAAAATCCACTGAGTAATACAATGCACCAAATATAAACAATAGACCATTTTATCTGCTCCAAACTCCCATTTTCACCCTTCCCTTTCTCAAGGAGACATTGTAATGAGTACTTATAGCCACTATGACTTTGCTGAATATGATAAATTGCCTCAATTGATATTAGACACTTCCTTTCCCAAAAGGAAAAAGGACATGTAAATCACATGAAGAAGAAAGGGAACACTCACTGCCTTTTTTTTATTACATGTTTACAAAGAATCTAGTGTTTTGGGGGATTTGAGGGTTTTTGTTTTCCCCAGCAAAGGTTTCCAAAAACAAAACGTGTGAGAACCTTTTAGTTTAGTTTACTGACTGCGTATATAAAACTTTTAAAGCTGTCTACACACCCTACAACTCCTACACACCCTAGACCCCTACAAACCCCACCTCCTCTTTGTCTTGATTTTTCTTGGATCATTTTTGGCTATTTTTTCCTTTTTTTTTTTTTTTTTTGTCTGTTCCTCATAATTTCCTTCCTTTCCCTCTGTCAGTTCTCTGCCTTTAACATTGCTCCCTTTCTGTCTGCTTCTCTTGATACCTTTCTCTGCCTTACCTTCCAATACCTCTATCTTATCTCCTTCTCTCCGTTTTTCCATCTCAATCTCTAATCTATTTTACCTTTCTCCTTTCTTTTCCCTCTCTGTGGGGTAGGACACACATCTGATTTGTATTTGTATCTCCATCTCTTGGTACATAATAGTTGCTCAACAGTGTTAGGCAAACTGAATTAAACTTGGTTCCTAATTCTTCCCACCTTATTTCCTTCCTTTCTGCTGAGCCTATCAACTGCCACGAGCTCTTCGTTAAGCAAATGAACTCATGGTAATAAAGATGAAAGCCAGACGTGTTTTCAGAGGTGGGTGTTTTCAGAGGTGGGTGAATGGTAGCAGGTTACCTAGGTAGCTTTAGGTAACCCAAGCCAGAAGTATGCACATTCCCCTAAGTACCACTTTGCCAGTACAAAGAAAGCTTTCCTGCCATCTCTGCATTTTAGGAACTCACGCTTGCCTGGGTAAATGTGATGGCCATAGTTGAATCAAGGATAGAGACTGTCATACAGAGAGAAGTAAGTGAGAAAGAGAAAAACAAATATTGTATATTGATGCATATATGTAGAATCTAGGGCTTCCTGGTGGCTCAGATGGTAAAGAATCCACCTGCAATGGCAGGAGGCCCAGGTTCAATCCTGGTGTTAGGAATATCCCCTGGAGAAGGGACTGGCTACCCACTCCAGTATTCTTGCCTGGAAAATCCCATGGACAGAGGAGCCTGTCCTCTGCAGGCTGCAGTCTATGGGGTCACAAAGAGTTGGACATGACTGAGCAACTAACGCTTATGTACTTGAGGAGAATCTGAAAAAAATTGGTATAGATGATTTTATTTACCAAGCAAAAATAGGGACATAGCAACTGTGAAATAAAACTGTAACAGACATAGAGAACAAACATGGATACCAAGGGAGAAGTGGGGGTGGGATGAATTGGGAGATTGGGATTGACATATATATACTACTGATACTAAGTATAAAGTACATGACTAATGAGAACCTGCTGTATAGCACAGGGAACTCTACTCAGTGCTCTGTGGAGACCTGAATGGGAAGGAAATCCAGAAAAGAGGGGATATATGTGTATGTAAAGCTGATTCACTTTGCTGTACAGCAGAAACTAACACAACATTGTAAAGCAACTGTACTCTAATTAAAAGGATAGTTATGTCATGAGAAGTTCACCATCAGAATTATGTGTTATATGACCCAGCAATCCCACTCCTAGGCATATACCCTGAGGAAACAAAAATTGAAAGAGACCCGTGTATCCCATTGTTCACTGCAGCACTATTTACAATAGCTAGAACATGGAGGCAACCTAGATGTCCATTGACAGATGAATGGATAAAGAAGTTGTGGTACATATACACAGTGTAATATTACTCAGCCATAAAAAGGAATGCATTTGAGTCAGTTCTAATGAGGTGGATGAACCTAGAACCTATTACACAGAGTGAAGTGAGTCAGAAAGAGGAAGATAAATACCGTATTCTAACACAAATATACAGAATCTAGAAAAATGGTACTGAAAAATTTATTTACAGGGCAACAATGGAGAAACAGAAATAGAGAATAGATTTATGGACGTGGGGAGAAGGGAGGAGAGGGTGAGATGTATGGAAAGAGTAACATGGAAACTTACGTTACCATATGTAAAATAGATAGCCAATGGGAATTTGCTGTATGGCTCAGGAAACTCAAACAGGGGCTCTGTATCAACCTAGAGGGGTAGGATGGAAAGGGAGATGGGAGGGAGGTTCAAAAGGGAGGGAATACATATGTATACCTATGGCTGATTCATGGTGAGGTCTGACATAAGACAGCAAAATTCTATAAAGCAATGATCCTTCAATAAAAAATAAATTAATTGAAAAAAAAGAATTATGTGTTAACTTAGGATGATTCAGAATCATATAAAATCTTCAGAGGACCTAGTAAATGTATTCTGCTGTGCTAGATCTTTTGTTCCAGAGAAAGCAGTCCACAGTTAAGGAGACTTCTTCTGGTGATTATGAGATCATTAGGATTGTTAATACTTTCTCTTTTACAGAAATCTATTTTTATGGCATATAGATACACGTGCATTGTAAAATAGCTTTCTGTTATCTTTCATGATTTTGTATGTATGTTGATGAAATCAACTAAAAGAATAAGCTTTAAAGTGCCTTTCCAACCACGCTCTTTTGTTTTTTGTAAGCAACTGGGGAGATGTAAAGAGGGAGTGGATAATGAGAAGTGTATACAGTTGTTTCACAAGAGATGTCCCTCTTCTCATAAGAAATAGACCACTTGATAGATTCCTATTTTTCTCTCATGTCTCTTTTTAGTTTTAAGCATAATGTAATTAGGTCTCCCATTGCCCAATCTCTAAAGGGAAGTCCCACAGTGGAATAAAACTGTAAACAAACACATTTCCAGATTGTATTTTGCCCTTCATGAGGCTTCCAAAGCAGTGTGAGTCAGAGTGTGATTATGTGTTATATAGAAAATATCTTAAAAGTCCTTTTTCCCATGTATGGCATCCTCCTCTTCCAGCCAAAACAGGTGCTTCCCTTCCTTAGACCTGATCGTCCCCCCTCTGCCCCTCAACCAAGAACTCTGCCAGCCACCAGACTATTCTGGTTCTCAGTTCAGTCGCTCAGTCACGTCCAATTCTTTGCGACCCCATAGACTGCCGCACGCCAGACCTCCCTGTCCATCACCAACTCCCGGAGTTTACTCAAACTGATGTCCATTGAGTCAGTGATGCCATCCAACCATCTCATCCTCTGTCGTCCCCTTCTTCTCCTGCCGACAATCTTTCCCGGCATCGGGGTCTTTTCAAATGAGTCAGCTCTTTGGATCAGGTGGCCAAAGTATTGGAGCTTCCACTTTAGCATCAGTCCTTCCAATGAATATTCAGGATGGATTTCCTTTAGGATGGACTGGTTGGATCTCATTGCAGTCCAAGGGACTCTCAGGAGTCTTCTCCAACACCACAGTTCAAAAACATCAATTGTTCAGTGCTCAGCTTTCTTTATAGTCCAACTCTCGCATTCATATATGACTACTGAAAAAACCATAGCTTTGACTAGACTGACCTTTGTTGTCAAAGTGATGTCTCTGCTTTTTAATATGCTATCTAGGTTGTCTAGGCCGTCTAGGTTTCTTCTAAGGAGCAAGTGTCTTTTAATTTCATGGCTGCAGTCACCATATGCAGTGATTTTGGAGCCCCCAAAAAATAAAGTCTGTCACTGTTTCCATTATTTCCCCATCTATTTGCCATGAAGTGATGGCACCAGATGCCATGATCTTAGTTTTCTGAATGTTGAGTTTTAAGCCAACTTTTTCACTCTCCTCTTTCACTTTCATCAAGAGGCTCCTTAGTTTTTCTTCACTTTCTGCCATAAGGATGGTGTCATCTGCATATCTGAGGTTATTGATGTTTCTCCCGGCAATCTTGATTCCAGCTTGTGCTTCATCCAGCCCAGCATTTCTCATGATGTACCCTGCATATAAGTTAAATAAGCAGGGTGACAATATACAGCTTTGGCGTACTCCTTTCCCAAGTTGGAACCAGTCTGTTGTTCCATGTCCAGTTCTAACTGTTGCTTACTGACTGGCATACAGGTTTCTCAGGAGGCAGGTCAGGTGGTCTGGTATTCCCATCTCTTGAAGAATTTTCCACAGTTTGTTGTGGTCTACACAGTCAAAGGCTTTGGCATAGTCAATAAAGCAGAAATAAATGTTTTTCTGGAACTCTCTTGCTTTTTCAATGATCCAACGGATGTTGGCAAGTTGATCTCTGGTTCCTCTGTCTTTCCTAAATCCAGCTTGAACATCTGGAAGTTCATGGTTCACATCCTGTGAAGCCTGGCTTGGGGAATTTTGAGCATTACTTAGCTAGTGTGTGAGATGAGTACAATTGTGTGGTAGTTTGAGCATTCTTTGGCATTGCTTTTCTTTGGGATTGGAATGAAAACTGACCTTTTCCTTTTCCTTCTTGTTCTGGTCTCCCACTAAACTCTCTTTCCTTCCATTTTCATTGTTTTAAGTCCCAGTGCTTATCCCTGTAATCTTCCCATTTTTGCTTTCCCTAGCTCTGTTTTCCTTTGCCTACTACCCTCATTTAACCTCACAGAAGCTACTAAACATTAGCTTTTCTTTAGTGATCAAAGGAAGATAGAGGATGTGATAATGCAATATTTTCCTTAATAATTTTCTTTATTGAGTTTTCTTAATAAGTCTTGCCCCAGAACTGTAACACAGATGATCCAAAACTTGCAGAGTAACAGATGGCTAATGTGGTTAGTTGCCTTGGATAGCTCAGATTCTGTCTCCAGAAAGCAAGCTGTAGGGAGTTTGAAATCATTTTTGTTTATTCACTGAGCAATCATAGACGGATCTTGTGCTATTTGTTCTGTGTACCAGGAACAGTGCCTGGTATTGGGTTAGGTGTTAGCAACTTAGAGATGAAGGACATTCTCCTTGCCTTAAAGATCTTACGTCCTAAGATACAGAAAACAAGGAGCTCAACAAAAAAATAAGGGATAAAAATCCCATATGAAAAATGCAGATATCTCTAGAAGGATGATAACTTAACCCTCACTCATTCTCAGATACTGGGATTAAGGAGAGAGGCAAGAATGCTTCATGTCGAGTAAGCTCTGAAAACATGATATATTTACCCCACTCTTAGACACACATGATGTGTGTTAACGTATTAATGGCTCTGAGAAGGATTGCAGGTTATAGATTGCAAATATATATAAAGAGATTATATATATATTTGTTCAGACCAGCATTTTCAAAATTCATTCAAGCATCAGCTACTCGTCCCCAGAGAGTACTAACGAATGGTGTATAGAAGAAGCACATGGGGAAATGCTGTTTTAAATACATCATTAGTTTGGTGACAATGTGTTATCTTGACCAGATGACTATAATGTCCCTCAGGAAATAAGTGATGCAAAAGATGGGCCTGCTAGAAGGTGATAGACATCTAAGGGCCAGAAAATGGGATAAAAACTTGCCTGTTTCTATTAATTAATTGTGACACAACAGTTAGAACAACAATACTTTGGCCACCTGATGCAAAGAGCTGACTCATTTGAAAAGACCCTGATGCTGGGAAAGATTGAGGGCAGGAGGAGAAGGGGACAACAGAGGATGAGATGGCTAGATGGCATCACCAACTCAATGGACATGAGTTTGGGTAAACTCCAGGAGTTGGTGATGGACAGGGAACCCTGGTGTGCTGCGGTTCATGGGGTCGCAAAGAGTCGGACATGACTGAGCAACTGAACTGAACTGACTGAATTGTGAAGCAACTGCTACATAATCAACCTATGAGCCTATCACTTCCTAGTCCTGCCACTAACATAATGGGAAAGGGGAAAACAGTAATGTGACTTTGACCAAGTCTCACACACCTCTGGATTTTTATTTTATTTATTTGGCTGTGCCAGGTAATAGATGTGGCACATGGGATCTTCCATGCTCATTGTGGCATACAGGAATTTCTCTATGTGAGATCCAGTTCCCAGAACAGGAATCAAACCCAGCCCTCCTGCATCAGGAATGTGGAGTCTTAGTCATTGGACCACCAGGGAAGTCCCTGGATTTTAATCTTTTATTTTGAAATATTAGTGGTTTGGAATAGATGGGCTCTAATATGCCTTTGTAGCACAACCTTTTAAGTATGACTATAATTTGTACCACATTATCTCCAAATTTTGCTTTAAAAAAAAATAAGCATACAAAAATATCTAGAAGCTCCGCTTTACTATACCTTGGCTTCCTTCTTAAGACTAAAGAAGACTTTTTATATTACATGGTTTTGTCTCACAAATGTTATGGGAGATTTTCAAAGGAACAAATTGGGCCACAATTTGTGCAATTGCATAAGCACATAGACTACAGGTAGTCACCTCACTGACATGAACAGGTGCTGGTTTTTATTGGTTAAACCAAAAATCTTTTAAAAAGATTATTATTAGACACAATGGGAACTAGGGGGAAAAAAGCAGTCTTTCAAAGAATTAGAAAAAAAAAGTGTATAAAATTTGCCACTTTGGTATGATTCCTTTGATGACACTCTGTTCAAAAATTAAATTAGTGGATTTAGAGAGAGGCTGAATCCAAAACTATATTTTAAAGAAGTATTCATAAAGGTGTACACTAACATGATTATATTTCTCCAAGTGCATTGGTATGTGCATAGTACAGTGATAGAAATGAAGGTGGGAGGGAAGGAGGAAGAAGCTGGAAATGTTTCTAACAAAGACCCAGTTCTGCTTCTTCCATCTTGACTTCCTCACTGATGCTGCACAAGATGGATAAATCCCTTCCCTGTTTTCCTCTGTATTTTTCTCCATGACATTCCGAAATCATTCCATGGTGCATGAAAACAGAATAATCATTTTTAAAAGATTTTCATATATTTTATTTCATTTTAGAGAACAAAAATTGTTATCGTGAGAATCAGTCCAGATGAGTATGTGATAATAGTCTCTGAAATACAGTTTAATTGACTGACCCGAACAAAAACAATAGCTCCATTAACTGAGTGCTTGCCATGGGTGGAGCATTCTGTATGTTATGTCATTGAATCCTCACAATATTCTGTTAGGTATTATTATTCCCATTTCACAAGTGAAGAAATTAAGAGAATTTAAAGGGATTAAATTCTTAGGTCAGACTGCATAACTGACTCAGCTCTTTCTGACTGGGAAACACAAAATCTCAACCATTAGAATATGCACACATTAATCGAGCATGTACTATACACATTAATTGAGCACTAATTGAGTACTAAATGACTAATCCCTCACATCAATTGCCCTTGACATCTTCAAAGTCACAAGTTCTTTTGAAACTCTTCTGAAAGCCATGGATGCGCTTGTCCAAAAGTGTACCCAACATACAAATCTTTACATACATTTTCAAGAGGTTCAAGGGTCTTCTGAACCTCATCCCATTTTAAGAATGCTTCCTTTAAGTAACAAAACAGAATTTACTTGGAGAAAGTGAGATGATAGCAGAAGAAATGGAGCCAGCAATGTTTTGGCCTTGAATAGACAGCAAACTTCCTCTCACAGGAAGGAGGGAGACAGTCATGATTCATTCCACGAGTAGTTACTGAGTGCCTCCCATGGGAAACGCCATGGTAGACCCTGGGAATACACCAGGAAATTGTGCAGACAAGGTCCAGTCCTCATGGAGACTGTTGTTTGGGAGGGGAGACAAGGAGATAAACAGGCATTAGATTTGCAGTCCTCATTCTGCACTTTTGAGCCTCTCACTGTTTCTAAGGGTGCCCAAAAGACCAGAAAAGTTAGTTTTGGATCTCTGTCGTAGAGATATATATGACTATAGCCTGGTTTCTCTCCCAGTGTGTGAAACTGAAAATATAATGAGCACTTCGGTTAAAAATATTTTTCTTTATTGCCTTTGGTAAACCGAGGAAGGAAGTGGACCCACTCTCTCAAATGCTGATTCCAACATCTGTCCTCTGAAATCACTATTAATGTATTCTGTTCCAGTTAGGACTTTTGATTTTCTGTAGATAACAAGAATATTAGCTATGCTTTTTTGTGTTGTTTCTGTTAAAATTTTAAACACCTTCTTTTTGTTCAATGTATCGTTCAGTTCAACTGAGGTTGGGTGTGAGATGTCTATTTGTAGGAAACCAAGAACATATCCTGTGTCCTCAGATGGAATCATTTCAAGCTTGTCAAGTCTTTTTTTTTTTTTAGGTTTATATGAATGCTTTTATTTATTCATAGCCCCTTTATATCCACAAAGTAGTTGAGCCAATTCACAAGAAAATATACCATAAAATAGAAAGTTATAAATAAACTAAAATCAGAACCAGAGAAATTTCACAGCAACTAGAAGATCAAGACAAGGATGTAGGCTGAAGCCCATCTACGTTGGCTGTCATGATTAAAGAGGGGCCATAAATTTCAGGTCAACATCAGAGGCAAGCAAAGTAAGCTGATATAAGATTTACAACATCCCTAAAACTAAACATGGATGTCTAGTGGAGAAGAATACAAAAGTCATATGAATTTTTAACATAAAACAGAAATTGTGCTCACCCTGCTTAGGATTATGCCTCCAACCCCTGGGAGTATGAGTTCAGTCTTCTCTGATGATAAGACTGAACAAACTGGAGAAGGAACACCTTGGGGGAAGTCAAGTTTTCCTTCCCACTTGAGTCTGAGAAAAATCTCTTAATGCATATTTCTAGATAGGGCTCTGAGTGAAGCTATAGACAATGTCCCTATAGCACATCCCGGTGGCTCAGATGGTAAAGAATCTGCCTTTCTCAACATTCTGGGTTGGATCTCTGGGTCAGGAAGATCCCCTGGAGGAGGGCATGGCAACCCTCTCCAGTATTCTTGCCTGGAGAATTCCATGGACGGAGGAGCCTGGCGGGCTACAGTCCATGGGGTCACACAGAGTTGGACACAACTGAGCAGCTAACACTATAGCACATGCAATAAAGGTTTTCACATAGCAGCTTCTCATCACGTCCATCAAAGGCAGCAAAGGACACAGAAACTATGTGCAACCAGGTGGAAGAAAATTCTGTGTGGCCAAAAGTCATGTGATCTCTGTTTATGAGCTCATCAAATCTGCACACTGCCTAGAGGATTGAGAATAAGGATTAAGTAAGATCATCTGCTCATGACTAGAGCTTCCTAGCAACCAACCTCAGTTATGACAACAGTCATGTTTGGAGTGCTTGTAATATGGCAGGCACTTGAATGCACTGTATATTTAATTCTTGCAATAACTCTCCAAGTCTTTCAGATACTAGAAAGCTTCAGATAGTAGGCCCATAGGGCAAAGGAATATGATGAGTCATCGCTCACTAGCCAGGATGAGTCCCATGGCTCTGTCCATGGTTAGGAACTGGTCTGGGGAGATAGGGGACCTCCCCAGTGGCTCAGACGGTAAAAAAAAATTTGCCTGCAATGTGGGAAACCTGGGTTCAATCCCCGGGTCAGGAAGATCTCCTGGAGAAGGAAATGGCAACCCACTCCAGTATTCTTGCCTGCGGAATCCCATGGACAGAGGAGCCTGGTGGGCTACAGTCCATGGGGTCGCACAGAGTCGGACATGCTGAGTGACTCACACTGGGGGAAAGGGCCATGCATGTAGATACTTTTGAGGTTTACCCTTTAGGCCTGTATGACTCCAGACCTTTGTCTCTCACCTTCTGTAGCTCAGTCACATGTTCCTCAAGTGCTGCAAAGAAGCAGATGCAGATAGTAAACATTTCTGGCCAGCCTCTCCCCCACCAGCAGCCATGAGTGAGAAGGAGACATATATTCCCATTCCTCAGCTGATCCCAAGAGAAAGAGCAATAGATTCAGAACACAGAATGCTAACGAAGCTGGCTGGCACCCTGTCCAAAGGGCCATTTCAGCACCCAACTTCCCCTCAAGAGCCACAGAGAAGGGGGCTGACTTGGAGGCCAGTGGCTACCGTCTAGTTTGTAAACTGTCCAGAGCTGAGCCCAGCTGAGAGCAATACCTTCAGGCTGCCAGGCACTGGGCTGAACCTCCAATGCAGCCGTGCTTTGCAGCCACAAACTGTGTTTCTGAATTTAGCTCTTAACATGATTTGTCACGTGATTTTCTCTTTATGGAAAACAGCAGGTGGTGATGGGAGATGCTGGTCTGGGCTGTCCGGATACTGCCACATGGTCTTGTGCAGTAGCAGGAATCTGAGATCATTAGGCATCATCCAGGTCCATCCTTACCTTACCTGTACCCCAGTTTTGATGCCAAACTCCTACCTGACCCCTAGCTGCTTGAGCCAGACTGTAAACCATATCCTCCCACTCTTGCCTCTTCTGGCTTAAACCAGAACTTGACTTAAGCTATGGGTGGAAGGCCTCTTTCATCTGGACCCTACACTAGTAAGGAGCTGGTCTTCAAAATGTAGAGGAGGAAACCTGAGGCCAAAAGTGAAGTGAAAGTGTCAGTTTCTCAGTGGTGTCCGACTCTTTGTGACCCCATGGACTGTAGACCGCCAGGTTCTTCTGTCCCTGGGATTTCTCAGGCAAAAATACTGGAGTGGGGTGCCATTTCCTTCTCCACGGGATCTTCCTGATCCAGGGATCAAACCCATGTCTCCTGCATTGCAGGCAGATTCTTTACCTGCTAAGCTACCATGGAGGGCACAAAATCAGTTGTGTATATATACTGCGTGTGTGCTAAATTGCCTCCAGTCATGTCCGACTCTTTGCAACCCTAGGGACTGTAGCCCACCATGCTCCTCTGTCCATGGGATTCTCCTGGCAAGAATACTGGAGTGGGTTGCCATGCCCTCCTCCAGGGCATCTTCCTGACACGGGGATCAAATCCACGTCTCTTACATCTCCTGCATTGGCAGGCGGGTTCTTTACCAGTAGCACCACCCAGGAAGTCCCAATGTCTTCAAAATTAAAGGAGAAAACCTGAGGCTGAAGGACAGGAGAAAAGGCAGCTTTCCAGAAGGGAGTGCTAAAAAAAGACAGGGCTTTTGATGTCTTTTGCTTCTGTTACTCTTAACGTCACCCCAACCTGAGTGGCCAATCATATCAGGTGTCCCTGAAGACTTCAATCTTGAGATTCCCTGCTTTCACACAGAATATCTGTGGAGATACCACTGATTCTGACCAGTTATTCCAAGGACTCCCCCCTATTTTCCGTCACAGGACAGGCTGGCACTTTCGAACTGTCAACAGAAGTGATGATGTTCCCCCGAGCTCCTGGCAATAGCAATGAACAGCCAGACTGCCTCCTTCTGTCCTTCTCTGCTGAGCATCCAAGGCCACTTTGGAGGCCACACATGCCAGATGGTGAGGCTACAAAGAGATGCTCCACCTGCATCAGACTTTATATGTGCAAGAAATAGAACTGTACTGCACAAGCCAAGATTTCAGGAGTTGTCTGCTCTGGCACTTAGCATTAGTTATTCTGGCTAATTCAATATGAGAAATGTGTAAAAAAAAAAATCTCAACTGTTTGGAAAATCATACAGTAGGTCCTAGGAGATGGTCTGTGCGTGCTAAGTCGCTTCAGTCGTGTCCAACTCTTTGCAACCATATGGACTGTAGCTCGCCAGGCTCCTCTGTCCATGGGAATCTCCAGGCAAGAATACTGGAGTGGGCTATCATGCCCTTCTCCAGGGGATCTTCTCAACTCAAGGATTGAACCCACGTCTCTTAAGTCTCCTGCATTGGCAGGCGGAATCTTTATTGTTAGCGCCACCTGGAAAGCCCATCCAAAAGAAAGAAAACGTCGTATATCATTCTTAACTGCCCTTCACTTTTTCAGGAAATAGTTCTAGAATTGTGTATATGACCTTAAATTTTCTTCTTTTCTTTCTCAATGGAACATGGAGTTGTGTGACTTGAAATAAGGTTGATCGCTTTTGACATTATTAATATCAATTCAAGTCTTAGCTATATTACAATGATGGTACTTACACATCTTAACTCTAGTCTCAAAACATGGACTGTTTCATCTTCCACTGATAGCTATAAAATAAGATAAAAAAATAAGAAAAGATTCATAGAATTGCCTGAACACAACTGGATGGTCAAAACTAGATTGCAGGATTGCAGGAAGTGCTTCCAGGTAATGGTTTCAAATTTTCAGATTTATGAAAGTTTGAATTCAGCAAACCAACAGGGGGTAAGAGAGGTTTTGGGGGAAAGTGTATGGCAGAGTGTTTGCACCGGATGGGAACATATAAACTGGCATGAATATCTACCACCTGGGCTTCTGAAAGGGCCTCCTGCCTTGCTATTTTCCATACCTAGAATCCTCTCTTACCAGATCATCATGTAGCTATTTCTTTCTCAACATTCTGTTTTTCCCTCAAATGCCACCTAAGTAGGAAAGTCTCTTTTTAATCACCCAGGTAACCACTCTCCCCACCGCCCCCCAACACAAACAACAACAAAAAGAGCAAACTGAGGGCAGTGGGGGGACAGATGAGGAAAATTTGAATTTCACTACATATTAAATAATATTATTGTAACTATTAAATTTTCTGAGAGTCCTAATGTCTTTGTGTTATACAGGTGAATATCCTGTTCTTGGACTTCTTGGTGGCTTCATGGTCAAGAATCTGCCTGCAGTGCAGAAGCCATAGGAAGCACGAGTTTGATCCCTGGGTTGGGAAGATCCTTTGGAGGAGGGCATGGCAACCCACTCCAGTATTCTTGCCAGGAGAATCCCATGGACAGAGGAGCCTGGTGGGCTACAGCCCATAGGGTTGCAAAGAGTCAGACACGACTGAAGCAACGTAGCATGCATGCATCCTATACTTGCGCTCTTTCCATTTCATCAAGTCACTTTAGCAAACATTGCCCCATTGAAACACTCAGGTAAATCCTACAAACAGGCAAAATGATTAGCCTGTCAACAGACAAGGGGGCCAAAATACAGGAAGGATCACAAGACTGGCCCAAGGTCACGCAGAACTAAGATTTGAACCCTGTTTTCCTGACTCAGAACAATTTGCCCTTTTTGCTATACATCATACCATCTAAAAACGTTACCATTACTAACCAAGAATTACAACATTTTTAATTGCCAAATGAGTTACATATTTATATGTATACAGATACATATATATGTCAAAATCACATCCCAAAATAGTCTATCACAGAAAACAGATTACTTCTCTAAAAGATAGAGGCTGGTAATGCACAATGACAACTTATTTTGTCTTTGAGATGAAGGTTGTAGGGGCCCTGATTTTGAGCTAACCCTCTGGGTCCTTTAAAGCAAGTACCTCTGTTCTTTAATCCACCAGCTTGACCTTCTGCACCTTCACCTCTATGAAGACAGTCAGCCCATTACAGTGGTTGGGCCCAGAGCTCTAACATCACACCCTGACAATGCCCAACACCTTGTGAGCTGCACAGAGGCCTGCCTCAATCAATACTTGAACAGAAAGAAAACCTGGGGAAAAAAAATTTTTGAGCATTGCAAGGAATAGTGTTGTTCACTTAGGAGTTTGTACTTTTAACCATGAGTCAACACTAATCACTTGTCCAGTAAGAAAAGGGGCTGGTTGAAATGCGTCATTCCTATATCATGTAAGGAACAGGAAGCTTAATCCTAGAAGCTGGTACTTAAAAATCCAATGGTGAAGTCAGTCAGAAAGAGAAAAGCAAATATATATTAATGCATATATATGGAATCTAGAAAAATGGTGCTAATAAACCTGTCTGCAGGGAAGGAATGGAGACACAGACCTAGAGAATGGACTCTGGACGCAGCAGCGGAATGAGAGGGTGGGACAAATGGAGAAAATAACATTGACATAACCACATGTAAAGTAGATAGCTAGTGGGAAGCTGCTGTATAACACAGGGAGTCCAGCCTGGTGCTCTGGGATGACCTAGAGGAGTGGGATGGGGGTGTTGGGAGGGAGGCTCTAGAGGGAAGGATATATATATATACAGTTATGACTGATTTGAGTTGTTCTACAGCAGAAAACAACACAAGGTTGTCAAGCAACTATCCTCCAATTAAAAAAAAAAAAACAATGGTGCCTCTAGTTAGACTAGAATGCCTTTTGATCAAGGTTCAACTCATAATTACACACCCATCCAAATTTTCAATTTGGTCTCCAATTTGTTCAAACATGCCTGTGGATTTGGCTGTACAATATAGTGTTAAGCTAAACCAATTCAATGATCACATATACATTTTATATTTTAGAAATCTATGCTGAAGAAACTGACTAGAAAATCTGCATTCAAGATCTGTTTGGGAATTTTTCCCTTTCTTTTTAAAAAGCCTTATTAAGATACAATTGCTATACCATAACACCTATTTTAAGCACACAGTTCCAATGTTTCAAAATATATTCACAGGGCTATGCAACCATTTACCACAACCTAATTTTAAAACGTTTTCATCACCCCAAAAAAGAACTCTGCACCCCTTAGTAGTCACTCCTCTCACTCCAAACCTCCTCTTCCCCCAGCCCCTTATAACCACGAATCTACTTTCTGTTTGTATAAATCTGCCTATCCTGGACATTTTGTATGAATGAAATAATGGAATATGTAATCCTTTGTAACTGATTTAGTTCACATAGCATAATGTTTTCAAAGTTCATTCATGTCATAGCATGTATCAGCACTCCATTTTTATTGCCAAATGTTTCACTGTATGCATATACAACATTTTGTTTATCCACCCATCAGCTGATGGATATTTTTGTTGTTTTCCACTTTTGATGGTTATGAATAATGCTGTTCTACAGCAGCATTATGCATCTACATTCATCTACAAGCTTTTGGGTGGATATACATTTCTATTTCTCTTGGGTTTATACCGAGGGCTGAAATTTCTGGGTCATATAGTAACTATATCTTTAACTTTTTGAGGCACTGGCAGATTGTTTTCCAAAGTGACTGAACGGTTTTACATTCCCATTAGCAATGTGTGAGAGTTGCAGTCTCTCTATGCTTTCTCCACCCTTGTTATTGTGTGAATTTTTCATTACAGTCATCCTAGTAGGTAGAGAAGGCAATGGCACCCCACTCCAGTGTTCTTGCCTGGAGAATCCCAGGGACGGGGGAGCCTGGTGGGCTGCCATCTATGGGGTCGCACAGAGTCGGACACGACTGAAGCGACTTAGCAGCAGCAGCAGCAGCAGTAGGTACAGAGTGGTATCTCATTGTGGTTTTGAACTGCATTTTCATAATGACTAAAAATGTTAGTGAGCATCTTCTCACCTGCTTGTTTGTCATATGTATATCTTATTTGGAGAAATGTCTCTTTGTATCCTTAGACTAATTTTTAAACAACTTTTTATTTTGTATTAGGGTATGGCCGATAGTTTCAGGTGAACAGTGAAGGGACTCAGTGAACTTGATATAGTCACTTGTACTTTCATTGTTGACTTGGAAAAACTCACTTCACTCTTCCCACTGTGTTTTTTCATACCACTACCACACTCATAACACTTCTAACACCAGATGTGTGTGGGGTTTTCCCCACACAAAACCATCTCTAACACTAGCTGGGTATCCTACAATTCAACTCAATTCTGACATGACCTACCTGGAGATAGAGTCAGATCTCGCAAGCTATGGTCTCAGTCCCACAAGACTTCCCCCACTTCAGGTGACTGTCTCAAATCCAGCTGGTTTCCTGTGCTTCTGTCCAACTGGCTATAAACTGGAGGTTCCTCCAACCCCTTCCTTGGGTTTGATTAATTTGCTACAGAAGCTCATAAAACTCAGAAAAAAAAAAAAAAAACTTACATTTGCTGGTTTATTATTAAAGGACATATAAAAAGATACAGATGAAGATGTGTGTAGGGCAAGGTCTGGGAGAGTCCTTTGCACAGGAGCTTCTGTCCTTTTTGAGCTGAGGTATGTCACCCTCACTGCACACAAATGTGTGCACACATCTGGAAGCTCTCCAAATGCCCTACTTTGGGGATTTTGGTGATGGTTTCATCATATAGGCATGATTGATCATGAAGTCAGTTTCCAGCCCCTTCTCCCCTTCCTAGAGGATAGGGGTGGGGACTGAAATCTCCAAGCTTGTAATCATGGCTAGGTCTTTTGGTGACCAACTCCCACCCAGAAATTCACCAAGCGTTGTCTCATGAGAACAAAAGACGCTTCTACTACCCAGGAAATTGCAAGGGACTTAGGAGCTCTGGGTCAGGAATGAGGGTCAAAGACCAGACATTAGAACAGAATATGCTTCTAGTGCTCTTATCATTTAGGAAATTTCAAGAGTTTTAGAAGCTCTGGGCCAGGAACAGGAGGCAGAGACCAACATACATATATACTCTTGAAAGTCCCTTGGACTGCAAGGAGATCCAACCAGTCCATCCTGAAGGAGATCAGTCCTGGGTGTTCATTGGAAGGACTGATGTTGAAGCTGAAACTCCAATACTTTGGCCACCTCATGTGAAGAGTTGACTCATTGGAAAAGACCCTGATGCTGGGAAGGATTGGGGGCAGGAGGAGAAGGGGATGATAGAGGATAAGATGATCGGATGGCATCACCGACTCGATGGACATGGGTTTGGGTGGGCTCTGGGAGTTGGTGATGGACAGGGAGGCCTGGCATGCTGTGATTCATGGGGTCTCAAAGAGTTGGACTCGACTGAGCGACTGAACTGAACTGATGTAATATATATATGTATAATTTCATAACTGTCTCATCCTAGATACTGTTACCTAACCTCAGGTCCTTCCGCAGTGGCTCAGGGGTAAGGAATCTACCTGCAATGCAGGAGATGGGGGTTTGATCCCTGGGTTGGGAAGATCTCCTGGGGAAGGAAATAGCAACCCACTCCAGTATTCTTGCCTGGGAAATCCCATGGACAGAGGGGCCTTGCAGGCTCCAACTTGATGACTAAACAATATAGCTTCCCTATGCTAAATACTGTTGCCTAACCTAAGGTCATGGAGATTTACTCCCATGATATCTTCAAAGACTTTTTTACACCTACATTTAGGACTGTGACCCATTTCGAGTCATTTGTGTGTATGGTGTGAAGGTCAGAGCCCAACATCATTGTCTTGTGTGTGGCTGTTTCATTGTCTCAGAACTGATTGTTAAAGAGATTACTTCCCCTATTGAATCAATTAACCAGAAATGTGAGGGTTGGGTTGACTTTTATACTAGCATGCCTTCAATACTCGGAGAAGGCAATGGCACCCCCACTCCAGTACTCTTGCCTGGGAAACCCCATGGATGGAGGAGCCTGGTAGGCTGCAGCCTATGGGGTCTCGAAGAGTCGGACACGACTGAGTGACTTCACTTTCACTTATCACTTTCATGCACTGGAGGAGGAAATGGCAACCCACTCCAGTATTCTTGCCTGGAAAATCCCAGGGACGGAGGAGCCTGGTGGGCTGCCATCTATGGGGTCGCACAGAGTCGGACATGACTGACACGACTTAGCAGCAGCAGCAGCAGCCTTCAATACTCCTCCAAAAGTTACCATTAATTAAATTGATCTGTCTTATTGTTTGGGAAATATCTGATGTATTCCTAGGAAAGAGAATTTGCAAAGTATACATTTATCCATAGAATATGACATCTTAAAGATGACTTTGAGCCCCCCTCCATGTTTCATAAGGAATATTAGTTTTTAAATTAATATATCAGCGATAATTATAATAATAGTAATAGTAGGATATATTGGGCCTGGAACTGTGCTAAGCTCCACATTTCTTTCAATATGTGGAGCATTTAATCTTCACAAGAGGAATTTAAGCTCAGTGTATACTTGTTTCCCCAGATGAGGAAACTAGGCTTAAAGGGATTAAGTAACTTGCCTCACACAGTAAGTCACTTGTACATTTCCAAATCTCAGATGAACTGATCACCCTCTGTAAAACTTGTAGATACTGCCTACTAGCAGATACAAAAGTCTAAATGTTCCCTTGGGGTATGAGAGTGTGGTCAAAACAACCCACTAAAAACCCAAAATTTCCTTGAAGGCCCCATTTACTTTAATAAAAAAGAAAATTACATTAAAAATTACATGGATTTAAATTTAAATTTAATTAAAAATTGCATGAGTTTAAATTTGACCTTTTGTTGTTGTTGTTCAGTTACTCATGTCCATTGAGTCGATGATGCCATCCAACCATCTCATCCTCTGTCACCCCTTTCTCCTCCTGTCCTCAATCTTTCTCAGCATCAGGGTCTTTTCCAATTCATGCAAAACTTTTATCTCCATAATATCTACATTTACTTCAACTAGATAATATGTTTATTTAAATGAAGCTTGTTCCTGGAGGTAACACATAGGAGGAGGGAATTCCTTTATTTCTTCTCCATCCTTTTTTTGTTTTTAATTGTTATTTATTTATTTGGCTGCACACGGCCTTAGTTGTGGAACGTTGTGATCGCAACTAAATGATCTTTAGTTGTGGCATGCAAACTCTTAGTTGCAGCATGTGGGATCTAGTTCCCTGACAGGCATTGAACCCAGGCCCCCTGCACTGGGAGCATGAGTCTTAGCCACCAGACCACCAGAGAAGTCCTTTTAAAATCACAATTAAAATGTTTCAAGAACTGAACATACTGCCTCTTCAAAAGCCATCTAGAACTATCCCTAGGTCTCCCTGAAAGAGCCCTTGGGAGTCACAGGATTCTGCTGATAACAGTGCTGTGTCTGACTGAAGGACTCCACATGTTCCTGAAGCATGGCTATAAAACAATTTCCTTTAAGCAAATCTGATTTTCATACTAACTTACATGATGGAAGCGAAGATGTATTCCTACAGGAACAAAGAAATGTAGCCCCAACATGTAATTTGGAAACAATTGCATCTGCAGGAAAGCTTTTCAAAATCACCTATTTAAAAAGAATGTATCATTTTTGATAAAACAATAATAAAGCCAAACTAAGTCACAAGGAGAACGAATAGTGTGCTGAAACTTATAATACTGTGTTAGGATCTACATTTCCTTGTGGAGTGGCTTCCTCAAAAGAAAATTTGTCTACTGTGTACTCTGGGCTTTATAGTCAACCTGTTACTGGTTTTAAAAGGAAAACAAAAAAAGTGTTAAGATGCTTAACATTTTTGAATGTGTTAATTAAGGTTGATCATTCTTTTAGATAATTCATGGTTAGAGCCATGGATGGGTTTGCTTAATATCCTTTTCAATAACAAAAGCAGATTTATTCTACATACGGATGTCTTTATAATCCTTTCTCTGGGTCTTGATTTTCACAACTGGTGTGCAGTTTTCTGACTTAGCATTCAGAAAAGGAAAGGAATGACCTACCAGTCAGCTAATCTTGAAATTTAGTAATTTCAGAAGGTCTTTCCTAAACCTTTTCATTAAGCAAGGTGGAGCAGCAGAAAGGATAACTTGTCAGAGCACGATCCTGGGGATGTACTAGGCAAACTGGTGAAGCAGACGAACCAGAGGTCTGTTTGCAGCAGAACCAAGGAGTATCTCAGGAAGAATGCATTGTAAGAAAAAAGGGTCAGAGTGTAAAGAGGAGAATCCAGTAAGAAGCTTTGGTCCCAGCAAAAAATCTGACAGCACTCTCAAACTGAATAGTTGAAGAGCTTTTAATAAAGATGCTGTGTACAAAGGTGTGGCGTTAGGGAAACCAATAAGACCTAGTACAGTGTCTCAGGACAAGACCATGTGGTCACTGGAATACGGAAAGAGAGGACACCTGGGGCGGGGTGGGGGGGGTGGTCTTGGGGGAATAACTACCTTTACCTCATTCTCCTCTTAACCTCCATCTTCTACTGGTTCTTTCCATTGGTTAAAGCCAAGCAGACACCAAAGGGGAAGGCAGTCCTTGCGTCCACTTAGGTGTCAATGCCCTCCATCTTAGACCTCCAGGAACACGGCTGTGATTGATCAATTGTGTTTATTGCTGTTTGTAATGGACGAGAATGCACACACATCCTGGAGAATATTGGGAGTCTTAGAAAGGGGATGCAAGAGAGGATTTATTTCTAGGATTTGGGCTGGCAGTGGGTAATCTGGGAAAGCATTGAAGAAGCGAGAGGCTTGGCTGTGGGTCAATCCTGTTGGGAAGTGAGACAAAACTTCTTACCAGTTACAGCTAGGTCTCACCCCATGGGTCCGTCATTGTAAGTAAGATTTATTTAGATACTCAATCATAGACTTGCCCCACTTTCTCATAGCATCCCCCTCCTCTAATTAAGATGGTTGGTTATGTTTGTAGCTCGTACAGTGTTCACATTTTTGTCTGTGTTCCCACATGAGTGTAGAGTGCTCCTGCTGTCTTGATCCATGTGGGTCATGGCCTGTCTGATGCTGAGGTTCTACATTAGATTCCAAGCTCTGTTTTTGTACATCCACCCTGTTGGGCAGTCAGCAAGGTTGACCCCTGGGCAAGAGAAAAGCAGTTCCTATTCTCTGGGACCTGGCCTGATATAATCAGGCCTCAGGGCTCTAGTGTTGAATATAAAATTTTTATAGAACCTCAGCATCAGACAAGAGCATGGAAGATGGAAAGTTTCTGAGTCCAACGTGATGTTTGTCATCAGGCCACATCTCTGAGCCTGATTCTCCACGAGGAAAAGTAAGAAGTGATTTTGTTTCCCTTGAAAAGAAAAACCACTTATAAAACACTGGTGCTCCTGATGCCCCACCTTGGGCTGCCTCCTAACAGAACATGATACAAAGGAAAGAGGGCCTTCTTTCCCACATCATTAGAGGTTATTGGACCCTGTGCAACTTGGGCACCTGGGAGGGATGGTTAACTTTGTGAAGGTGTCTGGCAGGCCACAGAGGACAACTGCATTCTGGCACCTGATTGGAAAGTGAAGCTCAGAGAAGCAGAGGAGGCCACTGGTCTGTGAGCACAGAAGAGATGTCCTCTAGGGATCCCCAGATACACACAAGGGGCTTTACGGGAAGCTGAGACCTTAAATTATATAGAAGGAAGGAAGGAAGGACCAGAGAAATTTGGGCTTACCTTTATTGTCACTTTGTTACTATCCATGGTCTGTTGAGGCCTACTGGAACCTAGCATAAATATTTTAAAACACCAAATCAACCAATTTCACATGCATTTAATTAAAATGAGCCTCTTCCTCAGTTTGGCAACGATGCACAATGCACTTTTAACAGCTTTGTGCATCATTCCCAACCTGTAAATGCAGATAATCAGGCTTACTTATTTATAAGGTTCTTTGAGGTTTGGGGATGAAAGGCTCTTTTAAAGTACAAGGCATTAATTTTTTGTGACAGAGTGCTGTACGAGAAATGAACATGAAGCAATAGAAAAAAGTTTGTGTTCTTTCTGGCTTTTGGTTTTTAGTTGCTTTCTTCAAGGAGACACAAAAGCCAGCCTCCAACAGGAGATCTGGGGTTTGAGATAACAAAACTAATAAAGTCCTGGAAGTATAAAATCCTAGATAGGCTCAAATCGGCTACTCCTTTTGAAGATGGGAGAAGTAAATTGATAGTCAGAGTATTCTGTACAAATGAACTCATTTCAGTAAGTTGCACTGATAAGCCTAGGAGTATGTAAATGGACCTCTATTTATAGACCCGTTACATCCATTTTTGACCAGGACGAGCCAGTGGAGCGATCGCAATAGTCAATCATTACAAGTAACTAGACCACAAGAGAAAAATGTGCCAGTTGCTAGGTGATGACTTTCAATCTATCATTTTAAGCAATAAATATAAGATGAAGTTATGAGGAGAGAAGCTATTCATAGCTAAAACTCTAGCTTAAATGGCTGTTATTTATTGCACGGAACTGAAATCGGATGAAGTTGAGAAACCCAGCATACCAACCCAGAAGCCAAGATGCTATGCCAGCAGACATCTTTCAAGGACAAAACAAAACGTAAAGAGAGAACAAGGATTTAGGAGAAGGATGGAGAGGATACATGTTAAAAACAAAGCGAAACAAAACACCATGGACCTGGTGTTTATGCTTCAAACCATGAAAGGCAAAAGGAGTAACTATTGTTTCATTATTTAGAACTGTGCCGTTTCTAAAAAAGATGAAAAGTCCATCACATCCTATGAATTAGCGAGCAGGTGGCAATAATGCATTTGGCACAATGGCAGATGTGAATGTCATGGAAGACCCTGCTCTCAGAGAGCATGGAAGTCAGTTTGGAAATACAGGTAATGGAAGTGAAACAGAGAATCACAAAAGGCATCAAAATTCATTGGTTAAAACCTATACCTGGCCTAAAGCAAGTGCTTCATCAATGTCAGGTTTAACGATAAAGAATTGTGTAGCATAGTGTATACTATTGCTGGGTCTATAAGGCGGAAACTTCAGCCGTCTAAAACACAGCTGAGAATTCCAAAGCACAGGAAAAAGCCTTCCCTCATTACCCATTTACTTTTGCAAGCCCGATCATCTAGAACAGTGGTTCTCTACTTTGGGGTGCATCAGAATCACCTGGGCAACTTGGTTAGTCACAGATCACTGGGCCCCACCCCCCCCCGGAGTTTCAGATCCAGTAGGTCTAAGATCATTTGCCTTTCTAACGTGTTCCCAGATGATAGTGATACTTCTGATTTGGGGAGCATATTTTGAGAACTACTGATGTCAAAGATTTTAAGTAAATTTAAAAGCAAGAAAGGAGAAAATAATAACGCTAGTACTTACTGGGTACCCACGATGTCACTATGCTTCAAATCCTCCATTAGGGGATAGATAGAATGATTGATGATAGATAAAGAGATGATAGATAGATAGATGATAGAGAGAAAGTCTCTAGTTTTCATATATGCACAAACACAAAAATAGGCATTATGTATTTCTAATTTTATAGATAAAAACCTGGAACTAGGAGAAATGAAAACACTTTCTCACAGCTTGTAAGAGGTAGAACACAGTTTTGAACCCTAGTCTGTCTCAGTTAAAGTCTACCGTCCCTTCCCCATACCATTCTGCATCTCAGCAAGGCAGCAGTCACCTGTTGACAACAAAAAACACCAGCTCACAGTGTTAGAAGAGCTTAAACACCAACCAAAACCAGAAAGTAGAATAGACAGCATATTAAAAAGCAGTGACATTACTTTGCCAACAAAGGTCCGTCTAGTCAAGGCTATGGTTTTTCCAGTAGTCATGTACGGGTGTGAGTTGGACTATAAAGAAAGCTGAACACCGAAGAATTGATGCTTTTAAACTGTGGTGTTGGAGAAGACTCTTGAGAGTCCCTTGGACTGCAAGGAGATCCAACCAGTCCATCCTAAAGGAAATCCGTCCTGAATGTTCATTGGAAGAACTGATGCTGAAGCTGAAACTCCAATAATTTGGCCACCTGATGTGAATAACTGGCTCATTTGAAAAGACCCTGATGCTGGGAAAGATTGAAGGCAGGAGAAGGGGAGGACAGAGGATGAGATGGTTGGGTGGCATCATCGACTCAACGGACATGAAGTTGAGTAAATTCCAGGTGTTGGTGATGGACAAGGAGGCCTTATGTGCTGTAGTCCACGGGGTCACAAAGAGTTGGACACAACTGAGTGACTGAACTGATCTGACTGAAGAAAATACAAAAATCACAGTATCTGGGGTCTTTATGACACAACAGTCTGCCCCTCTGCAGACTGGAGAGAAGGGACCAGTGTTGAACTGCACAGTTTTATTGCTTGGGGTGACCCTTGAGAGTGGGGTGGGTGGCTGGGCCTCCCTGATGGCTCTAACCTTGTTATGGTTGAAACAGAAACTGGCTGGGATGACCTTCAAAATCCAGAGAAGGGACAAAAGGAGATGCTTTAAAATTACACACTCTCTTGGAAGGGCTCATCTTTCTCCACACTGACATTGACTTTGACCCCAAATAATAATTATATGTGGAAGCCAACAGGGTTAGAGCTCTAAAATGTGTCTCCTCTCCCTCCTCCTCCTCCTTTTGCTCCTTACACAAAGAAGAGCCTTTAGTTCCCGGCCGAGAGTGGCCACGTAACATTTGGAAGCAGACACCCATTCCCCTGGTCACATCTGCTACCCATGCTCTTGCTTCCTGCCTTGAGATAATATAAGCCCCTCAGGTTTTGTATCATCCAGATATTCTTTTCCTTTTTCTGATAAATTACCTTTATTATATTTTGTACTTAATAAGTGGTGATTAGGGGAAGATTATAAACAATACAATTAGGAGTGCATTTCTAGCAAAAACCAAGCTTTCAGGTTTTCCTTCGCTCTTCGTTAGGTATTCCAGGACCTGTAAATTAATGCCAGGGGTTTCCCTGGTGGCTCAGTGGTAAAGAATCCTCCCGCAATGCAGGAGATGCAGGTTAGATCTCTGGGTTGGGAAGATCCCCTGGAGAAGGGAAATGGCAACCTACTCCAGTATTCTTGCCTGGGAAATCCCATGGACAAAGGAGCCTGGCCGGCTACAGTCCATAGGGTTGCGGAAGAGTTGGACAGACCTAGCAACTAAACAACCATTAAGACCAACAGTTTTCTACACTCGGGGCTTACCTTCCCCCTCCCCATATGTGAGCACACCCGAACCTGATGCCAGCTGATGACCTGGGCTCCTAGTTATCCCCCAGCCACGCCCCATTTCGTTTTGCCCACTTCCCTCTGAGGCCCTGCCAGGTCCTCTTCCCTGCAGCCCAGACACCTGCAGGTAACATCGCTGATGGGAACCACCTGGGACCTCAGGGGTGGGGCTGGGGAAACGTGAGTGGAGCGAGAAACTGACACGAGCCCAGGTGGACCTGAAGAGGGCGGAGCAGTGAGCATGCGCTCCCGGACCTGGGGCGGCGTGGAGGGAGGCAGGAGAGCCAGGAGGCGAGGGGAGGAGCCTGGAGAAGCGGGAGAGGGGTGAGTGGGCGGTGTGGTCACTAGCGGACCCGGGCGAGGCCGCGGCAGCTCCTGGACGCAGAGCAGGTAAGACAGCAGCCTTGGAGGGAAGAACAAGGCCCCTCCTCTCTCCCCTTGTGCCCCAAGACTCAGTGACCCCAAATGAGTTTAGTTCCTTCGGGACTGGCTTCCCTTGCAGGAGGGGTGAGATTCAAGGGCAGTTGAATGTACCCCTCGCCTCCTCCCCTCCCCCACACCTATCTGCTGATGCCCGCTATTATTTTAACAGCAAATAAGACCTTTCACTTCCATACTTACAAGACTGACTTATAAGACAAAGAACAAATGTTGCCTGACCCAAACGTATCCATAGTAAACTATAGGGAACTAAAATGGCCACCCACTCCGATAGTCTTGCCTGGGAAATCCCCATGAACAGAGGAGCCTGGCAGGGTACAGTCCATGAGGTCGTGCAAGAGTAGGACAGGACTGAGCGAGTAAACAACAGTGAGGGACTAAGGTGAGACCCGTCCGGTAGATAGAGGTGAGGAAAAGGAACACCTCCTTTTCCTCCTTTTCCTCCTAGATACTCTGATTTGACTCACCAAGGCATCCTGTGGCTGCAAAACTCTCCCAGGTGCGTCTGATTGTAGCCGAATATGAGAAACAGCTCTGCGGTATCTCTCTTACTTTGGTTTAGATCTGCCGTCTCTCCTGCTGCTGCTTTTCCCCCTCTAAAAACATACTCTGTCCAAACTCGGAGGAAAAAAATACTTTCTTCAACCCAGCATCTCCACAAACTCCTTGTCACCTGTATTCTTAAAAAATAATGAAGGTTATGCCTGCCTTTTGATTTAAACCCATTCAGTATTTAACCCCTCAAAAGCAGACTCTGGTCTCTCTAACCCGTCAAAGCAGGGTTTTTGGTTTTTTCTGTTTCTCGAACTCAGATGCCAGTAACTTAGTGGCTCAGTCAGTAAAGAATCTGCCTGCAGTGCTGGAGGCCTGGGTTCGATCCCTGGGTCAGGAAGATCCCCTGAAGAAGGAAATGGCAACCTACTGCAGTATTCTTGCCTGGAAAATCTCATGGACAGAGGAGCCTGGTGGGCTATATATAGTCCATGGGGTCACAAGAGTCGGATTTGACAGAGTGACTAAACCACCACCTCCTCAACTTTAATGATGCGGTTGATATGGAGACTATTTAATCTTTGAATCCCTCTCAGGCCTTGAACTTCTCACCTCAGTTAACACTGCATTTCCTCCTTTACCAACCGTGGCTTCCATGTCACTGTTACTCTTTTGTCATCCTCTGCCACGTAGCTGTAGAAATTCCTCAAAGTTCCATGCACTTTCCCTTAGCAATCTCACCCATTTGCAGGAATTCAATAATCACTTTTTTAAACCGTCTCTGCCTTCTTTACCTGTTGCCCAAGACTCCCCAAAAGTCTAAACCAAGATTCCACCTATGTATTCCACCTGTACATCCCCATCAGGCTCTCCCAAATCGACCTGTCCCAAATGAATCCATCCGTATCCTCCAGCCATCTGTTTCTTCCCCACTCTCTTATCTCTTATGGAGTCACCTCGAGTTGAATCGTTGACATTATCTTCGAGTTACCTTTGTTTTCTTCCATTTCCTGCTAATTAGAGCACATTCTCCATAATTATGCTAATACCTTCATGGAGCTACAATTGCTATACATACAATAAGCTGTACCTAAAGTGTCTAATGTGATAAATTTGGACATATGTATATATCCATGAAACACACAAGATAGTGGACAGAACTATAACAAAAATTGCCTCAGGCTCCCCTTCTCAACTGTCCCCTCCCCAGCCCAGGCAGCTATCTGCTTTCTGTTACTAAAGGTTACTTGGCACATTTTAGAAGGATATTGATCTTTCCCTGTGATTGTTTGCTGTTGTATTCTTTTGTGAAGCATCTGTTTAATCTTTTACTAAAATGTTAATTTACTTGTTAAAGAAATATACTGTTATTAATATTATTACATTTGAGGGCTCTTTATATATATCCTGGGTACAAGCCCTTTGTCAGATTTATGATTTGCAAATATTTTCTTCCAGTCTGTGACTCGCCTTTTCATTCTCATCATGGTGTCTTTTGAAGAGAAGTTCATAGTTTTGATGAAGTCCAATTTTTTCTTTTATAGAGCATGCTTTTGGTATTGTATCTGAGAAATCGTTGCTTAATCCAGGGTAGCAAAGATTTTCTCCTTTTTTCCTTCCTGAAGTGGTATGGTTACAGGCTTCACATTTAGGTCTGCGATCTGTATTCAGTCAATTTTTATGTATAGCTTGAGATGTAGATCAAAATTCCTTTTTTCTTTTGCATATGGATAGCATATTGTTCTGCACCATTTGTGGGAAATTCTAACAAAACTCTTTCTCTGCTTTGTTGAAATCAATTCATCATATATGTGTGGATCTCTCTATTTTAGTTTCTAGGCCCTTTATTTCCTACCACTGATCAATTTGTCTACAAGGATGTCAATATGACATATCTTGATTATTGTAACTTCATGATAAGTCTTGAGACCAGGAAATGTAAAGTTTGTTCTTCATTTGGAAAGAATTGGCTCTTCTAGGGCCACTTAATTTCCATACAAATTTTATGGATTTTGAGTGGGATTTATTGAATCTATAGATCACCTTGGAGAAAACAGATGTATTGTAATGCCAAGCCTTCAGCTCCACAAGTATATCTCTACATATATCATGTCTGCTTAAATGAACCACAGCAGCGTTTTGTAGTTTTCAGTATACAGGTATTATTCATCTTTTGTTAGATTAATCTCTAACTATTGTGAGTTTTATCTTGTTGGGTTCTGTGTATTTTTATATTCCCATAAATATTTGTGAGCTTGTTCTGGAATATGGTTAAGTTATTTGGAAATTGGAAACAGTTTGATCCTTTTGAGTCTTGCTATAAAGCTTTGTTAGGCAGAACCAAAGCAGCACTTAGTGCAGAATTAATTTTTCTCCACTAGTGAAGTAAAACCCTTCTGAGTATCCTGCTTTATGCTTTGTGAATTACAACATTTTCTACTTTTGCTGGTGTGAGCACGAAATCTTCCTGGTCCTGTCTGAGATCTTATGGACTGTACCCTCTGATCCTCTTGGATGGTTCTTTTCCCAGTCTTGGATAGTTTCCTTACGAATAGGTGCCGATCATTACTCAGCTGAATATGCAAGAGATGTCCTCTACAGAACCCCAGAGTCCTCTCTTGTCTTGTATTTCCTTCCATGAAAACTCTAGGGCCCTGGGAGTTTGACCTCCCTGTACCCACCTCTTTGTCTCCTCAACTCAAGAAGACCATCGGGATCCACCTGAGTTCTTTTTCCTTTCTTGCTGCAAGGCCTGGGACCTCTCTCCAAGCAATAAACTGGGGCCGTCATAGGATTCGCCTCATTTGTTTGCCATCTTGCTGAGAACACTGCCCTTCGTTGTCTGATATCCACTGCCTTGAAAAACTTTGTTTCATGTATTTCTCCATTTTCTCAGTTGTTTTAAGTAGGAAGACAGATCTAGTCCCGCTTCTTCTGTCTTAGCTATACAGAGATGTCCTCCATGTCCCATGACTTTATTCTACAGATTGTATTCTGTTCTCTTTCATTCATATTTTCTATTCCACTGACCTCATTGTAACATTGTAAAAACAACAATGAAATAATTTTCATTTATGAACCCTTGCTGTATGCCAGGGCCTGTGTTACACACTTGATAAGTGTTATATCCAACAACCATGGCTGTGAGTTGGGCTTATTTACCTATGAAGTATTTAAAACATTTAGAACAGTTCAAAGTAATGTAAAATATTCTCAACACCTAGAATGGACAGTGCTAAATTTTGGCCATATTTGCTTTAGCAGATGTGAAAATTCCCTTCTTCCCCAGATCAATTTCCAACCTTCCCTTGCTTAAGATAGCTTTATTCTGGAGTTGGCATTCTTCAGGTCCATGGATTTGGACATTCAAGGTGGATTTATCCCCATTTTACTAATGAGGAATCTGGGACATAGGTTAAGTAACATGCACAGAATCGTTCAGTTTTTAACTAGTGGAACTAATTTTGGAGGCCAAATCTCTCTGGTCCAAAACTATGTATCAGTACTACACTCCAAGAATACATTCATCTTCCCACCATCCTATTCAAATCACACCATTTGCCAATTTTAATTGCTATCCCTGAATTAAATAAAAGATTTTAATCTCGACTTTGTAGTCCTGACAAAGCATGACTTCAGTGTACCTAGCCACGCCTGCCCTGTGAAACCTCTTCTAATCATACCAAACCACATTTTTCCCGAGTATTACAGTGAATTTTCTTGCTGCTGTGTCTCGCCTATATTTTTTCCTCCATCTTGAATGTTGTCATCTCCCCATACCTCTAGATTAAAACCCATAATGATCTCTCATAGCTTATATGACAAAATACATCACTGACTCATTCTTTATTCATGTCAAATATTGATGTCTGTAAAAAGCAGATGACCAATGGTTATTTGAATCCTTGCTTCTTCCCTCCACTTGGTATTCTGCCGCTCTACTCAGAACCCATTAGCGAAGTATTTTTCATCTCTTCCCCCAGCATTTTGCCATATTTTATAGTAATTTGCATACATACTCTCCCTCTTCTGTATGGTAATTTTATCTCTGTATTACCATGAATGTCTAACACAGTGCCTTTGGACATGATGGGTGCCGATAAATGTTTCTTAAATTGAATTATACACTCCAAATCTGGATATTCTGGGAAATGTAGGAATTGATAGATATAGTAGTATTTGTTTTTAATTTACTTTAAGCTACTTAAAAATGCCTGAATACAAGCGTTTCCTTTCCTTATACATCCCTAGAGCCCTTTCAAAACATCCAGTGCTCTGGCCCACGAGGAGCCTTGCTAGCCAGTGTTGCTCCAGCAAACCCCTGAAACACAAAAGGAAATCTCAACTCTGTCCTTCCACCCACAGAAAATGGCATTCACATCTTAAAACAAGTTGGCTGAAAGACTTTTGGGTCCAAGCAAGTGATATTAGGCCAAATGTTCTCACTGATACAATCTTACGTTCTCTCATACCGCAAATGTTTAGTTTGGAGTTTTGATGTAAGTGATGGTGTCTTATTATTATTGCCACATTAAATGCCACTGCCATGAACAGAGTTGCTATCAGTGAGTCTTTTTATGGTCACCGAGCTGCAGAGCGACCCTGCTTGAGCTGGAATGACAGATACAGTGAATTCCTCAGCTAATTCCATGCAAATTTAGCCCCATTTTATAGCTCCCCTTGCCCTCTACTAAAACAGGATCGTGACTTTGAGATTATTCATTATATAAGGCAGAAAATAAACCATGTATTAACACTATATATTATGGGGGGAAGTATGCTTTAAGACACAGAAAGTATTTGGTGCTGGATAGAAATGCATGGATTTGTTTCTATGCTTGTGACACACAATTTTGCTCAGCTAGGTGGATTAACTATAAAGAATGAGAAGGGAGAAAAAATATCTGAAACCAGAATAAATATTCCAGGCTGCTTCACCCTATTCAACTCTTTATGCATGGACATTGCTGATTTGGACACGTACCGTTTTGTTTTCATTATTCATCCTCCCAGAAGCCAGACAGACTAGAAATGTGCTAAGGTGTGTTGGGAAAAAGTAATGAATTCTTGCCCACAAGCACCCTCCCCAGCCCACACTCCATTCACTAGCCATAGCAACACAGTAACTCCCTGAGGCTTTGGTCCAAGGAGGAGCCTAGCATCACCCTCCTTGAAGCAAATCCATTTTCAGCTCTGACAGGGTGCATCGGTGGGCATCTTTCTGGTACCAGTGTAATTTAGATCAGTTAGCACTGGCTGAGTACCTATGGCATACCAGACTCAGCGCTACAGTGGATACAATATGATGCCTGGTTTTGCAGCTCTCATAACTAAATATATCTAGAAAGAACTTTAAGATACTGTATTAGGGGAACTAGCATTACTTGTGGCCCACCCAACAAGGAAACAGGTTGTTCAGCCACCCCATTCTGTAATGAGGTATCTGGCCTATGTGTTCTGACCATGAGATTCTTTTTTAAGTTTGTTTATTTATGGCTGTGCTGGGTCTTTCTTGCCGTGTGGGGCTTTTCTCTAGTTACAGCGAGCAGGGGCTACTCTCTAGTTGTGGTGCGCGGGCTTCTCGTTGCTGTGGCTTCTCTTGCTGGGAAGCACAGGCCCTAGGGCATGCAGGCTTCAGTAGCTGCAACATATCGGCTAAGTAGTTCCAGCTCCTGGGCTCTAGAGCACAGGCTCGCTACTTCTGGCACGTGGGCTTACTTGCTCCGTGGCATGTGGGATCTTCCCAGTTCAGGGATTGAGCCTGAGACTAATGCATTGGCAGGCAGATTCTTTACCACTGGGCCACCAGAGAAGTCCTGGCCATTAGATTCTTATTCTAATTTAGAGTTGAGTCCATTCTAACTTTGGTAAAATGCAACAGCTTTCTACCCAGAACTTAATAAAAATAGTGAAAAAGATTAATCAGGTTGGACCTACAAGCTAAAGCAGATTTGATGTAATTTACTAAATAGATACTAATAAATATATGCATGTTGATTATACATGCATATGCAGTATTAAAGTTTAATAACTAAGCCATAAGTAATATGCAGAGCCAACTAAAATTTAATTAGCGTATGAGCAGTCTTGCTAACAGTGTTGCCCAAAGGGATGTCACCATCATGGTGGGGTCTAGTCCTTCTCAGCTTCTCTCCAGTTCTATATCTGTCTGCCCAGTTCCTTTGGTGGGTCCAAAACTGGTCTCATGTGAGACCATCTGCTTAGTTTTTTATTATTGCAAGGCTGACATACTGTTATAGACAATTATTACCTCCTTCTGTTATGGCTCTCAAGGTTCAAACGTTCAGTCTTCACTTAAGACTTCACTATATGTCATTATGTTTCACTACCAGCCAATCTTTTGTTGTTCCCAATTTGCTGTTGCACAAATGTGCAGTGCTGGACTGTAGGATGCTCACTATTCTCCAGTGTCCGCTTTGCACTACTGCCTGTTCCAGCCACGTAGATTCCTTGTCAGTCCTGAAATTTACTGATGTGAGGGCTTCTGTAGAACACCCCAGGTCTCAGGTAGGGAAAGAACAATTTCCAGGCTAAGTGCTTTCTGAAAAAGTTTTTGCATTGTGTGGGCGTTACTGATGCACTTTTTTCTTCCTGGGGTTTCTGTAAGTAATCGATACGTGCACATTTATATGAGGTCTGTACTGGAGTAACATGATGAACAAAGCACCGTGGGAACACAGAAAAGAGACTGTTGAATTCTGAAAGGACAGTGATATTTGATGATGATGGCTAGAAATTTTGGTCTGGCAGAGAGGAAGGGCATTCCAAACATAGGGACTGACAGAAACATACAGTAATTCATTGTTGTGAATGGCATGTTTAAAGACTTGTGGCCCCAAGGTGTGACTGGAATACAGGTGACTTGAGGTGAAGCAGGAGAGGGAGCAAGGTTTTGGAGGTCCTGTAATGCCATGATAAAGGTGTTGGAATTTGTCCTTAAAAAAATCTATCCTTTGGCTTTTTGTTTAAGCAGGTTTTGACATCTGTTTTTGTTTTTTCAAAGGAAATGGACTGCAACATAGTAGATGGACCAAGAGGTGAAGGACAGTGGCAGGTGGAACAAGTAGGGTGATTGCAGTTATCCAAGTGAGAGACAACGAACTTCTCAATGAGGACAATAGCAGGGAGAGTGGGGGACTGTATCATTTCAGATGTAGATTAAAGGGAGTTAAACTGTGTGAAGGGTTGAAGGAGAAGGAGAACCAGCAGTGAAGTTGGGGTTTCTGAATCGAATGACTGGGTAGACTTCGATATCATTGATTCAAATTAAAAGTATAGGAGGTGGTGGATGAATTTCTGCGTTAGATTTGGAGCATGGGAAACAGAGATGCCACTCTAGCCTATAATCCTTGGTTCATGGTCTTGCCTTAGTCATCCCTCTTCTAAAGCAATAACAAGAGAGAAGCTCATTTCTGTGACCAGTGTGAAGAATGAAGCTTAGTTCAGCCAAAGCAAGTGAGAATACACCTGAGCTCAAGCCACTCAGGTTACAACCAGCACCTTAATACCTAGGCTTCCGGAAGCTCCCTGTGTAAATTGACCTTTACCCTCTCCGCAGGAGGTAGATAGCATTATTGACTCCAATCTTTTACTCCTTTTGGTATCCACACCCTTGATCACGTATCTTTGCAGTGCCTCCCACGGAATACACGGTATACTTTCCTTCCTCTTGGCTCTGAGTTTGCCCAATGACATGTTAGTAGATGAGATGCAAGCAAGGGTTTAAAACATGCTTGGGCAGTGGGGCTTGCTTGCTCTTTTGTACTTTGCCCATCACCATCAGGAGTCCTTTCCCCTGAGTCACTTTTTCCCATTCACCTGTTTATGAAGCAGAGCCAGTCCACAGCTTGGAGTTTAGCCATCCAGACCCACATGAGGAAATAGTTTCATGTCACTAGGGTTTTTTTAGGATTTTTTTTTTTGGATGCAGTCCATATTTAAAGTCTTTATTGGATTTGTTACAGCATTGCTTCTGTTTTATGGGTTTTTGTTTTGTTTTTGCTGTGAAGCATGCAAGATCTTAGCTCCCCTACCAGGAATTGAACCCATGCCCCCTGCATTGGACTTCCTGGACCACCAAGGAAGTCTCTATGCCACTGAGTTTTGGTGTGTTCTGTTACGTGGTGAGGGGCTTCCCTGGTGGCTCAGACAGTGAAGAATCTGTCTGCAAGGCAGGAGTCCTGGGTTCAATCCCTGGGTTGGGAAGATCCCTTGGAGAAGGGAATGGCTACCCATTCCAGTATTCTAGCCTGTAGAATCCCATGGAGAGAGAGGCTCCTGGCGGGCTACAGTCCATGGAGTCGCAAAGAGTCAGACACGACTGAGTAACAGTTTAGGGAGGTTATGCAGTGAAAACTGATAGAGCTAGCGAGTGGAAAACATGGCTGTTGGCAGTGATCCTCTCAGCTTCTCTTCAGCCAGCCTGAGGTTGAAAGAGGCTGGCCGAGCCCCCAGCTTGTACACACTGGTCTGAACAGCAGTTTGCACAGCGACCGCTGAGGTTAAACAGATCTAGTCACATTAGTGATGGGACCCCTTCATGGGTTTTCCACTTCCACTTGAAAACCATCCACTTCTGCTCATGGATGGTATTGTGCTTGTGTTTCTCCGATCACTAGAAACAGAAATTCCGCTCTTAGTGGTGGACTTTTTGCAAACCTTAGTTACTCCCGAATCAAAAAATTCATGCTGTTTGGAATCTCAGTTTCTTATTCCATCCTAACTCTTAACTTATTTACGGGGCAGGCTGTGGGGGGAACTTGTTTCCTTTTCTGCAGAAGTAGACTATCTGGTCAGATGCCAACTTTAAATCGTTGAAGACAAGTATTAAGTAGACCTTTGGCCTTGCTTTCTCTGGGTAAACAATCCAAATTCATTTAACCTTTCCTCAGAGGTTCAATTTGCCAATTATGTGACTGTTCTTTGCTCTTTTCTGAACCCTTTTCTACTTTGTTGCATCTCTTCTAGATTGTAAAGACCAAAATTGGAACGGTCGGAGCTGGTGCTAAGTGTGACCCCTGTACTCTTGGGTCTTTGAGAAGGTGCCAGGTCAGATACCACAAGGTTGGATTAGTTTCCATTGCACAGTTACAGAGGGTCTGTGCTCTCCTTGGATTTCCCAGCCACCTCTGGGACTCCTCATCTTGTAACTTTGGCACTGACTTTTTTAATATATTATTTTATTTTATTTTTAGCTTTGCTGGGTCTTTGTTTCTCTGCAGGCTTTTCTCTAGTTGTGGCAAGCGAGGACTACTCTCTAGTTGTAGCACGTGGGGTTCTCACTGTGGTGGCTTCTCTTGTTGCAGAGCGCAGGCTCAACAGCACACAGGCTTCAGGAGTTGTGCCCCTGGGCTCCAGAGCAAGGGCTCAGGAGTTGTGGAGCATAGGTTTAGTTGCTGTGCAGCATGTTTGACCTTCCTGGATCAGGGACTGAACCATGTCTTCTGCATCGGCAGGTGGATTCTTAACCACTGAGCCACCAGGCAAGTCTGACATTGACTTTTGATACTTCAAAATCTTAATCTGTGTTTTGTATTTGCCATGACCACTCCAAGTTGTTGATGGTTGTTCTTGATTTTCATAGAACAATACGTCCTTCTGCTGAGACTCTAATCTTTGTAATTTAGATCTGAGATTTCAAAAGTTAAAGAAAAAACAGCCACATTAGTTAATTAGAATGGTGGGAGGGAGACTACAGAGAAAGGGGCTATATGTGTACTTATAGCTGATTCACACTGTTGTTCAAAAACTAACACAACAACGTAAAGCAATTATCTGTCAAAAAAGAAAGTAAACAAATAAAAAAAAAGAATGAACGCACTTAGTTACTAAGTATAAATACTAGACTAAGATAGTTAAAGAATACCATATAAGCTTATAGCCTGCCCAAAGAAAAAATGCAAAATGGCGTAATTTCTCATTTCCGTGAAAGGATTCCCCCCAAAATACGAGGTGAGGAAAATTAACAATAGTCATAATAGCTAACATTTATTGAGTAAAAACAATGCTCTAGGGGCTGTGCTCGTTTTGTACATTTGTACATTTTTGTAGATTAGGCTTTCCCAAAAAGACATAGATTAAAAAGAAAAAGCTTGTGTGAAAGTAACTCACTAAACTGTAGACCCAGCAGAAACCGGGAAGGGGCTGGAGAAAGTAAGACAGGAAAGGGAAGAATTCAAGCAAGTGTGCAATTTCAGGTACGCAGTTTGCTTCTGGAGGAGTGAAATCCATTCCAGTTGAAAATTCCTGGGAAAAGTCATCAAGACAGTGTGGTATTAGAGATAAAATGAACTCCTAGATCAGTGCTACAGAATAGAGTCCAGAAATAGACCTGTACACACATGGTTAATCGATTTGCAATGAAGAGGGGAAGGCAATTCCACTGGGAGCTATCAGTTCAGTTACTCAGTTGTGTCCAGCTCTTTCTGACCCCATTGCAGCACACCAGGCATCCCGGTCCATCACCAATTCCCTGGGCTTCCTCAAACTTGTGTCCACCGAGTTGGTGATGCCATCCAATCATTTCATCCTCTGTCGTCTCCTTCTCCTCCTGCCTTCAATCTTTCCCAGCATCAGGGTCTTTTCCAATGAGTCACTTCTTCCCATCAGGTGGCCAAAGTATGGAAGCTTCAGCATCAGTCCTTCCAATGAATATTCAGGACTGATTTCCTTTATGGACTGGTTGGATCTCCTTGCAGTCCAAGGGACTCTTAAGAGTCTTCTCCAACACCACAGTCCAAAAGCATCATTCTTCAACACTCAGCTTTCTTTATAATCTGACTCTCACATCCATACATGACTACTGGAAAAACCATAGCTTTGACTAGACAGGCCTTTGTTGTCAAAGTAATGTCTCTGCTTTTTAATATGCTATCTAGGTTGGTCATAGCTTTTCTTCCAAGGAGCAAGCGTCTTTTAATTTCATGGCTGCAGTCACCATCTGCAGTGATTTGGGAGCCCCCCTAAAAATAAAGTCTCTTACTGTTTCCATTGTTTCCCCATCTTTTGCCATGAAATGATGGGACCAGATGACATGATCTTAGTTTTTTGAATGTTGAGTTTTAAGCCAGATTTTTTCACTCTCCTCTTTTAATTTCATCAAAAGCTCTTTAGTTCTTCTTCACTTTCTGCCATAAGGGTGGTGTCATCTGCATATCTGAGTCTATTGATATTTCTCCCAGCAATCTTGATTCCAGCTTGTGCTTCATCCAGCCCAGTGTTTCTCATGATGTACTCTGCATATAAGTTAAATAAGCAGAATGACAATATATAGCCTTGACGTACTCCTTTCCTGATTTGGAACCAGTCTGTTGTTCCATGTCCAGTTCTAACTGTTGCTTCCTAACCTGCATACAAGTTACTCAGGAGGCAAGTAAGGTGATCTAGTATTCCCATCTCTTGAAGAATTTTCCACAGTTTGTTGTGATCCACACAGTCAAAGGCTTTGGCGTCGTCAATAAAGCAGAAGTAGATGTTTTTTTGGAACTCTCTTGCTTTTTCAATGATCCAGCGGATGTTGGCAATTTGATCTCTGGTTCCTCTGCCTTTTCTAAAACCAGCTTGAACATGTGAAAGCTCTATTCATGTACTGTTGAAGCCTCACTTGGAGAATTTTGAGCATTACTTTGCAAGCATGTGAGATGAGTGCAATTGTTTGGTAGTTTGAAATTTGATCTCTGGTTCCTCTGCCTTTTCTAAAACCAGCTTGAACATGTGAAAGCTCTATTCATGTACTGTTGAAGCCTCACTTGGAGAATTTTGAGCATTACTTTGCAAGCATGTGAGATGAGTACAATTGTTTGGTAGTTTGAACTTTCTTCAGCATTGCCTTTCTTTGGGATTGGAATGAAAACTGACCAGTTCTGTGGCCACTGCTGAGATTTCCAAATTTGCTGGCATATTGAGTGCAGCACTTTCACAGAATCATCTTTTAGGATTTGAAATAGCTCAATTGGAATTCCATCACCTCCACTAACCGTTCATAGTGATGCATCCTAAGGCCCACTTGACTTTGCATTCCAGGATGTCTTGCTCTAGGTAAGTGATCACACCATCGTGGTTATCTAGGTCATGAAGATCTTTATTGTGTAGTTCTTCTGTGTATTCTTGCCACTTCTTCTTAATATCTTCTGCTTCTCTTAGGTCCATACCATTTCTGTCCTTTATTGTGTCCATCTTTGCTTGAAATATTCCCTTGGTGTCTCTAATTTTCTCAAAGAGATCTCTAGTCTTTCCCGTAGTCCTTTTAATAAATGACTCTGGAACAATTGGCTGTCAATATGCAAAAAATTAAAAAATGAACTTCAGTCCATACCTCACATTATATACAAAAATATCTTAACTAAAAATAGATAATGGGTTTAAGGCAAAACTTAAACTTTGAGACTTCTAAAATAAAACAGAAAATCTTTGGAACCATGGATTAAGCAGAGATTTCTTAGATGTCACAAAAAGTATAATCCATAGAAGACAAAATTGTTATATTGTACTTAATCAAAATTAAGAATGCCTACCCCTTAGCAGACTCTGCTGAAGAAGGAAAATATTTGCCAATCCCTATCTAATAAAGGACTTGTACCTACAAGATATACAGAACAGTCAAAATTCAATTATAAGAAGACAAACAACCCAGTAAAAATGGGGGAACATTTTGAAGATATATACATGGCAAATCATATAAGATCACAGCATCTGGTCTCATCACTTCATGGCAAGTGGATGGGGAAACAATGGAAACAGTGAAAGACTTTATTTTCTTGGGCTCCAAAATCACTGCAGATGGTAACTGCAGGCATGAAATTGAAATATGCTTGCTCCTTAGAAGAAAAGTATGACCAACCTAGACAGCATGTTAAAAAGCAGAGACGTTACTTTGCCAACAAAGGTCCGTCTTTTCAAAGCGATGGTTGTCCCAGTAGTCATGTATGGATGTGAGAGTTGGATTATAAAGAAAGTTGAGCGCCGAAGAATTGATACTTTTGGACTGTGGTGTTGGAGAAGACTCTTGAGAGTCCCTTGGACTTCAAGGAGCTCCAACCAGTCCATCCTAAAGGAGATCAGTCCTGGGTGTTCACTGGAAGGACTGATGCTGAAACTGAAACTCCAGTACGTTGGCCACATGATGCAAAGAGCCAACTCATTAGAAAAGACCCTGAGGCTGGGAAAGATTGAAGGTGGGAAGAGAAAGGTACAACAGAGGATGAGATGGTTGGATGGCATCACCTACTTTATGGACATGAGTTTGAGTAAGTTCCAGGAATTGGTGATGGACAGGGAGGCCTGGCGTGCTGCAGTCCATGGTGTCTCAAAGAGTTGGACATGACTGAGTGACTGAACTGAGCATGGCAAATACTTATGTTAAAATTCAGCATCATTAGTCTTTAGGGTAATACAGATTGAAACAACAAGGAGCTATCACTTCAAATCTACTAGAATGGCTACAATAAAAATACAGACAGTTACAAGGGTTGGTGAGAAGGTGGAGAAACTAGAATGCTCTTCAGTTGATGGTGGGTATGTAAAATGTAACACCCACATTGAAAACTAGTTTGTGCTTTCATGAAAAGTTAAACACATATTTCCCATATTACCCAGAAATTCCACACTGAAGTATCTACTCCATAGCCAAAACAAGAAAAAGAAAGCACATGTCCACACAAAGACTTGCACACAAATGTTCATAGTAACATTATTCATAATTGCCAAAGAGTAGAAATTGGGGTTGACATATGTACACTATTGATACTATGTATCTAATAGATAACTAACTGAGAATATACTCTACAGCACTGATGCTATTGTTTAGTTGCTAAGTCACGTCAGACTCTCTGTGACTGCATGGACTGTATCTGCGACCGCATGGACTGTAGCCTGCCAGGCTCCACTGTCCATGGGATTTCCCAGGCAAGAAGACTGGAGTGGGTTGCCATTCCCTTCTTCAGGGCATCTTCTTGACCCAGGGATCGAACATGTGACTCTTTGCTTGGCAGATGGATTCTTTACCACTGAGCCACCTGGGAAGCCCCTGCTGTATAGCACAGAGGACTCTATTCAGTGCTCTGTGGTGAATTAAATGGGAAGGAAATCCAAAAAAGAGGGGATATGTGTGTATGTGTAGCTGAATCACTTTGCTGCACAGCAGAAACTAACACAACAGTGTAAAGCAGCTACACGCCAATAAAAATTTAAATAAAGAAACGTCCACCAACTGGTGAGTGGATAAATGTGTTGTAACCATACAATGGGATGCTATTTGGAACGTAAAAATAAGAAATTATAATTCATGTTACAACATGGCTAAATCTCAAAAACATTATGCTAAGTAAAAGCTTGGTGCAATGGTCACATATTATATGATTTAATTTCTATATGAAATGCCCTAAAACGACAGATCTGTATGAAAGAAAATATATTAAAGTTGACTATGACTCAGGGTAGGAATAGGGATTAACTGCCAGCAAGCATAGGGATTTTTTTTTTTTTTTGCAGAGGTTTGCAGAGAATGATGGACATATTCTAAAAGTGGATTGTGGTAATGGTTGCATAACTCTGAAGATTTTCTAAAAATCATTAAATTGCACACTTAAATTGGTTAATTTTATGGTATGTAAATTATACCTCAGCAAAGCTGTTTTTTAAAAAGATCATATTGTTTTAATATTTTAATTGAAGTATAATTGATTTACAGGGTTGTATTCAGTGTTGCTATGAATATAGTGGTGCATGTATCTTTTTGAATTATAGTATTGTCCAGGTATATGTTCAGGAGTGGGATTGCTGGGTCATATGGTAATTCTATTTTTAGTTTTCTGAGCCACGTCCATACTATTTTCCCTAATGGCTGCACCAACTTACCCCACCAACAGTGTGGGCAGGTTTGCTTCCCTCCACACTTTCTCCAGCATTTGTTATTTGTAAACGTTTTAATGATGGCCATTCTGACTGGTATATGGTGGTTCTTTGTAGTTTTGATTTGCATTTCTCTAATATTTAGCAGTGTTGAGCATCTTTTCATGTACCTATTGACCATCTGTATTTCTTCTTTGGAGAGATGTCTATTTAGGTCTTCTGTCCATTTTTTTAAATTGTTTTTCTGTTGTTACTGTTCTGATTGTTTTTGTCATTGAGTTGTATGAGCTATTTTTGTATTTTGGAAATTAAACCCTTATTGGTAACATTGCTTGCAAATATTTTATTCCATTCTGTGGGCTGTCTTTTCATTTTGTTTGTGGTTTCCTAGGAAAATCGTATTGTATGTACAATTTTGCATTCCACTTTTGTCACTAAAAACTATACCATAAGTATTTGTTGATGTCATTAAAGACAATTTGAAAATATCTTTTTAATAACTACTTACTATTTCTTTATAGCCAAGATTTATTTAATAGTTTCCTATAAACTGTTTATGGTTTTTAAAAATATCTTGTTTAACCTGTTTGTATACAATAACTGTGTAACTACAGACATGTTCACCTCTCAGAACTTTAATTATCTGATAGGAAACACATGTAATTAAGAGTTCTGACTTCTTAAGGACAAAATGGCTATTCTGAATATTATATAAAATCAAGTGTGAAACAGCATGGTAACGACAAAAACCATCTAGATGTTAACCATCATTATTATCATTAGCAAACTTTATAAAACTTTTAATTTATGATTATTCCTCAGAATAGAATCACAGCAGTGAAATCTCAGGGCTTATTTGAAAACAACAACAACAACACTGTTCTCTAAATTCAGTTCAGTTCAGTCACTCAGTCGTGTCCGACTCTTTGAGTGCATGAATCGCAGCATGCCAGGCCTCCTTGTCCATCACCAACTACCGCAGTTCACCCAAACTCATGTCCATCGAGTCGGTGATGCCATCTAGCCATCTCATCCTCTGTCGTCCCCTTCTCCTCCTGCCCCAAATCCTCCCCAGCATCAGGGTCTTTTCCAATGAGTCAACTCTTCACATGAGGTGGCCAAAGTATTGGAGTTCCAGCTCCAACATCAGTCCTTCCAATGAACACCCAGGACTGATCTCCTTTAGGATGGACTGGTTGGAGCTCCTTGCAGTCCAAGGGACTCTCAAGAGTCTTCTCCAACACCACAGTTCAACAGCATCAATTCTTCAGCACTCAGCTTTCTTTATAGTCCAACTCTCACATCCATACATGACCACTGGAAAAACCATAGCCTTGACTGGATGGACCTTCGTTGGTAAAGTAATGTCTCTGCTTTTTAATATGCTATCTAGGTTGGCCATAACCTTCCTTCCAAGGAGTAAGTGTCTTTTAATTTCATGGCTGCAATCACCATCAGCAGTGATTTTGGAGCCCAATAAATAAAGTCTGACACTGTTTGCACTCTTTCCCCATCTATTTCCCATGAGGTGATGGGACCAGATGCCATGATCTTAGTTTTCTGAATGTTGAGCTTTAAGCCAACTTTTTCACTCTCCTCTTTGACTTTCATCAAGAGGCTTTTCAGTTCCTCTTCACTTTCTGCCATAAGGATGGTGTCATCTGCATATCTGAGGTTATTGATATTTCTCTCTGCAATCTTGATTCCAGCTTGTGCTTCTTCCAGCCCAGCGTTTCTAAACTAGAAGTATCCAAAACACATTCTTGCCTCTTCTCTGTCCCCCTTTCTGAATCTGGGAACCCAAAATAATTCTTTGCATTCTTGCTCTGATGCCATGAAGAGTTCCATGGCTATAAACTTTATTTCTTCAATCACACCCCATCAGCCTGTGCTTTCTCTCCTCCTGGAGTATGGACTAGGTGGTCTTGGATAAAAACATTGAACAAAAATGATTGTGGGTGACAATGAATTATATGCTTCCTCACTGGTAACATAGTTGCCTTTTCATAAGGCTCACTAGAGCCTAAATCTAGAGAATTGGAGCATGGAGTCTTCAAGATTCTCTAGGAAGGTTAATGGGGAAAATTGTTGGTCACTGAGTGTTCAAATCACAGACCGCTTTGCATGTTGTTGTCCTGCCCAAATTCCTTAGTGTGGTATGCAGGGGCCTTAATTATTTACTCCCTGTTTACTTCTTCAGCTTTATCTCTTGCTTCACTGTCCCTCCAATGTGATACTAAAATCATACGGTGGAAGGTCTTGCCATTCCCCCAAATATGTCAGGCTTTCTCCCCCACAAAGCTCCGTACACCATGATTCCCTGCCTTGAACACTCTGTACCTATCCCTCCTCTCTTTATTTGGCTACTCCTACTTACAATGCGGGCATCGTCTTATAAACTACATCTTCTTGGAAGTGGTTCTGTTCCCAAGCCCAAGTTTGATGCTCCCTCTTCAAGCTCCCATGGCACCCTGTCATTACCCTTACTGGATTTAAATTGCCTGTTTATTTGCCTTCTCCCTGATCACATTATGTGGCAGCCATGGGGTTGCATCACTTTGATCTCCCTTCAAGAAAGAGCTTGCTATTTAACTGCAAGGAGTGCAGTTATCTGACAGCCCCCAGCTGTTAATGCCTTCAGAATCTGCCCCAGCTTTCAAGCTGAGACCGTGATCTTTTCCGGAAGCCCCAGCCAATGACTGAGCATAATAGCAGCACTGGGGCCAACTCAACTCCTTCAGTGGGAAAGCTCTGAGTTGGCCAACTTTGTCAGATCTGCATGGTGGTCTGAGGTGCTTTCTGTCTCATCATATTTCTTCCATCTTTCCTCTCACACATGTCATGTCTGCTTTGGGGGCTGAAAATGTTCCCTTCGCAATCTCACCTCCTCACCCTCACTTTCATGGTATTGCTCTCCAATAAACCTCTTGCACTCCTAAATTTATCACTGTATCTGTTTTCTGGAGAACCTAAGACAGATGATAAACTTTTTAAAGGGAAGGGCCGTATTCTTATTCAAGTTGAATCTCCAGCTCCCATAACAACTCACAATAGGATCTCAGTAAATAATTTGGGAAGAATTGAATGAATGAATGAATGAATGCTCAAGATAATGGTTAACTTTAAATGATATCTTGACCTTATGTAATTCACAAATGCCAGTCAACAGTCAAGAACATTCTGATTTGAAGACCCCAATTCATTCATGAAATGCATTGTAGAAATGACATAATTGTGCCTATTGAAGTGGATATTTTCCAACGGTTGGATTAATGCTAAATATAAATTACCCCTTAAGAGAATCTCATGGTCTGTGGTAGTGGAGTATGAGTCATAATAGATGTTTGTATTTGAAATTACAAAATAGCTATAAAATTATTATTTACTATCAAAATAGCAAATTTTAAATAGTATGGCTTATGCCTGGAAACCCTGTCTCAATGTTACTCTATAAAATAAAATCCAAAAGCATTACACATTTTTCAAAACCTGGACCCTCTTTACTTGGCGCCTGGCACACTGCCATCTGTATCAAGGCAGCAGAGCCCCTGCAGACTGTGAACTGCTTGAGGCCAGCATGCCGAGAGCGCACCGAGCACTTCTCTGTGTCTAATCCCCCCCACCCTAACTTAAACTGTAGCTGAAGCTCTGGTACTGTGGCCTCCTGATGCGAAGAACCGACTCACTGGAAAAGACCCTGATGCTGGGAGAGATTGAAGGCAGGAGGAGAAGGGGACGACAGAGGATGAGATGGTTGTATGGCATCATTGACTCAGTGGACATGAGTTTGAGCAAGCTCTGGGAGTTGGTGATGGACAGGGGAACTTGGAATGCTGCAGTCCATAGGGTCGCAAGGAGTCGGACATGACCGAGCAACTGAACTGAACTGACCCTAACTTAACCCCCAGCATCTGTAGGAGCTGCTTTGTATTGGAAAGCAGTGCATTTCAAATGAAATGCAAGCTTCATCACTTACTAATTTTGACCTTCATCGTCTAAAACTTTTCCTTATTTTCCATCTTATAAGAATTAGTAGTGAGATTTGGAGGTCCTGTTTGCTCTCTTCTGCTCTCTCTCTCTCTGCTCTCTGACTCTCTCCTTCCCTCCTTTCCTCACCCTTTCCTCTTCTGATTTTTCCTCCCTCTCTCCCTTTCTTCCCCTCTCCCTTCTTTTTTTTCTTCCTTTTATTTTCCAAACATTTATTACGTATCTACTATGGCAGATGCTTTGGCAGCAGTGGGGAACAAAGCAGACAAGGCTTATGTCCTTCTGGACCTTCACAGTGGGGGTGGAGATTATAAAAAATAAGGAACTGAGTGAAGGGCTGTGGTGGGCCAGAAGCTGCCCCCCTCCCCAGAGACCGTGTCAAATCCCTGGTGTCTGTGAATGTGACTTTACTTGAGGGGGACAAAAGAAGGGGATCTTTGCTGATGTGATTAGGCCCAAGATCTTGAAATGAAGAGACAGCTCTGGTTTATCTGATTGGGCCCTGAACGGACCCTGCCAACAGTCGGGAGATTATTCTGGCCTCTAGAACTGTGAGAACTCATTGCTGTTATTTTCAGCCAGCAAGTTTGTGATCATTTTTTTTTTTTTATCAGCCACGGGAAACAAACATAAGGGGACATAAAACTAGGGGCTCTAATCTAGGTCAGGAGATCCGGGAAATGACTGCATAGACCTTGGTCCTCCCACGTTTTCCTGCCTTCTGCCTTCCTAGCACTTGAGGGTATTGTCTCCATTTCTGGACTCTACATCCTTTCCTCTCTGTTTGATCCAGTCTTGCCTTTCCCTTGTCGGGAAAGTTGGAGATGAATTCTTATAGGTTTGCTTTAGACCCTTCTTGCTAAAGATTCTTGGGTCTACACTCCACATTTCTAGAAGAGCACCACTGACCTGTCTCAGACTGAGTAGTGATAATGACAGAGAGGAGGAGGCAGCCAGGGCCCACTTTGCCAGCAGGTGCTACTTCCTAACATAGGACTCTGTGAATCACTGGCATAAAGGACCCAGGTGAGCATCATGAAAGTGAAAGTCGCTCAGTCATGTCCGATTGTTTGCAACCCCATGAACTATACAGTCCATGGAATTCTCCAGCCCAGAATAGTATAGTGGGTAGCCTTTCCCTTCTCCAGGGGATCTTCCCAACTCAAGTATCAAACCTAGGTCTCCTGTATTGCAGGTGGATTCTTTGCCAGCTGAGCCACCAGGGAAGCCCAAGAATGCTGGAGTGGGTGGCCTATCCCTTCTCCAGTGGATCTTCCCAACCCAGGAATCAAACCAGGGTCTCCTGCATTGCAGGCGAATTCTTTACCGACTGAGCTATCAGGGAAGCCCTGGGCATCACAAAGTGAAAGTGAAAGTGAAGTCACTCAGTTGTGTCTGACTCTTTGTGACCCCATGGACTGTAACCTACCAGGCTTCTCCATCCATGGGATTTTCCAGGCAAGAATACTGGACTGGGTTGCCATTTCCTTCTTCAGGAGATCTTCCTGACCCAGGGATTGAACCTTGGTCTCCCACATTGTAGGCAGACACTTTACCATCTGAGCCACCAGGGAAGTCCACCAGGACATCAAAAGCACTACACTTTAATTGAACTTTTGATACCCTATTGATTGTATGATCTTTGGCAAGTCATTTAAGTTACTTATGCTTCGGTTTCCTTATGTGTGACATGAGCATTTGGGATGGGTTTAACCCTAAAGTTCTCTTGTTTTGTGCCCGTGCTCAGTCATGTCCTTCTCTTTGTGACCCCTTGTGCTATAGCCCGCCAGGCTCCTCTGTCCATGGGATTTCCCAAGCAAGAATACTGGCATGGGTTGCCATTTCCTCCTCCAGGGGATCTTCTTGACCCAGAGATCAAACCCGAGTCTCCTGCATTGCGGGCAGATTCTTTACCCACTGAGAAGTTCTCTTCTGGCTTTAAAAAGAATCCTCATTTCATAGTCAAACATTTTTCACTTTTGTGGAAAAATATTTTATGCAAATTGACTTGGGATCCTATATAATTTTGTAAATAAGTTCTGCAACACACATTATCTGGAAGGAAGGAGATCTGAACACTTAGGTACTATGTGTCTGCTGGTTTTTCCCAGCCCGGGTAATTCCCCATATCAGATACACAGGTAATCACTGATCTTGACTGTGCTCCCAAAACACACAACTCAACCTTTGAGAATTAATTTTTTAAAAGTGTCATGTGTTTCACAGTGTCATGTCCATGGGTAAACTTAAGTAGTATAAGGTAAATTATTCAACTGAAAGAGGTTCTCTGTCATACTTCCTTAATAAATTGACAATTAACAGGTGCTGGGCCATGCCTGTGTTGGATTATTCATCATTCTAACAAATCTCTGGATCTGTGCTCTAGGCAGACTGGGTTGAAACATGCCTGCTCTTCCCTCACTCTCCTTTCTCTTGTCTCTCCCCTACAAACTGCATGACACTGGATAATATTAATTACTTCAGTTCAGTTCAACAGTCGCTCAGTCATGTCCAGCTCTTTGTGACTCTATGGACTGCAGCACACCAGGCCTCCCTGTCCATCGCCAACTCCCAGAGTTTACTCAAACTCATGTCCATTGAGTCGGTGATGCCATCCAGCCATCTTATCCTCTCTTGTCCCCTTCTCCTCCTGCCTTCAATCTTTCCCAGCATCAGGGGCTCTTCAAATGAGTCAGTTCTTTGCATCAGGTGGCCAAAGTGTTGGAGTTTCAGTTTCAGCATCAGTCCTTCCAATGAATATTTGGGACTGATTTCCTTTAGGGTGGACTGGTTGGGTCCCTTATATACATCAATAGATATTTTCATCAAGTGGCCCACTTCTTTGCCTGGCACTGCAAGAATCAGAAACGTATAAGACATGAGTGGTCCATGCCATCAAAGAACTACCTGTTCAAAGATAGCCAAACACTCATGTCAGCAGTAAGGACCTATATAGGAGTATTTGAATTTGTTGTAGAAACAAAGGACAGAAAGCAGACACTGTGGTCTGAAATCTAGTCCATGGATATAAGTCATCCATAGGGATCCTGGAGTCGAGCACAATTTATCCAGTAAAGCAAGAGCACAGTAGATGTTAATTGATGGTAAATGTATGGTTGAAAGTGGGTAAGGATGGTCAGGAGAAGGTTTCCAGAAGAGAAACTTGAGTTAGGATGTAAAGGATTGAGAGACATTAGATGACATAAGGCAAAAGGAAACTTCTAGAGGAATATAAGCAGCATTGCTAAAATAGACTCTGCCTAGAAGTAAAAGTAGGATTTGAATGGAGAATTAATGCTAAGGTTGATTCTCTAAAGGTTAACACCATTTCAGTCCATGGCTTATACATTGTTGAATACTCAGAGTCTGCTTCTAGCATTTGTTAATTTTGGCAGTGGAAACAAGAAATCCAAGGACCTGGGAGAGAGGCATGGCCTCCCTCTGCGGCTGACCTGCAAAAACTTTCTTAAGTAGGTGCCAAGGTTTTCATGTGTTTCTAAAACTTCCAAGTGTATAGTGAGAATCATATATACAGCTGGAGGTACAAGATTTGTGTGGACTTCCCTAGTGGCTCAGTCGGTAAAGAATCTGTCTGCAGTGCAGGAGACATGGGTTCAATCCTTGGGTCAGGAAGATTCCCCTGGAGAAAGAAATGGCAACCTATTCCAGTGTTCTTGCCTGGGAAATCCCATGGTCAGAGGTGCCTGGTGGGCTGCAGTCCATGGGGTCACAAGAGTCAGTCATGACTTAGCAACTACCAACCACCACCACAAGATTTGTGTAGCTATCAGCAGCTGAGCCTAAAGAGGTATTGCTTCATGGTAAGACAAGCTGTGGTGTCATCCTAGGACATGTGCCATTGAGAATTGTCCCAATTCCCCAAAATTCCCCAAAATTTCCAGAAACCAGTGACAAAGGATGACCAGGACCATGACTCTTCCTAGACCTCCTTTATTCTTCTCTGTGGGCTTGGTTCTCTACATCTGAATGTCTTTCTTGTCTTTCTTTCTTGCTCACATCCTTAATAGTTGTCATGGAGTCAGGTGGCTTAGCAGAGATAAATTAACTGTGATGATGCTCCATTTAGGATCCATATGGTTTCTATTACTCAGTGAATCAGAACATTCAGACTTTGTATGTAAAAAACATTCACCAGGGTTCTTTGGACCTCATTCCTGTCCCTTTAACCTGCATCTCAGTTTCTGCACTTGTATTTTTGCATCATGGAAAGTTAAACATCAGACTGTTGGGAGGCAGTTTGGTATATAGAATATTGACTTCATAACTGAGAACCTTGGCTTGAGACTAGATTGTGTCACAGATGAGCTCTCTGGCCCTCCCCCTGCCTAAACTTCATTCCCCAAAACCATAGCAAAAAAGGAACAAGAGTACTTAACCTGTTATCCTCCCAGGATTATGGAGAAGAATCTAGTGGGATAGTGCACGTGACAGCCTTTGTAGAATGTAAGGCACATATATATGTTAAGAAGTTGTTCTTCTTTTTGAGTCTTCTCTAAGCATATGACAGTCTCAAATTACTATTTCTGTTCCATTATACAAATAGCTATTGAAATCCCAAGAATTCCATAAAACCTGAGTCAGGTGAGTGTTGACAATGTCTGTTGAATTTCACAATCTCTTAGAATTTGATTCTATAGCTTATCTTTTATGCCAATATCTAAATTTATTCTTGCCCCTGTGGCTAACACTTTGGTGTGCTCAGTTATAGCCACTGAATTAATATACGAGTGAGTCAGTGTCTATTAGCCAGGATAGTCTAGGCTGTGCTTCAGTAACAGAAAAGGTGTGAAACCTCAGTAAGTTAATCTCATAAAACTTTATTTCTCACTTATGTAAAATCTGATGCAGACCAGTGAGGCTGGGGAAGGTCTCCAGAGATTCAGAGGGTCAGAGTTTTTTCTGCACTGGAATCAAGACTTGGTTTCCAAGATTGCCACAGGGAAGGAAATGAAAAATGGAGAAAGCTCAGAACTTTTAATTGCCCTGACTTGGACGTGACAGGTGTCTTTTCCACTCACAGCCTATTTTGTTGTTGTTGTTGTTGAGTGGGCAAGTCATGTCCAACTCTTTGCAACCCCATGGGCTGCAGCACGCCAGGCGTCCCTGTCCTTCACCATGTCCTTCCCTGTCCTTCACTCTCCTAGAGTTTGCTCAAACTCATGTCCATTGAATTTGTGATGCCATCCAACCATCTCATCCTCTGTCATCCCCTTCTCCTCCTGCCTTCAATCTTTCACAGCATTAGAGTCTTTTCAAATGAGTCAGCTCTTTGCATCAGGTGGCCACAGCCTATTGGCCAGAACTAATCGTAGAGACCAACCAGACTGCAAAAGAGGCTACAGAATGCAGGGGCAAATGCTGAGTGCCAGACTATTTGCTGAGTGCTAACTTCTCTGCCTGTGAAGAGCTGGCTCATTGGAAAAGATCCTGATCTGGGAAAGACTGAGAGCAAGAGGAGAAGCGAGTGACAGAGGAAGAGATGGTTGGATGGCATCACTGACTCGGTGGACATGAATTTGAGCAAGCTCTGGAAGTTGATGGTGGACAGGGAAACCTGGAATGCTGCAGTCCATGGGGTCACAAAGAGTCAGATATGACTTAGCGACTAAACAACAACTTCTCTGCAACACAACATGGCCCTCCATCTCAGCAAGGGTCTTGCCTATTATATTCCAAGTACTGTCCTAGCATAGGGAAACAGAGCAATATGTAAGGCAGACAGATTCCCTGATTTGGGGGAGGATATGTTGAGGTGAAAGGTTGAAAACATTCTGGCTGCACTCTGATGTTACAGTACATTGTTCTGTCTGTACTTCCACTTCAGTTATTGTTTATCCCTGCACTTCATTTGTGCCTTTTTCAAGGGTGTCCAAGTTCTTGGAAGAATAGAACCAGGTCCATTCTGATCATTCTGTGCTCCTCCCTGGACAAATGACACTTGCTTGTCTTGCTTCAGCTCATGTCTGCTGGTCATGAGGGTCAGAAGCCCCTGTGGTTTCAGCTTGAAGGAGGGAAGGAAAGCTTGGAGGCAGCGCCTTCCAGCTGGCCTTGTTTAGATTGGCACCATCTCTGTAAGCAACCATGACTCCAGAGCTGCTGGAAAATGTGCTTATCACCCTAGGGGGCTGAGCAGGAAGGGGACGGTCCCAGCTGATAGCACTTGAAAGAGAGCTAATGGAAAACTGGCTTCAGCCTTTTGGTGGATAAGCAGAAGGAAGATGTGGGGCCCAGCCTAGGGGAATGAGCAAGCTATGATATTATTTTCACAATCATAGCCAGAGAGAAAGGAAAACTACTGTTAGTTTTCATTGGCTGAATGGGAGAAATACACAATTATGTTTCCTTTCTCGGCTAGTTCCTTGTGACAGTCCTCATCTTCGATCACTGGAGTTCACTTCAGCTTAAAGGAAATAATTTTTTTCCTTATCTACCAAAACCCTGACACCAGTCTCTGGGTCGACTTCACCCAACCTGACTTGTTCCTCTAATGCAGACTGGCATGTCTTGATTCTCTGCACTGCACTTGATACTTGCACTAGATATTGTTAGCATCCATGTGTACCACCTCGGTCTCCAGTTCACCTTCTGTCACATGGGCAGAAAGCTAAAAGCTACATCCCCCAGACTCCCCTTGCTGTTGAGTCTAGGTGCAATGGAGGATTCTTCCATGAGATGTCCTCCCATGAGATTAGAAAGTGGAAGGGAGAAGTACCATCATCTCCAGGGCTGGCCTTGGTTGATGTACACAATTGTCACATGGGAGCTTGTGCAGTGACCAGGGAAGCTGGTCTGGGAATGAGATTTGAGGCCGTGGAGCAGCTGGGCTGTGAGCATGCTCTTCTGCAGCTTCTGAATTGGAGGTGGCAGCTGCAAGAGAAGCTTTGACGCCTAGAGGTGGCCCCTGTTTCGAGTTCCTGCCTGTCTTCCTGCAATTTTGTAACCACTTACTTCACTACTTTAAGTCCTATTCTGCTTGAAATATTAGAGTGGTTACTATTCCTTGTGCTTATTTCCTGACCCACATGGTGCTGCTATACACTCTTTCACTTGAATGTTCACTGACTACACCTGGCCCAAGTCACACACCTGCCATTGGGTAGTCAGGAAACACATGCTCAGATCCATGTTCTTACCCCTAGTCCAGGCTGCCTCCTTCCTTATCATTTAAGGCTCAAATCAAGTTTGACCTCCATTCTCACTCTATTCCCGATTCCTCCATTCCAAGCAGATGTCTGTCCCATACCTCTTCATGTTGATTCATTCTGCCTAATATTGATACTTAATTTTCCTCTCTAATCTTTGCTCCACAAAATGAAAAAAAAAAAAAGCTCCACATATACATAAATTGTACATATGTAAAAAATATACATATACACATTCTTACTATTTTCCATTATGATTTATCACAGGATACTGGATATAGTTCCTTGTGCTCTACAGCAGGATCTTGTTGTTTATTCCTTCTATATGTAATAGTTTGTATCCACTAATCCCAAACTCCCAGTCCATCCCTTCCCCATCACCCCTTAGCAACAAGTCTGTTTTCTATGTCCTGTGTCTCTTCCTGTTTCATGAGTAAGTTTGTGTCATATTCAGATTCTACATATAAGATTCCACACCTGATATTATATGGTATTTGCCTTTCTGATTGCTTCATTCAGTGTGATAATCTCTAGGTCCATCTATGTTATTGCAAGTGGCATTATTTCATTCTTTTTTATGGCTGAGTGATATTCCATTGAGTATATATACCACATCTTCTTTATTCATTCCTCTGTTGATGGACATTTGGGTTGTTTCCATGTCCTGGCTATTGTGAATAGTGCTGCAATGAACATTGGGGTGTGTGTATCTTTTTGAATTATAATTTTGTCTGGATATACACCCAGGAGTGGGATTGCTGGATCACATGAATCTCTATTTTTAATTTTTTAAGGAATTTCCATACTGTTCTCCATAGTGGCTATACCAATTTACATTCCCACCAACAGTGTAGATGGGTTCCCTTTTCGCCACACCCTCTCCAGCATTTGTTATTTGTAGAATCTTTAATGATGGCCATTCTGATCAGTGTAAATCTTGGTGTAGTTTTACTTCCCTCAGGTGTATTCTTTGTATTTGTTGGATGGCCCTATGCTAACTTGTAGAGCGTAAGAACACATCACTCTTCTTCACTTAAGCTGATACTGCTCCTACTGTATGTATAACCCAGTGTCTGTAGGGCAGTGACAAGCACTATTGGGAAATGGAGGTGCACATTCTAGTGGAGGAAGAACCCCTATTACCAAAGAAATGGAGGGGGAAGAGGAGGCAGAAAGAAACTGCCTTGGAATTTGTCCAAACAGGAAGCCCTGGGTTTTCTTCTCAGCTGACTTGATCACAGTTCTATTCTAAATTTCACATGGTCTCCTGCCATGATTTCACAGCAGGAATCAAAAGTGACTCCCCCTGCCCCAATTTACATAGCTGCAGCTGGGCTAGGGACCCAGCTCCAGGAGCGAAGATGCCAGCTGCGCATCCTACCAGGTTTCCTCAAGGGGAAACTTTGAAGTCATTTTGAAAGGTTAAAGGAAACTTGAACCAGTCTGGAAGCTGCTGGAAATATCCAACATGTACTTGATTTCTTTCCAGTCTAAGGAGAAAGCCTAAAGGATGGAGAAGCTATAGCTCATTGGCTAGAGAACACCAGGGAAATCAGAAATCAGTGGCGAATATCTGGTTTTGCAACTGGAAAAGTTCTCTCGGTGGTGAAGTTCCATCTTCTCCTGAGAGTCCCCTTGGGACTTTCCCACTAGATCTCATTCCTTAGTTTTGGTACTGGTTTTAGCCTTTTGGTTCATGAGAATTGATGTGAGCATCAACAGTGAAACCAGCTTCACAGTGACAAGATTGGGCAGATGAACAAAGGTTGTGGGGAGTGGGAGGGAAAGGAATGAGGGAGGTATTGTGTGGGAGGAGAGGGGGAAGAAGGTGTGAGGGTTCTGAGAACACAAAGAGGAAGAAAGTAGATACAAACAACTTTTCTCCAATGGAAAGAAAGGTCATTGTTTAAGCCCCTTCAAGACCGAACCTGGGGCTTCCCTGGTGGTCCAATGATTAGGAATCCTCCTTGTAGTGCAGGGGTCACCTGGTGCAGGAAGATCCCACATGCCATGAAGCAACTGAGCACGAGCAGCTACTAAGCCTGCAATCCCTAGAGCCTGTTCTCCACAACAAGAGAAGCCACCACAATGAGAAGCCCTGCTCACTGCAATTAGAGAAAGCCTTCATGGAGCAACACGAAGACCTAGTGCAGCCAAAAAAAAATTTTTTTTAATTGAAAAATAATTTTTAAAAAGATCCAACCTGATAAACTCTTGTAATACTGTTTGGATCTCTCACTTTGTACAGACCAACTGGAAGGTCCTGTGGAATCGTTTATTATTTGTGCCAGCTCGTATTTGATTTCACAATTAGACCGCCAGCTCCTCCAGTCACTTCTCCAGTCATACCTGTGTGGTCTCTGGACCAGCAGCGCCATCACTAGGGAGCTTGTTAGAAATGCAGACTCTCAGGCCCCACTCTATAAACGTGCTGAATCGGAATCTGCATTTTAACAAGATCTCTGTATGATTCGTGTGTCCAGTAAAGATTGAGAGGCAGGGCCCTACAACTCCAGAAACAAACGAGGGAAAGAGCGACAGTGAGGGGGTGAGCTGACTCTCTGGAGGCTGGTGCATAGGAGTGTGTACTTGCCAGAGGCTCTATTCTTTAACATATGGATGGAGGTTAACCGATAAATAAGCTGGTAGTAGACTGATGCACACCAGGAAAATTTGGTTGTCCTCTAAGCCAGTGGGTCTCAGTTTAGTGTATATCAAAATCATCTGGAAAACTTGTTAAGCCCCAGATTGCTGTGCCCACTCTCTCCCAGGTTTCTGATTCAGTAGGTCTAGGGTGGGCCTGGGAATCTGCATGGACATCCAGTTCCTAGGTGATGCTGAATGTGCTGATCCGGGACAACACTTTGAGAACCACGTCCCCAAGCAATAAAGGCATTCGGATCAAAAGAATCTCCCTTCTGCAGATCGTTTGGAATCATCATGGCCTCCAATCCCACACTGAATTTGCCACGGGAGACCAGACCACTTTACAGTTACTTCCAGAAAGAGGCCCTCGTGGGAAAGCCCTGATGCATTTTGACCAGCTGTGTTGGGTTGGGAGCTAATTAGGAGGGAAGCTAGAATGGTCCTGCTTTCCCAGCCGTGTTATCCAGCAAACCCGGAGACAGTGCGCTGGTGAAGAAAATTACAGAGATGAGACCCGGAAGCTTCCATTTCATTGGGGGGAAGGTTTTGTCTTTTCTTTACAGGAGAAAGCTAACATTTCCCATCTCTCCCTTCACCAGAAGTAGGCAAGCATAAAACCAAAGTCAATTTCTTACAATTTAAATAGCCTCAGTACCAACCAATTATACTCCTGGACATGAGAAACAGCTGTTGTAACATTAGAGCTCCAACAGTTTCATCTCAGCTATTTAAAGGGATAAAAGAGCCAATATTTTCATTCCCTTGTGATATTATCAAGACATGATAAACAACAAAGACTGTAGTATTAATTACATTAATTTGGAGAGGAGAGAGACCACTTTAATTGCTCCAAGCTGGAGAATAATTTTTTATGGGCAGGCAATCATTCCATAAATTCACATTAGAAAAGGTATTTTGTCTTTCTCTATCAGCAGCAAAATTTCTGGAAGCAAAAAATGACCACCCCATTTTAAGATGGATTTCAATGGGAAAAAAAATATTCTCACTGTTTCCTTGTGTCATTCATTGAACCCTGACTTGTTGAGCTATTTGAGAGAAAGAAGCATAGAAAAGGTATTTGTCTTGAAATAATTCGTGATCTATAAAAGGAAGTAGGACTGACACAGCTAGATTTAAATGCTTTCTCATATGCAGAATGGATTTAGAGTGTGTCACCTCCCTCTTAGGGTCAAGAAGACCAAATGAATGATGTACATCAAAATGCTTTGTAAACTAGAACATCGTACAAAAATGAAAAGGGAAAAATCCTTTATCAAGTGCTTTCTACATGGGGCACTGAGCTGGGTCTTGACTTCTATGACTCTATTTTAATATTCATAAGAAATCTTAGGAAGAAAAATAACATTAAAAAATGAGAGAATGTAACAAATAGGTGATGAAAATGCCAATTTTGTCAATGTGGAAATTATTCAGATAAAATTATACAGTTCTGATTAATGTGATATATACAATACTATTCATGACTACATAATCCGTCTCACCCCAAAACACATAATAAATGCATACTGACCACTATGCAGGCATGCTCGGTTGCGTCTGACTCTTTGTGACCCCATAGACTATAAAGTGTCAGGCTCCTCTGTCCATGGAATTGTCCAGGCAAGCATACTGGAGTGGGTTGCCATTTCCTCCTCCAGGGGATCTTCCCTACCTAGGGATCAAACCCAAGTTTCCTGTGTTGGCAGGTGGATTCTTTACCACTGAGCCATCGGGAAAGCCACATACTCACTGCTACATGGTCACATGAAATCACCCACACATTAACTATAGTTTTGGTAATGAAAATACATGCAAGTAAATCTACCCACCAAAAGCTCCTAGGATTAATAACATTTGGCTCCAGGGGTTGTGACGGAAGAGGAGAATTTAGGGTGGTTCCAGAAAGAAGTCCAAAGAGCTGTTGAATGTAGCAAGTAGTGTTCTGGCTTTGGAATAGACATTTGTATTTCAGGTCTTAGAGGATGCCATCCAGATTTCTGGAAGTATATGTTCTGGAAACTCTCTGTGAACCTTGGTAACACTGTCACATTTTCCAGGTTCCCCTGCCATTTCTTCCAGAGTTAGTATGGAGCAGTGTGGGGAATGGGTCTTCAATCCTCTTAATGCTCTGGAAATGCTAGTTGACGGCAGGAGCAATTGACACACAACTAATAATATCACACTAAAGAAGAAGGGATTCAAAGAAATGAAATGTACACTTTAGGATTGTGCATTCCCCAGTTGCTGGCACCAGGGGCACTGCTATATATGGGAAGCCGTCACTGAAGGATGAAAAACTGAGTATTGCAACATTCTGAACCACAGGATTCCTTTTTATGTAGAAATATCTTTATAAGTTAAATGTCCAATAGGGGATTGCTTAAGCAAAATGTGGAACAACTGTATAACCAAAAAAATCATGCACTAGAACTGTGTGAGTCAATATGGAATAAGTCAATATGTGTGAAGTATATTGCAGGAGAGAATTTCAATTGCAAAATAATGTTGTTCAGTATGATCTCACTTTTCTCCAAAAATGTGTTAATATGAATAGGAAAATGTTAGAAGTATATGTATATGGAAATTTTAACACTGGTTGTCACTTGATAATGGGATTTCAGGTCATTTTTATCACCTCTTCGCTTATCTACACTTTTAGGATCTTCTACAATAATATGTGGGTAGAATAATATATATACATATATATATATATATATATATAGTTTTGTAATGCCCCAGTGAGACAGTCATATGACTATCATCCACATTTTTTTGGAGCTTGTTGTTAACTACTTTTAAAAGCGTAATTTTCATAAACACATAAACAACTGCAAAGAAACCACTTGTGGCCTAGCCAGAACCCCGTCTTTTTGTCTTGCTAACACACTCCAAATATTATCTGTCTATTGAGCAGTGACTTGCTAGGAAAAGTAAGCTCAGCTCTGATAGATTAGTCACAGTGATGGTTAATTTTGTGTCGACTCGACCATGGGGTGCCTAGATATTTGATTAAACTGAATGTGTCTATGAGGGTGTTTCTGAATGAGATTTAACACTTGAGTCAGTTGATTTAGTGAAGCAGGTTGCCCCCCTCAGTGTGGATGGGCTTCATCCAAACCAGTAGCCTGCCTAGATCAAGAAAATCTTCTCTCTTTCCTGACTATTTTAGAGCTGGGACATCGGTATTCTTCTGTTTCTAACTCACACTTGTACTGAGACTGGACCTTATACCAGCAGTTTTCCTGAATCTGAGCCTCCAGCTTGCGACTGTGGAGCTTAGGATTTGTCAGCTTCCATCAGCACGTGAGCCAAGACCTTATAAAAAATCTCTTTACATAAAAAATTTAAGAATACATATAATTATATCACACAGACATATACATATATATATATTTTTTTCTCCTCTATTGATTCCATTTCTCTGGAGCACCCAGACTAATGCAGTCAGTCATGGTCACTGCATTCTCTTTTGCTGGTGATTTATAGCATGGACTCACTTCTGGTCAATGAAATGTAAAGAGATACTGGGGAGAGGGTGTTCTGTGGCACTTTTCCTCTTTAATTAGAAGGAGAGTGGCATGGCCAAAAGTTGTTGTGGCTCCTCTTTCTTCCTGTTTTTGGTTGGGTTATGTGAGGACAAAATGCCTAGAGCTGGTGTAGCCGTGTGTTAGTTAGTTACTCAGTCATGTCTAACTCTTTGCGACCATGTGGACTATAGCCCGCCATGCTCCTCTGTCCATGGAATTCTCCAGGAAAGAATACTGGAGTAGGTAGTCATTCTCTTCTCCATGGGATCTTCCTGACCCAGGGATCAAACCTGGGTCTCGTGCATTGCAGGCAGATTCTTTACCATCTGAGCCACCAGGTGTAGCCATATTATAGCATTATTGCCAACTTTACTGACGCATTAAAGATAGAAAAATGGGGACTCTGAGTTCTTTTTTTAAATTAAGTTATAATTAACATACAGTATTGTAATACTTTCAGGTACACAACATAGTGATTCAATATTTTTATACGTTATTAAATGATCACCACAATACAGGCTGTATTCCACACGTGTATGTTATATCCCCACAACTTATTTATTTTTATTAACTGTAAGTCCATACCTCTTAATCTCCTTCACCTCTGTCATCTGCTGCCCCAGCCTCCCTCCCGTGTGGCAACTACCAGTTTGTTCTCTGTATCTACGAGTCTATTTTTGTTATGTTTTGTTTGTTTTGGTTTTTACATTCCACATGTAAGTGAAATCATATGTATTTACTTTTCTCTGACATTTTTCACTTGGCATGATACCCTCCAGTTCCATCAACATTGCTGCAAACAGCAAGATTTCATTCTTTTTATGAACTGAGTAATATTCCATTCTATGTGTGTGTGTGACTGTATATATAGTCTCTCACACACATCCTGTCTTCTCTTGGATTCTTTCCCTGTGGTTTGATGGATTACTTTAGTATTACTGGGCTTCCCAGGTAGCACTAGTGGTAAAGAACCTATCTGCCAATACAGGAGACATAAGGGATGAGGGTTCGATTCCTGCGTTGGGAAGATCCTCTGGAGAAGATAATGGCAACGCACTCTAGTATTCTTGCCGAGAGAATCCTATGGACTGAGGAGCCTAGTGGGATTGTTTCTTCTTTGTGTGTGTGTGTGCGTGCTCAGTTGTGTCCAACTCTTTGTGACCCCATGGACTGTAGCCTTCCAGGCTTCTCTGTCCATGGGATTTCCCAGGTAAAAATACTGAAAAGTGGGTTGCCATTTCCTCCTCCAGGAGATCTTCCTGACCCAGGGATCAAACCAGCATTTCCTGCATTGGCAGGCAGATTCTTTACCACTGAGCCAAGGAGGAAGGAAGGCCTTTATTTTTATGTATCCATTGTAAGTTTTTGGTTTATGGTTACCATTAGGCTCTTCTATGGCAACCTGTATGTATAGTCTTCAATTTTAAGCTAGTAGTTGCTTGAGTTTGAAGACATTTTAAAAGCACTGTATTTTTACTCCTCCTCCCAATGTTTCATATTTTTAATATCATATTTTATATTTTGCTGCTACTGCTGCTAAGTCGCTTCAGTTGTGTCCGACTCTGTGCGACCCCACAGATGGAAGCCCACCAGGCTCTCCCATCCCTGGGATTCTCCAGGCAAGAACACTGGAGTGGGTTGCCATTTCCTTCTCCAATGCATGAAAGTGAAAAGTGAAAGTGAAGTCGCTCAGTTGTGTCTGACTCCTAGCGACCCCATGGACTGCAGCCTACCAGGCTCCTCCGTCCATGGGATTTTCCAGGCAAGAGTACTGGAGTGGGGTGCCATTGCCTTCTCCATTTTATATTTTGTGTACCCCTTAATTATTCACTATAGTTATAGTTGACTATACTACTTTTGTCTTTTAACCTTCATTGTAGGTTTTTTAAGAAGCTGATCCACTACTTTTGCTATTTGCCTTTACCAGCAAGATTTTTCCTTTTATATATTCTTATTTAGTTATAGCCTTTTTATTCTACTAAAAGAAGACTCTTAGGGCCAGTTTAGTGGTGATGAACTCCTTTAGTTTTTCTGTTTCTGGGAAACTCTTGATCTGTCTTTCAGTTCTGAATGGTAACCTTGCCTGATAGAGGACTTTAGGTTGTAAAATTTTTTCCTTATAATAATTTAAATATATCCTTCCACTCCCTCTGGCCTGTAAAGTTTCTGCTGAAAAATCAGCTGAAACACCTATGGGGTTTCCTTTGCGTGTAATTGGTTGTTTTTCTCTTTCTGCCGCCTGGATTCTTATTGATACTGTTAACCTGCGTCACCAACCAAAGACAATTTCTAGACCATCAGTTAAGTGAGAAACTAAGGGTAAGATGTTTTATTTAAAGCACTTTTGAGTTTGCCTGTGATGTTTCTTATATCAGTAACTAGCCAAGTAACAAACTTGTGGACACAGTGGCGTAAGGAGAGGGACAAATTGAGAGAGTAGCGTGGAAACATATACATTATCATATGTAAAATAGATAGCCCATGGGAATTGGTTGTATAATGCAGGGAACTCAAACTGGTGCTCTGTGACAACCTAGAGGGGTGGGATGGGGTGGGAGGTTGGAGGGAGGTTCAAGAGGGAGGCCACATGTATATACCTATGGCTGATTCTTGTTGATGTATTGTAAAGCAATACAATATTGTAAAGCAATTATCTTCCAATTAAAAGTAAATAAATATAAAAAGAAACTAGCCAAAGAAAGAAAAAGTATAACCCCTTCCCCACTATTATCATATTTTGTTAATCTTTGTAAAAATTTGCTCTTTATAATCATTTCAGCCACAAAGTTAGAAACTTTAAAAGATAAATCATTTGCTGTTTGCCAGTAGGTCACTGGAGTAGCCCCTGCAGGAAGACAAATACATGGAACGAGACCCCTTCTGCCAGTGACATTGTGCTCACATTGTGAGGGACCGGACACATATCTGTAGTTGGAAGAGAAAGAGGAAGTGAAGAAAAGGCTCCCTTTTTTTTTTCATGAGTGATACCAATGCCGCTGAACCACTCGGAGACTTCAGAGTTCCTTGGGGAAGCAATCATTCCAGCTTGTAAAGGGTAAAACTGGTTTTCTCTGGCAGCATGGTTTTATAGTAAATTTCATCTCATCATGTCTCCAGCAAGGAAAACCTTTATTTTAAAAGGTTTAAAGTGGGAAACAGTTTATTGATGACACTGGCCATGAAGCCAGAAGAGGCACACAGGTACCTGCAGCCTTGGGTCTTGGCGGCTTGCAACCAAGCCCCCCCCACCCCGCCACAGGAGACTTGGGAAGGGGCCAGGAAAATGGCTGAGTTGCAGAACTTGATGTTGGCTGCTTGGCCATGGGGCCACTTCATTACTGTAGGGACATTCATTCTGGGACAGTTAATGACCACTCCCTAGAGCCAAATGAATTGAATACTTGGGTGAAGTCTTGAAAACGAGACCTGGACAGTAGTAAATCTATTGACAATAAGACTCAATGGGCTTAGAGAAATAAGACAGCAATTCTAGATGTGTGCCTCCTTTCACTGATTATAAGCAGCACTGAAAAGTGAATGAAAATCAACTTATCATAAAGAAACTCCCATCCTGCTAGTGGCCTGTATCATTTCAAAGATGATTTACCAGGCTGATTGATTTTCAAGATGTACTTGTTTCCAAACCTTTGACCTAAAATTTTTATCTTCCCAACCCTCTGGTAAAATTACATTAAGTTAGGGATTCATTCACTCCTTCCCTCATTCATTCCACATGAATTTTATGCACACTTAACAGTGTGGCAGGTACTGTGCCAGGTGTGCAGGCAACAGAGGTGAAACATAGATCATCCTTGTCCTTATGAAGTTAACAGTCCTTCTGAGACTTCTAGTGTCTCAACCAACAGATGAAATAAGATAAGAGCAGCATAACTATAGAGACATGGACAGGAATGCTTGACGCCAGATGAAATGATCAACTTCACACAGAGGGGATTCAGTAAAGGGAGCCGTTCATGCCATGCAGTTCTCTTCCACAGCTTTAGCAAGCCGAAGTGATCCATTTTCAGATTTCACTAAATTAGTTGGTCTTAAAGCAAGACTTGGCTTAAACCATATATCTACTCCATTTTATTTTAATTGGCTTTTCTTGAGAATATGGGTTTATCTATTAGCCATTCATTCAGCAAAAGTTTATTGCACACAATTACATGCTGGGTAGGTTGGAGAATTCTGGCTTTCAGTGTGAGTAAAGGAAAGAAGAGGTGAAGATTGGTTTGAAGGGAATAAAGGGAATAACAGGAATAATTGTGAGTCTAGGTCAATTCCATATTGGTGACTAAGAGAATATTTAGGAGCCTGGGCCTCATACATTTAAAAAGCAATTTCCCAACTGGTGCACATCACTTTCTTTCCAATTAAAGGGAGGATCCCAGTGCTGCATTCAAATCAGTAACTGAACTTCCTCATAAAAACAGCTCAGTCAACATAATATTGCTTCCCTTGTGGTTCAGATGATTAAGAATCTGCCTGCAATGCAGGAGACCTGGGTTTGATCCCTGGGTTGGGAAGATCCCCTGGAGGAGGAAATGGCAACCCACTCCAGTATTCTGGCCTGGAGAATTCCATGGACAGAGAAGCCTGGTGGGCTATAGTCCATGGAGTCGCAAAGAGTCGGACATGACTAAGTGACTAACACACCCACACACAGCTTAATATTAATGATTTGACTTAAGGCCCTACTTCTGCACACACACATATGCTACACACACACATATATGTAGTACATATGATACATTTATAGCTTTCTAGAAATTGATTTATGATTTAGACAAAAAGGACAGACAGCACTAATACCATGATAAGTGTGAAAGAGAAAGTGTTAGTCACTCAGTTGTGTTGCACTCTTTGTGACCCCAAGGACTGTAGCCCACCAGGCTCCTCTGTCCATGGGGTTCTCCAGGCAAGAATACTGGAGTGGGTTGCCATTCCCTTCTCCAGGTCATCTTCCCCACCGAGGGACTGAATCCCAGTCTCCCACTCTGCAAACAGATTCTTTACCATCTGAGTCACCAGGGAAGCCCAATACCGTGATAACTTGCCCACATTTTAAAGATCCTTCTCCCCTGGCAATCTCAAGCATGTTACTCTGAATTCCACCCTGAGAAAGGCTTGGAAACAAGCCTGGAAGGAGAAGAGACCCAAAGAGCCAAGGGGCGTGTGTAGTGGGACTGGTAGAATGTACCAGAAGCTCCCAGAATGTGACAAGGGGACTTCCATTTGAAGGGTGTGGGGAAAAAATAAATTAGACAGCAACTGAATTCTTCAGTCAGGTTGTTGGGCAGGAGTTTAGATGCACTCTGCTCGTGTAAGGAGTTGTTGTTGTTTTTTTTTAAGAACACCCAAGTGGAGAACACGGAGATATAATTTTTCTTGACACACCAGTGTGCAACGAGAACATTTATTTAGTAACATTCGCCTCTCTGCACCCTGAGCAGCTGTTCAGCTCCAGCAAACACTCCTCCTTTCTGCCGGGGAAGGAGAAGCGTGCCGCACGAACCTTCTGGAGTTGCCAGCAAGAGATAGAGCTGGGGCCAGCCTTCCAGAGCCGCCCCTCCCTCTCCCCTCCACCAGGCAGCAGGGGGTCCAGCACCACTGTGGTCAGGAAGGGGAAGATGCTCAGAGGGAAGACCAACCAGAGAGTCCTGTCTCACCGCAGAGGAAGAACACTTGAAGTTCAATCCTCCTCAAAAGCAGGGGGCAGGAAAGAGAATCCCTTGAAATTAACCCCCCTGCTTTGCTCCATGAGGTTGTAAGTCACTAGGCAGGGTTAGGGGCCGTTGGGGAACTATTTTGTATTGCCTAGAGGGTAGACTTCTGGGACGTGGAAGACAAGATGTATCAACCTGGGGTCAAGTCATGCTTTTCCAAGGAGGGACAGAGTGGACATCTGGTTTTCTAGGTTCATAGTTAGCTTCTTGACAGTTTTTGTCAGGTGCCTCGGGTGTACAGGTGGTGGTTAGGATGGGCCAGGGTGGGGAAAGGCCCTGTGTAAATACAATACTTGATCCAGTCAAGGATTGTTTCCTGGGTTTCCTTCTTCCTCTTCTCTTTCTTCCCTCCCTCCTTCCCTCCTTCCCTCCCTCCTTTCCTTCTACTATGTGTAGTGCTGTTACTCAGAGTGTGGTCCTCTATGGGCAGCATCACTTGAGAACTTGATAGAAATATAAATTCTTGGGTCCCACCCCATATTCCCACAGGAGGTAATCTCTAAGACTAGGCAGAAAGATGTCAATTCCTAGATGAGGATACAGAAAGACATGGGGATGGTCTTGGATATTCTCAGTCACTCACTCGCTGTGAGGGAAGCCAGCTGCCATATTTTGAACATCCTTTTGGGGAGGGCTCTGGGGCAAGAAACTAATATCTCAGGTTAACAGCCAGTAATGACTGAAGGTCCACCAACAGCCACATGAGTGAGCAGAGAACTGGATCTGCCCTAGTCGAGCTTTGAAATAGCATCAGCTCCCCGACACCCTGATTAGAGGAGCCTTTCAAAGTCTCTGAGCCAGAGAACCTGATTAAGCTGAGCCCAGACTGCTGATTCACAGAATGATTCACAGAGATGATAAATGTTTGTTGTTATAAGCCTCTAATCTTGGGGTAATTTGTTACACAGCAATAGATAACTAATAGAACTATTGAATTTACAACTCTGCAAGTGGGGCCCTGGAATGAGTATTTTAACATATTAGGTGACGTTCACACAAGGTAGTTTGAGAAGCACTGCATGTGACTAAGAGTAGAGGCTTTGGAGCCAGACTGCTTGGATTCAAATCCTAGCTCAACTCCATTCTAGCTGTAAGAGCTTGAGCGCCTTACTTAACCTCTCTGTCTTCATTTCTTCTGTAAACTGTTACTAACGATAGTATATAACTTTAGGTGGTATAAAGAGGATTAGTTGAATTAATATATTTAGAGCACTTAGTACATTGCCTGGCAACATCGAGTACAATACATTTAGTGGTGACTCATCATTCAACAAATATTTATAAGGCACCAACTAAGGGTGAGGCATTGTGCTAGATGCTGGAGTTACGAACATGAATAAGACATAGGTTCACTTTTCCTGGGACTGTTGTCCCAGGAGATGGACGTAGAAAAAAATAAACACAATGTAAAGTTAAAATGCTGGGCTTGGGCTTCCCATGTGGTCCAGAGGTTAAGAATCTGTCTTGCAATGCATGGGACATAGGTTTGATTCCTGGTCTGGGAAAATCCTACATGCCGTAGAGCAACTAAGTCTGTGAGCAACAGCAAAGACTCAGTGCAGCCAAAAATAATTTAAAATAAATAAATAAAAATTTTAAAAAAATGTTAGGCTTGATTCTGGAGCCTATCAGTGGATGGAGGCATTAAGGAGAAACTTGATAAATGGGGTATTTGGAGGGATATGGGCTTGATTGCCCCTGATGCCTTGTCTCAGTTTTTCTGAGTCTCTCTAGCTTCCTTTTTATGTGGAAAACTGGCAAACCTATCATCACCAATAGCCTCCTTAGATAGCAGCTGCTTGAATGCAGGGCCTGGTGTCTTACTCACAAGGCTGTAGCCACTCCGTCCTGTTTTCTGCTCCTAATAAGGCAGCCCAGTTCATCTGGCCTTTGGGTGTCAGTATCTGCTCTTCACTCTGAAAGCTTCCTACCCCACCTTCTTGCAACATAGGCTCCTTCTTACCCTCATGTCTCTGCTCACATGCCTCCCTGTCTCTGCTCTCTCTGCCTGGTCACTCTATTTAAATAACACCTCCGTTTCAACACACTTTTCATACCCTGAGCACCACTAGAATCTGGCCCTTGTTTAGTTAGTTTATTTATTTGTGAGTCTCCCTGAGTAGACTTCACAGTCTCTCCCAGGTAACGTTTGGTCTATTGTATTCACATGGCCCACGCCCAGTGCCCTCCCTGGGACATAGTAGGCTTTCAATAAATATTTGTTATTGATGGATAAATGAATGAATGGACACGTCCCTTTGCAGCCACTGTAACACTTCAGCATGATTTGCTGCAATGCCAATCTTAATCACAAAGGCCATTAATTCAAATTCTGGAAGACAGAACTGCTGAAACACCAATTGTGAAACCAAGTCACTTTAATTCTAAGGGGTTGCTGGAGAGCCCGGAAAAGATGGAGAGTAGGAGGCCATTATACTATTTAGCATTTACTAAGCACCTCCTCCTAGGTGCTGGGTGCTCTATTAAACATTTTATATGCATTACTTCATATACATCTGAAGTAGTTATTATCATTGGGGAGAGCAGAAGGGGAGACTGAGGCTTAGAGCCGGTAATTAACTTGCCTCAATTCATTGCCAGTGTGATGTGGAAGTATCATGACGAAACCCAGATGGTCAGGCTTTGAACCTCCTGGATTTAACCACTCAACTCTCCTTCCCCCAATGGAATGCAGCTCATTAGGTAAATATTCTGCACAGATGGAAGTGTACACAGCTGAACAGCTATATGACACCACAACCAGAAAGGGAAATATCAGAAAGATCTCTGATATCCACGAAATGACAGCCCTGCTGGTCATAGACAGAGGTAGATCATTCATGGGGGCCCTTCTCCTGCACCTGGGGGTGTGTTGTTCAGAAGTCAGGTGGTCAGGACAGCCTCAGAGTGTCCCACCCCCTCCAACTGATGTGAGTGTTCTCACATTCCAAAACCGGTTTGGTGGTCTCTTCCTAAGCCCCTAAAGGATTAGCATCATCCTCCCCAGGATGGCTTGTAATTTGCATCCATTGGCAATTCCTGTTGCAAGGGATTCTAAGATCAGACAAGCCAAGGAGCAGGTGACAGGTCAGATCTAAGCTTAGATGGACAAGTTGTCAGGGTGGAAGGGACAATAGCTGAGATGGGGGGCAGTTTTACAAGCCTGTCTGCATTGCACCTGGAACAATCTTTGACCAGGGGTTCCTATTAACAACAAGCCTCTACAGGCCTCAAAGAACAAGAAAGGAGTCAGGCTTATCCAGTCTTAAACAGGACTAAAGTCTGCATTTTTCCTGTGTGATGAGGAATTATTGGGCCTTCAGTGAGGGCAGGCTCTTTCCTGGGTAGAAGAGCACAGTTGGGAAAAGTGAGAATGTGCTTCTGTGGGCAATTCCCTTCTCAAGGCTTAATTAAAGCCAGAATGTATATTTTTAGTCTGCTTTTGCATTTGTGACATTTAAATATTCAGATTTTCAATGAGACAAAGCCTATGCTGAAATTTACATATAAATATATTGAAATATATTTAAATACGAGTCTTCTTCATACCTTTTTTCTTAGTGTTCCCAAGCTGTCTGCACTTCCACATGGAGATCAGTCTCTGGGAAATGAAGGATAAAAGTGTCTAAAGAGAAAAGTGGAGATTTGCTGGGAAGTTGATGCACTTGGGTAGACCTAACATTGTGTATCAGTTCAGTTCAGTCGCTCAGTCGTGTCCAACATCGTGTCCGACTCTTTGTGACCCCATGGACTGCAGCACGCTGGGCCTCCCTGTCCATCACCAACTCCCAGAGCTTACTCAAATTCGTGTCCGTCGAGTCGATGATGCCATCCAACCGTTTCACCCTCTGTTGGCCCCTTCTCCTCCCGCCTTCAATCCTTCCCAGCATCAGGGTCTTTTCCAATGAGGCAGTTCTTCGCATGGGGTGGCCAAAGTATTGGAGTTTCAGCTTCGGCATCAGTCCTTTCAATGAATATTCAGGACTGATTTCCTTTAGTTTTAGTTCAAAAGCATCAATTCTTTGGCAGTGTGCTTTCTTTATGGTCCATCTCTCACATCCATACATGACTGCTGGAAAAACCATAGCTTTAACTAGACAGACAGTTTACAATTTGAGGAATGATTTGTTTGTTTAGATTACAGCTTTTCAGAGTGACAGTTTATCCAGGCCAGAGGTCAGTCCCCAGCCATGCAGACTTTGGTAGATGTATGTGTGTATTTTAATCTATTTAGAAAGGCTACAGGTTTCCTGAAACTGGCTTGGAGGCTTCCTCCTCAGACCTCAAGAATTACGATTCGTAGAAATAGAGCAAATTTGATCAAATAACAACCTTGAAGCATCACACAAATAACTAGATTTACAGTCCATATTATCACCATGTTAATAACTAGTTACCCATACACGATACATGGACCACTAACTTTAAATGAATTTGACAGTCATGAAATGCATTTGAATCACTGAAATAGGACTGGACATAATCTAGCCTCTCTCGAGTGAGTTAGCAGATACCTTTAAGATCCTACGGGGTCTCTCAGTTATCACCGCAGTCATCAATAATTATGCGCCAAGAGTAGTATAGAAGTGCCAGAGGATACACATTTTTCAGTTGATAGATAGAAGACAAACTTGACTCCACTGGGTATCAGAAGTTGAATTTTTTTTTTAAGTGAAGGAAACTATTGCATAACAAAGAATAGTACAACCTAATGGGGAAAATTGGCTTGAATTGTGGGTGTCTTCCTGATTTTATCACCTTCAATAGTTGACATTTCCATTTCTCATTTTCTCTCAGTTACTCATCTATAAATGGATGTTCAAATGTTAATAGGGACCCACACAACTTTAGCAACTTCCTCCTCTGGTAAATTATACCATGGAGCCAATTTTATTGTGATTCTTTCCTTCCATGTCTGTTTCTCCTCCTGGATTTTGGACTGTGTGGTGCATGAATTGTTAAAGGAATGAAACAATTCTTTGGGAAGAAAACAGAAGCGACCAAGACAAGCCAGCAGGGTGGAGCTTATGCCCTCCACCTGCTGCTGCTGCTGCTGCTGCTGCTAAGTCGCTTCAGTCGTGTCCGACTCTGTGCGACCTGATAGACGGCAGCCCACCAGGCTCCCCCGTCCCTGGGATTCTCCAGGCAAGAATACTGGAGTGGGTTGCCATTTCCTTCTCCAATGCATGAAAGTGAAAAGTGAAAGTGAAGGCGCTCAGTCGTGTCTGACTGTTAGCGACCCCATGGGCTGCAGCCTACCAGGCTCCTCCTCCATCTGTGGGATTTTCCAGGCAAGAGTACTGGAGTGGGGTGCCATTGCCTTCTCCATGTCCTCCACCAGGGGTCAGTAAAACTTTCACAAGGCCCCTAGAATGGCATCCAGACTGAGGGAAGGGTAACTTCTTTGTCACCATTTGTTCCTCACAAAACACTCACCAACGAGAGGATGTCCTGTCACGGAAAATAGCTGCCAGTTTCAAGTTGTGAAATACACATGGACAACACAGCTAAATATGAATTTATATGACTTGGACCATGTCAAGCACTAGCGTTAAGATCATAGAGGAAATTCTCAATTTAAATGTGCAGTTTTGATAAACACTAAGACAGACTATCTTGCCTAATAAGCAATCACAGGCTAAGTATCCAGCGACTCAGCTTATTGGCTTGACTCTTGTCTTTGTTTCTGTATCATGAAGACAGGACTTAAGTTTCCCTTCTCTCCTGGCTTGCCATCCTGGCTTCCAGTTGTTACTGTAAGAAATAAAGGCTTGAGGAAAATGGACATGAATCTGAGCAAACTCCAGGAGATAGTGAAGGCCGGGGAAGTCTGGCATGCTGCGGTTCATGGGGTTGCAAAGAGTGGGGCACAGCTTAGCGACTGAAGAACAACACTATAAACTTGACTTCCTGCTTCCATTTCTGCTCCACTGTTGTGAGAGGGAGCTGTGAAAAATGGAAATCTGATCATATCAGCCCCCTGCTTAAAATCCTTCAGGATTTATCCATCCCACCAAAAAGAGAATCCCAGGACTTTGCCCGACCTGCAGCACCAGGACATGTAAAAGTGCCTGCAACTTCTCTCTCTCCCTCCTGTCCTCTTCCTTGCACTCAGCAGACTCCAGAAACAGTAGCCTTTCTGCTGATGCTCTAACTCAGTGGTTCTCAAAGTGTGGTTCCTAAACCAGCAGCAGCAGCATCTCCTGTGTCGTGGCTAGAAATGCAAATTCTTGGGCCACACCCAAACTCTACCGAATCATAAGTTCGGGGGTGGGCCCCAGTGATCTGTGTTTGAACCAGCCCGTCTAGGGATTCTGTTGCCTGCTGAAGGTTGAAGACCTCTGGTGTAGCTCCTCAGACTCACTTCTGCCTCAGGACCATGTACTGGCCAGATCCTTTGCCAGTTATGCTCTTCCCAGGGCTCTTTCCTCATCAACTGGACATCAGCTGAAATGTTAGAATCTCACCAATCTCCTATATTTTATTTTAAGTCTTTTTTTTTTAAAGGAATGTACGCACAATTTAATTTTTTTAGCGAGAGTGTGCACAAGTTTCTTTTTCTGTTCAGTTGCTTAGTTGTGTCCGACTCTTTGTGACCCCATGAACCGCAGCACGCCAGGCCTCCCTATCCATCACCAACTCCCTGAGTCCACCCAAACCCATGTCCATCGAGTCAATGATGCCATCCAGCCATCTCGTCCTCTGTCGTCCCCTTCTCCTCCTGCTCTCAATCTTTCCCAGCATCAGGGTCTTTTCCAAAGAGTCAGCTCTTCGCATCAGGTGGCCAAAGTATTGGAGTTTCAGCTTCAGTCCTTCCAATGAACACCCAGGACTGATCTCCTTTAGGATGGACTGGTTGGATCTCCTTGCAGTCCAAGGGACTCTCAAGAGTCTTCTCCAACACCACAGTTCAAAAGCATCAATTCTTCGGCGCTCAGCTTTCTTTATAGTCCAACTCTCACATCCATACATGACTAATGGAAAAACCATAGCCTTGACTAGATGGACCTTTGTTGGCAAAGTAATGTCTCTGCTTTTTAATGTGCTGTCTAGGTTGGTAATAACTTTCCTTCCAAGGAGCAAGAGTCTTTTAATTTCATGGCTTAAATCACCATCTGCAGTGATTTTAGAGCCCAGAAAAATAAAGTCAGCCACTGTTTCCCCATCCATCTGCCATGAAGTGATGGGACTGGATGCCATGATCTTAGTTTTCTGAATGTTGAGCTTTAAGCCAACTTTTTCACTCTCTTCTTTCACTTTCATCAAGAGGCTCTTTAGTTTTTCTTCACTTTCTGCCATAAGGGTGGTGTCATCTGCATATCTGAGATTATTGATATTTCTCCTGGCAATCCTGATTCCAGCCTGTGCTTCATCCAGCCCAGCATTTCTCATGATGTACTCTGCATTTAAGTTAAATAAGCAGGATGACAATGTACAGCCTTGACGTACTCCTTTTCCTATTTGGAACCAGTCTGTTGTTCCATGTCCATGTCCAATTCTAACTGTTGCTTCCTGACCTGCATACAGGTTTCTCAAGAGGCAGGTCAGGTGGTCTGGTATTCCCATCTCTTTGAGGATTTTCCACAGTTTATTGTGATCCACACAGTCAAAGGCTTTGGCATAGTCAATAAAGCAGAAATGGATGTTTTTCTGGTACTCTCTTGCTTTTTCGATATCCATCGGATGTTGGCAATTTGATCTCTGATTCCTCTGCCTTTTCTAAAACCAGCTTGAACATCTGAAAGTTCATGGTTCACATATTGCTGAAGCTTGGCTTGGAGAAGTTTAAGAGTTACTTTACTAGCGTGTGAGATGAGTGCAATTGTGCAGTAGGTTGAGCATTCTCTGGCATTGCCTTCCTTTGGGATTGGAATGAAAAGTGACCTTTTCCTGTCCTGTGGCCCCTGCTGAGTTTTCCATATTTGCTGGCATATTGAGTGCAGCACTTTAACAGCGTCATCTTTCAGGATTTGAAATAGCTCAACTGGAATTCCATCACCTCCACTAGCTTTGTTCGTAGTGATGCTTCCTAAGGCCCACTTGACTTCACATTCCAGGATTTCTGGCTCTAGGTGAGTGATCACACCATCGTGATTGTCTGGATCTTGAAGAACTTTTTTGTACCGTTCTTCTGTGTATTCTTGCCACCTCTTCTTAATATCTTCTGCTTCTGTTAGGTCCCTACCATATTTGTCCTTTATTGAGCCCATCTTCGCATGAAATGTTACCTTGATATCTCTAATTTGCTTGAAAACATCTTTAGTCTTTCCCATTCTATTGTTTTCCTCTATTTCTTTGCATTGATCGCTGAGGAAGGCTTTCTTATCTCTCCTTGCTATTCTTTGGCACTCTGCATTCAAATGTGTGTATCTTTCCTTTTCTCCTTTGCTTTTCACTTCCCATCTTTTCACAGCTATTTGTAAGGCCTCCTCAGACAGCCATTTTGCTTTTTTGCGTTTCTTTTTCTTGGGGATGGTCTTGATTCCTGTCTCCTATACAATGTCACGAACCTCCGTCCATAGTTCATCAGGCATTCTGTCTATCAGATCTAGTCCTTTAAATCTATTTCTCACTTCTACTGTATAGTCATAAGGGATTTGATTTAGGCCATACCTGAATGTGTCACAAAGAGTCGGACATGTCTGAGCGACTGAACTGAACTGAACTGAACTGAATGGTCTAGTGGTTTTCTCCGCTTCCTTCAATTTCAGTCTGAATTTGGCAATAAGGAGTTCATGATCTGATCCATAGTCAGCTTCCGGTCTTGTTTTGTTTATTGAATTTGTTACAATATTTTTTCTGTTTTCTGGTTTTTGTTTTTTTTTTTTTTTTTTTTTTTGGCCACGAAGCATGTGGGATCTTAGCTCCCCAACCAAGTATTGGACCAGCACTCCCTGCTGCTAAGTCACTTTAGTCGTGTCCAACTCTGTGCGACCCCATGGACGGCAGCCCACCAGGCTCCTCCGTCTCTGGGATTCTCCAGGCAAGAACACTGGAGTGGGTTGCCATTTCCTTCTCCGATGCAGGGAAGTGGAAAGTGAAAGTGAAGTCGCTCAGTTGTGTCCGACTCTGTACCACCCCATGGACTGCAGCCTACTGAACTCCTCCATCCATGGGATTTTCCAGGCAAGAGTACTGGAGTGGGTTGCCCTGCATAGGAAGGCAAAGTCTTAACCACTGAACCAGCAGGGAAGTTCCTATTTTATCTGAGTAAAGTTGATTTACAATGTTTTGTTAGTTTAAGGTGTACAGCAAAATGATGCAGTTAAGTGTTAGTTGCTCAGTCATGTCTGACTGTAACCCTGTAGACTGTAGCCTGCCAGGCTCCTCTGTGCATGGAATTCTCCAGGCAAGAATACTGGAGTGGGTTGCCATGCTCTCCTCCAGGGGATCTTCCCAACCAGGGATCAAATCTGCTTCTCCTGCATTGCAGCATCTTTACCGAGACTGAGCCACCACATATGCATATATTCATTCTTTTTTAGGTTCTTTTCTCATATAGGTTATCACAGAATATTGAGTAGAGGTCCCTGTGCTATCCAGTAGGTCCCTGTTAGTTATCTATCTTATTTATCTAGTAGTGTGTGTTTTCATCCCAAGATTCTGGTTTATCCTTCTTAAGTATCTTATTTAAAGTGAGCCTGTTTGCCTCTCCTCATCTTACTCTATGCCATTTAATTTTGCTCTATGTTCTCTGTAGAACTATCGCAAATTGTCTTGCTTATTTATTTACTTGTTATTTTATTATCTCCCCCATTAGAAGGAGATCTGACACCATATTTATTTTTATACTGTCGATTCTGAGTGCCCAGCATAGGGGTTGCACATAAGATGGGCTTAATAACAGTTTCTTAAATTAGTGCCTATGAGATTTCTGTTTTTTTGATTGTCTGTCTTTCAGAAGGAGATCAGTTAGACTCTCTAAAGGAAGCTGCAGTGTTGTGGCCAAGCCTTGACATGGGGTCAGAAGATGAGGGTCAAATTCTAAATTCTCCACTTGAAAATCAGCTGACTTTGGGTAAGTCATTGAACTGGTTTAATGGGTTACAACAAGGAGTGATTTTATCTCATCGAGGTGATTAGCAGTGTTTGGAGATGTTTTTGGTGTCAACTGAGGATGCAAGTGAGAGTGGGGTGTGTTATTGGCACTTAAGGTAGAGGCCAGGGATGTGGCTAAACATCCTATAATGCAAGGGCCAGCCCCCTACCTTATGCTCAAGAAAATAACAACAGTCCTGAGAAAACCTGAACTAGAAAATTAGGATTAACACTCTCTTCCTAACTCACAGGGTCCTGACGATGCTCAAGCAAAATTCTTCTCATGAAATTGTTTTGTAAGTGACAAAGGACTGTAGGCAAATACCCTCAGTGTCCAGCACCGCGCCTTACACAGAGTAGCTGCTTAATAAATATTGGCTCAAGGAACAAATGGATGAATGGATGAATTGGATGATTCCATGAAATGGATGATTGAATTGCATGGAGCCCCTTTCCAGAATTGAGTTTTTGTGTCCTCATTTGCAACAGAGGATAAGGATAGTACTTGTGTCCTAAGAACCTTGGGAGGATCGCAGAGACGATGCATACAAAGCACCTGGCTCTGGATTTGACACATCTTTGTGAGAATTGTCCTTGTTTCACCCTTGGTTATTGCCACCCCCCACCCCCGAGTTCCCGCTTCCTCCCTCCTGAGTGACTCCCCTCCTCTGCTTCCTTGGTTTACACAGCGCTGCCCTGTCTTTTTCTGTGAAAAGGCATCATCAAGTCCTACTCCGCATTTTTCAGATGAAACACCTGTTATTCAGAAACCACCTGCTCCTAGTTTCCCAGAGTTCCAGAGAAGGGACTGGAACCCAGGCTCCTGTTTCCTGGCTGGGAATCTCTCCACCATGCCCCAGCTTTCCCTTGGCTCCTTCTGTTTTCTCACCTCCTACAACCAATCAGCACGTACCCAGCAGAGTTTCCCAACCTTTCTGAGAGCTGGGAATGCTTACTGTTAGAAACCCCAGCACACATCACCAAAGCATTAAAATGTGCCCACGTTGAATAAAATCTGTGTATAACTTTATGAAAATTGGGTTGCCTTGGCAGTCAACCGAAAGTTACATTTTAGAAAATTTAAACACTTATTAATGTAAGTATTTTAGTTTTCTTTTTCACATTTTGAAGTCATTTTTTTTTTCCCTCCAGCAGATGTAATTATAGACCCTTGAAAGGCATTTGTGCCTTTGGTGCTTTACACATTACAAAAAAGGTCTTATTTACTTTTTTGTCCATTGGTGAATTTCCCATCTTCCTTGTTCCTGTTTGCTTATAATAGTCAATGACCATTCCAGAGTCTGGGAAGCATCTGGAAACTGTTGAGTATTTGGTGGGTGATATTTCATGTAGGTAATGCTGTTGACTTGCAAACATGATCTCATGCACCGGCGTCCATTTTTGTCCAAGAGTGTGACAGTCGAATCTTACATTTGCCACGTGTATTGTGGACTGCAAAGGGCTTTCTCATATATTACCCATTTGTACAGTACTTGAGCACAGTCTATGTTATGTTACAGTTTCTCTTGATTTTACCAATAAGAATCCAAAGCCTAGGGAGGAGAAGTGACTGAATCACTCAAAGTTATAAAGTAAGTGGCAGAACCAAGGTGAGAATTGCTATCTTCTGGATTTCAAGTGTGCCATGATGCTTTTGGCCCTGGAAAAATTACTCCTGAAAGAGGAAGTTAAGCAAGGAATGAATCACTGGGATAGCTTTAGTTTTGTGTGAGTGCGCGCGCGCGTGTGTGTGTGAGACTGAAACTGTAGCCTTGAATATTCTTTATTTGCCCTACAGATAGTGGGATCAAATTAATTAATTAGGTCAAAAAATACTTATTAGTGATGGACCCTGTTGTAAGTAAGTGCTGGGGATATAGCAGTGAACTAAAAGAGCCTCACAGAGCTCACATTCTAGATGCAAAAGATAAATGATAAATTGACAAGGCAATATATATTAATAGTATATGATGTCAATTAGTGTTAAGGATAAAAATTAAAGCAGTTGAGGGGATAGTAAAACTGGGTGGGGGGAGTTTCTGTGTTGTTCAGACAGGTCAAAGGTGGCTCATTTGTAAGGTGGCCTACCCCACTCCAGTACTCTTGCCTGGCAAATTCCATGGACAGAGGAGCCTGGTAGGCTGCAGTCCATGGGGTCGCTAAGAGTCGGACACGACTGAGCTAATTCACTTTCACTTTTCACTTTCATGCATTGGAGAAGGAAATGGCAACCCACTCCAGTGTTCTTGCCTGGAGAATCCCAGGGACGGGGGAGCCTGGTGGGCTGCCGTCTATGGGGTCGCACAGAGTTGGACACGACTGAAGCGACTTATCAGCTTGAGAAGAGACTTAAAAGGGAGGAAGGATGTAGCATGGATACTGGGGACGGACTAGCCAAGATGAACATGTGCAAAGGCCCTGAGACAGGGACATGTTTGGCATGTATGAGAAACCACAAGGAAACCAGCCCAGCTGGAGAAGAGTGAGTAGAATGGGATGGAGAGAGAGAGTTATTGATAGAAAATAAGGTGAAGGGGGGTCTGGTGAGGAGGGATGGGGGCAATTAGGGAAAATCCTCCAGGACTTTATAGGGGCTTGTGAGGGCTTTGGCTGGGATTCTGAGGTAGGGTTTTCTTGAGGGTTCTGACCAGAGGAATGACATGATCTGACATACATTGTTAAAGATTTTTGATGGACTGACTTGCCTTATATTAAGATATTCCTAGTTTGTAATATTTCCATCTCAGACAGGAGACTCAGACCTGCTTTGAGAGACCACAAGGGACACCTTTCTCTTCAAGCATGTTCAAACGCTGAGGTGAAGTCGAATTTAGTAATTGATTCATCATTCAGATCAGTGACTGGGCTCCACCGGGATACCAGAGCCACCTGTGGCAGCCTTGGGGATTGAGGAATGAGTAACACCGGGTTCCTGCACTCAGGATACTCCTCTTACAGTGAAGAAATACTGACGACAACAAACAAACAAACAAAGGATTTCAGCTATTGAGAAAGGCTGGGGAGAAAATAAAACCGAGGGAGACGCAATGATGATGCCATCGTAGAGAGCTACTTTAGATTCCAGTTGGCTTTTGAAATGTGGAACTTGAGCAAAAAGTGTTGCACACGTAGAGCAATTTACAGTATCCAGTTTCATAAAAAAAGATAATTCTGACTTTTTAAGTGAGAAGCTGATATTCCGTGAGATTAAACCACATGCCCAAGGCACTCATAAATGACAGATCTGGGGGTCTGAATCCAAATTTTCTCTCATTTTCAGAACCAGAGTTTTCTCACAGTGCAACACCACTATGGAATGTGACAGTGGGGCTGGATAACCCTGGAGCGTGGGATGAAGGAATCCGTAATGGTTAGGCAAGATGGGAAAAATGTGTCAAAGCACAAAGAGTCGCAAAAGAGCAAGGGCTGTAACTTGTTCCCATTAAGGTCACACAGGATAACTAGCAGGATATAGAGGAGCTGCAGTCCCCACAGCCTCAGTTCCATTGGGCTGAGAAATCTGCACCCTAATCTCCACAGAAGGGCCCTTGCCTTGCATGGGTACTCTCAGCAACCCGAGCTGGGGTGGGCCCCTGGGTCACATGTGGTTTCAATCACTGCATTTATCTGCATCACTGACATTGTATCTGGAAGATGACTGAAGCCTCATTTCTCTCCCAGGCCTGATTGTGCAGGGGGTACACGTCAAATCTGGAAAAGATATCTCATCTTTGGCAGGCCAGAGATAGGACAAGACTTCAGAAAGGTACAGCAACGTCCCACCCAGACCCCTTCACCCCTTTATTAAAAACAAATCTGAAACAACAAATGTCTAAAATTTTCCACTTGATCATTTCACCCTGCCTCATTATAACCATGCCCTTTGTCCACACCCGCTGGAGTTTTTTTTTTTTTTTTTTTCCAGCCTTGGGGGAAGCTGGGATGTGTCTGTCCCTAGCTCTCAGTCCCTCCCATAATAAACAATCACTAAACAGCTTGCTGCCCTAGGCAACTGTTTGTCCAGTTTGGCCAGGCCCCTATGACTTAGGCTGGGGAAGAGGGTGGGAGGTGTTCCCAGTAAAGCAGAATTCAGGCTCCAAGGCCAGGGACTTGGCTTTGACCAGAAGTACTGTTTGGGAGCACATCTTTGCAGTCTTGGAGGATCTTTAGAGAGACTCTGGATCTTTATCTGATTTGTCCAGTGATGGGTCCCTGAGGTAGCAGGGGCTTATGGCTGGGGTGTGGGAGGGCCGCTGAAGGAAGGACTAGCTTGCACTAATGGTAAAAAAAGGTCATCTCCTGCCTCAAGTGTCTCATCTACAGCTGGCGGTTCTACCAGTCATCTATCCCTCAGAGACAGCTCCTTAAAAACCATCCCCCCTCCCCGCAAAAGAGAGTAACATCACTTTCGGTACTGGGAGGAGTTTCAATCAACCGGGTTATTCTCAGCTATTAGAAGATCTTTCTTTTTTCCACGGTGTGATTGGATCTCTTGGAAGCTTTCTACAGAATAGACAAAGGGCTTCGGGAAGCTAGGAAAGGATGCGCGGAAAGTTACTGAGGATTTGGGATAGGTGTCTTCTCTTAGTGCACAGACAGACATGAAGAACTGAAATGATTCCTTTCGATTGTACTATTTCCTCTTTATTATTGGGGATTGGAGTGGTTCCTTGGGGGTAAGAAAAAAAGATGGGCAATGCAGGAGACGCCGGAGATAATGGGTTCGATTCCTGGGTTGCGAAGATCCCCTGGAGGAGGGCATGGCAACCTGCTCCAGTATTTTTGCCTGGAGAATCCCATGGACAGAGGAGCCTGGCGGGTTACAGTCCATGGGGGTGGCAAAGGGTCGGACACCACTGAAGCGACACGGCAAACATGTAGGGGATAAGGGACCTATTTAAAAGCTTTGTAGGAAGGAAAATTTGGGGCCCTCAGAGGGTGGAAGGTGGGCAGAGAGAGGCATCCTTCTGGTCAGCGGTCGCTTTCTATGAAGTCTTTTTTTTTTCTTCCTTCTGCAGCCCAAGGGCTCGCCCCACTGCTCCACTTTTCGAGCATCCTTCTCCAGGAACCCGAACACTCCCCGCCGCCCGCTCGGGGAGGCGTTCGCGGCAGGCAGCCGAAGAGTAGGAATTCTCGAGGACGACCCGGGCAGCCGGAGCAGCGGGCCAGGGAAGTGCCCGCCGGTCCCCGGTTCCCCTGTCTCCGCTCGCCCGCAGGCGCCTCTGGGAGGCGCTGGTTTCCCGGCGGGCGGTTGCAGGTGGTGCGGCCCAGGCCGGGGTCCGGATCCCGGCGCGCCGAAGGGCCGCGGGAATCTCACGGGGCAGCCCCGCGCTCCGCCCGCGGGGGCCCAGCCGAGGCGCCCCGGGATACCCGCGCCGCCCGCACCCACAGCGCCGCGCCGGCGCCTCTGCCGGTGGCCGGGGGTTATGAATGGGCGCAGCGGAAGCACCGCCCCCCCCGGACGTGACGCTCGGCCAATGGCAGCGCGGGCTGCGTGGATGGATGAGGTCAGCGCTGTCGTGTCGGGAATGGAATGTGTAAGTGTAACATTCAGAACCGGGTAACATTCGGCGACCGAACGCGGCGGTCGGCAGCGATCGCGCGGGGGCCTGGGAAGCGCCGCTCGGGGCCGGCACTGCCCGCGGGGAGGACGCGCCGCCGCCGTCACCCAGCGCCGCCGCCGCCGCAGCCTCCAGCCTCCTCCAGCCGGGCCGCCGCGCGTCCCGGGGGCCGGCCCCGCGAGCGCAGGAGTAAACACCGCCGGAGTCTCGGAGCCGCTGCAGAAGGGATAAAGAGAGATGCAGGGATTTGTGAGGTTACGGCGCCCCAGCTGCAAGATGCACTAGCCGGCTGAACCCGGGGATCGGCTGACTTGTTGGAACCGGAGTGTTCTGCACGGGAGCCTGGATGAGTTGAAGTTGCTTTCCAGGGGCTCGTTTTCCACGCTGCTGGGAGGAATCCGAGAGGCAAGGAAATCACTTCATCTTGCCATTGATTGGGCATTGGGAGCTTTTTTTTTTTTCTCCCTCCCTCTCTTTCTTTTCCTCGGTCTTGTTGCATGCAAGAGAATTACAGTCCGCTGCTCGCCCGCCCTGAGTGCGAAATATTCCGCCCCGCTCTCTCCCGTCCATTGTGCAACCCAAAGATGAAAGACCGAAGGGGAGAAAGTTAAAGAAATCGCCCACATGCGCTGGATCAGTCCACGGCTTGGGGAAAGGCATCCAGAGAAGGTGGGAGCGGAGAGTTTGAAGTCTTTACGGGCGGGAAGATGGCGGACTGGAGCTGAAAGTGTTGATTGGGAAACTTGGGTGATTCTTGTGTTTATTTACAATCCTCTTGACCCAGGCAGGACACATGCAGGCCAAAAAACGCTATTTCATCCTGCTCTCAGCTGGCTCTTGTCTCGCCCTTTTGTTTTATTTCGGAGGCTTGCAGTTTAGGGCATCGAGAAGCCACAGCCGGAGAGAAGAGCACAGCGGTCGGAATGGCTTGCACCACCCGAGTCCGGATCATTTCTGGCCCCGCTTCCCGGACGCTCTGCGCCCCTTCGTTCCCTGGGATCAATTGGAAAACGGGGATTCCAGTGTGCACATTTCGCCCCGGCAGAAGCGAGAGGCCAACTCGAGCATCTACAAAGGCAAGAAGTGCCGCATGGAGTCCTGCTTCGATTTCACCCTTTGCAAGAAAAACGGCTTCAAAGTCTACGTCTACCCACAGCAAAAAGGGGAGAAAATCGCCGAAAGTTACCAAAACATCCTAGCGGCCATCGAGGGCTCCAGGTTCTATACCTCGGACCCCAGCCAGGCGTGCCTCTTTGTCCTGAGTCTGGACACTTTAGACCGAGACCAGTTGTCACCTCAGTATGTGCACAATTTGAGATCCAAAGTGCAGAGTCTCCACTTGTGGAACAACGGTAGGAATCATTTAATTTTTAATTTATATTCCGGCACTTGGCCTGACTACACCGAGGACGTGGGGTTTGACATCGGCCAGGCGATGCTGGCTAAAGCCAGCATCAGTACTGAAAACTTCCGACCCAACTTTGATGTTTCTATTCCCCTCTTTTCTAAGGATCATCCCAGGACAGGAGGGGAGAGGGGGTTTTTGAAGTTTAACACTATCCCTCCTCTCAGGAAGTACATGCTGGTCTTCAAGGGGAAGAGGTACCTGACAGGGATAGGGTCAGACACCAGGAATGCCTTATATCACGTCCATAACGGGGAGGACGTAGTGCTGCTCACCACCTGCAAGCATGGCAAAGACTGGCAAAAGCACAAGGATTCTCGCTGTGACCGAGACAACACCGAGTATGAGAAGTAAGTGACGGGCCTCAGCGGGTTAGCCCCGGGCCCTGCCCTCCTGGGTCCAGGTATGAGGTTGGGGAATGGGGGTGGGACAGGGGAGCCCCTCCGGTCCGCTTCCTCTTGCTCCAAGCGACGGAGCAGCCTGGTTCTCTGGTGTGTGGCTCGGAGCTGAGGACCCAGAGTTGGAGCTCCGCGGGCAAACGGAAAAGCCTGGAGCACTTTCTTGGGCCAAGTAGGTGACAGTGTATCCCTCTTGCTTGGAAAACCTTCAGGGTGATGTGTCTTCTGTGAAGGGTGTGGGTTTGATCCAAGTTTGGAACCTGCGCTTCACCGGCGGAGCCAGGAGAGTGTTTGTGAGAGGTTATAGGGACCTCAGAGGCTCTGAATCCATCCAATCTAGGGACCTTTCACCCAAGATTGATGCTTTATTTGCTGTTCTCATGAGGAGGGAGGGGAAGCTGCTTTCCCTGGAATTCTCCCATCCTCCAATTGTCATCTTTCCGTCAACCTTAAGTGTGTGTTAGTAGTGGAAGTGCTCTAATTTTAGCTCCTAAACTTTCTGTGCCTGTCTCTTCCCTACTCCCAGATGGCATTGACTTTTATGAAGGGAGACTGTAAGCTGGTTAGGGCCTGTGATCTTGCATGCATGCATGCATGCATTCATTCATGTGTGCTTGTTGGTATGTATATATCCTGCCTCCCCCCCTGGGAGAAAGCTGTTTGTAAATCTGGGCCTCACCTCCACTGCTGTAAACTCAAGTTGCTAATTTAGATTTCCTCTTCCCTTTTGTCTTTATAAATTTGCATGTAAATCGGTAACTGTTACTCTCTGAATGGGCAGTGAGATGTCTCCTCACCCTCTGGAGTGAAGCAAGTTTTGTCCAGTTGCTAAGTAACTGAGCTGGAGACTTTGTAGCCTTTCTCACTCTTCCTTTTCCTTCACAGTGATGATAACTGACACACTGGGCTTGGGGGGGGGGGGGGTTTAAAACTAGTTTCCACCAATGGGCTTTAACCTAAGCTTGGAGGGTCCGTTTCCTGGTCGATGGGGTGGGAGCTCTAATTTCTCAACTTGTATCTGGCTTTGAAAGAGTTAGTGAGCTCCTATGGTGCATTTCCACGTTACGCCAGTTAAAAACCAGAGCAGCCTTGTGCTACCCAAGGAAGCAAGGGGAACCTCTCCGCTGAGTACAAGAGGAACTGGCAGAGGTTGGCGGATTTTGCAGTTGATTCATGAAATGCAGAATAGGGGAAATGCTTCGCAGACATGATTGGAACAGGAAGGGGCATGGTGGGGAAAGGGCCCTGAAATGAAAGCTTTGATTGTTGTCTGTGGATTTCCTCAGACACTCAGGCCTCTGTCAGAGGTATTGGAAGGGAAGTTCAGGTCCTCCTGTACTTGATCGCAGACAGTAAAGGAAAAGGGATCAAACACTGGGATTCCTCAACCACCAGCACCTCTTGCTTTTCAAGCATAAGCAAAGCCCGAGGCAGTAGGGTCAATTATGAATCTAAATTGTCCTCTGTTTCAGGGGCAGTTACCTGTGAATGTTGGGTGCAGTTGCCCTGGCTTCAATTTTTCTCACAAAAGAAACAAACTGTGGTTGGTAATGAACGCTTTGTTTACACGACATTTACATTGACCTATTCCCGTGGGTGCTTGTAAGAAAAAAATGCTCATAGCCTTTGAAGAATTTCTTTGTCTGGTTTATGGTGGAGTAACTCGAGATGAAGTCTTAACCTTTCAGTCTAAAGCAGTCTCACTGAATTTCGTAGAAAGATTATGGTGGTCTTCATTCTTCTAAAGGAGCTGGACCTGAGATCTTACCTTAAGAAATTGGAATTGTACATTTATTTGGGAAACACCCTCTATCTGATACAACAATCATATCTGCTTTACCCTCCTAGGCCTCAAGTGAATATTAAATGTCTCCATTCTCTGCTGAAGCGTTTTTCTAGAGATTTTGGCAATGAGGGAAGGAGGGGTTCGATTTCTAGAAACTTTAATTTTTGCTCATTAAATTTCCCTAATTTTTGACCCCTTTGTGATTGTGCCAAGAAATCTGACACCCACGCCCTTGTTTTGGTTTATGTTTAAGGCCACAAGGGGTCAGGCCCTCAGGATTGAGTCTCCTTTGAAAAGTGGCATTTAGTGAGGAAGGCAAGTTGCCTGTTTCTCCTGAGCAGGGATTTCTTTCACAGCCACTTCTGGATTTTCTTCATTCCTCTTTTGCATACTTTCCGGCACTAACCTCGTTTCCTGGGATGGGATGGTGCTGTAGAACGTTTGTATTCATTGACCTTGTTGACCTGTAGTTTTAACTCATTCCTCTCACTGAGTTATCTGGATGCTTTATCGTTGAGAAATGGTGTTTGCAAACATGATTGCCTATTGTGTTGACTTTGGAAGATATGAAGATGAAGAATGAGTTCTGATGTGGTGAGAATGCTCAAACAGCAGGCAGCCTGTCTTGTGCTCTGAAGTAAGCCCAACTACTGTACTTTGCTACTTATCCTGATGTTTTCTGGAAGTCAGCCGTGCATGTATCAGACACAGAACTGCTCCAATCAAATGCTAACCTTGTTCCAGCATTCTAGAGGAGGATGTTGCAGTTAGGTTTATAGAAGTCATCTAAGTTCGACTTCTCATAGTGCCTCATGGTGTGACTTCTGATTCATCATCTTGAACCTTAGTTTATCCTTTGGTGGAGTGGGTTTTAGATGGCTTCAGGGCACTCTATAAGCGTTCACTTGATAATGGCTTGTGAAAACAAAATCCATTTTCATCTACTTCTTTTCTTTATTAGCAAGTGTCTTTGAAAATGCTTCAGTTTAATTTGCTGCCACAAGTAACTACATATAACTTTGCTTTAGAATTAGGGGAATGATAATTAGATTGAAAACTTATGGTCTCATGGCCAAGTTAGGATACCATAAAATATGTACAAGTAAAAAAGTTGCTTTTAGTGAAATTTAGTCTTAAGTGACAATAAATATTTAGTTTCTTCATCTCACCTTCACTTTTGTGAAAAGCAGACATTTATTGGTTAAGGTATAGAAGAGCTACGTGGAATAAAGGGAAAGGCTCTTCTCTTGTAATAGAGCAATAGTTGTGACCCAGACGTCTAGGATTATATTAGAACATCCATTTTTATGACACTCGTAATTAATTTTCATCAGTTACATATATTCACAGATGTAGATGACGCCGGCTAAAAGAAGTTGATGCGGTGATTATATGATTTGTAATGAGGCTTTAGAGAAATTCTGTTTTACATCTTTTGAGCTTCTTATGCATTCTTATAGAATGACCATATTTTTTGCATGAACTGCGTAGTTCAGATCCCTTCAGAGGACATTATTGTGAAACTTCCAATTTGGCTTTCTGAAATAGAAGAAAGAGAAGGAAATGAGAGGTGGCTTCTATCTTTGACCCCTCCGAGGAAAGTGGTGGAGAATATTTTAAGGCGCTCTTCTGGTAACAGGCAGGATTCTGTGCAGGCCCTTTGGACACCTTTTTCCTGTGTTTGTTGAAGCTCACAATCCTGGTATTTTTAAGGGTCCCGAGGTTAAGTGATCATTCAACTTCCAAACATCCTCCTTTTACTGATGTGGAAACTGAGGGATAGACTGATGGATTTGCTTAAGGTCAGAAAACTGGTTTGTGACAGGGGTAGTCCTAGAAAGTAAATCTTTTTCTGACTTTTTCTCCCTTGACCTACAATATTCTATCTTTAATTACAAACACACTTGAAAACTCTCCAGCCACTGGAAGGTCCTTGTTGATGGTGTTTCTTATAGGATTTCTCTTGGACTCATTTGGGAAGCTGATAAAGACTTTGGACAAGCTTTGGGTGGGGGGGGGGGGGGAAGAAAGCACATACATGGATAATTTGTCATTTAGTTTTAGGGGTTGATGCACAGCAACTACTAAAGGACATTGTCAGACTTGAGAACTTTTGCTCTCGGGCTTGCATATTTCTTTTCATTGCCAACTAAGTTGGAGGTCCCTGGAGCTGTTGTGTCTAAGTAGGAGTTGTGGGAACCTTTCAGTTTGGCCTCAAGGAATTGATTCACTGAGTGAGAAGCTGAATTCAGATGCACTTATGGCAAGCACAAAATGTGTACAAGTAAATGATGTGTTTATTCCCCCTTTTCCCACACTATGTTCCCAGACACAACAGCAAGTTCGTGATCCAGCAGGGAACCTTGGAGAAATAAAAGGTGGAAATTGTGCTTCTCAGGTTTTAAATGTAAAATATTAGCACCCTGTCCTCCACAGGTGTACGGTAGCACAAACACATTTCTAAAATAAACCACAAAAGCACAGTTTTAAAACAAAGCTAAGGCCAGCCCTAGGTTAATCTTGAAGTTGGCAATTGTGTCTTCTTGAACTGAGGTTCTAAAACTTTCTCTAACACTCCTCCCCATTATCCCACCTTTTTCTCAGTTCCTCTGAACATGCTTTCTGGAGAGAGCCCAAGAACCTCATTTGTAAGGAATCCTTAAAGGTTGGGGTTCTGTGTGCTACTTCTAAGGACACTGCAGATTGATTGAGTCCAGTTTAACAGATGGCAGCTGCCAGTAGAATCCTTGAGCTAAGCCTGCAGAGAATGGCTTCCTAGGAAGGCCCTGCCTGTGAGAGGCCACTGTTGGTCGTCCCCGTGACTGTGACATTAGCTTTGGATGGCACAGAGTTGGCCAAAACGCGTGTTCCCTTTGTTGGAAGGCCTGTGGATGTGCCTCCCCAGAACCATGACAATGAGACACCTGCTGACAATGACCTTGAGTACGCTAAAGTCACACCAAAGGTTGTGCTTGGTAGGGCCTGGCTCCTCTGCTCACGGGTGTCTCGCCAGGCCGTGTTCCAGGTGTGTGAGCTGAGGCCGCTCTGGCGAGGTGCGTCATCGTAGGCTGCACAGCTTGTGGGTGCCTGAGTGGGGGCTCCTCTCATTTCTCTGAAACCTGCTGCTCCCTCGTGGCCGTCACTTTCCCACCTCTTCAGAGGAACCTCTCTGGCTCCGTGGTCACTGGATGCCCCAGACTCTGGGGCGTGTTTGTGTTCCGATGTGAACATGGGAGTTCGCGTTTCCTCGAGCCCAACAACCGTCTGGTTTTCCTTCAAAGTGCTTCTGCCCAATGACCAAGTTTCTCTAATGCACAAGGACTTCCTCACAATTGCACGGCATTTGTCCAGTGCCTGACGGGAAGTTGTCTTTATTAGCACCGTAAGCCTTTCAACCGGTGTAAAATCTCCATTTTACAGATAGGAGCGCAGGCCTCGAGCAGGTCAAGTAAAGAGCCACAGCTCCATCTGGTGAGGACATGGCGGTGTTCGAACCAGGCATTCTGAATGCCGAAGACAGTGCTCTTTCCCTACAGGATGTTACCACCTTAAAGAACCAAACAAAATGTCTACCTGTTCACAGTTGTGTGTCAGTGAGTTTAATATCATTCCAGTGTTTGTGCATCATATCCCTCCCAACCCCCACTGCTTTCCTTTCTATATATGTTTTCCAAGGAAAAGTTTGGCTCAGAGATGGGATCAAGATGGCCCCATTTATCAACGTGGCGTGCTGCAATTCATGCCATCGAAAAGAGTCAGACACAACTTAGCGACCGAACAGCAAAAACATTGAACTCCTTCAACTCAAGGGGTGTTAATAACTTTGTGTAGATTCTGGCTTTCATTCTCTCCCAAAGCTCTTCCCAGCAAAGTGAGGCAGTGAATTGTATGTGACCTTTGCCCTCACTGATAGCACCGTGTGGGGTTTGCCCTGTACTAGGTGTCAATGAACCTGTGAGATGGTACAGGAGTGACCATACAAGGTGTCAATGAACCTGTGAGATGGTACAGGAGTGACCATACAAGGTGTCATTGAACCTGTGAGATGGTACAGGAGTGACCATACAAGGTGTCAATGAACCTGTGAGATGGTACAGGAGTGATCGTTGCCCCACGTAAGAAGGTGTGATCCTGTAGAACTGGGAGACCCCCTGGAAGGTTCCACTTCTGACAGAACCGGCCAAGTTTCTAGAGTATAGCACACCACTGCTCCCTACCCTCAGGATCCCATTAGAAAAACAGCGGTTAAAAAATTATGAAAGTTATGCAGAGCGTGAGACCTGGGTTCAATCCCTGGGTCAGGAAGATCCCCTGGAGAAGGGAATGGCAACCCACTCCAATATTCTTGCCTAGAGAACCCCATGGATAGAGGAGCCTGGTGGGCTATGTAGCCCATGAGGTCTCAAAGAGTTGGACACGACTGAGTGACTACCACAACCACAACCAACATGCAGAGCTTTTGTGGAAAATTAGGCAAATGCAAAAGCTATGAATATGAAAATAAGTTTCTTCTCTAATCCTCGCAATAAGAGTTCACCTTTGTTATTAAACTTCAGAAGATGGCCTTTTATAACCAACATGTACACCTCTATGATTATGTCATTCTGTCTCTGCGTATCCAAGTACCTTATATAGATATGTTAATTACTGCTTAATTAATGGTAAATAATGAATCTGACACATTTTCTTTAAGTGTCTTGTTTGTGCCAGACACATAGCTGTTGGAGCTTGGGGCATCCAGGAGCGAATACAACAAGCTTCCAGCCAGCCTCGTCTGTGGGTTTTATAAAGTCAGAGTCCGACTTTAAGTGTATTTTTACATGTTGCTTTTTTCTTAACATTATCCCAGAGCATTTTCTCTCCCTCTAAATAGGAAAATCCTATTAAAATATTAAAGTAGGATTTTTAATGGCTGCATAGTTCTTTTTAGTAACTCATGGCTGTATCATGGTTGATTTCCATTTTCTTATTTAACAGATTGAACTTGTTTCCCATCTTTTATTATACTTGGGCTTGTGGTGAATTTCACTGTACTGAGGATTTGTTTTCTTCTTGAACAAGGTCTCTATCAGAAAATACAGCACTTCCTTTCTCCCAGCCCCCACCCAGATCCCTTTTGGAGGAATAGCTGTTCTTGAGGTGAGTCTGAGCACCCATTTAGTGAAGTAACCATCATGAAATGACTGCTTAGATAAACATTTGTAGGTGTTAATTGGTCCTGCAGGGGGTCTTTGAAGCTCCCACAGCTCTGGTCCCTTTGAAGTTTTGTTTTTGCTGGAGCCAAAAACCTCTATTGTGTTACTGAGCAAACTTCTTCCTCCCTGCATTCTACAATCCTTTCCTGGGATCCCAGAATCTGCGGGCCTAACCTGAGCAGGTGTCATTTTTTAAGTTAACTGTATCAGTCACTCCAAGTCCCTCATCTCTCTTCTCTTTGGTTGTTGAGTTTATAGTTCTTTGGAGGTGAATTGAGACAGGTGGCCTTACCTGTGGGGTGTCCAGGTCAGATCTGGTATTCTAAGTGCAAATGAGGCACTGTTTTAAGTGATTTACAAGTCAGAGGGGAATTGGTTAGGGCTCCGTGCTTTTACTGCTTAGGGCCTGGGTTCAGTCCCTGGTCAGGGAACTAAAATCCTGTGAGCCTCTCTGTGTGGCCAAGAAAAAAATCAAACAAAAAACCAAGACAGACAACAAAGTGAACCAAACTCCCTACGCCTAGTTAGGCTCTCTTTGCATCATAATTGCTTTGAGCAGCAGTGAGAATTTTGGAGAACTTTGCTTGTCTTGTGTACCCTCTTGTCTCCTGCAAAGAGCCCTTCCCTGGACCAGGGAAGTCACTGATCCATGCACATTCCTGGACTAGGTGTTGAAGCTCTCAGCCTCAGTTTCCACATCTGTGAGTGGGGATCATAACCCCTTACAGGGCCATTGAAAGGAGGTATGTGGTGAATGCTTCTGATGCAAAAACTGGTAAATGCTAATATGCTCTACAAGATGGTGGTGTTTATTAAAAACCATCTTCCTGCCATTTTCTAATTAGCCACAGAGGTTTGCTTCGTTTCATAACTCGGCTCTTAACTAAGCCACAGAAATAACTGCTCACCTCTTTCTTGATGTGTAATCCTCAGGAAACTGTGGTAGGTGCTCTGGAAGGCCACCCATTGTTTCTGTGGGCTGTGGAAAGATTGTAGATGGGCACTGGGGCTTGCAGGTGGGCTGGGGCAAGGGTGTGAGCAGGTGGAGGGGGGCGTCTCTGGGGCAGTCAGGCACTGCCTTGCCAGTACATCCTCCAATTTCCCTGGGCGACTGCTCCAAGAATGCAGATGGTCACTTTTGCAGGTGACTTCGGCACCCTGATAGGTTGAGGGTAACTTTTGGAAGGATACTGCATATGAATGGGTTAGTTCCACAGGCCCTTAGGTTGCAAAGAGCAGGGTACTACTCAGACCGCCTTATGTCACAGGATTTATTGTGAAGGGCACACGGAACAGAAGCTGGACTGGAACTGCTCCAGTGAGTTCTTAGGACCCAGCGCAACACCTGGGTATCTCCATCTGGACCTTCATCTCTGCCCTGGCTGGCACCTCTGTCCCTGTGTGTGTCTGCCAACCATGGGCCAGTCTTTCCTGAATTCTCTCATGCAGGCCCTGGATGAAACCAGCCTGATTGGCTGCCCTGGGGATCCTTACTCCTTCGAGGGACAGCCATTCGTATTAGGCCACGTCTCTGGGTCTGGTGGCGACCTGAGCAGTTAAAAGGCTGCCCTGTCAGATTGTCATTCTTGATTGAATTGGTGGCTATCCTTTTGCAAAGAGCAGCCTTAAGTTGCTTCCTGAAACAGGGGACTGTGGTTAGGGGAAGTTGGCTGTGGTAAACACTGTTGAAGGCATATCCTGTTGGCACTGACAGATTTGAGCCTGGTTGATGATGATGATAGCATTCTTGAGAGCGTACCATGTGCTGGGTAATGGGCGGTATCTTCTTGAATCTTTATGTCCACCTAAGCAGGAAGATATGCATTTGAGATGCAGAACAAAGTTCAGAGAATCTTTATAAGTGACTTGCCTAAGTGCACACAGCAGGGATACCAGCCAAGGGCCGTCAGCATTCTGCGTCTGCGTTCTTTACTTTGGCTCTTCACGTTGGTGTCTATTGCTTCTGCACAGCTGGAGCTGATGTCATAAAGACCACACACACACATCGACAATAGTGTGATTGATTTATGGAGTATCACTTGTGTTTCTCACCTAAAATTTATTTCATCTTGCTGAAGAAGAGACAGTTCTAACCAACTCGGTAATCTGGTTTCTTAGCCCACAGCAGATTCAAAGCAATCTATTTAAAGAGAGAGCGATTCTTGGGAAGGCTGGTCTGGGAAGAAGGGACAGCTGGCAACCCAAATAGAAGGAAGCAGACCAGAAAGTGATAACACCCAGAAGAAGTAAAGAAGCCCTGCAATTTTTTAAAAAATTTCTTTTTATGGAAGTGTAGTTGCTTTACAATGTTGTGTTAGTTTCAGCTGTTCAGCAAAGTGAATCAGCCATATATGTACATATTTTTCCCTCTTCTTTGGATTTCCTTGTTATTTATGTCACCAGAGAGCCTTGAGTAGAGTTCCCTGTGCTATACAGTAGGTTCTCATTAGTTACTAATTTTATACATAGTATCAGTGCTGGTCTCCCAATTCATCCCACTGTCCCTTTTCCCTCCTGGTATCCATACATATGTTTGTCTCTACATCTGTGTCTCTATTTTTGCTTTGCACATAAGTTCATCTGTATTGTTTTTCTAGATTCCATATATAAGTGATATTATGCTGTATTTGTTTTTCTTTCTTATTTCACTCTTGATGACAGTCTCTAGGTCCATCCACATCTCTGCAAATTGCACAATTTCATTCCATTTTATGGCTGAGTAATATTCTATTTTAAATATGTACCACATCTTCTTATCCATTCAAGAAGCCTTGCAATTTAAGCTCAGCTGGCCCAGAGCCTGAACATTTCCTACAGATACCCCATAAGTGTGCCTGTGAGTCCTGCCACCTAGCACTGTGGCTGTCACACCAACCAGAGCTTCTGTAAATATCAGATAAACTATGCCATGGTATAGCGCTGACCACAAGCCATCACTTGTGTACATTGGCCTTTGTTTAAGAAAGTAGGGGAGCATGTAATGAGTTTTGTAACTTTTTTTGACCCCTGTGGTGAAAATAAAAATATTTTTGTGGCCCTAAAAAGAAGCTCTCCATTTGAAAGCTTATCTGTTAATACTAAGCTAAGCAAGTTCCCCAAGGGCTCGGGGTACAAGGGGTGTCCTTGGGGTTTGTATCAAAGTTCTGGTATTTGTTGCTAACTCAGATTTCTGGGGTTTTATGAACATATCAGTACTGTAATGAGAAATATGAAGTTTTCTGGTATTGCTGTGTGGGGCTGTGATGCTAGTTATTCTTGATTGACTAGTCTTCCAAGTGACTTGAGCCCTGGGCTCAGGTAAAGAGCTGCCCCAGGGGTGGAGTGTGGACTCTGGGAATTAGAGAGGGAAGGTGCCCATAAAGGGATGACGAGCCGCTTATATAGCTTAGAGGCTGCCCTGGATGGTGCGCTGGGGCACATGTCCTGCTGTTCCCCCTTTTCTAGGGGCACCCAGCATGGAAACTAATGGGTGGAAGTCTGGAATGGATTTCACACATCCTGCATATATGCCGGCATCCTGACAGACTGGTGGAAAGCATCCACAGCAGCACTAATAAACATAGGACCATGGCACTATCTCACTCGGATTTGCCTTGGAGGCTTCTCGTGGTTCATCCATACAGTATGGCAGGGGGTGGGGGCTGGGGTTGGTGCAGCTCCCCCTGCCTTTCTGTCCTCAGGCTCTTAGTGGAGTCTCATTCCTCTTCTTCCTCCCTTTCCCCGCATGCCCGCCACTCTCTTTCTTGGAAAGCTGTCCCCTGCTCCATTTATTTCTTCCAGAGCCACTTCCTTGGTGGCCCAGACTTGGTCACAATCCCCTCTTGTGGGCTCTTGTAGAACTGTTCTCCCTGGCACGACTGTGGTTTTTTCCATTTGTTTAACCATCTGTTTTTCTCTCTCCCCAGTAATTGTATGGGCCCTGAGGGGAGGATCCCAGTTGGTTTTTCACTGAACTTACTCAGCTGATCCTTACTGAGCACTTACTCTTTTCCAGGCACTGGGGATTCAACAGTGAACCAAACAGACACACATCCCTGCCCCACGATGGTCCCAGTCTAATGACTGGAGACTGATAACCATGTCTATTGTGGCCTATGTTAGAAAGCTTTAGATCCTGGGAAGAAAATAATCTGTGGGAAGGGGTGAAGGCAGTGGATCTCAGCCTGGGGAGCTTCTGGAAATGGAGCCAAGGTCCTACTCCTGGCCAATCGGACTGTTTGGGGATGAAGTTCAGGTGTTTGGAAACGCTCACCACGTGATGTAGATGCACAGTGAGAATGGGAGTGGGGCATTTACAGTAAATGTGGGGGCAGGAAGGCCCTGTCCGTAAAGTGACACTGGACGGCCTCACAGCCTAGCTCTGTGCCTGACCCGCCCACCCTGGACACTCCATTTTTGTTGGATAAATGAAAAGGAGAAATTACATTTATTTAAACGTTACTTTTATTTATAAATTTAAAACATTAATTTATTTAGGAAATCACACTATTCATTTATTTTACATGTGTTTAATTACATTTCTTTAACATTTATTTATTTGATTACAATGTTTAATCAAAATGCTGTTAACCGTTTATTCAGTGTATGGGTCTATAGGTGTCCCTGTCTTTGGTTTACAGCCCAGGAATCCCTGTGTTTTCCCCAAGTGCATCATTTACTGATTCACCCAGTTTCTTTTTATTTCCAAAGGGTATATTTCTTCCAATAACCTTTTTCTCCTCCTCCACAGTAGTTTCCTTTCTTTCTTTTTCTTTTTTGTTCCTGTTCTGTTGAATAAGCTATCGGTGAAACCAAATTAAAATGAACTGACAGGCTTTCTATGTAATGTGAATCTAAAGAATTTATTGCTACAGGAGAAACCATTATGGTGTTTTTGTCATTTAATTTTAACAGTCTGTAGATATTGGGACTTTCTGTCCTCCCCTAATTGCAATTTTTCTCCCAAATGGTAGGTCGAATATAACTTTTGGCTTTCATTTTCTGCTCAGGTTACATCCCAACTCTGTTAACTGATATTGAAGCGTTGCCCCAGAGTATATAGTAACACAGTGCTTAATTGAGCTATCAGGCTTCTAATGAATTCATATTGAGATTTATCATTTAATTAAAAAGCAAAGGGGAAAAAAGCAGAGGGAAGGTATTCCATTGTTTCTCCCCTTGGCCTCCATTTCCTGCATGTAAAAATCTGCTGACTTGTTTGTGTTAGCTTGTGGAATTGTATGGATATTGCATAGAAGTAGTCAAGGTGTGTAGATCAGAGAGAAGACACTGGATGACACTTACATGGCTTCTTAGTAGGTCTTAAATAAGGATTCTGGTTTGGTGGCCATCATATGACACTTGATTAAATATGAATTATGTTTTATGTTTTTACAAAGCTTGGGAAGGTCATTTTCCAAAATGATTTCTAGGGCTGTATATCTGAAGCAATCTGAAGATCTAATCAGAACAGATCTAATACCGAGATGCTTCAGCTTTACTGAGCAACAGAAAATAAATTTTTCTTGAAGACATCATTTCTTAAATGCCACACGCTCCTTTAAAATTCACACTGCATTGAAAGAGCTACCTTTAAGCAACACCTTTTATGATAACTGCATTTTTAAGCATTGCAAGTGTAATGTTGCAAATCTGTAAGTGTAGGGTCGTCAGTCTTTTATTGATTCAGACTGGAAATGTATAATATGCTCTGTATGTAGATTGTAGAGCTATATCACATGTTTTTTAAAAAAAATTGAACAGTATTCTATATGAAGATAAAATTTAAGTACCTAAATGTTTAGTAAAGTTCAGAGAAGGAGTAGTATTTTCCTTCATTTATTTTAGGCTTAGCCGCCTCTAAGGAGTGACACAAGTAGGGTAAAATATCAAAATATCAAAATAGATCTTTTTGAAAAATTGAGATATAATTGACATATAACATTGTGTTAGTTTTAGGTGTATATCATAATGATTTTACGTATACATATATATGTATATATCATATATATTGCCAAATGATGATATATATAGATATATTGTAGAATATTATATATATACATATTGTGTCAGGCTCCTTTGTCCATGGAATTCTCCAGGCAAGAATACTGAAGTGGGTAGCCGTTTCCTTCTCAAGGGGATCTTCTGAACACAGGGATCAAATGTGGATTTCCTGCATTGCAGGCAGATTCTTTACCATCTGAACTACCGGGGAAGTCCACCTGTATATTAGTAATATGTATATGTTGTGAGATGGTTACTACAGTAAATTTAGCTAACATCCATCACCATACATTTTTACAAACTTTTTTCTTGTGCTGAGAAATTTTAAGACTTACTCTCTTAAGAGCTTTCAAACATACGTTACAGTGTTGTTAACTCTAGACACAATGCTATACATTGTATCCCCCAGGACCATTTATCTTAAAACTGAAAGTTTGTACTTTTTGACCACCTTTTTATTCACAAGTGGTATTCATATGGTATTTGTCTTTTTCTGACTTATTTCACCTGGCATAATACCCTCAAGATCTATCTGTGTTGTCCCAAATGGCAAGATCTCCGTCTTTCTTAAGGCTGAATAATATTCCATTGTGTATATGTACCACATTTCCTTTATCTGTTCTTAGGTTGTTTCTATGTCTTGGCTACTGTAAGTGATGCTGTCAAAATAAATCTAAAGTTTCTATAAAAATAAGCTCAGAGATTAAGTACTCTTAAATTCCAAGTATGAAGTAGATATTCTAGGGGTGTTGATGACACTTTGGGCCTCGCTAGGTCCTCAAGTTTCCCTTTACTGGTTTTCTTGCACAGAGTCCTGTGAGTTCGTCCCTGATTGGAGCTGTCAGGTCTGTCTGTCCACACATCTGTATGTCTTTGCATCTGTCTTTTCATCTGAGGAGAGGAGCCTGGTGTTCAGTCATGTTATCGTGGTGTCAGTTTTATCTGGAAGGAGGAGAAATAAGATCATCGGTGCGATCTTAAAGATCTGATGTAACTCTTGTATTATGTAGATAAGGAAGTAGAGATCCAGGGAAGTTGGGCAACTTGCCCAAGGTCATGTGGCTGGTTGTGACAGAATAGGGAATGGAGCACCTGCCTTTTGACTTCCAGGAGTGTGACCGTATGGCACGGAGGTCACGCACTTGGGCTCTGGAAACCAGGGGCTTGAATTTGAATGGTGGGTCTGCCACCAGCCATGAAACCCTGGGTGACTTCTTTCCTCCCATTTCTTCACTTATAACATGCGGATGATAATAACTACTACTTCATAGGGTTGTGACTGTGAGGACTAAGTGAATATTACACATAAGATGCTTAGAATAGTGCTTACGCAGTAAACGATCAGTAACCATTGTTACTGTCGTTAATCTTCCTGTGCCATTAAATCACGTTTGTCTTGTACAGCTTCCGATTTATTGCTTGTGTCTATTTATCATCCCTTTCATTTCTTCCACTGGCTCTGTTTATAGCTCAGTCTAACTGTAACCTGCAATGTGATACAGTAGCTTGCTAGTCATATAGAAGTTCTAGGTGGTTTGGTAAGTGCCCAGAATTCCAACCACCTGTTGTAGCTGTTGCCAAAATACAACAGATTTTCATTTCCCAGAAGTTGTTTCATCAAAGATGCAGATCATTAATATGACTTAATGTCTTCGAAATTTATTTTTCTTTTACAAAAGTACACATCATGCTTCCCACCCATTCTGTGAAGCTGAGCAATGACATGAATCTTCTTGTTCCTGCCTCTTTTATTTTCTTATTTAAACTTTTTATTTCTTATTGGAGTATAGCCGATTAACAATGTTCTGATAGTTTCAAGTGCACAGCAAAATGATCCAGTCATACATATACACGTATCCATCCTCCCCCAACCCCCGCTTCCATCCATTGTTCCTGCTTTTTGAAAAAGCAGTAAAACAGTGGCAGACTTGCCAGTGGCATCACCTGAAATGACTTTCTGAGCTAAGCCTGCTTCAGACAGAGAAGATAATACTATTTTTTCTTTTTTTCTTCTCTCTCAATTCAAGTAGATGAAGGCGCAGTCTCTTCATGATGGGGTACTTAGCAAATCAGGAAGCGATAACATGAATAACTTTCTCCTTTCCCAAATTTGCATGATAGTTAACAATTGATGGGTTTTCTTTAGGAAGGCATTATCAGCTGCAGCAGGAACCAGACCTCTGGACCCTTTTTGCGTGCTAAGTTGAAGCAGTGCTGTACCTACCCTTGATGATAAACTTGTAATTGCAGTCAGGGTGAACGTTGGGGAGGAAATTTTAGCCTGTGTTCTGAAGATCTGGGAGGGTTCAGACACATCGTAATTTATATTTTCATTCTTTCTCTCGGGAGACATAGCTGCAGTTATGAACAAACACATGGTAGGAGCTGTTCTGAAATAACCATTTCTGCCACCAAATCCAGATGTGATCTGATTCCTACTTTATTCCATACTGAAGTGGGCCTGACTGTGTGATTAAGATGTACCACATGGGCCACACCTTATCCCTTGGCACTTTATTACATCCCCCTGCCCCCCAAAGAACAGGATCACATCCTTGTTGTAAATCACAGAATCCTATAGAGTGTTCTTTAACATCAGCTTTTGCAAAAGAGACCCTGGGGACAGCTCATTAAGTGTAAGGGGGACCTTCCGCCGTCATCTCAAGCACGATAGTGCTTGGCTGCAGAGGATAAGCAGGTGAGTATTTTATTCATAATAGCGACTCTAATCTTGTGTTTGTGTGTGGAGGAAATATTCAAAATCATTTTTTCCTGGGAATATTATGGGGTCAATGTTGCATATTGTTTTCTACCAAGAATCAGGAACTTTTTTGTGTGTCCCCCTTCCTTGTCCTACAGTTCGCTCATCTCTTCCCCACAAAGTAAAAACTGCTTTTCTTTCCTGCAGTAGCTGACTTGCAGATGTAGGTAGTAGTAGAGATAAAAGGATCATTTTGTATTTCCAGTTAACTCATTTAATTAGATGAGGTGAATTAATTGGATTTTTTGACATGTCTTTTAACGTCAAAGATATTCACTTTTGGAATTCCCAGGTACAGCAGCTTTCTCAGTCTGCTCCTCGGTTCAGTACTGGTGTAAGACCTGTCATTTGAAGCCTGTCGTTTGAATTCCCCTTGAGGGGGTAGAAAAGTGGCCGAGTGATTTTTCAGATAGTGGAGCATAAATCAACAGGCCCAGGGCATTCCCTGGTTATCACCAGGCTCATCAGCAGAAGCCTGGATTAAGCATTGCTCTATCCACACACAGCAGATGAGGTGGTAACCTAAGGGCCTGTTTCCATCATGTGTGGACATACTCTCTGAAGTTTCCTCCCCACTCTGCTTTCTCACCCTGTATAATTTTAGAGGTCTGCAAGCTTTCGGGGACCTCCTTATGTCTGTCATTCAGGGCCTGGGGAAGTTCCGGAATTTAGATTGGGGCAGGTTTAAACCTTACATCATTGTACTGTGCATTGTAATTATTTAGGTTTTGTCTCCCTAGATACCTATTTTGTCTCTCTAGGTGTATACCTGGGTAAAGCTGGTTCCTTTTCCTTTGTACCCCCAGAGTTCACCCCCCACTTCAGAGCTGACTTGCTAGATAGTTAGTTAAATCTTACTGCATTTGATTAGCCCATTGAAGTCCTTTCTTTGCTCTAGAAATTCCAGAACCCAAACAGATGAAGGTAAGACTCTGGAGTATATACTGGAATTTTTCAGCTTTTAAAAAAATAGTGTTTTTTAGTTTAATTTTTCTTTAGTATCTATCGTTTTCAAATATAGATCAAGGGAGCCAAAAAATTTACTGGGATCCAAGTACATAGCACATCATTTCATGGTGAAAAAGTAACCGCAACAGGCTCTCTCTCTACCTTTTGCCTCCAAACATCTTTTGATCACAAAGTTATTTGGAGGTTTCATACTTTGTATTCTACTTGGACTTAAGTAAGATTTAAATCATAAGTTTTATCTTTAGACTTGTGTATTTGTTTTTCATCTGTTTTCCTGGTATTAACACAGTGCCGAGCATATAGTAGCTCCTCTAGAAATATTTGTCCAATGAGTATCTTTTGGCCATGGTGACCTATAAATGTGGAAAGAAAGACTTTTGGAACATAATAGAATTCTTTCATTTTGTTTGGAATAAGCACCCCAAAAGGGGATATTGAATAGAAAAAGTAAGTTTAGAAGAATCCCCCCTCCATTGCCCCCTGACCCCACATTAGGTTCAGTATAGTTAGTGTTAGTTGCTCAGTTGTGTCCAACTCTTTGTGACCCTGTGGACTGTAGCCTGCCAGATTCCTCTGTCCGTGGAATTCTCCAGGCAAGAATACTGGAGTGGGTAGCCATTCCTTTCACTAGGGGATCTTCCTGACCCAGGGATCGAACTGGGTCTCCTGCATTGCAGGTGGATTCTTGACCAGATGAGCCACAAGGGAAGCCCTATGAAGCCAGAGACTCACCAAAATCAGATGATGATTTGCAGCTTTGAAATAACTTGTGTCTCTGACTGTCATTTTAGCTATGAGTAGGTTCCTGGTCGTAATTCCGTAATGTCCTGAAAAGCCTGCTTTATGGCCCTTGAGCTGCACTGTGTTGTCTAAGGCCTCAGTTCTTGGCCAGGTACAGTTTCTATTTCTTCAAAGTTCGCTTCCTCCCGGAGGGCAGGCTGAGAGAGAGAAGTCCTTGTAGGGAAGTGTGGTGGACTTTCCTGATAGCTCCACAAGAGAAGCAGCCTCTGCTCCCTCCCAGGAAGGGACCAACCCTGCCGCTGGGACCAGAATCTCCATCCCCACTGTCTGCTAATGAATGGGGAGCCACCTGCCGTTCTGAGCCAACCACTCTTGGTGCCGTCAGCTTTTCTGGACTCTAATCCCATCTCAGAGACCTTACACAGAAGGCCCAGGGATGCAGTTCTGTGGCCTCATGCACCCGGGGCTGTTTCCCGCAGGCAGGCTTTCAGTTTGCAGGGTTCGTCTCTAGGATACTTCATTCTTTTCTTCCAGGCCTTTCATTGCCACTGACTTCTCTGCAGAGCAGATCCTGTCACCTCCCACTGCCTTTGACGAGGATAGGTTTTACACACCTCTCTTTTCCTGAGTCCTCTCTGGCTCTAGTCTGAGTCACCCACCCTACTCTCTGCTGCTTCTTTTTAGCTCTGTAGTTCTTTTTTGAGTAACCCTCCCTCCCTCCTGTGAGGGTTGTGTGCACACGCGTACACACACACACACACACACACACACTCACTCTCTCTCTCTCTCTCTTTTCTCTCTCTTCCTGTTCCCTAATTCCCTTACCCTATGTCACCCCTCTTATTGCCATTCAAATCAAGCTCTTCTAACTCTTAAGGGTTCTTATCTCAGAAGCTGGAGTTTACATTTAACTTTTTAAGATAGAGCCACCCAAGGGTATAGCATAAACCACAATCCAGTGAGTGAGAAAAAAAGTTTTTTAATTACGATTGCAGATTGCAGAACTAATATTTGAGCACTGTTCAAAGTTCAGATGCTATAGAAAGTGAAACTTACCTGTAATGCACCCATATATCATCTTGAACTGTTGAGTGTATATATTCTGTTTTCGAGGCACGTAGCATATTATTTATTTTCTTGAAAATAGGATTATTTTACACACACACACACACAATCTCCTCCTTTGTAATTTTTTTTTAATCACTGAATTATACATCAAGAACTATTCCATGTCAGTACATACAAATCTCCCTTGTTTTAACAGCTATATGGTATTCCATTGTGAAAATAATTCTTTGATTAGGTTACAGCAGAGTATCAAGTGTGGCATTTGAATCCTGATCTTAGTCTGTCTTCCTGTATATTTAGCCTCCATTCTTGGTCCAAGAAAAAGAGGTACACTAAGTATACTTCTAGCAAAATGAGTGTTTTTTTCGGGTGTGGTGTGGTGATAACTAGTTTAGTAGTTTAAGTGGTGTATTTTTTTTCAATCGCCTATGCCTGATTAAAAATCTCTTTTAAAGGTTAAAAAGCCTTAGGATTTTAATTGCTTTTTAAAATACAAAAATAATGCACAGTTTAGTGTATCGATTTAACTAAAAGACCAAAGTCTGCTAACTGAAAAAAATGTAAGTCTTATGTACAGGAATAAAGAAGTGCTCTCACAGAAATGGGGACTACTCTGAGATTCAGAATTGCAGACAGTGAAATTGGGATGTGGCCCCTTAAATAAATGTAATTTGGAAAAGGTTTTTAGCACTACTTCACATAGTACTTTCAAAATGTCTGTTTATTTTCTCTGTTGGCACAAGTGAGTACAAATCATAACTGGTTAGATGATATCAAAAGTCTGAGACTAGGGTAGGGAGCGGGTCTTACTCTGATTTGATCAAAAGCAAACAAAGCAAAAGCAAATGGAAAAAAAAAAAAGTTAAATGTTTCTCATTGTGGGACTAAAATGCTGCATGCTGAGTTTTCACTTTCTGATTAGAAGTGACAGTTGAACAGATATGATTTATGTCTTTGGGGTCAGGAAGAAACTGTCAAATTTTAGTGTGGCTGTTCTTTTCTCTGTCTCCCCCCTACTCTTTCCACCCTTAAGCATGACTGTATTAATCAGATAGCAGTCAGTGTTTGACATGTCCTTCTGTGCTGTTTGCAGACTGAGTCAGAACCATGCCAAAAATCACTTTGCATTTTTCTGATGGAGCAGAAAAGAACCTGTTTCATTCCATCTCATGGAGAAGGCAATGGCAACCCACTCCAGTATAGCTTTACCCAAATGGGTCAGAGCAGACCTGCCTGATTTCAAGAAACAGAGTAATATGGGGTATGGTTTAATACAGGTACCGTTAAAAGACTACCCCTCCCCCCCCCCCCCAGGTTTTGTGTTTCCATGAATATTGACCTTAATTTATCCCAAACAAGCCTATGAATGACCTTGTTTTAGTATCGCTTGCTGATTTCAGCTCTGGAGTAATAAGCCTGGGAATGTTTTCTTTATCAGCTCATCTGAGGGGGGGGGGGAGCAGGGTCTTCTGCAGTTACTTTGTGATACATTTACTTTCTACCTGCTGGCTTCAAACAGTATTAATTTTTATGTGCTCCTTGTGTATTGTGTTTAATTAAAAGCAGTTCTATTCGCAGAGGTACTTGTAAGATTTTTTTTTTCTCCCCGAAATGAATAAAACAAATAGGCATCTGGTATTTGTTTTGTATAACACAATCCCCATAAAATGAAGAGTAATAAAACATAATTATCTGTAAAGGCTTGTTTTATAAGCCTGAGAATGGGCTTGTTCCTACCAGCCTTTAAAATTCTGCTCATACTATTAAGAGTCCCTTTTGTACATTAATACGTAACAATAATAACAACAAAAACTTCCCAATTACATGCATGAATCCAGCTTATCTTTCATTAAACACATTTTTTTTTTTTCTGTTATGGCGTAAATGACAAAAGTTTGTCATCACATTCTCTCCAGGTAAACATGTTAGGCTAAAAAAGGGGAAATTTTTACATCCTGTTCAATATTCTGTTCAATTGGGATAGCTCCATTTATGATTTTTCCCCATAATTAAAGAAACAATTTTATATCAGGTGTTAATTTTTTGGGGGGGTGGATCACAGACCACTCTGTATATTCTAAAACCTTCCTTTCAAAAAAGTACACATCAAACTTTTGCATACATTTTGATAGGATTTGCAGATCTTCTGATCCTTGGTTAAAGATTCGTGCCAATGCCTGATAATTATTTTGAAAACCATAGTTGTAATCTGAAGCTGAGGTATTAGCTTTAGTATATGAATATCTGATGATGGAAATTTGCTCACTGGTTTAGTAGCATTGGATTTAATTTTGGGGTTGGGCTTCTTTCGGGAAATGGAGGAGTACTCCTGTCTGAGAAAAAAAAAAAACAACCCTCAGATTGTGGAAAAAATAAAAATTATTAATTCAGAGGTGGATCTGTTGTCATATTGGATGGCAGTGCCTGCATCCCTGGGGGCTCCTGTTCCTAAGACCATTTGTATTGTTCCTAGCCAGTGCTGGGTGCGAGCCTTGAAGTGGTGAATTCATCCTCTGAGGTTGTGTGTCCATTGCTGCAAGAATAAAAGAAGCACGTAGTGCAGTATTTCACGGTGGCAGTTTTATGCGGTTGTGTGATGTTGCAGAGCCTTGTATGTGATATCGACCCCTTTCTCTTGAATCAAAGCCCAGGGTTTTATTGGAGAAGGGAGGCTTCAGAAATAACTGAGTCTACCACAAAGGTAAGCCCCTAAATAGTTACCCCATTCTGTCTATTATTAAACTAATTGCTTACAGGAAGTAATAAAGTGCATATATCTATTATATAGTACATATACTTATGTCCAGTTTGAGTAATGATGTCTAATTTTAGACTTCTAACCCTTTCTCACCTTATCTTTTGGCATTGAAATTATACTAGAACATTCATATTATTTTGAGTGCGGATGAATTAAATAAGCTTAATGCTTGGTTTCTCTGTTGTCATCTATTGGAAAAGAAATACTTAAAATGAGAGCATCAGCTCCTTATCCAAATTGGGGAGGTTGGATATTCCACTTCTAGATCGGCAGTGCTTACTTTGCGTGCTTATTTGAAATACCATTTTTGTACATACTGGACAACTTAAAGTACCCAATTAAAAAGCTCTGTGGAAAGAGGAAGTCTGGGGATGTGTAATTAGTCCTTAGGATTCAGAGCATTTCCTTTATGTGTGGAAGGCCATAATATGAAATCACTGGACACAATAGCTTTATGCCAGGAACTCAGAATAGAAGGCATTTTCAGGATGGATTATTTTTGTACTCTGGGTCTTAAAATGGTTTATCCAAAGAGACTTCCAACTCCATAAAAATACTGATGGTGTGAAAAAAACCTGGTTCTGTGCTTTCACAAAATTTTAGGTAGTTGACAACCATAACTAGCCATTTTAATGAACAAGACATAACATTACACAAGCATTGCTGGCATTCTTAGACTCTTTATTTTAGCTGATTGAAAGCCTCACCCCTCCCACCTTTTATTTTGTTTTATTCTTAAAGGGATAAAGGTTGGGTTCCAGAAAATTGTCCCAATATGTTCCTTACCAAAACAGTGAAGTCTCCCTGGGTAAAGTCAAGTGAGCTGTATAGTCTGAGATTATTTATGGTGTTTACGATAGAGCCAAAACACTAAACACTTAATAGCTTTCCTTATTTACAAGTCAGATTCATCTAAGGGATATTATTCTTTATTTTTCTGCTGCTTGAAATGTTCCTATAAAATAGATCATCGGGGAGAATACACAGTGACAAAATTCGTTGGTGGTGAAAATGCAGGACAGATAAGTGTTTTATTTTTAAATGTTCTGCAATGGAAAAGGTCCATTTTATCTAACTAAAAACACCACTTTTTGTCTAAGTGAAGTCACATACACACACGAGTAACATAAAATGGGTAAGTATATGTGAGAATGTGGCTTTTAGTTCCCAATTATATAATAGATGCCTTCCATTAAAGTTTGCAGTAAGTGAATGTCTATTAAGCAAATTATTTTTCCCCACTGATTTCTATTGTAGAAATGGTGTTGTCTTTCACTAGGCTGTGAATGTAATATGTTCTCTAGTAAGAATACTAAGAGAAAGGAAGGAAACAAGGGAGGAAGAGGGAGGGAGGGAAGAAGGAAGGAAGAAAGCAAGAGAAAGAGAGAAGAGAGAAAAACCCTTTCAATACCATAAATCTAAAGGAAACCTGGACTTTTCAATGAAGCTTCTGATAGATGCTCAAAGTATAGCCTTTCGTAGTGTCATAGTTAAGGTATGGTGTATGACTTTAATAACAAAATGGGGACACACAGTAATATCCAGATTCTGAAGGTGTTACCCTTTTTCTTCACCCTTCCTCCCATTGTTCCCTTTGAAGAAGCAATGTCACCAAGGAAGCTTATGGGTTATTTAACAGCCTCGACATCCTTGTCTCCATACTGTATAATCTTGACCTGCAATTATTGTTTTGTAACTTGAAGATATAAGTTGAACATTACCCACCTCTTTCAAAACCATTTTCTCCTAACCCTTCACCAATCTGTTACAAGATATTTGCATGAGAAGTGCTAGTGGGTGATACCTAATGCCTAGTGGTTGAAACATCCATACTTTGTTAGCAATTAAGTCTCATCCTAGTTCCTTTCAGTTTACATCTATTGTGGTGCAATATGGATTGTAGAGGGCCCTGTGCTTTGGACTCCCAGCCCAAATACCTGACATGGATTAAACACCAAGAGTGTATCATCAGGAGGGAACTATGCTTAACACACACTTATCCTTGCAAAGGCTTCACTTGGTATGTATTGGTCAGTCTCTATTTTATAGGATGGTGAGGCTTAGACTTGTCAAATGACTTGCCCAGAATCACTCAAAGAATAAAATAGGGTTAGCATTTGACCTCAGCTCAGACTGGGCTCAGGAACCTGGAAAATGCTTAACTAATACCATGCCTTGGATCTCAGCCTGGGTTGTGCTTTCAGAGTCATCCAGGGACTATTTTAAAACATTGCTATGCAAGGACTCAGCATCTCAAGGAGTAGGGCTCTGGGCATCTGTGTCTTGAAGGTTTCAGCAGTGACCCTGAGGCTCTGTCAGGCAACCTTGACAATGGCTGAATTCTGTAACATGCCGTTTAGTTTCTTGCTTGTTTGTAGAACTGCTGAACAAAGATCTGATGCCCACAGTCTTTGAACCTATAGTTGGGTTAGGAAGATGGATGTGCACATAGCCAAGCCTGAGCAAGATGCCTTGTAACAAGTACAGAGGTAGTGTCTTAATCTGGTCAAGCTGCTTTAACAAAATTCCACAGCCTGGGCAGCTTACAAGCACCATACATTTATTTTTCATAGTTGTGACGATGTAAATCTGGGATCAGGGTACAAACATGATTAGGTTCTGGTGAACGCCCTCTTCTAGGGGGCAAACTGACCCCTTCATGCTATGTCCTCACATGGTGGGGGGAATGAGGGATCTGTCTGATGTCTCTATTATAAGGGCACTAATCCCACTCATGAGAGCCCCACCCTTCTGACCTAATAACTGACTCCCCTCCCCAAAGGTCCCACCTCCTAATTCTGTCCCCTTAGTGGTTAGGTTTCAATATATGGATTTTGGGGAACACAAACATTCAGACTGTAGCAGGTAGGACAGACTGTTTGCTTTGTAGTAACTCTGATGAGAGGGCTTACAGTAGGTCAGGAAGCATCTGGAACATGGTCACTTCAGACCATAACATAACATAACATAAACAGAATAAGACCTGTTTATTCTAGCTCAGTAGAGTTAGAATCTTTACTCTCTAAACCCTGTAATTTCCCTGGTCTAGGTTCTCATCAAGGTTCCCAGGCAGGGATTTGGAGTCTTTCCCATTGAGTTTGTCTCGGAAAGCTTGGGTTATAAAACTAGTCATTTGTACATTTCTTTGGTTCCCCACCCCCCCCAAACTGACAGGTATGTTCTGCTAGGTCCACTTTAATGGGGTTATTAGGTCAGAGATAAGGCATCAGCCAAGACTTAAGCAGGCTGGAATGATAGTGTTCTCATTTATGCTTTTCCTTTTCTTTTTTTTGGCGTGTAATTGCTTTACAGTGTTGTGTTAGTTTTTGCTGTACAACAAAGTGAATCAGCTGTATGCATACATATATCCCCTCCCTCCCACTCCCACTCCCACCCTGCCATACCACCCCTACCTCCTCCCCATACCACCCCTGTAGGTCATCACAGTGCACCGAGCTGAGCTCCCTGTGCTACACAGAAGCTTCCCACCAGCTATGTATTTTACACATGGTAGTGTATATATGTCAATTCTAATCTTCCAGTTCATCTCACCCTCTCCTTCCCTCTCTGTGTCCGTGTGTTCGTTCTCTATGTCTGTGTCTCTGTTCCTGCCCTGCAAGCAGGCTCATCTGTACCATCTTTCTAGATTCCATACAGACCTGCTCCTCTTTTAATCTTTTCTTATTGAGACCCATTGAACAAAAACTACTGCTTGATTCCTGAGTTTAGAAACCCTCTGTTGGGCTTCCTGTGTGCTGGGCAGTGAGAACACCAGGGTGAGAGAGAATTTTTAGGAACTGATTAATCTCTTTTAGGTGAGGAAGAGAGTTGTTGAGGTAACAACAACTAGGGCATTGGCATAAGATCTGTCTAATAACTCTGGGATTTAGTTCTTGAATTCTTTGTTTTTGGAATATGGATTAGGGCCAGACTGGCATTGACAATGAAGATCATTAAATACTTATGGTGATTGACCACATAATAAGAAGATAGTGCAGTGTTCTCCATAAAGATTCTTTAATTGTGGAGAGGACTGTTCTGTGTATTTATTCTTTCATGCTTTGAATATGTACTTATTAAGTGCTTTTTGTGTGCCAGGCTCATTCAAAAGTCTTTAGATTTCAAATTTGGTTCTTAGATGACTCAAGTTCATAGTTTAGCTAAAGGCATTGTTTTGTCCTGAGAAGGAATTTTATCCAATTATAATATGCTTAATATAAAGGGGAACGTCAGTCTCTCCATCGCCCCAACTCCACCAATTCTACTACTGATTGGTCTTGCCAATCAGCTGTAGGAGGTACAAAACTTCCTTGAACCGTCAGTACTATACTATATTGCATATCCTGGTAACAGATTCAAAAACTGATTGGAAGAGAAGTTTAGTCATTCATGTGAGTCTCACTGTTAAGAGATTTCAGACTTCTTTTCCTCACCACCAACTTAATTCTTTCTTCTTTGTTTTTAGTTTCAGAAGAACTTTAGAATGTGCTAGGGAAATTACAAAATGAAGTTGGGAGAACCAGCCAACATGTCACTGGTGCTGTGAATAGGGGCAACTTGTGAGAAAGTTACTTAAAGTTGGATTTTCAAAACTTTTATTGAATACTGGTCAGTTCACTATGTAATACTGTAATTACATTTAGCCCCAAATGGTGTTTTGGGTTGCATTATCTGTAAGTTGGAACTTTTTGGTTGACGAGAATATTGACACCCACATTTTAAAAAATGAGCCCATCCTTTGCTTGCTAAAAGAAACCATAGGCATCTGATAAAATCTCCGTTTTAGCATACTCAATCTTACTATGACTTTATAATGGTTTTATTTCTACAAAGTTTTATCCCCATTGGTATGATTGAGAAAGAATAGATAGCTCTTACTAGGGGAAAAATGGAGAATTTTTCAAATAATAAAGTCACAAGATTTCCAGTTGTAATCTTCAGATGTTATCTCACGGCCTCCAGTTTTAGGAGCACATCTTTTCCCGCCAGGTGTGAAGAACAATGCTTCTTAGGACAATGGGGAGACTTTATCACATGAGATTGTCCCTTTTGCATTGTGTTATGGTGCATGGTGTGACAGCTTAGAAATAAACACACTCCTGGACACAACAGGATTCCATTAAGGCATCCACTATTTTTAATACATTTTGCTATTTTGGGGCCTGTTATGTTTGTTCTCTTAGGGTGAGAAAAACCATCCACTTGCTTTAATCTGAGGTCAGAGTTAGCCTTCAGTTCTCTATTATGGACTTGATGATGTCATGGTTTTGAAGTAGCTGAAAATTAAAGAATAGGGAAAAAAAATGTCTATATGGGTATAACTGAGTCACTTGTGTGTGCAGCAGAGATTGGCACAATATTGTAAATCAACTATACTTTAATTAAAAAATGAAATTAATAGAAATAAAGCCCAAGGAAGTAAAAATAAGCAATAACTGAAAATGAACGTTTCTTGTCTCCAGAATTACGATGGCATCCCTCTATCATTTTTATGCTGTCAAGCACAGTCTTCTTTTCAAGAACCATCCCCTCTCCCCCGGAAGCTAAATGCCATCATTTAATACACCTAAGTAATACCTGGCTAAAATCCCACAGTGTTTTGTTTTGTTCTCAGCCTTTGTAAGAGTGTGAAGAGGAAGGCAAGTAGTGCAGGGGTTGGGCTGAAAGGGGAGAAAAGTGAACAGTTGGATTCCCCCAGGGACAGAGTAAGAGATTGTTAATACATGAGTGGTGGGAGGGCTTGTGCAGAAAATACGACTGTACAATTAAATGGGGCTATTAAAAGCATGCCTGCGTCAATTCATTAAATGACAGTTGCGATTTCTTTATAAGCTCCGTTCCATCTTTCTCCTCCTGGGACTCAGGAGTGCAAAGACTGCCAGGAAAGAGCCACAGTCATTAAGATGCCCAGTCCCTCACTCCCTGCCTTGGGGGCTGATTGATGAAAACATTTTATGGAAGGAAAACCCACTGAATACCTCTTCTCATCTGTAGCCCCAGGATGAAAGCAGGGCATCCTTGGTGACCATCTAGATTTGCACTCCCAAGCACACCTGGCTGTATAAGCAGATACTTGTATAGAAGACATATGCTAGGAGATAAAACCAAGTGAGTTAGGTGGGAAATTTGGGGTTAGAACCTTTTACTCCAAAAGAACACTGAATTGCATTTGTCAATCTTTTGTAAAAAAACTGTGCAAATGTTTTTTTTTTTAGTAAAATGTGTTTTAAAAATCAGCTGGAATCTGATTACGTATATCACTTAAACTTTGATTAAGGCTTGAGTTTAAGCGTGTTTGATATCAAATGATGTGGTAGAGATTTTGACTTGACATCTGTTTTTTTTCGTGTTACTTAACTAAGATTATCCCATCTCCCACCCCACCTCCACCTCCTACCCTATTTCTTCATTGGTAAAACAGGATTCTAGTATATGTCTTATTATAGTTGCTTTCTGAGATTAAATGAGATACAGAATGGAAAGCATTCAGTATAGTTCCTGGCACAAGATAAGTGCCCCCTGAATAGTAACTACTGATTATTAATTTAATTTTAGGACCAAAATAAAAAGACTTGTGGTTTCATCTACCTGTTGAAGGAAAGGACTGAGGAAGCTAAGACCTAGAGATGATGCATTAACTAGTAGAAGAGCGAGATAAAAATCCAAACCTATGGCTTCCCATTGGACTCTGGTGCCACTCATAGCATGAGGTGGTTCTATATTTTGTAAAGGAGGATGTACCCTTATGAATTCTGCCTCATTTTCCTGGGGACTGTATGAACTTCTCCATTTGGCCCCAACACCTTTTCCAGCCCCTGTTATTACATATGAGGGATGCTTTTTATATATTTAAGAACATAGTTTTCAGTTTTCCATTGCTCAGGTTCTTTTGGTGGCAGAAATCCCTGTGCTTTTGAAGGTATTATCATTGTCTGAATTTTAAAAGAACTACCTTCAGAGGAAAATTCATTCTTTTTGATTATGCCTGAGGCCCGCAGAACACCATTTAAACAGCAAGTGATTTTTTTTTTTTCAAAGGCAAGTATTTGATTAAAACCAATCTCCCTTAAAGACAAATGTTTCAGTCTGCATGAGGCCCTCTTCAACGGAACTTCAGTGTGTTTTGCTGATGGCCAGGTCCAATTTCTGGCGAGATAAAAGAAAAGGCAATTATTATTATTATTTTTTAATTCGTCTGTTAATTTACAGACTTGATATGTAGAATCTAAAAAATAGTGTGAAGATAATAGACGTCTGAGTACTTAAAAAAATGTATGACATAGACTTCAGAGAAACGGCTATTTGATCAGATTTCGGAATGGCCTGAAGTTCTCATTGATAAATGCTATTGACAGGCAAGTGACATTTATCAGCTGAATAACTCAGGAAGCACAGATGATCTGAACCAATGGAGATGCCTCCATACAGTTTTCTGCATTGCTTTGGTGATGGTCTGAGGTCTGTATGAAGGAGACACTGATAACTCCTGTTTTCAGTAGAGATCAAAGCATTTGCTGTTTCCATGGCCTGCTATAGCATCTGCCACTTGCCTCATCCCAACCTAATTTTTTGCTCACCTTTATTTGTTTTAAGACTCAGCTATAGGGATTTCCCTGTTGGTCCAGTGGTTAATAATCCAACTTTGTGATGCAGGGGACACAGCTTCCATTCCTGGTCGGGGAACTAAGATCCTATATGGAGCAGGGCAACTAAGCCTGTACACCACAACTAGAGAGTCTGTGCACCACCAAGAAAGATCCCACGTGCTGCAACTAAGACCTTAGGTAGCCAAATAAATAATATTACAAAAATTAAGTGTAAAAAAAAAAAAACCTCAGCTATCACATTACCCCTGAGAAAGTCCATCTTGTCTTCCTTTGTTGAACCATCCTGGTTAGAAGCTTTTGGGGTTTCAGGGCACCCTGCTTTTGCTGCTTCTCCTAGCCCTTCTGGTGCAGTATTATAGTTATATTAAAATCATCTATTTCTTGGTCTCTTTTTTCCTATGAAGCTTCCAGCTCTTTGGGGACAGACTACTTTTTACCCAGTACTGGAGCAGGATGCCTGAAGGCAACAGTAAATGTTCTTTGACTAAACAAATGAATCACTTTATGTCCAAACCCGGCGTCTCTGGGTTTATAGGCCCTGGTAACCTTTTGTAAATGAAACTATTTTTATATAATTAGCCATTTCTCGTTTTCCTGTCTACTGAAGGAATTTTTTATTTCCATGTAAACCTTGTTGTGCCCATGTGTCCCTCTTCCCCCCGCCACGCCCAGTGTGGCTCATGCTTTGTTTTGCTTTTTTAATTTTTGTAGGGTGTAAAGTACAAGAGAGAATATAATGTAGGCTAAATCCCAGGGCTATTCAACTCGACTAGACCCTTTTAGCCTTCCAGAATGTTGAGAAAGTAATTAGTGAGTGGGGAGAACGTGTTAGAAGAAATCTCCGTGATTCTTTGTACCCGAAAGAATGTTTCTCCTTGGTGATTGTCACCCTTCTGAATAAATCCTTAAGTAAAGTACAAAAACACCAGCGGGCTGAACAATGACCAGCCGTCTCCCTTTGGGATGGCAGTCCCTTGTATGGCAAAGTTCAGAAATGGGTTTCCTGTTCAGATTTTTGACAAGTCATAATGTTGAGTTGCAGGCTAACCTTTGAACTTTCTGCATTTTGAACATCAAAAGAAATTCTGTGCTTTACCAAAAAAAGTTGTATTCAAGGAATTAATACTCTTAAGGCACAGAGAGAAATTAGCATCAGACTTGTGGACAATGATGGAAAAATTAGTATCTTTCATTTGCTCAGTTTCTTTGGATTATAGATTTTCCATTTTTGTTTTTCTATGATGGAGAGGTCAGATTTCCCTAGGTTTTCAGTATGTTAGCTTTTAATACCCATAAAATTATTTTTCCTATGCAAAACTGGATTTGATGAAAGTGGGTTTTTTGGAATGACTTGAATATTCCCTTGATTCTTCAAGACACCTAATGGTGTTCATTTTACTTGTGGAAAATCTTGACTATGAGGGACAAGTTTTTAAGGTAACATTTTTATAGCATCTGACAACTTTTGGAGCAAAAATATGAATCAGTAAGTGCATGTGTTTTTAGCACAACTAAAAATTCTCTTCATGGAATTTAAGATCTTAACTCTTGTTTTGGCAGCAAATTTTTGCATGTAGTAGGCTCTTAACATTGAATTGAATCCATTTGGACTATTCTTTATGTTCTGAACATCTAATCTATGTTTCACTGTGTCCTTCACTTAACTCTTAAGTTGTTTTTTTCTGGAGATGTATCGTGGGAGATGTATCGTGCTTGGTTTCCTATTATTAATTAAAAAAAAAAAAAAACAGAAAACAAACACATCCATCCCTCAGCATTTCCTATTTATGAATAAGAGTGATTTAAATTTTTCCAACATGGTTTGATGTGATGATGTGTATTGTAACCAGAGGTCACTGCTTGTTCACTTTACTTTCTTATTCACCCTTCATTTTTAGAAAAATGACTTATGTGTTTATTATGTAAAATGCTTTTCATAATGATCTTTGGGGCTGAGTTTTTTTTCCCCCCCCTAAAATGCTCCTGACTTCAGAAGGCTTATTATTAAAATTTAAAAATTAAAAATGTAATTAAATGCCCTTCACCCTTCAATAGACAAACAGTAACATCAGAAAGGGTTCAAAGGTTAACTTGTAGAGTCAAAGGAAATAAAATATGTCACAAATTTTGTTCTATAAAATGGGCAAGACAAAATCATCATGTCTAGGGAGGCATGCTTGGTTGATAAAACTATAAAGAAATGCAAAATATGATGAATGTTAAAAGTAATCTATAAACATGTTGTTAATAGTGCATAGAATGAACACTCAATTTATCATAGAAGCATTTAAGTACTTGCCCATGTTCTGATTTTTAAAGAAACACAAATGAAATCAGATTATATGCTATAGGTACAGTTTTTTTTTTTTTTTTTTTGGTCGAAAGTGTTGGATTTTTGAGTAGGATTATGTTGAGTCTGTAGACTAACATAGAGATAATTTATATTTTTGCAAGGCTGACACTTGTAATTGGGCCTGGACACCTTTGTTGTACAGGTACAGATTTTAATGGTGGCTAATATGACAGTGCTGAGTTCTTAACAAAAATGTAAGGAGTAGTTTCTGAGATACAGACCTAACAAAGATACTAGCTAGAAAGGTGACTGTATTGTTTTTTTTTTAAATTGTGAAGGAAATTTATAATCACTTTGTTTGCTATTTATTGCTAGTCTTTATGTTAATTCTGGTTTTATTGCTTTTCAGAATAATGAAGACCTAAGTCTTCTGCTGAATTCTGCTCAATTTTGTGATTTCTTTTGCTTTGTCCATTCATTCTGTAAATGTTACCCAGCAGCTTCATAATGCCATACCGTGAGCTGGGGCTACGAGAAGGAAATACAGCAAGGTAATCCTGCTTGTAAGGGTCTCTCAGGACAGGGTCTTGAGTAGTAAGTAAAAAATAATGAATAAGAACTTGTTATTTTTGCTCTATAAGTTTGTGAACCTCCATCTACAGTGCTATTATTGCGATGCATGGCTTAATGCATTTTGACCCTATTTGGTGGGATTTTGTCCAGGGCGATGTCAGCTGAATTCTCAATAGGGAAGCCACTGAGCTGGGTGCTAAGAGATTGTGCAGAGCCTCACTGTAGTCGCAGATGACTTGAGAAAGCTTGAAGCTGGAAGCTCACCACTCATGGGTGACCTTTTTCTTATACTGCACAACCCTTGACATTCCTGGCATACTATCTTGAAAGACAGTTTATTGCCTCAGGAATTCTGGATATTGTCAAAATCATTTGTTATTTTTCAAAATGAAATCGAAAATGCACTTTTTGGAAGAAAAATGAACCTCTTTATTTAACTGCATCGACTTGGGCTTTTCCAGGTGTGGTTTCTTTAATTGAAAGTTCTGTCTGGAAACAGATTTTTCATCTCCCTTCTCTTCTCTCTACTTTTAAAATGGGGAAAATTGGAACATTGCTTTCCAAACGTTTTAATAAAAACAACTCCCAGAGTGAAATCTGTATGAAGTCTTTATTTTTATTATTCTATCTATTTTTATTTTCCCATTAATAATTGTAGACTTCCTGCCTATAGGAAGTGCAATAAAAATGCCTGTGTAATTTCCACCTGGTTGCACAGTTTTGTCATCTAATTGTAAGATAAAAATAATTTCAGCAAATGATTTAATTTTCTAAAAAAAGAGGTGTCTCTATCTCCTAAAAATTCCATCGAACATTCATTCATCAGACACTGCTGTATAATAGTAGTATCTTGTGTTTATTGTGCGCTTACTCTGTGTCAAGCATTGAGCGTCCTGTGGACTTCTCAGGACACCCTCACTGTTCTTGGGCATGAGGGTCAATAACATAGGTTTTGGCCTCTGAAAGCTCTAAGATGAAGGGACAGCTGTGGGCAGAGGGGTCAAGACAGACACATGCCCAGGAGGAGTTATTACTGATGATAATGGAAGTGCATACAAAGACTTTGAATGTCACAGAGAAAGAGAAGGACACACTGGAAACTTTTTTAATGTTTACATTTGTTGTTAAAATTCATCCAAAGCAGCCAATCGCACATACCTGCTCTGGAATGAAAGTCCATCAAGTGATTACAGTGGATGGTGTTCAAAATTCCGCAGTCCACACCATTTCCCTTCCCTTCTAGAAGGGGAATGTAATGGAAAGTGGAAACTGAAATTTGTTCTTGAAAGCAGGGTACCTAACATTTACTTTTAAAAGCAGCCTGGTTTGTGTCTTGTGGACTTGGGGATCTTACAGTTCTTGTATCATCAACCGGTGACTTTTCTACGAGGGTCTTTTGGAATGGTTTTATGTTTTGTTTCAGCAATATGCTTCCCTCAGCCCTGAATTACGTTCGTGGTGATATATGAATCTATAAATTATGTTCATAGTGATATATAAATCCCATCCTAAAGCTTCACCTGGTTGTATTTATTTTCTTTTCAGTATATAAAATGTAAAAGAAAACAGAGTAATTACCCCCTACAGTACAAATAACAACTCCTTCTTCCACAAGAACTTTGTTTAAATACTGAGAAACTTGGATCCTCAGTACCATTCTTTAGTATACAGCACTGCCTCGGTATAAACTTTTCCGTAGGGTTACAAAGAGTCCAACACAACTTAGCGCCTGAACAACGAAAAAGCACCCCTACCCCTTCTGCCACAGTGGACTCCCGAGGCCTCCTGAAGGTGAATGGTTAGGCTTCTCTTCCTTTCTTATAGCTTAAGCTTGAGAGGAGAGACACAGCACAACTGAGGTTCCTAAACGTGCAGATGTGTGGGTCCAGCCAAGTCCTGATTCACATTAGAATTCCCTTGCTCTGCTCTCTCAGAGCCCACGACGTTGGGTGCTTTCTGGAAGATTCTTTGGCAGATGCCTTGGCAAGATGTTGCGGATAAAAGATTGGATCTCCATTTGCTCAGTCAAGTTAGGTCTGTTTCGAGAATTCGGACCTGTGTTTACGCATCACTTAAAACAGGAACATCTGTCAAATATTAACCATGCCATTATATTTGAGAGGGGAGGAGAAAAAAATAAACTTTTAGGAGGAAAAAAAAAGTCCTTTAGGAGTATGCGGTGATTGAAACCCACTATCCCAGTAGTGCTTTATTGTACTCACTGGCCATGAATGGGGATGGTAACCACTGGAATGAATCTAAATAAAACTTGCAGCCAGCCCTCCGCTCCCCAAGAATCCCAACCTCCTGTGGTCCAGATTTTCATATTCTTCCCAATTTGCCCCAGAGCACGCTGCGACCATCATCCATCTTTTTTGCATTTAACTAAGCTGTAAAGGGATTTATATGCTTTCCATTAGTCTTAGCAAAGCTGCTGTCATGAATATTTAATAGCGAGCACAGTTTGTTTTCTTTTTCTTTCATTCCCAGCACCGCCCCCCCCCCCCAACCCCCACCTCTTGCTTGTCTTTAGCCCGCCAGGAGCATTGTAAATATCTCTACCCCGCACCCCTGGTCCGATCCTAAAGTGGCTTTAGACTCTCTAAATTTAAAGCCTTGAACCCCTAAGGCTCCCCCCCCCCGCCGCCCCCCGCATTGGTTCCCCCTCCTTCTCTCTTTTGGTATCTCCCCGCTGGAATTGCTGTCCGTTTCGCGGTGGCGCGGGGACCAGCCTGCGCGGGGCTCTGCCTCCGCCGGGTCTCCCACGTACTCCTCTCGCGCAATAGCCCAGCCGCCCCGAGTCCCCCGGGACGGTCTTTTCCTTTGAACTTCACTGAAGCACAATAGCTGCCCTGCAACTTCGCTGGGGCTCCCTCGGACGCATTCCTGACACTTGCACGGGTCGCTGGTCCCTTTCTCTTTGCAGCCGCAAAAAGGATGAATGTCTGGGACAGAAAATGACTTTCGAAGACACTAAAAGATTTACCGCGCCGAGAGCAACCTCTGAACTCTGAGGTGGTTATCTCAGAAAAATGCACTTTTCCTGTTGGTGGCTTAGAGCGGTTCTGGGCCTTCTCTCCTCCTTCCCTTCCTCCTCTCATCTCAGCGTTTACTTAGGGAATTTCCTTATTTCACCGTGACCCCATCCTCCCCGCCATCCCTTCCCCCTTTTCATTTTTGCTTGTCTCCTCCTGGGCCTGGGAAATAAGAGGCTCCCAAAGGCAAGGATCTGACGCAGTAAACTGAAGAGTTAAATCCTTCTCTGTAGGGGAACGTTAATGGCCCTGCAGCCCCTTCTCCCTGCTAGTGAGGTCCCGCCTGTGACAATGCCTGTGATCTCCAGTACCTGCCCTAAAGGCTTGTTGAAAAGTTGGACAAGGAAATCCATGCAGAATTTCGGTGTAGTAGTTGACTGTAGTAATTGCTCGATAAATATCAGCTATATGCTGTAATTAATGTCACTATACACATTTACTCATTTTTCGAAAGTTCTGGTCTCAAAAATTCTCATGGGTTCTAAATCTTTCCCATTTAATTAATTTTGGTAGAATGGAATAATGTTAGAAGTACTGAACTAGATTCTGTTTATCCTTTATATGTACAAATACAGGTTTTTTTTGCATTAGTTAGAAAGCTACAGAGTTTATGAACTTAGATTTTTCTTTATTGGCTTTGGACTTTCATGTTTGACTTTTCACTTTCTCGGTGTATCCTGGACCTCTCCTTCCTTCTACCTGTTGGATCCAACTTTAATCTTGGTTCTTTTTGATGTGACTTTAGCCACTAAGCACATTTTATAAAAAACCACAGAAGCGATATTTCTTCCTGATCCAGAGGGCAGAGTATTTCACTGGTTGCCATACCTCTCCCACTTCCTCTGTGTCTGACAGTAGAAACTTAACTGTGCCTCCTCCTGCTTTTAATTGCAGACAGTATTAAAAGATTTTGTGACATCCAAGCAAACAAAAGTATTCGAGTGATAGCTAATTTATCTTTTAGTTTTCCCAGTGAAACTTTTTGTAAATCTCGTAGTGGAGCCGGCTCTGTGTGTAAGTCAACTTTATTTTGGGATATCCAGGGATTATTTCTTACAAAGTGGAAAAAGAATAAAAATGGCTGCAGCTTAGTCACCAAGCAAATGCTATAGGAGTCTATGTTAGTCTGCCCTTAGGCTCCTATGAAATCATTCTGTTTGCCTTCTAAGGAGTATGCTTGTGGTAATGGTTACCTGATGAGTTCAGTGAATCAACCATAGGAAAGCACGTGGAGGAAATGAGTGGAAACTCAAATACGATGTACCTTCTGGGAGCTTATTCACCTGAAAAAGCTAAAAAAGCATATGACAGGCCTTGGATGTGAATGGTTCCCTTTCTCTTGAACGAATTATTTTTACTAGATCTTGGATCCTAAGTGCTTATCTATCTCTGATGAACGCCTACCACCTTCTGCTTAATTGATGAGAGTATTGCTCATTACCCATTTCTCTTTGGGTAATCTGAAATTTGAATCCATTAGCTTGCAGGTAACCTTAGCTCGCTAATTCATGTGTGGTTACAGTTAGCTAAAATCTCTGAAAGATTTCTACAGGGGCTTCTAATTAAACATATCCTCCTTGTTCCTGTTTGGTAGACTTAACTACATATATCTTTAGATTAAATTTCTTCTCAATAGCTGCTGCTGCTGCTAAGTCGCATCAGTCGTGTCCAACTCTGTGCGACCCCATAGACGGCAGCCCACCAGGCTCCTCCGTCCCTGGGATTCTCCAGGCAAGAACACTGGAGTGGGTTGCCATTTCCTTCTCCAATGCATGAAAGTGAAAAGTGAAAGTGAAGTCGCTTAGTCGTGTCCAACTCTTAGCAACCCCATGGACTGCAGCCTACCTGGCTCCTCCATCCCTGGGATTCTCTAGGCAAGAACACTGGAGTGGGTTGCCATTTCCTTCTCCAGTGCATGAAAGTGAAAAGTGAAAGTGAAGTCGCTTAGTCGTGTCCAACTCTTAGCGACCCCATGGACTGCAGCCTACCTGGCTCTTCCATCCATGGGATTTTCCAGGCAAGAGTACTGGCGTGGGTCGCCAGTGCCTTCTCCATCTTCTCAATAGATTTGGCCCCAAATTCCAGCTGATGAGATAATTTTGGATTCAGCCCCTCAAATCTAGCAAGTTCCTCTTTCTCAGCTTCAGACCTCCCTCAGATTTTGTCAGCATACCCACTTGCATCTTTGTTGGAGATGTTGACAGAGCAATGGCAAGTAAGAGCCCTTCAGTTCATCTTTGGGACCTTCTTGCCTTGCATTGACATAGGCCCACCAGTAGATCCCTTTGGGTAAGAGTTCCTCTAAGGATTTTCCTCTTTAGCTTTTTTTTTTTCAAGCCATGAGGCAGACTGGAGAGATGTTGTCAAATGCCTTGCTAAAATCTTGGCACACTTGTGAACAGATGTCGATATGATTAGGCTGGATGAACAGAAAACGTGTATAGCCAGATCCATCTCTAAAATAAACCAATTTCCACATTGCTTTCGATCTCTTCCTGTTTTGTTTTCCTTAAGACTTAATCACTGCAAGTTTTAATTGAGGTGAAGTTAAGAAGTCGGCTGAGGGTCTGGTCACCGGGTCCAGGGAAGAGGGATAGAAACAAGTGGGGGGGGGGCGTCTCTCTCCCTTGGAGTAAGTGAGAATCTTGCTGGATCAAACAATTAGGTAACAATGTAAGGAAACACCGTATGTGTGTGCTAGGTTGTGGTTGGGGAAAAGGACTGTCTTACAACATCTCTGATGTCTTGAACAAGTTTCTGCTCTCTATTCTGAGGCTGTTCACTACTATTGAAACTTTTCTGCTTTCTTGAAGCAATGATAATGTTTAACATTTTTCTGAGTACTTATTATGTGTCAGGAGATTGGTCTAAGAACTGATCATAACTAATTTGATCCTTTGCACACACCTCAGAGGTGGATGTGTTTCTTGTCTCCAATTTTTGATGAGGAAACCAAAGTGGGGAGGCTCATACCTGCCTGATGAGAGCTCTGATTAATTGCTTCTTCCTTTTGCTAGGACTTGATACCCTGTTTGCTCAGATGGTAAAGAACCTGTCTGCAATGTGGAAGACCTGGGTTTGATCACTGGGTTTGGAAGATCCCCTGGATAAGGGCATGGCAACCCACTCCAGTATTTTTGCCTGGAGAATTCCACGGATAAAGGAGCCTGGCGGCTATAATGCAAAAGGTGGCAAAGAGTCAGACACGACTGAGTGGCCAACACTTTTGCTAGAAGGGTAGGCAGGGAGAGACGGGTTGCATTCTGAAAGGAGACCCTGAATTTTTAATCCTAGTTTCTTTTTTACCTAGTTTCCTGTGTAGGTAAGACCCTGGGCAAGTTGCTTCACCTGTCAGACGTTCTCGGTTGTAAAATGGGGCAGGATTGTTTTCTGGATTTAAATACCTCCTCTGCAATAGACACTGAAGGAATGGGCTTGCATGCATGCTTAATCGCCCAGTCGTGTCTGACTCTTTGAGTTGAAGTGGGGTAGTGAACCAGAATGAGGAAGGAAGCAACATCACCCTTCTCGTGCCAGGCCTAGAAGCCCAAGGACTTTGAGATCCCATGCACTGCAGCCCATCAGGCTCCTCTGTCCATAGGGATTCCCCAGGCAAGAATATCGGAATGGGCTGCCATGCCTTCCTCCAGGGGATCTTCCCAACCCAGGGATCAAACCCAGGTCTCCCACATTGCAGGCGGATTCTTTACATCTGACCACCAGGGAAGCTGTCAAGGGATGGGAACTGTTTATTCAAAGCAATGATAACAATGTCGTTATCACACCCTCTGCCCAAAGGAGATCTGTTAGAATTGCAGAGAAAAGGAACCTGTCTGACTTGATAAGTTTTTCAACCCCAGGACTAAGTACAGTATTTGTCCTTTATGGAATATTTGTGGAATGGACAGATGGAAGGACCGAATAGGACAGGGATCAGAAGAGTTTCTATTGGGGGAAATCATGTCATTTTCCAGTGGAGTGATTTTTAGCCTTTGTCATCATTCATTCATCTAAACAGTCCTTTTCTTACCCTTACTTTCCACCATTAGTGATGGTAATCATCACCACCTGACTTACATTTCTTGGGAAAACACATGCAAACAAAGATTTTAACAGTAAAAACTCACCTTATCATTAACCCCTGCCTTGTAATCCTGCCAGTGATAAAGAACAATGTGCCATCACAGTGTGTGAAACAAAGATTTTAACAGTAAAAACTCACCTTATCATTAACCCCTGCCTTGTAATCCTGCCAGTGATAAAGAACAATGTGCCATCACAGTGTGTGTCACCACACACAGAGAACTATGGAATTTTACCCTGTATTAATACATTGTCTTGATGATCCTATCATCAAATGGCAGTCTGTAAATATGGCTTCTGAACCAAGTGCTGGCACAATTATTTATTCTTCATTTATTTATTCCATCCTAAGGATGGGAATGCTGACGGACACTGCAAAATGCACTACCTACCAATTTATAGGAATTGAATGACGGGCTCTTTGGCAGACTGAAGTAGCTTTTTATTGACACTATCTTTATGTATTTAAATTTCACACCTTAAGTATGTTTGCAGCACCCACTTACGTGACTGAAATGAGAGGCAGTTGTTCATAAAAGTTACTTCAAAACAAATAAATTAGGATTTAGTTTGAAAGGGTCAGATCACAAATGGAGGTTTTCAAACAGCCTCATGAACTTTCAAATTGCATGTTTAATATTTTATATGGTTTTATATTTAGATTGGATATTTTATGTAAAGTCTTTTTTCCCTTCTTAGTGCTTGGACCTCTTGAGATACCTTTTCTAGCTGGGTTGGAGAGAACAGTTACACTTAACTTCCATTTGCAGTAAGTAATTTCAATTTAATTTATGTCAAGGGAGATTATCAGAAAGTTCCGGCCTTGTGTCTTTCTTCCCCCACTTAACTACATTGATAGGTACCATTCCTTTGATTCCAGTATATTATTTCTACGTGATAAAATATGATTCCAATGAATTTGCACTTAGCAGCCATAAAAGAGTTAGTTTGGACTTCAGTTTAACAGATTATTTATATTTGCATTGATTCTGGAATCCAAAAATGGAATCCTTCCCCAGATGGTATGGTTTCTTCAAAGATCAGTTTCAATTTTTCTTGAATCAGTTATTTTCAGTTTTGATTTTTCAAACTCATAGGTAATCCCCCAGTTAATCTCCCTTTCCAAGATTTCTAAAAGGAAAGTAATTTGAAGTTACATTAACTTTAAAATATCCTTATGCCAAACACTAATTGATTTAAGGGGGTTGGTTACATAAATAAAAGTCCTAAGAGAGAGAGAGCTTTCTATGTGTTAAGAGGTTATTTTTTGAAATAGCCACAGTGCTTACTCTAGATGTACGTATGTGTGTACACATGCATATTCATTTATGGCACATACAAACACACATATGGAAATGTATGAGGTGCTTTAAGAATCTTGGGACCGTCAGAAAAAGGTCAAGTAAAATAAAAAAACTTCAAAATAATTCCTGGAATAACAGTGCAACTTCAGTGTTGCATTTCTTTATAAATCAGGTTTACTGAAATTTAAAAGCAACCCAAAGCTTTTATGTTACTTTAAACTTTAGGAACAATCAGATACATCTTCTTTTGACAAAAGAGGCAGCATGTGAATGATCATCTGTCTGTGCTGTACTCGGTTGGGTCTGATTCTTTGCAATCTCATGGACTGTAGCCCGCCAGGCTCCTCTGTCCATGGGATTCTTCAGGCAAGATTACTGGAGTGGGTTGCCATTTCCTACTCGAGTAAATGATCATATTTTTCCTTGAGAGCCTCATTCTTATAGATATAACAGGTATGTAAGGATATTATCTAGTTCACAGGGTTCTTGTCAGAAGTAAATGAGCTAGTATCACAGAAACATTTCTAATGAGCCTGGATCATAGCTAACCTGTAGGGAAAGATCATTGAATTCTTATATTGTCACTAGAACTAAGCTTTCATCCTGGGTCTTATCAGAATCATTTCCAAGTCCTTTGCATGGTACAGAGTGGGAGATTAAAGTAACCCTTTCAAATGTCTGTGACATCGCTACGAAGAATCTTTGAACCCTTCTGTGAGGTTTTTCCCTGACATTGAACTTGGCCATAGGTTGTCCTTTGTTGGTGTCTATTTTATTTCTGCCGTATGTCTCCTCCTGTCTGTCTCCACTAACTCCCAATCTGTAGTCCTTCCAAATTCTTACTCTACCACCTAGACTTTGCCAAAGAGTACTTTTCACTTCCTTTTCAGCAGCACAGGAAACTTTTATGATTTGTAAATGGAAGAGGGTGGTAGGTTTGCAAGAGTGGCCTCCAGTAGGAGTTCTGAGATAGCCAGCCCAGAGAGGAGGACATGGAGTCAGAACGAAACAGAACAGGTGGGGAACTGGGCTGACAGTCACCTTGGCGGGCCTCTATTGGGGACTGATGCTGTCAGTGGCAGGTGTGAAACTGCCCTCTTGTTCTGTTCGAAGAAACCTTATGCTCAAAATGCTGATGGGTTGTTGTCTCACTTTGTGTGAAGTGTTACACGTGGAAAGTTCACCTCAGCTGCAGAGACAAGTCGTGGGCAAGTGGGAAGATCTCCATTGTTTAATTGCATCCTTCTGAGCATCCTTTCTCATTCTCTCTGGTTGTGTCACAGTTTGCTACTTCTGCCTACTGCAAACTAGGTTTCTGTCAGTCTGCTGTCTACTCAGTCACTCCATCGTCTGACTCCCTGTGACTCCATGGACTGTAGCCCTTCAGGCTCCTCTGTCCATGGCTTTTTCCAGGCAGGAATACTGGAGTAGGTTTCCAGGGGATCTTCCCAACCCAGGGGTCGAACCCGAGTCTCTTGCATCTCCTGCATTGGCAGGCAGATTCATTACCACTTTGCCACCTGGAAAGTCCTTCTCTCAGTAAAGAACTGCCGTTTAGTGGATACTTGCTATGAGCCAGATACAGTACTGGGGGAGGTGGGGCACATCTGTGAGGTATCCCTTCCCAGCAGGCTAGCTTGGCCGTGTTTATGTGCCAACAGGGTTCCAAGAGGGCAGGGCTGGAAGCTGCAAGGATTCTTGCAGTTTGGGCTTGGACTGAACAAATAACAACAGCCAAACGATAACAGTGACAGCAGTGATGCAAATTGCTCTTCTTTGGGGCAAATCTCTTTCTTGTCCGTGGAATATGAAAAATGTTTATCATTCAAGGTGATTTAAAAATTATTTTCTAAGCAGTGGCTGTTGTTTTTCAGGCACACGCACTTGGAATGACATATTTTTGGAACACATCCTGCTGATTACAAGGAGGCAGTATTTTTTTTCAGATACAGGTTTATCTGATAAACTTATGCAAGTTTATCAGTGCCAATTTCTGTTTACCTTTACTGTTACTACTTTAACCAGACCATTTAACATGTGATTAAAATCCAATATGCTCTTTCTTCAAGACAGGTGTGATTTCAGAAGTATATCTGCATTTTTGAGCTTTCTTTCAGGATGCCAATAACAGGCACTGACCACATTATTTAAGAACCCAGACTTCAGAGTCAGCCAGACCTGGGGTCCAGCCCCATGCAACCTTGCTGAACTCATTTGCTTAGTTCCAAAATGAAAATGGTTTCTTCATGAAAATCTCTATGAAGATGAAATGAGAGAGTGTTTGTAAAGATGGGAATGCAAGGGGTGGGAGGCAGCCCCGGCAGTCAGAAAGGTATAGTCACTGTTATTACAGTTATAGGAAATGCTCTAAAAACAGGCCTCAGTGGTGACTTCTTGTAGCTGGAGATTTACACTCACCTTCCACACTGAAGGAATCAGTGATTTACTTGCCTTTCATTGTTGTCACTCAGTTGATCCAGCCCTGAAATGCTTATAGCATGGGGCTCATGAATCATGGATCAACACAAATGTTAGCAAGCTAAGAGAGTTTAGCAGAAGTAGCCTGTGTCAAGATAAGGTCTCTGATTTAATGTGCAATTTCTGAAAACCAACCAGCATGTAACTGGCCTTAACCCTGCTGAGATAAGATCTCAGGATAGTTGTTTTGCAATTTTAGTAATTGGGGGAGGATAATGTCTGTAATTTCCAGTTAGCATTGATCTAACTACTGCTTTGGTCTAGGATGAAGCCCCTTTGTCTCTATCCAGTTTCCTTAGCTATGGTGTGCACAGTTTAGTTTAATTTTTTTAATAATATTTATTTATTTATTTTGCTGCATCGGGTCTTAGTCGCAGCATGCATTATCTAGTTCCCTGACCAAGGATCGAACCCAGGTGCCCTGCATAGGGAACATGGAGTCAGCCACTGGCCCACCAGGGAATCCCCAACGTTTAGTTTAAAGCTAGGCTCAGTGATGTGCTGAGTCCACACTGGACAGTTTATTGGGCAGAAAACAGCCAGTGAGCACTGGAGAGTTTCCTTCCATTCTGCTGGTATGGCTTCTCTCATTCTGTCTCTTGCTGTCTTTTTTTTTTTTTTTTTTAATGTTCATTATAGTTTTTTTTTTTTTTTCCTCCCCGGTTGATTTATTTATATACTTTGGCCGTGCTGGGTCTTGGTTGCTGTACTTTGGCTTTTCTCTAGTTTTGGCGCATGGGGCCTTCTCAGTGCGGTGGCTTCTCTCGTGGAGCACAGGCTTAGCAGTGCATGCACGTCAGTAGTTGTGGCACGTGGGCTTAGTTGCTCCAAGGCAGGTGGGATCATTCTGGACCAGGTATCAAACCTGTGTCCCCTCTATTGGCAGGTGGATTTTTAACCACTGGACCACCAGGAAAGTCTTCTCACTCTCTCTTGTTCCTAGCTTCTTCCATCTAGTCCAAGCGATGTCTTAAGTCAGAATTGCCATCTCATGAACACTTGCTGAGAACCAGACCCTGTGCTGGTGGGATTTTAACAGACTCCAGGAGGAAAGAAAGCCCCAGACTGGTCCATGTGGCTACAATGTCCCAAGAGGACAATGAGTGGGAACTGTAAGCTTCTCACAGTTTAGGCTTGAAAGTCTCCTAGTGTCATTTCCACTGCATTCTTTGGGTCCAACCAAGTTGTCTGGCTACACCCAGAGTCAGTGAAGAAGAAGATTTCTCAAGATCTTTACATGGAGGGAGAGGATTATCATGACCATGTTGCACAACAACCTACTAAAGACTTAGAGATGGCAGCTACAATTTCCCCACTTGGCTGCATCACTTATGAAGAGACATTTATCTAACAAATATTAGCTGGCAAAGCATCTAGAATATTAGGTTTTAGTTTTAAAACTTTTTCAGAAAGTTCAGCTCCATCTGTAAGTAGGTGATTAGCACATCCATAAAATTATCTAATTTTCAAACAAGTGTGGTGGAGAAGAACTTTTAGGACATTTCAGGCCGGTAACCTTATTAGAACTAGATGTAGACCTACAGATGTCTTTAGAATCTTTTAGTCCAGTTTCTTCTCACCTTCTTTCTTGAACTGTCCTTCTTTCCCATGTGACAGCTGGGACCCACAGAGATTTTAGTCACATGTCCAAGGTCAGGTGGATATTTAGTGCAAGGGCTTCAGCCTCTTTCTGTAACCCCACCATCCATTTGAAAGAATTGGGACAAGAGGAGTATTTAAAAATGCCCACCCACCAAATGTTATCTTCCCAATTTTCTCTATACACAGATATGGTAGAATTCTTAAACACTTATCTTAGGTGGTGCTTGGTTTGCAAAATCTGTGTTTAAAACCAGCTTTTCTTTAGCAAATTCGCAAGGTGTAAATTCAAATGTCAGGGTTCTTCTTCTACCCCCCCACTCCTCACCGCTGCCCCAATGCCTTAACACAGTAGGTAGTTTTATAACATGTACCAAATTATCAGATTCATTTGGGGAAGACTGTGAATTCAAACCCTTAAAAATGTTCTGACTTGAAGCTGGAGAAGAAATCGAGAAGGGACACAGCTTTGTGAAGTCGTGATGGTCCTGGTCTCTCTGGTCTGTTCATTGTTGCGTTTTGGTTGCTTGTGTCCACTCTACAGAGTCTATGGAGTATTATTTTTTGATTCCTGGGGAACTGAGAGCCTTTTCAAAGCTTTCATCTGGAGCTATGGATTTAAAATCATATTTAAAAGCATGTCATTTGGTCTTATTAAGTGTATGCTGTTTGTCTCTGTGTAATAAGAGTCACACAATAATAGTAACATAAGAACTGAGAAGCAAATAGTTCAATAAAACCTACAGCAAAACAGTCTCCTGAATTGGGCTTGTGGTCTCACAGGGGAGGGTCAGTTGCAAACTGAAGGCCAGAATTTGTAGCAAATTCTGCAGGGTTATTTGTGAGAGGGTATTTAGTCTGTCCTGGTTAAGTAGACTCCTCTGTATTCCCTCAGAGAAATCAAGCAGTTTGTTTTTAAGACCCAGAAGAGCAAAACATCTGCCTGTGATGGGACCATCAGCAAATGTAGTGAACCTGGTAGTCACAGCAATTGCTGTGTTTCAACTCCGTCCAAACAGTGATGGTGTGATTAGTGCTTCAGCAAAAGCTTGGGAACATGCCTCATCCACTTTTGTGGAGAGGTAGGAAAATAACTAAGTAGCTGCTTTCATTGAACGTGGCAAGCCTTGTTGAGGTGTACACCTTTCATACAAAAACCCCTAGATGAACTGCAGTGGAAAATAGGGGTTTGTGATAATTTTGAATGATGTGTGATTGCCTTGATTAGCACTATAGTTACTAAGCAGATAAGCACTTCTTTGTTTTAAAAGGGAACTTGAATTTTTTTTTTCTTTTTTTACTATAACTGCCAGTTGCTTAATCTCTACCATCTTTTGTCGTTTCAAAGAAAAAAATTTCTACCTAATCTGTGCTTGTCAGTGATGGCAAGTTTTAAAAGTAACTCAAGTTAAAAAAAACAGAAACAAAACTCTTTAGAAGCCATCATTGGTCAAATGTTAGCGGTGGATTTTTCCTTTCAGATAGCTATGAGACGTTTTCTGATTCTGTTTTGCATATTTGCATGTACCTTTAATGTTCCAGAAAGCTAGGCTTCCATATTATTTTGAGTTTATGAAATTATAATAACCTAGTGATAGCTATGGGGTGGTTGAGTATGGAGGGGATAGATAGGTAACAGAAAAATGGCAAGCAGCATAAATTGTACATTCTTCTTTTTTAAAAATAATTTATTTTTGGTTGGCCTGGCTCTTCATTTCTGCATGGGTTTTTCTCTTAATTGTGGTGACTGGGTGTTACTCTATAGTTGTGGTGCTTGGGCTTCTTATTGCGGTGCTTTCTCTTGTTGCAGAGGACAGGCTCTAGGGCGTGGGCGTCAGTAGCTGCAGCAGTGGACTCAATAGTTGGGGCTTCCAGGCTCTAGAGCACAGGCTCAGTAGTTGTGGCTCATGGGCTTAGTTGCTTCTTGGCATGTGGGATCTTCCTGGATCAGAGATCAAACCTGTGTTCTCCCGCATTGGCAGGTGAATTCTTTACCTCTGAGCTGCCAGCAAAGCCCATACATGCTTATTTTTGCCAATAGTCTAGTATACAGTTTCCTTGCTTTCTTCAATCCACATATAGAACTTCTCTTCCTGAAAACACTGGTCTAGTTGGACCAGCTTCTTGTTTAAAGCTTTCTGTACCTGCCTCTTTCCAGTAGACAAAAAACACAGAGAGACAAAAACAACAACAAAAAAATCACACTTTGAGGCATGATTCTTTCTAAATTGGTCCAAATCATTCTTCCCAGGTCACCCTTATTTCTGTTACTCATGAATGCCTCACATCCCTAGGCTGGTAACATGCTATTTTTTTCTGTTTTGAATGCCCCGAGAATCACCTCCTCCTCCCCCAGCTGGTAACATTCTGATGATTCATGTAGACTTGGGTCACCTGCCCTCACTCTGTTGAGTCTTGAGATCATGCCCCAGGTGACGCTGACTGGGTCAGTTCCTCCTCTGCTTCCTGAGCCCTTGAGGGAGCCTTTTGTAAAGCATGACTTGTCTTGTGTTGGGAGTTTGTGTCTGCAAGTCTGCCTCCCTCCCGTGGATACAGTTTATCATTGGAACTGTAGGCCAGTCAGGACTTGACACATACTGGCCCTCTCCCTAAATATTGCACAAGGCATTGAATGACCTGCGGTGGAATAGTTTAGCAGGCCCCAAATGGTCTTTTCCTGGAACCTATGTCAGGTGCGGAAGGATTGTGGAGAAGTAGAGACCATCATGACCATGAAGCTGAAAAAAAAAAAAATCAGTGGAAGGGTATAGATGTCTCCTTGCTGTTCACTTGCTCAGTCGTGTCCGACTCTTTGTGACCCCGTGGACTGCAGCACACCAGGCTTCCCTGTCCTTCACTGTCTCCTGGAGCTTGCTCAGACTCTTTTCCATTGAGTCAGTGATGCCATCCAACCATCTCATCGTCTGTTGTCCCCTTCGCCTCCTGCCTTCTACCTTTTCCAGCATCAGGGTCTTTTCTAATGAGTTGGCTCTTAGCGTCAGGTGGCCAAAGTATTGGAGTAACCTCTAAAAATGAATGAATGCTACCTGAGAATTGTTTTTGTTGTTGTTGTTTTAATGTATTTTTTTTTTTTTTAAATAAAACTCTACCATTGTAAGTCAGGGACTTTTCCAATGAGTCAGCTGTTCGCATCAGATGACCAAAATACTGGAGCTTCAGCTCTAGGATTAGTCCTTCCAATGACTACTCAGGGTTGATTTCCGCTAAGATTGACTGGTTTGATCTCCTGATAGTGGGAAAGATTGAGGGCAGATGGAGAAGAGGGCGTTAGAGGATGAGATGGCTGGATAGCATCACTGATGCAATAGACATGAACTTGGGCAAACTTTGGGAGATGGTGAGGAACAGGGAGGCCTGGTGTGCTGGAGTCCATGGGGTTGAAAAGAGTCAGACACAACTGAGCTACTGAACAGCAATAGCCATTATAAGTCATTTTTTCTTCTCTATTTTCCTGTGGAAAGTTATTTTCCATCATCAAGGTAAAAATACTTGGGAGTTTGGAAATTTTAAAATCTAATCAAAGCATTTTCTCATTTTACCTAGTTACTCAGATTTTTTGTTCTATAAAGTGGAGATAATGTCCTTGCTTTTCCTAATTTATCTTGAGAGAGACAGAATGGAAATATTTGACCTCCAAATCTACTGTGTAGATGAAGAACTCAGTTTATTGGACTTTTTGTTAGAAACCGGCCTGTGCTTTTAAAATCTTGGAATGTTGTTTGGCTGATCAACTAGACATATGAGTATTTTACCTAATGTGCCTCCTTTAGCTTCTTAGACTCTCCAGAGACCTAGTCAGTCCTGCCCCCCACCCTATGAAGAACTGAGCCCGTCATGGGGAATTTATCTTACTTTACATTTGAACATTTGGGTAGAAAGCTTGGGGTATTGAACCTTGTGGGTTATGAAATGGTTTTAGGTGTGTAATGAGCCACACCACGAGTCTATACAGATGGAGAATTTTATTAGCACATTTTCTAGGAGACATAGTTGCTGCTTACTCTTGAACGGAACCAAACACAAAGTTTCCAAATTGCATTGCATACAACCCCCAGCTTAAAGACTCTTGATTTATAAATGTCTCTCTCTCACTGGTGTGGCTGCCAAGGAATCCCCTTCCCAACTTTGGTAGAATGTGCTTTTAATTTTGGCATGAATTGTCTGTGTTGATAATAATAAAACATAACAGTAATTTGAGCCTCTATTGAATGTGGGCGCCAGCCCCTCTGCCAAGTGTTTTGCAGGCAGGGTTGATTTCATTCTCACTACAGTGCTCTTACAATGACTGATTTTAGCCGAGGAAGCCAGGGCAGCGAGGAGGAAAGTAACTGCCCCCAGTTGTCCAGCCACGGTTTGCAGACACGGACTTTTTGTGGAGTTTCCGTGTGTGTCTGCTGCTGCTCCTTGCTTGCAGGCTCAGGCATCTTGCCTGAAGATCATGTTTGTTTGAGAACATCCGCTGTGTAGCCATTTCTGCTTTTCCTCTCACTGTCTCATGGTGTAAAGAAAGAAAATGATACCAGGCAGTATTTTTGATAATAACAAGCAGATATATTTTCATCAAATAGCTCTCCTTGGTGAAGAATAACAAGTGTGCTTCATGGACTCTGATGCTGTGATTTTTACCTGGGGCAGCTGAGCTGGGTGGTGTTCTCTCTTGTTCTTGGACGTGTTGATACAGCCTCTTAATTGCACAAGGTATGTACCTGTTAATCACTTCTCCTTTGACATGATGGCTGTGCTATATTAGGACCTGGAAAATGTAGGCATTTTTAGCAACTCCAAATGTTAATGACCCATATCTGCTGAGACCCCTCAAAACCACAGGTCACCAACTTAGAAACATCCTAGGGTGAAACAGCTGGGAAAACTCAAACGTCATATAAAGGTAATCTCTCTGAGCCTGCGAGGCCCTTGAGTACTGGCTTCTTAAGAACACAGCTTGCTGGCTGCAATCTCGAATGTTCTCCCGGCCCTAGCAGGTGTTGTGAGTGGAGTACAGGGTGGGAACTGAGGTGGTTGCCCTGCAGGAGAGTGGGGCTGGGGCAGAAGGGGTGCGGGGTGGGGGGGGACAACAACAAGATTATCAGGTCTTTCACAAGAAGTTGGAAAAGTGGAATTTTAGAGGAAATCTCCCAATTTTCAAAAACTGAAACCAGTTCAACCATTTGAAAAAGTCAGGGGCAGGGGGAGTGGTGAGGGGCGCAACCAAACATGCCTGTGGGCCAGAATCAGCTTGCAGGAACCAAGCTTGTGACCACTCGTTTAAGGCATGTTGATAAATGAACTTACGGGTAGTTGACTAGATGGAATCTGAGAAAGATTTATCTTTCAGGTAAGAAGGAAGTCACTTAGGCATTATTGCTCAAGAGTTGTTGAGTTGCAAAATATTGGAAACTTGGCCATCTTGGGGTGCTGGTGGAGAGCCATCTGGAATGAGGCTGATATTTTGTGAGGACCTGCAGGGATTCAGTATGGTTCTAGTGTTTGGATGGGTCATGTGTGTGGGGCTATAGAAACATGTTCTCTAATGAACACGTTTTCGGTCCCTGTGTCCCAGTTGCATGAAATTATAAGTGATTTCAAAGTGGATCAGTAGTAGGCACAGGGGCTGTGGACTGAGGTCTTGTCTCTGTATTATCCTATTTATCAAATAAATTTCAGACAAAGAAGCAGAACCATGGTGAGTGTTATGGAATTAAGGAATTTGTTTTTTTTTTTTTAAAAATAGAAATTGGCCATTTCTTGAATATGAGAGAAGTGAAGGCCTTGAGGGGTGGTGGGGGAGACAGAGGATTTAAAGAAAGTTCTACCTGGTCTTAAAAAGGGATCATACCGAAGAAGCCCATGAGAGTTCTCTAAAAATTGTTGTGGTTGCCACCTCTGTGGTCTGCAGTCAAGTGTCTAGTGGTGGCTGGGGCCACTGTTACTCAGTAGGGCAAATTAATGGGGAAGACAAAGATGTGAGAGCATAAGCAAGGACACGCTGGGCCTTACCAAAACCTTCCATCTGTCCATTGACCCTCTGAGAATCATGGACTGAACTTCACTTCTACTTTCCAAATCTTATGCAAGCTCCTCATATGGCCAACTATCACTGGAGCATAGTGAGAAGGGTATTCTACCAAATTAGGGCTCCCAGCTAACCAAGTTGACCTATGTACCGTCAACGGCCCCTGTGACTAGGAATGACTCCATCCTCAGAAGTGTGTACTGAGAACTGCTGAATTCTCTCCTTTGCCCTTAAAAGACTTCTTGCTCTGAGATAAGGAACTCAACTACCCGTAAGTTCATGGTTTATCTGAAATAGCAGATTTAGGGACTCCTGCTTTTGGCAAGCCAAAGGAGGTACTTTTCTGTTTAGGATCCTTCCAGCATTTAATGAGTCATTCTTGTGTATATTAAGGTTAATTGTTTCATCTGATCTTCCTGGAAAATTTGAGTCTGGTGGGTTAGAGAAAAGAGGTGGTATTTGGGAGAAGCAAAAGTAGAGATGCAGAGAAGCAGAGGGGAGAAGGAAACTTGAAGATTAGGTTGGGGGAAGCTGAATTCAATTTTGCTTTGGGCCAACACACGTAAATTTGCTACCTTATAGTTTTGTCTACCTGCCTGCCTATTGTCTGCCTGACAATCAGTCAGACCGCTCATCCATCCATCAGTATCTATTTCTATTAATTCTGATCCATGTCCATACACTTTTCTATCTATGTATCTATCTGAATTTGTTTGCAGTATAATCTTTATCTTGCTATAAACACATACATCAAAAGCTTTTCAGTGGAGACTTTTATGGGTCTTTAACTATCTTATGTTGAAAGAATTTTGTATCAATTAGATACAATAATCCTCTTTAGAGAGAAATTTCAGTTCTAGAAATTCTCACACAACATAAACTTAAAACAGTCTTAGATGTCAGCCTCTTTTCAACCTTTCAGGGAGATAATTGGTTTCTCTCCATTTGAGGAGATGCAAGGATAAATGAGAACTCCAGCTTCCTAATTTGTCTGCCCTTTGTCTGACTACAGAGTTGTTACAGAATTACATACTTGCAGTTGAGGGAAGCATGTTTGTAAGTTTATGGCTGAAGTTGGCAGTTTTTGAGAAAGTGTGGGCTGCTTTTAGGTGATACTTCAGCTTCTTATTGAAAAGTTGGCTACTTCTTGACTGGTAGGCAGCATGACTGCTGAACAAGATAAGGGAAATTACTTTCAATCCTTAGAACGTTAATTTGGAAGTTACCTAGTGCACAGCAACCAGTTTTCCCTCCTTATTTCTTACCGCCGCAACCAGGTTTTTCCTTATCACCTACTTTCAATTTGGTAGATGCCTTTTCATCAGTTTTGCTTGCTGTAAAAATGACCAAACTCTATTTTTCCTCCTGACGTTAGATGTTCTGGTGTGTATTGATGTCTTTGTGTATGTGGGAGAGTCGGGAGGGTTGTGTGATGTAGAAGTGTAGAGAGATGTGCTATCTTCAAGGAACATTCTCCCCAAACAGCTAAGCATTCTGAGTAGAGATAGTGGTTTGCTCAGGTGCAGATCATTTAGAATATTTTAAGAGAGCAGACATATAGTGAATTCCTCCACGTTCTGGGCACTGACCTGGGTACTTGGCCCTCTTAGGTACTCAGTGGGAAGGTTGCCTAGTTGTCATGGCCCAGGTGCGGAACAAAAGAATGGAAGTTGAACAGTTGTGAATAAGACTCATCACATTCATTAATTTACCATGTATTTATTGAGCATCTGTTCTGCGCCTTAGGAATTGAGCTGAGTGCTGAAAGGTTTAGTGGTGAGCAGAGCTTACAGTGCAGCTGGGGAACAGACAGTAATCAAATGATTATACGAATAAATACATACACTCATTACTATGGTAAATGCTCTGGGGAAGAGGTGGTTAGGTGTTGCAATGGGAGCACAAATTGGGAGCGTAAGCACAGAGGTTGTTTAGAGAAAGCAGGGCTTTGGGGTGGAGATAAACTCGGGGAATAGACTAGTCTGTCTGACGTGTCTTCATTAAGCCATCCTGTAGCTGTGGTCAGATGTGCTGTGGTCAGAAAAAAGAATGTCCTTGAGGATATTCTTGCTTCAGATCCCAAGGCCCATTTGGAGGAAACTAGGTTGCACCTCTGGGGCTTCCCTTGGTGGTTCAGTGGTAAAGAATCAGCCTGCAAATGCAGGAGACTTGGGTTCCAGCCCTGAGTCAGGAAGATCCCCTGGAGAAGGAAATGGCACTCCACTCCAGTATCCTTGCCTGGGAAATCCCATGAACAGAGGAGCCTGGTGGGTTACACTCCATGGGGTCGCAAAGTGTCGGACGTGACTCAGCAATTAAACAACCACAAAAGTCATCCCTCCAGTGCTCTTTGGTCCCAGGAATAGCTGACTTGTCATCTGAGGAGTGTCCAGGCTGACAGAGTCAGCCTCCCGAGCTCTCCAACCATACCTGCCAAGCCCACCAGCTGCTTTGTTCCCAGGCAAGGTAGGAAACTCACACAGAGATCCCCTCCAGGCTCTCTTCTCTAGTAGAGCTCCTTGACAATCTGTCCTGTCCTAGCTTTTCTTTCTTTTCTTTTCTGATTTCATCGATGTCGAGTCAGGTGCCTGTCCTCTCTTTGTGGAAAGCTTACTGGTTATTTGGATCAGACCGCCCACTCCAGGATCCCTTCCTGGTTTCCTGGCAGATGCTCTGTTGTTCAGTTGCTCAATCGTGTCGGACTCTTTGCAACCCCATGGACTGTAGCACGCCAGGCTCCTCTGTCTTCCACTATCTCCCAGAGTTTGCTCAAACTCATGTCCACTGAGTAGGTGATGCCATCCAACCATCTCATCCTCTGTTGCCCCTTCTCCTCCTGTCTTCAATCTTTCCCAGCATCAGGGTCTTTTCATGTATCGGTTCTTGTCATCAGGTGGCCAAAGTATTGGAGCTTCAGCTTCGGCATCAGTCCTTCCAATGAATATTCAGGGTTGATTTCCTTTAGGATTGATGGGCTGATGCTCACCCAGGCTCAAATAACACACGTTTCTTCTTCACCTGGGGCCAGCTGCTTCTCTTTCAAACACTCCCTTTTTAGACTTGCCAGCACATGTGCTGGCATAAGGGGTGGATATTAGGGGCTGGGTAAGATGGGGAGGGGAGGTGTCAGGTAAGTAACTCAGTAACATGGAGCATTTATCACAGTCTTCATAGGAACTAGATGGGTTTCACTAAATCCATTCATTTCCTTTTTGCTACTGAGTGAATAATCAGGTGACTCAGTGAGAGCTACAGGTTCAAAGGTTGTAACATGTTCTCACTCACTCTGTCCTATTAGACCTGGGAAAGAAGCTTCCATTGTGTGTTTTTAGGCACAATGTGTCAACTCTTCTGAGACTTTTATTAAATATTTTTTTTTCTTTCCTCCAAAGAAGGCATGGTTTATAAAACCACCAGAAACACTGTTAGATCCTCTTTTTGTTTACTGTCTGCCTTCGAAGTGGTTGAGTGATCACTTAAGGTAAAAGTCAGTCTAGAGGAATTTGGCACAAATAACAGGAATTCTGTGGTGGCTCAGATGGTAAAGAATCTGCCTGCAATGCACTCCTGCATTGGACCCAGGTCCAATTCCTGGGTTAGGAAGATCCCCTGGAGAAGGAAATGGCAACCCACTCCAGTATTCTTGCTTGGAGAATCCTACGGATGGAGGAGCCTGGCGGGCTACAGTCCATGGGGTCGCAAAGAGTCAGGCACTACTGAGGCACTGAAACTTTCACTTTTCTCTGTTTAAAGGCGTGATGGGGAGGCTTAGTCATTGTTTAATGATAGATATTCATATTAACAGTAATCTTATCCCATATTTATTGAATACTTATACACTGGGTACAAGGTTACGATTGTATGTAATCATCATCATTTAATCTTTACAACAGCCCTAGGAAGAAAGTCATGTTACCTTGATTTTATACATCAGGAAAGTGAAATAAGGTTAAATGAATACTAAGCTGCTACTGCTAAGTCGCTTCAGTCGTGTCCGACTCTGTGCGACCCCATAGACGGCAGCCTACCAGTCTCCCCCATCCCTGGAATTCTCTAGGCAAGAACACTGGAGGGGGTTGCCATTTCCTTCTCCAAAGCATGAAAGTGAAAAGTGAAAGTGAAGTTGCTCAGTCGTGTCCGACTCTTGGCGACCCCATGGATTGCAGCCTACCAGGCTCCTCCGTCCATGGGATTTTCCAGGTAAGAGTAGTGGAATGGGGGGCTAAGGGATGGGTCCAAATGACAAGACACACCATCTTCCTGGAAGAACATGTTTCTAGCTATTTCTGCAACATGAGTTCAATAAGAGAGCATGGTTTGGTTTTTCATCTCCATTTCTGTATGCTGGAAAGAGGGTTCAAAATTTAACACAGTTTTATGATCTGGCAAAGTGTTTCTCTGGATGTGAATGAATTTGAAAGAGAATGGCAGAACTTCCTGGTGGCCCAGTGGTTAAGAATCTGCCTTCCAGTATAGGGGATGCAGGTTCCATCCCTGGTCGGGGAACTAAGATGAGGGGCAACTAAGCCTGCTCGCCACAACCAAAGAAAGCCCGGGCATCACAATGAAGAGCCAGCATTTTGTAGCTAAGACCCAGTGCAGCCAAATAAGTGGGAAAAAAAAGAGAAAGACAACTTGTACATAGATGGATGTTCACAGCAACTATTTGTAGTAACCCTCAACTAATCACAACTCAAATATCCCTCAACATTTAGATGGAGCGACTGTGACATAGTCATACAATGGGATAATATCCAGCAATGGGATGGAATGAACTATTCATACACACTAACATGGATGTGTCTCAAAATATTGTGCTGAATGAAAGAAGCTGGAGTGGGGGGAGGGGACAGTGTATGTGCTATATGATGCCGTTTATTTAAAATTCCAGGAAATGCAAGTTAAGTTACAAGGACAAAAAATAAATCAGTGGTTGCCTGGGAGTGGCTGGGACTGATGGTAAAGCAGAGGACCAGGAAGAAAGTTTCGAGGGTGATGGTTAGATCATTAACTTGATTTTGGAGTTGCTTTCATGACAGTGTATATGTGTCAAACTCTCCACAAGGTGTACAGTTTAAATATGGGCAGTTTATGGTGTGTCAATTATACCACCATAAAGCTGCAAAAAATATATGCAGCAGGAGAAAGCAAAGAGAATGGTGTAGATATGTATGGGGGAAATAAAAACGTGTACAGTGGAAACCTCATTCACGGAGTGGCCGCTGAACCCCAGTGAGGTCATTATTGTCAGGCCAATCCTCCAGTGGGTGGATGTTGAACATTCTGCCAGGTATTTTGGGAGAATTGGATGTGTGTGTAAGACACATGGTTGCCTGAGCCTGGCGATGGTACCTCTTCAGAGAGAACTCAACCTTTTCTATCAGTTGGGTGTGGATTTGAATCTGGGCTCTTCTGCTTCTTTAGGATGAAGCCTTCGAACTCCCTTAACTTCTCTGAGCTTCAGTTTTAGTTATGGAGAAAACAGAGGACAGTATCTTTACTTCAGGGTTGGCTTTTGTGAACCTAAATATGTATCATATGTTTGGCCAAAGTTTGGGTCCCATGGTAGGAATGCAATGGCAGTGATCATTATTATTAACCCCGTGAGTTGGTGGTACATAGTAACTTCTAAACCAGAGATGCAAATTCTAGGAGAAGGAACCAGTTACTTCGGGCTGGTCTTCTCAGGCAAAACCTCGCTTGAAATAACTTCTGATGGGAATGTCTTGGCTGTCCATTGGTTAGGACTCCGAGCTTCCACTACAGGAGGCTTGGGTTTGATCCCTGATCCGGGAACTCAGATCCCAGAGGCTGTGCAAAAAAAAAAAAAAAAATAGCTTTTGAAGGCTGTACAGGAGTTAGGCAGATGGCATTAGCTGAATAAAAATGCAGAGGTGACCCGACATGAATTAAGTTTTGATGAGGAGGGTAAGGTGGGAAGAACAAGAAAGACTGCTTGTTAGGAAAGATGATTTCCTAGCTAGTTTTGGATGCAAGTAGCATGTAGACTTGAAAGTGAGGGTGAAGAGAAGGAATGTGGGTAAGAAAGATCTGTGTCATGTGGGTTCTTATCTGATCATTCTGCGTTATTGGCATTTTGGTCTGGATAGTTCTTTGTTGTCGGAGCTGCCCTATACACTGTAGGCTGTTGAACAGCATCCCTGGTCTCTGTGGACTAGATGCTAGTAGCACTCTGGCAGCTACCCAGTCATGACAATTCCAAGTATCTCCAGACTCTCAAGTGTCCCCAGGGGCCACTGAGGACGTGTAGTGTTTAGACCAAGCATCATGAAGATGATATTTTCTTTTTCATGTTGGGAGGGAGAAAGGATTGGAGCTCATACAGTGATAGAATAAACCATTCTAGCTGTAGAAGTTTATTTTAGCAGAAGTGGAACAGTTCAGAGCATTGATCAGGCGTCAGAACTGATTTGGATCCCAGCTCCATCACTTACGAGCCGCGTAGCCTTTGACAAATATCCTATTTGTACTTCAGTTCCCTTACCTGTAAAATGGGGACAATCGTGGTACCTTCCAATAGAGTTGTTGTGAGAATAAATAAATTGTAACGGAAACCATGAATTATTTGCTTGAAGAAAACAGCCTAGCGCTTCTTCCTTTATTCAAAAGACTTTGAAAAGCGCCTATGGGAAGACAGTGGTGTCTTCCTGTCTCTAGGCTTCTTGAATTGATTTTTAGTGTCCATCTCTTGAAAACACCAGTTAAAAAATTAGTCTTAAAAGAAAGCATTGAAAGATAAATGTAGAAACCGGTACTTTGTCTCCACACTGATTCTTTCTCCCCGAGCCCGTGGATGGATCCTTGTGTTACTTCGTAGGTGCCAGATGTCCTTCAGCAGAGCAGAAAATGATACCTAAGGCATAAAGTGGCTGTCATTGAGGTGAGTGGCTGCGTGCTGGAAGAGAACTTCTGCAAGTGGCCTTGGCCTCAGGGAAATCTCCTCGGAACTGAAGGAAACCCTTCGCAGACACAAAAGCAAAAACATGAAAGGGCTCCATTCCAATGGGATTTTTCAGTGACAGTGGAGACCTGGGATGATGGCCAGATTGCCTCCTCGGACCATTTCCCAACCCGGGCCTTCTGCTGCTTTTATAACTTAGGAAATGCTATTAGGGATGTGTCAGGCTTCAACAAATGAGAACTTCCTCCCCGCCACTTCAGCAGCATGAGAGCAGCGTAGAGCCTGGCAGAATGACGGATGCAGTGGCTTATCAAGGTCATGAGAGGCAGCTGGCCCCATTGTAGCCCGCTTTCAAAGAAGGCTCCCCCAGCACTGCTACAGTCCAGGGTTCTTGCCCACATTCCTCACATTCCAAACACAGAGGAAGTACCCTCCTGCTGGAGTGATGTCCTCCGGGGAAAGACAGATTATTTTTAAGCTCTTGTGTAGCCTTCACTACAGACAGATGGGCATCCTTTGTCCTAAATAGAGGCTATTTGATAACATTTTGCTTCTTGTTATTAACTTTATTTACTCATCTCATGAATCTAAAGTGTTTTGGGGACAGCATTTGAAATGTTCCAAAACAAAGGGAGAATCATTTGGCCCAGTGTTGCTTTCCTTTGGAGAGGTGAATATTAAATAGGGTTTAAAGATTTGTTTTTTACTTCAAAAAGTTGAAGCTAGTTCTGGGGCTTAACATGTATCATTCTGTAAGTACGTTGCTTCTGTAAGTCCAGTTGTCCTAAAAGTATGCAAACTCTTTCCAATAATTCAGGTTCATTTGACGTGTGTGTTGACTTTATTGGGGTTAGGGTTGAACTGAAGGAGAAAAACTATAGAAATACAAGCAACCTCAAAAGAAAAAAGTCAGAATAGCAGATAATGCAGTGTCAGTGGCTGGGAGTTTTCTACATTCTTTCTGTGTGCTGTGGTGGGGAAGACTCTTGACCCGTCCTAAAGTGGGAATGAGGTTTTCAGCAACATTTTACTTCCATAAAAGCTCAATGTGTGTCCCTGTCTTGCTGTTCAAACTTGTTGATTGAAATAAAAAAAAAGTGCACAAATTAAAAAAAATAAGAATCCCAAGTAGGAGGGAATGTCCCAAGGATTTTTTTTCTTTTTTTGATAGTCTTTCCTAAACATTTCAAAACTGATTGACAAAGAATAACAATTGACCATATTCCCTACTGGCTAATGTTTTGTGGTACCTTGGTCTCTGAGTTCAGAGGAGTAGTCTTAATCATGTTGTTGTTTAAGTTGCTCAGTCGTGTCCAACTCTTTGCAATCCCATGGACTGTAGTCCGCTGGGCTCCCCTGACCATGGAGTTTCCCAGGCAAGAACACTGGAGTGGGTTGCCGTTTCCTCCTTCCTAACCCATTTGATCTTCCCATTTGCCATTTGATCTTTCCAACCCAGGGATCAAACCCACATCTCCTGCCTTGGCAGGTGGATTCCTTAATCATGTTCACTTGCAAATCCTTTTCCTATTTTTTTTTAATTAAAATTTTTTATTGGAGTTTGATTTACAATGTTGTGTTAGTTTTTGGTGTACAGCACAGTGAATCAGTTATACATATACACATGTCTTTTCTTTTTTAGATTCTTCCCCCCTTTTATCCCCCCACTTTTAAAGGTTGGATGATGCTAGGGGTTAGTTGACCTGATTCACATATGACCTTGTTCTAGAAAGACACTTGAAGGGGCAAACACTCCTGGTTTCTAAGTTTTTTTTCCTCTGTTCTCCTCAAAGTTGTTTTTGACACTTAGAAATGCCCCCATCCCCTAGCTAGCGTTTACTTTTCAGGAAGCATGCGGTATGGTAACCACCTTTCCAAAGGCCAGTGGCAAGGCCGGGTTTGACTTCAAAACATGGTTACATTTATACTTTCTGTTGGGAATGCATAGCAGAATATAACAGGCCAGCCATGTGGAGAAATAAAGCCAGAAGAGACAGTATATTTTTAGGAGCAATTCAGAGCATGATTGATCTTCCTGATAACTGCTGGTACAGTGTTTATAGCTAACTAGGTTTACCCACAGCAACTAGCCAGAACTCTGTGTTTGGAAAAATCATGGGAGAAAATACACTGATTAGTTGGTAAGTTAACTCCACACTCTCAAGGGAGGAAATCAGCCTGTCCTTGAGAACTTGGAAAAATGTTCATAATGTAATATGTCTTGTTCATCTCTAGCCAGGGTCACCTTTGTTTTCCCTGCCCAATGACATCATCTCTCTCTACTTTGTTTTCCCTGCTTAACCAAATTTTCAACTGATTTTATTCCGTCTTCTTTTCCCATCAGAATAGCAGAAGCTATTGTGCCCAAGAAGCAAACTTAATTCATAGGATGCTTCAGAGATCTAAAAAAAGAGATAATTTTCAAGGTTGTATGCTAGTTTGTGAACTGAGTTCATTTTAATTAAACATCACTATATCTGCATGTTTCATACTGTTCATGGGTTCTCTCTCTTCCTCTTTACCTACTCTGAAATGAATCAACATGTTATCTATGAATGCTGTAGAGCAGGGCTGCTAAACTACGGCCTGTGGGCTTAGAATGACTTCCACATTTTTAAATGCTTAAAATAACCAAGAGAAGAAAAACGTTTTGTGACACATGAAAATCACCTGCGATTCCAATGGCAGTGTCCACACGTAAAGGTTTATTGCAACCAGGCATGTGCATTCATTGACTTGCTCTCTCTGGCTGATCTCTTCTTACAGTGGTAGAGGTGAGTTGTAGCAATAGAGACTTTAAGGTCAGCACAGCCTAGAATGTTTACTCTCTGGTTCTTCATGGAAGAGTCTGCTGCCCCTGGTGTGGAGGCAGATTGAAAACTGAGAACCATCAGTAAGAGAAACAGCAAAAGCTTTACAGGCAGGCAAGATGGAGTCCATGCCTTGGTTCCTCAAAGGTAAGTCAACTGCAGATGGTTCTACTTCAGAAGATGTTGGTAAAAGTGAAATGAGATAATGAACATAAAGTATGTATATATATTATATATGATGTATATAACTGCATAACATGATTCTTTATATAAATAAATGTGTATAGATGGAATGCAATAATTTATAGTATTATATATCTACATCTATTAGTATATACTATGTATAATATATATATAATGACACATAGCTATATTACATCTAATAGCTATATTATATCTAATAGCTGTGTTATATATAATATGTATAATATATTTGTGTGTGTGTGTGTGTGTGCGTGTGCATGCCTCATAGATACTCAGCTAGTACTTGTTATCGGTGTTACCAGTTTTTCAGTTTCTTTTTCTTATCCCAGGTCACCTGTTAACAGAACTGTAGCAGAAAATACTCTTTTCCAAGCCCGACAAGAGTTAGAAGTGTCCTTCTCACTCCTGCCCTCCTCCTCCCTTTATTCATCAGCTTCTTTCTTTGGCCCAGGAAGGCAGTGTCATGCATTTTACCTTGAGGTGAATAGGTAGGTAGAATTGGTCTGGACCTTGAATGAAAGGAAAGCACGCCAGACATCCTCGTGCCGGTGGAACTTCAGAGAGAGGCTGGGTGCGGGGGACCTGGAGCACTGCCCTCCAGAGGAGGGGTTCGCACCTGGCGTTGACTTTCGTGTCTCCCTTGAGGATGCGAGGGGCCCCTGGGGGTCACGGGACCACCTCCACCCACCGGCCGTGCTTTTTCCCAGTTAGCAGGCTTCTGGTTAAGCTGATGTGGCTCCTTCTAAATTGCATCTCCTCGGGCCAAAAAAGAAACACAAAGCCGCCCCGTGTGAAGATGAAGGTTCTTTGGCAGTGTCTTCCTCTGTCTCTTAGCAAGCACTGCAAACAGAGAACTCTCTTCTTTCCTGCTTAAGTTACACATATTTCCACCACCACCACCCCCTTTTGTTTTTACTTCCAAAGCTGGAAGCCTCATAAGAACGGCATTCAAGTTGGCTGCTCCAGGGATGCGGGGCATCATGAATGGAGCATTTCTTGTCTTCCTGGCCTCCTTTCCCTTTGTGCTGTCTCTGCTGCGTGTATTATTAGCTACGTTGCAAAGTCGGAACTTTGCCAACCACTTGCTTCTGGGGCCTGTGGGTCACCATCTGAATTTTGCTGCTTGTCCAGGAAAAAGAGTTCGTTTTACTACTGTTTGTAGAAAAAAAAAAATTGAATCAGATTGTATCAAACTCATTTAGGTTATTAGGACATGTGGTAACTCACCTAAGTAAACTGGGAGTAAAGCTGATGCTATGCAATGTGCTCATTGCAGTTGGGTTTTAATACAAATTTTGTCTGGACTGGTGAATGATATGCCCATATGAGCTTTTACTTTTCTTACTGTTTTAAAAAAATAATTATCTTCTATCTTTCTCTTCTTTTAAACATATTTTCATATGACCTACCATTCCTGATTAGTTGGCTGTAAAAGGTTAGAGGGATGTAATTTCAAGCCTTTTGATATATGGCATTTTTTTGGAGGGGGGGAATGGATAACAGCTTTCGTTCTTGTTATTGGCTTATGATGATTGTCTGGAATTATTTTATAGATTGTGTTTGGCTGCCAGCATGATACCTGGGTGTGATTAATTTGTATAGCTTGCCATTGGATAAATAATATTCATTCCTTGAATCCTTGTTCAGAAGGGATTAGCCAAGTGAACTGGAAACCATGCCTTTGCAGCATAACTTTTGCTGTTTGTGATAATCAATGAACAATCTAGTGGTTGGTTTAATTCATTTCTCATAGAACTAGCTGACTCATTGGCACTTAACGCTTTTTAACTTCTTTTGTAGTTTAATCTTTAGTTTCTCACACATCCGCCAATGCTATAGTGAATATAGTTCAGAATTTAACATTTCCCTAGAGACTTTGTGAATTCAAACTGAATACCTTGTGAAAGAGGTTTCAAGAAAGTTGCTTTTCTAATGGGTCTGTTTTTTTCTGTTTTTCTTCTCATAGACCAAACATGAAATAAAGTAAAATAAACTTAGTTTTTTGGGAAAGGGAGGTTTAAAGCAAATATAACATGAAACAAAACACGTAATACATTACAGGTCTCTAGTACTCTCAAAGTCCATAACGTGGCTTTGGGTTTTGATATTGCATCATTTATAGGCTTAATAATTTATAATTAAGCTTTTGCCCTGTGGGAGGGTTGCAGTGTGTTCCACCAGGAGGCAAGGGTTTCTTTCAAATCTCCAGTTCACTTGATTGATGTGTAAGGTGAGTGACTGAAAAATAGAAGGGTCAGTTTGGAAAAGCTTTCTCCCTTCTGGCTGTCCTTTGCCTTTGAATCATTTCCTCCAGGGTTTTGTTCATCTGAACAATGCATTGCCTTGCCCAGTGTGGGGGAGCTGACTTGTTGCTCATAAAATGTAGTAACATGTCTCTTGGCTACCAGGGAGTGAAACAGAAAAGGTACAAGGTACTAACTCTCCCCCCTCCCCTGCCCTGAGTTTGTGTGTGCATGTGTGTCTCCATGGGCTAGACTCTGCCTCCCCCCTGAATTTTAGCCTAAATTTCAGTAAAAGTCGAAGGTAGGTTTGTAAGCTAGGTAAATTTGATTTTCAGATAAACAGTGAAGTTTTAAAAAATTATATTGTAGTTATCTGATCATATGGAGTATACCCCGGTCTTTTATCCGGTGGCCCTCAGTGAGTGCTGGTGAGTTAAATTTCTCTATGTTAAGGGCCCCCAAGTTGGATCAGGTATTCAGAGAGAACTGTGAGTGGAATGTAAGAATGGGAAAAGAGAATGCCATTTATTAAGCATTTAAAAAATATCAACTCCTTCATAGTTAGTCCTTAGCTTGAGAGATAGATACAGTTAATCTTCAGTATCTATGGGGGGTGGGTTCCAGGAACCCTTTGGATACCAAGGTCTGTGAATGCTCAAGTCCTTTACATAAAAGGATTTAGTGTTGGCATATAACCTGTGCACACCCTCCCATATACTTTAAATCACCTCTGTCGTCGTTGTTTAGTCACTAAGTCGTGTCCAACTCTTTGTGGCCCTGTGGACTGTAGTCTGCCGGGCTACTCTGTCCGTGGGATTTTTTTTGGCAAGAATGCTGGAGTGGGTTGGCATTTCTTTCTTCAGAGAATCTTCCTAACCCAAGGATAGAACCCAAGTCTCCTGCACTGCAGGCAGATTCTTTACCACTGAGCCACCAGGATTACTTAAAATACTGAACGCAATGTCAGTACTTTGTAAGTAGTTATAAATACAGTGTAATTGTTATGAAAATAGTTGCTGGGCGCACAGCAAATTGAAGAAGTTTTGCTTTTTGGAACTTCCTTGAATTTTTACATTTTCACGTATTTTTGCTCTTCAATTGGTTGAATCCACAGGTACAGAACCCGAGGATATGGAGGGCTGAGTGTATTATAAACCCTTTATACCTTTGCTGATAAAAATTTTATAATAAATAACATTTATTGCATGCCTTCCGTCTGCTGGGTACTGTTCTGTAGTTAGATGTATCCTCATTCAGTTCTGACAATACTCCTTTGAGGGTTAAGTACTGGAAGAATTCCCGTTTTATGAGGGGTAGGGGATTGAGCTGCAGTCCTGTAGCTCGTAAGGAATTGTTTGAGGTTTGCGGGAGAAGAATGAGAGAGGAGCACCTTGGTCCAGGTCACATGATTTGTAATTAGTGGAGCCATGATTCCCAGAAAGTTCCCTTCACTCTGGCAGTTTGTACTTTGACTGCATGCTGGACCCCTCTGCTGCTGCTGCTGCTGCTGCTAAGTTGCTTCAGTCATGTCCGACTCTGTGCGACCCCATAGAAAGCAGCCCCCCAGGATCCTCTGTCCCTGGGATTCTCCAGGCAAGCATACTGGGGTGGGTTGCCATTTCCTTCTCTCCCTGGAGAGCTTTAAAAACCAGAGATAACTGGAACCCACCCCCAGAGAGTTGGATGTGCTTGGTCTGAGCTTGGCCCAGCTCTCAGAATTTTTAAAACTTCCCCAGGCGATTCCAGTGTGCAGACAGGGTTGAGAGCAACGGCTTTAGCTCATTTTTTTGGAGTGAGATGAATTACTCTCCTTAGGATGTCTAGTCGCCCTATGTGGCCATTCCTTTAGTTCCTCCTCCTCCACAGTAACTCACCATTCCAAATCTGGCAGCTAATTTTTCATGGTTTTTGTTTCTTCAAAATTATTTTCAGGAAGTCCCGGTGGATATATGTTGGGGTATAAACAAGCCACAAAGAAAGACCTCTTACGGGTATTCTGTTGATGGATTTTTTTCTGAGCGATCTTTTCTTTTTCATTCATCCACTAGACTTCCTGGAGGAGGGAATATCCCTTTGTTCCTCATTTGGCTCCAGCTGGGTACCAGGCTGGGTATTTGGGGAAGTCCACAGATTAATAAAACTAAACTGCTGCCCTCCAGGAGTTTTCAATTTTGGAAGGGAAGTATATAAAAGTAATTCTCAGTTTAATTTTCTAAAAGTCGCATTGGAGGATTTCAAAGTATTGAAGAATTCAGAGGTGGTGGAAGCAGGGGGCAGTAGAGTGGGGGGTGATCTCTGCAGTCTACCCGCCTTGATTTGAACTCCTGCCCCATCACTTACCCACTGCCCCTCAGTCTCCCTGCCCTCCTTGGCACAGCAGATGTGCCAGTCCTTTGCTGGGGGCAGGCGGGAATCGGTTCCTGCCTGTGGAGTGAACACAGCTGACACAGCCCAGGACGGAAGCTCCATCAGCATGAGCTGTCATTTTCTATCGCTTTATTTTTCATTTTATTTTTTCTGTGCATCACTTTAAGCTTTCCAGCTGGCCTTAGCTAAATTGATGGGCCTAAAGTACTCATCCTAGGTCACTAACCCCTGTGCTGCAGTCTGTGGGGTCACAAAGAGTCAGATGCAGCTTACTGATTGAATAACAACAACAACAAAGCATGCTTCCTAGCTCACTAAACTTCCTCTATTAGTCCTTGAATTCACAGGGTCATGAATTTACCTTCATTCTGAGTCCATGAGGGGTCAGGAAGATGTGTGAATGGGAGACTGGACATGGTTCTAGAAACTTGTGACCCAGTAGGAACTGGAGTAGGATGTGATAGGGCCTCAAGATCCTGGCTTGGCTGAAAAAGAAGAATAAGCCAGAAGGCAGCAGGAATAGAAAGAAAGGATGGATTTGGTGCAGGGACTCAGATGCCTACTGTGCATGGTGGGTGGGGAGGAAGAGGGGCTTCCCAGGTGGCACTAGTGGGAAAGAACCCACTGCCAACACAGGTGACATAAGAGATGTGGGTTCAGTCTCCGCAGGTCAGGAAGATCCCCTGGAGGAGGGCATGGCAACCCACTCCAGTATTCTTGACTGGAGAATCCCACGGACAGAGGAGCCTGGAGGGCTGCAGTCCATAGGGTCACAGAGTCAGACATGACTAAAGCGACTTAGCACGCATGGGGAGAAAGGGACTGAGCTTTCAGTCTGCAGGGAGACATTCACAGATGGACGGCACAGGATGAGAGGCTGATTGTTAAAGAGGAAAGGATGGTGAATGAGGTTCCAGGTAAAGTTACACTGTGGCCTTCATCACAGGCAATGCAGTGCCACATTACATATTTTCTGCGTGCCCTGACTGCCTATTTGGGGATAATGTAGAATCTTTCTCTAACTTTCGCTAGTGTAAGAACTTGAATGAAGAAAGGTTCATACCACTACTAACATCCCATCTGTCCTTTATATTGAGCTTGTACTTTCTTGCCCTGGTGTGTGTAGATCTGAGCATAATATTTTGCATAGGGACTCGATAAATCTTCGATTGCTCTTTGACTAAGGGGGCCGTTTCCTTGCTACTGGACAGTTTTGCAAGCAATAAATACTTATGATATTCTGAATACGTTTATTTCTAGATGGGAGCTGGAGTGGTAAGGCATTTACTAACGCCACGCTCCACTTATAATTTAGAAACAGAAGGCAGACAACTCGCAAAGACTGTTCCACTCGGGATTTTTAAGGTCATTGGAAAGCTTCCGTTTTTATTGCAGGCTCTGTACTTTGTGAACGGTATGTTGAGACTTTTAGGGGATTGTTATGACTTAAACATTCTATCTTTGCCAATGTAGCCAGGATCAAGGGTTGACAAATTTGTTCTGCAAAGTGCCAGATAGTAAATATTTTAGGCTTTGTGGGCCATAGAGTCCCCGTTGCAGGGACTCAACTCTGCTATTGATACATGACAACAGCCAGAGACCATATATAAACAAATGAGCTTTGCCGTGTTCCAATAAAACTTTGTTTACAAATACATGTGGTAGGCTGGATTTGGGCCTCAGGCCAAAGTTTTCTGACTCCTGGCATAGTCCAGTTCAGTTCAGTTCAGTCGCTCAGTCGTGTCTGACTCTTTGCTACCCCATGAACCGCAGCACGCCAGGCCTCCCTGTCCATTACCAACTCCCTGAGTCCACCCAAACCCAAAGAGGTGATGAAGGGGAGATGTTTGAAATAATTAGTAACTCCAACAAATGTGCCCACCATCTCCTCCTATCCTCATCTCCCACGGTTACCAACAGTTAATTTCATAAAGATATGTAAAGATAGTTTCCTGCAACCCTCCTTCAATTTAATTACCTGTGGGGCTCCCATCTCTGGGCAATGGACATCCTTGTAGGAAGAGAGAGTTTCTGTGGGGGGTTGTGTGAATCTATGGTTTGAGGACTGGTCACCAGGGTTTTTTTTTTTGACAACAGAGCAGTTTGTTTAAAATGTTTAAAACATGCACGTGTGCGACAACAGAGCAGTTTGTTTAAAATGTTTAAAACATGCACGTGTGCGCGCGCACGTGCGCTCACACACACACACACACACTCTCTCTCTCTCTCTCTCTCTCTCTCTCTCTCTCTCTCTCTCTCTCTCTCTCTCCCCCCAAACTCTGGTTTCTTACTGTAATGAGAAGGAAGGTTTCAGAGGTCAAATGTTGGCTCTTTCTGTTTCTCATTTGAGATTTTTGTGAGCCAGAAAGCTTCTTCACCAAACAGCATTTTCAACATTACTGGGCTGTGTGTTTTTGGGGGGCTTTTGTGCCTTCACAGAGGTTTTGAAATGTAACCACAATTCAGGATGAAAACGTGAAGTGAAAATGCTAACGTGGTAAACACCAATGGTAGAAGTGCTACTATCGGCCTTTCTGCTTGAAGGGTTTTGTGTTTTTGGTGTGTTCGTTTACCTTTTGAAAAAAACATCAAGGCTGCTTAGTCACTGCTCCCTCCCACCTGCCCAACTGAAGGAAGTTTCAAACCTTTCACCTTCACTCAGAATTCATGTGAATTATTGGCACCTGCTTGGGGGTTCAGTGAAAACACTTCATCAGCATTTTCTTCAAAAATTCTCACTTATTTTCTGGCAGTTTTGACTTGATATTTCCAGTTGGTGATCTTTTCATTGTATTTCTGGTTCTTAATGTTGAAACAATATAGGCTTACCCTTAGAGTGAAAGAAAGAATCAGGACATAAAATATCTGGGCATGTCTAGCCCAACATACATTAAAAACGAAAAAAATATATATCTCTCTATATATTATCTTCCACTGTTTGGAATGAGATGATGCCACAAAATCTGATGAGTTATTTATTCATCCCTACAAATATTTTTTAAGCCCCGTGTTCCAGATAGTAAGATATAGGAGAGTGAACTAGACATTCAAAACCACTGCCCTAAAGGGACCTGTCGTCTTCTTCTTGGTGTGTGTGTAGAGAAGATAGATAATTCAATAAATTAAAAAGACCTTTTCTGGCTACAGCAAGGTCCATGAAAGGAACAAATTGTCCGTATCAAAGGAAGAAGGCTAAGACAGGGGAGCTGGATGTTCAGGTCATGGTCAGTGTTCAAAGGGTCCTTTATGGAAAATGGATGAGGGCAGAGAGTGGGCAGGCATCTTAGGATCGTTTTGATATAGTTTAATGAAGAATGCTGTAAATGTTGTGTACCCTTCAAATTTCATGTTGAAACATAATCCCCAGTGGGGTGGTGTTTGGAGGTGGGGTCCTTCACAAGGTGGTTAGGTCATGAGGGTGGAGCTCCTGTGAGTGGGATTAGAGTCCTTATAAAAGAGATCCCAGAGAGACCCCTGGCCTCTTGTGTGAGGGCACAGCAAGAACACAGCAGTCTAAGAACTACAAAATAGATTCTCATGAGACACTGAACTCTGCCAGAACTTTGATCTTGTATTTCTGAGCCTCCGAGGACCATGAGAGGTATATGTCCATTGTTACAAGCCACTCAGTTTATGGCATTTGTGTTATAGCAACCCAAGTGAACAAGACAAAGAGTAATGGCTTGACATGGACAAGGCTAACTTCAAATCTCAAATTTACTTCTTGAATGTCCTCTTAGCAAGAAGGAGGAGTAATCTCTACCATGCATAGTTGTTAAGAGGAGTAAAGACAAGCACTGGGTCCCAGGGCATGGTCAGTGCTCAGTCAACAGTAAGTAGCCTTATAAGTGCTCCTCACACTTACGTCCTACGTGTGGGTAGATACTCAGTGAATACAAGTTTGGAAGAAGGGACATGGCTGATCATAAATAAAAATTAAAATCACCTACTTTAAATCGGCTACTAGCTGAGAGAGGTCCTGGAGGCTGTGTCAAAATAAGGGTCAAACAAAGAGTGGATGGCAGGCCTTGATAATTGCTGAGTTCTTTCCCTCTGCCTGCTTCCCTGCCTTATATATTTAAACTGAATTTGCATTTTATTTATTAAGGGAGCAAATAAATCTCCAATACAAGTCGTTCTTTCTGTGATTTGTCATTATTCAGCAAATCATTTTTTTTTTTTTTTTCTAAACATTATGTTTTAAATACTGTTAGGATTTATCTCTCTCTCTCTCCTGCATTAAAACAAAATGCTTTTGGGACCCAGAACTCAAATTCTTTTTGAGTTTGTTTTTTTTTTTTTTTTAAAAAAAACTTCCTTTAAAATCTCTTCTTGACATAATGAGATATCTGGAATTGTTTTAAAGGAGGACAATTGAAAGACTAAAAACTGACTCATTCAAGGATACTTAGCCAGCTGGTTATGGAGAAGGGAATAGATTTTGGACCTTTCAGTTTTCAGTGGAGAACTCATATTTGGTTTTAACTAATGTGTAAAATTAGGCAGAGCACAGTCAACAGTATGCATGCAGACTGCATTGGAGTAGTCAGATCATTAAAGTGTCTGTGTGTAACAGAAAATAAACACAGAGCCCCCTTTTCTGATTTGTTGTAAGACTGGATTGCTTTTCAGCATCTTTTCACCTGAAAATTATAAAGCACTTGAGGGCAGGCATTGGTGTTTAGATGTGTGTGTATGTGTGTGTCCATGTGTATACCTGTGCACGCTCATGGCCACCTCTCATGCCTTTCCCTAATGCACACTTGTACATCTCGAGGTTAGTGGGAGGCTTGTTTATTTCATACAGGTGTTTTCCTTAGAATATTCTGGAGAAAAGTTTGAAGAGGGCCATCTGCATTGATCATAAAGTTAGGAAATTTGACCTGTAAAATGATGCTGAGATAGGAATTTAAATTCCCTTTGTCAATTTCTTGCAAGGATTTTTTGAGGCCAGTGTTTCCTACTCTTGCTTGAATATAAGCATCTCTTGGGGAGCAAAATTTGGATTGCCTGATTTCTTCCCCAGAGATTGTCATTGACAGGCTGGCTATGATAAAGCAGAATCTTAACACAGGAAATTAAGACGGGAAGAAGATAAAAGTTCACTTGGAAGAAGAGTATTGCAGGAATAGGGAACAGAGTTGGCAAAGTCTTATAGGTTCAAAAGAGCATTGGAGAAAGGAGTGTTGTGACTCAAGGGTGTAGGTGGTCAGGTGGGGAAGATGAGCCCCAGGAGGTAATTGACAGACACGTGGTCTAGGGCCTTGTGTATAAAGCTCAAGAGTTCTTCATGGTGGGCCTAGTGCCTCATTCAATGTGTATGTTTTTTTGTCCTTACTGATGATCACAAAAGTAACATTTGTCCATTAAAAATGGAAACATTGTAGAATAAATTGATCCCCAAAGCAAAATGTTTCCATAATTCTACCCTGTCCAACTTCAGTGAAATTACTATTGTAAAGTGTTTGGTGAATCAGATGCTATTCTTGTTCAGTCACTAAATCATGTCCAGCTCTTTGTGACCCCATGGACTGCAGCTCACCAGGCTTCCCTGTCCTTCACTGTCTCACGGAGTTTGCTCAAATTCATGTCCATTGAGTCTGTGACACTGTCTAACCACCTCATCCTCTGTCTCCCCTGTCTCCTCCTGCCGTCAGTCTTTCCCAGCATCAGGGTCTTTTCCAGTGAGAGCCCTATGAATCAGACAGGTGATTCAGAATTACAAGTCTGGTGGTGGAATGCAGTGGGAAAAGGGTCCAGCTTAGAGATAAGGTGTGGTGTCGTTTCAGTGCTCCAGGCAGGAGATGAATGAGGCTCTAAACTAAGGCCTAGGAGGATGCAGAAGAGGGGAGGCAGCTGAGAGATACTTAGACAGTGGAACGGATAGGACGTGGGGAGTGAGAAAGGCCGTGGGAACCAGAGGGACCTCTGAGGTTTCTGGCTGGGTTAACTGGCTGGACAGGGTAGTGTATCCTTAAGGACACTTAGGATTCTAGTGGCAGATCATATGGTTGGAGACATGTCAGATTTGAAGGGCCCAGGGGTGTGTGTGGATGAGGATATCTGTTAGCTTTCTGAAATTTTGAAAGTGGAATTTAGGAGTGAGTTGAAATTTTAAGAATATACATTTGGAAGCCACAGAGACATGAACCAAAAAAAAAAAAAAAAAAGAGAGAAATACAGAGTCAGGGAGGCAAGAGAAGTAATAGTAAAATGGGTCATAACTGGTTAAGTGCTTTTGTTTGTAAGGCTTAATGAGATAAGGGCCAACACAGACTGCTGTAGGGAGAGGAATGGGGAAGTTCTCTCCAGAGGTCACAAAGAGGTTATAGGATCTGTTCTCATGAATCCATGAAATTCAACTGCTCTTGCTGAAAAAGCAGAACATTCCTACAGGAGCCATCATGTCAACTTTCTGTTATTGTTTTGTCTTTGTAACTTGAAAGAGGTTCAGATGCAGAATATTTATAAATTCAGGGAAATTTCAATTTAGATTCCAAGTGTGGTCATTCCCATAACTATGTGGTGAAAGAAATCATGTTTCTGATGATACGGTTTTAGATATTGTACTCAAAAACTGTGACTGTTATGAGTTTTGGATTTGCTGCTATGTGTGTGTGTGTATATGTGGGTGGGTGTGTGTTTGAATTGAGTTGTAGAAGTTACATCTGAAATCATTTTTCTGGGGGGCATTTTCATTTTAACATCAATTTTCTTCTATTTTTTAACTCTAAAAATTCTAGATTAGGAAGAAATGATAAGCCTAAAGTTACAAAGTTTAAAAGTTTACAAAGTTTAAACTTAAAAAAAAAGGAAAATTATTTTTAAAATTTACAATAGCTGTATTGTTGGTGGATTTGCAGCAGATTCTGTAGAGTGTGGATTTGGAAAATACATTGACTTTTCATGGCTTCAGATCCAGTTGACTTCCCAGCGCTGCCACTCATGGGATCTTGGAAGTGACTCAGGACCTCTGAGCTCCAGGCTCCTGTTTGCAAGTTAGGATGGCAATGCTCATTGCACGGGAGAGTTTCAGGGTTAAGTTACACTTTGGATGAAAACCCGAGCCCAGTTCTAACCTGTCCTGGGTTGGTATTCAAAACATGTCCATTCTCTTTCTATTCTTTACTCCCATCCTCCTTCCCACAAAAGTCATGCTCTGTTTTTGTTAAGACCCTTTTGTAATGTTCTATTTTGCATGCTTTCGCTCAGTTGCTAAGGCATGTCCCACTCTTTGTGACCCCGTGGACTGTAGTCCTCCAGAGCTACTGTGTCCGTGGAATTCTCCAGGCAAGAATACTGAAGTGGGTAGCTGTTCCCTTCTCCAGGGGATTTTCCCAACCCAGGGATTGAACCCAGGTCTCCTGCATTGCAGACAGATTCTTTACCACTGAATGCTCTATTTTAACATGATACTAAACATATTGTCAGAAACCATGCTTTCCAAAGCCTCTGGTGTAGTTTTATCATTTCTAACTTAGCTATTTTCATTAAAAATTTGAAAACTTTTTGGCTTTGTAAACTAGGCTTTTGTTGTTAATGTTTGGGTTGGGGGACAGTTTCTAGTTCTACTTTTCTGATGGCAGCTGCCCTGCTTGCCCTGCAGTGACTTCCCTGTGTCCTAACAGCGTGATGGGTGTCATGCTTGGCCATTGGTGCAGTTATTGCTCCTGCCTCTGCAGCCTTTGGCAAGGATAGAATTAGAGAGGTCCCTGACCCAGTCCCCTATGTGAGTTGGTGGTTATCCTGAATGTCACAGCAGCCTGAAATGTAGACCCCATCAGGCACGCAACTAGTGAGAACTTTGTCCGGTGCTACCCGGTCCCACAGTGCTGCCTGTCGTCAGGACCGCTGTGACTTTGGGTGTGTGTGTGAAGCCGGGACACTGTCACATTCATGTCTGTGTGATCTCATGCCATTTAGCTTTTCTATCACCATCAGGTCTGCGGTTGTTTCTTTGCCTACAAATAACCAGCCCACCATCTAGAACTCTGAGAGATGCTATCGGACTTTATCAGGCTTCTCTTTGAGAAGCAGATAGACTCTGCTCAGGTTCCAGAAATGTTGTCTTAAGATAGCTGGAAGGAAGTGTTTGAAATGGCACATATGCTTGTGATGCTGGTAACCAAGGAAACGTGTCCCTAATGCAAAGCTTCTTTTAAAAAAAAATGATAGTACCTTTGGGGAATTGTCTCAGAATCACCCACAGCAAGAGTCCAAAGGGACTGGAAATTAAACTAGGTCACTTCTAGAAATTGTGTCAAGAATGAACAAAGTACACGAAGAACTGACTCTTTAAAAATGATATGTTTAGAAGAGCAACCCAATATTTGGGGATGTAGTATTCTGCCATCTGAATAATCTGAATCCTACATCCATTATAATGGATGTTGGATAAATCTTACTCTGCTCATGCATTGTTATTTGTATTGTTATCATCATTCTTAGTTTGTCTCCTATTCCCAATTAATCTTTAGATTCTGTCCACCTCTTTTGTAACATGATTAAAATTATATAGTGATGGTTCAATGCAACAGCTACCTAGCATGCATGAAGTGAAAGTGAAAGTTGCTCAGTCCTGTCCAATTCCTTGCGACCCCATGGACTGTAGCCTGCCAGGCTCCTCTGCCCATGAAATTCTCCAGGCAAGAATACTGGAGTGGATAGCTGTTCTGTTCTTCAAGGGATCTTCCCGACCCAGGGATCAAACCCAGGTCTCCAGCATTTCAGGCAGATTCTTTACCTTCTGAGCCAGCAGGAAAGCATGCATATGCAGTTTGCTAATACATGCATGTTGTGCAGAATCAGAGAAAGTAGAGTTTTTTTAGAAGATACAAACTTTTCTTTCAACAAATGAGACACTGAATTGAGGAAGTGTTACTTAGAGGTAGAAACCATGCCCTGAATCTGAATATACACATTTTGATGATGTTCTTGACACACAGACCTGAGTGTTGGTACAGTTCATGTAGTGTGATCATCAGTACCATTTTAACATTTTTTTGTTACAAAAGATTTCTGAGCACTGGACCACAGGGGAAAAAAATACTAAATTTATAAACAGCTGAAGGATTAGGACAGTCTTGAATGGAAAGGTCTCAACCTCATATGTTACAGCAGCAAGGCAGTCTTTACAAATATGCAGACTGATCTGTCGTGAAAGAACAGAGATTGGGCAGGTGTTTGATGAACCGCAGTGGGTATAAATACTTAAAGTTACTTCAAGGACTCTTGACAGCCACATGGGTAGCAACCCTGCCTTAGACTTTCTTGTAGTAAGCTGTAAACTGAATTGGTGCTGCTTTTTCCTAAAGTGATATGTTTCGTAATTCAAGAGGTTGAAGTGGAAAGAAGTGTACATAGAATTTTCATTTGAGAGCTAACTTTACACCCGATGCCTGGTTATTAATGAAATTATATACTCTGGAATACAATCTCAGTTTAGCTTAAAAGTTAAATTCCCACTGTGTACTAAAGATACTATGGAACCTTGATGGGATCGTAAAAATACTAGATTATGTTAGAGTCATGAAAGTGAGCACGGACCCTGAGACAAATCTGTATTGTCTGAAAGCTGTGGTTCTCAAACAGCCATGGGCACCAGAATCACCAGGAGGGCTTCTTGCTATAGGTTGCTGGGCCTTGCCCCCACATTTCTGATTCACTGGGTGTAGGGGGAACCTGAGAAGTGGAGTTTCTAACAAGTTCCTAGGAGATGTTGCTGCCTCTGCTCCAGAAACTGTGCTCTGAGGACCACTGGATTAAAGGAAACCCAACAGCTTACTTAACTTTATATGAGTATTCCAGTTAACCTGGTGCATTCATTTTATTCTCAACCTACTTGCTCAGCCAGTGACTTAAAGACTGTGGCCCCTTAGATGGAATGTCATAAGCATGGTGCCTGGTTAGTGTTGCACAAGTGGCTTTAGGGTTGAGGAAGAACTGTAGTTTGTACTGTTGCCAGTTTGAGTGGTACACATTCTTCCATCATGGCCAGTTTAAAGCTACCAATGTCACAACCATCACCTTGTGTAAAGTTTTAAAAACTTGAACTATCATCTTTAGCAAAGCCTGAATCATAAAGAAGTGTCAAAGTTCACGTTGAAATTTAACCTTAAGAAAAGGGAACTCTTGTGTGCTGTTGGTGGACATATAAGTTGGTACTACCATTATGAAAAACAGCCAGTATGGAGGTTTCTCAAAAATTAAAAAAAAAAAAAAAAAGTATCATGTGACCCAGCAATCTCACTTCTGGTGTATACTCAAGTGAAATGAAATCAGTTTCACAAACAGATAGCTACACTCTTATGTTCACTGCAGCATTTTTCACAGTAGCCAAGATATAAAAACAAGCTAAGTGCATTGGAGAAGGAAATGGCAACCCACTCCAGTATTCTTGCCTGGAGAATCCCAGGAACGAGAGAGCCTGTTGGGCTGCTGTCTGTGGGGTTGCACAGAGTTGGACACGACTGAAGCGACTTAGCAGCAGCAGCAGCAAGTGTACATCAGTGGATGGAAGTTTAAATGTGGTATGTGAATACACACATACCATAAAAAAAGCCATAAAAAAGAAGAAAGAATTCCTGTAATTTGCAACAATATGGACAAACCTTGAGAGTATTATGCTCAGTGAAATAATCTAGATGGAGAAAGACAAATACTGTATGGTATGTATGGAATCTAAATAAGTCATACTCATAGAAGCAGTAAGTAGGTTGTCAGGAGCTGGGTGTGGGGGAAATGAGGACATGTAGGTCAACGGGTATAAACTTTCAGTTGTAAGATGAATAAGTTCTGGGAATTTAATGTACAACATGATAAGCTTAGTTAATAATAGTGTGTTGCATACTTGAGACTTACCAAGAGAGTAGACCTCAGTTGTTCCTACTACCACCACCAGAAAAAGGGTAAATATGTGAAAAAAAGGAAAAGAAAACGAGGGAGGGAGGAAGGAAGAAAGTCAACTTACCTTTGTGGGAGACAGACTTTGACCTTCTCTTTGAGGGTCAGGTATGGGGAGGTATAAAAAGTACATTTTTAGTTACACATAGGTGGTCTGACAAAGATGAGTCTAGTCGAGGGGGAGTAGACATTAGGGTTCAAAAGTCAAAGACTGTGTCCACCGAGGAGTTTTATTGGCTCTAAAGCCTTTTAATTTTGAATTATTTGCTGACTTGAACTGAAGGTTTTTCATTTAAAAAAAAAAAAAACCAAACCCAAATTTCTGGCTTATTTTGGACGAAAAGTTAGAAGCTGTGGAAGCTCCAGACCCAGATTCTTACTTATCAGCCGTTAGCTGTCACTGCGTAGCTGCTGTTTCCTCCTCCGCCTGTTCCCCATTTAGACTGGCAGGGCCTCTCCTGTCCATCCTTGTCCGTCGCTCTCAGCTGTGACACCCTTGGACCTTTCTCATCCATGTGCACTCATGCTGACTAGTGATGCCCTCTGCATCATTAGATGCAGATCCAGCATTATGTGCATCCTCCTTCATGGTACAAATGCCAGTAGGGAGAAGGGAAGCATTTAGTCACTTCGAAGACCTTTATAAATTGAACAGTGAAAGTGGTCAGGTGTCTCTTTTTTATTTCTTATTCTGTGTTTCCATCCTCCCTTTACTTGGGGAAAGGGAGAAGAGAAAAGAAGAATTATACTTTCTAGAAACAGAAGCCAAGACCCTGGTGCTTAGGCACTCAGTCCTGTCTGACTCTTTGCAACCCCATGGACTGTAACCCGCCAGGCTCCTCTGTCCATGGGGTTTTCCAGGCAAGAATACTGAAGTGGGTCACCGTTTGCTTCTCCAGGGGATCTTCCTGACCTGGGGATAGAACCTGTGTCTCCTACATTGCAGGTGGATTCTTTACTTGCTGAACCATCAGAGAAGCCCAGAGAACTCTCTAATTTCTCTTTCTAAACTATAGACCTATGATCTAGATGATGATATTCCTGATAAGAGAATATGTGCTCCTAGGTGGTGTAATTCTTGTTTGTATGGTATATTTTTCTTTTCTGAATCCTGCTATTTGTTTGTCCCTCTGGTATTTCTTTTCCTATTTGCTCTCAGCATCTTGATTCTGCCCTGCTTAGGTTGGTTTTTATATCCTTAACTTCTGTGCATTTGAGAAGACACAGAGCAGAAGGAAATCTTTCTCACAAAATCTTGGACTTGCATGACCCACACTGTGGTTATTTTCTTTGAGGGGGATATTCTAAGGGTCTCTGGGAGAAAAGCCTGGGTTTAAATCTGATCATTATCAGATTGGGAGCCAAATACTTTGGCAACTTTCGGGAGGAAGTATCCCTGGGAATTTTCTGGATAAACATATCATTCTTAAGTTTTGACAGTGTGCAGAAATTCAGGCCACCCACATTGTGTGGGGTCCAGAACTGTTCGGTGAAGTTTAAATGATGTGTTTTCAGAGTTCGGTTGAACTTGTAATTTAACCTGGGGGAGAGGAAACAATACTTGTGGGAAAATATTTGTGCTCAAAATCAATAGGGAGCAGGCAGTACGTTGCCCACACTGAGAACGCTAACTACTTTGCTGCTGCTGCTGCTAAGTTGCTTCAGTCGTGTCCAACTCTGTGCGACCCCATAGACGGCAGTCCACCAGGCTCCTCTGTCCCTGGGATTCTCCAGGCAAGAACACTGGAGTGGGTTGCCATTTTCTTCTCCAGTGCATGAAAGTGAAAAGTGAAAGTGAAGCTGCTCAGTCGTGTCCTTCTCTTCGCGACCCCATGGACTGCAGCCTACCACGCTCCTCCGTCCATGGGATTTTCCAGGCAAGAGTACTGGTGGAGCTGAAGTCAGTACTGGGTGGCATTTGTCAAGAGCGGGAAAAGGAGTGAAGATATTGAGTCTTGGTTGGGCATGCTGACTTGCTAAAGACCACGCCTACTGACTCTTTGTCTTAGGATATTCAAGTCAAAGTTTATCCATAGACGAATAATCAGCGAGATTTATTCAGCATTCCTTTGTGCCATGTGGTACATCATAGGAATTTAGCATTATCAAGAGTCTCATTTTGGAGAGATTCTTCAAGACAAACTGTCTCTTGAAGAAGTCAGTTACCCTGTGGTGTTTCACAGCTCATATGTGAAAGAGCCAGACCTGAGTTCACCTTTTGTCATTTTTCTCTCTGGTGGCTCAAACAGTACAGTGTCTGCCTACAATGCGGGAGACCCGGGTTCAATCCCTGGGTTGGGAAGATCTCCTGGGGAAGGAAATAACAACCCACTCCAGTATTCTTACCTGGAAAATCCCATGGACAGAGGAACCTGGTGGGCTACAGTCCATGGGGTCGCAAAGAGTCGGACACGACTGAGTGACTTCACTTTCTTTCTCTGATTTCTAGTTTTAGGCCATTGTGATCTGGGTCCATCTTACTTTAAAATAATTTTTTAAGTTAATTATTTTTGGCTCTGCTGGGTCTTCATTGCTGCACAGGCTTTTCTCTAGTTGTGGCAAGCAAGGGCTACGCTCCAGTTGTGGTTCACAGGCTTCTCATTGCAATGACTTCTCTTGTTTCAGGGCACAGGCTCTAAGTGCACGGGCTTTAGTAGTTGCTGCTCCCAGGCTCTAGAGCATTGGCTCAGTAGTTGAGGTGCACACAGACTTAGTTACCCTGTGGCATGTGGGATCTTCCCGGACCAGGGATCGAACCCGTGTCTCCTGCACTGGCAGGTGGATTTTTTACCACTAAGCCACCAGGGAAGCCCTAGGTCAACCTTTTGAATCACATATTTTGTGTATATGTCCTGGCCCTTGGAAGACTATTCTTTTTATTTTTTTATACTCATAAATGTTGAATCTACAAATGCATCACTATAAAAGTTCTTATTTTAAACTCCTAAACTGAGTGGTATGTAAAGTTCTTTGGCTATTGCTTAGCACACACCATCTATCTGACATGGCCTGAACATAAATTTAGATTTTTAATGAGTATTGATATATGTATTATGGTGAGTTCCTCTTACTTTGTAACGCATAACTTCGTGCCTTAAAATTTCTTTTTACTTTTTAGTTTTTCCTTCTGTGGTTGATTCCTCCACCAATCAGCCATATGTATAGAGAAATAAATATTTTAATCTCCTTTCTTTCATTTAGGAAAATTGTAAGACACTAGGTTTTCAGACTCCCACCTAAATAAAGTAGGCAGATTCCTATGTTCTGTAAAAAGCACAGCATCTGGTGAATAGAGCGTGTTAGATTTTCCATTGAGAATTCTCACATGTATCCAGTGTTCTGGAGATAGAGATACCTTGTACTCTCCCAGTTAACCTAGAAGTGTGTTTTTTATTAAGAATTTCTTTTTCCTTGAGGCCAGATGCATCGCTGCCCTTTGGCTGAGTGATTCTGGGCCATCAATGGAGTATTGGTAGCTCTGGGAAGAGAGCGGCTGCTTCAGGGTCCAAGCTTTGGGGTCTGTCACCATCTGTCTATTTTTGTAGACTCTTAAGCATTTTAGTTGTTGTCCTTACCACAAGGGGCTTCAAGGTTTGGAGTCACAACTTTCCCTCTTATTCTCTGGTTGCAGCTGCATAATTCATTGTAAAACTTTCACTTATAGGTGAAAACTCTCGTTTTTGGCAACCATGAATTCCCACTGTGATTCATTTAGAAACTGTGTTATTCCTATTAATGCAAGAGTAAGCTCAAACATCCAACAGCCTGGCTCATATGTGTTGTTAATTGCATATTGTTGATAACTGTAAACTCTGAAATTGCGCTAATAAAAGGTAATAATTCCCAGGACAGCCAGGAAGAGAGCTGAGGACAACTTCAAATTCAGCTCTGGCCAGTTTGCTGTGTTTAGCTATGTGTAAGCAAGCAGAAACTGATCTGAGTGACGATAATGCAATGGGAAATTTTTTTTGGACTAAATATTGGTGATCATGATGCAACAGACATGAACTTGGGGAAACTCTGGGAGATGGTGAAGGACAGGGAAGCCTGACATGCTGCAGTCCATGGGGTTGTGAAGAGTCGGACACAACTTGGTGACTGAACAACAACAACAGGTAATCAGAGATTGAGGGCTTTGTGTTGGTAGGAAGGCATGATGACTGCCCATGGAGCAGATGGTTTTTTCAGATAATTGCTAAGGGCTTTCAATGCCATGGCAAGTGCTTCTCAGAAGTTGTAGCTCAGCCTTATATGATCAAAAAGGAGTCTTCTTGCCTTTGGATCCACATTTCATGGAAGCTGAGGGCTTCCCTGGTGGCTCAGACAGTAAAGAATCTGCCTGCCATGTAGGGGACCTGGATTCAATCCTTGGGTCCAGAAGATCCCCTGAAGAAGGGCATGGCAACCCACTCCATTATTCTTATATGGACAATCCCATGACAGAGGAGCCTGGTGAGCTACAGTCCATGGTGTCGCAAAGAGTCGGACACAACTGAGTAACACTTTCATGGAAACTGGTACTCAAGGCAAGCACGTGTGGAGGGAGAAGAGGATGAGGATAAATCAGGTTTGGGCTTGAGGCTGGCTCCGTCTCTTTGCTGAATGCCCTCAGCCAGATCCATTCAATTCACTAAACTTCAGTTTTTCGACCTTTGTGGAATGTAGCTGCTTTGTTAGGGCCATTATGAGCATTCCCTGAGATAATGTAGGATACTGAGAAATGACTTTGTAAACTCTTTTAAACATGGGGAAACCAGGTACCTCCCCTTTCTTAATTTCCCAATGAGACAAATGGACCCATAGGATGTACCAGTGTAAATCTAGTCCTTTACATTTGAGGTTCTTTCAAAATACCACTCCCAAGTAGTGCTTATAGTTTCTCTCTTTTAAAAAAGAAATGTTATTAAAAAGTCAGTTTTTGTCCTATTCTCTGGGGCTAGAGGTGCCTTTTTTTTTTTAAATGGTAACCCAGATTCTCATAGCTTGCACTGGGTCATTACTTCCGGCAATCTGATGCCTGAGAAGATCTTGTTCTCTGTGTTCCAAATGAACCCTCTTGGGCTTGAAAAAGGCACTGTCTAGAATGTGTGACTAACCGACTGTTGAAGGTATTAGACGTAGCCCGAGAATCTGGTGCATCGGCAGATGACATTTGTTGTTGTTCAGTTCAGTTCAGTTCTGTCGCTCAGCTGCGTCTGACTCTTTGTGACCCCATGAACTGCAGCACGCCAGGCCTCCCTGTCCATCACCAACTGCCGGAGTTTACCCAAACCCATGTCCATTGAGTTTGTGATGCCATCCAACCATCTCATGCTCTGTCGTCCCCTTTTCCTCCTGCCCTCAATCTTTCCCATCATCAGGGTCTTTTCAAATGAGTCACTTCTTCACATCAGGTGGCCAAAGTATTGGAGTTTCAGCTTCAACATCAGTCCTTCCAATGAACACCCAGGACTGATCTCCTTTAGGATAGACTTGTTGGATCTCCTTGCAGTCCAAGGGACTCTCAAGAGTCTTCTCCAACACCACAGTTCAAAAGCATCAATTCTTCGGTGCTCAGATTTCTTTATAGTCCAACTCACATCCGTACATGACCACTGGGAAAACCATGGCCTTGACTATACGGACCTTTGTTGGCAAAGTAATGTCTCTTTGTTGTTAGTAGCTATCACCATTTCCCCCCAGAGATAAAAGACACCCCAGCCCCCAACAATTAAGTTTGACTGTAACAGCATTTATGGCAGAGCTGAAAATCAAATAAAAGTCAAGTTACTACTTGTGGCTTAAAAGAAGTCAGACTCCTCAACGTGGATGGGGGAATGAATATATTGTGTCCTTCAAGGAGAGATCTCAGAAGTTTATTCTACCCTTTTGAAATTGTGGCAGTTTATATTTTATTAAAAACCTATAACTGGGAGGCATATTTGTTATGTTTAATTGCATTCAAAGGAATAAAAGTAGTGGAGTTGAAACAGAGGTGTCTAGAAGACATTGTTACCTTTTAAAGTTTTTGTCAAGATTAAGCCATAGACTCTGAGTAAACAACAAGTGATAACCCAGGCTTTTCATCTTGGGATTCTAATGAAGTACATCCTTTGGCTGTACTGTTTTCTCCTGCAGTCCTCACTTCAGTGGAGCACTGAGGTGTCTTGGACAAGGGAGGTGGTTTCCTCTCTGAAGTGGAGGCTGACTTCTCTTAGAAGAATTAGTATGGATCCCAAGATCCCGAGAAGACTGCAGGGCTGGGCTTGGGTCTCCTCTGTCTGGATGGAGACCTTCATGCAGTTTCATCATGGCAAGAGGAAGAGCCATATCTCCTAGGTTCTGCATAACTGCAACCTCTGTAACTCGAGAGACAATCCTGACAATAGAGCATCAGCCTTTCGCATTCAGAGCGTGTCACCTCTTTTCGGCATGTGCTTTTTGTCTTGCATTTTTTGTTCCCTGCAAAACTTCCTGCAGCCAAAGATTGATGTGCCTGGGTGATTTATGGCAGTGATTGTCAGGGACTTTTGAAACCCATCCAATTTCAGGATTCGACTTCTCATTTCTTGTTGTTTGTGGCACATTTGATGAATTCTCACTATCAGCTGACATGTTTCATAATTGTCAAAACTTTGATGGAACTGGTATTTCTGGGAAAACAACAACAGCAACAACAATGGGAGAAAGAAAAAACAAAACTCCTTTAATCACTTTTTTTTTCCTGTGCCCAAGCTGCGCTGTAGGAGGTTCTCGGCCCCCTCATTCAGCCGCTCACTGACTTGCTGACCTTGCAAGCCCGTCCCGCCTCGCTCTCTTTTTTCCAGTCTTCTGCCTTTGCTTACCGTGCCTTGTATTTTGCTTGTTTGGACCTTTTCTGCTCCAGATGGTAAAGGCTGTTGAAAGTAGCAGTTTGGAGAAAGTTTCTTTTCCCTTCAGTTGTCTTTCCAGGCACATCTGAGTGGGGCCGGGGTAGATAGTATCAAGCTCTTTCCCTTATTTTAAAGCTGGTGTTGGTTTATTTTGTTTTTGGTTTTATTCCACAAGCCAACATTCTTTGGCTGGAAGGTCGGCTCGCCAGGTCTTTGGCTGCTTTCACAACCTAGAAATGCGCTTTGCACTTTGCCGTTTGTTCTCTTCACAGTGAAGGCATGAAGCGTCAGTCAGGGATGGATCTGGTCCCTTGTTAAGTAGAGTTGATTTTGTTGTTTGTTTTGCTTTTCCTTTTCTATTCTTTCCTATTTAAGTTCATTTTCATTTTATTTTTGCCCACCTTAGTCCTGTACTTTCTCATTCAGTAAAAAAAAAAATATTAATAGCAGCTGACTTCCTTCCCACTCTGCCCCCAGGATACAAGGACAGTGAGGTCTTTCTTTTACCCTGGCTTATAGTTTCTCAGTTTCCTTCCCCAGAAGCAATTACTAGTATCAGTTTCTTTTGTATCCTTTTAAAGATATTCTATGCACATACAAGGATTCATTAGCACACATACATAGAAACACACATATACAAACATCAAGATAAAGTTTGAAGTCATATAAATCTGAGCTTCTCACACTACTGTTTAGAACATATTAATATCTGTCATCTCCCTCCTGCAATTTAGGTGTAAGACAGCCTGTTTAAGTCCTGTGAGGATGTGCCTCATGTGATCTGGTTCCTCGCTGACTCTCCAGCTCATTATCTGGTCTTCCTCTTACTCAGTTCCCCAAGCTCACCCCTAGTTCTTATGTTAGTCCCACAAACAAAAGCCTTCCATGGTCCCTCACATTAGACCAGTTACCCTGCTCTATGCTGCACAGTTACCTGGACTGTTCATTTACAGCATGTATCATAGTTTTTAAATTGTATATTTGTATGACTGAATAGTATCTTTCCTCTTCTAAACTGCAAGTTCCATGAAGACAGGCAGCTTTGTTTTGCTTTGCTTTTTCCTTACCCTTTGCTTTTTTCCTTCCTCCCTCCCTCCCTCCCTTTTTTCAAGCCCTTTTATCCTGGAGCTTGTGCTTTGCCTGAAATATACATAGCAGAGTCGCCATAGATCATGGTTGCATGAATGGATAATAAATGACAAACGGTTGGATAAATGTATGGTCAAAGTTTCCTTTGGGTAGGGAGGAAGTGCTGCCTTCTGGAAAACAGTTGCATTTTACTGTCAAACACATTTTCAGTCCATAGCATTATCTTTTTGTTGTTTCTAACCAATTCCTAAGAAGTTAGCCATCCTAGAAAGGTTGATCATAAAACAGTGTCAAGAAGAATCTTGGTTAAGTAGGGTATTTCCTTCTATTTTTATTTTTATTGTGGTTTATTTTTTGAAACCTAAACACCCCTGTTTTTTGTTTTTTTTTTTTAATTCTTTCACATTGTCATTTCTCAATGAGGCACCCAAAAAATAAAATAGGGTAGATTGGAGAAAAGAGGAAGGCAAAGAGTGATTTCCATGATGGACTTTTGGTCCACTGAAGGCGAGACCCTTGTCAGATATCTTTCTTCCTAGCATCTGGCACAAGTGCTTAGTACCTGATATGGGGCCAAAATGGGACAGTGAACAAGTATGTGGGAGAAAGGAAGAAATGGCACTGCTAGTTCCAGAGCTGACATTATCATGAGTGAACCACTCTATTTCTTTGCTTAAGTCTTGAGTCTGATAAGCTGCTCGAGATCTGTATTACTTATGCCGCAGCCACTTTTTCAAATGTACCATCATTTTTTTCCTTTTTAGTTTTTTCCGTTAACTCTTGAGTTTTCATCTTTTGTCTCTAAAAATACAGAAAATATTGGGAGCATTTAGGGCAGGGATGATGTGATGAATTGTTAGGTACAGCTCAACATCTGGACTTGGTGCTCGTTCATTTTTCAAGGTTGATCACTGTGTTTTTCTCTTAGCCTAGGATTCAGTTTACAGTTACATCAGTCCACTTCTTGGATCTCAGATGTTCAAGGGAGTCAAGGTATTCCTGTTTAGCTGAGCTTTCTTCTAAACCAGAGTCAAGGAAGGGGTACTTGTTGCTATTATCCATTGTGTGGATTGTGGCAGCACCAAACTTAATTGCCAGTGGTCAGGAACCTTCCTTCTTAATAAGAATTCTGGAGATATTTATAATTAGCCCATTGCTCGTTTGTTACTGGATTTGAAGTGCTTGAAAAATCTCTCAAGTCAATTTCACTCTACCTTATTCCCTACAAACTTCCTTTTCCCTTAGCTAATCACAAAAACCAAGCTAACCTAAGTCATCCTAAGTAGTGAAACGGTTTTGCTCTTTTATGAAGCATTTGGAATACTGTGTCACATTTGGTTATTTTCTGGGAAGTAATGGGACCTTGCTCTGAAATTTCATGTGGTTTGTCACTTCGTTTATGACACCAGATGGAAGCCACAGACTGAAATCCCCTACCCACTTGTTCCTCTTTTCCTTCCCTTCATTCACTTGACTTAACTTTTGATACAGTTCTTACATATCAAAATATGCCTAGGTGCCAAGCCTCATGTTATGAATGATCCAAGGATCAAAGTATTTGACCCTTACTGTCTCCCCAGGCATTTTCCTCCGTAAATGGTAGGACACACTTTCTTCCAGTCATGAAAAGTAATTGGTTGTTTCTTTTAATCTACCCAGCTGCCTTCCAGAAAGTAATAAACCTCTGAAGTTATTGAAATAATGAGCAACAATTACAGACATTATTGGGTTAACCTTGGGAGCTAATCTTAAGGGAAATGAAGAGTGTATCCTTTATTCTATGTCACTCTCCATTCTCCTTTCTTTTTATTTCCTCCATTGTATATTCACGTGTATCAGCTTCACAGATACCAAACAAGTTATTGCTCTTTGGTAACACAATCTCTGGTCTGCCCTGGTGGCTCAGTGTAAAAGAATCCACCTGCTGAGCAGGAGACGCACGTTCAATCCCTGGATCGGGAAGATCCCCTGGAGAAGAGAATGGCAACCTGCTCCAGTATTCTTGCCTGGGAAATCCCATGGATGAGGAGCCTGAGGGCTATAGTCCGTGGAGTCTAAAGAGTCGGACACAACTGATTGACTAAACAACCATGTCCACAACAACCCAGTCTGTACCTAAACATGAAAGCTGTTACTGAGGTTTCACTGATGGTCAGTTTAGCTGGGGTTTTATAAGTCAGAAGGCTTATGGAGATTCTTGGTTTTCAGCCAAGTTTCTATTCTATTTCGGGTGGAAAACCCAAGTCTCTTTCTGCATTCATTAAAATAAGTTGATCAGGGTGACTAAAGTGATCAGAGCATGGTGTGGCTTCCAGATGAAGAGCAGAAACATGAGGACTTGAGAGTGGTAGGATGAAGGGAGATGTGTAGGGTAGGGGTAGGTGGAATATAGACTTGCTCTCCTAATCCCCGGATGCTGGAACAAAAGGGCACCTCTTTTAAGCTGGAGGGAGTAGCTTTAGTTCAGATAAAGGGAAATAGAAAGGATTTTCTCCGAGGATAACAAGCGTATCGAACTTATTATCCTAAGCACCTGTCCCGTCTGAAATGCCAGGGCGTGTGTTTAGGGATGGGTGGTTTAGACAGAATCCAGTGATGACTTCTCAGTATCCAGCAACATTCAGACACCACCAACCTCTGAGTTCACCATAACATGGCCAGACAATCCTGTACAGTGTATGTTTTGTTGAGATTATCACACATAGAGTCCAGTGGAAACTTAGACTTCTGGTCTGACCCAGGGTGACAATTTTTATGTTCTTAATATTGGTCATCTTCCAGAAGTGTCCATTTGATCGTGCTCATATCTCAGTACCTGAGCTTCTAACAGAGAAATTTTATTTGAGTCATAAGTTTTTAATGTCAAAACCTTCCTGACAATTATTAGCTCAATGTTTAGTCCAAAAGAGAGATTAAATACATATATCTTGTAACTTAGCTATCAAATGACTTTAACCCAATGAGGATTTTCTGGTTGGAAGTAGTTTTATGGGACTTTGGGAGAGAGACCTAAAGATCTCATATTTTAGTGATCATAACAAAACCTTTGTAATATATTATTAATGACCTCCTGTATGAAAAACCTGTTCCTAGAAGCAACCCAAAGTGTATAGTTAGGCAGTCCTTATCAATTAAAGCCTCCCTCTTTAAAAAAATTTTTTTTTCATAAAAGTTCATATTTGCACAATAAATGATTTATAGAGAAATTTTAATGTGTAAGCTTTCCACCGAGTCTAACTGAAATTAGAAAGCTTTGAAATGAACTCATAAATATTATTCTAACATACAAAAATACACTGGAAGCTGTAAAACATACATACAGCAGTTTATCACTGAAAAGTTAGGCTATATTAAAGGATGTAGATTTGGTTTAACTCCGTCTTCCTCACAGGGCTCAGTGATAACTTTGATGCTCAACATTTTGCGGAGGACTTTTTTCTTCTAATCGTATTTATTTTTGGCTGTGCTGGGTCTTCATTGCTTCACGGGCTTTCCTCTAGTTGCGGCATGGGCTTCTCATTGCGATGGCTTCTCTTGTCACGGAGCTCAGGCTCTAGGGCTCATGGGCTTCAGTAGCTGTAGCGCCCAGACTATAGAGCACAGGCTCAGTAGTTGTGGTGCTTGGGCTTAGTTGCTCCACAGCATGTGCGATCTTCCCAGAGCAGGGATCGAACCCGTGTCTCCTGCATTAGCAGGTGAATTTTGTAAAGTACTTTTTACGTATATTGTTTTATTTGATCTGTGGGACCACCCCCTCAAGTCAGAAGTAGAGTTGGTATTACCATCCTGGCCATTCTGGTTTTGTAGGCAAGGGAGCTCCGGTGGAGAGAGGCTAAGGGGCTTGTTGGAAGGTCACCAGCACAGCAAAGTGGGGACCTAAGAAGACACAGATTCTGTGACTCACAAGTCCAGGTCTCTTTTCCCTCAGTCATGCTAACCCATCATATAATACTATTCGATCAGACGTGGTCCTGAAATAGCCTCAGACAGACCTGAATGCTGAAGGGCATATGCTTCCTTTTAATCAAAGAAGACCATGACAGCAAGGATTAGCTTACGCTCATCCCTTGTATGCTGCTAGCTAGCTGAATATTTGAAAAAGCTCTATATTTGTATCTTTGATCAGATAATACACTAAGCATTGTTTTATAGAGGATTATCATAGCATCTGCAGTGTGTTTTAGATAACACAATTAATACAGCTCTGATTTCACTCAATGCTTTTAAAACCATCTCTACCCTGGATACCTCCATCAATAACTAGGTCTGGATCGAAATGTAGCACAAAAGTTAAAAGCAGAGGTGTACAGAGAAAAGACCTCAAGCTGTCTCTTTCTGATTCCAACAAAGGGGGAAATTTGTAAATAGAAGCTCGAATAGTGTCAGAGTGAACTCAGTTGTTAAAGTGAATTGTTTTTGCTTTCTGTGGCTGTAGGAACTGAGATCAGATGATTGCAACATCTCCAAATGACATTTTATTAAAATTCTCTCCAGACAAGCATTTTTAGAAGGATTACAAATGCAGATTTTTGGTTCTCTTCCTTTGTTGAAACAAAATCAGTGTTTTTCTGAAGCCATTGGTAAAACAGTAAGATAATAAATGCCAATAAAGGTGGAAGAGAAGCAGAGACTATGAATAATCCCCTAGACTGATAACCAGGGCTGACTGGCCTGCGTGGCTACGTTATCTTTTCCACGTTGGACTAGTCAGATGTCTGAAACATGAGGCTATAAGAAGCATTCTGCATGCATTGGATGTATGACTTTTGGTTACTTAACCACTGTTTACTAGAAAGCAGTGTTGGTGTTAGTGAAGATGCTAGAATCTGGAACCCAGATCCTGGGTTCCAGTCTTGGCTGTGCCGCTTACCAACCAGCTAAGTAATTTGGGGCAGTTGTTTAACCTTTGCAAATCTAAAAAGGGGATGTTAGCAATATTTCATAATACCCAGTATTTAAAATAGTGCCTGACACACAGAGACCTTGAGTGTGTTCAAATCATCATGTTGAGAATGGCTGGGGAGAGACTTCCTGGGCAGTCCAATGCAGGGGACCCAGGTTTAATTCTTTGGTCGGGAAACTAGATCCTGTGTCCTGCATGCCATATCTAAGACCTGGTATAGCTAAAACAAACAAAAAACAAAACAAAACAAGAAACATGTCAAAATAGAAAATTTTAAATTAAAAAAAAATGGTTAGGGGTGAGAGGAAGAAAGAAAGACTCCTGGGACCTTAGGGCCTGGGAGATGACCATTCCGTTTCTACAAAGATGTAAGGAGTCCTATTCTGGGTGTAAGTGATGCGAGATGAATAATTAAGGAAAAAGAATCTTTCTTACAGTAGAACCCACTGTTTACTTGTGGTTCTGCTAACAATTTAATGTATTAATTAGTACATTAATTGTATTAATTAGCATTCCTGTTATGCCTGACCTAATTCTGATTCACCGACTTTTCTTCCTCTTGCTTTCTCTCTCTCCTTCTGCACACACACACACACTTTTTTTTTTTTTTTTTTTTAGGATAACAGTTCAGAGAACCCCTTAGAATTACTTGTATTCAAGTCTTAGGTCCCCTTCTGCGTAGACATTTGAGTCTGTTTCTCCCATTTCTACCTCTCTTTTTTTGTTACTAACCTCATCTTACTCCCTCCTAAGGGAAAGAGAAAAGAATTAATTAAAGTCAAGGAAATCATAGTTTTCAGAAATAAAGAAACATGGATTTCTAAAGCCACTCACATTGGACTAGGTTATTTCATGTGTATTTCTTTAAGTCTTTTTTTTTTTTTTTAATTTCTTTTCCCTCTGCCTCTGGAGCTACCAAAAGCACATTGATCACTTTTTACAGCTTTGCCATGATAGGTGCAGTAGTTGTTTTTTTATTGAACCATAGATTGCAGTATTATAAAACACACTCATTCAGAGGAGTAATGAAGGCCATTTTTAATTGCACTTGGGAAGCAGGGCACTATTATTAAATTATACCTGTATCTGTATTGGAAAGAAGAGAGAGAAAACCAGATCATGTTTCTCTTTTGGGATTTGAGATTTCCCAGAGCTGAAGTGAATTTGGGGCTGCCTGACAAAATTTGGAGCTTCCGCCTTTGGGGAGTGTGAGTCAGAATTTCCCCGGTCCTGTGATTAACCTCATATACCCACAACTATTGCAAATCAAACAACCAAGGGGTCAGTAATCTAAGGTTATTTATTAGCGGGTGCCTAGGTTTGTGCACAGACAAATAAGACACAGGGGTACATGAAGGTTTCAGTTCAAAATTTTGTATATGTACGTTGTATTAGTTTGCTAGGGCTTTCTTAACAGCCTCCATAAACTTGATGGCTTGAGTAACAGTTCTGGAGGCCAGAAGTCCAAGGTCAAGTTGTTAACAGGCCTGATTCCTTGTATGATCTGTTCTAGAGAGTCAGCTTTATATATCACACTTGGCTTCTGGTGGTCTGCTGGCAGTTTTGGTATTTCTTGGCTTACAGAAGCATTGCCCCAATCTTTATATATATGTATGTGTATACACACACACACACATTCAGTATTTGGTTCAGATGGTAAAGAATCTGCCTGCAGTGCAGGAGACCCAGGTTTGATCCCTGGATCAGGAAGATCCCCTCAAGATGGGAATGGCAACCCACTCCAATATTCTGGTCTGGAGAATTCCATGGACAGAGGAGCCTGGTGGGCTCAGTCCATGGGGTCACGAAAAGTTGGATGCAACTGAGTGACTAACACTTTCAGTTTTCGCTCCATATTTGGTTTTTCTTTTAGTATTCATTTATTTATTTATTTGGCTGCATGGGGTCTTAGTTGCAGCATGTGGCATCTTTGTTGCACCATGAAGGATCTTTCCTTGTAGTCCACGGAATCTCTAGTTGTGGTATGCAGGCACAGTAGTTGAAATGTGCAGGCTTAGTTGCTCCGCAACATGTGGGATGTTGGTTCCCCCACCAGGAATCCAACCTGCATCCCCTGCAATGCAAACCTGTGTCCCCTGCATTGCAAGGCAGATTCTTAATCACTGGACCACCAGGGAAGTCCTTGTCCCAATCTTTGCATTCATCTTCACATGGTGTTCTCTGTGTGTGTGTTCAAATTTCCTCTTTTTATAAGGGCACTCATCAGATTGGATTAAGGGCTCGTCCTGGTCCAGTATGATCTCATCCCAACTTAACTAATTCCGTCTATAATGACCCTATTTCCAAATAAGATCACATCCTATGGTACTGGGGTTGAAACGTAGGCATTTAGGGGGGCATTATTCAACCAGTTTATCTTCATTGGTATATGTATATATCACAATGTTCTGCCATAAGTTGTTGAGAATTTCTAAGAGGTGTGGAAATGAGTTGCAAGGGAAAAAAATTCCTTGCGCAATGAACAGCACTAATTTCCTTCTTGACATTTCAGGGAAGCATTCTGGAAAGTGAAATTGCTTTGAGTCAATGCATGGAAAATCCTCTGTGAGTGATCACACCTTTTGTTGCATTCTTCTAAAGATTCTTTTGGCAGCCCTGTGCTTGGTCCAGAGGCCTCTACGTCCGGTGGTTTAGGCATGTATGTACACGATTGTGCGCAGGGTTGTGTGAAGCCAATTATGGTTGGAAACACTCGCTTAACCAGCAATTAGCTTCCTCATGGTCTTGAATTATGTTGCTTTAAATTAAGATTGTGCAGATTTGAGCTGCTTTGGTAATTTGCAAAAGACATTTTGGAGTTATAACTAGAAATGTAATCTTCCAATTAAGAGGTTTTCTATCTGATACCTGTTTTGTTCATTAAACTGCAGGCTTAGTTTAAGTATTTTTTCTTTAGTTTCTAAAGCAGTGGCGTGAGTGTTTGCATGCCATCCAGGTGAGCAGGGATAGAGGCAGAATCCTGAATCTTTGTCTGATCCTGACCTCAGCTTTTTAGGCCCCAATTCTGGTTTTATTGCTCTTCACTTTAGCAACCAGGTAGAAACAAGCATCAAACAACTCTCCCGTTGAATATAAAACCTGAGGTTTTGCAAGAGAGGAAACCTTTCAAATGTGAGATCTATTGTTTAAATATGAAGTAATATTCTATTATTAACCCAGGCCAGCCAAGACATGCTCTTTAATTAGCCTACAAAAGAGAGGATAATATGTAAGGAGAATGGAGGCGATTTTACTTAGTAATGTCTTAGAGGTTTAAAATTCATCCTGAGGTGATCAGATTCGGATTCAGGGGGACAAAGGGATATAAATAATTGAAGTTCAAGATGATGGACATCTTATCTTTATAAATAGGATCGTATCAGTCCCTCTGGGGGAACAGGAGTCCATACGTAGCATTTTCTCTCTTTCATTGCAAATTTTATGAACGTACCATGCATATAGGGAAGTTCACAAATCACAGGTTCTCAGCTTGATGATTTTTCAGAAAGCGAACTCACCTGTGTAACCAGCACCCAGGTGAAGAGACAGAGCCCCAAAAGGATGCTGCGTCTCTTCCAGTTACTTGCTCTAGGTTTTGTGATTGTGCTGAAAACTTGCTTTTTAATAGCAGTAACTGCTGATGATTTTTGAGGGTACACTTCCATCCTGGTGTTGTTTTAACTGTCGGTTCATTTTTACTGGAAGCACTTTTATGGTTCTTATGCACCCTCCTGAAGGTTGTGTTCAGTCGTTAGAGTGGAGCATCTGGTGCTGTGACACAGAGGAGAGGATGGACTTACTGCCCCAGGGACAGTGTCCTCCAGCCACTGCCCACCTTCCCTTCTCCCCAAGTGCTCAGTCGCTTTAGTCATGTCCAACTCTCTGCAGCCCGAGGGCCTGTAGCCTGCCAGGCTTCTCGGTTCATGGGATTCTCCAGGAAGAATACTGGAGTGGGTTGTCCCGCCCTTCTCCAGGGGATCTTCCCGATCCAGGGGTCAAACCGACGTCTCCTGTGTCTCCTGCATTGCAGGCAGATTCTTTACCCACTGAACCACCTGGGAAGCCCAACCAATCTGAATTTCCTTTTCCCCACCAATCTGAATTCATTGTGGTTCCTTGAAACCAAAGCCTTCTTCCCCTTTACCTCCAGCTTTTAACATTTTTTGTTACCCCTGCCAGGAGCCCATCTGCCCATGCCGTCTCAGTCCTATTCTGTTAGTTTCCTTGGGTTGTCGTAATAGAGTATCACACAGTGGGTGGCTTTAAACAACAGACATTTGTTCTCCTATAGCCCTGGAGGCTAGAAATCCAAAGTTGTTAACGTGTTGTCAGGGCCATGTTCTCTCTGAAGTCTCTATGCTTCTTCTCTTGTGTCTTTCAGCTTCTGGTATCTCTGGATATCCTTGGTTGTATGACTATCACATGACTGTTTTCCCTTTGTGTTTTGAGTTTCTCTGCAAGGATGTCACATGGCATTCTCCTCCCTGTCTCTTTTTCCTTGAATTATCAGGACTCTAGTCATCTTGGATTAAGGGTCCAACCTACTCTAGTATGATCTCATTTTAATCTCTGACAACCTCATTTCTGAAAAAAGAAATCACATTCTGAAGTGTTGGACTTAGGACTTCAACATCTTTTGGGGGCGACAAATTTCAACCTACTTTTCCCTCTTTCAACACCTTACTTGTCCCTCTTTCTTGGTTTAGATGTCACCTTCTCTGGGAAGGTGATGATTCTTTGACATTGATGTCACTTTGACATCACAACTCCCTCATTGTAATCCTTCTTAGCATATCTTATAATTGTTTATTTTCATTCTCTGTTCAACCCTAAGTAACCTGATGTCAGGGGTAATTTAGGGTATTTTATAGATGTTTGTTTTCAAATTATCAGAAGTGTTGCATTATAGTAATTTGCATGCATTTATGCGTTTTGAGATAATTTGAAATATTGGTACCTGAATCATCTTCATTACCTTTCTTTTGGGGAAGGAAGGAAGTGGTACTTATTTGTAAAAGCTGAAGCTTGGGTTAAGCATCACCCGCTGTCTTAAGTTTTTGTCATCGTGGAGGAACACGGTTTCTAAATCCTTGGCTTGAAAGCATATGACTGTTGAGCAGATGTGGTATCTGGTTCTCTCCAGAACCCTTAAGCAGCTTACTGATCCAACAGTTTAAAGACTGTTTACCGGCCATGGTAACATTACTTCTGGTTGCCTGTCTTAATTCATTTTAGATTAATCTGTCTTGTAGACCGAAGGAAAATGAATTGAGTCAGTAACTTCGAGTTATGTAAAATCTGTACAGTGCTAAATAATTGAATGGGGTTTTATGTATGGTCTTGAAATTGGAATGTCAATTTGACACAAATGCTCCACAACAGAGTGTTAGATGAGTTGATCTGCTCCTCACAGAAAAGCTTTGAAGTTTCCATTCCTGTATCATTCTGGAATGTACCATTGTCCTCCTTCACAGAATATTCAGGGCCCGTTCATTTTCCTCGAGCATGAGTAAACTTTGGGAAAGGCAAGTCTGTCATGGAGCTTGTTACTCTGGGTTGAGATTTTAGGGTGAAATGTGGAGCATTAGTCACTTTAGTCATGCCCAACTCTTTGTGACCCCATGGACAGTAGCCCGCCAGCCTCCTCTGTCCATGGGATTCTCCAGGCAAGAATACTGGAGTAGATTGCCGTTTCCTTCTCCATGGGGTCTTCCTGACCCAGGGATCAAACCTGGGTCTCCTGTATTGCAGGCAGATTCTTTACCATCTGAGCCACCAGGGAAGGTTTTGGGGTGATGGTGCCCAAACTTTAGTGTATTTAAGAATAACACAAGTGGGCTGTTTAGGAGGGATGCTTTCTGGCTGCCCTGGAAACTCTGATTTTATAGGACTGTAGTTGGGGCCCAGGAGAGTTCTTTGTAACTACTGGTGGCTCTTCTGCTGATGATCTCAGACCACATTTTAAAGAAATACTGCTTTAGGGGATATAAGGGGGAGAGTATGGGAACTCTCAAGAAGAAACTCAGGGCAGTTTCCCATCAAATACATTTATCATAACCAAGTGAACCAAAATTTACTTTTTTGTCTGTGGGAAAGGGGATATTCTGTCAAGTCCTCCCAAGCCCCCTGCCCCAACCCCGCCCCCCCAGCCCAGATTAGTTCTGAAGATTTCCTTGGAGACCTGTGGGAGGAAGGCTAAAGTGTCATTTTTCCCAGAAAATATATTTGAATTCTATTACCAATACCCTTGGGGCTTCCCTGGTGGCTCAGACAGTAAAGAATCTGCCTGCAATGCAGGAGACCTGGGTTCGATCCTTGGGTCAGGAAAATCCCCTGGAGAAGGAAATGGCAACCCACTCCGGTAATTCTTTTCTGGAGAATTCTGTGGGCAGAGGAGAATTCCCCAGGTTAGTCCATGAGGTTGCAAAGAATTTGACACGACTGAGGGACTAACCCTTTCACTTTTCACCAATACCCTTAAGCCCATATTACTGTGGGAAAGGCTTGAGACTTAAAGAGCAAAGAAAACTAACATTGGTTGAGCACTGAATCGAAGTGGTAGAGATATTAGTAGTTATTATCATTATCTTTATTTCATGACCCTTATAGAACAACCCTGTGAGGTGTTATCATGGTCATTTACAGATATGGAATGTGAGAGTCAGGTAGTTTAAATAACCTGCCTGGATTACACCTTTAGTTTGTGATCTGACTGGGATTCACACACAGCTCTCTTGAACTCTAGAACCCATGGTCTTGCTACTACATCAAGCAGATTCAAGATCTTTATGTGGCTTGAATTGCTAAATAACAGGAAGGCCAATTAAATTTGAATTTCAGATAAACAGTGAGTATTTTTAGTATGGCCCATAAAGTCATTGAGAGAGACTAAGAAATTGGTGGAATATATTTATACTTTAAAAGAAATATCTGTGGATGTCGTTATATCGAAAAACACAGTTAATCTGAGAGTCACATTTAATTGCGCATCCTGTGTTTTCATTTGCTAAATCTGGCAACTCTGTATATGGCTCGTGGGTTTCAGGTTGTAGGCTCACCCTCTCCTGACTTCTGACTCCAAGTCCATGCCCTCCTCTCTCGGTGCCACATCCTGTCCTCTGTCAAATGTTTTCCTCTCTTCTCTTTACGTCTAGTGAATGGCTTATCTACGTTGGTTCTCTCTTCCTAGGTTGGTAAAGCGTGGCTCAGGTGGGAGTGAGGTCTGTCTCAAACCAGTAAGCACACAGACATGGCTTTCACTTTCTTCACCCACAGCATGGGTAGCTTCATTTGCTACATTTTAGAGACAAGAGTAAGAACCAGGGGGATTTTAGAGATGAAAATTAGAACCAGAGTCAGGTACCTTTGCAGTGATGGTAGAATCAGACCACCAGTCTGCTACATCAGATTTAGGAAAAGGCTTTTATTTGAGGTATAATTAAAGGCAGAACAATAAAGATGAGTTAAAAAAAAATAGCTCCTGGGGTAAAATTTTTGCCAGAAAAATAATTATTTTTTTTTGGTTAATGTTAGATTGAGTACTTGTTATTTGACAGGCAGTTTATATACATCATCCTTACAGGCTGCTCTGTGAGGTAGTAATTATTATCACCCCATTTTAGAGATGTGGAAGCTGATAGAGAATGATATACGCAGCCCCAGGTACAACGGTGGTGCCATACAGAGCTGGCATTTCAGCCAGCTGTCTCTACCCTACAGTCCTATTCCTTTTTTTTTTTTTTACTTAATTTTTGTGGAAGTATAGTTGCTTTATAATGTTGTACTAGTTTCTACTGTACAGCAATGTGAATCAGCCAAATATTTACATATATTCCCTCTTTTTTGAATTTTCTTCCCATTTAGGTCTCCCAAGAGCATTGAGTAGAGTTCCCTGTGTTATACAGTAGGTTTTCATTGGTTATTTATTTTATACATAGTATTGATAGTGTATATATGTCAATCCCAATCTCTCAATTCATCCCTCCCTTCTCCCTCCCTATCAATACATTTGTTCTCTATTTCCTACAGCCTCATTTTTTTCCCCTAAACTTTTAATTTTTAATTGGAGAATTATTGCTTTCCATTATCATGTTGGCTTCTGCAGTACAACATGAACCAGCTATATGTATACATACATCCTCTCCCTCTTGAGCCTCCCTCCCACTTGCCCATCTCACTTTTCTAGGTCTTCTCAGAGCTCTCGGCTGAGCTCCCTTTACTATATAGCAATTTCCCCTCTAACTGTTGTACACACGATAGTGTATATATCTCAATACTACTTTCTCAATTCGTGCCATTCTCTTCTTCCCCTTCTGTGATTGTCCTCTGCTGCCACCAGTGCTAGAGCTTTCCACCTGGACACAGTCCTTCCCCTGCAGACTGCCCTGTCCAGTGGCCTTGTAACAGGGGGACTTCCCTGATGGTGATCCAGTGGCTGAGACTCCGAGCTCTGAATGCAGGGAGCCTGGGTTCGATCCCTGGTCAGGGAACTAGATCTCACATACCATAACTAAGAGTTTGCATGCTGCAACTAGAAATCCTGCATGCCACAACTAAGGCCCAGTGCAGCCAAAATTAAAAACAAAACAAAAGTCACCTTGTAGGAATCTGTTCTCTGGGCTTGGAGGGCCCACAGCCCTAAAGGATGCTGTGAGCTCCACACGGGTGCTAGCAGAGGACTCAGGTTGAATGTGCAGGCGCTGGCTGGCAACTTTCTCCCTCTAGTTTTCCACATGGTAACTTCCCAGGTGGCTCAGATGGTAAAGAATATGCCTGCAATGCAAGAGACCTGGGTTCCATCCCTCGGTCCAGAAGATCCCCTGGAGAAGGGAATGGCTACCCACTTCAGTATTCTTGCCTGGAGAATTCCAAGGACAGAGGAGCCTGGCAGGCTCCAGTCCATGGGGTTGCAAAGAGTTGGACACAACTGAGCAACTAACACACACACACATAGCTTCCCAGGAGCAGGGTCATTCCTGAAGTGCCTTCTGTTACTTGTGACACGTGAGGAGGCCACAGCAACCTCTTCAGGAATTAGACCTTAGCGCAGAGGAAATGCTGTCCTATATTTTTTGTGTGCAGTGGAAGCTTCCAGCAAGCCTTCTTAATAACTCTTGATGATTGCTGAATTACTTTGAAATTAAAACCAGTATCTGGCACGCACTTAAATAAAGGTTTCCTGCTTTGAGCGAGAGTTTTTGAAAACTTATGTCTGTGAATTTTCCTTTATCAGTAAATGACAGTGACGCTCTTTAAAGACTAGAAATAATGTTTGTGGTGGCAGTTGTGTGAAGGAGAAATGTGGAGACGGAGAGCCGGTCTTTGAAGTGTGGTACCCAGTGCTGCATCCCTGAGCATCTCCCTCCACGCCAGGGCCACCTGCGGCTGATGTTCTCTCGTCCCACCTGGTACTCTGACGATGACACAGGTTCTCCCTTCCAGAATCATTTATGAAAACAGACTCTTCCCATTTTCTAAAGTGATTAATGTTTCCTTGAAATAGTGAGATCAGAAGTGCTGTTTGGAATTTATCTAAGTGAGTATTAACTGTGTCTTGGAAGCCCGGCAGAGGAGAACCGGGTCCTTTGAAATGCAAACGAAAGTATTCTGAGCCAGAAAAGGGGACAAAGCAGGAGGTAAGAGATGCAGGGAGTTTTGGAGGCAGATGAGAAGTGGTCACCTTTACATATCTGATTTGGGGTGAGTTGTCTTAGAGCCTCAGAACCTCAGTTTTTCTAATCTGAAATACCATTAATAACACTGATCTCAGAGTCCTGGGACTAATATTACACATGAAAGGCCAGGCAAGCTGACTTAGACCCAGTGCCTATCCAGTGCTGTTTTTCCCCTCCTCTCCACATCTTCCCAGATGCACAGTGGTAAAGAATCCGCCTGCCAAAGCAGGAGATGTAGGAGATGTGCGTCCGATCCCTAGGTCAGAAGGATCCCCTGAAGTAAGATACGGCAACCCGCTCCAATATTCTTGCCTGGAGAATCCCCATGGACAGAGGAGCCTAGCGGGCTACAGTCCATAGGGTTGCAAAGAGTTGGACATGACTGAGCTTGCACAGCATCTGCCACATCATGATATGGTGGTGGGAAATGGGTTTTGGTTTATAGAAATCTCATAGGTAGTTTTTTATTTTTACTTTGTAATTATAAAAACAACAATGCAAATTTATTGCCTTACAGTTCTGAAGGTCAGAAATCTAAAATCAAAGGTTGTTTCCTCCTGGAGTCTTAAGTGGAAGAATCTGTTTCTTTGTATGGTTGGTTGGTTTAGTCTCTAAGTCATGTCCAACTCTTGCGACCCCATGGATTGTAGCCTGCCAGGCTCCTCTCTGCCCATGGGATTCTCCAGGCAAGAATACTGGAGTGGGTTGCTGTTTCCTTCTACAAGGGATCTTCCCAATCTAGGAATTGAACCTGGGTCTCCTGCATTGCAGACAGATTCTTTACCAACTGAGCTATGAGGGAAGTCCATTTCTTTGCATAGGCAGTTTTTTAAATGAAAAAAAAAAAAAAGTTGTTGCCTAATTCCAACTATGCATTCATGGATGTTTCTGTGTCGGCTTTATTCCTGGCACTCTTTAAGCCACTGGGGATAGAATATGAATGGGACAGGCATGATTCATGCCCCTCTGCAGTTTAGTAGGCAAATGAGCAGATGGAGTGTACTTTTAATGTTAGACAGCATCTTGAAGGCAAAGCAGGTGGGTAATAGGAATACAAGGGTGTTTGTGGTAGCCAGTGTGGGGTTCTCTTAGGAGGGGACAGTTGAGCATAACACTTTCTTGCAGTGAGTAGCTGTCATGCTGAAGATGACAAATCACCATCACTGGACAGATCAGTCTTTCCCCCACGGTACATAAATTTTCTTTCAGGTATCTTTATGGCTCTCACTTTTCCTCACCCCTGCTCTCTCCCTTCCACTGCCGTTATCCTGCTAGCATCATATTACCAGGCAGAATTCAATTACTGCACAGAAAGCTCTCATCAATGTGGCTCTTCCATCGAGGTGTTACTGTAAACCTTGGCACCATGAAAGTTGGCTGCGGAAGTAGCTTCTGGCAACAAGAGAAACTGAAGCCTGAGAAGCGACAGGGTGAGAAAAAGTGAGATGTGAGCTGAGAGAATTCTTAAAACTTTCATGAGATTCCACAGATCCCACTAGAATACCTGGGGGCCCCTCCGTTGTTGATGAGAATTGATGCCTTCAGCCCAAGGTAATGGAAGGCTCCTTGTAAACTGATGTGCTTTGTAAATATACCCCTGATGGCCCTCAATGCTGATGTTAGGAGTAAACTCCTCTAAAACTTCTCTTTTTAACTAGTGAGATGGCTTTGGAGAGGTCAGTGTAATGCACTCAACTAGAATTTATATTGGTTTTGTCAACAGCCAGCCCAAGTTGGAATTTTTCCCAGCTGAGGGTCCCTGTTCTGTTCTCCCCTTGTTATTTTGCTGAGATTTGTGGGGAGGTGGAGTGTAGGTTGGGGGAGGGGTAGGGGAGGTGGAAAGTAAGCCACCAAGTCTGCAAATATACATGGATCCTGCCAACTCTGACATCCATCTTTTTTTTTTTTTTTGAATGCAGACCATTTTTAAAGTCTTTATTTAATTTGTTACAGTATTGCTTCTGTTTTTGTGTTTTGGTCTTTTGACCTAGAGGCACATGGAATTCTAGCTCCCCGACCAAGAATTGAACCTGTACTCCCCTGCATTGGAAGGTGAAGTCTTAACCACTGGATTGCCAGGGAAGTCCCTGACATCCATCTTCTGACAGGCAGATGAGACACTGAGAGGCAAAGATTGATCTAACTTATTTCTCTTATAGCTTCTCCTTCTCAGGGGTTCAGTAGCTCTGAAGCCTATTTGTAACTTCTAATACTTGATAACGCTCATCAGCCTTTCCCTTCTTTTGCTTTGGATTTAGTGTGCTCTTGGTGGAGGCAGCTGTGGCCAGTGTTGATATAGACAGTGTGCCTCTGCTGTTGCTGAGCCTGAAAACATTGGCCGGTATCTGGTCATTACTTGCTTTGACACACTCGCTCAATGTCCTTTTCTTGAACTGCCTTCTGTGGACCAGAGCCACCGATCTCCTATGGCCTCATTTTCCAGTACTGAAAACAGGGACATGTGATCTTGGCCAAGTTTTTAATGTTTCTTCTAGGATTAAGAGATAATCTGGGAAATATAGCTTGGCTGCCAAGAATTGGGTATTTCCAGGACACTTGGGTGGTTTATGCGAAGAACAAAGAAGAGTTTAGAATCTGGGAGGGGAGATTATTTTCCCAAAGCAGTTCAAGAGTCACTTTCTGCAGAAAGGACTTGCAAACTTCTGAAGTCCGTATGGTGACCTTTGGCCTTTTCCTCCCCCAGCGAAGTCAGTGAACACCTCATTTAACATCCCTTCCCCATTTCCTTTTAAATGTCTTGGTAATTCCACTACTGGAATCTGTGTTACATATATACTTTCACGGGTATGAGATGACCTATATATTTAATAATAGTGACACTTGCTGAGCCCTTACCTGATTTCAGGAGCTGAAGATTTTATATATTTCAAACTCGTTTCATTCTTAAAACAACTCTGTGAGGTAGGACTAACAGTATCTCCATTTCTAAACAAGACAGTGGAGGCAGGAAGAAATTAAGTAACTTGACTAAAACATTTTTTTTTCATTTTACTTTTTTTGGTAACAACAGAAGATTGGAAGCAAGCTATTCACTGTGTCTCAATAAATATATAACTGTGGAATACTGTGTAGTCATAAAAAATGGTATTGAATATTGTCATGTAGTCACATGTAGAAATCTCCATGATATAATAAGTAAAAACACATAACTCTGTATAGAGAGTATAATATGCTGCAGTTGTCAATGGGTTTGATTAGAGGAAAGAGGATGTATTTTTTCTAATATCCAAGAGATGAATGGTAGTGATTCTTTATGATGGGAAGGGGCCAGACTGGCAGATGGGAGACACAAGTGGAAACAAATTTTTTTCCCACTAGGGTATTTTTGGAACCATGTGAATGTATTTTTTATTCATGATTACCTAAATATAATAATAATAATTTCAGCAATACTATTATGTTGCTCAGTTGCTAAGTCATGTCCAACTCTTTGTGACCCCATAAACTACAGCACTCCAGGCCTCCCTGTCCATCTCCAACTCCCGGAGTTTACCTAAACCCATGTCCACTGAGTCAGTGATGCCATCCAACCATCTCATTCACTGTCGTCCTCTTCTCCTCCTGCCTTCAGTCTTTCCCAGCATCGGGGTCTTTTCCAGGGAATCAGCTCTTCACATTAGGTGGCCCAAGTATTGGAGCTTCAGCTTTAGCCCTGTTACTATTATGAGTAAAACATAAATGAACCAGCTAACTCTGTAGTTAAAAAAAACAGCAGCAAAAATGACAACCATCACAAATGTTTTATGACCCAAGCCCTTGTCATACATGATTTAATTCCACCAATCCTTACATGGTAGATGTTATTAGCACCGTTGATAGTGGGAAACTGAAGCTTATGAGAAATGGTTGATGCCTGAAGCCCCAGATCTGACACGAGGACTGGCTGATTCTAAAGCCCATTGCACTGTTTGCATTCTGTCTCTGTGTGGAGCTTTTGCATCTATTAGAAAAGGAACTCGGCACATGAAGTTAAACTCATTTGATCCAATTACAAAAATATATTTTACCAGGTTAATTTGAGGGCTCAGTGATGAGTTAGTGATGCTTTAAAATGTTAAATCTTAAATTATGAGACTCTTTTGCTAGTGTTTTCTAAAATGAATGCTTCTCTGAATTATTCGTTTGTCCTTTGAGACTTTATTTTCAAGAGTAAGACTAGGGAGTCCTTTAGTCTGGCATTTCTCTCTACGTTGTTTTGGCAAGAGTCAGAATACTGGAAAAACGCTTTTCTAACCTGGGGGGCATACATGGGCTTTTGAGGGTTTACACAACTCTAGGGAATGGGGGGCAAACTTATCTGTGTATTGATTTGCATGGAGGCATTTTCCTTGAGTGATATTCAGGATCTCCTGAAGTTGTTTAGGACTGTTATCCTCAGGGGTGCTGCCATTCTTCTGTAACCTGCAGACAGGTTTTCTGTGTCCATCAAATAATTTAAAAAATTGAATTAATTGCCAACTCTAATGATTGGGAGATTTCACATAAAAACCTGGATTCGGTGCTTAGGTAGAAAAATTGGAAGGCTTGACAGTACTGAATTTGCAATTCTCTAGGGCAGTAGTCTTCTGGGGGAACCTTTTAAAAAAAATTGTCTTTAATTGAGGTATAGTTGATTTACAATGTTCTGTTAATTTCTGCTGTACAGCAAAGTGACTGAGTATGCACATATATACTTTTGTTTTTTGTATTCTCTTCCATATGGTTTACCCAAGGATATTAAGTATAGTTCCTGGTGCTTTATAGTAGGACCTTGTTCTTTATCCATTCTATGTGTAATAGTTTACACCTACTACCCCCAAACTCACAGTCTGTCCCCCCTCCCCACCACTGGTAATCTCAACTCTGTTCTCTGTGTCTGTGAGTCTGGTTTTGTTTTGTGGATACATTCCTTTGTGTGACACCCGTTTAATGGGGTGTGTGCTCTCTATTTTGCCTTAGGCCACAAGCTTCAGGGCCAGTTGCAGTCTAAATGGCATTGATTTGACCTGGCAAATGGGTTTTAGTCTCTTTCCTCCCCAAAACAGCTCTTAAAACAGTGTGTGTCTTCTTCACAGAGGATGAGACTCAGTGTGGAGAACCAAGACTCGAGTTAGAGAACTGAGATTCAGGTTAAATGACAACCCAAGTTGCACACTGATGTGGGTTAGGAGAACATGGATCTTGAACTCAGATCATCTGACTTTCTTCTAGTATTTTCTCCATTGATCCACAGTTATCTTCCATTATTTTTTTTAATTTAATTTGACAATCACAGCATTACTAACAATAGGTAAAGTGTTGTATCCATGTTACAGATGAGCAAACTAGAACTTAGTACAACTCTGAGAAAGGAAGGTAATGTCCCAGAAGGGCAGGACTGGTATTTGGTCCCAGGTTTTCTGAATCCAGACTTTACATGCTCTTTCAGTTGTAGGGACTTACAAACTACAGAGATCTATATGAATTCTGAGATTCTCTAAAGCCAAGATGTTAATGATTCTAACATGTTTGATTCCAAACAGAAGCAGGAAAGGTGCTTCATTGTTTCAGAACTGGTGGAAAGTTCCTGGGGTTAATCGGACCACAACTTGTAAAAGACTCCTTCCTTGCAAGGCAGGAACTGGTCTGGGATGTAGCACATGGCTAACAAGGAGAGATGTGAAGAGGGATAACAAACTGCTTTCCAGAGTCCTATAATCTTTAATAAGGAACCTAGGTGTATATACCTGAAAGGATTTAAGCACCTTGATAAAGGCTATAACTCAATAAGTACCTGTTAACATTATTTTAACTGTGTTCTTATCTATATCCTAAAAGGGATGGTATGTTGTATCAGTGAGAAGTGGCTGCTTGAGGGAGATGGGTTGTAAGCCATTGTATGGTGCTATTTGGAGCATATGCATCAGTGCTCTGTATTAGTCATTAAATTTGCAAAGTGGAGGTTCTCTTCCATGAATGAAGAAATGTAGGGTGTGCTGTTTTGCTGGGTGCTTCTTTACCGGTTGACAAGTTCACACTCAACCTGTAGTCTTCACTCATACGTAATACAGAAGAAAAGGTACAGGGAGAGCCAGAATCTCTGAAGACTATTAGGTCTATTAGGTCCTGGGCTCAGGACCAACCTGTCTGGTTTAAATTCTGGCTCTGTCACTTTAAGAAGATGAACAAGGATGTGTGCTGTTTTCCTAGATTCCACATATATGCATTAATATACGATATTTGTGTTTCTCTTTCTGACTTACTTCACTCAGTGTGACAGTCTCTTGGTCCATCCACGTCTCTGCAAATGGAACAATTTTGTTTCTTTTTATGACTGAGAAATGTTCCCTTGTATGTATGTACCGCATCTTTTTTCTTTATCCATTCATCTATCGATGGACATTTAGGTTGCTTCCAGGTCCTGGCTGTTGTAAATAGTGTTGAACCTATTTGCAAAAGAGAGACACAGACATAGAGAACAAATGTATGGACACCAGAGGGAGGGAAAGGGGATGGGATGAATAGGGAGATTGCAATTGACATAGACATACTGCTGTGTATAAAGTGGATATACTAATGAGAACCTACTACAGTGTAGCACAGGGAACTCTGCTCAATGTTTCCTGGAAGCCTGAATGGGAGGGGAGTTTGGGAGAGAATGGATACAGGTATATTTATGGCTGAGTCCCTTTGCAGTGCTCCTGAAACTATCCCAACATTGTTAATTGGCTATACTCCAATATAAGAGAAAAAGTTTCTTAAAAAGAAAAGATACCTGCCCATAGAGTTTGTTGCTTGTGTTTACTGCTTTGATTGTCAAGTGCTTGAGTATACCAGACAGTTCTCAGTTTTTCATCCCTACTCCTCAGTTTTCTCTGTGAAATAGAAGTTCGTTAACCTGGCTAAAGTTAATTACTATGAGTAGCGGATTCTATACTAGGAGCGGTAGTGATAGAGAATATAATGATGCAGATACTTTCATTTTACAAGGAGAAAAAGAGCAGTTTGCTGCTCTTTTTGAACTCAGACATTTTTGATCACCAACCCTCATTATATTGAGTTGACTAAAATGTTCGTTCGGGTTTTTCCGTAGCATCTTACGGAAAAAGTCAAATAAACTTTTTGGCCCACCCAATACATTTGGGCTTAGTGAAGTCTCTGTAGAACTTTGGTTTATGTGGTTATAAGCATCAGTGTTCACCATGTTGAAAATGGGAACCTTAAAAATTGTTAAGTACCTGTTTGTCAATTCATCTACAATAGACAGCAATGATGAATACAGTACCCTTTAACAAAAATAAGGTCTTGGTATATTGTGAAAATCACTGACTTCATGATTACCCTGAGGAGCTGCTGACCTAAAGTATCAGTTTGTCTCAGAACATGAAGTCATAAAGGATAAAACTTGGAAGGTGAATTTTATTTGTTTTATTTAGAATGACCGAGCTTGTAAAAAAAAAAAAAAGAAAGAAAAAGAAACAATAAAATGTATTAAAATCAAGAAAATTTCGTTAAAAAAAAAAATCCTAATTCTATCATTTACCAGTTTGTGTGACTTTAGATCATTCATTTATTTGGCCACTTACTGCCTTGATTTTCTTCTCTGTAAAACCAAGAGAACAAGAAATTCATATGCCATGAAATTATTGTGAAGTCCAGTGAGTTATCTCTGAAAAAGACTTAGGGCGGAATCTGGTGCATGCTAAGTAGAGCATAGGTATTGGCGGCGGTCGCTGCTTTTATCACTGTTGAGATGCCGCTTCCTGCGTTGCTCTGTTGTAGCAGAAGGAGCTTGGGATCTAGAGCTAAAGAAACTGGTGGGCACAGATGCTGGGAATGGGCACCCTCTGGGGCTCCTGTCCTGAGCCTTCACATGAGAGCATTAGACTAAGTCCCAAGAGTCTGCCTAGCTGCACATAAGTCTGGGATACCCTTCCATCACAAAAAGTTTTATTCAGTACCTGATGTGAGGCTGGGACAGCCACGTGCACACAGACCCCTAGTTTTCAAAAGAGGGCTGACTTTGGGGAAAACCATAGGCTGTGATCTTGAGCTTTGACTATACCACTCCAGCTCTAGGATCTTACACAGATCTCTTCTGTTTCAGGGCTTTGTCTCCTCCCTGCCATGTAAAAGTGGGATAATAATACCATTTTCCAGGGTCTGTGTTGGGAATGAATAGCTGTGTTTGATGAAGGTCCTGCAGAGTGTAGTGGCCTGGTGCTCAGGAAATGGCAACAGCTCTGAGTATTGTGATGAATGAAAAATTCTGGCTTCAGATCCTGTAAATCAAAATACCCTAACTCCTTAAATCTCTGAAGACCAATAAATACTGTTGATTGCGTATTATTTGGAGAATGTGGGTGAACTGATTGTATCTAGGCAAGGGGGTGACTTGCTTGAGATTGAGTCAAAAGGAATTTCCTGGGTTTGTGACGTAAGGGAAGTCCACAGCCATGGTGGGGGTCAGAGTAGTCAGGAACTGAAACCCCAGATATAAGGACCAAGAACAGGGATTACAAGTGGCTGTAAAAGTGATGGAGGGATTGAGGGATGGACCGAGTTTAACGGGACATCTGCACTGTGATCTGCGTTCAGTTTCCTTCCTTTAATGGCTGAAAAATTTGGAGGTCAGCTCTCCTTCCTCCCCCAGCCAAAAACAGTTTCATTTTTTGCTTTAGTTCTGTCCACCCTATCTTTTCTTGCCTCTATTTGCTGGATTTATTCAATAAATACTTATTTCACTTCTACTATGTACCAGGTCCTGAAGATGCAATAGTAAAACACACATGTACACATATATAAACATGTACACATGCACACATATATATACACATGTGTTCTCCAATCCCTCCCTTTGTACAGTGTATGTTCTAGTTGAAGAAAATAGAAAATTTCTTTGCAAAAGTGTTTAGTAAAAGATATAGTTTGTTCTTTTAGGACTGTTGTGTGTTTTTCTTTTTTTGTTTGTTTGTTTTTGCCTCTGCTATTTAGGGAGTTGTGTGTTCCGTTTCTTACTCCTTAACCCATCCTTTCTGATCCTCTTCTCTAGGATATGCTAAACTCCCAGTTTTTAGTCTGTAGACTTGTGGCTTTTGGTGTGTATAGATCCGATCACCTTCTTTGTGTGTATAGAATCTTGGTCAGTCTCTCTCTCTTTCTCCCTCTCCTCTCCTCTCCCTCTCCCCTCCTGGAAGATACTAATCTAACTTCAACATCCATGATACGATGACTTGCCAAGTGCTCTATTTCTGGCTATGGTTACTAAGGAATTGTAAGAAGGCACTGGAAAATGGCACTTGGCCTCGGCTTAGCTTTTATTCAGATTGGCTGTTTTCCAAGCCCCAGAAGATCAATGATGCATGTAGTGCAAAAGGGCAGCTGCAGGGTCAGGGCATATTTATTGCTTGCTGGGGCATGTTATTGACCAATAAGAAGTTAAACAGTGCCTGGCTATACTGGTTAAGATGTTGCCTCTGAGCCAGGAAGACAAGGGATCACCTCAGGCCACTTCCGTTTACATGGACAGGTGTGCAAATGGACTCGATGCCTGTAGCGCTAGGCATTCCTGTGTCTACTAGAATTTCAGCTTATTTGGTCCTGGTAGAAAGAACACATTCATGATGCTGGGCCTTTTTTGACCCAGTTGTCCTCAAGATGGATAGGGATTGATCACTTTGAAACCTCTGTTGGTATACCCAGGTTCTCTGCAGGTAGCAGTTCATGTTTCCTGATGCTGATCTACCTCTTCTGTCTGTCTGTCTCTCCCTATGTATTTATCCATCTATCTGACATCTATCTATGTATCATCTATCTATATCTCTATCACTTCTATAACATCTCTATCATCTATCTTTATACTGTACAAACCTATTTTTAATTTTCTCTCTTTTGAAACTGTGTTTGCATGTGCTTAGATGCATAAGGAACTCCAGAGGTGCTTAGATGCATAAGGAACTCCAGAGGTGCTTTGTTCAGGAAAAAAAATCCAATTCTGTTAATACACACACACACACACACAGACACACACACACACACACACTATATATATATATTAAAGAAATATGTAGTGAAAATCTCATTTTAGCTTTATGTTGTTTTCTGAAGCTCAGCTCCAGGGTTTATGTTCTGGCCGTGAAAAAAAAAAAATTATGAACTTTTTAAACAATATTTCTTCTCCTTTTTCTTCCTAGATGTCAAAAGTACTATTTGGGTGAAGTATTGACTGAGGAAGGAGAGGCTGAAGCAAGGGAAACAGCAGGAATCCAGATTAAAAGGCCCTAAAGAGTAAAAGCTAGTGTTCCCCTGTCTCCCCACCCTGCCATGAAATAGTTGTTTCACTTTGGTTCTTTGAATGGAAATAACATTGAGGATTAGGCTTGTGTGAGCCTCACAACATTTGAGATTCCTGTGTTTTTCTAACCACCTGCCTTAGAGTGAAATATTTTAGCATGTTAAGGATGTGTTTTGTGTGTAGGAGGGTTAATCAGTAAATGGCATTAGAAGTTCAAGAGTATCTAAAACTAAAGCACAGATATATTTTGGATTCTATTGTTTAATCACGTTTGAAGAATCTGCAAGAATGGTAAGTAGTGTGTATTTGACTTAAAAAGGGTTGTTGGGGTGGGGGCGCCCACCCGCTGTTGTGACCACCTGTACTGTCTGCACCTCTCATCTTTATGTGATCGACATGTAGGAGTTAAATTGTGGAGCATCTCCTATCAATTGGACTTCGCTGGTGGCTCAGATGGTGAAAAATCTGCCTGCGATGCGAGAGACCTGGGTTGGATCCCTGGGTTGGGAAGATCCCCTGGAGAAGGGAAAGGCTACCTATTCCAGTATTCTGGCCTGGAGAATTCCACGGACTGTATAGTCCATAGGGTCGCAAAGAGTCAGACACGACTGACTTTCACTTTCACTTTCCTAACAATTTATCCAGAATCACCCCTCTTATAACTGGGAATCATATATTGACTTGTTTGGTGGTTGGGCCTGATTTGATTACATTTTCATTGTTTCGGGTTGTGGGAACCGTTTTGTGCAGAATCTGGTTGTTTTCAACGCTAGAGTTAGAGGTTCCATTGTGTACCAGCAATTCTGGGAAACACTAAAGTAGACCAACCAACTTTTTAAATGATGGTACTGTTAGATTACTGTTGACTTTTCACAGTTTCCTTTAAAATCTGTGTGGCGGCCTCTCCTTCTGGAATTTCTGAAAGGGTGAGGAGGAAGTGAATGGCTATTTCCCCAGGACCTGCTACGTCTGGGGCATTGTCTTATATGAGACAGACATGCCCTTCTTTCTCGGAAGCCTTGGGCCGTTAGTCATGTTACCTTCCTTTTACAAGTGAAGAGAGAGGTTAGCAGATAAGGGCAAGGCCACCCAGTTAGGGAGGAGTGAAGCTAGGACCGGAACACAGTGCTGACTTCTGTGCCTATAGTCTTTCTGCTTCCGTTTCTTGAAAATGGGCTCGTTCGGACTCCTTTGGGGTTCCACCACTTGGCCTTTTGGTAAGAAGGGCCTGGAAGTCTTCACCCATGTTCAGCTGTCTTGTATCTGTGTGAAGGGCATGGAGCGCTTTCATGTTTGTTGTTCTTATTTGCAAGACCAGCCTCATTCTACCAACTGGAATAAACTCCCTCCCTAAAAATGCAGAATTTACCATATGCATGAATGGCAATGGATTCTTGCTCTCACAGTACAAGTTTGCAGAAGCACAGGAGTGCCAGTCACAAGAGGAGGCTTCAGAGAAGGGCTGCAGAGTCAGGATGATGTCACTGGTGAGGCAGGGTCCTGCGAGCTCTTTGGAGAGCAGAGGCAAGCCCTGGTGAAACAGAGATTTGTATTAAACCACAGGCATTTAGGCCAACAAGGTGGGAGATGGAGAGTGACAAACACCCATCTTGGCCAACAGTTGCTTATTAGCTTGTTAAGAGAATAGCTTATTATTTCTTTTCAAGAGCTATATGAGGAGGCCAAATTCAGAAATAATCAAGAGTGAGCTTTACCAAGCAGGGCATCTCAGAACAGCAGTGTGTGTGTCATTTGAACCGCCTTCTGGAATAATTCCACCTTGACAGTGTGCAAAATGGCCCGGGAAAGGCTTAGAGAGGGAAACTGAGGCAGGAGGTGAGATTGTGTACAACTTGGGGAGGCTCACTGATGAGAGCCTACATTTTGGGGATTTCCTTGCATGGAAGGAGGAGAACTACGTTAACTGAATTTAAAAATTTTAAGTTTGGGTCTTGAGGATTGCCACGTGAGGAAGGCCTAAGTTTTACTGTAGAAAAGAGCTGAACAAGTATAGAACTGTGGGCTAAACGGTGCTTCCTGCACATTTCGTTTTGTGACCTTGGATCCCATGTGATCACACAAGCCACTAAGGATGTCAGGGAAATAGCATCAGGCTGGGATGGCCGTATTCACAGATTGGCCAGTGTGGGGGTTTGGGTGAAAACCGTGAGCTCCTTGTTTTGTTACCTGTCAGAGTTCTCACCTGATCCTCAGGTTGTGTGCTCTGCTTCCCTTATTTCTGGTAAAAACAATCTGGACAGTTGATGAATCCAGTGACCTTCCAAGCAAGCAGTTTTTCTTTTTATAAACTTGGTACCTGAAGGAAATGGGTTTTGTAATTTTGTGGCTTCATCTGCATTGGGATATTAATGGAACAGAAATTGTGCTTATTAACTTATAAAAAATAATCAGAATAATCTAATCTGAGCTAATGCTTTCAGACAAAGGCCAGAATAGGCTGTTTACTGCTCTCTGCCTCTACCAAATGATAGAAAACATGTATATCAGTTCAGCCAGTTGATTTGCTTTAATTTTTCTTGATCGCTTTCCCAAAGCAATTTCTGTTTGAGATAATGGCATTAACCCCTTGTCTTTTACTCAATTATAAGGGGTTGCCCAACTGTGGCTCAGACCCTTAACAGGAAAAATTTATCAACTTTGACCTATGTTAATGAATATGGCTTTATTGTATCTGTGCATTTATAGTAAATGGCAAACCCTTCTTGAACAAAAGTGAGGGTGGAAACCTACATACATATCTTTCAGTGTGTCCTGTGTGTTAGTCGCTCAGTTGTATCTGACTCTTTGCAACCCATGGACTGCTCTGTCCATAGGATTCTTAAGGCAAAAATACTGGAGTGGGTTGCCATTTCCTTCTCCAAGGAATCTTCCCAACCCAGGGATCAAACCTGGGTCTCCTGTATTGCAGGCAGACTCTTTACCACCTGAGCTACCAGGGAAGCCTTCAGTGTACCCTAGTTGGTCATATTGGGAGGAAAATTAGCCCTTCCCATGGTGACTTGAAAGAAAAACAAAAGGGAATGGCCACCATACATACCAGGAAGGGCCAGTGCCTAAATCCAGGCTGTAACTTGGAGAGCCAATTGAAGGCATTTCATCTTCTCTCTCAGTGTGTGCAAGAGCAGGATAAGACCACAGAGAAGTGTTCCACAGTGCAACTGGTGTTCTCCTGGTCTGCAGCCAGAAGAGGTACTGGTGGAAATTTTAGCTGCTTCTCGTATAAAATGTTAACTGCTCTGCTCAGTACAAGCCTGAGGGTCAGTGACAGGGACTGAGTGTTCAGTTGTGTTACAATAAGTCATTTCAACAACGACTGTTGGCTCCTTTCCTGTTGCTCTCTGCTTCCCCCTGTACAATCCTGCATTAAGGAATGTAGGTGTAATGGAGTTTTGCGAAGGGTCTCAGAAGTTCTGATAAGACTGTTCTTCCAGTTACTATGACTGCATCACAGATGACTCCAAAATTTACTGGCGTAAACAGCCATTTATTATGTTGACAGATTCTGTGGGTCAAGCATTAAGACAAGGCAGAGCAGAGATGACTTGTCTTTGTTTCTTGATGTATGGGGCCTTGGCTAAAGAGCTCCAATGCTGGGGCTGGAATCATCTGAAACAATGCTGTCTGAGAGAACTCTCCACAGTGATACACAGATTCTATATCTGCACTGTCCAATATAGCAGTCACTAGCCACTCGCAACTGTTGAGCACCTGAAACATGGCGAGTGCAATAAGAAATTAAACTTTTTATTTAGTTAATTTGGATATAAATAGCTACTAGTGGCTGGCTTGTGGCTACCATACTGGACAGTACAAATCTAAAGACTTGTTTTCATAGCTAGGTATAGATATGTGCTATCCAATATGGTAGCCATGAGCCACTAGTTAAAATTTAGTCGGGCCTGTCTCCAATGGAATACCTCTTTGTGACTTATCCTTGTGGCCTGCTCTTCCTCGTCACACGGCAGCTGGGTTCCAAGGGTGAGGTTCTTAAGAGGAGCCAAGGAACTGACCTACCACTGGAGTAGACAGTGTTGCTTCCACTGTATTGTATTCATCGAGGTGCTTACAGAGTCCCATCCAGGTGCAAGAGGAGGGGCAATAGACTTCATTTATCGATGACAAGTGGTAAGGTTCTGGAAGGGCATTGGGACTGGAAACATTGCTGTAGTTATTTCTCAAAAGTGTCATTCTGCCACTGGTGCTCCAGGTACCCAGTCTGTTCACTCATGTGTTCATATAGCAGACATTGAGCACCTGCGCTGTACCTGCATTACATTGTTTAGGGGGGATAGTGTTTGAAAGTAGTGAAGCTTATAACAGAGTGGACAGGGTGAATGGGGAAGGCACTCAGGTATTTCCAAGGCAACGTGAAATGTGCCGTGATAATATGTAGAAAGTAGAGACGATTTGTTGAGACACATAGGAGTCTGTTTGAAGAAGCCACGTGGAAACTGTATTTTAAAGTCATTTGAGAGGGACTTTCCTGGTGGTCCAGTGGTTAAGACTCCATGCTTCCATTACAGGGGGGTGTGGGTTCAACCCCTGGTTGGGGAAATAAAATCCCACATGCCATGCAGTGTGGGCCAAAAAAAAAAGTTATGCCAGACTGACTAAGGAGTGTGCCAGAGAGGGACCAGTAGGGACCAGTAATTTAGGCAAAAGGACAAGCTTCCTGAGAATCAGGCGAAAAGCTAGGCTTTTCCTAGGGATGTCTCAACACCAACAGCTTGGTCAAGAAGGAAGACTGTACAGTTGCCCTGCCAACCACATCCTTCATTTCCCTTGTGTGTGTCCCCACCCACAGTCTGTATATTGAGAACCAGCCGCACACCCAGCGGGTCACCAAACCGGAAAAATCCATAGCCCACGGGGATATCATTGATGAATTACCAACAAGTTGCCTGTCAGCAGGAAACATGAATTGGATTAGAGAGTCCTCATACCATGCCGGCTTTTCTAAAGAAGGTCTGGCTCTGAGAGAGAGGAACAAAGATGCTTGAACACATGGTCAGCATTGAAAGCATATATTGATTGGCCCCTGCTGGGGGAGCCGAGCTAGAGTGGGTTAGAGTCTGATGTCAGAAATTGCTGGGATGTGGAAAACTATTAATTGTGCTGATTGACCAAAATAAAAGCTCCACCTATTTTTAAGATCTCAAAAATGAGGGGGAGATATTTAAGCAGGTGGAAGGGCAAAAGGGGTGGTTAGAACCCAAGCCCCAGGCTAAGGCACTTTCTCAGAGTTGGCCTCTGTTACTCTGACCACAGGTCCTGGATATCCTTTTCTATCTTGGGTTCTGAATGGTGCTTCTCTGGACCCGCGTCTGTTTCTTAAGGCGGTGCAGAATTCACTTAATTGAGTATGAATGTCCAAACAGCTGATATTCAGCGGTGTTCAGATTTGGGATTCAGACCGTCTGTTGGGTGTTATTAAACTGGTAGGAAAATGCTCTGGCTGTATCAGATTGCATCTGACTGTCAACTGGGTTAGAAATATCTCCGTTCACTAGCAGATGTATGAAATGCTGGAAAGCGAGCCTTTTCTTTAGCAAATTAGACTAGCCAGCTCCATGGATCTAGATTGACTAAAATAGCTTGTTGCTGCAGGGATAAGGCTGGCTGGGCTCAGTTCATTCCTTTAAAGTCTAGTCTAGATTTAATTGAAGATTTTCAAAACCAGCTCCTTTACTTTGAAACCTATCCTGTGTTTGTCTTCTAGAGTAGCATTCTCCAGTAGAACTTTCTGCAATGAAAATGGTCTAAATGTGCATGGTAACCATTAGCCACATGCGGATATGGAATGCTTGAAATGTGGTTAGTGCAACTGAGGAGCTCAATTTTAAATGTTATTGAAGTGTAAACAGCCACATGGGGCTAGCGGCCACCCCAATGGGCAACATGGTCATGGGTGTCTGTTTTTAGAAATGATATTTGCTGCTGTGATCATGAAAGCTTTGCTAACTTTCTAGTTTTTTAAAGATCATTTTATTTATTTATTTTTGGCTGTGCTGGGTCTTTGTTGTGGCTCGGGCCTTCTCTAGTTGTGGAGCACGGGGGCTACTCTCTAGTTGCAGCGCCTGGGTTTCTCATTGAGGTGGCTGCTGTTGTTGCAGAGCACGGACTCGAGGGCATGCAGGCTTAAGTAGCTGCCGCACATAGGCTTAGTAGTTGTGGCTCCTGGAATCTAGAGCCCAGGCGCAGTGGTTGTGGTGATGGGCTTAGTTGCTCCAAGACATCTGGGATCTTTTCAGGTCCTGGATCGAACCCATGTCTCCTGCATTGGCAAGTGGATTCTTTACCACTGAGCCATGGGAAGCCTGACTTTCTAGTTTTTGAGCAATATCTTAAATCATGAGTCCAGTCTTTCCTCTAGCAGCAATCTGTGGAAAGAAGCATCAGCTGAGGCGGGCGGGTGGCCATTAGCAGATGGAAGGCTTGGGATGAGGATGGAAGTTTGAAAGGGTCACTGGGTCAGTCACAACACTCATTTTCCCTCTGGCTTCTCTGAGAGAGAACCAGGGTATTGGTAGTGGATTCAGTAGCCAAAGAAATTTGGGGAAAGTCAAGTTAATTGCAATCACACAGGTTCTTTCTCAGCCTTAAATATGCTAATATGGATTGTGAGTTTCCAGATCAGGTTTCAGGGCCAGTATATTTGACCCCCTTTTCTCTTTCTGGTGTTTTCTATGAAATGCTTTGGGAATATCGGTTTAAGCCATGACACTTTCTGCCACAAGAGCTGATAAACTTAGTGTCTATTACAGGCAGTGAGGGCTTCCCAGGTGGCACTGGTGGTAAAGAACCCACCTGACAATGCAGGAGAGGTAAGAGACGTGGGTTTGACCCCTGGGTGAGAAAGATCCCTTGGAGGAGGGCATAGCAACCCACTCCAGTATTCTTGCCTGGAGAATCCCATGGACAGAGGAGCCTGGTGGGCTAAGGTCCATAGAGTCGCCAAGAGTCAGACATGACTGAAGTTACTTAGCACGCACGCACAGGCAGTGAACCTATCCATCCCTCTTTTGGATTTCTGCAGAGAGTTGGATTTCTGCATTTGTGCTATGAGTCTGGTCGTTCAGTCATTCCTTCACTGTGTGTGCATTGTCCGTTAGCTCAAGTCTGGAAATATCTGGGCTGGGCTGGCTAGATTGCACGCCCTACAGGCCAAAGGTTCAAGTGTCTCCTGCAGATAATTTCAACTTCTTGAGCCCTGATTGTAACAGCTAGCGCCACAGGCCTGAATGTAGCTTTTTCTTTTCTTTCCTAGAAAAGGGTGAGACTTTTTAACCCACACATTACTGAGCCCTTGCTACTGACTTTCTGAGTGGTCAGGATTAGTTCTTGTAGTTGGAGAAATGCTGGTGTTTCCTGTTTCAGTAATTATTCTCTTTGCTCTCTCCTTGTATAGACTTGCATATGAATGCATGCATACTTCTCTCTTCTATTTTTTTAATAACTTGATCAGCCAGCAGCAGACAAATCCAGCAGATCACAGTACCCTGATCATTTAATCATGTGAGTTACTAAAGGAAGGAAAAGGCAGGAAGTATGAAAATGAAAGAGAAATATTTTCTCCCCTTCCTCTTTTGCCTCCCTCTCTCTTTAAAAAATTGTCCACCGAGTTATCTGCAGAAAACATCTGTCTCCCCAAGAATAAATGCAATTTCGTTTCTGATCTCGGCGGGTCCCCCTCTGGTTGGAGGGAAGAGTTTTTGCCACACGACAGAAGTGAAATCAGCAAGATGCTGTCTGTTGGGAAGTTGAAACACTGAGCTTTATGAGATGGCAGTCCAGTGGGAAGAAGTGGTGTTTTTCTGCTTGACAGCAGCACCATGGTGGGATAAGAAAGAATTCTGGGAAGAAGAGGCTCACAGATCACCAGGTCTACAGATGTCTGTCCCCATGTCCTTCCAGGCTCACTGTCATGGCAGTCCCACCACCTTGAGATGAGCACCATCTCTGCTTCCTCTGTGTTAGTGGTTTTCTGGCTTGTACTGATGATCTTGTCAGGAGACAAAGGGTCTGCAGCATAGGTGACTGAAGAGTGTCATCTATAGCCCTGCAGGGAATAGGATGCTCCAGAGGCCTGAGGAGAAAATGCATGGTTAGTGTGTGAAGCCTGGAAGCCTCCTCTTTGTTAAAAAGATTCATGGGTCTCTGAAGAGTGATGTCATCAAGGCCAGGGGAAGATTTGGGGTCAAGCCTTTGTAGTCTATATCCATCTACTGAAAGCAACTTTTTTTTGAGTTAGCAGAAAAGGGGAGATCTCACTGAGGCTGATTTGAACCAATATTTGCTCTCCCTAATTATGTAGCCAGAGCAGCTCTCCTGAGTGTTTAATGCACACCTTTGTATTGACAATAGCATAAGGAAGAGTTTATCATGTGTTTGGAAGGCTTGTGAAGGTGGGGCAGTAATTCTTTGCACTTCCATAAGACTTTCCTTCCTGGGAGACCTCAGCCAGGTTTACCTTAGTCGCAATCACAGAGAAAAGTGAGGAGATGAAACTCCATAGGAGGGAGGAGCCACTCAGGGCAGCCACCAACATGTTTTATAGGTGAGACACTTGTCTTGGCCAAAAGTTTTGTGCCAGCCACCATCCTTTCCTTCTGAGTAGGAGTAACAGGCAAGTCAGAGCTTACAGCTCCTTCCTGTTAGTGGGTCTGTGAGTGTCATGTCGGGTGGGTGGCAGGCAGGCTGGGCTGTTGACCCTGATGGTGGTCTTCTGGCTCAGTCCCTCCTCTGTGATGGGCCAGACCATCTCTCTATTAGACTCAAGATTTAGTGAGTGTTACTAAGAGAAGACTTGAAGAACTTGTCTGCATGTTGAAGACACTGGAGTCTAGGGTAACTGAGTTTGAAACCTTCCTCCATCCTGTGTTTGGACTTTGGGAATATTATTTTACTTCTTGGTGCCTTGGTTTTGCCATCTGTAAAGTAGGCATAATAAACACCATTCACACATGCTTGGGCTGACATTTAGAGAGAATACAAGTCTAGCTCTGGAGCCAGGGTGGATGCTTGTGTTGGAGCAGTAGGTATTAATTCTGACAACACCTGTAGAGCCTTTCAACACCTGAGGGCCAGCTTTATTTTGCAGGTTGGATAACAATGGCTTCTAAAATCATTTCCTGAAATTTTTCTCCATGCCATTCATTGCATCCAGAACAACTCAAACTGGTTCACTCAGGAGTCATGGTCTCCTCACAAAATGAGAGGAAAAAAGGGGGGTTGTGACTAATACAGAGAAAGTGATGAACACTTGCTATACACCTGAAACTAACACAAAATTGTCAATTATGCATGTGTGCGTGCTCAGTTGTGGCCGACTCTTTGCGACCCCACGGACTGTAGCCCACCAGGACCCTCTGTCCATGGAATTTTCCAGGCAAGACTACTGGAGTGGGTTGTCATTTCCTACTGCAGGGGATATTCCCTACCCAGGAATTGAACCTGTGTCTCCTGCATCAGTGGGTGGATTCTTTACCACTGGGCCATCTGGGAAGCCCATTGATCAACTATGCAACAACATGAAATAAAAACATTTTTTAAAAGTTCTTTCAAAAAAAAAAGAGAAGGCAATGAAGCATGTAAATATGGCCAAGATCTCTAGGATAGTGGTTCCCAGCTTTCTCAGCACCTGGGACTGGTTTCATGAGAGAAATTTTTCTGTGGACCAGGGGGATGGTTTCGGGATGATTCAAGGGCATTACATTTATTGTGCACTTTATTTCTCATCTTATGCTACCATTGATCTGACAGGAGGTTCTGGTCCCTGGCTTGGAGGTTGGGGACCCTGCTCTAGGAAATCAGGTTGTGGGCAGCGAAGATACATGTGGAACCTGTGTCCTCTAGAACTGGGCCTGTAGACATAACTTGAGTTCACTCACCTCACTATTGGGAACTAGCTGCTGGAATTGCTGCCATGACTTCTGAGCATTTTGCTGTCAGGGAAAGCATATATTTAGGTGAAGATGTATAAACACTCGCTTTCTGGGAGGCTGGAATGTGTCAAGATGTCTCCTTTGCTGAGGAGTCTGCTTTTCCTACTCTAACTTTTTTGGTTAAACCTGGTTCTGTGGATGCTGTGCCCAGCTGTCAGGTGCTCTTAGTTCTCTGGAATTTGTTTAAAATTAAGCCAGTTGTTTCTTACCTGTTGTCTGGAGACAAAATGGTTCTTCTGGTCTTCATTGTTACCATCTTCAAGGTCAGGAAAAGATATTGTCCTCTACAGAGAGATAGGGAGACTCCACCTGGTTTCCAAGGGGTCCTTTGATTTAATTTCTCCTTGTGTGCATGCATTTGATTTGTAACATCATTGGTGTCACGTGAGCCATGGAGATGGGAAAACATTGGCCATCCTCTGGCAGGGCCTGGCATCTTTGGTTCTTGGGCATTGACTTCAGATGTGGGTGGGTAATCTCACCCAGACTGCTGACTGGTGATGCTGGTAGCTGACTTTCTGTCCTGGACTTTGTCGAGTGGTTGAATGGGTGACTTGGTGGTTTGTTAAGTAATACTCAACAGGGCTTCTTTAAGTGGTACTTCCACACAAGAGGAATCGTCACCACACAGAATGGGCTTTGGAGCTGGCCGGTTCAAAAGAACTATTGAATGAGTGTGTCAGGCTCTGTTCTGAGGCCTGGGGCCACAGGGATGAACTGGACTGAGCCTGTTCTTTGTTCTCTGGGAGGGTATAGTCTGGAGGAGGGTGAACAGATGGACAGCAACTGTGGAAGCCAAAATAAACAAAGATAAACAGATAAGACTGGCGAGGGGAGTGGAAGCAGGGAGATCCTCACAAGGCTTTTGATGTTCTCCAGGCCCTAGTAATGCTGTTTGGAGCGAGGTGAAGACAGGGGAGATGGGATCTTCATCTACAGTTTGGTGGAGGATCCTTCAGAACCTGCCAGGTCTTGCCTCTGCTGTGTTTTGGTATTTAACTTCTCTGTAAAACCTTAATTTTCTTCTTCTGTAGAAGGGAGGTCATAGCAAATTTACTTCACAGAGTTTACTGGTTAAAAATGCATGTATTTTTTTCATTGTGAGTGAAGGGGTGATATGAGAGCAGGCACCTCTTGGTTTTCAAGGGGGCGCCCTGTCCTGTCTCAAGATGTCCACTTGTCCCTGCTGCCACCTCTGCAGGGACTGCTCCTGACTCTGGGGGGCTGGGGGGCCAGAAGTGAGCAGCCGGGGGTGGGGATGAGGGCAGCCCGAGGCCTGCGCACTGGTGTCCCTCTGTCTCGTCGGTCCTGCCTTCTCCCGTTTCTGGTAGTTCCCGCCATCTTCTCTGATGCACAGTGCTTCCCTGAGAGCAGCGGGTACCCAAGTGTGGTCTGAGTCCCTTGGCGGCAGAACCATATGGGATCCTTGTTAGACGGCAGACTCCTGGCTCCCCCCACCCCCAAATCTCCTGAATCAGAATCCCCAGCGCAGGGCCCCAGAATCCACACTTACTGATGGGCTCTCTATGCCAGCCTCGTACACTCTAAATCTTGACACTCTCTCATTCTGAAAATTTGATTTTGTCCTTGGAGTCATAAAAGTAGCTAATATTTGTTGTAGGTTTATTATATTTTACATGCAATAACCATGTCATAGATCCTAGTTATCTGCTTGTCTTATCAGTGAATAAAGTGTGTTCAGTTCAGTCGCTCAGTCGTGTCTGACTCTTTGCAACCCCATGGACTGTAGCACATCAGGCTTCCCTGTCCTTCTCTACCTCCCAGAGTTTGCTTAAACTCATGTCCACTGAGTTGATGATACCATCCAATCATCTCATCTTCTGTCATCCCCTTCTCCTCTTCCCTTCAATCTTTCCCAGCATCAGGGTCTTTTCCAATGAGTCAGTTCTTTGCATCAGGTGGCCGAGGTACTGGAACTTCAGCTTCAGCATCAGTCCTTCCAATGAATATTTGGACTGATTTCCTTTAGGATTGACTGTTTGGATCTCCTTGCAGCCCAAAGGACTCTCAAGAGTCTTCTCCAGCACCACTGTTCAAAAGCATCAATTCTTCGGCATTGAGCTTTCATAATAAACTGAGACATAGAGGATTTAAACAGTTTGTTCAAATATTGATGAAGGAGCCAATATCTGAACCCAGATCCCAGCTCTTGTCCCTCCCCTCTTCTTTTCCGTCTCCTTTATGTAGTGGTATTACATGAATGAATCTTCTTAGTTTAAAATGAGGCCTGGGTGACCTCCTATTATGTAAAAAAGTAGAAAGTTAAACATGGAATGTTTTAAAATTGAGCTTTAACTTACATTAAAGCCTGGGATTTGGCTCAGAGTTTGACCCAAGTGTCCACCTGATGACATTATTTTAAGGAAGGTTCCGTTTTGTTCACTTTGGTAAATCAGACCCTGTGGTGTGGCCCTGCGTCTCTTAGAAACCTTTACCTGCTACATGCCTTCATGTGCATGAAATGCTCGTGCTGACGGGCCAGCACCTGAAACAGTTTCTGCTAAAGGGCCAGCACCTGGGCAGGTTGAGGCTGTGGCACTCCATCCCGCCCCCTGCCCCCAGCTTCCTGGGAGGCTGTGTAAAGAGACCAAGAAGCTGGGTTTCCCCCTTGTCTGGAGATCACTGAAGGTACTTTTTATTTTTTCTTCTGTTGATTCCAAGTTAGTGTCTGAGAAAAGCTGGCCATCAAAATAGGATCAGCCCAAGCAGGCTTACAGATAAAAATCAATCATTCCATGCATAGTACTTTCTGACTTCAGATTCCTGTTGCTTCCAAAGCTAGGGAAACAACGACCTCACACATGACTTTAGGTGGAAAAAGACTTTCATTTGTAGACTTTATGTCTCTTAGAGAATATTATAGAAAAGGATAGGTGGGGGGAGGTTGTGACTAACATTTTATCCTTGCATCTCACATTCTGAAATCTTTAAAGTGTTTTTTTTTGTGCCCCCAAGCTGGCTCAGAATTGCATTTCTGAAAGCAGTTTTGTTGGTTTTCACTTTACTTGAGTTGTGAGCACTTTGAAAATCCAAAGCCTAATCTTTAAGAAAAAGTACTTTAAAAATATAATGGTCTTGCATGCTGAACATTTGCAAGTTTGGTTTGTGACAGCTTCAAGATTTACAACTAATTGTCCCATTAACCATTTGCCAAATGTTTCTGAGTTGTTGGGATGCATTTTACCAGCTGTTGATAATAAGAATTTGTGAAGTTTTCTGGCCAGTTTTCAGAAAACAAGCCTATGATCAATATATATCTTTCTCTGAAACTAGGATCTCATCGTTGGAGTTTCCTCTCCGCTGATCGGGTATTGAACACACAATAGTGGAGACACTGGACTTCCACTGTGCCCTGGATTTGTGGGCTTTGGTCTTTATAAAGTCGTAAAGTTATTCTCCATAAAAGGAGAGGTAAAGACAAGCATTTTTTTAAGATTGAATTTCAGTGCTTTTTAAAATAATTTTATTTATTTGGCCATGCTGGATCTTTGTTGCTGCATGAGCTTTTTCTCTAGTTGCAGCGAGTGGGGCTTCTCTCTCGTTGTGGTGTATGCGCTTTTCATTGCAATGGCTTCTCCTGCTTCGGAGCACGGGCTCTGGAGGCATGGTCTTCAGTAACTGCAGCTCTTGGGCTCAGTAGTTGCAGCTGCTGGACTCTAGAGCACAAGCTCAATAGTTGTGGTGCACAGGCTTAGCTGCTCCACTGCATATGGGATCTTCCTCCACCAGTGATCAAACCTGTGTGTCCTGCTTTGGCCAGTGGCTTCTTTACTGCTGAGTCACCAGGGAAGCCCAAGATAAGCATTTCTGAGGTGAGCCAAGGACATCAGGAAGTTTGCACTTTGCACAAAAGAGTGGTGCAAGGCACAGAGAAAGACATTTCTAAGCTTTGTATCAAGGGCAGAAAGAGGAGACTTTAAGCAAAGTGTGTGTATGTACACACATACATGTGTGCCTAATTGTTGGGTTTGTTTTAAGCATCACAGAAAGACCTTGCCACCCTTTTATTCCTGCAACTGGTATAGGATATCAACTGTTAATTAGCTCCTTTTTTATTTTCACTTAGAATATTTAGGGTGACAAAGAGTCATAAAGTGTTTAGTACCACCATGAAAAGAATAGCCTAATATGCAGGAGCAACCACTATCCTTTTTAAGCAAGACAAGTCTCCTATAAGTTTCTGGGAAAGAAGAAATCCCCAGTCCAGAGTCACTGAAATTAGAACACGACATCAAATTCTAGCATTCCAAGCTAAGGAAGAATAGACTGATTCCAATATAACTTATTCCAATATTATAGAAAAGTGATTTGTGAGTTGACTCTAACATTTATTTGTTTCAATCATAAAAATGACAAATTAGCTAAGGAGCAAACAATGGATGTCATCTCAAGTGACATAAATTTTGACTTAAATAAAACAAATGTAATCAGTGTGGCTACATCCCCATTGCTTCATCTTTACATAGTTGAAAAAGTTAGAAAACTAATTCACATGAACGGAGTTTCTATATTTTTTCAGCTAAAAGTTTTTCTAACCTTTTCCTTTAAATTACCTCTAATTTTTTTCTCCCCATTTCCCTGAAGCTACAGACTCCTTGTACCCGGAGCATCCAGAATGTGTAGACACACTTGTGTTTTTCCCCTTTGGGCTGTTTTGCCATACCAGAAACACTTTCTATTCCTGGGGTCTTATTTCTAGCAATCTTCACGAATAGAGAGATCTGCAAATAGTGTACTGTGCCTGTGCTCAGTTCGGGGAAGTCTCCCTAATTTAGGCTCTGAATTACAAGGCGTTTACAGGCAAGGTCAGTGCTTACTAAGGCCTTCTCCCTGGTACCATGGGGGCAGGGAGACTGAAATGGCACCTGTGTGCCCAAGAAAAGGGAAATGCGTGTTGAGGGGGGCACATCTAAAACAACATCTCCAGCCCCCGCTGTCACCAGCCCTGCCTTATTCTTTTCCAATGACAGCTTGCGTATTGTTTGTCTTTCCCGTTAGAACTAAGGCTCCATAAAAGTAGGGTAGTTCTCTGTTTTGTGAATCCTCCTATCCCTAGCATCTAGACCAGTGCCTAGCACATAATAGGGGCTCAATCTTTCTATGGTGAATAATGGGTTTTGAGTTTTCCGTTTCTCAATGACATGCTCTCTGAAAATTACAATAGGAAGGAAGCCAGAGAAGACTGACAGACACCATGTATGGGATTAAGATAGATCAATTCACAGTGTGGAGAACCAGGCCAGATGTGTCGTCATGACTCAGAATACCTCTGCTTAAATATTGTTCAGTTCAGTTCAGTCGCTCAGTTGTGTCCAACTCTTTGCGACCCCATGAATTGCAGCACGCCAGGCCTCCCTGTCCATCACCAACTCCCAGAGTTTACCCAAACCCATGTGCATGGAGTTGGTAATGCCATCCAACCATCTCATCCTCTCGTCCCCTTCTTCTCCTGCCCCCAATCCTTCGCAGCATTAGGGATATTGTTAGCTCTGAACAAAATAATGTTTGTGTAGCCTTTTATAGTAAACACACACGTACATTAAATCATTAGATTCCTCTAAAAGATCCTATTAAATGGTGCTAATTTTTTTTTTTTTTTAATGGCTACAATGTTGACCTTGTTTGTAGTAGGGCTGTGTCTGCTTTTATTTTTATTTTGAGGGAAAGGAGTGGTGTTACAAATGCCAGGGGATGTTTAGAACCCACGTGTGCCATGGGATCGACTACTACAGAGTTTGCGTGTGGACATTTAGAGTTTTCTGATACTCTTTTTTATTGTGATAGTCAAGTCTGATAGTCATTACTCCTTCTTCGCTGCCCAGACTGGTGTTACTTACCTAGAGAATAGAAAAGACAGACAGGCTTTGTTAGATACCTTCAAGGAAACCACAAATCTTACTTGATTGCACTAGGGGGGAGTGGGATCTTAAAGCTATTTTACTGGCCTCGTCGAAGTGTCAAGAACATTCAAGTCAAGACCAGGAGAGTGGTGCTGACTGGGGGACCAATTTAAGTTAGTTTTTCTTTTTGTGAAAAGCATCCTTAATTTTGAGTAACTGGGGTTATGCAGAACTCTAACAGAGCCCCCGAGATTTCCACACTCTGGTGTACACACACCTTATCCTAGTGATCTAACATTGATGGAGGTGCTGCTCTGAAAAGATTATTGCAGATGTAATTAAGGTCCTAAATAGTTGACCTTAAGATAGGGAAATTATCTTGAGTGAATCTGACCTAATCAGACGAACCCTTAGAAAGGGACTGGATACTTCCTCAAGATAAGAGTCAAGCCATGAAAGGGATCCAACCTGCGGGAGCTTCTCCTTTGCAGGCTTTGAAGATGGGGGGTAGGCAGTGTGGGGAATGTGGCAAGAAATGGAAGTAGCCTGGCTGCTAGTGGCTGAAAGTGGCCCCTGACTGATGGCCAGCCAGGAAGTGGGGACTTCAGTCCTTTAACCACAAGGAACTGAATTCTGCCACAGCCATCTGTACTTGGAAGCAGACCCCAAGCTCCAGATGAGAACATCACCTGATACATCTGGCGAGACCATGAGCAGAGAAACCATAGGCCAGGGCTGAACTGACCTACAGAACCACTAGTTCTTAAATTAGTTCTTTCAAGCCTCTGTGTTTATAGTCGTGTATTATAGAAGCAATAGAAAATGAATACAGAGGGAAATCTTATTCGGATTCAATCTGTAAAAAAAAACCCTAAACTTGTAAAAATGAAATGCAGTTTGCTTTTTGAAGGAAAATACTTCTTTTACGTCCACGTTGCCAACATACACGACAGCCTATGGAATCAAGCTTAGGGTTGATTGCCTTGCTCTGTTGGGTCCTGGCTAAATGAGTAGATTGAAAGTTTGGGTAATTAGTAATCAAATGTTTATAAATTAATGGGTAGCTCCAAAGTATGAGAGGAGCCCTAAAATAGTTTCCGCCAAATGCTTTATCTATTCTTGGAACAATCTTATTCATGCATTATCACTTGCTTAGCAATCCTTTCTTCATAGACAGTACAGAGATTTGTTTCTGCTCTCTTCCTGTCTGAAGACTGTAGTTACTGAATTAGAGTTGGAATTCATAGTTTTACAAAAGATAAATAAATAAAGCGCTTAAAGTTCCCAGTGCTCCTGGTTTCACATAAAGAGGGAGTCTTTGATGAAGATCATGATATCCACAGACATTTTTCTATAAAGGCAGATTTTAAAGTGCCTTTGGGCAAATGAGGTCTCTTTCCTGAGACGTGAGTGAAGCATGTTTATGCAGGAGGCGGTATAAGTGCAGACCGTATGCTCCTGCAAGTGGCCCTTTTGAAAGGCAGCCCCGGATGCATTTGCGGGCTGGCTGTCTTTAGCATGAATGACAGCTCAGTCCTAGGAAAGCATACGCCTGCTCCCTGGGCCACCTCTGCCGCCGCCTTGCATGCCGCATGGGGCTGCCCTCCTGGCAGGAGAGTGTGTTTGTCCTGCTGGCCGGGGACTGCGGTTTGGCCTTTCTGTTTACTAGAGAGAGAGGAGAGCAGCCTGTGTTCTCCAGCTGCTGTGAAAACAGTGTTGGAAAACCAGAGCGAAGTTTCCACTCAAGGACTCAGCCTGGAAAACACCCACCGAACTAACAAACTTTCCTTAATGAAAGACCATCTGGGTTAAAACACAGCCCAGCAGGCCAGAACCCAGATGACAGGAAGAACATAATGAGAATAGTTGTTGTTTAGCAAACTTTCCGAGTGGGATTTCCATGTTTTAAGTTGGCAGAGGGCCCAATGGTGGAAAATAGGAAACTGGAAAGCAGTGTGTACATTTTGTAGTAAAGACTGGAGCGGTGGGATCAATGTGCCTTTTGGTTCTGACCCCCATCTCTGAAGGTCTCCCCACAAAGTGAAATAGGTTCTGGATCTGGCTTGGTATGACCTAAAATATGGGGGGGGGGGTGTTTCACTGTGTCCTGGGCTTCCCTGGTGGTTCAGAGGGTAAAGAATCTGCCTGCAATGTAGGAGAACTGGATTCGATCCCTGGATCAGGAAGATCCCCTGGAGAACGGAATAGCAACCCACTCCAATATTCTTGCCTGGAGAATTCCATGGACAGAGGAGCCTGGTGGGCTACAGTCCGTGGGGTGGCAAAGAGTTGGACATGACTGAGTGACTAACACTATTCACCATGTCCAAGGAATCAGGTTAGATTCTCAGTGGAACACTTGTGAAAAAACATACCACTATCTCAGCTTTCATGGGAGCTTGTACTCTCCTGGGGGAGCTAGAAAATACCAGTGATTTTCAATTGGAGTTTAAGCGCAGTAATTGGACACTGTAACCTTCTCATTAGAAATTCTGCTGTGATACAGAAGAAACTCACCAGGTGTAGTGATACAGAAAGTGCTAGCAGCAAGCAGTGGGGGAAGTACAGTGACAGTAAAATGTGATTTTTTTTGGTGCCTCTTAGGAGAGGTGACATCTAAGCAGAGTCAGGAATTCAGGATGAATCAGCTAATGAAGAGTCAGGGGAAGAGTATTCCTGATGGGAGTAGTTAGGAAGCAAAACCTGAGTTAGGAAGGAGCTTGGGGTCATTGGAGACATCCAAGGAGGCTGGCATGGCTGGGATGGTGATCACTAGGAGGGTGTAACCAGATGGGGGTGGGGAGGTAATCTGGGCTTGCTTGTACAAGGTCTTTAAGGAGGTTTTGTTTTAGTGTGCAAGGGAGCCATTGAAGGTTATATAGCAGGGGATGTATCCATGCTCTGTTGTGCATTGAGTAAAATCTGTCTGTTTGCTTTTTTGGAGAGTGGATGGAAAGGAGCAGGGCTGGGCAGGAAGGCCAGTGTGGCAGCTCTTTCTGACGTCCAGGAGAGCAGTGATGGTGACGGGGAAGTGGGAAGTGACTGCAGAGGCAGCAGAGGTAGCTGGATTGGAGCAGGACTTGGGAATGGATTGCGTCTTGAAAGCAAGGAATGGGGAGAGGAAAGGGGAAGGACCAGAACGACCCCCAGGTCATCCTTCCCTTTCCTCCTTTGCCCTGTCATTTTCCTCAAAATTACCATCACAGGAAAAATGAGATTGAGCCTGTGAGACTTGCTTTGCTCAGTCAAGGCCAGAAGCTAGTGACCTAGAATTCTGTGCAGGGCGCCTTGAAGCCTCTAGACATTGGTACAGAATGTTGGCCCACCATGAATTAATAACATACCTAAGCTATCCTAGACAGGAAACCAGTTATTTACACCACGGGGGTCTCTGCATTACAGCTTTGCTACCTTGTCCCCGGGATCTACAAGCTTCACACTGAAGACTGGTCCCAGGGCATCACTGAAAACACCTGCGTTAACCCATGGGGCTGGTGCGGGCAGGGGAGCGGGAAGGAGGGAGATACTGTGGAGCGGGCGAGACTTCACTCGTGGCTCAGCCGGTAAGCAGCCTGCCTGCAATGCTAGGAGACCCTGGTTTGATGCCTGGGTTGGGAAGATCCCCTGGAGAAGGAAATGGCAACCCACTCCAGTATTCTTGCCTGGAAAATCCCTGTGGACAGAGGAGCCAGGCAAACTACAGTTCATGGGGTCTCAAAGAGTTGAACAGGACTAAGACACTTTCACTTTCTCAGACATAGAATGAAACAATTTGGTTAAATGGGAATTTATTTTCTAGCTTTTGTATGTCACTCACGAAAGGTACAGTGGTCCAAATAAATGTGGTTTCCCCACGGCATCGTGTTCTGTTACAGAGCTTTGGAAAGAAGAAGAGAGTCACTTTATCCATTCAAAGGTAGAGATTAAAGATCAAAATCTGGAACATTCTGTGGTGGAGATTATGCATTTAGTGTTAACCATGTGTTACATCTGGTCTAGTTCTGTGAAGGGGAGCTGTCTTTGTCATGTTTCTGTTATTCCTTTTTTTATTATCTGTTTACCAGGATGGTCTGAGGGTTTCCACTGGCTAGAGTACCTTCTCTCTCTCTCTTTTTTTATATTCTTTAAGCAGCAGACTCAGTTCTAGAACTTTTACTATCTGCCTTATCATAACTGCCCCCCCATTATCAGAGAAATATGCCACTGTAATCAGTAATAAAGACAAACATGGTGGATGGGACTCACGGAGACTAAATGATCCCATTTGGTTTTTAACCCAACATAGTAATGTCTTCCTCCTGGGCTGAGGGCCTGGGGGGCAGTGGCATGAGATGGGAGAAAAGTCACGTTTCTTGGAGTCATTTCCACAGGGTCCATGCTGAGGTCTGCTGGTTACCAGTGGTGGAACTAAGCATAAGTCACTCGTCAGCTTTGGTCTTTTGTTTCATCGTGTGGAACAGAGTAATAACCATACCAGTCCTTCTTCCATCACAGATTGGAGTGAGAAATTAAAGGAGAGGGGAACTCAGACGTGAAGTGGCTGGGTCAGTTGCACAGCGCTCTGTCACCATCTGCGGATGTTAGTGTTATTTCTAGACCAGTCGTGGGAGTGTTGGGTAGACCCCAAACCAAACCCAGCCTTTCTAGAGTCTTTTTCCTGGTGTTAATCACTGCTTTGCTTTCAAACATGTTACCAGTGGGTCAAAACTAAAAGTGAATCATTGTAGCCACAACACATTTGAAGAAAGATGAACCTTTCTGGGATGTCCTGGGAATGTTTAGTTTATCTTTCCTATATATATCATCCAGAGGAGGAAATCTCCTCCTCTCCACACCACCACATCCTCGGACAGACACACAACCCTGCCAACCCAGTCTATTTCTTTTCCCTCGTTAGTTTAGATAAATTGCGATTTTTTTTTCCCAAGGAGAAACTTTGATAAGTTATTTTTATATAGTTGAATGTGACCTCTAGATTCTCTTTTTGGGTTTTAGCATTTGCATTAAAATTCCAAAGAGGTGATGTACTGGCTGAAGGAAGCTGACAGATAGGAATGGGAAAAAGTCATTAACTCATTACTCAGTTTTTATTTTGTAACCACTTAGAATAAGTGTATGTGTAAAAGGTGAGCGTAATGATGTGGTTTTAGCTGGAGCCAGATGCGGTCGTTCAGAAACAAGTAAGCGAAGGGTTGCCAGACATTGACACGTCACTAGGCCTCATGTATGGTTGTCAAAGCTGGCAACGCTCCCAAGGAAGTAAGGTATAATGTACCTACACCTCTCATCAGCAGAGAGGCTCCAAACATCATGGAACAGAGTAGATACTGGGTATGTATTCCACGTCCATCACCCAAACAGATACTCCTTTAAAGATCCTAGATACTGAGTTAAGGCAACTTCACTGTTAATTACTGCGTCAGGAATTCGTTTCCTTGAAATGAAACCATATCAGCTCTATGTCCTCATTAACTCTTTAGTTAAGTGCCTGGATTAGGTATAGCTCTCCTTAGGGAGCTCTTTGTTGAAGAAAGAAAACCTAGTGACTGGCTTCACTGTTTGGGTTCTTAAATTTGTCTTCTTTATTATGTATCTACCAGGCCATTGGTCTTAAATGTTGAGATGTTTACATGCATCTCAGACCCTCTCATCTGATCCTCCATACAACCAAGGCCAGTCAATGATTGACCCCAAAATTGAGGGACTAACCAGTGTTGCATTTCATGCAAAGACTATTTTCACCTTCTATCCTCTGTGTTCTTGCTCCTTCTATGTGTTTTCTTGGTATCAGGTTTACAGACTTAAAATGGCTTGTGGTTTACTGTGAGCCTCACATCATCTTTACCTCTCAAGTTAAGAACTTCACATGTCAGCATCAGGCAATTTCTTTTCCCACTAGCACTTTCTTTTACTACTTTGCCATACTGAAGGGGCACTTGATATGATCATCTATCTGAAAAATCTCAGGATTATATTAAGTGTACATTAAACCTTCATGTTCTGTGTAACAGTGAGTTCTATGTGTGACCGAAAAATTCTTATCACAGTGCCCAGGGATACAAATACTAGGACCTCAATATCTAGGGGCACCCTTCCTTCAGGGGTCAGACCTGGGATACCAGTGCCCTGACATCACCTTTTTTGATGTAACTCCTCATCCAGGAGGCACCCTGTCCTCCTCTTCTTGCCTCCACCAAGATCTTGCATCAGCTCCCTCTTCCTACCAGCCCTTCTGCTCCTACTGTGCTATTTCAGGGTTGTCTCCCACTTGGATTTGTTAAACAAACTTATACTAAATAAGTAAATAAGTAAATAAATAAATACACTGGTTTTAAATAAAACCTTCCCTGAAGTATAAACTGACATCAAGCACCAAATCCTGTTTTTAGATTTCATACGAATGGAATCCTACTGTACATATCTTTTCTGACTGCTGTAACTCAGCACTGTGTCTGTGCGATTCACCCACAAAGCTGTGTTTATCTGGGGTTCACTGTTTGTTCTCATTGAGCAGTATTCCACCGTATGAATACACCACAGTGTGTCTACCCAATAGTGCTATGGATGAACATTCTAGTTGTTTCCAATTTGGGGCTTTTTGTGAATCAAGTTTGTGTAACTATATACATATATATGTAGATAGATAGATGTAAACACTTATTTCTGTTTGTGCAGCCATAAGAGGAATAGTAGTAGGTTATTCATATGAGATTTTTAATGGGAGAGATTGAATTTGATATTGAGAATTATGCTTTATAGTAAGCCTAATGGGGTATCTTTTTCCATGAGTTGAAAAATAGCTCTAATACAGGTCTGACTACTTTTTTGCTTGATATTCTTAGAGAAACTTATTTCTTCAAATTACCAGTGCCATTTTGAACATGAATTTAGATTTGTGTGTGTGTGTTTTTTTAACCCCAAGACCACTTCTTTACGCTCATGTTACTATTTTTCTATCAATAGATTAGCTCTTTTTTCTTTTCCAGCATTCAGATTTTTAACACTGTCAGAATCTTTCTTGTAAAATTACTCCTGGCTTCACATTGAACTACAGATGACAAGTTTGCCAAATTATACGAGGTAAAAGTAAAGTGAGGAGGTTAATTTTTCAAGTGGATGTATTTGGGCAGCAGGCATTTATGGAGCACTCTGTGAAGCCATCACTCTATCAAGTACCCAAAAACACAGCCATTATTTGCAAGGAACTGACAGTTTGGTAGTGGGGGGCAGAAAGGGAAACCCATGTATTTAATGTCCTTTAAATATTGCTTTGCATGTTAGAGGAGAGAATGGGACGGTGGGAGGGGATGGAGGCGGGGAGGGTGGCAACATGGGAGCATGGATATAGGGCATCTGAGTTAGGCTGAGACTTGGAGAGGGCTTCCTAGAGGAGTAAATTTTGAAACAAGAGAAAAATTTAGATATTTTTGGGAGGTAGGGTGGGGTCAAGGGCTTGTATTCCAGGTAAAGGGACCAAATAGCATATTTAAAGAAATAGAGGCATGTAAATAGTATTATCCATCTGGTATCCAGTTTAGGGGATAACGTGTTCTGTTCCATTGGTGGTGCTCCTGCTGTATACATTTCTGCATTTCTGAAGTGCCTCTTTTGTAATGACTTTCAGAGCTAATTTTCAAACTCCACCAGAAAATCACTCTCGATACTTGATAGTTTTGACCCAAATGATATTCCCCAGATTTGTCTCTGGAATGCTTTTCACTCATTCCAAAGCAATACAGTCTGTCTTCAAAAGGTTTAAGACGTACCACTATTGAGGACATTTAAACGGTTCTGTGTGCCTCAGAACTCAGAAATCAATTCCAGAAGGCCAGCTGTGTGCAAAAAGCACTTATTGGAATACGTCTATAACCTCTTAAGGTTGAAGTTCAGTTTCAGCTTTTAACCAAGTTTCTATTTTAGAGTTTTTATGTCAAAATTGGATCATTTTGTATGATGAGAAATAGTGGATATGCCTTATGCCAAGCCCAAGTGCTTCTGGAGGAAGAAATGTATTCTTGTAATATTATAACTAGCCCTGGATTTGGCAAAACTGGCTTGTCGATCATGGAATCAAGGGTCATCTGGGAGACAGCATTGAGAAATGAAAGCCACATCCTGGTGATAGTTGTCTGTGATGTCAGCCAAATTGGGGTAACAGAAAGGCAGATCCCTGAAGCCATGGAACAGTTGGGGAAAGATGGGGGAGGGTAACATAACAGAGTATTCAAGAAGGCAGGAGGTGGAATCTGGACAGTCAAAGAAGCTAACCCAGCTCAGACAACAATCAGTTAAATAGCCTTGCCTCCAGCTGTGTATTTTGAGTTGGCCTTTTCTTAGTTCAATGACTCCTGTGACATGTGAGCAAAAATAAACCAAAACCCTCTCCACTGTCAATGTAGATCTGATCTGTTATCTCTCGTGTATTTAGTTAATCAATCCTAGTTGCTTTTGAAGATGGGAATCGTTTTATGGCCCAGTGAGTTGGGAGGGAAAAGGAAGAGTGATCAACTTTTTCTCTTAGGTCAAGACTTTATATTTAATGAGGGGCTAAACAATTGGACCTGGTCTACACTGGTCTAAAAACTTGCTTAAGATCCTGTTGGGTCTACTTCATTTATTTTCACTGTTCTAAAAGCTCATGTGAGTTATTACTTTAACTTGGCTTAAACAGAGCCTTCTATACCACGTGCTTGAGTGTAATTAGATTCAAAAATCTGTTTCTGCTCATGTCTCCCCACACCCTGACCCCCCAGCCCAAATGCATTTATAGACTTTTTCCTTTAAGGTGTAAAGGCCCCATCTTAAACTAGCATAGCAACCATTGATTTGCAAATAGCCGTACACACATTTGGGGATGGAGATCAATCCTGAAGGTTGTCAGAGTTTTCATCTATCTGTCCACACACATGTTCTCATACAGTTTTGGTTAGAACCACAGTAAGGATCGACAGATTACCACGCTCTCCAGCCCCTACTCCTGGTTTTCGATGATTGTTGCAGTGGAAGGGGAGGGGCTTACTGGTGATTTTCACTCCCTGGGCATTTTATCTTGTATCTTCCATGGCCATCAATTTCCTGAGGATGTCACTTCAGTGCAGAAGCACCAGCACTTAATTTCTCCCAAATAGAAAATACTTTACAGTGGCCCTGCAAGCTCTACAACCAGCACCACATAGTTTGTGTCTGAAAATATTGTTCAGCCATAAGGCGGCAAGCATCCTATACCCTGGTGGCTCAGATGGTAGGGTCTGCCTGCAATGCAGGAGACCCAGGTTTGATCCCTGTGTCAGGAAGATCCCCTGGAGAAGGAAATGACAATCCACTGCAGTATTCTTGCCTGGAGAATTCCATGGACAGAGGAGGCTGGTGGTCTACATAGTCCATGGGGTTGCAAAGAGTAGGACATGGCTAAGCAACTGTCACTCACAAGGCAGCATCCAAACAGGTCTGTTCTTGGTTTTCAGAATCTTTCTTTGGCTGCTGGTGAAACGTATGAAAACTATTGGAAAGTTATCGGCCTTTGATTGTGCATTTGCCACTATAATATGTGGACATGCGTATGTTGTGTGAGAGTGTGCTTTTTCCCCCTGGAATGGAAGAAACGCACTCAGCCTATAATGAACTTGCTCTCTTGGCACCTCTTCACCTCTTTGTACCATCATGAGTGAAAGCATTTCATATATTCTCTTCCAGCAATTGACCTTGCCAGTGTCTACCTATTACTTAACTAATTTTATTTGTGTCCGGCACCCTTGCCACAAATTTGCTTTTCAAGTGGAAAACAGTAAATATTCCTCTACAGTGTTTATTGCTCTGCAGAATAAATGGGCAGAGGTTATAAAATGTGCATCCAGCACAATGGATTCTTCAGCTCCTCTCTGGAAATCCAGGAGCCTCAATCAGTGCCAAACTCAATTTCACTTTTCTGCTGTTCAAGTTGTTATACGTTATGAATGGCCCTCCTCTTGGTGATCCTGAACACACTGGCACAGATCTCAGTGTCTTTTGGGGGAAAAAAAAAATTAAAAAAGGGAATGGCATTTACAAAAAGAGTCAAACCCTGGTGATTACTAGACATCAACAGTCTACAGCAGTGGTCTCTGTCCTTTTTGGCACCAGGGACCAATTTCGCAGAAGACAGTTTTTCCAAGGGGTGGGTAGGGAAGTATAGTTTGGGGATGATTCAAGCATAGTACATTTATTGTGCACTTTATTTCTTATCTAATGCCACCACTGATCTGACAGCAGGTACCGGTCTGTGGCCTGGAGGTTGGGAACCCCTGGTCTACAGACTGCCATTCATTCAGGGGGATTTTCTAGGGTGGGGAGCAGGGGAAGGAAGGATGCTGCTCATTCTATAGCTCTTCATTGCTGATGTTAACCCGCATGGCTTTTTTTACTTCATTGCAGTTAAATCATTAATAATCATGAAGAGTTTATAAACTCTGGATTTAATCTTCATTAATATATAAAACTCAGAGAGTGATGTCCTTTGAATATAAATAGACCATTTCTCCCCTGTATACTGAAAACTGCCTTTCTCCCTTTTGGTTTCTGGGATCCCCTTAACTCTGAGAAGGGTGTGCCCCAGCATGATTTGGATCAGAGAACTTCAGGAACTGTTTTGTGACTTCGGACCCCATCTGTGTTTTGTGGGCTGGCCAAAGTTTATCACACAATGTCCACTCCAGGAATGTGCCCTAGTTGCTCAGCCTCTGGGGGGCAGAGGAAACGGAGTAGTGTTTGTGGGAAGCTTAGAAGAGATGCGTTTTCCTTTGAATTTCTATAGTGAGTAAAGTGATCTGGTTTCAAATGAGCGCTGGTAGGTTATGTAGGCTACTTACTACTTCCTTTGGAAACAAGACAAATTCAGATCCTTCTGCTGTTTTGGGGCACTGAAGGCAAGCCAGCTGGACCCTAGGGGCTGGGGCAGGCCAGCTCCCTACAGCCCAGTGCCTCTGGAGGGAGCGGGGGCAGGAGAGGACCTAACAGGGTTTGAGGACCTTCTCGGAACCTGGACCCACACTAGGTGATCCCTCCAGGTTCCTCATCCTTCTTTCCCAGAGTCCTGTGAGAGAAGCCTGCCCACTTTGATTTTTTTCAAATGAGAAAACTGAGATAGCCCAGGATTACACCACCCATAAGGAATATAAACTGGCAGAATCGGAGCCCTTGTCCTCCGTGTGTTCCCTCCCTCATAGGTGTTCTCATTAAAATCATTTAGCTCTGATTCACAAGGAATTTTTGACCCATCTCAGCCAGATCTGTAATTGCTAAATCATCATGTATGCACCCAGATCATCAAGAATTTGAGCTAAAGCACTCTTTTCCAAAGTATGGTCCGTGGACCACACACCTTGAAATCTCATAGGGCCTTTGCTGAAAATGCTGATTCCTGGGCCCTGCCTCTAATCAACTAGATTTCATGTTTTGAGGGTGGGGCCCAGGTATAAGCACCATGGGAATTTCTGTGGTACCCCAAATTTGAGAGCTCTTGGGTACAATCTCTTCATAGAACTCTAGTAGAAAAATGTCTTGGGAAGAGGAATGGCTAAACCAGTATGTCTGCAGCAACGAGTCTGTGAATTCTGCCTGAAGAGTGTCTGGTTCTAGCTCCTCATTCCTCTCAAAAGGAGACTGTGGTTTAGAAAATGTAAGTAATGGTTAAAATAAATTCTCCTGGCTTCTTTGCAGTAAAGCAGAGATGAGGACCAGTTCTTCTTTTACCACACTGTAGTGTGCTGTCTCCAGCCTTTTAAAAATCAGCTAATCAAGGAAACTTGGATCCATTTCAATCCTTTCAGTGACCCTACACTCCACATAAAAGATGAGTCCTGGGAGAACAACCATTCTGATTCACACTCATTTGAATGTTGAAAAAAACAGTGCATTTCTTCAGAGTTCTCTGTAGGAGGTGGAAAGATTCAATAAGCTAGCTAAAAAGGTTTCCATCTCTCTCTCACACACACCACCACCACCACCACCACCACCAAACAGCCTGGGTCTGTCACAACATGAGAGGTGGCGACTGGCAAGCATCCATAGCTAGGCAAGATTTTCATGGATTTTTCAGTAGTTGCAGGTGATTTCTTCAACTATCTATTAAAACAGTTCTAAAAAGATCAAGCTGGAATTTCACTGTGGCCTCGAAAGGAAGAAGATTGGCGTTTCTGGGATTCATATGCATATTTTAATATGAGGCATTTCACCTATGTCACAGGGAAGGTCTCACATGATGGCTGACGTTTTTAGTTTGTGGGACTGAACACATGGATTGCCAGACAATAACTGGACAAACAAAAAGGTGGAAGAGATTGCTTTGGAAAACTAGTCAATTCAGTTAAGAAACACCTCTCTGCGTACAATTTGCTTGTTAGTTCTCAGAGAGTAATGCAAAAGATACTTCTTGGGTGGGGTTCCTTGGGAGGAGACCAAATCCTGCTTGTTCCCATTTACACTTTGGATTCCAAATCATGGGGCTTCTAGAAAGCTTGAACCCTGACCCAAGGCCTTCCATTGGGGCTGACTTGTTTTGTTCCCTAATTATTTCATCTGTAAGTATCTTCCCAGTAAAGATGGTAAACATTTTTGGACCAGATCTGCGTTTTGCATTTTCCTCCTTTCTTTAAACACCATCATGGGGTATAGTGCCTATCTTTACTTAATAAGAGATATATATTTATTCTTTCCACATAATACTGTTGAGTGCCTTCTGTGCTCAACATTATAGTGACGCTCCATCCAGTTTACTGAACACAGCTGTACACAGTAGGTAGGTTATAGTCAAATATTTATTGCTTTAGGTAAGGCAGAATGGGTTGTGTTTAATTAAAAGCGTGTGTTTTGGAGAGGCAGGTTGCATTTGAACTCCAGCAATGACGCTTATTGCCCCTTGCTATCATCTTGGAAGATTGCTTAATACCGCTCTGCCTCAGTTTACTCTTCTGTGAGTTAATAGTAGCTCTCAGTAATGTTTTTGAAGATTAAGTAGCAGACTGCATCAGTAGGTGCTCAGTAAGTGACAAGTGCAATGGCTGTTATTATTGTTGGCAAGAACCATAACAATGATAGTCATTCTGTTATTGAAGCTATGGCTGTGCTGAATTATCTAAGTGTTTTCCTTATTTGACTTTTTGAACAGCTAGGCTTAATTTCTGGGTTTGGCTTTCCGACTCCCCCCCACCCCCCAATTTGATTTGTTCAGCTCATATCTATATTTTGTGACATTTCCTTTTGATCGTATTACTTCAAATTAACCAAGTTGAAATTTTAAGCATGGAAGCCTGAAGAGGTCTCCTTTTCTGGAAGGATTTTACTTTTTTTAATTTAATGACTGTTGCTTCTTAAGTCATTGGTCTGATGAAAGGGCAGTATTTCTTTGGCGGTTGGCCCAAAGACATAACAATAGGAACTGGTCCCTGAACAGAAATGTGGAGTTTGTGAGTGAAGAGTTGGTCACCCAGACAGCTCTCCTCTCTCAGACATTCAGGTGCATTCTGGGAAAGTTAACTTAATTCAAAACCCTCACCTTGTCAGGGTCACCTTTAAGTGCCAGGCGCAAAGCCGTAATAAGCTTCCTTTCTCATAATTCTTCTTCTCATGATTTTTTCTCAGCTGGATTCTTCAAAGGATTATTTGTAAAGATCTTTATGGGGTGTTATGATTTAATCAGATGTAGCTCGAATTTCCCAAGATGTGTTAATTATCATCGCCACACAAGTGCATCAGAGGAAGCAAAACGTTTTTCATTTGGGCAGGTTGAAGGTTTGTTTAAAATGTACTTAGGGCCATTAGGATCAAATCAAAATACAGTGCATGGTAATTATGCATGAAATAAAAGATTACCTGCTGTTTAACTAGCCAGTTTTCTGATAATATTGCAATAAAGTCTTGAGAGAAAATTGGTTTCCCAATAGCAGTAGAATGCCTTGTTTAAGGGGACAGAGTGAACTGTATTTGATTGAAAAATGAAAAAGAGATAGGGAAAATAAAAATAGATTTTATCATGAACATGATCAGTGGATATTATTTTCAGTCTTAAAGAAAAATTATTGTTTTAGTTATTCCCCTGATCCAAATTGAGAATGATTTGTTTGCATTTAAATAGCAATGGAGTTGTTATATTTCAGATTTGATTAAATAAAGGAAAGAATAAATATCTCATGTAAGAAGGGAAGGCATATGTTAGCCTTAGTATATGATAGTAGTCAAAAACCTGACTTCAGAAATCAGACAAGTTCTCAAGTTGAAACCCAAACCCCAGGCTTACTAGCTACATGGCCTCCACCATATTCCTTAACCTCCCTGACCCTCACTTTCTTTATCAGCAAAATGAGGCTGTTAATATAACACTCTTGTGGTAAAGATTAAATGAGATAATGTAAGTAAAGCACTTAACCAGACATGTTTATTGTGTAGGAGTGATGAATTAATATTAGATGTTGTTATTATCCTATCAGCTAGGGCTATGGCTGATTGAAAATAGTCTGACTAGAAGGGAAAGTTATTTTAAACTTTGGAATTCTGAACACATGTAGTATGTCTAAGGTAGAAATCTCATTCTATGTGTTGGAAATGGATGTTGCTTTGTGGAACTGTGATGGTGAGGATAATATGAAGTTGACAAATATGCTGATATGGAGAATTTTCAGCATCACCCATTGGATCAGTACTTTTTATCTTTTGGAGAGAATTAAATGATGAAATAGACCTGTGTGTGATGATTTGGCTAGGTGATTTCTGCAAAGGTTTTGTTGTCACAGACCTGTCCTTGAAAAGTGAAAAGTGTTAGTCACTCAGTTATGTCCAACTCTGTGCGACCCAATGGACTGTAGCTGACCATCGACTCTATCCATGGAATTCTCCAGGCAAGAATATTGGAGTGGGTTGCCATCCCCTTCTCTAGGGAATCTTCCTGACCCAGGGATTGAACCCAGGTCTCCCACATTGCAGGCAGATTTTTTACAGTCTGAGCCACCAGGGAAGCCCACAGACCTGTCCTTGGCGAAGAAGAAATAATTTTCTTGTTTAATCCTCCAATAAGAAATCTGGACTTTGCCCTTTTGTTCATGATCAGCAAAGTTTCTAGTTACTCCTTGTGAAAGTATCTGTGTGAACAGTTAACACATACTGAGAGTTAAAGATTAACTAGTTACAGAAAGTTCTTTTTTAAAAAAATTCTAAAAAAGTAACTTCTTTTTGGTTATTAGAGAAAAAGTTCAAGAGAGTCACTGGTTAATATTTATTGAGCTGATTACATATCTGGCAGTGTGGTAGCGTTTTCACAGTTTCTGTGTAACTTAATCAAGAATAACTGGAGGGGAAGAGGAAGAAAAAGATTTCTTGTTCATATGAATTAGAAGACTATCCTTTAAGTTCTAAGAGTTGTCTATGGGCTTCTGAATTGCATGATTATCAATCTGAAAGTCCTTGAGACTTTTAAACTGGAAACTTCTGATCTCTGAATGCCAGCATCATTTTTGGTGGTCTTTGGACTGAATTTCCCCTTGTTTTTCATGTATCCATTAAAGAACAGAATAGAGGTAGTGCTTTTCTGCTGAGAGAGTCCTCAAATTGGCAGCACCATTTGGTTCTCAGTTGTTAATTGAACAGTAGCAATCAGCCTGCATGATCTTTAATATTCTCCGGCTGCTTACTGATGCCGAGGACATCAGACATTCTGTAATCCCCTACGAAATCATTCTGTACTCAAGACCAAAGAAAAACAACACATCGTTTGGACCATGTTTTATCTTTATTTTCAAGGTCCAGAGGATATGCTGGTTGTATCTTTCCGCGGTCTTGTTGACTCTCAGACACTCCATATCTCAAGCCCAACATGAAAGGTCTTGAGAGTTAGTTAAGGTAAAATCATTTATTTCTGACTCTTCCTTTTACTTCATTTGTTTATCCAACAAATACTTATTGAATGTCCACTGTGTGCCAGGAGACATTCTTTTAAACACCTGGAGTGAACCAGTGAGTAAAACCAAGATTTCTGTTTGTGTGAAATTTACACAACCCACTCCAGTATTCTTGCCTGGAGAATTCCATGAACAGAGGAGCCTGGCGGGCTACAGTCCATGGGGTCACAAAGAGTCGGACACAACTGAGCGACCAAGCACAGCACAGCATGGCACGCCTGTCGTGAATGGAGGTGGTTGGGATTTTTTAAGGTACCCTTGGCCTCTTGTCATTGCACATGGAAAGAAGAATTAGAAGGCGAAATACTGTGCAAATCTTATTTTGGTGAATTAACACCTATTCCCTCACCTTCCACCGCCTGCCCCAAACTACCATGCGTACACACCTTCCGGGGAGGAGGAAAGGAAAGCAAGATAAGACTTATTGTACATGGCAGTGTTTGCTGTGGTCATACCAAAGGTCTGTTTAACTCAGCCTCCCAGTCTTAATAATTGGCATTTTATAGAATCAGCTTTGACCGTCTCCTTGTTGCCCCCACTGGACAGTTCTTTCTTGGTACCAAAAGTTCTGCCTTCTCCATAAATTCACAGTTATGGTAGTTTTTATTTTCTTTTTCACGTGCAGTACTTTAGAAGCCAATGTGATAGCTGACCTCAGGGGATCCTTATAAAAACTTAGCAGACAAGAATTATAAGCACTTCATTGGAATTCTACTAATTCTGGATTTCAGATCAACTGGGGGGATTGTCTAGACAGAAGCTTATCTTTGCTTTACATTGCTATCTTCAAAGATAACGTAAATTAAAAGGATGGAGGAGAAATATTTAAAGTATATAAGTAAACAAATAATAAAAAGCACTCTAATTCCCCAAAGCAGGCTCTTTGAGAATGCACAATGGTTTGTACTTAAAATTAATATTCCATGTTTCATAGCTTTCACCAGCTTTAATCAGCATAACCATTTCATCAAAATTATTGAGACTTTCATGAAATGAACCTGACTCCCAAGGGGTGAGGCGGGGAGGTTGGTTGCATATAATAAAACTAATTTATATTTAGAGATAAACAGCCACCTACCCCAGACTCTTGGGAATAAAGTAGTTAGCAGTGGCTAAATTTGATTTCCCACATTTACAGAAGCAACACAAGCAGTTTCTGCTTTTCATAGCATAGGTTCCTAGAACGAAGAGTATTCCAAATGGATAATGGCTTAATATAGTCACTCTGTGGCTTGTAGTACCTTCCTCTGTGGTTCTTTCAATTCAGGAAGCCAGTCCTCTGGACAAGACTACCTGGTAAAGAATGAGGAAGAAACAGTGACCAAAACTGACAAATAAGGACTTTTTTGTGGCACTACCTACATGGGCAAGATTTGAGCCAACAGAAAGAAGGAAATGATTACCTTGCTAGTTTTTTCCCCTGTGCACTGATCATTACTAATTAATATCTGAGATCTCACCAAAACAGACTTTGTATCCTTCATTTATGGATGACACCAAGTGGAAAATTTATAGTTTACACAGAAAGTTGGGAGATCCATGTCTAAGACTCCCTTAAGGCTGAGGTAGCAGCTTAGCCCAGCAGATAAAGGCACTAGTCCAGGTACGTCTTGTAGTGAACCTGCAGTTTTTCTTGGATGTACTCCTGAGAAAGATCTAGCAATCCTTCAGATGCAAGACCCATGCTTATCTTCTGTAGCAATACTTGTTCTCAACAGAAGATCACTGAATAATCTCTCTATATGTGACTTTTTAAAATAAGTGCATGCAGGTTACATGTTGGTAAGTAGTTTCCAGTTTGAAAAAACTCATTTTAAAAGCTTTTAGGAATTCACAGGTATAGACTCATAAAATGTCAACTCAGCTCATAATGACTCTTTTGGTACATCCAGATTTCTTTGTGCTGGGTTTGCTTAAATTCACTGTAAATCTTAATTGCAAAGCATAGTCAAGTCAGTGGTTAATGTCAAAGATAACTGTTTATCCTCAGGCTTATATGCTAGGATTTTTTTTTTTCCTCCCTCAATTCCATATGCTCTTTCCTTGACATCTGCTTCAAAATCAAGAAATGCTTTGGACAAGTAAATACCCTGAAATGAAATTTGGTCAAAAGTAAGGGTCGCTTTAGGGCTTCCCGGGTGGCGCTAGCAGTAAAGAACCCGCGTGCTAATGCAGGTAGACATAAGAGACATGAGTTCGATCCCTGGGTTGGGAAGACCCTCTGAAGGAGGGCATGGCAACCCACTCCAGTATTCTTGCTTGGAGAATCCATGGACAGAGGAGCCTGGCGGGCTACAGTCCATAGGGTTGCAAAGAGTGGGACGTGACCAAAGTGACTCGCACGAATGAACCAGAGTCTCTTTAATACCACAGAAAATGGTATTGAGACGATCTCTGCCTGTTTAAAAAAAAGTTTGTGAATGTCAGGCAGCGTCTTGCACCTTCTGGGGTTTTCTCGCTGCTAGAATTAGCAGGATCAGGGCAGGGCATAGAACATCCCAGACAGATTTCACCCTTATGGAATTCTTCCTTGTTATTATTTGAAAAACAAAGGATTCCTTGTAGCCCTTCTGTGCGCTGACACTCGCATAGATTGCCCCAGGACTCTCATAAACAGCAGTATCTAAATGAAATATCTGATTTCACCGCTTCCACATCCTCTATGGGTACAGCATTCACGATGCTCATATCACTTCTCCAAGATGGCTGCCTCGGGAGGTCGGTTCCGTCAAAACCAAGCTGTAACTAAGTTATTTTAGTTTTACACACCTGCCTTGATTCACGTTTTTCTCCATTTATTATGCATGGCAAAATTTCCTCACTGCACAGATCCAGGTACTCATGATGATGTACGAAAGACCTCAAACTCTTTGCTACGATTCATTCTTTTCTCTCATTTCCTCTCTATCTCTTCTCCGTTGAGTGCCTCTAAGATGAGATGGTGGTGGTGGTGAATAATTTGTGTTGGGTCTAGGTGAGTAAAACCTGGAAGGGTCCATTAGGTTTGGAGCTTTTGGTAAGTTTTTGAAGAAAGTAAAGGCGGAGTGGGGGGTAAAATGTTGGGGGGTGCATTTAGATTACTTGTACAAAATAGCTTTTGCTATGAAAAACGTACATTTTATTCAATTTGCTGATTAATCCATAGCTTACATTTTATATTTTATCTTGTGTTATACATTCTCATTGTGCAAAGTCTGATGTTCTAACGAATGGGCTAACAACTAACAACGAAAGGTCCTAACAACCCTGTGTGGTCAGGTAGAAGCTTTTGAGATGCTGAGTAACTTAACCATGGTTATAGAGAAAGTGAGTCACTAAACTGGGCTTTGGGGCACAGGTGAAATAGGAACTTAGACATTCAGCCTTCTTCAGTGTGTATTGCTCACCTCTAACACTGGGCTCTGGGGCCTGACTCAGGGTGTTTGGACAGTTGTATTATGAAGAAACATTGTGATGCATTCATTGTGAGCGTGGGTTCTGGAAGTGAACACACAGGGGTTCAATCTCATTCTTTTCCTTACTCTTTGTGACCTCTAAGGTTCTCACCTGTGAAATAGAGATAAAGCATCATTGTCACAAGGGCGGTTGGAAGGTTAAGAAAGATAGTGGCAAGTGTTTATGTAGCATTTATATCCATAGGTGATGATGATGACAGTGGTGAAGACATGAGGATGGTGTAGATAACTGACTTGGTTATATTACCCTCTCCCTGTGTAGAGGCTTTCCTGGTGGCTTAGACAGTAAAGAATCTGCCTGTAATGCAGGAGACCTGGGTTCCATCCCTGGGTTGGGAAGATCCCCTGGAGTAGGAAATGGTGACCCACTCCAGTATTCTTGCCTGGGAAATCCTATGGACAGATGAACCTGGCAGGCTATAGTCCATGGGGTTGCAAAGAGTTAGACAGGACTGAGTGACTAAGCAGGCACTCTCCCTATGTAGGGCCCCTCTCCCTAATAAGCCCCTTTCCCCATTGCTATAGCTTGAGGGCACATCTGGTGAGGAATGCTAAGGTAGCAAAAGCACAAAGAATGAAACATCTTTGTGGGGAGCTTAAAGCAGAGCAGAGTGGTAGATGCTCAATGCACAAGGCAGCGAAGGGTGGTGGTGAGACCAGGAAAGGACGCAGGTGCCTGGGGAGGGCTGGCTTGTGTACCACGAGAGTTCTGTGTTTCCTCCAGAAAAGTGGCCTGTCCCTTGATGGCTTTTCCCAGTGAGAGAACCTTTCCTAGGCACAAGCCTGTCCGCAGTCGTTCTCATGCCCACACTCCAGGCACAACCTGTTTTCTAGGTGCAAAGAGGTGCTAGTTGAAGGAGGTGTCTAACATTAGAGGTCCTCAGAGTTACCCGGGGGCCCTCTGGCTGATGGGCCCCTGCCTTAGAACTAGATCTTTGATAAAAGGCAGTAGTGGGGTAACCAGGGAGTCTAGGTAAACTCACCCTGCTTCTGGTTTGCGGTGGCTTCAGAGAAGAGACTTCCACATGAACTAAAATGAGGATATTTAATTGAAAAGCCAGAGGTAGTGAGTGCAAGACCCGTGGAAGGAGATGAATGGTGTATTTAGGAAAAAAAAACAAAAACAGGAAAACAGCTCTTTGTGTCTATTTTTAACTGAATAAACTCCAATAAATTGCTGACTTTTGACTGAACAAATTAAAAGTGTTCAGTTCTACTTGCAGGAACTAAAACTAGAGCCTGTGGGTACATAGTTAAATGCTCATGAATATTTGCTATGAACTCCAGTGAAGATTACTGTGTTGCTCTAATATTTTCAGTTTCAGTTCATTCACTCAGACGTGTCCAACTCTGTGACCCCATGGTCTGCAGCACACCAGGCTTCCCTGTCCATCACCAACTCCCGCAGCTTGCTCAAATTCATGTCCATCGAGTCGTTGATGCCATCCAACCATCTCCTCTGTCGCCCCCTTTTCCTCCCACCTTCAATCTTTTCCAGCATCAGGGTCTTTTCCAGTGAGTCGGTTCTTCGCATCAGGTGGCCAAAGTATTGGGAGTTTCAGCTTCAGCATCAGTCCTTTCAGTGACTGTTCAGGACTGATTTCTTCAGGAATTTTAGTTTAGTTTATTTTTATTGTTTTTTTTTTTAAATTTGGAAAGTAGGTAAGCAGTCTAATAATTACATTAGAATTAGTGATTTAAATAGAAGGAAATATGAGTGGTTAGTCTATATGTGATTCACAAACTATTTTGATGACCAAGTTCTGTTTTGGTTTATGAGTAGATTTGGTGTCAGTGTTTCTCAATTATCCAATGATGGGGTAGGCTGGGCGGTGGTTTGTGTTTAATTCAAGTGCTCAGTTGGTAAAGAATCTGCCTGCAATGCAGGAGACCCCTGTTCGATCTCTGGGTTGGGAAGATCCCCTGGAGAAAGGAACAGCTACCCACTCCAGCATTCTGGCCTAGAGAATTTTATAGACCGTGGGGTCACAAAGAGTCAGACATGACTGAGAGACTTTCACAAGTGAGAAGCACACACTCCAAAGCAGGCTTGATTCTTTTGGAAAGTCAAGTTCTTTGCAGGAGGTTTAGGGTTGTATATAGAACTGTGATGGCATCTCTGGATTGCACGTCCTGAACCCTGTCACACATCCCAGTACTGCTGCTCACTTTCCTCCACTCCTTCTGTGTACTTGGAAAGCTGGATGTTTTCCTATGAGACGGGGTATTGCTTACAAAGAACTTTTCACTTGAGAGAAGACTTGAGGGACTTCCCCTCTGCTTTAACATAGTCCCCATTTCAGTAAGTCTCTAAACCTTTGAAAATGAAATGTATCTGTTAAGAAGACTTGTTACCAGGAACTCTTGAGGGTAGAGGTTGGTTTTGTTAAAGGAATTAGAAGCTGCTGCCTTCTCCCTTCTTCAAAATACCCACTGAGTTCCACATTTACTAGTCCTCTTATTTTTAGAATGAGCTGGCTGTAATAGTCGGTTAAGACAAGATCGTTTCAGGCGTTATTCTAAGAAAGCCTATCTCAACAGAAACGTAGTTAAGTGTCTTGAACTGCACAGATATGCTTTCAATGTTGAGCTGGGAATGAGTATTTGTATCTTTTTTACAGAATGAACAAAGGAAAAGGGAAAGAACGAACTTTTTAAACTCCCTGTACCCCATAACCTCCAATAAAAATTTAAAAAGTAGTACAAATATTCTCGAATTTCTTGAAATTCAGTACTGCACCATTAAAACGTCTCTGAGTGTATAAGCAAGACAAAGTTTTGCTGTCTTAAAGATTTACCTGAGGGGACTTTGAGGAGAATGCATTTCTATAACGCCCCACGCCTCACCCCTAAACACAGATGCAAACACCTGTCTTGGTCAAATCCCTGGTCCTTTTCAGATAAGACTGGGATCGCGCAGGCAAGAGTTGGACCATAAAGAAGGCTGAGCGCCAAAGAATTGATGCTTTCGAACTGTGGCGCTGGAGAAGACTCTTGAGTGTCCCTTTAACAGCAAGGAGATCAAACCAGTCAATCCTAAAGGAAATCAACTCTGAATATTAATTGGAAGGATTGATGCTGAAGCTGAAGTTCCAATACTTTGGCCACCTCATGCGAGAAGCTGACTCATGGGAAAAGACCCTGGTGCTGGGAAAGATCGAAGGCAGGAAGAGAAGAGAGTGAGAGAGGATGCACTGGTTGGATGGCATCGCCAACTCAGTGAGTTTGAGCAAGCTCCGGGAGATGGTGAAGGACAAGGAAGCCTTGTGTGCTGCAATTCAGTGGGATCGCAGAGTCGGACACACCTTAGCAGCTGAACAACAGGGTGCAATTTTGTGCTCACATGGAGTCCTGGTTAAAACATTGTGTGGGGCTTACTAAGAACTTGTTTCAGTATGATTCTGGATTATTCATTCTACCACTTTGGTAATAGTCCATACCAGAGTCACCAATTGGTAGAAGTATGCTGGATCTCTGATCTTCTGGGGGTGGAAACACAGGCCAAGTGAGTGGAAGTGACTTCTGCAGAGCAAGACCAAGCTTGTGCCAGGGGCTTCTTATTTCCTATTTCAAGGTTCAAGGTCTGTCTCCCATTTAAGGATCCCCCAGCAAAGGACCTGCAGCTGCAGAATCACAGCCTTTCTGTTCTGGGCAGAGAGCAGCACAAACTCATTGACACCGAAGGAATTACTGGCTGTTTATCAGAGCCCCTGGCGTCAATTTAATTTAGTGGCACTATGTTGCTGGTTGAAGGGTTTGCAACTTTTTCACAAGTAATGGATTTAACCAATTCCTCTGCTTTTATCCTGGCGCTTAGCAGTCTTCAGAAAACATCAGCAGTAATGAGATGATGCAGACTACTCTTAAGGCACACACGCCTGGCATCTTCCGCTCGTCTCTTTGCTACACCCTGAGCTTCTAAGACTCTTCACCTTGGTCGGAGTATAACTCTTTGTGACTATTAACATAGTGTTGTCGCCGAGACACAAAGCAGGGAGAACCACTTTTCCAGAACTTGTCAAGTGGTTCAAGTTAAAAAGCAAATAGTGATTGTGTTGTTAGAGCCCAAGAAAAGTGAAACAGTGTGTTTCAAACTTGCCACTTCCTCTGCATGGTTGTAAATTGCCCTTGTCGTAGGTTTGAATTTGGTGACCAGTTTCCAGTTCTCAGCCAGTGGTGCCCACTGGGAAGCCCTGTCCTGTGAGTCCACTCTTCAGTGTATTTCTCCCCTGATCCTCCCCTTTCTCTCTTCTTTTCTGCTGTGCATATGTATATTGATGCCCATTGGTAGGGAAACCTAGCTTGGAATGCCATTGCCTCCCACTTTAGAATCTTAAGGTGAGAAAGCAAAGGTAGCTCTTTTCTCTGTTTTAAAATACTTCCTTGCAGTCCTTCCTGCCTGCTTATGGGATTGTAGTTGCGGTCTTTCAGCAGTAGTAAGGAAATACTATTTTTACTCTCTGTTTTGCTATTTAAAAAAAATATCCATGCTTGTCATTTTGGGACCTTTTTCTGTAGCATCATTATTTATTAATAACCACACTTAAAAGAGATGCAGGGAGTTCAGATGATCTGTAAACAGCAGCTGTTTTAACATTACTATGATGTACTTTTGAATTCGTTGCTTTTGTGGCTGTTATTTTAGGATTCTGTCTTCTCTGAGTATTATTGATTATATATAGTAAGCGGACTGGCTGTGTCCGGGGTACCCTCCGGTTGGGTTGTGGTTCTAGGGCAGGCTGGTTTGGGCAGTGGTATGCTATTGGCAGCACATTTCTTTCCATGATTCCCAGATGCAGGGAGTTGGCAGAATGGTGATGGAGTCTTGAATTATTAATATAACCTCAATGAGCTCTGTGGTGGGGTTTAAAGTAAGGCTTCAGATTCAGGCTTGGGTTTGACCTGCTGGTCTATTCTTGTCTGTATCGTTAGGCAAAGATGGCTGTTAATCTCCCTAACAAGGACTACAGTGATGGGGGCTTTTGACTTGGTTCATTCCTGACTCAGGCACATGGGTAGGATTGTAGGTACTTGACGCCTTTCCACGTTGCTGTCTCTGCACACCTGTGTTGGTCACAAGTTGACTCTCATTACATCAGGACAAGGCAACTTCTAGAAGTTTCCTCCTTGGGTCACCTCTCAGGAGCAAGAATGTTCCTGGAGCCCCTTAATGGACTCTGTCTCAGCTTCCCACACTGGAGGGAGGGCAGAGACGAAATACCATGGGAGCTGGGAGCTGCATTCTGAGGGGAATCGGAGCTGGAGTGGGGCTAGTCTTCCCCTGAAGCAAATGGCCTGGGGAAGAGAGTAGATACACAATGAGGAGTCTGCTAAAAAAGGGGATGGAGACCAGAAATGGATGTTGTGGGGACAGGGAAGAAGCTGGCCTCAGCCTCAGTTTCCTCTGTTGTGAAATGAGGACAACAGTAGTACTTAATGGAATTATTGTGAGAATTCAGGGCTTCCCCCATGGCTCAGCAGGTGAGGAATCCACCTGCAGTGCAGGAGACACAGGAGACGCAGGTTCAATCCCTGGGTTCATGTCCACCTCTTCTGCAGGAGGGCATGGCAACCCACTCCAGTGTTCTTGCCAGAAAAATTCCATGGACAGAGGAGCCTGGGGATGGAGGGAGGCTACAGTCCAAGGGGTTGCAGAGAGGCCAATGTGAGTGAGCGACTAAACACAGTGTTGTTAGAATCACATGAGTTAATTCTCTAAAACAACAGTCCCCAGTGTTTTTTGGCATCAGGGACAGGTTTCATAGAAGACAGTTTTTCCATGGACCAGTGCAGGGTGGTGGTGGGTGATGGTTTCTGGATGATTCAAGCACATATATTTATTGTGTGCTTTATTTCTTATCTAATGCCTCTGCTGACCTGACGGGCGATACTAGTCCACAATCTGGAGGCCGGGGAATTTTGCTCTAAAGCACCTAAGAGAAGTCCACTCACATAATGAATGTTCAGTATGTGGTAGCTGTGATTATTGCAGTAATGCAAGCATTACAGTCCATTGGTAGTGTAATACATGTTAAATTTAAAACCGATGATAAAAAAGTGGAGAGAATGACCCACTATATGGCTGCATAACTAACTACAGTCCAAACTGGAAGCAGAGGCATCCTTTGTCTGCTTCACTTGGGTCTGTTCATTTGTCACATTGAACCTGAACATTTGAGGCTTTCAGGATCCACTGTCAGCAGAAGTATGGGCCACCAGATAGATTCCATCTGGGAGGACCTAGAGAGAGCAGGCCCCTGAGTATGCAGGTCATTGATTAGGCTGTAAGCTTGTTTGGGATTTACAGCACTGGAGAACACCTTTCACAGAATAATGGGAGCAGAATGATCATTTCTCCCCGTAATCTGGGGTCACAGGCCCCATTTTGCTAGCTACATAGTTTTATGAGGATGGTTTAAAGCAGTGATACATGTATTTGTATTGCTGGATGAAATGACAGCTGTGGGGCCAGCTGGGTTAGAACTCAAAATAAGATCATAGTCTAACAGATCCTCGGAGGTCCTGGGAAACAGGAGGGAATTGTTAATTTGGGACACAGTGGGGAAAGTGAGTGACAAGAAGAGAGACAGATTAATTAAAATACACTCATCCTTGCCAGAATTTAAAGTGATTACATCTCTTGTTTTCTAACTGCATTATATTCAGTCATTTACTAAATATGGCTTGTAATACATCAGCCGATGGATAACCTTTATATTACTGTAAAATTGATGAACCTCTTTGGAGCACCCAAATCCATCTTTGGTGGCTTACCTCATTTCAGCCAATGCAGAATTGAAATGAGGGGTAAAGATTCTAAGATTTTATTCTAGAGTGTCTTCTCACCCACATGTTTTTGAGTGTTGATTTTTTGTTTTCCCGTTAAATTATAAATTCCTTTAAGGAACTCTGTCAAACTCATCCTCTATTCCTGCTCTTTAACGGAGTATCTGGAATGAAGTATTTATTCTGTAAATGTTTGCTGAGTAGGTGTTGAAGGTGTGAACCAACAGCATTGTAAAGGTAATATGACACTAATTTTGTATTCAAATAACATTTTGGTATCTCATGCTTTATAATGTATATAACTAATGCGAATGCTACTTCATGAAGATGTGTGATAATGGGCATTTTTTCTTTAAAGATTAAGATTGACTTATGAGGGATATTTGTTCTAGGATGATCACCAAATACGCTTCATCAGAAGCCATTAGGAATCCCATTTTTATGTGTGCTTGGTCGCTCGGTTGTGTCTGACTCTTTGCGACCCATGGGCTGTATGTAGCCTACTAGGCTCCTCTGTCCATGGGGATTCTCCAGGCAAAAATACTGGAGTGAGTTGCCACGCCCTTCTCCAGGGGATGTTCCCAATGGAGGAATCGAACCCAGGTCTCCCACATTGCAGGCAGATTCTTTACTGTCTGAGCCACCACGGAAGCCCCCCCATATTTATGAGTTCAAATAATTAAACTAATAATTTCTGATGTTGATTCAGTTTACTTTTATCTTGGATGAGATCCAAACCATCTAGATCAGGGGTCAGCAAGCTTTATTCTTTATGAAGCCATGTGGCAAATATTCTTGGTCTTGTGGTCCATATGGTCTCCGTCATAACTATTCAGTTCTGCCCTTGTAGCAGGAAAGTAGCCACAAATAATACTTAAAAGAAGAAGTGTGGCTATGTTCCCCCAAATTATTTATGAACACTCAAAATTGAATTTCATATATTCTTCTTTGATTTTTTTCCCCCAACCATTAAAATATGTGAAAATTATTCTTAGCTTGCAGGCCGTCCCAAAACAGGCCCTGGATTGTAATTGGGAGATCTCTTGAGTAGCGCATCTACTCAGTGCGCTGTCACAGAGGAAGTGGTCTGCATAAAGAGCATAAATTGGAGAAATCAGTAGGAGGCAGAATGGCTTGTGTGCTTCCATTTGCACATACGTCTCTTACAGTCATAATTCCACTGTGTTTTGCTACATGTCTTTTTTCCATGGGCAATAGGTGTTCCTTATGAGGGCAGAATCCTGGCCCATTCTTCTCCATATTCCAAGGGTCTAGTGTCTGTGAATGAATGAACGAAAGAATAAAAGCATCAATCCAATGTACATGTCACAGTAGGTGCTAGGTTACTGAATAACAAAGGATGAAATTTCCTTTGAGAAAAACACAAAAACCAGAGGCCCACAGCATTGCTATCAGTTTGCCTACAGACACTGAACATTATAATTGGGCTTTGTATAACACATGGAAGAGTAACTAGCATGGGAGGGCTGTGTAAGGAGTGTGTTAGTCGCTCAGTTGTGTCTGACTCTTTTATGAGCCCATGGACTGTAGCCCGCTAGGCTCCTCTGTCCATGGAATTCTCCAGGCAAGAATACTGGAGTGGATTGCCGTGCTCTCCAGGGGATTTTCCCTACCCAGGGATCAAACCCAGGTCTCCTGCATTGTAGGCAGATTCTTTACCGTCTGAGCCACTGAGGAAACCCTGTGTAAGGAGGGAAACTTGCGAATCATTCAGAAAGATTTCCATTCCCGTGGACTCCGGGTTGCCGAGGCATTTTGGTTCTTCCCTTAAAATGATCAGTCATCAATGATACTCTAAAATGTTACCTCTTCTTCGGCTTTATGTGTTTACAGAGGGACTGCTTAACCCTCAGGAAAGGTTTGCATAAGGAAATGATCTCAAATAAGGTTAGATTTTTTTTTTTAACTAGGACCCATCTTCTTATGTATATTGCTACCATTATTTCTGATGTTGATTTAATTGATCTTTAATTTGTTGTTGTTGTTATTCAGTCACTCAGCTGTGTCTTACTCTCTGCGAACCCATGGACTGCAGCATGCCCGGTTTCCCTATCCTTCACAATCTCCCGGAGCTTGCTCAGACTCATGTCCATTGAGTCAGTGATGCTATCCAACCATCTCTTCCTCTGTTGTCCCCTTCTCCTCCCGCCTTCAATCTTTCCCAGCATCAGGGTCTTTTCCAATGAGTCGTCTCCCCCAAAATACAACTGTCCCCTTAGTTTAAAAGTAAAGAAACCCATGTTTTTTTAATCTTTCATTTTTGTTTCTCCATGGATACAATGTTGTTGTTGTTCACTCAGTTGTGTCCGACTATTTGTGACCCCATGGACTGTAGCACACCGGGCTTCCCTGTCCTTCACCATCTCCCGGAGCTTGCTCAAACTCATGTCCATTGAGTTAGTGATACCATCCAACCATCTCACCCTCTGCCGTCCCCTTCTCCTCAATCGTCTCCCTCAATCTTTCTCTGAATCAGAGTCTTTTCCAATGAATTGACTATTAGCCAGTAAAATCCTCCTATTAAACATATGAGAAAAGGCTGTGCTTAGTCTGATTATGCTCTGGGGTGGTTTCTGCTAAAACAATCAAGGTGAATTTGTGTATTATCTTTGAGCACAATTCATAGACCATCCATTTAATGTTCCAGTATACTGATTTTTTTTTTTTTTTGCCTTTTTGTGTGTCTGTCTTTTATTCCAATTCTTACTCCTGTGTGCTCATGCCTGGTTCTATCAGGTTAAGCTGATGTAAGCTTCAAAGGGACAGTTCAGACTTGACCATGCTGCTGGCACCAGGTAGCTTTGCTCCTATTGTGACCACTTTCGTTTAGCTGTTGTGATATTTTGACAAAGGGAAGGCTTATTGTGACAGAAGCTTGAATAAACAGGAATTGGACTCATACTCCCATTTCCAGGAAAAAATGGGAACAGCAGGTATTATCTGATGTAATTAAAGTGTATTGAACCCTGAACAGAGTCCTCATTGTAAATCCCCATTTGACCCTGACAACCAGCAAGTTTAGAACCAGGGGTGTGAATGACCTGCTGGTTGGAAGCTCTGTGGCCTCTCTAAGGGCATGTAGAGTGCATGGTGAGCCTGTTACAGTTTTCCTTGGTAGTTTTTAGAAAGATACTTAGATAGCATCCGGTCTTCCCCTCTCTGAACCCCAGTTACCTTGTCTACAAAGTGGATATAATTTTATCTCCCATTGGGATTGATGTTGGCTGTGCTTAGCAGAAGCATTTTAAGTAAAGTGCTTAGCACAGTTTCTCAGATTAGCAGACCCTCAAGTGACTGTTTTTTAAACAGTCGCTTTTAGACTTTTCTTTTTCTAAACATCCCCCAAAAGTCTGAATTAGTAAAAGAATTCTTTCTTTCTTGGTTGAAATCTTTACCATATAATCTAGTTTGTTTTATATTATTGGGGACTTTCTATGGTGTTATAACTCATGTATGAAATAGTTAAACTCAAATCTCAATCAATTTATTTTGTAGTTTTTTCCCACAAATAATTAATAAGCAAGCCTCAGAGAGTAGCTTCCAGATGTTCAGATTTTCCTACCTTGATACTTGTGTCAGTCATATATATATGTGTGTGTGTGTGTGTGTGTGTGTGTGTGTGTGTGTGTGTATAAAGTATGTGTGTATCAATTATTCATATAAATGTGTATGTATATATTGGGTTGGCCAAAAGTTCATTCGCATTTTCCCATAACCTGCTATGGAAAAACCCAAATGAACTTTTTAGCCAACCCAATGTATGTATGTGTGTGTGTGAGTGTGTATATAAAATACATATGTATAATTTAAAAAGCAGATACTGACATTAGATTTACCTGCAGAATTATGAATATGTCAGCTGTCTCTTTGGGTCACTGATTTTTCTAATGCTTTCAAATATGTCTAGAACTATAAGTGTGTAGACTTATGATGGATCCTTTGACTTCAAACAGGTGTTTGTTGTTCAACTTAAATATTATTCAGCCAGGTCCACTGCCTTCTCTTTTACTCAGATTAATTTTCTCTTTCTTCTGAGGATGGTCTTATATACAAACTGCCAACATATTGAAGATAATATGAATTGGGAAATTGATTGGGAATTTGCAGAACCATCTGGTTCTGGGTGAGAATGAGAATTTTGGATCTTTATCTCCTAAGGATACATAAACCTATCTCTTAAACACTCAACAAAAAATATTAGCATCGTTAGACAACATTTAAAATTCAGGTGTATCCACCCTTCCACTTCCAAATTGGAGTAGAGTTGTCTTCCACTGGGGAATAATTTGTCTCTATTAATTGAGAACAAACATGCATGGGTGTTTTAATTACACAGTAAATTAGGAGAATTTAAGATGCAGAATATGTGGGAGCCAAGAATTCAAAACCAGCAACTCAAAAACCAAAGTAGATTAAACAAGGAAAACATCTTGGCATACGAGTGCAAGCAGGTCTCAAGATAAAGAAGGGAGAAAAGCAAGATCAAGACCAATTATTTGGGTTTTACTAAAGCTCCTTTCAAGCGGAATGATTCTGTCTTATGGTTATAAGTTGTTGCTGGCTGGACAGGGCAGATGGAAGAAAACATATTCTTCATAGGGTTCCTTCAAAATGTCTGTCTTTGAGTGGCCCTTCTATGCATTCAGTGAAGAATAACTATTGAAGATGTCTTACATGAATTTGAGTATTAGAGAAGTATTCAGTCTATGTCCAAGGAACCCTGAGAGTATATGCAAAATCATATGATTATGAGCTTCTGTGAGGAAAGAATCTAGAACTTTCCGTAGATTCTCAGTGGAGTCCTCGATCCTAAAATGTATGAGGAATCAGAGCTGCTTGAGTGACGTGGACTTGTGTTGACTTTGTTCTCTGTCATTTGACCAGAGTTGTCTTCTTGTAAACTCTTAACAGCTTCTGATTTTGTTGTTGTTGATCATTCTCTAACTTGTGTCCAACTCTTTGTGACCCTGTGGACTGCAGCATGCCTCGCTCCTCTGTCCTCCACGATCACCCAGAATTTGCTCAAATTTGTGTCCATTGAGTCGGTGATACTACCTAACCATCTAATCACCTGCTGTCCCCTTCTCCTTTTGCCTTTAATCTTTACCAGTATCTGATTTTTAGGCAAGGAGAATCAGAATTTTTTTCCCCCTACCCTCCAGAGTGCTTTTAACCAAATTTGGTATTTCCCAGCAAGACCAGCCCATTTGTCACTAGTTCAGAGCCTCTTTCTCTTTCTCCTGCAATATACATATTTAGATACCACTGTCTATTCTTTTTTTATTAAAAAAGAAAATTGCCTGAGCATCTGCTTGTTGGTTGTGAGCCACCTTAAATCCTTTCTGGAAGCAGGCTGGATGTGATAAAACACACGCCTCCCTGAGATCTCAGAGTGCTGGTTGATTGATTACAGGGCGAGGGAGACAGAGGATGTAGGTAGTTCCTCAACCATCGTGAGAGACAGAAAACAGCTTCCAATGGTATGTTCTACTGATGGCGACTGGGAAGAGCCCTCTTCAAACGAGAGGACAGGGAGGGAGAATTGACCTCTGAAGTAGAACTGAGATAATTTCTGCCTTCCTAGCACAACTGAGGCTAATTACTCGATAATTACTTGTTTTTATGCTTCCAATAGGGGCTGTGTTCTTGCTGGTTTGTCTTGGTTCCCCCAATGGACTTTTGAGCTCCTAAAAAATGAGGATGCTCACTCTTTTTCTGTTGAGCATGATGTTTCTTTGGGCAGTGCTTCTCACATAGCTGGCAAAATGCGATTAAAGTTAATGATCAAGATACTGACTCTTTGGGAACCTAATGCTGCTTCACGGAGGATGTTGAAAATATCATGAGGGGATTTGTGGTAAAATGTGTCATCACGTTCCAGAAAGTTTCAGAACTTAGTGATAATTTGTGCTTTCCCAACACAAGTGACTATGCTAGCACTCAAGAGCTATGCTCCCTTCTAAACAGAGGGGATCAAATTTAATTCAGAGTAGCTGATTTCTGAAAGTTAGAAGACATGGTTGTGTATTTTTTCCTATAAACATTATCTCATAAGATATCTAAAGAAAGAAAAAGGGTGACTCTGGGAAAATGTCAAGGATAATTTATTGTTTAAATCCTGAACTATCTGTGAGATCTTTAGGCCACTGAACACGGAACATTTTACCCTTCCGTCACTGGCATGGAAGTGTATTTACCCATTAAGGGTGGCTTATTTCCTAGTTTATGTGTGTTGTGTGTATATAATCACGTCTGCCTTTTCCTTGCCCTCGCATCCTAAGTGGATTTAATCGCTTATTATAGTCCCTTTAAACAAGACAGGGCAGATCTCTACTTAAAGCTTAGGAGGTTCCTTTATAACAGTGCTTGGCTCAGGCATCTCGTGTGTGTACTTCTTAAAATTACATCCCATTAATGTCCTGAAATTGGCTTCAGAGGCACACATGGTGTCCTCTGTGAGAAGCTCATGAAGCAATGTAGAAGAAGGAAGAAGGAAGCATTGTCAAGGAGGGGCCAGAAGTCAATGCTTTTTTATTCCCCAATATATGTTTCACTTTCCCCAAAGAGGAGGGTGGAAACTCCTTCAGGACTGTGCCAGGTGGCCTAAGGGCCAATGGCAAAGTCCACATGGGAACACGAGATGTTAATAATTAAAAAGCCCTAGCTCTCCCCCTTCCCCTGGATCGATGCCTGATGCTGAGACAAGTTGCAGGCCTGCTCCCAGTCCTCCTGCCAGGGCTCGGCTCTTTTTGTTGACAAAGCTTTTTGTCTGCTTCCCTTATGATCCAAGTTACGTGCTGGCTCCTGTAGGTTGTTCGGGCCCCTGGTTGTGTCTCTGCAGGCTCTGGCCTGTCTGTACCTTCCTCCCGTGTGACCGATCGGCTTCAGACACAGGCCCCAGAGAGTGCTGAGCTCCACACAGCACTTAGGTATGGCATTCCACTGTTTTAGAGTGTTGCATTGCCTTTTACTGGTTCTTACTCAGAACTCTGATGTCAAGTGAAAAAAAAAAAAGTCATTACTTAGGCTTTAATGCCAAAGGGGAAAGAAACAGAGTCAAGTGAAATGTGCCCTGCAAACAAGTCCATATGAAACTGGGCTCCCTCTAAACCCCAACCACACTTTTTAATATTCCATTCCAGTTTCCGCAGACATGGCATGGGAATCTTAAACATCAACAGACACTTGCCAAATATTCTGTGATGCTAGACTCCTATGAGGAGGTCCATCTCGAAGAGGAGGATGGGGTCCCCCAAATCCATTAAACTTGGCCTCCTCTGTCCAAATGGCCTCCAAAGGGAAGCCATGGAGTCCAGTTTGGGAAAGCCACCAGGGTCTCTTGGGGCTAATGTGGAGCTCACAGAGGGAGGGTGATGATTTGATTGAGGAAGTGTGACATGTTACAGATATTGGGACTGCTGGCATCCATTTCTCATTTTGTAAACCTGCTAACCATCTGATCTTAGTTACTTGGCCTCTCCAAGCCTCGGTTTCCTCATCAATAAAGTGATGACGCAAACGGGCTTATCTATTTTAGAGCTCCACCCATAGGCCATATAATATCTTATTGTGACCCCGAGAATGGCTGTATCACTGCTATTTTTGTTGTTGCTCTTATTAAAAAATCAATAGTAATTGTTGTACTTTGAATTTGGGGAGTAGGTTTAAAAATTGAAACCATATCAGTAATAAAAATTGCCTGTTCTTTTAACGGAGCTTCCCCTGGTGGCTCAGACGGTAAAGAGTCTGTTTTTTAAATATGTGTGTTCTTCCTTGGGAGGCATTCCAACCATGATCTGAATTTTTCCAGCTTAACAGTCATTGAGCAGTTCTGTCTTAAAACCTGTCATGTGTGTCATTTCCAAGTAGAGTGTTAGGTGCCCAGTAGCTGTAGTGAGGCAAAGCTGTCATCTGTTTCACTTCTTCACCTTCATCAAGTGGGAAAGAAAGTCAATAGCTCTGAATAGTAGAAAAGAAGTAACTCAGTGCCAGGACCACATACGGCCTCAGGGGCCTTCCACTCCCTGTACCCATTTCATTTCCTATAGTTAAAGGTAGAGTAGTGAAGTAAAGTGAAAGTGAAAGTCACTCAGTCATGTCCGATTCTTTGCAACCCCATGGGACTACAGTCCATGGAATTCTCCAGGCCAGAATACTGGAGTGGGTAGCCATCACCTTCTCCAGGGTGTCTTCCCAACCCAGCGATTGAACCCAGGTCTCTCACATTGCAGGTGGATTCTTTACCAGCTGAACCACAAGGGAAGTCCAAGAATACTGGAGTAGATAGCCTATCCCTTCTCCAGGGGATCTTCCTGACCCAGGAATCGAACCAGGGTTTCCTGCATTGCAGGCAGATTCTTTACCAACTGAGCTATCAGGGAAGGGAGAGTAGGGGGGAGATCAACTAATAGAGGGCTTCCCAGGTGGTGCTAGTGGTAAAGAATCTGCCTGCCAGTGGAGGAGACTCAAGAGACGTGGGTTCGATCCTGGGGTCAGGAAGATTCCCTAGAATAGAAACTGGCAACCCACTGCAGTATTCTTGCCTGGAGAATTCCATGGTCAGAGAAGCCTGTTGGGCTTACAGTCCATGGGTTCGCAAAGAGGTGGACATGACTGAGCTATTGAGTGCAACTAAGAAAAACCACACACCCCCATCTCCCCTGTATCTATTCAGTTCAGATCAGTTGCTCGGTCGTGTTCAACTCTTTGCAACCCCATGGATTGTAGCACCCCAGGCTTCCCTGTCCATCACCAACTCTTGGAGCTTGCTCAAACTCATGTTAGTGAGTCGAGTTGGTGATGCCATCCAACCATCTCATCCTCTGTTATCCCCTTCTCCTGCCTTCAGTCTCTCCCAGCATCAGGGTGTTTTCCAGTGAGTCAGTTCTTCGTATCCGGTGGCCAAAGAATTGGAGCTTCAGCTTCAGCATCAGTCCTTCCAATGAATATTCAGGACTGATTTCCTTTAGGATTGACTGGTTTGATCTCCTTGCAGTCCAAGGGGCTCTCAAGAGTCTTCTCCAACACCACAGTTCAAAAGCATCAATTCTTTGGTGCTCAGCTTTCTTGATAGCCCAACTCTAACTTCTATACATGACTCCTGGAAAAACCATAGTTTTGACTAGACAGACCTTTGTTGGTAAAGTAATGTCTCTGCTTTTTAATATGCTGTCTAGGTTGATCATAGCTTTTCTTCCAAGGAGCAAGTGTCTTTTAATTTTATGGCTGCAGTCACCATCTGCAGTGATTTTGGAGCCTTGTATCTTATCCCTGTGTCTGGTATCTATCCCTCTGGAGCCTTGGATCTATTACATCTCCTTAAATAGAAATTGAGAGAGTGTCTCAGAAATATGATTGGAACTAAGCAGCCTACTGGCTGCTTATATATATAAGTATAATGGGACAGTCAGTATAATGGGAAACAGACAGTGGAGGTGAAGCCATGGAGCTTGGTGAGGTTTGCTGACTAGACCTGCTGGAGTTACAGCATAGCTTACCCTGCAGCCAGAGCAGCAATGACATTAGAAACATGAGGCCTAAAGAACCAGCTGGCTGTTCAAGGAGGTGGGGGTATCACACCCTAGCTACCCAGCTTCTGGCCTGTTTCACTTGGCAAGTTAGAAACAAAATAGGTTATCACACTGGTAATAAATATCAACAGTAAAAACAGAAAGCACTTACCATCATCTTACCTCTCAGATATTCCTGTTGATTGTGACCTGCGTGTCCATATGTGGATACACACACTGTACCTGGACTCATGTACTTTCCTTTTTGTTTTTAAAAATTTATTTAGAATTGGAAGGTACTTGCTTTACAACGTTGTATTGGTTTCTACTGTATAGCAACGTGAATCAGCTCTAAGTATACATGTATTCCCTCTCTCTTGAGCCCTCCTCCCACCCCCACCCTCATCACACCCCTGTAGGTCATCACAGAGCACCGAGCTGAGCTCGCTATGCTGCACAGCAGCTTCCCACTAGCAATTTATTTTATGCATGGTATTGTATGTATGTCAACACTACTCTTTCAGTTTGTCCCACCCTTTCTTTTTCCTGCTGAGTCCACAAGTCTATTCTGTATGTCTGCATCTCTATTCCTGCCCTGCACATAGGTTCATCATTGTGTACTTTATTTTGCAAGAATATCATCTCTGCTTTCTCTTTTTTACCTGATAGTCTACCATAGACAGTTTTCCATTCTATTAAATATACCTGTGTAAACTTTCTTTCTGTGTGACTGTTTAGTATTCCTTGGCATAGGTGGACTATAATTTATTGATATAATCACATATGATTTTATCATGATTCTTATGATTATAAGAAACACAGCCATTTCTTTGTGTACCTCCTTGGCTCTTTCTGCACAAAAGACCTCCCATTCCACTTTCTTTCCAGCAGTTTATAAATTTCTACTTACTCCCACCCTTGCTGATATCAGGTAATTACTTTGTGAAAAAAAATTATTGCTCATTTGTTAGGCTGAAAAAGCTCCCTTGCTTTAACTTGTATGTCTGTGATTACTAGTGAGGTTGTAAGTCTTTTCCTATATTTATTGACTGGATGCATTTTTTTTCTTTTGTGAAGGGCCTCCTCATGTTCTTTGCCTAAGTTTCTGTTACTGTGACCCCATCTTATTTTATAAGAACTCTTTTACATATTCAATCTATTTTCTCACTGTTGGTCATAAATCTTGGCAGAATCTTATGATGACAAGGAGCTGATCTTCCAGGAAAGAGAATATTCTGGGTATAGTGATCTTCTGGAAGCAAGAGAAAAAGAAAACCCAAGTACAGCAGATTGCTTGGTTCTTCAGAAATAGGAAGACTTACTTTAGGGGATGTTTAGGGAATCCCAGGTGGTACAGTGGTAAAGAATCCACCTGCAATGCAGGAGACACAAGAGAGGCAGGTTTGATCCCTGGGTCAGGAAAATCCCCTTGAGTAGGAAATGGCAACCCACTCCAGTATTCTTGCCTGGGAAATTCCATGGAAAGAGGAGCCTGGCAGGCTACAGCCCTTGGGCTGCAAAGAGTCAGACATGACTGAGTGAGTGTGAGCATCCTTTCATCCTTTAGGGACTGGTTGCCATAAATAAGGTACATTTCTAGTGAATATTTCAATGTTGCAGTTACATGTACTCAACCAGTGTACTTGAGAGAAGACCAGTTTCTACTTTGGTAATAGATTAAGAGCAATGAAGAATTTTCTGCCTCTACTTTAAATAAAGATGGAATAAGAAAGCTATATCTGCAAACCAGTTACAGTGGCATGGTGGGGTATTCATGGTTTAAATCTGGATGGTTTAGGGCAAAATATCATATATTCATTAAAGATTTAAACAAAACCATTTTTTTAATTGCCTAGATAAATGCTTCCTTACTCCATGCACATTTCACACATTAAAGTGTGAAAATGATATATGGACTGTTTTGTTTGAACATAAATATGTATATCAACTATTGGAAAGAATCCTGTAACTACCAGAGAGTTTCAACCCGATGGACTCATGTTCCGATGATCCGTGGATCCAAGGATGTTCCCATTTTCTCAGGATCATATGACTTCTACATGCCCAGGGCTAGGAGTAGACCCCAAGCCATCTGACTTTTTATCAGCAGAACTTGGTGGATTTGTGAGTGTAGAAATTTGATCATTTACTCATATCAGCCACCCTGCTAGGCTCTGCAGATATAAAAGACATGGGCCGGGTCTGACCTCTGTGCCATTATAGTTTCATAGGTGAGAAAGTTACTGTAACCTGGGAAAGTTACAGTAAATAAGTAAATGCCTCAAGTATCCAGGTGGTGTGATTATGGTCTCTGCACAATGTACAAGGAGGATGAAGAGAAAAGTGTGATTCATTCAGAGTAAAGACTTAATGGAAGGAGGGAAGCTTGAGCTGAGTTTAAAGAGGCCAGGAACTGGGGTTTAAGGGATTAATGTGGCCTCCATGTCAAAATGAATAAGTTGGAATGTTTCAATATCAGTGAGGATAAGGAGGCAGCAGAAGGTGGTGGAAAGATAATGGACTGTGAAAACAGTTTGCCCTGTGTTTGTGTCCTGACTGATTGAACAGCTGATATACTTTCTGTGAGCCTCAGTTGTCCTGTCTGGAAATAGGACGATAATGTGTATTGAATGTGTGGAATGGGGATTGTGGTCTCAGCACAGTGCCTGGTGGAGTAAATGGCAGAGAGGACTAGTGGGGGTGGCAGCGGTGGCATTCACAGGGTGGGGAGGGCTGAGACTCTCAGCTGCTGTGACCTTTCTTAACCTGTGGCATAAATTGGATGGCATGAGGCTGGACGTTGTGATTTTCACCCTGTCTTTTCATTATAAAATGAGGAGTCCCATGAAGAAAAGAGAGAGTGAGTTTTGCGTGTGAAGCCTTCTGAAGGACCCATTCTGGAAGAGCCGAGGATTTGGTACAAGGGTGTGAAATGGAAACAGACCGCTTCTGTGCCAGCCCTCTTAGGAGGTCGGTGTGGGGTTTGGGCTGAAAAAGGTGCATTTACCCTCAGCCCTCTCTGCACCAAGTGTGGCGAAGGCCTTAGGTTACTGCCACCCTAGTTACTAGTGTGCAAGGCTGTTTCCGCAGCTGACCCTGAAGAATCCAACCTGCTTTCCAGCTTGTTGTTGCTCCCCTAGCTCCTGCCTTCCTGGAGTTTTCCCAGATCATCAGTTTTTTTTTTTTTTTTTTTTTTTTTTTTTTCTTTTGAAGTGATGAGCCCGGCCCAAGATCTTTTCTCCCTTCCTTAGTTTATGGTGGCCAAGTTCCCATATTCAAGCTTGGCAAGTTAGACACTGATTGATTTCCTCTGCTTCTCTAAAACTTGCCAGTGGCTTTGTGTTCTGCATAATAGACTTCCTACCATGACATTTAATACTCACCTCTGCATGCTTGCATACTTGGTTGCTACAGTTGTGTCTGACTTTTTGTGACCCCTTTCCGCAAAGCCCTTTGCGACTCTTTGGACTGTAGCCCACCAGGCTCCTCTGCCCATGGGGTTCTCTAGGCAAGACTACTGGAGTGGGTTGCCGTTTCTTCCTCCAAGGGATCTTCCCGACTCAGGGATTGAACCCACGTCTCTTGTGGCTCCTGCATTGGCAGGTGGGTTCTTTACCACTCGAGCTACCTGGTATTCACCTGGACACCCTCTGTATTCATCAGGTATCTATATCCCTGCTCCCCTGGACAGTCTGTCTTCCTCATTTGCTGCCTGCCTACTGTCGTAGGTAGGGTTCTTTGGATGTGGATTCTCATGCAAGTGATTTGCTGAGAGAATATTCGCTATGGAAACCAGTGAAGTCATGAAGGAAGCAGGAGAGGATGGGGCAAGAAGTTGGGTAAAAAGGGCTGTAGGTTCATTGTAGTCATGCCTCAGCCCTGGCTGGCTTCAGACTCATCTCACCTTGAGGCTAGAAGGCTGGGCCTTTGTATCCTGGTATCGATCAGTCATTGGCTGCCCTCTCGGTGGGGGAGGTAACCAGCCAGGATTTCCACTGGAGATGACACTTGTAACCTCAGCTACTAGGGCATTCTCTGGAGACTAGTAGCAGGTACTCACCGCACAGGGAGGACTGTACTGGCCCAGCATAAAGTGAATCTGGTCAGACCACCAAGCTTCAACTGTACCTGCCAATCAAACTCCTACTGATCCTTTAAGACCCAGACATGCCCAATAGCATGTGAAGTCTTCCCCAGTCCAGAAGTCCTCATTCTCAGCTAATGATGTTATCTACCATCTCTGCTTTTTATTTATGCCTCATTATAAGCCTTATCAAGATCCACTTTGTAGCACTGTGGATTGGCTTAATGTGCGGCGCCCTGCTAGACTAATGAGTTTCTCCTTGAAGGCACAGGATGTTTTAATTCACCTTTAAATAGCTACTTCCCAGGCCCCAGGACTGTCCCTCTGTAGCTCTCTAGTAAAGGTTCTCTGAATTGAAATGAGCTGGAACATTCTTCCAGGCTGCTGCGTGCTTTGTCCTCAAGGGGCTTTTCCTCCAAACCTTCCCAGTTTGGGGGTGAGGGTTCTCTTCCAGGAATGCTAGCTCGGCCTATTGTTCTTTGCTCCCCAGAATTCCAGAGCCATGGAGATTTTACAGCCTAATCTAAGCCTTCTGTCTGGACTTGTGTTTTCTTCCTCCAGTCTGCATGCCCCCCCCTCCAACCCAAATGTCACCCGACTTTATCTCCCTAGTGAGCCCAGGCAGGTAGCCTGCTGTTATCTGCTCCCTGCTTGGACTGGGCTCCCTGGGAGATGAAGTTGAAATAAACATCACGTTCTGAATGCCACTCTGGCTGCCACCCAGAATTTGGCAGTTGGTAAATTCCGGCTCGTGTCACTGAATGTCATGGCTCATTGGTCCAACCGTGAAAATTGTTCAGAGGACAGCTGAGACCTCTGTGGCTGACCCAAGAATCCTCTCTAGTGATTGAAAAGGACTACCACCTCGTAGTTTAGTCTAGAACCAGATTCGGAAAGTTGCACTCATAATCCAGGAGTCACGTGAAAACGTTCGTCCTTTCATCCTCTTACTCCACGGTCTTTTCTTCCTGGTGTTCTATTTCTCATGGGCTGGATAGGGGAACAATGAATGAGATGTAGTTTTTGCATTTGAGGAGTTTATAATCCAGGGAAGGAAATGAGATTGAGACACGTGTGTACACAACTTGCAATAATCAGAGGAATTATGAGGTGTGTACTGCAATGAGGGAAGCGTTTAGGGCACTGGGAAAGAGTTTAGTCTCTGAAGTTCACCAGCCCTAGGTCATTTTCCAGCTCTGTTATTATTAGCATTGGGACTTTGCACAAGTAGTTTTAAGTTTCTTGGCTTTACTTTTTTTCATCTGTCAAATGGAAGTAACAATAGCACCCACTTCACAGAATATGGATTTGTATGGATTAAAAAAGATTATCCATGTAAAGTATATAGCCTGGTGGAATTTATAAATATTAGATATCATTGTGAGTATTATCATTGGTGAGACTGATGCTGAAGTTGTAGCTCCAGTACTTTGGCCAGCTGATGGGAAGAACCAACTCATTGGAAAAGACCTTGATGCTGGGAAAGACTGAAGGCAAAAAGAGAAGAGGGTGGCAGAGGATGAGATGGTTAGATAGCATCATTGACTCAACATGAATTTTAGGAAAGTCAGGGAGATAGTGAAGGACAGGGGAGCCTGGGGTGCTGCAATCCTTGGGGTCAGACACAGCTTAGCATCTGAACAACAGCAGCAAACCAGTCTTCTGGAGGGGTTCATAGAATAGGTGGCATTTTAGTGAGGCCTTGAGTTTTTATAGGTAATAGAGGCTTCCAATGGAAAGAAACAGCCTGAAAAAGAAGTGAGGAAATAGTTTATTTGGGAATTAGCAAGTGGTCTGGACTGGGGAGGTACTGATCAATACTTGATGGGTTTCTCTGGGAACTGAAGCTATAAGATAGGTAGAGTCCAGTACCTGGCAGATAATGAGTCCTCAATAAATATTTTCCAAATTTCTCTGATCTGTGTATATTGAGTTACTTTTATTAGCCTTCATTGATATTAAAGGATACAAGTGGACAATAGGTCCAAGTTTATTTAATTGCAACATAAAAATAATTCTGAGCATACCACCTTGAACAGGTAGGGGATTTTCAGAAATTTGGCCTCTCCTGAACTCTGCACTGTCCAGCACACCAGCCATACATAAGTCACATGGGGCCACCGAGCACTCGAAGTGTGGCTGGTTTGGTGAAGAAACTGAGCTTTTAATTTTCTTTAATTTTAATTAATTTACATTTAAGGAGCCCCAGGTGGCCAAGGGCAACCAGACCACATGGCATCACGGTCCAGAAATGATTTTGGAGATCCAGAGGCAGAGTGCACATGTGAAGCCCTGGATTTGGATTGGCGAGGGACAAGGGGATGTTTCCTAGGGAGATTTCTGGTCCTGTCATTCTGGAAAAGAGGACCACTGAACCAGCTGTTTATTTTGATCAGTGTGATTTCAGAGAGTCAGTCTCTGAAATAGGCCGCCTCTGACTAAAGTAAGTAGTGGTTCAATAGAGGGTCTTGAAAATATAAGGCAGATGACTGAATCCCCAGGAAGCAGTTGTCCTAATCAGACTCTGTTAATAAACTATAGACCACAAACCAGTGTGTGTTCCTGTCTTTTCTTTCTCTCTCGATTCAGTGCTCACTCTGGCACAAAGCGCACCACGATTATTTTTCATCGCAGCCTCAGATTTGAAACAAATGGCAGGATGCTCTGAAGCCGCTTGAGTTCAGGGGAAACCTTGCAGCCTTTCTTGCATGGGAACAGCTAATGAGGGAGCCGCTTGGACCACAGCTGGCTCTGTGTGCCGGCTTCTGGCCTCCGGCCCGTTGATTTGCTCACTGGGACGACTACACTTAGGCGGGCCGAGTTGAGCCACAGGGAGGGGGCAGTGTGAAGACGGGCAGGCTTCATAAATCAGGACGATTTAGCGAGATTGTATTTGCATTGACTCTGGGCCAGGGGCCTTCATGCCACGGAGTGTCTGCTCTGGAAGCTGACATTTTAATGATTTGATTAGTTTAGGAAGAATATTTTTATGGGTTGTGTCGTCGACCGTATTAAGTCCTGAGTGGAGTTGTTACATGATGATGAACTTCCATTACCTTGGCTGTGGATGAGTCTGTGCAGTGACTGCTGCCCGAGACCCTAAGGGTAATCTCGTGCAATCCTCTTAAAGAAAGCGCTGTTTAATGACTAAAGCTGTTAATCATATTAAATACACACAGCCTTGCTGGGAAAAATTGCCAAACAAGCATAAATTTTTTAAAAAAGAGTTTTGAATTAGCTAAACAGGGTGTTTCTGGAGGGATGTTGGATGCAGAAGTAGCAGTGGGGGAAGGGAGTCGAGGAGGAGACGGAGAAGGATAGTAGTAATAACCTGGTGCTGTTTATTGATCTGTGTGGCTGGTACTGGCTTGACTGAGTGTATCGGGATGCTTCGGGCCACATATAAGAGACTGCCCAACCCCAAATAGTTTACACAATAAGGAAAATTTACTATCTTGCAGGAAAAGAATTGAGATGGTAGACAGTTCTAAAGTGGCGTTTCTTATTGCTATGTCTTGTTTGTAAATCACTGTGATGTCAGGGTTCTGGGTTGACTTTGCAGGGAATGAGCTTGGTTTTCTCTAGATTTGGTCATTTTTGGCCAGATGGAGGTTTATTTCTTCTCTGGAGTTTCTTCTTGACCAGTGGAGGTTTATGAGACTGGTTGGGATGTAAGGAATCTCAAGTAGATCTGTCGCAGGAAGGCGGACCCCTTCCAGGGCCTGAGAGTGGGCTCTTGTCTAGCGCCCAACAAAGAATTGTCCGAGGAGACACACGTGCTGACAAAGCAAGAGATTTCATTGGGGAAGGGCGCCCGGGGGGAGAGTAGCAGGGTAAGGGAACCCAGGAGAACTCGGCTGCCATGTGGCTGCGGTCTCGGGTTTTATGATCACAGGGTTAGTTTCCCCAGTTGTCTCTGGCCCATCATTCTGACTCAGGGTCCTTTCTGGTGGTGCATGCATCGTTCAGCCAAGATGGATTCCAGCGAGAAGGATTCCGGGATGTTAATGGGACACTTGAACTGGAGTCTCCCCTCTCCTTTTGACCTTGCCCCAGTTCTTCTGGTTGGTGGTAGCTTATTAGTTTCATGTTCCTTACCAGGACCTCCTGTTGTAAGATAACTCAAGCAAACGGTTACTATTGTGTCTGGTCAGGGCAGGCATTTTCCATCAATAGTTCTGACAGTGGAATTTAGAGCTTCTGGATCAGTACTCCACTAGAGGTATTGGCTGAGAGCAGACTCCAGCCAGAGGGCAAGCCGGGAAGTTCCAGTCCTGAAGGTAACCCTCTCCTCCCATCCACTAGCCATCTATTTTGTATTCTTTGCATGCATCTCAGGGGAATTACGTTGCCAAGTCAGGCTGCCATTCTACTTGAGCAAATATGGGTGCACAGTTTTCCGAATACAGAGGCTTTGTGGGGTGATGGGCTAAACTGAAAAAGGAACAAGCCCTCTCTTTCCTTAGCCCTTATGTTGTCTTAGGCAAGAGTTGACAAAAGCAGTTCATTCATTCCCCTCTGCCTGGTGTTCTTCTGTAAACCAGAAACAGGGAGCTTTGAACACAGCATTGAGCTGTCGAGGTTGGTTGTCATTAAATATTAAATACCTGCCCTTAAAATTTACAACCTAGTGTTCTGACAACCCGAGTTCTCTCTGTACCTGTGATTTCCTGTGTTAAGATACTGTGACAGAGGTCTGAACATTAAAAAATATAAAATAAGGGTATGAGTTACCAAAATACATATTTGCATTGGGATATTCAAGAACACAGAGTTTGAGTGCTTCAGGGTTGTAAGCGTGATAGGTGCCTAAACAGGATTTTGTGCAAGGAAAAGACTTGGGCCTGAGGAATGGAAAGATGACTGAGTAAAAATAAGGGGCTTAATGGCAGCAGTGATGGTATCTGCCTTCTACCCCTGCAACTGCTGTGTTGTTTCCTAAGAGCCGCTCCAGGGGGGTGGGCTCCCTAATGCCCATGACCATCTAATTCTCACCACAATCCCAGGAGGTTTGCAAGTCTTCATTTTAGAGATGAAGAAATTCAGGAGACTGGCGTTTAGTAAGCATCAGAGCAGATTTTCAAGCCCAGATCTGTTTTGATAGCAAAGCTCTGAGCCTTTCTCCCTGAGGATGCTCTGTAAGCTGTGTTCTGCTGATTCCTCAAGAATCCCTAGGTTAGATGAACGTGTGGGATCAAGTCAGGGCAAGAGAACTGGAGTGGCTTTGTGGCTCCCAACCTCTGCTCTTAATTGTTTTTATATCTTGAGGTTTAACGTTTTTGTAGGGGAAAAACTTCTGTCCTTTAAAAATTAATAATAAAATAAAAAGCATGTAGACCCATGTCCTGTCCCACAGTACTTAATTCTGTTTTCCTTTTACTTGCAGCGTAAGCCAGAGTAGGGAGGAATTCTGGGCTTGCTTGCTTTATCTCGCTCTCTCTTTCTTAACTGAAGTATAATTTACAGTGTTGTGTCAGTTTCAGGCATATAGCAAAATGATTCAGTTGTACACATATATCTATTCTTTTTCAGATTCTTTTCCATTATAGGTTATTATAAGATATAGACTATGGTTCCCTGTGCTATGCAGGAGGCCCTTGTTGTTTATCTATTTTTTATATAATAGTGTATATACGTTAATCCCAAATTCCTAGTTTATTTCCCTCCACCAAGCCGCCTTTCCTCCTTGGAGCTTTGGGTTTTCAAAGCACCCATCTGGCTGACTCCCTGGGAATTTACTGCCTATCAGCTTTCATTCCGTAGCCAGAAACTGAAAGGCATGAGCTCTTTGAAGAGAGAGACGAAAGCAAAGAGGGTCATCAAGATGAGAAGGAAGGGAAGTGGAGTGTGACATTCCTTGGAGGAAATTTCCCCAGTGACCACTGCCTCCAGAGCTTCCGCACTGAAGCTTAATGGGCAGTGGCTTCCTGGTCTCCGCCGAAGCCCTGGGGACCTCTACCCGCTCGTAGGCAGCTCCCCAGGCCCTCCCATCTCTCCTTATTAGAGGCCTGGACCTTGCCTGCCTCCCTTTTCTCTTATAAAGCCAGCTCTGTTTCCACCCTGTCCGCCTGCCTCCCTGGACCCCTTCTTCCTGAAGGCAAGTAAAAGAATTTTTTTTTTTTTTTTTTTAAGACATTACTCACTCCGGAGGGACAGATGGAGGAGAACAAAACAAGCTCCTCAGGATCCTGGTCTTCCTGTGTCAGGGGCTAAGGTGCGGTGAGGAGGGGGGTTCCGAAAGGATGCAGGTGTGTCTCAGAATGAAGAGGTTGCAAAACATTGTACTGAAGCAGTGCATGTCAGAGAAGGCACAGGCTGTTCTGGATGGGAAAGATAACCTTTGTCCAGAATTGGAGTCAAGAGCGGAAGACGTTGTGCTGGCAGGATGGTGGCAGAGGTTCTCAGAGCTCGAGCCAGGATGCGAGGGTTCATGGCCCCGGGAAGCGGGCAGCCCCAGGTGGAGCCAGGCCCCTCCCCACCCAGCCTGTGAGCTGGAGTCTGGACTTGATAATTTGGAAACGAAATAAGAAAAGTGTAATGTGACAGGTTCAAAAGGCGGATCATGGGCAGAGTTGAATAGAAGGGATAGTTGCATCACCTTTCTATGCCCTGTGCCATGCAGTTCTTCATTCATTTGTTCATTTAACAAACTATTGATTGATTACAATGGGCTCAGGCATATGGGTGGTGTTGTCATTTGTTGTTCAGTTCCTAGGTCGTGTCTGATTCTTTGAGACCCCATGGACTGTAGTCCACCAGGCTCCTCTGTCCATGGAATTTTCTAGGCAAGGTGGAGTGGGTTGCCATTTCCTCCTACAGGGGATCTTCCTGACCCAGGGAGCAAACCTATGTCTCTTGCATTGCTGACAGATTCTTTACCACAAAGCCACTGGGGGATTCAGGAATATGGGATATAACTGTAAATAAGACCAAGAAAGGCCCGGCTCTCATGGGGCTTACGTTCTGTAGACAGAGAATAAACAAACTAGCCAATGTAGTGCCACCTGGGAAGTCCTAGATGTAAATATACATGAGTCATGAAGGCTATGCAGAGAATTAAAAGAGGTTTATGATGTGCTCGAAAGTGACTGGATCTACTAAGACCAGGAGACCTCTCCGAGCAGGGCTTTGAGGTAGAACAGGAGTAGAGAAAGGTGCCAGCCTTGTGAAAAGAGGAAGAATATACCACGAAGGGAGGACAGTCAGTGCAAAGACCCTGAGGCAGACGAGAGTATAGTCAGGGAGCAGCGGGAAGCCCAGTGCAGCTGGAGTTGAGTGAGCGAGGAAGGCGGAAGAGTGTTAGGAGTATTAGGTTTTTGTTTCATATTTATTTTATTTATTTATTTGGAGCTGCTTTCAGTCTTAATTTTGGCATGTGGGCTCTTCATTGCAGTGTGCCGGCTTAGTTGCCTCATGGCATGCGGGATCTCAGTTCCCTGACCAGGGATTGAATATCCCCTGCGTTGGAAGGTGGACGCCTAATCACTGGACCACCAGGGACACCCCGGAGTATCAGCTTTATGTTCCTACTGAGTGTCCGTGAACAACTTCCTCAGCCTCTCTGTACTACCGCACACTTGCTGCCAGCTCTGGGTCTCACATACTGGATTTTGGATGTCCGCAGATGTGAACCCAAATTCCTTCATTTCTTGTTTCCATTTTGCTATTAATCTAAGAACAGTCATAAACACATTTTCTGGGTCATCACGATGCTCCTAGGACCGAGCAAAGTGGTGGATTTCATAACTGTTGATGTTTGTTTTGTGCCCTTAAATCCAGGCAGTCAGTACCAATGAGTATGTCATGAGCTGGATTCCCAGTTTTATATGTCAGCTTGCCACATTTCTTAGAAGTAGTCTCAGCTGGTATCTGCTCTAGCTTTATTTCCCTCTGCTCCCAGACTCAGTAATTGGATTAGCTACTATTTAATGCAGCCTTCAATACCTCAAAACTAGCCTTATCTTCATTTGAACAAAACACCTCTTCAGATTTACCCAAGTGACTACTCAGTAAAATCAGCATGAAGGGATTGCTCCCTGGTCTACATTTGGGGAAGCTGAAGTCTGATTATCTTGAGCCTGCAAAGAAAACTTTGAAGTTGCTAATAACTTTTTTGTTCAACCTTCTCAGGTAAAAGGAAGTTAAAGGACCCCCCCAAAATCTTAAAATATGGAACCCAACCAGAGCTCCATTTTCCTACTGTAGAACTCAACATGGACCAATGACTTTTAGCAAAACATGATCTCAAATCAAAGTAATGGACATTTCTTTGGTTTTTAAAATTTTCTATTTGTGCATAAGGAGTAACATTTCAATAAAAATAATTTGAGGGAATAACATTTACTTAATGCTTTTCCATATGGGCATTTCCTTCTTCACATGTGGTCCATATTACTTAAGTTTGAGAGTCACTACTTCAGTTTACAAACGAGCTACAGAGCCTTTCAAGTGGTCAGAATACTAGGACCCAGATAGGATGATGCAGAGCTTTGGGATTCTGACCTGAGCCCCCAAAGAAACCTTAAGGGATGAATACGATTATCGCTATGATGCCCCAATAAAGGAAGAGGTGTGACAAAGGAATGAGACTTTGCAGCATGTAGCTGTTCTTCACTGGTATTTCCTGAGTCAGGCCCCTTTGGAAGTATATTTTTGAAAATAGATGTCTCCAGCCTCTCCCTACCTTTTATTTTTGGCTTCTGACTGACCAGTGAACTTGGTAAAATCCATCTTGTATGTGTGTGCTCAGTTGTGTCCAACTCATTGCAACCCCATGGACCACCAGGCTCGTCTGTCCGTGGCATTTTCCAGGCAAGAATACTGGAGTGGATTGCCATTTCCTCCTCTGGGGGATCTTCCCAACCCAGGGATCATATCCATGTCTCCTGTGTCTCCTGCATTGGCAAGTGGATTCTTTACCACTAGCGCCACCTGGGAAGCCTAAAATTCATCTTAATATCTAGCTAATTACCACTTCTAGGTGTTTGGTTTTTCTTTCTCCTTCCCACACTCCTCATCTCTCCTCAACCTCCTTCCCTCCCTTATACATTCTCGCACACACACACTCTCTCTCTCTCTCTCTCTCACACACACACAAATACACACCTTATATTTCAATGTAGCTTTAAAGATTTATCAGTTCCTCAACATCTCAATATACCCCGTTCCTAATCATGTCTCCACTGCTGTGTGTCCAGGAAATGTATTCGTCAGTCAGTCTGCTTGTCTGTTGGAGAACACTCTGTCACCTCTTCTTTGGCTTATATATAGACACATATATTTAAACTTGATAGACATTTTTGCCACCATCTTCTCTTCTCTTTTCTCCCATATCCTCCAGTCCTAATCCATTTTTGGAAATGACTTTTGGTTGGGAGGGGTGGACCAGATGTGGATATACAGAGATAAGTCTACCCATTTTCCAAATGAAGACCTCTGTGTGGTCTTTGACACCTTGATTGTATGGATAAATGTTCTACTCTTTTGAACATATGGGTAAAAGAATTCATTTGCATTCGGTCGCCCAGATCTGTCTTCATAGCCTGGGGAGAAATGATGGTTGTCACTCATGATTCCCTCCTACTCCCCACATTTCATTTGGTGCTTCATCTCTTCCTCTGGGTGTATGTGAGCATCTCAAGAAAAATGTTGGCTGGCCCACTCGTGGGGGTGACAGTGAGTGACAGGCAGTCTTGCACTTCTGGATTCAGGATAAGATCACCCATTTGGCCAGCTTTCCACACTTCTATCAAACACATGGCTACAGATAGAGACCTATCTTAAAAGAAGCATTGGGCTTCCCAGGCTTTGCAGTTAGGAACTGCTGGGCAGATCTTCATCTTTGGTGCACTTCCCTCAACCTTGCCCCTCTGACCCTGACAGGGACATGGGAATCTGGCATGAATCTCACCAGAAAAATCCATTGAGCCTTCTTATAATTCTTTGTTTTTTCTTTTCTTTTCGATCATTCTTTTCCATCAGTCCATTCATTCAGCAGTTACTCAGCTCCCACTCCATGCCTGCTCACCGCCTTCCTGGCTGGTCTGTGAGCACAGCAGTGGGAGGCCAGTGCATATGGTTTACTGCTGTGTTCCCTGGCACCTTCCACGTTGCATAGCACGCAGTAGGTGCTCATATTCCTGTTTTGTGCATGGAGTGATTGGGGGAGGTGCTCAGAGAAAGGGGTGCTTCTTAGGTTTAAGTCACCTGCCTGTAGACAGTCTTTTTTGAGCTTGCGTTTGGTATCTCCACAGTGTGTATATTTTTTTGCCTTCCTTAAGGGAGCTCTCTCTCGAGCTCAGCATTGAAGACACGGCAATACAGAACACTACTCGGACTTAACCCATAAATAGACAACATGTATTGAGCACTTACTTTATACCCAGCACTCTTTCATGCATGGCATATGCATGAGCTAATTTCCTCCTTCCAGCGACTTACAAGGTATAGGTGTCCACGAGGACCCCAACTGCTAAAGCCAAGGAACGGGACAGATTGAGACTTGACTCAAGTGACCCACCACGAAGGAAGTTTCTTTAATCAACCCGGGGCTCACTAGTTCAGTGTTCGATTTGGCCTTGGGCTTTTGAGATTGTTTTAATGGGAGCATAACTCAAAGTCCTTGGTCTTTGCACGCTCATTTTAGTCAATGTCACAAGCACTTGCTCTGAACAGAAATGGTCTCTCTTTTACTTTTCTCTTTTAAAAGAAAATAAAAAAAAATTCCTCCCCTGTAATGCATTGGTCTAATCTTTTTGTTTTTGAAATATCGACCCATGTGTCAAGAGACCCTGTGGGCTGTGAACACACGCATCTCTCGTCACGTCTGACAGACACTCAGGCCCTGGCCTGAGGTTTCATGTATTTGAGAGTTACCAGGCAAGGAGACTTATTAATAAATTCTGTTGGATGTAAGATCTGAGTCGGCTGCCAGCGAGATCTCTCCACCTTCCTCTGTTGTCGTGTTCTAAATCAATGTTATTGCTCTTATCATCATCATCATTATTTTACAGTCCCTGTTTGGTGTTTTTCCAAAGAGGCATTCCCTCCCCGAAGGACTTAAAAAAAAAAACAAAAAATGAAGATTTTTAAGAAAGTTTAAGTAAAGAAAACATCGAAATTTTTCGATTTTGTGCCTCCTGAAAAATAATTTTTTTTTGCCTTTTTGATTTGTTCCTTCATTTACATGTGCATACACACATACATGAGTGTTCAACCAGGTATTAACTACATGCTAGCAGTGAGCAGAGCAGTTCCACAGTTCTCATCAAATAGAACTTGATGTAGCTGAGAGAGCAACAGCCTTGGTTTTTATCCTGTCTTCCCAGAACTAACTGTTCATTCTTTGTTGAGTCACCCCAGTGTCCAGCTCTTCACCCCAAAATGAGGCCTCTGTCCTCAAGGTTCTCTTTTGACTCCAAAGGTCTAAGATATTGATGATAAAGGCAGAGACATATGAGTTCAGATCATCAGCAGCATCATTTCAAGCCTCTTCTGTAAGGAGGAAGTTGCCTTCTCAACTGGAGGCTCCACTGAACAAATATCATGTCCTCTTCTACCCCTCGGCTTTCTCATTTGACCATAGCAGCTTGTGTGAAAGGGAGCTGTTTGTAAGCCAGAGATGGATGTTTGCAGGTCTTAGCCTGAAAGCAGCACCAACCATATAATTTAAAGGGTTTTTGTTGTTGTGTGGTCACTCAGTTGTGTCTGACTCTTTGTGACTCCATGGACTGCAGCACATCAGGCTTCCCTGTCCTTCACTGCATCCCAGAGCTTGCTTATTAGACTCCTGTCCACTGAGTCAACGATGCCATCCAACCATCTCATCTTCTGTCGCCCTCTTCTTTTCCTGCCCTCAGGCTTTCCCATCATCAGGGTCTTTTGCCATGAGTCAACTCTTGGCATCAGGTGGCCAAAGTATTGGAGCTTCAGCTTCAGCATCAGTCCTTCCAATGAACATTCAGGACTGATTTCCTTTAGGATGGACTGGTTGGATCTCCTTGCAGTCCAAGGGACTCTCAAGAGTCTTCTCCAGCACCACGGATTGAAAGCATCAATTCTTCAGCACTCAGCCTTCTTTATGGTCCAACTCGCACATCCATACATGACTACTGGAAAAACCATAGCTTTAACTATATGTTGAAGGGTCTAGCACCAAATGAAAATGCAGGCTCCTGATTCAAAAGTTGTTAAGATGCACAGTAGAGCATTAAACCAAGCCTAGGATGCTTCTGAGAGAGCTGGATTTCTTTGTCATTGTCTGGGCCACCCACTCCTGAAGCCAGCTCTCCCTTCGACCAAATCTGATGTAAGACAGAAGTATTTTGTAAGCTGATAAGTGTATACTCCACAGTTTCACCTTGTATAAATTCTTCTTGCTACTATAATGTTATTATAACGTAATGATTATAATCATTTTATTTTGGTTTTCACTGGGCTGGGTCTTAGTTGCAGCATGTGGATCTTCTGCTGCGGTATGCAGGCTCCAGAACGCATAGGCTCAGTAGTTGTGGCACACAGGCTTTGTGGCCCCACAGCATGTGGGATCTTAGTTCCCTGACCTGGGGTTGAACCCACGTCCCATGCATTGTAAGGCTTATTTTTAACCACCAGACTGCTAGGGAAGTCCCTATAATTATTATTTTAAATGGCACTGCTCCCTCTGCCCATCTTCCTTTGTGAGAGTATGAACTCCCTTGGGCAGGGATTATAGCTTGCTTGATTTTTGATCCCCTCCCTGCCCCCTACCCCTCAACTGGATACCTGGCATATGTTAGTTAAATGAAGTGAATGCCATATTTACTTGTAAGAAGAAATTGTGATTTTTTTTTTTTTTTTTCCAGAGACCACTTTTTCCAAGGAATGGATTTTAAAAATCCAGTTCAGGGAGTTCCCTGGTAGTCCTAGTGCTTAGGCTTCCAGGCTTTCAGGGCTGGGGAACTAGGTTCCTGCCCAGGGAACTAAGATCCTGCAAGTTGCATGGCATGGCCAAAACAACATCAAAAACATGCAAACAAACAAACCCAAAAATCAGTTTGAAGAAGGCAGAGTAATACTTAATATGATGTGTATGACAATTAAGATGGGCTGTTCCCTGAGCTGCTTGGAAGGAGAACAGAGACTGGGCAGTGAAAAGGAAAGAGCCATAAAGCAGTGAGATGAATTTGTTTTGGTTTTGTTTGAAATCTTTTGGATGCAACACAGTTCAGTGTTTTTGTTGCTGGTTGGGACTTCATGGAAGATGATAACCGGATGAGGGAGGACTAAGAAAACCAGGGAGTGTTGTGGTGTTGGTGGGTCTGCATTTCTTCTGGGTGATATTATGAATGTGTTCTGATGGAGGGGATGGTTGTTGTGCTAAGTTGCTTCAGTTGCATCTGACTCTCTGTGACACTATGGATGTTAGCCCGCCAGCCTCCTCTGTCCATGTGATTCTCCAGGTAAGAATACTGGAGTGGGGTGCTGTGCCTTCCTCCGGGGATCTTCCCGACTCAGGAATCGAACTTGTGTTTCTTTTGTCTCCTACACTGGCAGGTGGGCTCTTTACCCCTAGGGCCGCCTTGGAAGCCCAGGGTTGGTTGGCACTATATTGTTACTACATATCCCACATGGCTGAGAATCCAAAAGAGGGCTCACTGAAGGAGTAATAAATTGCATGTGTAAGCAGCTGGACTTCTGTGGGTCGGTAAAGCCTGTAAGATGAGATTGATGAAGGATGTTATGCTATTTGGGGCTTTAGTTGTTAGTGTTCTTCTAGAATTTTTGGCAGGTTTTTAACCAAGAGACATGAGCAGTGCAGTTATTTTCAATAACCTGGACTCTTTAGGAAAATTTAGAAATCCATCCAAAAAGAAGGTAAATAAAGATGTTTATAAGCAGAGCCTTCTCTGTTAAGTGTTTTCATTGGAGATGGATTGTCTAAATCCTTGGAGTTGAACCATCTACCCTCTTGCCTTACCTTATTCTCTTTAGTCACCTGTATCGTCACTTTGGCTTCAGTGACTGCCTTCCTTCTCTCCCCTCCCTGCCCCAGTTTTTTAGAAGCCAGTTATATTTATGAGCTGAAGTATTTAGGTGCTTGAATTTACCCAGTAATTTGGGCAGTTATTGACCTTTTATGGATTCCATTCTCAGGCACCATCACTCTTTACTCTTTATGGAGCCAGGATGCTCTGCATTAATGATGCAGCTGGAGTGATGAAATGCTATATGCAGGAAAGTAGGGGAAACAGAGCAGTCAGTTAGGTGGAAATTGAAGTAGAGACTCTGTCTGGGATTTTATCTGGTCCTCTTCAAAAGAACTCACCTGGCTCTCATTCCTTAGGATCACAAACTGTGAAGCAGTGGTCACTTTAGATCCATTTAAGGGCCAACGTGCATGCATGCGTGCATGCTAAGTCACTTTAGTCGTGTCTGACTCTTTGTGACTCTATGGACTGTAGCTTGCCAGGCTCCTCTGTCCATGGGATTCTCCAGGCAAGAACACTGGAGTGGGTTGCTGTGCCCTCCTCCAGGGAATTTTCCCGACCTAGGGATCGAACCTGCATCTCTTATGTCTCCTGCATTGGCAGACAGGTTCTTTACCAGTAGTGCTACCTGGGAATCCCTTGGGGGCCCATAAATGTCTCTGAAATACTTTAAATAGACAAAGAGAAGTTCTACCACCCAAATGATCTAAAGAACAAGATCACAGTTTGCCCTGACAGGTATGTTGGGAATGTACCGAGTTAACTGACTATGTTCCTATGAAGATGCTCACTATTGTCCCTCAGAGTGAGGGCGTCAACATGCTGGAGGGGAAAGAAGCATGAATCAGGGGAGGCCAGCCTGGGATCCAGTCCAGGCTCTTCTGTGAACTTGAACTAGACCTGAGCCAGACTGCTTAACCTTTTGGGTCTCAGTTTCCTTAACTTTCAAATGAAAAAGCTCGTAGAAGCAACATGGGACATGACCATTGCAGGATCCTAGGGCTTTCAGCCCAGATGACCTCAGATATATTCTCATACACCTGGAACCATGTGCCTTCTGTAACTGGAAAAGGCTATGAAGTGATGATGGTACCATTTGTCTTTTGGAGAAAAAATCCTTTTCTCTGCAAAGTTCTGCCGCAGCTTTGAAATACTGTACCAGGTCTCTCCCTGCAATCATAAGTTGTGGGTTATGTTTTGTTTTGTTCACTGACCCATTCATTCTTTCTCAACACTTACGTGCCAGTGTTATATTAAGTGCTGTGGAAAGAATTGACGAAAAGACAGATGTAGTTCCTGTCCTCATAGCTTTTAGAGCTGCCTCCTATCATGTGAGGAAAGCCATAGACTATAGCTGGGGTGGGGGAGAGACATCATAGAACATTTAAAAAGCATTTTTGTTTCTAATCGAAAGAGATCCGCAGTGGCACTGGGCTGGTATTAACATAGTCACTTCTTTTTTAAAACTTTTTATTTTGTATTGGGGTATAGCAGATTTCCAGGTGGCACTAGTGGTCAAGAACCCACTTGTGAATGCAGGAGACATAAAAGACTAGGTTTGATCCCTGGGTCAGGAAGATCTCCTGGAGGAGGGCGTGGCAACCCCCTGCAGTATTCTTGCCTGGAGAATCCCAAGGACAGAGGAGCCTGGCGGGCTACAGTGCATAGCGTTGCAGAGAGTCGGGCACAACTGAAGCAACTTAGAGTGCATAGGCGATTAACAGACAATGTTGTGATAGTTTCAGGTGAACAGAGAAGGAACTCAGCCATAAATATACATAACATAGTCCCTTCTTACCTAAAACATTTCCAGTCTGTCTTCTGGGGTATTTTCCTCCATAAGAATGTGTCTGTATTTATAATGAAAATCACTTAAGAGCCAGAAACTAACAGAATACCTACTTGTGAGTTTATTAGGGAAATAGGTTGCTGAGATTTAAGCATCATTTAATGAGCCCATTACATATCAAAAATTGGATACATATCAAGAGCCATTTACTTATATGCTTTATTGATAACACTTGTCTCTGATATTAAAATCCCCTTTGAACCAACAGACTCTAATATGCAGAATAAAGGGATGTTAATTTTGCCTAATCTTTCTCAGAGTTGGATTAGGTTTCCTGTCCTTCTGAACCATAGCGGACCAGACTTTTCTTTCTCCCTCTGCTCCTCTTCCCTCTGCGTCTGTTATGTAGAAAGCAGTATGTTTCTGTGATTTCCTTCTTACTCTACCTGTTGGCCCTGTAATGATCAGTATTTTTCTCTGAAGCACATGATGTAACCATGGAGGCCAATGTGAGGTCGGTGGAACCCACATGGCACCGTAATTACTGGCAGCTGCTGATTGTCTTTGTGCTCAGATTTATAAAGCTGTTGCATACAGGCGTAAACAGATCATTTCCTTTTAGCCTCTGTTAACAATACAACCTAAAGGGATTCTACTCATTGGGCATTGCTCCCCCTTGGTTTTAATAGCAGCCAAAAACACCCCCCGCCCCCAGATACTAGGTAGCTGATGACATGTAAAGTCAATCTCTTAATGCCATGCGAGCTATAGATCACATGGGATCGGCCAGTTTTCTACAGTAGCTCTAGCCCAGTGCCATGTACAGAGAGGGCTTTCACTAATTATGTCACTAATACAGTAGAAATAGAGGAAGGAGTTTTGGCCAAATCAGTCTGTATGAATCATCTCATTATTTTTTTAAAATGCAGGTTGTGATTCTAAATGATTCTAAATCTACTACATCTCAGTAGATTTTAAATGAAGGCAGAGTCTAAAATTCTGCATTTCTAAAAGTTTACTCCCATAGGATGTCAGTTCCTCTGGTCCCAGAGCCTCCTTTGACTACAAGTTAGGCAGTGCTGGGGCCAGAATCTCGGTGTTGTGACTCCCACCCTGGGAGTCGTTTCGAGGACATCAGTGATAGCAAATGCCTCCTTCCTCTTATGTGGTCCCCACTGCTGATTGACTGCCAAGCTCATTCTCTCTGAGCCCCCGAGATGCTGCATCAGCATCATTCTAATGGGGTGATTCATGCCCCAACTGTCATACAAGTTGAATTTTATTCCAGATCATAACTGGGGCGTGGAGGCAGAAAAGGGAGTCATCCTTACACTCCCTGTTGCTTCTCTAAGTCAGCTAAATACAGTAAGTCCCCTACCTATGAACCTTCAGGTTGTGAGCTTTCAAAGATGCGAACATGCATTCGCATGTCCAATCACAGAAGTTCTTTTGTCTGGCATGTGTTATCACAAGCATGCAACCTCTACAAGTGCTTGTGCTTTTGCGTACTATACAGTATTGTATAGAGTACAGTATTACAGTATCTTTATTTCAAGCCCAGGATGTCTAGAAGCAAGTATAAAAGCCACGGTGACATAGCTGGTACTGTTCTTCTCAAGGTACAGTACTGAAAGATTAAAAATATTTTATTTTTTGTGTTTGTTTTTTGTGTATTATTTATGTGAGAAGTATTATAAACCTATCATAGTGCAGTACTATATGAGTGAGTGAAAGTCACTCAGCTGTGTCCAAATCTTTGCGACCCCATGAACTGTAGCCTGCCAGACTCTTCTGTCCATGAAATTCTCCAGGCAATTCTACTGGCATGGGTAGCCATTTCCTTCTCCAGGGGATCTTCCCAACCCAGGGATCGAACCCAGGTCTCCTGCATTGCAGGTGGATTTTTTACCATCTGAGTCACCAGGGAAGCCCACAGTACTATATAGTTGATTGTATTATTTGGGTACTAGGCTAACTTTGTTGAACTTATGAACAAATCAGACTTATAAAAGAACTCTCAGAACGGAACTTGTTCGTGTGTAGGGGACTTACTGATATTGATCATCCAAATTCCCATCAAACATTAGCCTTAGCAAATGATACCTCTTTATCCTCTGGTAAGTCCAGTGAAGATTCTTTGCAGAAAATCGTAGCAACTGACTTTGACTGAGTTCACCAGGAAAAGAAATTATTGAGGAATCTTGGACTGTTCACAGCATTGATGGGGTGGTGAGAATTTGACTGGGAATACTGATTGGAACCTTGACTGTGACCTTCTCAGAAACAGCCCAGACACACTGGGTACTAGGCGGTGCTTCCACTGGATCCTGAAAGCCTCATCTGATGGGCCACCTTAGGTTCTACTTCTAACCCATCCCAGGCAAGGAAGGTAAGGGGAGAGAGAAGCTGGGCTTCTCCCTGCTTCCATAATGAAAAGAAATCTTGTCCGCCCCCCATGGATTCTCACAGTGGGGAATTCCTCTATCATTAGAAAAGGGGATCATTTATTGGGCAGCCAAAGAGGTAGATGTCCACCGTAACTTTCATTTTCAGGAAAGTTACTTAGCAAAAGCTTCTAAATGCTGCTAAAACTTAGCTACCAATCAACTCTAATAACATAGCGCAGAGTGCCCCTCTGTTCTTTTAATTGATGCTAATTGATGTTGGAAATCAGTTGACCTCTTCAAATGGATGGAGGCATCTCCTTCTTTAGGAAGTAGGGTGGGGTGCTGGGCATGAAAGTGTTAAGGGCTGTGCGGTTCAAGTTGCCTGTGAACTTCTGGAAGACATATCTCCTTTCCAGGAGTTGTTGCCTTTGAACCAAATGGATCATCTCCCCCAGCAGCAAATCCAACTGACAAGTGAACGTCTGCAGTTCTTACAGGCATTTAAGTGAAACTTTTGAAGCTGCCTTTTTTGTAACTGGGGTTAAAAAAAAAACAACAACAAAAAACAATCTACATAAAGAGAGGTAATCCTTTATGAAGTTTGAGCGTATAGTTCTGTTTCTTCAATTGTGAATGTTTTCCAGGCAGATGAACAAACTTTCTGGAATGTTGAGTATATGCAAACATTCCAATCAAGGCTAATTGTTGTGTCTGTGTGCTTTGACTCTGATTTCGCTTTCTCTTCTTCATCTTCTGCTGTATCCTAGAGGAATGTGATCACAGACTTAGAAATAGAATTTGCATTGGTATAAATAACGCCCAAGCTATTTGGAGAAAAGAGATCCTGTCTAGGGCATAGTGTTTGGAGATGGCGTTTTCTGCCTGAAATCTAGGCTTGGTTTAGGTAATACAAATCACGCTTTTATTTGTCCAGACATCAGAATTCACTTGCCACCTTTCCATCTGTCCTTTCATTTGATCTTCATTGCAGCCACACAAGGTTGGCCAAATGGGCATTATTATTTCTCATTTTGTCAGTGAGGGAGTGATGCTTAGAAGAAGGCATCTAGATGAGAGATTTCTCGGTAATGTTCATAATGACATCCTCCAGTGTTACCCTGTCAGGTATATTAGCGGGTTGCTATTTCCTCCCTTCATGAATGGGACACCTTTATGTGTCTCAGAGCTGCCTGATGAGACTTAATGAGCAATGTCTGTAAGATGCACCAAAATCCTCAGATAAGAGGGACACCGCTTAGTATTTATTTACTATGAAAGAGTGAGGCTTTTTGAGTAGCTGCTCCTGTGTCGTTAATGACACCGACCAGAGGAGTTGCTGGTTCCTGGGCTTTGTCTGAAGGCTTTAGCGGTCATTACCATCAGGAAATGTACCTCGATCAGGATGTTACTTCATAAGCTGTAAGTGCATTTTTGGAACAGAGAAAGGAAAATAGAAATTGCCTTTTTGATATAACATGTTAAAAGATGACCTTTATCATTACTGTGACCCTGAGTTCTCCAAATTTGAAAATATACCTTTGTTCTGAATTTTACATCATCTGGGTTTTAGGGGTGGTGGGGGCCTATAGAGCCACGATAGTGGTGGGGTCTCACTGAGTCTTGGGGAGGGGCACAGCGGGCTCTTTTCTGAACCAGCCACTCCTGGAACCCCAGCACAGCTGTGGATAAGTCATCTTAACCACCATAGCTCTATTTCCTCCTCCCGCCAGTAATCCCGAAGATAATGATGCTGACCCTACTTCCTCAGACATTTGGAAAGAGTAACTAATGTAAAGTAAAGGGGCTTGCAGTGTATACAAGCATGCTGGAAACTTGAACTGCAAGGTAGCCGTTAGTAGTGCTCATTATGGCTTAAGTACCGTCCTGGAAAGGGCTCGAGACCCCCCACTAGGGCAGGATCCTTGCTGCCAGGCCCTCCCAGTGTGCTGACTACACCATGGTCGTCTGTGCATGTCTGCAAGAGCTCAGAGCATGTGCCTGCCAAGCCAGTGAGTGAGGGAAGCGAAAGGAGAGGATGAGGTGCTGTATACGTACAGTGCCCCCCAAGAGAATACCTCTGGATGGAACGTATGATTGCTTGTCCAGGCACACCCTCATCTCCTGTTCTCTCTTTTCTCCCTACAAGACACCGCTCAACTGGACACACAGAAGCAATGTGGGTATTATTATGAGAATGTGCAAATATGCTCATCATACCAGGTTCAAGGAGAGTTCTGAGTCTCTGAGGTATTCCATTAGCTCTGTTAAATCAGTATTAGACCATTTACCTCCAGAATTTGGGGTGAGAATTTTATGAAAGTGTCTTAACATTGAAAATATCCAAGAAGCATAAGTAGGTTTTCAGATTTTCCTAGGAGTATTAGGATGAAGATAAGAAATGATGGTCGCAGGAGGAAGCTACTTACGAAAAGATGTCTTTACAGGATGGTAGCTTATGAAAATCCTTTTCTCTTTTTTGTTCCTTCCCATCAGTACAAGTACTAATATTATTATACTGGTACTGTCTGGGGAGAAGGGAATTGATTTTGATAGGTTTTCTTGAATTATTGTATTCCCTCTTAGCCATTATTCTCTGAAATAGCTTTCTCTTAATATTGTTAATAAGAGTAAGAAATCTGAATTTTTATTGGCAGTGCCGTTTCCAACTTTAATTCTGTCATTTTAAACTTCTTTCTACCTCGTCATGCCTTTTTAGTAAGATAGGTATAGATATACCTATTGTAGATATACAATTTTATTATAATATACAATTATATGAATTACATATAAAATATATAAGTTAATTATATATAAGTTATATAATTATAATATATAATTTTATTATATAAAATATAGTACATAATTGTCCCTTCAAAAACTAAGATGCAAGCCTCTATCCTGATGATTATAAATCTCTTAGGAAAGAGGCGCCTACCTGGGTTTCCTGGGTAATGGATATAGCATTGTGTGTGTGTGTGTGTGTCTATGTGTCTGTGTGTGTGTGCACCTGCATGCTGATGCTCTGGGTCCTGGAGCCTGGTATCAGAATTACTCTGACCTAAAACCACACTCTAGATTTTAACACACCTTCAGTCAAAGAGAGGCAAACACATGTGCAGCATGGAATTATTGGTGGCATTACCACGCAGGTGTCAAGGAAATGAAGCTTTTCTATTACAAGATTGCAGTAAATCACACAAGACGCTGACAGCCTCGTTAACATGGGTAAAGTTACTGTGATTTATGTATAAATAACTTTTCTGTGTCAAGACATAGTATCATTCAGTTCCTCCAGAATAACATCTCTTCCATGAAAAAAGTGAAATGCCACAAAAAGCCGGTTCTGTCAAAGAAATCCACAGAAGACAGTGGTTTCCTGCTATCAAACTGGCTCTGACATAGCCCACAGCATCTCTGCTTTATAATTTTAGGTTTTCCTTTCAGCCGAAACAAAATATTTTAGGCCTTATCTCAAATAGTAATTTGCTATACTGTTGGCTTTGATGTATCAATTGGCTGGGAACCAGTTTAGAGCCAGATTACAAAAGGATCTCTGTGGTGTCCTTTGGAAAAGGGGCTGTGTTGGGTGAAGGGTCTCTACCATTGATTTTATACTCAACTCATGGCAGTAGCCAAAAGGCTCCTCCACGTGGTTTAAGGAGAGATTTTGCCAGAGCTCCTGGCATGATGGAAACATCTAGAGAGAGATCCTGAACAGGCATCATGCTCTGAGGTCCCTGGAACTAGAAGTGAGGCCAAGCTGTAGTTCCCAAGGCATTCACTTTGGTTTTGTGTTAAGGCTTGGTGAAGGGACAGGCAGGCAAGGGAGGCCAAGACCCTTATGTGGGCAGGGGTTCCTTGGACAAGCTGGCATCTTCGAGCAAATGTTGAGTTTACCAGCTTGAACTCTACCACTCACATTTATTCTTCTCTCAGTTCCGCTGTGGCTGTAATTATCTGGAACTGATCTCATAGTTTTCAGTACATGATCAGTGATAGAAATATCAGCTTTGATGTCCACATAAATTCTGGGACGGAATTTTGATTTGGATTGCACTTGACTTGGGATGCTGTATTCATATATGTCTTGGTGCCGTGTTGTACAGTGAGTGACAGGCGTTTCACTGGTTATGGTCAGGATCCAGTCTGGCCAGAATAGACTCATTGCACTTTTCTGTTTCACTGTGGCCTCCGCAACCAAGCACTATAAGCATGTCCATGAGATTGGTGTAGGAAACTGAAAGAACATGGAGCCCCAAATTTAGGAGGTCTGTGTCCTAGCCCCAGCTTGATTTCTCTTAAGACTCCAGTTTTCTTGTCGGTACATGAGGCTACTGAAATGAATCACTTTCAGGATCTCTTCTAGCCTTGAAGGAAGATTTTTCTTTCTTTTTAATTAGTTTTTTAAATATAAAATTTTAGTTGGTTTTTGAATATGAAAGTACTGCTTGATCATTAAAATAAACAAAGAGTAAGGAAAGGAATAAGTGAAAAGTCAAAATTTTCCTGTCTCCTTCCTTGTTGTTGTGCAGTTGCTCAGTCTGTTTAATTCTCTGCAACCCTATGTACTGCAGCACGCCAGGCTTCCCTGTCCTTCACCATCTCCCGGAGCTTGTTCAAACTCATATCCATTGAGTCGGTGATGCCGTCCGACCATCTCATCCTCTGTTGCCCCCTTCTCCTCCTGCCCTCAATCTTTCCCAGCATCAGGGTCTTTTCTAATGAGTCAGCTCTTTGCATCAGGTGGCCAAAATATTTGAGCTTCAGCCCAGTCCTTCCAATGAATATTCAGGGTTGATTTCATTTAGAATTGACTGGTTTGATCTCTTTGTTGTCCAAGGGACTCTCAAGAGTTTTTTGTTTTTTTTTTTTCCTTTGCCTCTTACTTAGGTCTTTAAATATACAGTTTTAAAGGGGGAAATCTGAGTCAGGAAAAGGTGATCTCTTTAATTGTTTTTAAAAAATATTTATTTCTTTGCCTGCGCTGGGTCTTAATTGCTGCATGCGGGATCTTTAGTTGTGGCGTGGGAACTTTTCATTGCGGCATGTGGGGTCTAGTTCCCTGACCAGGGATAGAACCCTGAGCCCCCTGCATTGGGAACACATAGTCTTTGCCACTGGACCACAAGGCAAGTCCTGAGATGATCTCTTTACATTACTCTTAGAGGTAATCTCTAATGATGACAACGTGCAGCCCTTGTAAGGTTTTCTACATGCTATTCGGCACGTGTGTGAGGCTGAACCATTTCCAGGGAAGGATTCTTAGTTTCAGTCGTTGTCTCTCTCCCTTGCACAGATTTAGTAGGTCTCATGAGCCAGTGGGATTCTCCAGTGACTTAGCAGTAAATAATCCACCTGTAATGCAGGAGACACAGGAGACTTGGGTTCAATCCCTGGGTTGGGAATATCCCCTGGAAGAGGAAATGGCAACCCACTCCAGTATTCTTGCCTGGTAAATCCTATGGACAGAGGAACCTGGTGGGCTACAGGCAATAGGGTCTAAAACAGTTGGACATGACTGAGCACACATGAGTCTGTTGGTGGTTACATTACTTGCACCAGTGACACCTAACAGCAAAGCTATTTCTCAAACTCACACCTGAGCACTCATGGATGATACTATTTTGCTTATCTAGAGTCTTGTGGATCTTGCCATAATCTTGCGGAAAAAATATTGGTCACCTAGCTAGTCTTTCTAAACCCTGGGCAGCTCATCTATAAAATGAGGACCATGACATTTGATAAGGTTGTGGTGGTGGTTAAACTGTGTAACATACATGAAGCAGAGCCTGGACTCTCACATAGTGGTTCTCAGATTATTTCCTTTTTCCCACCCCCCACCATCAATTCCTCTTCCTCCTTCCCTTCATTTCCTGATTTTTCTCACTTGCAGTCACCCTTGTGACTTCAACTTATCTATTGCCAGGCTGTAGTTCCAAGTAGCAGAAAAGCAGAATTGGATGTGTTTATTGTTGTCTCAAGCTTGTGTTTGTAAGCTGTGGTTAGATGCCACACAAAGTGTACTGTCTTCCATGGAGTTCTGGAGAGGAAAGAAAGCCTTGTTGTTGTTTTAGTCACTCAGTCATGTCCACCTCTTTGCGACCCCATGGACTGAAGTATGCCAGGCTCCTCTGTCCTTCGGAGTTTGCTCAAATCCATGTCCATTGAGTCGGTGATGCCATCCAACCATCTTATCCTCTGCCACCTCCTCCTCTTCCTGCCTTCAGTCTTTCTCCGCATCATAGTCTTTTGCAATGAGTTGGCTCTTTGCATCAGGTGGCCAGAGTATTGAAGCTTCAGCTTCAACATCAGTCCTTCCAACGAATATTCAGGGATGTTTTTCTTTAGGATTGACTGGTTTGATCTTCTTGCTGTCCAAGGGGACTTTCAAGAGTCTTCTCTAGCACCACAGTTCAAAAACATCAGTTCTTTGACACTCAGCCTTCTTTATGGTCCAGCTGTCACATCCATACATGACTACTGGAAAAAGCATAGCTTTGACTATATGGACTTTTGTCAGCAAGGCGATGTCTCTGCTTTTTAATGTGCTGTGGAGGTTTGTCCTAGCTTTCTTTCCATGGAACAAGTGTTTTTTTTTAATTTCATGGCTGTTGTCACTGTCCGCGATGATTTTGGAGCCCAATAAAATAAAATTTGTCACCCCTTCTACTTTTTCCCTTTCTATTTGGCATGAAGTGATGGGACTAGATGCCGTGATCTTAGTTTTTTGAATGTTGAGTTGTGAGCCTATTGATAGACAAATGTGCCACAGGAAGAGGTGGCTAGCTTGTGGAATATATTCTCATTCTGATATCTCTTTCCTTTTTTTTTTAAAGTATTTATTTATTTGGCCTCGCTGGATCTTTAGCTATAGCTTGCGAACTCTTAGTTGTGTCTTATGGGATCTAGTTTCCTAACCAGGGATCAAACCCAGGACCCTTGCATTGGGACCATGGAATCTTAGCCACTTAGCCACCAGGAAAGTCCCTGGGAGTAATTCTTCTGGGAGTAATTATATCTTCACCAGCAGTGCATCTTGTCCTCCCAAGACTTGACTTGTACAGTCCTACTGGAGCTTGTGAAAATGATATGAGTCTGACAGAAGCATTTAATCCACTGTGGAGACACCCTCCTTAAAGGAAATAGAATGCAGATTACGCTTATCATGGGGAATGCATATTAGACCTCTCCTGGACCTCTCATATATAAATTCATTTTTACACTTTCTCCAGCAGGAGTTTCCACAAAAGGGAAATGATGGCAATGACAGGATTTCCCTGGTGGTCCAGTGGTTAAGACATCCCCTTCTAATGCAGGGGGTGCAGATTTGAGCCCTAGTTGGAGAGCTAAGATCCCACATGTCTCATGGCCTAAAAATCAGAACATAAAAAACAACAAAAGCAATATTATAACATTCAATAAAGATTTTTTTTTAAGTTAGCAAAATAAAAAAAAGAATGATGATAATGAACCAATGATTGCAAATGAATGGAGTACCCCACTGTGATTTTTTTCTTTGTAAATGATTAAGAGCATCGAGCTATACACATAAGAAATAAAAATAAGTTTTTAAGAGAGGTAAGTCACCAGCAATTGTAGGACTGCAAATCAGCCTTTCCTTTTTTAACTTTTTATTTTGAAATAACTTTGTACTTAGAGAAAAGTTCCAAAAATAGTATGGAGAGTTCTTTTATATCCTTCACACAGCATTCCCTAAAGTTAACATATTATGTAACCATGGTGTAATTACTCAAACTAAGAAATTAGCATTGGTGGTAATACTATTAATTAAGCTACAGATTATTTGGATTCTTTTTTTTTCCCTCACTGCTTCTCTTTCTGTTCCTGGATCCAGACCAGGATCCCACCCTGCCTTTAGTCTTGTCTTTTTTTAGTCTTCTCCAATCTTTGGTATTCCCCAGTCTTTCCTTATCCATCATGACATTAACTGTGATTATTCATTTTAATGCTTCTTTTCAGTCCTTATCTCTAACTTCTTTTATAGTCAACATTATACTGCCGTAGTTAAATTTTTCTCATTTAGCATCCCAATATAAGAAGTTTTCAGTGCATGGCTTATTAAGTGACTAGAATTTCTCTCTGCCATAAATTTCAGGATTTGGCTAGTGATTCAGTTCTTAATGCTTCCCAGGTGGCACAGTGTTAAAGAATTTACCTGCTAAGCCAGGAGATGAAAGAGATGAGAGTTCAGTCTCTAGATTGGAAAGATCCCCTGGAGGAGAGCATGGCAACCCACTCCAGTATTCTTGCCTGGAGAGAGGAGCCTGATGGGCTACAGTCCTTGGGGTCCCAAAGAGATGGACATGACTGAGCACATACATACTACTACACCACTACTCAGTTCTTAATACTCACAGAATGAACAATAAAAGGACTTCTGATAGTTTTCTCCAAGGACTCTTGCCTTGAGCATAAAGAAATAGAGGGGAGAGGAGTAAGGGGACACAGGGAGGATCATAGTTAGGGGAGAACCCCAGTCCTAGCCTGTTGTCACGTAGGAACCATCCTTAAACCCTCCAAAGTTTTCCCTTCACAGTTGGAATTAAATCTAGTGGCTACTGGCCTCAGCCTGGCCCCGCTCCCTCCTTCATGATTTTCTAGTCTCTGTTCCTCAAACATGCCCAGCTCATTCTTCCCTCCTACCTCAGGGCCCTGCTCTTGAAAGCTATCAATTTCATTTTGATTTTCCTAAAAGCTTCTCACTATAATCCGTGACTTCAATGATAAATATTGGCTTAGACAATAAGCAGAGCTGTCTCTTGTAATTGTAAACTGGCCTCGACATGTTTTGTTTGCTTTATCAAGTCTTCCCTGCATTGCTGTCGGCTACAGAATGGGCTTCCCTGGTGGCTCAGATGGTAAAGAATCCACCTGCAATGCAGGAGACCTGGGTTCCACCCCTGGGTTGGGAAGATCCCCTGGAGGAGGGCATGGCAACCCACTCCAGTATTCTTACCTGGAGAATCCCCATGGACAGAGGAGCCTGGTGGGCTACCGTCCAAAGACACAACTGAGCGAATAAGCAGAGCACATAGAATGTGAACTTCTAGGGAGTTAAGGACCTCAGTCTGCTCGCAACTGTCTCCTTAGGTCCAGAACATGCCTGGCATCTGAGAAATAGCTCAATAGAATCTGTGGGCTGAGTGAGTACATTTTCTGAGAGCTGTGGTTACAGGAAGAGCCCTGTTTGTCCCTTTCTCCCACAGCCTGTGAGAAGCATCTTTCCTGGGTTACCTGGTCACCAGGAATTTATTGGAGGTCTCACTGCCTAGCATCACAATAGGGCTTTTAAAAATCTGCCCTCTCCTCCCCACTTTTTCCTGTTTAACTTGAATACTATAAGGGACAGAGAGCAAAAAAGATGAGCATTTCAAAGGCTTTTAAATCAGTCAGCACTGCCACTAGGCCTTTGGTGCGTCCCCTTCAGTGAGAAATCCACCCCTCCTATAAAGGTGGTATAGGGTACCTCTTTCCCAAACATTTGGAGTGGGACTATACTGTCTTTGAAGGATAATAAAATGCCAAGGCTTAAATACGTTTGTTACTTTTGACAGCTCTGTTATTACTCCTTTGTCATTGGAGAGGCTCCTGAGGGGCTGTGAAAGGCCTTTAACCTGCAGATCAAAAGAGCGGAAGGCACCTCCGGGCTCAGCAGCCTGAAACAAGAGGCCGGTGGCTTCCTTTCTGGGGCCTGTGCCCCGCCCCTGACTAGGCTTTACACTGTTAGATCTGGATGGAGACCTGTTTGATTTGAGAGCTGAGTCGGCTTTCATTGAAAACTTGTTTTTCCTTTATGAAGTTTCCTTAGCCAACTTATTTGGTATGAATTACAGAAGCTACTGTAGACAAGCCTGCTGTCATAATGAGGAATGAGCAAAATGCATTATCCTTTACCTATTCTAAACCGAGTAGGATATTATGAAATGCCAAATCAGGTCATTCATATGTGATTAGAAATATAAAACTATCCTTTTCATTTAGATCAAAAACCCCACTTCTAGCATACTATCCTTATAATGGTATCAATCCATTTACTAATGAGAATGCCGGGCTTTAAAAAGATCGGGTGCTGCTGTGCTGTCCTTAGTCGCTCAGTCGTGTCCAATTCTGCTACCTCATGGACTGTAGCCCACCAGGCTCCTCTGTCCATGGGGATTCTCTAGATAAGCATACTAGCATGGGTAGCCATGCCCTCCTCCAGGTCATCTTATGTGTGTGTGTGTGTGTGTGTGTGTGTGTGTGTGTGTGTGTATATTCCTTCCTTCCTTCCCTTCCTTCCCTTCCTTCCTTCCTTCCTGCCTTCCTGCCTTCCTTCCTTCCCTTTCCTTCCTTCCTTCCTTCCTTCCTTCCTTCCTTCCCTTCCCTTCCCTTCCTTCCTTCCTTCCCTACCTTCCTTCCTTCCTTCCTTCCTTCCTTCCTTCCTTCCTTCCCTTCCTTCCTTCCTTCCTTCCTTCCTTCCTTCCTTCCTTCCTTCCTTCCTTCCTTCCTTCCTTCCTTCCTTCCTTCCTTCCTTCCTTCCTTCCTTCCTTCCTTCCTTCCTTCCTTCCTTCCTTCCTTCCTTCCTTCCTTCCTTCCTTCCTTCCTTCCTTCCTTCCTTCCTTCCTTCCTTCCTTCCTTCCTTCCTTCCCTACCTTCCTTCCTTCCTTCCTTCCCTTCCTTCCCCTTCCTTCCTTCCTTCCTTCCCTTCTTCCTTTCCCTTCCTTCCTTCCTTCCTTCCTTCCTTCCTTCCTCCTTCCTTCCTTCCTTCCTTCCTTCCTTCCTTCCTTCCTTCCTTCCTTCCTTCCTTCCTTCCTTCCTTCCTTCCTTCCCTTCCTTCCTTCCCTCCCTTCCCTCCCTTCCCTTCCTTCCTTCCTTCCTTCCTTCCTTCCTTCCTTTCCTTCCTCCTTCCTTCCTTCCTTCCTTCCCTTCCTTCCCTACCTTCCTTCCTTCCTTCCCTACCTTCCTTCCTTCCTTCCCTCCCTCCCTTCTTCCTTCCTTCCTTCCTTCCTTCCTTCCTTCCTTCCTTCCTTCCTTCCTTCCTTCCTTCCTTCCTTCCTTCCTTCCCTTCCTTCCTTCCTTCCTTCCTTCCTTCCTCCCTTCCTTCCCTTCCCTTCCTTCCTTCCTTCCCTTCCTTCCTTCCTTCCTTCCTTCCCTTCCTTCCTTCCTTCCTTCCTTCCTTCCTTCCTTCCCTTCCTTTCCTTCCTTCCTTCCTTCCTTTCTTTCCTTTCTTTCCTTCCTTCCTTCCTTCCTTTCCTTCCTTCCTTCCTTCCTTCCTTCCTTCCTTCCTTCCTTTCCTTTCTTTCCTTTCTTTTCTTTCAAGTTCCAACCCAGGGATGGAACCCAGGTTCCAAATATTTATATTTATTTCAAGTTCCAATCCAGGGATGGAACCCAGGTCTCCTACATTGCAGGTGGATTCTTTACCATCTGAGCCACCAGGGAAGCCCAAGAATACTGGAGTGGGTAGCCTATCCCTTCTCCAGTAATTGACCCAGTAATCTTCCCAGCCCAGTAATTGAACCGGGGTCTCCTGCACTGCAGATGGCTTCTATACCAGCTGAGCTCAAAAAGATCGGGAAGTAGCCAGTTACAGGTGAACCAAAGTCTTTAAGAAATTATATACATAAATGTATCAAATCCTGCTTGTGGAGCAGCAGGCATTATACTGGTTCCACTTAGTGAATTAGATGAGTTATGAATATGTTCTAAAAAGACTTTTTGATGTTTGTTCCCACTTTGTTTTATATTTATTTCAAGTTCACCAAACAAACAAGGTTAGATTGAGCAAGAGTTCCTTGAAATGGAAGGCCAGATATGGACCCAGGGGGCCTGGGTGCTGCCTGATCTCTTTCTGTCACCAACTAAGCTATTTGTGAATTGGGGCAGCAAATAGCTCTTTAGGCCACAGTCTCTTTTATCTGGCTAATTCTAAGTTATTATCCTTGTCTGATGCTATTACAAAATAATTTTTTAAAGAAAGTGATTTGTAAGAGATATACAGGCTTTAAAGTTCTTTCCCCTGCCCCCCTCCCCGCCCCCGTTTTGGAAAGTAATTATCTTAAAAGAACAGATATCATTCCCCTTAATTCTATATTATTGATAACATTTTTTTACTTAAAGAGACTTTCTCTTGCACAATATTTAGTGGATAACAAATAAACATTGCCTAAATTAGTGAAAATGTTGTTTGGCCAAAATGAACCAAAAAGTTGTTTCTTTAAAGTTTAGACCACATTTTAGAAAAAGAAATGTAATCCATGTTGATAAGATTGTCCCTTGACCTTACATGTTACAAGGAAGCAGGATACCTCTCATCCAAAATGTTTTTTAGTTAATGTTATCTGCTAAGTGTAAAAATCCCACGGGCAGCTGGTGTACTTTATAAGGCTTATAAATACCAGAACTTACTAACAGGCTGATCAGCAAGCTTTATAGTTTGCATTAAAAAGTGAGAGCTTCCTAATAGTGGAGAAATATCTCCAGTTCATTTGTTTTTAAAATGTGAATTTCATCAAGAAACCTAGGATGGATTCTTACTAAATGAAGTGTGGTATGACAGTAAACTTCACAGCACACTTTATTAATTCATATGTAATATTGTAGAAAGAGTGCCTATTGAAAACAGCAAAGCGAGAGGGTATTCCTCATTCAGAGTATCTCATTTTCCATTATTAATAATTAACAGAGCTTTTCATTTTTAAGTGTCACTACCGAAAGTGCCACTGTGCTCAGCAGTAAATGATTTCAGGATGTTGTTTTAAGGTAATGGTGTTCCCACTGACAACATAAGTCAGAGGTTGGGCAGGATACATTCTTATTATCAGATACAGGCATCATCCTGAAATAGGCTTTGTGGATTGTTCCCCAGCTCTCTGCACATAAGTCTAATGCAGATACCTAGAGCAAGCATTTTCTGATGTTCAGAAGCTTGGAAATTAGGATTGAAAGTGGAACAAGTTTGTTTTCTTGGGGGGGGTGTCCCCAAATTAATTAATTAATTATTACTTCTGTTACTTTTGACTGCACTGGATCAAAATAGGCTGTAGGCTTCTTTGCTGCCTGTAGGCTTTCTCTAGTTGCAGCAAGTGGGGGCTGCTGTCTTGTGGTGTGTGGGTTTCTCACTACAGTAGCTTCTTTTGTTGCAGAGCATGGACTCGAGGGCACATGGGCTTCAGTAGTCGTGGCTCTCGAGCTTTGGAGCACAGGCTCAGGAGTTGTGGTGTACTAGGGAAGTCCTGGAATGAGGTTGTTGATGGTGCAAATTGTTAAACCTTTAGATGGGCAGATTGTTTTATCTATTAAGATGCCAACATTTCACGGTTAGCTATTTGTGTTTGAGCAAGAATCTGGATATTAGTGGGCTTGCCTCTGTGAAAGCATTTGCTTCATTAAGGTAACCTTGTTGGATCTGAGAATGGTTTGAGGGTGGGTGTGCGCAGTGGAGGATGTCAAGAAAGAAGTCCGTGAGGAAGGCTGTGTCCTTTAATAGAGAATTCAGGACTGCTATGGGTAAGTTTGATACTTCACTGGTGGCTCAGTGGTGGCGATTCCACCTGCCAATACAGAAGAGCAGGAGATGGGGGTTGAATACCTGGGTCGAGAAGATCCCCTGGAGACGGAAATGGCAACCCGCTCCAGTATTCTTGCCTGGGAAATCCCATGGACAGAGGAGCCTGGTGAGCTACAGTCCATGGGGTCACAAAGAGTCTGACATGACTTGGCAACTAAACAACAACATGGGTGGGTGGATGTGCAGAGTCAAGCATGGTCTGGGTTGTCATCATACTGAGAGATACGGGAGGGGTGTGTGTGTTAAAAAACAGGCAGTCTCCCGTCCCGTGTTTGTTTTCTGCACTTAGAAGTCTCCAGATTTTGAGTAATAATAGTTTTATATTAGCCAGATGGGTTAAGACCTGTGTGACATGACCTTTGCCTTCTGATCTATCAGATCTGACACCTACTAATGTCACCATATTCTTAAAATAGATGTGAAACATATGTACATTCTTCTTTTCCAAGGAGACAAGTGTTTTCCCAGGAAAATATTTACAGTTCATTAATTTTTCAGATACCCATTTTTTTTTTTTGGCCGTCTGTTTTTGTTACTGTTTTGAGGTATACCAGTTGCATGTAAAAAGCTTAACACAAAAAATATGAATGTTCTGGGCTCTAAGGAATTACACAGGAAATAGGGCATGTTATGGAACAGATTTTTGAAAATGTGCTTTGAGGTTACAAGGTCTTGGAGAGCTGTCGTTTGGGAGGATATTTATCCCTGGGGATGACTAATGGATTTCAATGGGTGGCAACTCATATTAATTGGTGGTGGTTTCCTGGACGGCTGTGTTGAGAAGGATTCAGAGGGCTTTTGAACTCAGTGGGAAAGAAATCTGTTTCTTATGTTGGTCATGGGCAAGAGTCTAGTCATTTGTTTTAGCATTCCTGGTTTATATACTCCCCTGACATGAGACTCAGCAGGGACTTAGCATAAAGCACTGTTTAGTTGGGTTCTGAACCAATGTTCCAGAATTAAATCAGGTCCAAGAATGAAGTCAATCAGAATCAAATCTTAATGTTGAGTTCTTACCCTGTGCTGTATGCTGTGAAAAAAAACAAATATGCAAAGTTAAATGGAAAGGTAAGACACTGAATGGTGGGAAATGGTCAGGTAATAATAATTGCGTAAAGAATCAGGAAGAGAATACCAAGCTGAGAGTCAGGAGAATCAGATAATAAAGAATGGCAAAGGGGAAGCCATTCTTGCAGGGAGAGATGGTTTTATATAAACAAAGGCAGCTAGCACAATGTATAGCCTTTTCAGAGGAATATTAGGACTTCACCCTATTTGGAAAGATTGTTATTTGGAGAAAATGGAAACCACCAGCTGGTAGAGGGCCTTAGGAATGGATTGTTTTCATGGTTTTCTTCTTGCTACTTTGTTCTAGACTCCCTAGTAGGTAAGAAACTGGTTATCAGTCACCTTCTTTTATTCACCAAGATCTGTTAAGCAGCCCACCATATGTCAGGCACCATATTAAGGTGATAAGACTTGGTTTGGACTCTGGCCTGGAGAATTTTTCAGAGTGGGATAGAAATAGGGAAGAATATGAATACCCATTCATACCTGTATGGCTTTTTAAAGGAACTCATGGTTAGCTCTATTGTACAGAAGACAGGACTGAGGCTCATAAATGTTAATATGCTTAAGGTCACACAGCAGAGCTGGAAAGACATTTAAAGTAAGCATTTTTTTTTTGAACTAAGCATATTTAATGAAGTATAATATGCATATTGAAAAAGTCCACAAATCATTCATATTCAACTTGACCAGTTTTCACAAAATGAACACACTCCTTAGTGTGTGGTTCACAAAATGAACCACTACTTAGAGGAACTCAGGGGTTTCCCTGATGACTCAGATGGTAAAGAATCTGCCTGCAATGCAGGAGACCCAGGTTCAATCCCTGGGCTGGGAAGATAACCTGGAGAAGGAAATGGCCACCCACTCCAATATTCTTGCCTGGAGAATCCCATGGACAGAGGAGCATGGCAAGCTACAGTCTATGGGGTCGCAGAATCGGACACGACTGAGCAACTAACACACACAGAAGAACTTAATGCATTTCACTTATTTAAAGTGAGTGGAAATTGACCATAAGGTAATTACCTTTTGCACATTTCCTCTCTCTCCCTTCTTCCCTTCCTTCCTCCTTCTTCCTCTTCTCCTATTCCCCATTTCTCTTATTTCCCATTCCTCTGTCTCTTTTTTCCCCTCATTTCTTCCAAGCTAAAGTGTTCCCTTAAATTTTGTGATTGCAGAACTCTGTTCCAAAGGACATCCAAACCTGGTGGTTTGGAGGGGACAGTGCTTGTCTTTGGGAATCATTTCATTTACAGAGAACATGAGAAATGCCAGCAATGTTGAGTGCTGATTTCATTCTCTTGAAGCCACCTTCTACTCACATAAAATGTACCGATCACTGTGATATTTTAAAGAATATTTGCATATCAATCTTCACAGATACACCCATTTTTGCCTACAAAGACACTGAAATTCAAAGTGGTTAGGTGATTTTTGCAAAGTTTTATACAACCTAATAAATGGTATATTTCTTTTACTCTCCTCCATTTTTCCTTAAAATGCATCCTAGCTGCCTTTTACCTTCGCTCTTTGCTAAACTAAGTTTGCATGACTAAAAATAAAACTAAATTAGTGAAAAAGGGCATAGACACACCAGGTTTGTTACAGGAACTGCTTCCCTCCTGCCCTGCCCCTCCTTTCTTTTTTAGAATAAGAACTCTGATTCCAGATAATTGCAGTCCTGGAAATAGAGACAAAGTCTCATATTTTGAGAAGCTGTTCTCACATTTCCAGATCTCTGTAAGAGCCTGTCTTTGCAGCCCTGTTCATAGTTACACTGTTGGCTTAAAGCTGATGCAACTGGTTTTCTTAGAACCAAAAGTTCCTGAAGCAATACTGACAAGAGATAAATCAGCCTTCTTTGTGTTCTGGTTAATTACAAAAACAAATTTTAAAAACCTCAGGTCAATTACTGTCCCTTGAGTAACCCATGTTCTTAGGAAGTACTTTAAATGCCCTTTGAGTGATACAAATGCAGTTCATGAGAAGGGCATCTAAGAATTTGTTTACAACTTCTGTCATTAGAGCAACTCTTACAGTGGAGTTCTTTTGAGGTGAGAGTCTCCTTTATTATTTGCAGTTCCTTCTCATGCCTTTGCAAACTCAGTGTTGGGATTAAGCCTCTCCTTAGATTATTAATTAGAGGCATCATTTAACTTAGTATTTGGACAAAGACTGTTGTATGTCATTTTGTAAGACTGACTTCTCTGTGCAAGCAAATGGCCAGCAAAGAGGAGGAAATGAGTTTCAGCAGAGTTCATTGGAGATTGAAAATAATTTTTTACACTGTATGACTCCTTTCAAGAATTCCATTTTGATTTGTGTTCAGTTGAATCCATGGTAAATCTTTGTTTCCATGTTTTTTAAGAGTCAGTTCTAACTCAGGGGTGATCTGGGATATCTCGAAAATGCTCTAGTGTATTCATAATAAACGTAGTTTTGAACATAAAAAACGAGAGCATTTTCTTCCCTCCCATCACTCATCAGGGAATTTGGGCTCATCAAGGGAGTATGTTCTGTTGGTATCTGGGAATCCCTGGAGCTAAATGAACACCCTCTCCCTTCCCCTGGTCCATTCCTTAATCTCTTCAGGAGTAGTGGAGTTTTAGCTTTGGCAGCTTCCTACTGCTTCTTATCTTTAGTTTGAGCCTTCAGATATAGTTTGAGCCTGAACATAATAAAACACTCCCCAAATAGGCGAATACCAGAAGGACAGATACATGGTTTGATGCTTCCTTTGTGCTGGGCTTGATTTTCTAGACAAATACCATCTTGTGTGCATATTAAGAACTTAATAAATATGGATGGAATGAATGAAAAATTTATGACAATGAAGGTTGTGTAAGCCAGTAGTGATATGCACGGATCTTGGATTATTCCTCTTGTTTGTAGAATTGAAAAATGGACTTTCCTTTTATAAGATTGGAGATTTGATGGGAAAATCAAAGAACACCTAAGGGGCTAAAGGAAAGAAATCTCTAGCACCCAGATTGTGGAGTGTGTCTGTGAAATCGCTCTCTCTGACAATGACAGGACTCTAAAGATTCGAGTGCTAAATCAAGAACCTGAGAGGCTCCTTGGCCATGAGAGAAGAGAAAGGAAAACATGAATGGGAGGAGATGAAAAATGTATTGTTTCACTCACAGGCTTCTCCCTTCTTGTTTGCATAGGGTTACCGAAGGCTGTAGCAGGCTGTTGTATTGTTTTCTTGTATGTGTGTGTGCATGCGCACGGGTGCTCAGTTGCTCATTCGTGTCCAACTCTTTGTGAACTTATTGACTGTATCCCACCAGGCTCCTCTGTCCATGAAATTCTCCAGGCAAGAATACTGGAGTGGGTTCCCATTTCCTACTCCAAGGGATCTTCCCAGCCCAGGGTTCGAACCCGTATCTCCTGCATTGGCCGGCGAGTTCTTTACCATGTTTTGCCATTTCCCTTGTTTGGCTGGGAAGCCACACCAGTGATGGAAAGCTAAATTATCTTAACAGTGCAGGGGCGGGTACTCTCAAAGTCAGTGCTTTGGTTTTGCTAAGCAGTGCCTGGAGAATGCTGGACCCAACTCTAGATGTCATTTATTGATGACAGATGTCATTTATTGCTGATCAGAATTCTGGCTTCACTGGGACTTCTTACTGGGTACTTTCGGCTTCCACACAAGACTGAATTCTTGCAGAGTTTACAGTGTCTACTTGGTAGGAATCAGAGGATGCTGCCAATGGCATGGTAGGCTTTGGGGTCAGACAGACTTGTGCTGGAACCGTGACTGTTCTACTCACTAGCTATATGTCCCTGGGTGTGTTACTTAGCCTCTGAACCTCATCGGTAAATCTGAGGAGAAGGTATCATCTCCCTCCCAAAGTCACAATGACTGGAGGAAAAGTAACTATTAATACCAATGGATGGTAGCTACTAGTTCATACAAAAAGGAAGGTTCCCTTTTCTTCTTCTTTTCCTAACCTTTCATTCTAGGAGCCATCAAGTCCATTGCTGAAAGGGAATCACAAGGGACTGTGAGAGCAGGGGTCTTGGAAATAGCAGACCAAGTCTTGGAGGTTGGCTCTCCAGCTAACCTATGCTGTTGGGGTCATTCACCTTGGTCTCTGCAACTAGGCAATATATGATAGTTTCCCCTATTTGTCAGTAATGGGGGTATAACAGATTCCTACCCCAGAATTAGACTTGTGGGGAAGACCAGTCTGTAACAATACATATCATAGCTTCAGTGACAATGCTCACTCTTATGTCTTGAAGTGGAAAGAACTCAGTAAGCAACTATGCCCAGGTATTCTCTGTCAGACAATAACAATACAATGCAATTGTTTTGAACTTGCTTTTAAAAATAAAGAGCATACTCATATGATTTTCATATATGAAAAGTACACAACGTTTATTGAATCCTATGCCTTTGGAGAGTGACGGTGCTGATGTTGCCTTAGCAAATGTTGTTCTGCTTAGCTGGGTGCTTCAAGACCAGCACCTAACTCAGGTGTTATCTCTGCCATCTTTCCTCATCTCCTGGTGGACTTCTCTCAAAATACCCCCCACATTGTGTAGAATGAATGAGTCATAGGTTGGCTTATCCCAGTAAGACCTGAGCCCCGTGAAGGTGAGGACCTTCCTGTGGTCAGTCAACATGATGCATCCATATCCTAGCCCAACACCTGGCATGGAACGGGAACTTGGTCCATTTTGCTTCACCAGTGCAACATTTAAGGGCTTTCTTCCTCTTGTAGAGGAAGGTTCAACTCCAGTTTGAATTCAGGTTGTCTCTCAGGGAGCATATACAGAGTGCGAGGTAGGGTATTTTGACGTTGAGCGTTCTATGCTCAAACTGCCACACAGAGAGAACCACTTTCCCCATTCATGTACTTTCCTGATCCAACCCCAAAAGGAGGCATCAACTGCAAAACTACAATGGCTGATAAGCTTTGATTTTTATGTTGGTTACCTTTTCTTTGCTGCTTCTTCAAAACACTGGCCTACACGTTGCCTCTGAGACATCCTCTTTGGTCTCTCCCATCCCTCTAGATTGGATTAATAGATTGATATAGCTGTTGAACACACGCTGCCTCAGAACACTTGTGTTTTAACCCAGTAGGAACCTCAGCTGATCCCTTCGAAAGCAAGTTTTAAGAGAAACTGATGTCCTGTGAACACGTTAGCAAGCTGTCATTGTGAGTTTGTCAGCAGGCTCATCTTAGAGTGGCTGCAGACATGTTTCCCGGTTGCCTTATTATTTATGTACTGGGTCTTGCTCCTTTCCAGTGATAGGCTGAGACTGAGCTGGTTCTTAAATACAGAAAGATATGCTCTGAATCGTTTACCATTAAAACAGGTCACTTTTCTATTATGTTTTCCAAACTCCTAACAATAGCATTTTGTTGTTCAGTTGCTAAGTTGTGTCTGATTCTTTGCAACCTCATGGGCTGTAGCCTACCAGGCTCCTCTGTCTATAGAATTTTTCAAGCAAGAATACTGGAGTGGGTTGCCATTTCCTTCTTCAGGGGATTTTCCTGACCCAGGGATTGAACCCGAGTTTCCTGCATTGACAGGTGGATTCTTTGCCACTGAGCCACCAGGGAAGCCCAAATGCTAGCATTAAAATATATTAGAATAAAGCTAGCATTAGAAAATACTGTTTCTACCAGCTTCTAAAGATACAGAACTGTTCTTTCAAAAGCTTGCTTTTTAGTGTTTGCAAATATGAGTACTGCATGTCTTACTGTTGGTTTTTAAAATAAATGTGTGCCTGGTGTGTATATGTGTGTATATTTAGACAGAATGTAAATTTCATCCCAGTAAGTGTTTATTCTGAAGACCATCCTCTCTTTAGTGTGAACGTATGCTTATCAGTATGGAATAAATGTATTCCCCCAAAATAGGAGAGTAAATGGCCTTTTATTCAAATTGCATTTTTTTTATAATCGTAAAAGCTTTATTATCAAGCACATCATTTTTCTCCACCTACAGATTTGGAGGGTAGAAGAAGAAAGCATTTAGGGGCCAGTTCTTTGAATCAAAGCAAATCAAGAATTGGCAAAACTGTAGTTTCCTGACTATTTACCGACCTGATTGGTATCATTTTCTGAGCTTAGGAGAACGGTATTCATTTTTATTTTACTTCTGCAGACTGAGTTTAGTAAGTAATGTGGAAGTCATCTAACATAAATAAATTGCTGCAAGATAACAAACAGAATTGGAATTCATGCTTGTGTTCCCTTGGTTCTTTTTCTTTTTCTTATTCCTCCCTTTACCCAGCTCTGCCTGGAAAGGCCCGTAATATGCTTTTCAGGATGTTGAACTGTCTAACTTACCAAGCTTCATGTAGCCCTCAGTCATTCATACGTTTTACAAAACCATAAAGGTGGCAGTGAGGGAGGAAGTTCAAATTCAACTTGTCATAGAGGCATAATTTAACAATAGCCGAATCAAAAAAGATGTGATTAAAATCATACCTGCTAATATGAGGACACCACAATTCTGTTAAACCAGATGGCATTTCCGAGCCACTTCTGTCAAATTCAACGTTTCCATGGCTTTAAAGTCCCTAACCCCTTCTGTCTGCCAAATTTGCAAGACTGGAACTAGAAAATAGAGTGAATGTTCAGAACACCCCCAAGATGGCTTTGTCTGGGACAGTGTGCCTAGCTTCCCATAGGGAAGCACTTCATCCAAGAATTGGCTCCACAGACATTGCTTTCTGAGAAGGAAATCAAAGTAGAGACTCCAATATGAAATCGTGGAAGCTCCTTGCCGGTCCTTGGTTCATTTGAAGCTTTGATTGCAAAACCTGGCTACTTCCACTCTAAGTCTTTCTCCTCAGGATATTGCTTCATGAGGAAGCAATAGGGTGTTGTGCTTCGGTGTTGAGACAAGTTCAGTTCAGTTCAGTCGCTCAGTCATGTTGGACTCTTTGCGACCCCATGGACTGCAGCACACCAGGCAAGTTAGGAAGCCCATTCTTGGCTTTGTTTTCCGGGGAAATGACTTTATTTTTCACCTGTAAAGTAGATATATCAATGAAACCAGTCAGAGACTATGTCCTTTGTAACAAGCCCCATGCTCAGTATTATTCTTACAATCCCCCTATGAGGTAAATTCTTGCATTTAAAGAGGAATGAACTTGAGGCTTAAAAGTACCATCTTGTGACTGGCCAAGATGACACTCTTGAAATGCCGTGGATGGAGTCTGTAAGACCACCACACCCTGTTTCCTGGTGACTAGGACCTTTTGAGAACTCACCTCCACTCAGGTGGGTGATATCGTGTGCTCTGTGCTCTGCTGGATGTGGTTTAATCTTCTCTTTTCTCCATTGGCGGCAGGGTCGGGCGGGGGTGAGGGGTGGGGGGGGGCGGGGTTGACAGGCTTGTAGGTAAAAGCCACGTGCAGCTAGTTTTGTCTACTATGGAGAGAACAACTAATTCTGGCTGATTTTTTTTTTTTTTTTTTTTTTTACTAGCTGCTCCTTTCGTGTCATAGAAACATAGCGTTAGTCTCCTGTTCTTCCCTGTCAAAAAATTACAATGCAGTCGCCCAGCACAGCCAGAGGAGCTGGCAGGTGAGGGCGCTCTTGGAACAGGGAGGAGGCGGAGCACCGTCCTTAGAGGTGATGGGACAGGAGCTAGTGCATTGGGACCCAAGGAGGGAAGAAGCTATGGACAGGGTTCATCTTTCACCCTCAGGATAGAAACCTGTAAAAGTGAACCCTTCATTTAAGGGCAGTGAATTCAGAAGGCAGCTCATCTATTTGTCCCCTGTTCTTTCTCTCAGTGTAATTAAGGAGACTTTGAAGAAGGAATATTGTGCTAAAGCCTAGATAAGAGCCCGCTCTCCATCCATCTCTGCAAATCCCTCAAACCTCGTTTGATTTTAATATTTTTCTTGTGAATTCTGCTGTGCTGCTGTGAGGGGAAGCAGGTGGGGCGGGGGTAGAGAGGAGGGTTCCCGGGGCAGCAGAAACCCTCGTGGAAACCCTTTTTTAATCTGGATGATGGCTTGGTAATGTAAGCAGTGAGAGTTGGCAGAGGAGTGAAAACTGTAGGATTAATGGCCTCGAGCCTAATTCCCTGATACCTTTTAAAAGGCCAGCTAAGCAGCTGGCTGTCTCCTTTCACTCCACATACACACTCTCCCATATCCTGAATTTTTTTTTCTCTTTAGCCATTTTTAACCCTTTCCCTGAATCTGATTTTTAGCATCAAATAAGGGTCAAATGAATTGGCTCTACTCCAATATAAAATAAAAAGTTTTAAAAAAATGTGTGTCAGAGAGAGTTGTATGTATATAATTATACGAATCAAAGATGCTTAATATTCTAACGGGAAGACTTGGTCATGAAACTTGAGATAGTTGTTTGCATTACAAAGTGATCTTGGATTTTTTTTTTCCCATGGTGCAAATTTTTAAAGATATAAACTCTTACATGGCTATGTGCGCATGCTCACATGCACGTACATTCCTGCCTATGTGCGTACGGCTGTGATTTTCCATTTAAACTCTCAGAATATGTGTTTTCTTATGGAAGTAGAAATAAAACCCAACAAATGTTCCCAGTTCTTGTTGATGGTCCAGATACAGTATAAAGGCAGGACCCTCCTCGTACTTTAAAAGCTTACTGCTTTATCCACGTTTTCCTCTAATGTCGGGCTGAAACTCATGGGATCTCTAAGAGAGGCAAGCCAGGGTAGCCATACACAGCTGGTCTGGGCACGTCCGTGTGAACCCCTACAGGTGTAAGCGTGGAGGTAATGATCATTACTTCGAGTGCGAGTGGAAGCACCAGGCAGGAAGCAAAAGGAGTGTGACTGACTCCGGCAAACAAGAAGTTGATGAGTGTTTCCAGCATGAAGCCTTTGAAGTGGGTCAGCAGGAAAGGAAGAAAAGGCAAGGCTACGAGTTGCAGGGAGAAGAACATTTCTTGTTGCCTAGGTTATTCCCGGCGACTCTGATATACCGGTCCCTATTAGTGTGGTGGGTAAACAGTCTCATTATTGCTGTCATTTGCATTATTATTGGAAGATAATTAACGACACTAACATTTTCATAGAACACTCAGACCTGGATGGGTCTTATGGAGATCCCTTAATTCTTGTGTAAAGTTGTTTACTGGTTGATTGTGGAGTGCTGGAAAACACTTGTGGTTTGCTCTGGTTGTGAGTGGACCCTGCTGTGCCTGATATGTTTTGTAGTCTGATTGCATTGGCCATACCAGTCAGATTGGCTTAATTCTTTCCGCCCTAGTCTAATGCCTGGCAGTATAGGTGTTCAGTAACAATCGGGGTGACTACAATATGCATTAAACCAAAATATGGGAGCCTTTGTATAATTCTTGTTGTCATGACTGGTTTATGGCCATAGATAACATCTGATGTTTGGGGATCATGGGTGTGCTTTTCTCAAATCACAGATAAACCCCCTCACATGTCTCTATGAGAGCCAAGTCAAACGAGCCAGGATTGTTATCCAATTGCTCCCTGTAACTTCATAGACTTCCTTGGTTGACAGCCATTCTGATCATGTCATCTCTAGATTTCCCATTGACAGTGGATTAGTTACCCCACCCAGAGGTTTCGCCAATTTGATTACAGCAAGCCCACGACGCTTCTCAAGACTGAATTCACCAGTTGACGCTTGAGCTAGTCTTCCTGTTTAGATTCAGTTAAACGCTCCCATTTACACATTTTCACGTTTCTTTTCAGCTCCTTTCTCCATCGCTTCCCTTCATTTCCCTTAGCTGGCCTCTCCCCTCTCCAGATGCAATGCAGGGATTAAACTGGACCCCGTGATAAAGGAGGCAGTGTCATCTGAAGCATGTTTCTTATAATGCATTTAATTTTCCCCAGTCAGGATCAACCAAGGGCTCTCTAACAACAAGTGACAGAGGTGGCAGCCTTGGGGAGGAGATGGGTACACTGTCCATGCTCTGCTTTGAAACAGGACCCTGCTCATGGTGGACAGGATAACTAATTCCGAGTCACTTTACATTCATGACAGACAGGAACATATTTCTCCGGTATTACTTAAAAAGGACTTGGAGGTGGGAATGAAGGCAGCAGGCAGAATTAGGAATGTAAGAACAAATAGGGCTGTCGTCTTTGTGGTTGTCCCTCTGGATGGAAGCTGTTAATTTTAACAGCATTGTGAGAGAGAGCGAGAATTGGGAACCTTGTGCTGCAATCAATTGCTCACTCGCCTTCCCACCAGCCTCATACAAAACCCAATCTGCCCGCCATGGAGGGAGGGAGTCCAAGAGGCATTGCCACTGCTGCTCACTGTCTTGTTCTCAGGAAACATGAGCCAGAAGTACAGCAAGGGTGGCAAGAGTTTTTACCACTTCGCAGCGTGGTTAGTTCCATGCTGAGGTGAGAGCAGAAGGCGCTGGGGATTAGGGACAGGCTCAGATGTTCGGCAGCACCCTAGGGATTGATCGGCCCGCTTGAGTGCCAATCTCTTGAATTGATGTTGTTGTCTGTACCCCAGGGAGGTCAGCCTGGAAGCTTCTTGCCTCACTGCCCAAATTCCATTTGCACCCAGCAACCCTCAGAGGATTGCAGAGACCTTTTGTTTCTTCATGCCATTCTCCCTGTGAGCTTCCCATATGGCCTTGGCATGAAACAGGTGGATCTAAACCCCGTGGTTTTAACAACACAGCTTTGGTTGTTCTCGGAGACCTTTGCTTCTGTCCAAATGGCTTTTCTGTGCCTCCTCTCTCGAAAGATTACAAAATGCTCACGTTTTTTCCTCTGACTTCATCATACTTCTGCGCTTAGTTACTTAGCTGAAGGTTCACACGAATAAGAAAGATAGTATATCATGGCCATTTTTGTTCAGGAAGAAATGACCCCCTCAAGGGAAGATGAAAAAAAGATGGTGTCAACCAGCCATCAGTCATTTGTATATACAGACACATACATAAACATACAGATAAATATCTACACACTTGTGGCTCAGACAGTAAAGAATTTACCTGCAATGCAGGGGACCTGGGTTTGATCTCTGGGTCAGGAAGATCCCCTGGAGAAGCGAATAGCTACCCACTCCAGTATTCTTGCCCAGAGAATTCCGTGGACAGAGGAGCCTAGCAGACTACAGTCCATGGGGTCGCGAAGAGTCGGACACGACTGAGCAACTAACACACTTATGTATGTATGCATATGTGTGTGTATAGATGTGGCTATAATAATGTGTCAGATACCTTTACAGGATTGTCCAGAAGTGAAACAGGGAACACAGTTTTAAACATATAAGATTATATTTTGGAATAACATGTCTACAGCCAAGTCTTCCTTCACCCTCCCAAATGTGCAACTTCTGCTGTCTTCCCATCTCAGAAAAAAAGCAAGTCCTCTCTCCGTTTGCTCAGGCCAAAAGCCTTGATCTTGCCCTTGACTCCTTTCTCTCATAAACCATGTCCAGCTCACGGGAACATCCTGTTTGTTGTAACTTTGGGAGACAGCCAGAGCCCAGCCACTTCTTATCTCCAGGGCTTCCGCCTGAATCTCAGTCGCGGTCACCTCTCACCTGACCATTGTGGCGGCTTCTTAGTACACAGGGGCTGCCAGAGAAAAAACACCCCAGACTAGGTGCCTTCTCAGCAACAAACATCTATTTCTCACAGTTCCAGCAACTGGGAGTCTGAGGTCAGGGTGCCAGCATGGTGGGTGAGGGCCCTTTCCAGGTCATAGACTCCTTGCCACATCCTCTCGTGGCAGAAGGGGCAAGGGAGCTCTTGGGCCTCTTTACAGGGGCATTCATCTCATTCCTGAGGGACTTCCCTGGTGGTCCGGTGGCTTAAGAATCTGCCTGCCAACATGGAGACACAGGTTCTATCCCTGGCCGGAGAACTAGGATCCCACATGCAGCAGGGCAGCTAAGCCTGCGCGCCAGAACTACTGAGCATGCGTGGAGCAGCTGCTGAGGTCTGGGAGCCTAGAGCCCGTGCTCCACCATCAGAGAGGCCACCACAATGAGAAGCCTGCACGCCACAACTAGGGAGTAGCCCCCACTCACTGCAACCAGAAAAAGCCTGCTTGTAGTGGTGAAGACCCAGTGCAGCGAAAACAAAAAAGAGAGAAAGAAAAAAGTCTCCTTTATGGGGGCTTTGCCCTCTCGGCCATATTCAGCTTTCAAAACCCCACCTCCAAATACCATAAGGATTTCAACCAAAATTTGGGGGACAGGACACAAACATTCAGACCACAGTATCTTCTTAATTATCCTTCCTGCTTCCCCCACTCACCTTTGGCCCACTACCAGTTCTTCTCCACCCCGCAGCCACCAGAGGAAAGCTTTGAAAAGATAAGTTGGTTCTTACCCTTCCTTTGCTTACAACCCTTAACAGCTTCCCGTCTCACTCACAAGAGATCCATATCCCCTCTAGGATCTACAAGATGCTGTCTGATGTCATATCCTAACACTTCTCTTCATCACTCGTCTCCCAGTTGACACGTGTGCTCCAAACAGTAGTAGCTGTAGCACAACTGGGAGTAGAAGTAATTTTTTTTTTTACCAGACTTAAGCTGACTTTTGCTAGCTAGAGGCTTCCCATTGGAAAGTATCCTTATCAGATCACTTGCTTTGGGGTCATGTGTTTTTGAGCATGAGCTACCCATTCTCCTTTCTTGGCCTTGCAGTAAAGCTTTTTCTCCTCCATGGGAAAAAAACACTTACTTTGGGCATTTTCCTAGGTGGGTGCATTTGAGACCTTACTGACAAATCCTGGGGCCTTACCTTGCAGTGGCTGTATTGTTTTGAGGTTACTGGAATCTTCCACTGAGTGTCCAAAGCTCAGGAGATAATTAAACTGGAAATAGAGGGCACGTCAGGGATCAGCCTGTGTCCTCAGTGAGCTTGTGCCAAGGAGGCCTCCCCTGCCTCTCATTTGTCCTCAGGAGAGTGCCTTCAGCCAGGGTCCCTGGGCTGGAGGGAAGCCCTTCTGAATATTTTCTATGTCTGGATTAGTGAAAAGCAAACTGGACACTGTGGCATTTTGTCCTCCTGCCACATGTAAAAGCACTCAGTGACTTCTTTTGATTTCATATAAGAAGCATCTTTAAATAGATTGAATCCAAGGCGATGATGTTGATCACACCCACTCTGTCTTCCTGACTTGGAGCCTTTTTTTCCCCCCTCAAGGGCATTTCCAACAAAGGAGTATAGCTTTCAGATTTGTAAACTGCCACCTTATTATCCTATTAGTCAATTACAGCTGCTGAAGAGCAGGGTAAGTGACAGTATGGCAGATTACAGCAATTTATTTGCCGTTCTCATCGTCTTGTTCAGCATATCATCAGGCTGTTTAAATTTAATGATAGGACTTTTACATGTGTCTTAGAGCAGTTGAAGTTGTAATCAAAATGTTTAGGAAAACCCCTACTGACCTGGGTAAGTACTGCCTCCTTCAGCATTGCTGTTAATGCCTTATCGTCATTTTTATTAGCAGAGCTGATTCTAATTAGGAGAAGCGACCTCTTTTGAAAAGAAAAGTAGGGCTTTTTGGTGTGTACAGAGCTCAAGGAAGATGGTGAGAATGGAAATCTCTTACTTAGGCTGATGTGCAAATAAGCACCAAGTAGCTAACTTTTCTTGAGAAGCTTGATGGAATCTGGGAATGGAGGAGGTTGTGGGTGTGAGGTCAGGATGGGGTGTATAGCATTGGCACTGGGAGTAGCTTGGAGGAAGGAGAGCTATGGAGGAAAAAATAACTGCCCTCTGGATGTCTAGTTCTCTTTCAAGCTAAGCACCATCATTTTTTTAGTAGTGGCTGCAGTGAAACAAAATCCGTGTAAAAAGAAAAAGCAGTTGAGAACTTAGATAGAATCTTTGGATCTTATGGTCAGGATGAAATAGTGGAGGACCTGTTGCCTTGAACTTGTCCACACCTTCAGTTTCATTGGTGGATGTGAGGGGCTGTTGTTAATAACTAAATAATGGGGAGACTTCAGTCTTGGCAATACCTAGCTTATTCTAAACTTCAGTATACTCTCTGGTCCTCACTGATAATTAAAGACTTCATCATTATTGAACTCTCAGGATACCATGTCAATTGTAAAGTCAACAATAACTGGTCTCCTATGAGTTTAAGCTCAAGAGTTTAATACCCATAATCTCAGGGATATGTGAGACCAGGGTTTGTCAGCTTTGACACTATTGACATAATGGGTTGGATAATTCGTTGGTATAGGGGCTGCCCTGTGCATTATAGGATGTTTAGCAACATCCCCAACCTCTACCTCATGGATGCCAATAAGACCCACCTGTCACCCAATTGTGATAACCAAAAATGTTTCTAGATAGTGCTGAAGGTCCCATGGAAGGCAAAATCAACTACTCTTGATCATTCACACTTAGCACTATCACTTGCAAGTAACTCATACTTTTGGGGTATACTTAACAAATATGTAATGAATATCCACTCTGTGTAAGTCAGCACAGAAGAGACTGAAATAAGATACTTTTCTTACTGTTTTGTGACAGTGTATAGTACCTGTTGCTACAAAATATACATCCCAAAGTGAAAGTCACTCAGTCGTGTCTGACTCTTTGCGACCCCATGGACTATACAGTCCATGGAATTCTCCAGGCCAGAATACTGGAGTGGGTAGCCTTTCCCTTCTGCAGGAGATCTTACCAACACAGGGATCGAACCCAGGTCTCCCACACCGCAGGCAGATTCTTTACCAGCCTGAGCCACAGGGGAAGCCCAAATTTCATAGTAAATTGGGGGAGACAGTTTTTTCATTCATTTTTTGAAATCATATATTCTTTGAAAGTTATTTCAAATGGTTTTCTGAGAGAAATCATTATTTTGTTATTTCAAATTTTACATCATGTGCCAAAGCCTAGCTGTAGGTTTTTCGGAGTTGGCAGAGTAGTTGAGTAGTCTGGGAACTGTCTGCTGTAAAGCCACATGGTGGTGTTACTTGAACTTCCTTAAGCGGTTAGACCTAAAGATGCCATCATCTTTTTGGCACATTGCTTTCTTTCCATAATATTGGATCATTGAATTTAAAGTATATTTTGTGTACTTTTTTCTGGATGGATTATATCATTAACAGTGGAAAGAGCATGGGCTTAGGTCACCTGAATTACTTAGTAGGTCAGGGAGACTACAGTAAGCAAGTGCTAAGTGACAAGTGGTGATGGTGATGGTGGTTTAATCACTAAGTGGTGTCCAACCCTGTGACTCCATGGACTGTAGCCCACGAGGCACCTCTGTCCATGGGATTTTCCAGGCTAGAATACCCCAGGGAATCTTCCTGACCCAGGAATTGAATCCATGTCTCCTGCATTGGCAGGCAGATTCTTTACCACTGAGCCCCTGGGAAACCCGACAACGAATGGTACTGGAATTTAAATAAAGCATGATATCAGGGTCTAAGACAGTCAGGGAAGGCAAAGGGAAAGAGTTGGGACTTGAGAAGGCCTTTCAAGAAAGACAGAGCTTGGAGAAGCAGAAAAGTAGGGAAACCAGAGTCCATTTTAAAGAGCTACATCAGCTCCTGTTTTCCTTAGAAGTCACAGTTCAAAGTCATCTAGCTAACGCCTGAGAGCAATGCAGGACCAGGTGCCTTGGGTCCTAGCAAGCATTCAGTTTTCTCTAAACCATTTACAGAACCCTTAACCAACTCCTATTGCCCTTTTTAGGATATATAAATACAGTATGTTACTAGAATGAGAAATATTATATAACCTTATCCTGCCTATTTCCTAAGCTGTTAAGCAAGTAAAAGTTCTGAGACTCATGCTCTTAACATCTACAAGGATCATGAATCTTTCATGAATCTACAAGATTAATGAATCTATATGAATGTAATTGTATTGTTTAATCTATTATTATATCATCTATTTTTATTATCACCATAATGTTGAGATAGTTCAGTACAGCATAAAATGATAACCTCTGTGAAAATGACTTGACATGTATTTCTACTAACTTCATGTTTATTTAGATACCATAAGAATTTTTGCTTTTAGTATTCTTAAAAATAGGTATTCTGAGAAGCACTATTATATTTGAATAGAATAGTCTTATTTTTGTCATTTTTTATAATATCAAATTGTGGATATTTGATAAAACAGAGAAGTCAGATGACCAATGAGAGAGAGAAATTATTGAATGAAAAGAATAAGGGATTGGAGGTGTTCCTGGAAACATTTTGCTTGGTGGTGTGTCCTTATAATGTTTTGGAAAGATTGAATGTAGCATAGTATTTCTTAGTAGAGACAAGATAAAGAAATATCTCTGAGTCATATAATATTATTCTGTGTAAGCCTATAGCTCTATCTAAAGAATTATTAGCCAGTAGATGTCTTAGAAAATTAAGATATGGCCTGGAAAATAGATGTATCTATTTCTTATACATTACCAAGGTAAGACAAAGGTTACCACTTTTCATGAAAAGAAAGCTTTCTTGGCTAAACTATTAAGCAGAGGTTTTTATTATTGGTAGAGTGCTTCCAATGATTTATTTCTCTTTTTAAAATATTTTTAAAATATTTATTTATTTAATTTATTTGGCCGTGCCTGGTCTTAGCTGTGGCATGTGGGATCTTCTATCTTTGTTGCAGCAAGCGGAATCTTTAGTTGCAGTATGTGGGATCTAGTTCCCTGACCAGGGATGGAACCTGGACCCCCTGCATTAGGAGTGCAGAATCTTACAGCCACTGTACCACCAGGGAAGTCCCTCCAATGATTTATTTCATTCCCATTTCATAAATGTGTAGTGGAGGAACATAGATTACTTAACAGACTCAAAGTCACAAACTAGCAAGTTGTGAAACAGATTCAAACTCTGGTGAACCAGCATCAGATCCTAAGCTTTTGTTTGTTTGTTTTAATCCTAGGATTTTAACCTCTATCCTATGTCATATGGAATTTCTAACTAGGAATACTGAAGCCCTTGAGTTAATTTTACCCATTTAAAACAAGGTGAGCTGGTAAGAAGCACCTTCTGAAACTGGGAAATGAGATGAATGTAATTGACTTGGCTACCTTGACCACAGAATGAGAAGACATAGGAAAAGCAGTTCCTACTGGGTTTTGCCCAGTGACTGGATAAATATCTGGTTTCTGTCTCTCAGGGATAACTTTCCTTTGGAATTTGATTTGTGTGTGTGTGTGCTCAGCCAATATGCAGGTAAATCTGTCACATCTGTCATGCTATGGTGCTGCCAATTTGGTTTAGTAAATGTTTACTAAGTCAACAGCCTAGCTGTTTTGCCTCTGAGAGTAGGAATGCTGGCATTCATTCTTGTATGGAGGACACAGTCGGTAGCCACTAAATATTTGTGGCATCAAACCGACTGATAAGGTCATCTTTGTTGTGTTTCCACTAGAGCTCACTCTGAAATGGAAAGAAGCTAACCCTGAAACTCTAGTGCTTGGCATTCACCAGCAGACTGAATTCAGTGCAGTACAAGGTGGTCCATTTGTTGTTCTGCCCAAGAGGGCTTAATTGCTGACACATCAAAAAAACTTTCTTCTGAAGCCAGTTCACTTACAAGTTATACTTTTACATATAATGTTGTTGCCATTAAAAAAAAAAAAGTCTCTATACTAAATGCCCAGTATTTAACAAATACAGGCTTCCCTGGTGGCTCAGTGGTTAAATATCCACCTGCCAAGCAGGAGATGCTGGTTTGATCCCTGGGTCAGGAAGATCCTTAGAAAAGGAAATGGCAACCCACTCCAATATTCTTGCCTGGAAGATCCCATGGACAGAGGGGCCTGGCAGGCTACAATTCATGGGGTCGCCAAAGAGTCGGACATGACTTAGTGACTCAAGAACAACATTTAACAAATGTATCATCTCATAAAAACCTCAGGAGCTGTGTATTAGATTCATCGTGTTAACATAAAAACTGAGACTCTGAGAGAGGTCACACAGTTGAATGTGTTGAATGTGTACAGTCATGCAACTTTCAATGAAAGTTGATGGTAATGAAAACAAGTCCAATGGACTCAAAATTCTAAGTTCATTTTATTAATGCCATTCCCAGTGCTAACTTAAGGACCAAAGAGCCAATGTCCCCTGGAGAAGAAATTCTGTCTTTTGGAAGACTGTATAGTTGGGAAGTCCCTAATTAGACATACCTGTGTTAGAGTGAAGAATAAGGTAAAAAAAAAAATGAATGAATTCTTTCATAATGTAGCCACCGGAAAGAAGCCCTCAGCTTCCTCGGAATATGTGGATGACTGACAGAAACTCAGAGGCAGGACAGGAAGGAAGGTCTTGACAGGACAAGTTGGTTGGGGTAAGATGCATATCAAGAATTCCAGCACTACGTTTTGAGCCAGGAAATGTATTTCTTCCCTCTTGCTGGTATGTCATCCTTTTGAACCTATAGAAGGGACTGTTGTGTCTTTATAACTGTATCTAGAGTTGTGCCAGTCTACATTTTTCTTTTTCTCTGTTTTGTCTCATTTTCAAAAAAAAAAACCCGAAGAACTATTTTAGGGTCCTTTTGTCACCACCACCAATATTAGCATCAATATTACTAGGACAACTTTAGATTTTAGATATTAAGAAACATTGACTTAATATAGCAATTTGATTTTGCTGTTTAATTTACATTTAAATCTAGACAAGCTCCCACCTTTTAATGTTTACTTAAAATATTTACTTTTACATATATACACAGCACTTGATAGGGATGCATTGAAGATGAGTGTTGATTTATTTGGTTTGTTCTTTAGTAGGTAATGCTGTCTATATTACAATGTGTTACAAGGGGGTCATTACATCAGCAACTCTTCAGTCTGAAGAGTGTATTGATGTGTAGGCTATGCCCTGACACTCTTTTCTGTACTCTGATGGTGTCATGGTAGCTTTCAAAATAAACACCTGTTTGTAGCTGTTTTTAGATTCATCTCTAATGCATTACTCAAGGAGAAAAAAAAACAACACTCAGCAGACCCTCTGTTAATTGGGAAGCCCCTTCTGTGTTGCATCTCAATCTGTTTTTAAGCTGAAGCTGATTTGCACTTTGTGAAAAGTGAATCTAAATCCTTTGTGCTAACCAAGGGACATTGAGCCATGTTGTTACTACAGAAAGCTGGAAGGAAGAATGGATATAAAATGGCAAGTTTCTTTATTTTTATCATTAATCATACAGCATATAGCTTGGTGCCGCACCTACCCTCTTCCCCAACACACACCACTACTGAGTGCTGGTTTAATAAAGCAACCCAGCAGGTGAGTATTTAGGGGTTAGTGGAATGTGGGTAGTTTCACTTCAGTGCAGTGGACCAAATAGAGGAGAATTTGGGGGTGCCCCTTGGACAGCTGGCACTGATGATTGCATATAAGACACACACTCATCTACCTCTGCCACCTCCAGATGCCACAAGCTGGGCAGGTGGGTGCGTAGACTTGGCCTGCAGCTGATTTCATTCTTTACCAAGCAGTGGCACCAAAGAGTCATTTGCTGATTCTTTCCCCCTTCATTTTTCTTTCAAGGATCTTGAGAATGTGAGACTCCTCTTTGTTTTCTTACTGCCTAGTATGGAGCAAGGAATGATGCCAGGGAATGGGGTGGAGAAGAGGGAGGGAGGTCTCATAGTATTTAGTTTTGTTCTTTTTCATGCTTAAACAGACTTAAGGAATTTTCAGAGCAGAGTCTTGTTGCAAGTATATGACCATTTTTCAATTAGAGTTACTTATTAACCTCCACTTCCATGAGAAGAAGCTCCCAAGTCTCTTTGAAGGCAGAGAGTTAAGATTTCCTTCCTCCCTCCAACCCTCTCCAAATCCCCAATGCTGCTCCTAAGCTGGTCGAGAGGTTGAAAAGCTCACAGGTATGAAGACAGATGGAGAAGGCAATGGCACCCCACTCCAGTACTCTTGCTTGGAAAATCCCATGGACGGAGGAGCCTGGTAGGCTGCAGTCCATGGGGTCGCTAAGAGTCAGACACGACTGAGCGACTTCCCTTTCACTTTTCACTTTCATGCTCTGGAGAAGGCAATGGCAACCCACTCCAGTATTCTTGCCTGGAGAATCCCAGGGATGGCGGAGCCTGGTAGGCTGCTGTCTATGGGGTCGCTCAGAGTCGGACACGACTGAAGTGACTTAGCAGCATGAAGACAGAAGCCGATTTGCACCTTTATGGCATGAACACTTTGATGTCTTCTTACAGAGAAACTACCCTGTGTAAATCAGAATTTTTTTAATGTACATGCAAGACTGACTGCAGTTTACCTGCTAATGCTGTTAAAATGGTATCTGGCCTTGACTCCAGCTGGTCTGTGGTCTCTGAAAAGACAACCACACAAAGCAACTCACAGAGCTCTGGATCCTCTGGAAGCCATCTCCAGGGTGCACTTCACTGAAATGGTGCATTCCACCATTGCTTAGCTAGGGGCCTTTCCTGAGGATAACTCTAGTGTGGGTTTGTCTAGTTGTGCACTGCCAAGGTAACAAGGGATCTCAGGAAACTAGAAGGAGGAGTGGTATCAATAGAAGTTCCTTGAGAAGAGGGCCTGAATTGACTCAAGCTCCATTAGCTTGAGTTAACTTCAAAATTGCCATTGGGTGTTTCATGGCTATGATGATTTTCATGAGCTTTTATTGCTGCTTTGACTGGCAGGACCATTCAGGGCCAATGAGGATAAGCCCTATCTAGTGAAGAGCAGTTCCTGTGATTTTTTGCAAGTGAGTTGTAATCTCAGAAGTTGCAGCACAAAGGCCAAAAAGAAGTTTGTAAAGGAAGTAGAAGTTGATCAGGTGTGGTGGTTTAGTCGCTAAGTTGTGTCCGACTCGTGTGACTCCATGGACTATAGCCCTCCAGGCTCCTCTGTCCATGGGATTCTCCAGGCAAGAATACTGGAGTGGATGCCATTTCCTTCTCCAGGGGATCTTCCTGTCCCAGGGATTGAACCCAGGTCTCGTGCATTGCAGGCAGATTCTTTGCCAGCTGAGCTAGGAGGGAAGCCAGAAGTTGACTAGGAGATGATGTCAAACAAATGAAACCTTGAGTTGATTTTTTTTTTCCCCCAAAGCTGGGTACCCAGGATCACTTTTAAATGCCAGTACTTAAAAGGATAGTTCAAAATCACATCCCCCTTTTTAGTAGATCCCCTTTTTCATAACAAAAATACGTAATTGAAGACAATATGCATGCTTTGGGGATGGTTTAACTGGGTTAGAACTCTTCACTGAATATTGAGTGTTTTTATGTTTATTGCTTTGTTTCTTGATATTTCCCAGATGGCAAAACCTTTTAAAAAAATTGTAGTGTATAGCGCCACATTATATTTTTAATACTTGTAGCACTTAGCACACTGATAGACCCAAAGGACTGATTGCATAACCTTGCTTTAGATGAAGTAAGTTGACTTACAGACCCTAATGCTGGGCGAGATTGAGGGCAGGAGGAGAAGGGAGTGACAGAGGATGGGATGATTGGATGGCATCACTGACTCAATGGACATGAGTTTGAGCCAACTCCAGGAGATAGTGAAGGACAGGAAAGCCTGATGTGCTGCAGTCCATGGAGTTGGAAAGAGTCAGCTATGACTTAGCAACTGAACGACAACAAACAAGAAAACCTCTAAAGCTGTGAAGTAATGATCCATGTCCTTTTTCTACTCTGGGGATTTCACTGAGGCTAATTGAGAACTGGTGGAACTGAGTTTTGATGAGGGTGGAGGGTCTTAATAGCAGTGACATTAAGACAATAGGAAATTATAGTAGCCTGCTAGACATTGCCTCCTTCCCACAGCCACAAGCCCCACAAACAAACCTGCCACTGGCCATTTAAAATAAACTGAATAACAACAATAAAAATCCAACTCTCTTGCTTTTGTCTGGCTACAGTTTCCTTCATAGGCTTAGATCTTGAGATATATTACCTGGCAGAAAATTCTCATTAGATTTATCACTACTTGATTTTTTAATAGTATTTCTCATCAGAATAACATTTGAGGAAGATACTTTATGCCAAGGCAGTCCCAGGGAACCTCTGGAAGAAGACCTGTATTTTTTGTCTGCAGTAGCAACTACAGTTTAGGAGAAGCACTGGGCATGGTTTTGTGGCTTGTCTCTTTTTAGGGCTGCTCATCACTTCAACCACAAAATCACTGCCAACCTTCAGAAGGGGAAAGAAATACTGGCCAACCGACTTTTTCTTTTCTTTTTTTTAATGACAGTCAGTGACTTGGGTTCTTAGAGACCAGCCCCCTGAGTTGTGTTTGGAGTTCCCCAATACAGTCTTTGTAGAAATGTGGGTTAGTTTCTACATTGCTACAAACCAATCCTCTGCATTAGGGTTGGCCTCTGTCCTGGAACCACAGAAGTGGTTTGCTCTACCAGTTGACTCATCCTGCTTAACTTCCCTATCACCATGAAGAACCAGCCCATGAGGCTATGAGACAGGGAACCTTGCAATAAGTGGTAAAAACTGGCCAACCTTCATTAAAAACCAAGAATCATTCATTCATTCATTCATTCATTCAACTGTATTTATGGACTTCTCCAAATGACCCAGACAGTTCTCCAAAAGCTATATGGATGCAGTAATGAACTAGACCCACAATTGAAAAACTTTTTCTTTGAAGTACCAGATAGTAAATATTTTAGGTTTTGCAGGTCTTAACTGTTCCTGTTACAGCTTAACTCTGACTGGGTGTTTTGGTTTTTTTGTTTGTTTTTGTGTGTATGTGTGTGTGTGCAATAGTAGCCATATTGTTGTTGTTGTTTAGTTGTGTCTGACTCTTTTGCTACTCCATGGACTGTCTGTGGGATCCTCTGTTCATGGGATTTCCCAAGCAATAATACTGAAGTGGGTTGCCATTTCCTTCTCCAGGGGATCTTCCCAATCCAGGAATTGAATCAGCATCTCTTGCATTGGCAGGCAGGTTTTTTTTTTACCACTGAACTACCAGGGAAGCCCCAGTAGCATATGAATAGCCGTAGCAGCATATAAATGACTATTAGCTGTGTTCTAATGAAACTTGATTTATAAAAACAGGTAACATGTGACCCATTTTTTACCACCCCTGAACTAGACCATGATATTCTTGCCTTTGTTGAGTGTACATTCCAGTAGTCTGCATTTAATTTCTACAAGGTAGCTGTATTTTATGCAGAAGATAGGTTCCTAAAGGCCTCATGTAGTTCAAAACAAGAAAAGTTCAAAACTTAAAAGCTTAGCTTTAAAGTAAAAGACTCCTGAAGATGTTAAGATGTCAATGTAACTAGCAAATAGAAAAACTTATCAGGTGAGTCAAAGCAATATTTAAAAAACACATTTTTAAAAGTTCATTATTACTAATGATTAGTAACTATGGAATATAATTTCTAGATGTTAAACATACACAAGAAAACTAAATCATCTGTAGTTTTTGATGAATTAATCATTCCTTTAATGCTGTAAAGACAGAATAGAAACTTGTCACCAATTTCAGAAATCTAAAGCTCTTGAGAACACCCCATCCCATACATCAAAACTACTGCAAACTCCATAGATAGTTTAAAGAAACAAGTCATTTGGAAATTTGGTGAATGCAGAATGTTGTTCATTTAGTATGCTATCTTTGGTGAATTGGCCGTTCATTGATTTGGTAGCTAGGCATGTTGACTTTTTGCAAAGGAACCTGGAAGAGATAAGCTTGGTTCTAGATACATGTCATGACTCAAAATGCTCTTTGGCTGGATGGTTGCGTACATTATGATTACACACGCATGTGGCCAAACTTGAACAGAGAATAGCACTAACTGTTTAAGTTAGAGGGCTTCTCAGATTTCTACACAGCACGGGAATTTCATTCACAATTCTGTATAGAGAATGTTTGCTCTTGGAGTTCAGAAGCTGATTCAGTTCTGGACCTGCTTACAGTTTTCCCTTTAAATGTTTATAAATTAATATTTATAAATTTTCAGGCACATAGAAAAGTTGGAAGACTTGTCCAGTGAACACATAGATAGCTTCAGTCAGTGTTCAGTCGTGTCCAACCCTTTGCGACCTCATGGACTACAGCCCACCAGGCTCCTCTGTCCATGGGATTTCCGAGGCCAGAGTACTGGAGTAAGTTGCCATTTCCTCCTCCAGGGGATCTTTCAGACCCAGAGATTGAACACAAAGACATCTCTGGTGTCTCCTGCATTGACAGGCGGATTCTTTACCACTAGCGCCACCTTAGGCCTGCACCTATATGGCTGGTGAGTTTCTAATAAGTGGAAGGCTGTCTGTTTCTAGAGTAGGTAAAAGAATATCAACTCAGATTTTTTTTTTTTTTTAGAACCACAGCTTTTCAGGAGTGATCAGAGACTGAACTGAACCATTTCTAGTTCTCCTTTGTGTTTCTTAGGAAAAACCATGCAATATTCCTTAGCTCTGGGTGGTACATGCCCTTGTACTTGCTCATTCTTACTTTCAAAGAGTTAAAAAGAAGACAATGTTAGGTTTCTTTAGTGTCATGGAATCACCATTGCCAGGCCTTACAGGAACTGAAATCAGCATCAGAAGTGCTGGGTATGAACCCATGTGGCTGGATATTTTTCTGCATGTTGTTTAGAAACTGGAAAGCCTAGGATGCCCTTCTGATATGGTAAGATTTATCTTTCCAGTGTTATAATTCCATTTAATTGCTACAGAATAAAAATTCAAAAGGTCTGTGTTACCCCAGCCCTGTCTCTTTCCACATGGCAGTGTGAAGTATCATATGGATCTCAGGAAGAATTTACTAGCTGCAAAGTAAAATGCCATCTTCCACACTGTAATTTCTTGAGTTCCTTTCCTTCATGTGGAAAGGAATGATTGAGGGGGAAAAGAAATCGTTTGACATCTAACCACAGAAGGAAAAATTCGTCCCTCCAACTTCTTCAGTTTCTGATTTTGTTTCATTCTACATCCTGTGTGCTTCTGGTCTGGTGAGGAATTATGATGTAAAAGGGAGTTATTTTCTTTTAGAAGAGTCAGTCACCATTTAATAGTAATCACAAGTTTGGGAAAATTGAAGGCTTGGAAATACTCTACGTCTTTCTGGGTCGTCGGGTACACTCTGATGAATGCTACAACCTACCCATCGTTCATTGTTTTGTTGGCCACTCCTGCCTGTAGGATAATAATATATTCTTGCCCTGTTGACCTCCAGCTGTTATTCTGTTTTGGGCGATGAAACAGTGAGCTGAAATCACCTGTGTCACTTACCATGAAAAGCTTTAAGAGCCTTTGAATGATTCCATCATTGTCTTTGTTCCTTCTCACCTGAAGGTGGTAAGGGCTCCGTAGAGGCAAGCTCCCTGGGTTCCCTAGTGAGATGTGGAGCTCAGCCCTCAGTTGACTGACAGTGACCATGTTGTGGAAAGCCACTGATACAGTGCTGGGGTCATTTATTACTGCAGCATAGCTTAGCCAGCTGACTGGCATCCTACGCTTACCATACTCGAGTGCCAGCTCATGCTTCTCTGGTTCTAGAATGGAAATCACTGAAAGTTGTAAACTATCGCCTGTGGAGTTATGAGGGGAGGAGAGGGCTCTGGGCCAGTTGCATTTAGAACAATGGATTTTTCAGACTACAATAATTGTTTTGAAAATCCCCTTCCCCCTTCCTGGATTCTCCTCAAATTAGTCCTTTGAGAAGCTTTAAACTGAATCGCAAGCAGCTTATCCATCATTAATCAGAATAAAGCCTCCATGTGGGCCAGAGTTTGTTTTCAATGATGTATCCCAAGTGTCTGCCACACCGTAGATGCTCACAGAATATTCAGTGAATGAAAGAACAATGTGATTTATTTCCAGTGGGTTTCTCTTTTGATATTTTTTTTTTAGTAAAGCATATAGTCAGGATAATCACATTCCTGAACTTTGTTTATGTGCCTCTAATAGAAAATCAGATTCTGGTTAATAGGTTGACTATTTCTTTCTCTTAGTAAATTAATTGACGCTGCAAGATTAAATGACCAGAGGTCATGACTTCAGGTTATTATAACCAAAGTGTCATCAATTACTTGAAATACTACCTTTGCCTCTTTGAGGGGAAAAAGTTAGCATGTAGTTTAAAAGTTGATTATGAACTAGTAGCTTTCCAAAATGTGAGATTCTGCTTGACTTCAGTATTCTGATAACTGAACTGGACCGGAAATGAGTCCTGGCACCATGTTGGATTCACGGCCTGTGTGAGCCCTGGCTGACTGATTTAAGGGTGAGGATATTTCCCTAGACTTAGCGCAGCACTCATTCACTTCTTCTGCTTTGTCATTGTCAGGCTGGGTTTAAGTAGCATTACTATAAAATTGCCCACTGAGAAATTTCAACAGGAAGAGGTTTTCTGATCTCTTTAAAATAAAACGGTTAAAAATAGACCTTGTGGGAACAGTTTTCCACATCAAGAACAAAATCCTGCAAAAATGTTTGAATGCATATCGGGGACCAATTATGTTTTCTCACCTCCGCTTAGCCGTAGTTGCGCTGTAGCGAGAACAACAAGGCTGGGTTTTACAGAATGTAGCCAGCAAGGCCCACCCAGTCCTGAAGAGGTCCTGTGTTGACTTGGCCACCGCCTGCTTCCTCTCCCCTCGCTGGGTTTTGCTTGGGGCAGCGGGTCAAACTTTGCAGCCCCACCTCTAGTTCCTAGTTATTTCACTGACCCTCTCCTAAGAGGCCAGGAAGGCCAAGTTGGTTCAGTTACACTGGCCTCTGGTGACTGCGAACGGTGAAGTCTGCCCTGGGCAAAGAGGAGGCAACTAAAAGGAGAACAAGGCACCAAAGAGACTCTGTAATTAAGATCCAGGCTCTTCTATTCACTGGGTCATTGGAGCTGGTTAAATCCCGCCTCCGTGACATGCCCAGGACCTTGGTTAGTTAGCGGCCCATTCAGAGCATCTATATATAGCAAAACAGCCTCCTGACTGGCCATGGAGTTTTCTTACTTCAGTGTTAGCCTCTTTCCCGCAGCTTAGGAGCTTCCTTCTCCGTGTGTGTGTGCTTGTGACCTTCCTTTACAGCTTTTGTTGCTATTCTTTATTGCTGTCGTTCTAACGCCTTAGAACGGTGCCAGGGACTTAATACGTGCTCAATAAAGAGTTGTTGAATGAAGAATGAACGGCAAACTGATAAAAGCATCTCCAGTATTAGTGATGACTAGTAATGAATGGTTTGATTTTGTGGTGGTGTTTAGTGCTTTATGGCCTGTTGGGTTGCATATCCGGGAAAAGACACAGAAAGGTCCAAATATTGCCTTTTACAATATAATATGACCCACACTCATCTTTATTGTGGAGAAGGCAATGGCAACCCACTCCAGTACTCTTGCCTGGAAAATCCCATGGATGGAGGAGTCTGGTAGGCTGCAGTCCATGGGGTCGCGAAGAGTCGGACACGACTGAGCGACTTCACTTTCACTTTTCACTTTCATGCATTGGAGAAGGCAATGGCAACCCACTCCAGTGTTCTTGCCTGGAGAATCCCAGGGACGGGGAAGCCTGGTGGGCTGCCGTCTATGGGGTCGCACAGAGTCGGACACGACTGAAGCGACTTAGCAGCAGCAGCAGCAGCATCTTTATTGTTTGGGTGATTATTATTTACCCTATGCCCTTACTTCTACTTAGCAGGTAAAAAAGTCTCTCCAAGAAATTGTCACTGGACCAAACTTTCGTCTGTTTGACAATCTACTGGCCCCAGGTTGTGGTGAAGGAAAATGCAGCCTTCATTCCAGGGCACCAACTGAGGAGTCCAGGGCAGCCAGTCCACAAAATACCTCAACTCCCCGATGGGTTTCAGGGAGGCATTTGGAAGATGGCATGCTATGCAGCATGTTGGATCTTAGTTCCCTGACCAGGGATCGAACCCATGCCCCTGCAGTAGAAACACAGAGTCCTAACCACTGGGAAGTCCCAGGGAGGCATTTTTAAAGGCCAAGTGAGGGAAGGGCTTGCAGGGTATGTGACACTGGTGGTGGTTTTAGCATCTGTAAAACAACTCAGGAAGTGTGCATCATATACTGTTGTCTAGATCCTTCGGAGGGGAGCTAAAGCAGAGGGAGGGGTCTGTCCTGGGAAGGCCCCCTAGGATCCTGCTCCATTGTTGTTGTTGCTCAATTGCTAAGTTGTTGCCGACTCTTTGGGACCCCATGGACTGTGGCCCTCCAGGCTCCTTTGTCCATGGAATTTCCTGGGCAAGAATACTGGAGTGGGTTCCCATTTCTTACTCCAGGGGATCTTCCCGGACCAGGGATCCAACCCACATCTCCTGAGTCTCCTGCATTGGCAAGCCGATTCTTTACCACTGTGCCACCAAGGGAGCCCCCTGCTCTGTTACAAAATAGCAAACAATCCAAACTCTAGCAACCAAGAATGGAATGCGTTTCTCAAGATTCTCATTGGGCCTTCTGTGTGGGGCATTTTTTAAAAGTATTTTTACAAGAATCCACCCCTAGCCTGTGGGTCCAGGGTCTAGAATCTCTTCAGATGAACTTGAATGTTTCTGAGATACACCACTCATTGCTGTTGCCTGTTTCTGTTGCAGAGATCTCATTTCTTTTGTGCTCTTTTTGTACCCTCTTTCCACATGTTTCCAAGCACATGCTTATTCCTCCTGCTTTTTCCCCATAATTCTGAGTGCATGCTCAGTCATTCAGTTGTGTCCAACTCTTTGCAGTTCCCCTGGACTGCAGCCTGCCAGGCTCTTCTGTCCATGGGATTTTCTTGACAAGAATACTGGAGAGGGTTGCTGTTTACTCCTCCAGGAGATCTTTCCAACCCAGGAATCAAACCTGTGGCTTTTGCTTTGGCAGGCAGATTCTTTACCACTGAGCCACCTGGGACACCCCCTATAATGCTATCATTCTTTAAAGTTCATGTGTCACTTCCTCTGGATATGCTCTCCCCACACCCAGGAAGTAGATGCTTCCCCACCTCATTGCACCTGATGTGCTCTATTTCCAGCGTATAGTGCTTATCACCTTCTATTGTTGCTATTTGATGAATTGGTAAATGGTTCAATTCTTAATGCCTCTAGGCCATGACAGAGCTTCCCTTGTGGCTCCTCTGGTCAAGAATCCGCCCGCAATGCAGGAGACCTGGGTTCAATACCTGGGTTGGGTAGATCCCCTGGAGAAGGGAAAGGCTACCCACTCCGATATTCTGATCTGGAGAATTCCACGGACTGTACAGTCCATAGGGTCGCAAAGAGTCAGACACGACTGAGCGACTTGCACTCACAGGCCGTGGCAAGAATATTATTCATCTCTGCTGGTGGGCAGAGATGGCATAGTGCCTGGCATGAATAGGTGCTCAGAATATTTGTTGTGTGAATTTAATTGTTTATGTTCTAAAGAAAGCCTCAGGTAGGTACTCACAGTCCTTGGCATCTCTTTTTACGTGAGCCAATTATCCCTCTCACTGCCTAGAAGGTTTGAATTCAAGGCCAATTCAGCCTGCTATAGCAGAGCCCATGGCTATTGCCCACTTCTGTGTGGGAAGAAGGGCCAGAGGGCATTTGTTGAGCAGGAAACCTGTAATCCAGGGTCCTGGAATCCCATGTTTTCTCACTTTCCCATTATATTCCTCCCTATCCTTTTTTCTCGTTCCCCTCAACTTCTCTCCCCTAAAGGCAGGACTTGACAACTGATTATTTTGCTCACTTAAGCATCATGGAAATATAGCAAATAAAACGATGACCCTGGCAAGTCACTAGAACACAGTTGGAACATTGCCGAAAACAGTTATGCATGTGGAATTAGCAGTCAGGGCTCTGAAATCACAGCTGTTGCTTGAGAAGCAAGAGGCTGGAAGGGCCAGATACTGAGGCTTCTTCCTCCTCCATCCCCTGACTAACTATAATCATCCCAGGCAGTTGATTCGCAGCCTTATTAGCAAAGCACTGGGAAGAGACAGTGTCGCCATTCCTGTTGGCAAGTGTCTGTAGATGTCTCATGCATAAGAAACCTGACCAACATCTTAACAGGTCCCCCCCACACCCCTCCTTCACAAGCTCCGGCTTAAAATTTTTCCCTCTAGCAGCTTCCATTTGTAGGAAGGAGAACAGCTAGCTGACCCAACTGTTGGATCTCCTACCAGACCATTGGAAAGAGAAAATTTAGGAAATAAAGCAGTGTTAAAAATTGGGTAATGCAATTTTTAAAATGCAGCCACCTGAATATGTGATATGAAACTCAGGGCCGATGGAGAAAGAATGTTTATTAGATTCTGTGATCAGCAGTATTGGAACCCACTGGGATGAGAGACTGTCTTTTCCTTTACCATTTAAGGCTAATTATAGAATACTGAATATGGTTCCCTGTTCTATACAACATGACCTTGTTTTTTATCTGTTCTGTATATAATAGTTTGCATCTACTAATCCCAAACTCCTTATAGAACCCTTCAACTCCACCCCCCACAAGTCTGTTCTCTGTGAGTCCATTTATGTTTCATAAATAAATTCATTTGTGTCATATTTTAGATTCCATTTATAAGTAATATCATCCGGTATTTGTCTTTTTCTTTATGACTTACTTCACTAAATATGGTAATCTCTAGGTCCATCCATGTAGCTACAAATGGCATTGGTTCATTCTTTTTTATGACTGAGTAGTATTCCATTGTGTATATGTACTACATCTTCTTTATCTGTTCATCTGTTGATGGACATTTAGGTTGTTTCCATGTCGATCTTGTCTGTTGTATATAGTGATGCAGTGAACATTGAGGGGCATGTATGTTTTCAAATTTTAGTTTTCTCTGGATATATGCCCAGGAGTGGGATTGCTGGATCATATGGTAGCTCTATTTTAGTTTTTTGAGGAACCTCCATATTGTTCTCCATAGTAACTGCACCAATTTACATTCTCACCAACAGTGTAGGACGGTTCCCTTTTCAGAATGAAAAACTTTGTAAAGTTCATGTTGGCAGTGAAAGACTGCCTATATTGTTATGCACGCATGAGCAAAGGAGAAGATCAGTTGGTGGGATTGTACTAGATCTCATTTAGCTAATTGCCCAGGATAATTGGGGTATAAGGGTTAGGGTTTTTATTTTAAGGATGTAGTGGGAATTGCATTGGAAAATGAAATTATCAAACAAACTTGACTGTATATATCCATTCATAATCATGCATTATTCAATAATTACCCATTTTATACCTCTCTACTCATTTCTATATTAAAAAGAACTGATTATTTTCACAAGCTAGACTGATTCACTATTTGCAAATTTACTTACCTACATAAACTAATACCCAGGTTGAGTTTGATAGGGTGAGGAAGATCAAGATGTCTCATCAGAGGAGAGCTCCTATGAGGAGTTCTCCCAGGGCACTTGTAGCCTTCTGTATGCCATGCTACCTGTCTTTCAGGATGGAGGAAGATCGTCCTGGTGTGTTATGTTTTGGTGGCATTCTAAGCCAGAAATGCAAACCAGAAATACCAAATGAATCTCTTTTGAGTATTGATGAGCTGTTATTTGTATGCATGTCCAAAATCACTCTGGCCTATTGGCACATCTGTACATATCATGTTAGTTTCCTTTTTTTTTTTTTTACTTGTGAGAGAGATCAGTATTGGTCTTAACTGTGTTTGCTATTTTTTCCAGTTCCATAACTCTCAATTTCTGTGGAAATTACAGTTTTCCCTTCAAAAAGAGTTTTTCATTTGTAGATTACTCTTTTAGGGAACTATTTTGAACTAACCAACTGAAGTATTTCCTTGAAGAACTCTGAAACCCTCTCTCTTTAATTTCTCCCTCATTCTCATTGTGGAAAATTCAGAATCTGTTACATAAAATTCTATCTTGGCTCCATCACTCCTAAACTGGACATACATATCCTTTTAGTTTTTTCTCTCTCTGCCCAGTGTTTGATTTGCAGGTGCTTAGAGATTTAAAAAATTGAATGAATAGAAGAATTTATAGTATAGAAGTTAGGTACTAAACTGCATCTCATGATTCTACCATGTCTTTCTTTTCCATACTGCTAATACTAAAAATAATTATCCTTTGATTAAAATACCAATAACAACAGCAAACCCACCCAGCTTCTCTTTTAATGCTGCACAGTTAGTGGCTATCCAAACATCTCATGGTAAACATATTAAAATCCACACCTCTTGCTTTTAGGTAACAAAATGTGCTAATACTCTTCATTTTATAAATTAGGTCATCCTGGTAACATTTGATAGTGTCATTCTCAATTCTTATCTGTAGCTATACAGTCATTGCTGAATAAAATGTTGCAATGTAGCAATTAAGAATATCCTTTTTTCTTTTTTAATCCACAAGTTCGGCAAATTACAACTTGTTTGTCTAAGTAAACAATGTTACCTGCTGTGGCTGCCTTGTTATAGAACAGAGCTCTGCATGCAAATTACCAACAGTTAGCAATTCCCAGTATGACAGTGGCTGTGTTTCCTATAACTTAGACCTCCTTTCTCCCACTAAATCAGGGAAACAGATTAAGATAAATACATTATCCATACTGGGATAGCTCGGTTGGTAAAGAATCTGCCTGCACTGCAGGAGACCCTGGTTTGATTCCTGGGTCTGGAGGATCCGCTGGAGAAGGGACAGGCTACCCACTCCAGTATTCTTGGGCTTCCCTTGTGGTTCAGCTGGTAAAGAATCCGCCTGCAATGAGGGAGACCTGAGTTCGATCCCTGAGTTGGGAAGATCCCCTGGAGAAGGGAAAGTACCCGCTCCAGTATTCTGGCATGGGAAATTCCATGGACTGTATAGTCCATGGAGTCGCAAAGAGTCAGACACAGCTGAGTGACTTTCGCTTTCACTATTATCCATATTATCCTCTTTCCTCAATTTCTCAGCCCCAGGCAACCATGCCTATCCCAGCCCTACCCTAGGGGAGATGGTGAAAGGACACCCTCTGCCCTCACAATTGCGTTTAACAATGTTTCACCAAAGTGTATACAACCTACTCAGAATAGCCTGTTTGTGTGCTCTGTTGTTTAGTTGTGTCCGATTCTTTGCCACCCCATGGACTGTAGCCCGCCAGGCTCCTCTGTCCATGGGGTTTTCCAGGCAAGAATACTGGAGTGGGTTGCCATTGTCTTCTCCAAAGGATCTTTCCCACACAGGGACCAAGTCATATCTCTTGCATCTCCTGTATTGGCGGGTAGATTCTGTACAATTGAGCCATCTGGGAGGCTCTAGTCAGTATGGAGGCAATGCCAACTCATTTTCTCATTCAAGGTTAGAAATTTGTCTGGACCAGACTGAGTATGCATAGTCTTTCCTGCATTGGGGTAAACTATGGTATTTCAGGGAGGTCCTGCTCTTGTGTACTGCATATGGTTCACTGTTAGATAATTTAACACCCAAGAAAATCTCCCTTGAATAAATTAGAATAAATTTGCAAATTAATTGGTTAATTAGATTTTAGATATCTCTGGGGGACTGAGCTAAAACAGATGTGTGCAGAAGCCCCTCATAGAGCCAGGGATGAGGGCTTCTTATCCAGCTTTCTGAAGGAAGAACTCTCCTATTGCTTGATCTTCTTGGTGCCAGAGCATTTCATTATGTGCATTTACACAGAAAGCAGTAGAACTACATTCCTGTGTTGGAGTTAATTGTTATAGGGACATGCTCAGAAGGGTCCCTTCTCTGCAAATAACTATACTGTAAAATAAAGCACTATTAGAGTTGATGCTTTCTTGATTATGTCAGGAAACCATGTGGGGATCCAGTTATAACTACAGGAAGACAAGCTAGGGAATACTTTTAAATACTTCTGTAAGACACAAGCAGTGCCTGTGAAAATACCCAGTTAAAAAAGCCAGAACTTGAGCTCAGGCCTTAAAAGTTTGAAAGCAGCTGATATTTATCTGTCTGTTTCTCTTTTTTACTCTGTTGCTTTACCCTTTTGGAGAAAGGAAACTCAGTTGGCAGTACCTTAAATACTACCTGACATTAATACTAGCTTGACTTTTTAAATTGGATCATTCAAGTAGATTCCATTTTGTTCCTTTCTTACTTTTTTTTTTATAAACGAAGCTTGTGTAGTGGACCCACTGTGTCCTAAGATGGATGCTGGAGACAAAAGAGAATGACCCGGTCCCTGCTTTCAGTGACCGCCTGCTGCTTTGTGCAATGGTGGAATGGGCTTGTGTCTCTCCTAGTACTTGCAATGGGAAGAGGCAGCCGACTCTGGAGCAACTTGCATGACAGGAGGATAAAAAGGTCCAGTTAAAGACGGATTACGGATGAGTCATGTGTTCATAGCTGTGAACTCACTGCTGGCAGAAGCACTCATTGGGAGCTGGTGGACTGTTGGGCAAGGTGCTAAAATTTGGAAACAAATGGTGTAATCAGAATGGAAATATCAACATCGGGCATCTTCTTCCTGTCTCTATTTGATGCCCACTTGTTACAATGATTGTCAGCTCCCAGAGGACACCTTTGTGTCACCTATATCTCGAAGAGTTCCCAGCAAAGAACAGACTGACAGCAAATGTTGAATAGGAGTAGATGCACCAATGAAGCAGATGTTCAAATAAAAGAGCCACACCTGGAGAATCAGAAGGAAAGATTAGGGATCCAAGGTGGCTTTTTTTTTTTGGGGGGGGGGCAGGGAGGCATGCCACATAGCTTGTGGGATCCTAGTTCTCCGACCAGGGATCAAACCTAGGCACTTGGCAGTGAAAGCTCTGAGTCTTAACCACTGGACTGCCAGGGAATTCTCCAAGATGGATTTTTAATGACTGCATCTCATTTTACCCTGAGATTGAGGGATATGTTGTACTATCACAACAAATTTCTTCACTTTTAGTTTTGCTTACAGGTTTAGAAAAGTCACAGAAATAACTGATGAATAGTGGGTCCTCTTTAAACCAAGTTTGTTGTTTTTTTTTTTTTTTTTCCATTTTCTAAACCTGATTTTTTTTTTTTTTTTTTAAAGTAAGAGACAAAGCCTTAAAATACAAGTATGATGTTCTCTTTCGAAATCAGTACTGTTTCCAGCTTGGGGGCCATTGCTTCTTGTAATAGGGGTGACAGTGTCACCTCATATGATTTCCTTGCATTATATTCCATGGTAAATTGGTTTTTCCCCTAAATCTTAAAAAATTAGTTCATAGTCTAAAGGATTATTATATTTGATTTGATTTTTTTCAGAATGATGTTATTAAAAGTACTATTCACCTATCACAACCATATTTCAAGGAGAAAATATATTTAGTGTGAGGGAAAATGAATCTTTATGACAAAGTAATTTATACTCTACCTTCCTTTTGCAAGTGGAATCCATTAAAATATAGTTTAATCAAATAGGATTATTTTAAAATCAGAAACCTATATACCGGTATTTATATTCAACATTGAAATAGAGATACCATAGAATGAAATGTTATTTTAAAAATGGACTTTTTTCTTGCTACGCTGTTCTTCAGTAAGAGCCCACATTTCCAGGAAGGGTGGGAAGAAATTTACTAGGTTTGTTTGATTTTAATTTCCAGGCACAGTTTTTGAGGGGGAGGTAGATGTTTTGGAGGATTCCGATCATTTTTGGTAACTGACTTCGTCATACACTTGAGACCCTCTGCTCCAGAACCTGAATGGTCCTTTAGCCAACCCTGACTCAAGAGATGCGCTTACAGCTCATCCTTCCAGTCCTCTGGATCACAGAGACAAACTGCTGTTTATGGGCTAGAGCCAGCTCTTCACTGGTTGACGTTTCTGTAGAGATACTACAGATTGGCAGGTTGCCTTCCTTTCCTAAAGTTCTTCCCCACTGGATGTGGAAGCAGGCTTGGACAGGTTAATCAGGGTTCACGGAGCTGATGGGGGGATCTGGGCCTGGAGAGGCGCCTTCACCCCTGGAGGGGAGCGGACACTGGAGGAGGGGGTTGCTGCAGGTGCCAACAGGAAGTCCAGCCAGCCAGGCAGAAGGCACACAGAGTTGTGCACAGAATGAGGTTTCTGGCAGGCGCTTGTCACTTAGGACATCCCGAGGGCCCCAGGGCAGCTGAATGGAGGAAGCCTGGGAGCTAACCTGTCCGCAGAGCTTTAGTGCAGTGTTACACTGGTATCAGGCCGTGCTTCTTGGGCTAGGATTTTGGCAGGACTAGAATTTGCCCTGAAAACATGTTTTTATTGTAACATATCAGCTGGTAGTGAGAACGCGTGGAAGGGACTGTATAGTTTCTTCCTGCCTGCATTGCATAGACTGATTACAAGCACCTGACCAGAGGAAGCAGCCATATCGGCTTAAATGGCTCCCAAAGTGAAAGTGAAAATATTAGTTGCTCAGTCATGTCAGATTCTTTGTGACCCCTGGACTGTAACCCACCAGGCTCCTCTGTCCATAGAATTCTCTAGGCAAGAATACTGGAGTGGGTTGCCATTCCCCTCTTCAGGGGTCTTCCTGACCCAGGGATTGAACCCGGGTCTCCCTCATTGCAGGCGGATTCGTTACCATCTGAGCCACCAGGGAAGTCCCAGGCCTTACTAAAAAAAAAACAAACAAAAACGTGGTCTGGGGAATGTGCTGATGGCTTACACTTGCATCACACGCTGCCCCTAAGGCTGGGAGTAGGGGTCCTCCCATCCATGCCAAAGGGACTGGGGAGCTCCCAAGAGAAGTGGACGTTGAGAAGGCTGCAGCAGCCACGCAGTGTGGGAATGCACAGGAATGTCACACGTGTTTCGGTTGAAACCCACTTTGGGCTCTCTTCCATGAAGTTGTTCGTCGTTGCCTAGGGCCCCATTTGCCTGGAGAAGAGTGTGGACAGACATGCTGTTGGCTGATGGTGGTCCTTAGAGCCAAGTTTCTGAGCCTGGAAGATAAAGTGTGGACTTGGTGTCTGAATAAAGTGTGGACTTGGTGTCCGAAGCAAGGGGAAAGTACGACTATAAGAAGTCGAGACAAATAATTAAAAGAGCTAATGATTTTGGCCATGGGCTGAATCCCTGAATCTTGAACCCAAGCTTCTTAGGGCTTCTCTCTCAGAGGTGGAGTGGTTCTAGAACCTCCCATGGAATTAACTTGCCAAGTGGTGGTCATGTGTTTCACCATGGGGCTTTGAAAACTGAGTAGAGGGCCGGCACATTTAAATGGTAGAGCATACGCATCAGTTATTACTGGGTTGGTTGGTTAATAGGTATGTTCATGTTTAGAAGAACGTACAGCCTCCCAATCAGCAGGGAGGCTTTTTAAAAAATAAAAGCTAGGAAGGGGAAATAAAAAGATGTGTTTAGGAGAAGTGGGTAGGCTTGAAGAAATGAGTCTCTTAGATTGTTAAAGGTATAAGTCCAAGTCTCCAACCCAGGCAAGGTGTTAGTGACTGAAAATCATTATCATATGACCATTTGCTGTTTGGTGGAGTGTTTGGAATGAGCTAGTTAATCCCATTCCAATTCATAATGGGCAGGTAGCCAATTCATACAAAACACCTTGACAATCCATACTAATTGGTTTGTCTCCATAGAGCTGCGAAATTGAATTGCCCATGGAGATGGGCATTTCCCTCAACCCACCTTCTGTTTCAGCTTTCCTCCTCCTCCTCTCCCCTGCCACCACCCCCCACTACACACAAACACACACACACGCACAGTCCTGGAATAATTTTGCATTGAAATAACATCATTTTTTCCAGTCATCTTTCTGGGCTATAACTTTCCCCAAGCTTTCTTTTTAAAAGAAGGAGTCGATTTGAGGTAAGGAAAGAAAACCAAATGCCCTTGGGACCTTTTCAGGGTCATTTGTATTTTCAGACTTGCAGAGGGTAGTAAGAAAAAAAAAAAAATCTGTGAACAAAGCAAAAATGCACTTCATGTTTTGGAAGGCCAGGGAGGCAAATTCCCAGACAAAGATTCATGCAGCCTAGAAATAGTTTCAGAAAGATCTACCAACCCACAAAAACTTCTAGCAGCCCACAGAATCATTTCCAAGAATGGCTAATCACGTACTATTGAGAAATACCCCCTAAAAGGATAAAAATGTAGGTTTGTAACTTTGATCGATTGCTGGTTTTTGAATAAATAACTACCCTTGACACCTGAACGTTGGCTTTCCCAAGCAAGCACTGACCGTTTCTGGGCTCAGTTGATTCTCTGGACATTTTCTAAGGGGCAGTAGGATTGACAGCATTCCCTCTGCTTGGTGAATGTTCTGTTCCGCCGACTAGCTGGGCAAGCGGTGGTACTTGGGAGCAGTTAATTTTGAGCTCTGGAGCTGGACTGAGTCCTGTGATCTTCACCAGCTATGTGACCTTGAACAATCACCTAACCTCTCTGGGCTCCAGTTTTTTAGTCAGCCATCTTTGTCCTAGGGGCTCTGTTTAAATGAAAATCATAGTTTATAACTCAGTAACATGTTGTTAGTTTTTCAGTTTTAAAGGACTTGACTTTTGGTGCATTTAGGTTTTACCTAAGGGAGAGAAACTTCCATGTAATGAAATGCTATAACACCCCCTTCCTTTATTAATGTGATATGGCCCACCCCCTTCTCCCTCCACCCGAGGGTAAATTAAAGCAATATAACTCAGTGTAAACATTTGTCAACCCAGATGCATTTCTAGGCATTCGGTATGTACAGACACCTGGTTATTTACACGATTTATACCATTAGTGCAGTCATCTTGAGATAGGATGAATTTCGAATCTCTACTCCTCATAAGCCTTGCTGAGAGTTTTGACAGTCAGAAATAAATAATCTTACCTTTAATTATCTCTGTCTGTAGAGTGTGGTAGATAGGGAACAATGAGTATGAAATACTGTATCCTCTTAAGGTCCAAGAGAGATGAAAGAAATAGAGAAAGTTTTCATAAAGAAAAGACAAAAGGAAGTCATTTCTGAGTAAGCCCATTAGATAGTTTTCTTACTCCCTAACGACAAAGCTTAGACACCCCTGAAAGGCAAATGATCTGATAGGCTCCTCTTTACTATTGCTTGAGGATAGAGGGAGGTTTGATCTGAGCCTCCATGAAAAGCTGCATAAACAGAAAGTGAAATTTACAAGGGATCCCAACAGAATCCACAAAGGTTGGCATAAGGTGGGCCAGCATATGGAAGGCTCTCATCCTGGCTCACAGACGTTCATTTGGGCTTCCATCACGATAATTCCTCTTTTATGCAGAGGAATAATGACTGCCAGAGGCAGGAAAACTAGAAAAGAAAACTCAGCTCAGCTTCTACTCTTTTGAAAAGTCCTTGTCTTTCTGGAGAAGTGAGAGGGAAGTAGGGAATCTCTCCAGACTGCCGTAAAGAAAACCTGCAAGCCATGGCAATCCAGTGCCGTCCTCTGGGTTTTCTTATTATCCATGTGCTTCAGTTGCTAGATAAAGTCAAGGATACTTTTAATTGGGGAGAGAAAGAAAAACGTGTAAACCTGTTCTTTGGACTGAGAAAGAATGGAGTTTAAAAAATTTTTCCCTGATTTTTATGTGTTTGTCATAGGTTTGCAGTATGTTCTTAAGGATCAAAAAAAAAAAAAATGTTGGTAGAACACATTTTTCAGCGTTACTTCTCTCTCTTTTGAGAGGACAGATAGGTATGGAATCACCTTGCTATGACCTTTGGGGAGTCTGTGTACAGAACCCAGACTCGAGAGGAAGCTGGCATCTTATCATGAAACACAATTGTGCTTGAAAGTTATGATAAGTCTGCTCCTTATATCCATTGCCAAATTGTAGATTTCTTATTTGGGCCACATTGGTCCTCCCTGCCATCAAAACCAAAAAAAAAAAAAAAGTACAAGGGGGAAAAAAAAAAGAGCCCAATCTTATACAGTCCATGGAATTCTCCAGGCCGGAATACTGGAGTGGGTAGCTTTTCCGTTCTCCAGGGGATCTTCCCAACCTAGGGATCAAACCCAGGTCTCCCACATAGCGGGCAAATTCTTTACCAGCTCAGCCACCAGAGAAGCCCAAGAATACTGGAGTGGGTGGCCTATCCTTTCTCCAGGCAGATCTTCCCAACCCAGGAATCAAACCAGGGTCTCCTGCACTGCAGGCGGATTCTTTACCAACTGAGCTATCTCATGCTAAGTTGCTTCAGTCGTGTCCAACTCTTTGCGGCTCTATGGACTGTAGCCCGCGAGGCTCCTCTGTCCATGGGGATTCTCCAGGCAAGATACTGGAGTCAGTTGCTATTTTCTACTCCAGGGGAACTTCCTGACCCACGGATGGAACCCGCGGTTCTCATATCTCCCTCATTGGTAGGGGGGTTCTTTACCACTAGTGCCACCTGGGAAGCCCATCTTATCATACACATAACAAAATATACACAGTCACACAGAACTACCCCAGTAAAATGATCTCCTAAGGATTGTGAGCATATAGAAGCTAAGAGTATGCACTTTGGAGTCAGATGATTCTAGCTCCAGTCTGGGCTCTGGCACAGAAGTGTGACTGTAAGTCACTTAACCTCTCTGTGCTTTCATTTCCTCATCCCTACAGCTGGATGTTAGTAATAGTGCTTACTTTTTAGAATTATGTTGAGATGTAGATGGAGTTTATATATGTAAGGGGTTTAAAATAGCCCCTGGGAAATCAAGCACTATGTAATTGTGTGTGTGTGTGTTTCTGTGTTTTTTGTGGAGTAGATAAGTATGATCATACCCAGGGCCGCCCACTGCTCTGTCGGGAAAATGCCTTTGGTTATGTCATTTACCTTCCTTCCTCTACCATCGCTTCCCTCTCCACCACTACCACCCCACCCAGACTGGCTTGCTTTCTCTTGATCTTTCAGCGTGTCGAGAATGTTCCAAGTTGGAGCTCTGCACAAATACATCCCCCTTCCAGAATGGTTCTTCCCACACCCACTCTAGGAAGCTTCCTTGTCTTCAGCTCTTATGCCATGTCAATGTTGCTTATGCCTGACCCCCCAGTCTTGACTCGGTACTGACCTTCTACCCAGAATCACTCTAATGCCCCCTGTTCTTTAGCCCCATTAGGGCTTACGGCTACAAAGGACTGTTTGCATTTCTTCAGGGTTCGTATCACGCTGTGGATGATGAAGTCCATGGAGCACATCTCGTTTTTGAGTGAGTGCCCATTGTAGGCCCAGCAGCCAGCCCGGTGCAGTGCCAGCCCTTAGAAGGCACTCACTAAGTGTTGCTCCTCAGTAAGTGACTGGCCAAATGATGGGCTTTTCTAGATTACATTCAAGGTGTGTGGGCAGCCCATTCCTTCTGCGCTGGTCCACTCAGATTCCTGTCCCCTTACCAGCCATCCCACTGGCCTCTACCTCTTTTATTTATATTGTAATAGAATTGAAAGAGAAGTCAGGGAAGTAATCAAAGCCCTCTTTCAGAGATAAGATATGTCCTCCTTTTCCCCCTTGAGTATCATTTTGACCATTTGGTTGAGAGCGAAGGAGGAGGAAGCAGAACCTACCCTTTCTGATCAGCAGAGTTCAGTGGCAACACTTGCCATGTGGATGTGCCCCATCTACTGGTCGAATCGGGTGACTGCATCCTTAATGGTCTGAGATCCCCTGAGCAGTTAATACTGGCCATCCAGTCTCATTAAAAGCAGCTGAGACTGGGGTTTCTATCGCATATTATTATCCTGCCAGCAAGAGAATTAACAGTAAAACATGGTTTGCTTGCAGATCACTCATTTTGCCTTTCCAGTGTCTACATTTGCATCAGGATTGACCATATTCTCTTGTGTGGAATTTGCAAGTTTGAGGTGAAGAGTTTCACACTTGTGCCCACAGGTTAAAATCTATAGTTTAACATCAGTGTTCACTATTGAGTTGTTCCCTGTGAACATTATGTTGACCATATTTGCAGCATTTAGAGAATCCCTTCTCTGCGAGACATCTGAATATGTGAGCATCACACCCATTTTTCAGTCTTCCCGTAGGGATTGTGGGTTCTTAAGATAAAAGTTTTAGGGGAGAAAATAGAATCTCCTTGTGGTTTTTTTTTTTCTTTCTCTCTCTCTCTCTGTCTCACAGACACATATACACACATCTTGGGACTTACATTGTGTGTAAGACTCAATAAGTAAATTGGGGAAGATGGAATTTGTCAGTTTGCTTAAAGAAACATAATTATTTTAAAATGACAAATGGTCCCTTTGTCAATAAATTATTTATGTCTTAGTTTCCATGCCTGGATACCTTGTGTAAATTATGAATTATCTTGTAAGTAGGTTTAGCACAGGGTGCCCAGCAGGTCTCTGGGCTGAGGGCTAAGTGGGTAGCACTTCTTTCATTCTGATGCTTTTCCACTGTTGTTGTCTTGGGGATGCATATGTCTGAACATGAATTCAGGTGGCTATAGCTGTAACATGTGCTACTTTACAAGGATTCATCTAGCATTGCCATCCAAAAGAATCTTACCTTACACTGCACCCTCCAAATTTCAACATCAGAGGTAGCAAGCGCAAGATGAAACCATCTTACTTCAGTTTAAGTTTTAAGGTCAGTCACTCTCAGTTATAGGTTGTTAGTTTTTTTTTTTTTTCTTAAAAAAAAATTAAGTAGCTACTAACATATTCTCTGTGCTTCTCTGGTGGCTCAGGTGGTAAAGAATCTACCTGCAATGTAGGAGACCTGGGTTTGATCCTTGGGTCAGGAAGATCCCCTAGAGGAGGGCATGGCAACCACTCCAGTATTCTTGCCTGGGAAATCCCATGGACAGAGGAGCCTGGTGGGCTATAGCCCATGGGGCTGCAAAGAGTAGGACATGACTGAGTGACTAACACACACACACACACATACACAATATATTCTTTTTCACTGTTATTCCACAGAATCTCCACTCAGCTTCCCAAAGGGAAGGCTTTGAACAAATAGCTGGCTTTTGTGCCTGTATATTTGTACTGAGTTATTTACAACCAGAGGATTTGACAGTGACAAGTAAACTGGTTGGACCTACAGCTTAATTTGGTTTTTCTCCATTCATGATGATTTCGGACAACTGAGCACATGTCCTCAGCACCCTATCAGAACAGAAATGAAAGACAGACTATGAATGCATTAACTTATCTGGACTGCAACAATTGGAAAAGCCTAGAAGTCAGCCATATAAATGTCTGCATACCTGTCAATTCTGTATGTAAGGGTTTAGTGGTGCTTTCTTTGAATTATTGTTGTTTTTCAGTCACTCAGTCATGTCTGACTCTTTGTGACTCCATGGACTGCAGCACACCAGATCTCCTTGTCCCTCACCATCTCCCAGAGCTTGGTCAAACTGATGTCCATTGAGTTGATGATGCCATCCAACCATCTCAGCCTCTGTCGTCCCCTTCTCCTCCTGTCCTCAATCTTTCACAGCATCAGGGTCTTTTCCAGTGTGCAGTGTAATGTTTTCAGTTCTCATGCTTTGAAAGATCTCATCTGTCCCTCTTCTTAAGACATTAGGAACTGCTAGTACAAAATGCCAGTGAAGCCCCTAGCAGCTTCTCATACTTCAGGTGCAGACAGATTGTGTCTAGATCTTAACTGGCCTTCTCTGCTGACTGTGTGACTCTGGACAAATTCTTGAACTTCTGTCAGCTTCAATGCTCAGTTGTAAAATGAGGATATTAACCTTAGATTGTGACCCTGAGATGGTGATATTGTATGTAAAGTATTTAGCTCAGTGTGTAGCATATGAGTGTGCTAAAAGTCGTGGCTATTGTTATAGCATTATTATTATTGTTATTTCTACATGTGAAGGTTCCTTGGTGGCTCAGTGGTGAAGAATCTGCCTGCAAATGCAGGAGACGTGGGTTTGATCCCTGAATCAGGAAGATAACCTGGAGGAGGAAATGGCAACCCACTCCAGTATTCTTGCCTGAGAAATCCCATGGACATAGGAGCCTGGCGGGCTACAGTCAGTCCATGCGGTCACAAAGAATTGGGCATGACATAGAGACTAAACAACACCAACAAACATGTGAAGGTACTATTTTATAAGTATAGTTTATATCTTTTACCAAGAGCTTTTCCTTGGTCTCTTAAATCAGCTTTCTTATTCTAGAAGAGACTATGATTTAAAGAATGGAAATTCATTTTGTGATATTTAAATTTATCTACATATATTTATATTTCCCCCAACTTTTTCCTCTGATTTATTTGCTAAGGGATTAGCAGCCTTCACGATACAGGTGGTAGTGGTCTGCTCTGGTCTGTGTTGGAGGTTGTGGGCAGGTCTTGTAATCCCTAAATTTGCCTAAGAGGTAGATGGAAGGAAACAGTGTCTTTGTTAGGTGAATCCAGTTTTGGCTTTTCTTTTGTTCTCGGCTCCAATCCAGGCATAATGCCTTAATAACTGGAATTGCCTCTTTCAGCCTTCTCACCTTAAAGACTGTTAAACTCAGCGGGAAAGACTCATTGCTGTGGCAGAGGGATGCCCTCCCAGGTCTCTCTGGGCCAGTGGGCCCCAGGCTGGCCCCACAGCAGTCAGTATTTGAGGACAGGTGGGAGACAGGGCCCTTGGGTGCTCCTCCTGAGCAGGCTGTCCCTATGAAAGCTCCAGCTTGTTTTCCTCTCCAGCCACTTCTACTGCATCCTAAAGCTGCCTTCTTTTGCAGTTAAGTCATTTCATTCCTTTCTCTCATGCTTTCCTTCACCCTAGAGGTGTTCAGTGTTAGGACATTCTAGCTGCTTGTAGCATTTAGGGAGTTGGGAAATTTGGCTTTCAATTACTGTGAAAATATGATTATTTGGGGACTCAGCACCATCTCTGCTGAGCCTGTAGGATGTTGAGGCAAACAGGAAGAAGGGCTCATGTGCTAGGCTGTGCTGCACTTGATCACTCAGTTGTGTCCGACTCTTTGTCATTCCATAGACTATAGCCCGCCCGCCAGGCTCCTCTATCCATGGGGATTCTCCAGGCAAGAATACTAGAGTGGGTTGCCATGCCCTCCTCCAGGGGATCTTTCCAACCCAGTGATCGAACCCAGGTCTCCCACATTGCAGGTGGATTCTTTACCATCTGAGCCACCAGGGAAGTCCAGAAAGACTGGAGTGGGTAGCCTATCCCTTCTCCAGGGGATCTTCCCGACCCAGGAATCGAATCATGGTCTCCTGTGTTGCAGGCAGATTCTTTACCAGCTAGGCTACCAGGGAAGCCCAGAAGGGCTCATAAATAAGTCTCAAGTAGGGAAGTTGGCACGTCCTGGGAGGTGTGGGCAGAGAGGTGAAATGAACTGGCATGATCTTGAGGATCTTTGCTTTTCTCTATTCAAGATGTCAAGCCTCTCACCTGCCGCAGCTTCCCTACCTGTAATGTGGGTTCAGGTTTGCTGCCCAGCAGGTGTGTGAAATCTGGGATGCTAGTAATATGATCAATGATGTGTTCAACAGTTTCTGTTGTATATCTGTCCAGACATCCAGACTGTAATACTCATTTTTCCAGGCAGCCCAACCTTTATTTTACATGCCAGCCTTTGGATCTGTCTATGTCACATTTGTTGGGATGACTTGTTGTGGCGTGTATATTTTTCTGGCTTGAATGTATTTTCAATTTCTTGATGGTCTTTGAGAGCTGGCTGTCAACACTGCTCACAGTACCCCATCTCCACCCTCCCCGCCCCCATCCTGCTTGACCCTTACTTATCCTTTAGCCCCTGGTTTAATCCTTCCTCCTGACTAGTTCCAGTTCCTCTTTCATGTCCTCCCTTAGGACCATTAGTCTCTCCTTGGAGCACTCACCACAGCAGTTGATTTTATTATGGTTAATTATTTAATATCAGTCTCCCAAAAGAGACTGTCAGTTCCATAAGATAAAGAAACATCATCATCATTATTAAATTCGTTGTTTTGCTCACCATTGAATTCCCCATTGTTGACAGTAGGACGCCTGGTACTTAGTGGATTCACAGTAAGTATTATCGGTAGATGGGGGGATGGTTGGCTGAATGAGTACACAAATGAATACATGAATGAATGACGTGCGAGTGGCCGACAGGATTTATCTCTTCCCTGTCCTATTCCTGTGGCCTCAGGTACCCACACATGTAGGATGGGCTCCACAGAAGCTTCTAAGATATCTAAAAGGTATGCTGTAGTTCTGGGCGCCACAGCCCTGCAGTGGAATTGGAAAGAAAAAATTATATGCATTCTTAGAAAGAGGGCTTGATGTTCCTGTGTTCCAAAGTGGTCCTGTCTGGGATAAAGTATAGTCAATGAACCACAGCTTGTTTCTCACCTGTCCTCCCTACTCCCCGGGACCTGAGAATCATACTTTAAAAGTGAGCTGATCTTGGGAAGGTGATCCTCTCTGATTCTGAGCTGGATAAAAGATCCAATGCCAGCCAGACATGTCTCTGATTAGAAGATCATAAATCAGTCCAGTAGATTTCATACTCACGGTGTCCCTCAAGGCAGAGTTCACTGGCCAGTCCCTGGGACGTCTTCTTGAAACATTATAGGAGGCACTGCACATACACTGTATGCATATACAGTGTGCATGTTACTGTAAAATAACTTGGGCCCTGCAGTCAGAATGCCTGAATTCAGAATCCACCTGCCTACTTATTATTAGAAGTTAAGTTTAGACAAATTAGGAGTAATCTTCAATTTCCTCTTCTAGGAAGTAGGAGACATAATGTTACCTACCTTCCCTGGTGGCTCAGCTGGTAAAGCATCTGCCTGCAATGCAGGAGACCTGGGTTCAATCCCTGGGTTGGAAAGATCCCCTGGAGAAGGGAATGGCTACCCACTCAAGTATTCTGGCCTGGAGAATTCCATGGACCGTATAGTCCATGGGGAAGCAAAGAGTTGTACACCACTGAGCGACTTTCACTTTCACTTCTCTTTCACGTCATTGGGTTGTTGGACGATCAAATGGCCAAATAGACATAAAGGGCTATGCAGAAGGTTGGACATGCAATAAACACAAGAAATGTTAGCTATAATTATTATCACCATTTTAATTCATTGCAGGAGTTTCCATTGCAATCCCAAGCCAGTCTCTATGAATGCCTTTCCATCCTGTCCCTTTCAGACTCTCCTGGGACCCATGTGTTCCCCTGCCTTTTCTGCCTGCCTGCCTTTGGCTCAGATTTTTACTAGGAGGACCCAAGCCCAGCGTCCAGAAATGGCTCCAATTATATTGCATCTTGCCTTATAATACCTTAACCCATACTGTAAAGGCCAACTTGAATTGCCTGAAAATCCATGCTGTACAGCGATTTGGGCAGTGTGCACACTCTATACACAAGCATTAAATAGAGTAAATAATGCTGACAGTGTGTGTGTGCACTCAGCCAGATTGCCCCGCTTTCTTAAATCATTTAAGCACACTTAATCTAATGGAACGTGTTATGACTTCAGCAGCTTCTGAATAAGAATTGGAGGAAAGAAAAATCCGAAATGTGGCACCAACTAAAAATCCCCATCCAGTCATTTAAGGTGGCTGAAGCCCTTGCACGGAAACTGGGCTCTGCTGGAGGAATAGCCACTCCTCTTACAGAATGAAAACACTTTTTTTCTTTTTTGGCCTTTTAAAACATTCCTTCTTTTATTGTAGATTTGGGATGAGAATTGGAGTCCAAATCAATTTTCAGGCGATTTCTTCCTTTTTCTACTTGCTCAAAACAGTCCTTTTTATCTTGTTTCTGCCCCTGATAGTATTATCTTGGGCAAGGTACTTGACCTCTCCTGGCTTCCCTTTCTTCTGCTGGGTGTTTGCACTGGGTGATCTTTGTGGTACCTCGCAGCTGTTAACAGTGTTTTGTTTTGTTGTTGTTGTTGTTTTTGATTTCATGATTTCTCTCCCTTGTTATTACAGAAAGCACAAGTATTGTGCCTTAAGCCTAAGATAGGAAGGTATTTATTGATCAGGTTGAAAAACCTCCACTTTCCAGGGTTCTGAGTTTGGGCTCAGAGAGTTACAGTGGTTTTCAGGCAGTTTTTGTGCGAAGAGTGGTTTTGAGTTTCTTTTCTGTTTTTCTGTAGACCTTATTTAGATGTCTGGCCATTTGATCTTGGGAGAGAATACTGTGTCTCGACATAACACCAGTGCCCTTACCATTGGCAGGTTGTGGAAGCCCCACAGGCGGGTCCCGAGGCTGCCTCAGTCACCATTAATGAACCAAGCGGCCTGTGATGCTCCTGTGGTCGTCTTTTGGCACTTGGCAGGAAAATCCTTTTCATGTTAATTTCAAGGTTGTCAGATATCATTATCCCCAAGTATTAAAAATTTCAAAGAAAGGAGGCAGTGTGTTTGATTTATAGAATAATTATCTAGCTTTAGCTCAAACTTGGCTTTGGCAGTGGTTTTGCAAGCACTCGAAAATTAAATCCATTTTTTATGGCACTACAAGGTATTATCTCACAGCAAATGATAATTAAACACCTGTGAAATCAATTAGCCCTTTAAGCAGGGAAAAAAAGTTTTCCAATTATGTTTTCACACCTCCAAAACTTTTGTAATTCCAAAACCCGGCGCTCGTGGAGAGGGATATGGTTGATGGGCGTTTCCGGGTTAACTTTCCATAAAGATCATCCCCGAATTTTGCTTTGACTTAATCCTGAGGAAGGCAGTTTGTGGTACCGGCTCCCTTCCAGAGAGGATGCAATCGCCTTTGGAGCTGACTCTTAGCAGCTATCTATCTAACACACAGCTGAGCTGTCAGCTCCTCTACAAAGGAGGTTACTCACTTTGTGTTTTGATGCCAAGTTTTACTTGACAGTTTATTTAAAAGCCAAGATACCTTAATGGAAACCAAGCAACAAGGCATTCCATGTGACATTATTGCTCTCTCTTTTTAAGGGCCCTGTAGCCAAGAGTTCTGAGCCATCTTCATTCCAAATTCATACGCCAAAAACAGACTGATGGGTTTATAGCTGAAACCTAACACAGTGGAACGGAGAAGGCAATGGCACCCCACTCCAGTACTCTTGCCTGGAAAATCCCATGGGCGGAGGAGCCTGGTAGGCTGCAGTCCATGGAGTCACTGGGAGTCAGACATGACTGACCGACTTCACTTTCCCTTTTCACTTTCATGCATTGGAGAAGGAAATGGCAACCCACTCCAGTATTCTTGCTTGGAGAATCCCAGGGACGGAGCAGCCTGGTGGGTTGCCGTCTATGGGGTTGTGCAGAGTCGGACATGACTGAAGCGACTTAGCAGCAGCAGCAGCAGCAGCAGCAACACAGTGGAAAACTGGGACTCGTGGCAGGCCTTTCAGCCCCACAGGATCATATGTGTTTTAATCATTGGCTTTGGTAACAAATTAGCTATTCCAGATGCTTCTTTTGGAAAATCACCTGCACTTATGAAGAACTGAATACATTTGGGAGAGAGGACATAACAATTTGGGACCCAAAAAAGAAGAAAAAGAAACAAGCCTTTGGCATTCTCTGCATTATGCCTCATATGTACAAAGGCCATTCCAAAAACATGCTTGCTTCATCTTTACTGATATTACTTAAATTTGGATAATATTCTCATCTGTTTCATTACATCCTCAGTAGACCTCATTATTAGGTAGGCAAGACTAGCATTATTGTCCCATTTAATAAGTAAGCATGGATTCAGAACCAGAGTAAGTCGCATAAAATCAAACAGTAACAAAGTCAAGATCAGAACTTACATTTTCTAGGGGTTATTTTATGCAGTTTCCATCCCATCACTCTATATAAACATCTCTTAAAAAGTCTTTTTTTTTAAGTTTTCTTTATAAAGACATTTTAATGGGACCTTGCTTTCATAGCAGTCGGCATTTGGAGAAGTTGATGAATCTTACTGTTAACCAGAGATATCAGGCTGGTATGGCATACAGCAAAGACGAGAGAAAACTTCTCTTTTATCCTTTTAGAAACTTGTCCTATAAAATTACCCTTGTGAATGTGCCCTGAGATTTAGATACTTTGTGACCTCACAGGCAGTATTGGCTGAGGAATAAGGAGATCTGGCATTCATTTGACAAATCTTTCTTAAAAGATGACTATGGTCCAAGTGCTGATCTAGCGGCTGGGGTCACAGTGATGAATAGGAGCAGCTGGCCAGGAAGACAAACATGGGGGGATTCAGACAGCAGTAAGTCCTAGGACCGAGATGAAATAGGGAATTGGGACAGTGAGTGCTGGGAACACAGGCTGGTCTCTGAGGGCCTCTCTGAGGAGGAGCCACTATTTGTTTGAAGGCTGATATGTGTCTTGAGGTAGATCTGGGAGAACAATGTTCCAGGCAGAGGACATAGCAAGTACAAGTCCCTGAGATGGTAATGAGTGTGGAGTTTCTAGAAACTGAGAGAAGGACAGTGTAGCTGTAGATGGTGAGTGAGGGGACGGGACTCAGAGCTGTGGGCAGAAGCCAGTTTCAGGGAGCCCTGTCAGCCCAGGGCAAGGGGCGTGACTGTCATGCTCAGGGCCGTGAGGAGTTGGTGGAGGGTTTTCAGCCTGGGAGTGACATCGTAAAGTGGTCTTTGGTTGCTCTGTGGAAAATGGATTTGGGGGGATGAGATTGAACTATTCTGATCTGAAACTAGGAAGAACCAGAGTATGCTCCTTGTTGCTCTGCTTTTGTGGGAACTCAAAGGAGTAGAATTAAAGAGATAAAGGCAGGGGGGGAGTGAGGAGACTCTAGTTCCCATGAAATTACAAAAAAAAAGATTGAGGGCAGGAGGAGAAGGGGATGACAGAGGATGAGGTGGCTGGATGGCATCATCGACTCAGTGGACATGGGTTTGGGTGGACTCCAGGAGTTGGTGATGGACAGGGAGGCCTGGCGTGCTGCAGTTCATGGGGTCGCAAAGAGTCGGACACGACTGAGCGACTGAACTGAACTGAATACGGGGGCAGCTTCTGCATCTTTGTTTCCTCAGTGCTCAGCATGTCACTTGGCACAGGAGCTGCTCAGCTTTCATTTGTCCAGCAAGTAAATATCAGGGCGTGAAGGCATCTACAGGGCCATCCAGTCTACCTCTTCCCCATCAGCTGCTTAAACATTCTCTCTGCCCCACAACCTCTCCCCAAAATGAGGCCACCTAGGAGTTAACTAGCTGCTTAGCTGTTTCTCAAGGAGAACAGTGCTGAGCAGAGATGGCTAGAGGAGAGGCGGAGATGAGTCAGAGCTTCACAGGCTCTTTACTCTGGGGCACTGTTGTGCTTCTGCCAAAGGAAATGGCAGAGTCTAGACTTACGGGCTTTCTCAATCTCCAGTGACCAAACCCCTCATGGGAGGGTGATCTCATCAATAGCAATATATGGCATCAGATTGTTCATCATCACACATATTTTTGTGTCTCATGGAGGCACATATGCCCTTGTACATTTATGTATTACATACCCAGATGGGAGAGATTAAATTTTCCATAGACAGCTAGCTTCATGCAGCTTTCATATGACATCCGTGTCCTATAATTTTTTTTTTTTTTTTGACGGTGCACCATCTCTGCCTGTGCAGAGTTCTGAGGTCTCCTTTGCTCATTTGCTCAAAAGGCCCAGAAGTGAGCTGGCTCTGACTGTCAGAGTCAGAAGGTAGAGCCTAGGAATGGCAAAGGTGGCAAAGGAGATGGGAAAAGAGGGTAGCTGAAACCAGCATCGTTTCATTAGCTGTTTGTAATTGGATTCTCAAGGTATTTTATAATCACTTAAGTGCAGGGACCAGATGAAAGGCTTCGGCCCTGACCAGGAATTCAGGGTATGTGAGATTTGCCACTCAACAGCTCCTATGTCGTGCCTACTCTGGTGACGAGAACAGCCTAGCAGGAATTCCAGCCATTGTCCTAATCCAAGCGCTGGCTGACCAAGGTTGTCTGTGCAGGAAAGAATGTCTTGGCTCAAGAAGGGAAGCGGTCAAAACAGTGGGGGTGAGCCCAGCTTTTTGGGAGGGATGAGGAGCCGTCATCTTTGCACCGATGCAGTGTTTATCGTGACAGGAGGAGGTTCTCCAGTTTTTTTCTTTAGTTCAGATATGGAGAAAAGCCAGGAGATGGTTCAGTTTGAATAGTGCTGTGCACACATGTAACTTGATTTGCAAATAATGCTATTTATCAGAGCTGCTGAAACACATATCCTCCCACCCCCTTCTCCCATCAGTGTGCGGAGAGAAGACAAAATTTTTAACGAAACTGCCAAGCCTTTGAAATAGAGGCAGAGAAGGGATGGAAGATGTACAAAAGGAAGACACTATATGTAAACCACACTCCTTTCCCATCTCTAAGTCAGTTAGGCTCAGGCTGAACACAGGGAGTGCGGATCATCCTAGAAAGACCTGGAAAAGTCAAGAATGGGCCATTTTGTGATAGTAGGTAGACAGAGATGGTTATAACGAAGGGCTTTCATCTCTTCCTTGTGTCTCCATTGCTTCCAAGCTCTTCTGCAAACCAGTGGACACTGAGAACTTTTCATCCATTTCAAACCTATGCTTTTTTGTTTGTTTCTTTGTTTAATATTTCTTTATTTGGCTGCGGCCAGTCTCAGTTGCAGAATGCAGTATCTTTGATCTTCTTTGTGGCATGTGGAATCTTTATTTGAGGCATGTGGCGTCCCTGTTATTGTTCAGTCGCTAAGTCATGTCCAGCTCTTTGAGACCCTGTGGACCACGGCACGCCAGTCCTCCCTGTCTCTCACTATCTCCCGGAGTTTGCCCAAGTTCATGTCCATTGAAATGGTGATGCCATCCAACCATCTCATCCTCTAGTTTCCCGACCAGGGATCAAACCCGGGCCCCCTGCATTGGGAGCACTTGGAGTCTTAGCCACCGGACCTCCAGAAGAAGTCCCCCATAGCTATGTTTGGAGTGGTTCCTATAGGCCAGGCCCTGGGAGTTGGTTCAAGAGGAAATTGGACCATGATCCTTTGGTCTTGCCTCCTGAAGCCCAGTGGAAGAAAAAAAAGAAAACAGGCAACTTAATCCTGAGGGAGCAGTAGACAGGGCAGCCTGGGCGCTGTGTGAGCAGCAAGAGGGTCTCTGGGCAGGACTTGGGGACCAGGTTTTCCTCAGGGTGGAGGGGAAGAGGGATGTGTGGGAGAAGGAGTTCCCTGTCCACAGGCTGCTCCCCACGGAGAGGAGTCACCATCGAGGCTTGACAGCCCATACTGCTGGCCCCGGTTCTGGCTTCTGAGCTTCAGTCCACACTTCCTGGCCCAGCTCCACTTGGCTTATCTTCATGGCGCAGAGCCTGGTGAAAGGTTAATGGTAAGATAATGACCTCAGGCCTCTCAGTTGTCCTTGAGTTGGTCCCAGACATTTAGCTTCTGCAGCCAAGACCTGGGTATGCCTCTTCTGGACCTATTTATCCGTCTGAGGTCACAGTCGCTGCTGGCTCCTTAATTATCACTCCCTTCTCTTTCCACCCTGTACCCAGAGAGCCCTTTATTTAACATTTTCAGAAATGCTTTATTTCCAATAAAAGAAAGAATTTAGACTAACATGGCCTGGAATTGCATTTATCTCAGAGCAGTTTGGAGTTTGGTATTGCTGAGCACAAAAGCAAGTGCTCCAAAAAGCTCACCTCCTTCAGATAATAGGTTAACGTCTTAATGTTGTTAACATCCCCAGCACAGAGTGGGCTTCCCTGGTGGCTCAGATGGTAAAGATCTGCTTGCAGTGCCGAAGAACCCAGGTTCAATCTCTGGGTCAGAAAATCCCCTGGAGAAGGGAATGGCTACCCACTCCAATATTGTTGCGTGGAGAATTCCATGGACAGAAGAGCCTGGCGGGCTACAGTCCATCGGGTCCCAAAGAGTCGGACATGGGCACAGTATATTCAAAATCTTTCGCTTTCCCCTTTGCTGGCACCATGTTACTGCTTCCTTCTAGGCAGCTCTGAGACAACAGAGTCCGCCCTGTACAAGCCCCACAAAACCTTGGCTCCTCAACTAACTTCATTGTCTATAAAATGGGGCCACTTCACGTGGGGTTGTAGAGAGAAAGGGCAGGAATGAATGCGGATTGTTGCCCCACCCACAGGAAGCATTTAATCAGTGGGGGGATGATTGTTATAATTGTTACATTAATGACCGTCCTACTTTTGTCCCTTGCTTTTACATTTTAGCCATTGAGCTGCTATGTAATGAGCGGGAACCAAGGTGGTCTTCTGCACGGTGTACCTAGTACATGGTAAATTCCTCAGTGTGTGCAGGTGAAGACTACCATCTGGTCCAAGTATACAGTTCTGAGTTTTCAGTGGGTATTAAGGGTAGAGATGGAGTAAATGAGTTTAGACTTGATGTGGGATTATGATCCAGTGTGTTCAGACACAATATTTTTATTCCAAGGGTCCATCCGGCCCTTTCTTCTTCCCTGTGAAAAGCAGGTATAACTATCCAATTCCTGGGTGGCTCTGAGGCTTCAGTGAGATAAAGTATGTGAGAGTTGGTGCCTCCCACCCCAGCCAGAGCCCACACACTATTCCTCCCTCCTTTCTCAATATTGAAATGAATTTAAAGGAACATAAAAAGAAGATAATCTTCTGTGGAAAGCCGAGAAGTGTGAAAAGGATTGGCAGTGTATTCAGAGGAGCGTCATTAAGAAATCAGTTCATAATCCTTGGCCTGACCAATTGCCCCAGAGGTTCAAGCCCAGCAGAGTGGCCTGGGCTAGAATCTCACCATTTCCGAATAGTGAGAACCTTCCTGTTGGGAGCCACTGAGCGTCCCTGAGTCTGCAGCCTCTCTGGTTACCAGTGCCTCACGCTAGGATAATGCATGTGCGTTTCCCTGACTTGGGAATGTGGAGTAGCTCATTCACGGGCACAGAAACTGTGCACACAGGTGGTGTGGAGAGATGGAGGCTCCATGAGTCCCGTGAATTCACAAGGACCACAGGGGGCCTATACTTTTCCCTGTGTTACTTACAAGACAACATGTAGAGATAAAATGGTGGCCAGTGGACCTATTTTCCAGCTAAAAGGTTGGTTCCCACTCATGGGTTAGTTCAAATCTGTGCCTTGGACCAATTTGATATTATTACATGCTATGGATTTGGGGATTTTCTCAAAAATAATTGAAATTTTATAAGTGTTAAATCTATAGTAGTCCACAAAAGGGCCATAGTTATTAAATGACAGAGCACCATCTCAGACTGAGCTCTGGATGTGACAGGGGGCAGAATTTCGAGTAGGGGAGAAAGAGTCCTTTGAAACGGGGCTGTCTGTTGCCAGTGCTTGAAACTAGGTGAACCGTTAAGGACGTCACTGTGTCAGAAGCTGCATTTGTGTGAACTGCCCCAGGAGGCAGCATCATGTAGTGGAGAGCAAAGGCCCTTTAGAATCAAAAAGCCTGGAGCTGGAGCCTCGTGGCTCCTTCGATATGACCTGCATTGGCAAGGTTATGGGGCTCTCTGAACTCCATGCCTGCCTGTCGAGTTGGCTTATATCAAGTCCTGCCTAAGAGTTCCTTCCGTGATAGGTCATTGAGCCATTCAGTGGCTCATGGCCACCCACACAGGGTCATGTCTGAGGTCCGACAGCAATCGCATGTGATCTTTCCAGGGAAACTCTGCCTGTACCAGCAGCCTCATTGGCCCCTCCCCACCCCCGACCCAAGACTGTGGGCAGTTTATCTCACTTTGGTGTCTCTGTTCCTCCTCTGCTAGCTCCACCACCAGAAACGCCCGTGGCCTCCTCTCAGCGATTTTCCAGACTGGTTGTTTTTTTTTTAATAGTTGTATTTATTTATTTTTGGCTGTGCTGGGTCTTCATTGCTTTGCTCAGGGTTTTCTCTAGTTGCAGCAAGCGGGGGCTACTCTCTAGTGGTGCTGGGGCTTCTCATTGCAGTGACTTCTCTTGCTGTGAAACACGGGCTCTAGGGTGTGTGAGCTTCGATAGTTGTGGCACACGGGCTCAGTAGTTGGGCTCCCGGGCTCTAGAGCACAGACTCAGTAGTTGTGGCACCCAGGCTTAGTTGCTCTGTGGCATGTGGGATCCTCCCAGATCAGGGATTGAACCCATGTCTCCTGCATTGGCAGGCAGATTCTTTACCACTGAGCCACAAGGAAAGCCCCAGGCTGGGTCTTGCTCTTCCTTTAATACTTAGCTCAGGGTCTCCCTTCCTCCAGGAGACAGGCCGCCTTCTCTCTCTCCCTACCAGAGCCAAGGAGTGACTGTCATCAGTCTTTGCTGCATCCTTGCCTCCATCCTCCCATATCCCTCACTAAATGACAATCATTTGATAAGACATCTACCTTCTCCCTGGACCATCAGTTCCTTGAACAGTACTTGACACAAGGTAGGCATTCAGCTAATGTTTGCTGAATGAATGAGAGAAAGTACAGAGGAGATGCTGAGGAAGCTTATTTCTCTTATTCCACAGCACTTTCGCTACAACAGTCATAAGTTGTTTTTGTGTTCTTTTTTTTTTTTTTCCTTCAGAAATGTGATTCCAACCTGAGGGTAAGCAAAGAAGTTTAAGTACTTATGAGGATAGGGGCTGAGAGAAAACAAATCAGCTGTAGCAGTTTACTTACTTTATTTCTTTATTATTTTTTTTCTAATTCTTAAGCCCAGTGTAAACTCTTAACTGTGGCATGTGGAATCTACTTCCCTGACCAGAGATCAAACCCAGGACCACTCCACTGGGAGCACAGAACCTTAGCTACTAAACTACCAGGGAAGTCCCTCATTTATTTTGTAAATAAATACTTGAGGCAAACTGCAGCACCGTGGAGGGAGACTAAAACTGTGTGACTACAGAGATGCGGGCTTGCCTCACTTCTTCCCTGTCCTCTTTGATTAGCAGAAAACAGGCTCGCATGGCAGATTCCTACCAAGGAATTGTGGGAAGCCCAGGAGGAGCCCTGGGCACGCTGTGCCAGCAGCATCCTTGGCTGTGGAGCTTTTGATAATAAGGCAAAATCCTTTCAATTAGAAGCTGCTGTTGTGATTCATAGCTTCTGTTTTTGTTTAATTTCCAAGGGTCTGCTCCACACTTCTCCCTGGCACTGTCTTTGGGAATCTGATCTTCTTCATTTGTTTGTTACTTTTTGGAAATGTTTTTATTCCTCTTGAATTGCTATAGTTTCGACAAAAATCGACAGTCGTGTAGTGTGTTGCAGTTTCTACTGTACGCACTTGATCTCATGTAATCCTCACATCGCTGAGGCTCAGAGGAGTTAAACAGTTTGCACAGGGGTGCATGGAAAGCGGTAGGTCCAGAACCCAGGTTCTTCAGTCCAGGCTTTCTGGCTTCAAATTGGCTGTACTTTTCATTCTATTTGGTTGCCTGCCTTCCATCATCATAATTACAGCTACCATTTATGGATTGTTTATAAAGTGCAATAGGCTTTAGTTAAAATGTATCATTTAATCCTCCCAGTAAAAGTATTATCCCCATTTTGCCAACCAGGAAACTAAGATCTAGACAAATTAAATAACTTTTCCCAAGATCACTCAGCTTGTGAATAGCGAAGATAAAAGTGGAACCCAAACTAGGCTGGGTCTAAAGCTGCTTAACCACTAAGCTGTTAATTACTAAGCTCTTCACTACCATGCCGGTGGTTCTCAAAATTTGGGGTGCATCCTAATTACCTGGAGGGCTTATTAAAACATGAAATTCTGGGCCCTTCCCCCAGAGTTTCTGATTCTGCAGGCCTGGGTGAGGCTGAGAATTGACATTTCTACCAGTTTCCCAGATGAAGCTAATAGTTGGAAGAGTATACTGTGAGGACCCGGCGCTAATGCCACATTGCCCTCCAGCCATTTCCTGGTTGCACTGAATTGCTGCCAGCCAAAAAAGAAAAAAAAGAATGTTTCATATGGAGGGGAAGGACTTCAATTATGCATTATTATATGGCCCATTTTAAATGGGGTGTATCCCATATATTATTCAATGCACCTTTAAGGAGAAAATCATTACGGCTGTAGAAGGGTTTTGGTCTCCAGGTTAAATGCGGGGTCTCGTCATTCTTACTGCACTTCTCATTGCAGTAGTTAACAGAAACTGTTCTAGCTTCTGTGTCATCACCTGTACAAGCAGGGACTTAACGGCCATCTGAAAAGGGCAACAAAACCATTACTAATTAAATCTGTATCTCAGATTAGTTGCCTCCCTCATCTACTTACCTTCTTGCTTAGGATCTCATATGTTCATTATTTCTTGTTTTTAAGAAGTTTATGACTTCAATATGATTTATACTTCTAAGCTTAAGTCATAGGTAAGAATTGGTCACTAAAAAGATTGTCCCCCTCACTTGACCTGTCGTCTCCCCATCTTTTCCCCCATCCCTATCCACTGATACCCACTAATCTGTTCTCCATCCCTGTAATTATGTTAGTTAATGAATGCTATATAAATGGGATAATTCAGTGTGTGCCCTTTCAAGATTGGATTTTTCACTGAGAATAATTTCCTGAAGGTTGCTTGTATGTATCTGTAATTCATTTCCTTTTTTTGCTAGTAAGTATTCTAAGTTATACATGTACCACAATTGGTTGAATGATTCACCCATTGAAGGATATTTGGATAGTTTACAGTTTGGGGCTATTAAGGATAAAACTGTGAACATTCGTGGACAAGTTTCTGCGTGAAAATAAATTTCATTGCTCTGGGATAAATGCCCAAGTATGCAATTGCTGGGTCATACACTAAGTTCATTTTTAGTTCTAAAAGAAACTGCCAAACTCTTTTCCAATGGGACTGTACCATATTACCTTCCCACCAGCAGTATATGAGGTTTATATTCCAGTTTCTCATCAGTACCTGTTGTCATCTGTCCTTTTGATTATAGCCATCCTTGTGGTGTAAAATGATATCTCCTAGTTTCAATTTGCATTTCCCTAATGACTAATGGCTAAGTATCTTTTCATGTACTTATTGGCACTTGGCATATTTTCTTTGGAACAATATCTATTCAAAGCCTTTGCCTGTTTTTAAATTGGATTATTTGTCCTGATTGTTGGTTTGCAAGAGTTCTTTACCTTTGCTGGATAAAGTCCCTTACCAAATTGATAATTTGAAAATAGTTTTTTCCTTTTCTATAGGTTGTCTTTTCACTTTCTTGATGAGAGCTGAGGGTAGAGGGATCCTAGTCTTCTCAGCTATACTCACTACATTAGAGCTTCTATAAGGCAGAGCTAGTGAGAGTTGGTAATGGAGCAGATCTTGGCTCAGATGCCCCAGACACTCACAGTTCTTGAGATTCGGTAGATTTTCCTGAACAAATGGTTTTCCACTTGTCATGATGCTCTTAGGACAATTTCCAGAAATTTTCAATGAGTGTTCTTAAACTTTTTATTTTATATTGAAGCACAGTTATTATTTATTTATTTAAATATAGTTTATTTATATTTATGTATTTTATATTTCATATAAATATGTTATTTATATTTAATAAATACAGTTTATTTTATATTTAAATATAAAATATTTATATTTTATATAGATAAAACTATTTTATATTTTATATTGAAGCACAGTTAATTAACAATGTGTTAGTTTCAGGTGTACAGCAAAGTGCTTCAGTTAGACATATACATGTATCTATTCTTTTCAAATTCTTTTTCCAGTTAGGTTATTGCAGAATATTGAGCCACGTTCCCTGTGCTCTACAGTAGGTCCTTGTTTGTTTTCTATTTTAAATACAACAGTGTGTACGTGTCATCTCAAACTTCCTATGCCCCTCTGTCCCCAACTCTTACCCCCTGGTAGCCATAAGGTCATTTTAAGTCTGTGAGTCTGTTTCTGTTTTATCAATAAGTTCATGCATATCAACTTCTTCAGTGAATGTTCTTATAATTTGCACCGGGGAAATTGGTGTTTTGCTGGATGGAGCGTCCACAGAATTCCTTACTGTGTCATTCTGGAAGGCCAGCCTTCTGCACTATACTTAGAACACCTACCCTCAGGAGATACTACCCCTGAAATCCTCGTCAGCCTTTTTTAGTTATCTGATGAGTCTTTGGTAGGTCCAGCAGCAGGAGAAGCATCTTCTCCAGGACTAGAACAGTGCTTGGAACATAGTATTTCTAGAAAGAATGACTGAGTAAATGAACGAGTTTAAGCTCTTAGAAGGAGGTCAATGTGGGCATATGAGCAGACCAAAGAGCTGAGTGGGGAGAGTACCGCACATACGTGTGGTTCTAGTAGGACCATCATCCCCCTTGCAGGCATCATTATTTCTTCAGTTGTCATACACAGTCATTCATAGGCTCACTGTCACTAGAGCCAATGGTTCATGGGCTGAGCATGGTTAGAAATAGGAAAATCATTGTTTTAAGTTATATGTGCTTATGTTTCTGTATGTCTTTGTATGTCAGTATAAATACACACATTGCTCCTCATTGTGTATACAGGCAGGTTTCTATAGAAATACATGTGTGTCTGAGTACATGCGCGCTAAGTCACTTCAGTCATGTCTGACTCTTTGTGACCCTATGGACAGTAGCCCACCAGGCTCCTCTGCCCATGGGATTTTCCAGGCAAGAATACTGGAGTGGGTTGCCATGCCCAGGGATCGAACCTGTGTCTTTTTTGTCTCCTGCACTGGCAGGCACATTCTTTACCACTAGCGCCACAGGAAGTCCCTTAGACACATATACACACATACATACGTACAATGGTTGTGGAAACTTTTGGAGCAGTGGGATAGTCTCAAAGGGACATAAAATAATGAAAGAATAAAGAGTAATGGAAGGACTTCCCTGGTGGCCCAGTGATTTAAGACTTCGCCTTCCACTGTAGAGAATGCAGGTTCAATCCTTGGTCTTGGAGCTGAGACCCCACATGCCTCACAACTAAAAAAAAACCTAAAAACATAAAACAGAACAAATATTGTAACAAATTCAATAAAGACTTTTGAAACATGGTTCATATCAAACAAACAAACAAAAAACCCTTAAGAAATACTTTATTTAAAAAAAAAGAAAGAATTATGGAATGTTCCAGACAATGTTTAGTTATCTTGCCCAACTGACTCATTTTGCAGATGAGGAAACTGAGGCCCAGAAAGCCCATCGTTTCGTTCTTAACTTTACAGCTTACCTAGTGGATTCCTGATTCCAGCAAGAATGCTTGTGCCTTTCTCCTGTTCCCTATTATGTGAATGAACACTAGCTTCAATCATGAAGCTTTATTCGATACATCAGCAAATCTCTCTCTACAACCACTTAAAAATCCACACCTTGAATAACTGTCATTTGAGTTTTTCTGACAAGTTTTCTGCTTTTCCTTTCCCTCTGCTCCTTCCCTCAAGTAAATTCTGCAGCTGAAAACTTTGAAACTTGTTACAATCCAGAACATTAATAGGGTTTTACATTTTTAGCAGCCTAATGATGAGGAGGTAGGGCCTTCCGTTCCAGCCCCTTAGGGGTTTCTATTCTGGCTATTTATTAAACTTTCCTGTAGCCTCAAGTATATTTGACCTTTTTATATTAAAAAAGCTTCAGCTTAAACTTTATACATACATTGTGTGTGTGTGTGTGTGTGTGTGTGTGTCCCCTGGTCTCCATTGATTACATAGATATTCAGACATTATCAACAGTTGAGCCTGAGATCCTTGTCAATTATTTCCTTATGTTTGGTGAGGAAAAGAGAAGCCATTACTATCATAATTTAATATTTTTTTTCATTTAGCTAAATTTGAGCCCTCTTGAAAACCTTTCCACTTTGAAGTCTATTTTACGGTTTAATTAACGCAGCAAGGATATTCTTTTTTCTTTCTTTTTTAAAATTTTTACTCTCAATGGAGATAATCCATTCATGGTGACCTTTTCTTGTGCAAATTAGTTGTACACGCTTGTTTAAGCAAATGGTCTTTTGCATTATGTCTCTTGTTAATGACAGGTTTATAATTGAAAATTGGCTTACTCCCATATGCCTAGTTTGTGTAAGATTATAAAAATAGATGTGGACTTTAAAAATATAAATGTATATATCAGTATCCCCCAAAGAGGAGGGAAGAATCCAATGCCTCCAGGCTATGATTAAATTAGACTATTAGAGTCAGAAAATGCCAGTGACATATGCTACTGTCAAAGTCACACCTGTCTGCCGAGCCCAGGAAGTTCTTGAAAAACGAGAGTGATTTCATACTAGTGTGATTTCATCCTAGCCCTGAGAAGCTGGGCCTTCCCAGGACATGAGCCATCTCCAGTTTCCCAACTTTGCTTCAACTCCGACTGAACTTTCAGCTGTGTGTTTAGGACTGGGTTTGTGGAAATCATGTTTCAAGTGCCAGCCCTAAACAAAATGAGGTGCTTGTTGTCTTTCCCTGAACTCCACTGACATAAAGAGACAGGTGACATTTCTGTTCTATTTTGCATTTTTCTCAAGTGCAATAACAATGTGAGCTGGCTCAGTGGTATTTGGGTAAAAGACACGATCATCTCATCTCTTGCCCAGTTTCCCACAGCCCTGAGTATTTTTTGTTCTCTTGTTATTTCTTCTCTTTTCCAGTTTCTTGGGCTGGCTCCTTCTCTCTTACCTCCATGCCAACCATTCTTACACAGGAGTGTTTGTCTGGGGTAACCGAATGTTCTTGGTTAAAAGTAGAAACTCCAGCTTGAAGGAGAAAATAAATGTTTTTGTGCTCGGAATGGAGGTTTCCTGAGTAGATTTTAATAGCATGGTTTCATGGGGTAGGTAGGAAACAAGAGCAGTCTTCAGGTTCCTGAATGATATGGCATTATAAAAGAACAACTAGCAGTGATTATTTTTTTAAGCTGATGAAGGCAACCTATTTTTGCTAAGACACGAAGAAACCTGATTTGCAAAGTAAAGGCTGAGCGAGCCAAAATGTTACTGAGACCATCAGAGTTGTCTTTTGCTTATTGTTTGCACAAGACCCTAATTGCTTTGTCCAGTGGGAAGGGTCACATTTCCATTCCTTTATGCAACAACCCTTCCTGCCTTCCCCCTGGAAAAGTGGGGCTGGCTTGTGTACCACCCAAGTTTCTCTGGGTGGTTTCACGCACCCCAGGTGTGCCCATTCACCCCACCCCCATTCTTAATGGTCTTTGTTTGCTGATGGTGCCTCTTCTCCTTCTAGGTATGATTATCGGGAAATGCTGCACAATGCCACTTTCTGTCTGGTTCCTCGTGGTCGCAGGCTTGGGTCCTTCAGGTTCCTGGAGGCTCTGCAGGTAAGAGACCCTGAGCATCCCCAGAATAGAGCTGAGAACTGACGTCAGACAGAGTGCAGGGTGGGAGGAGGAGGGTTCACCTTAACACATCTTCTGGGATCTAAACCAAGGCACGGTTTGCCTTGAACACCTGAAATCTGTTTTCCCGAAGAAAATCAGTAACCTTTTCTATGCTTGGGGGGCGAAAGGAGGATTTACTCCCTGCCTTTGGACATGAGGAGATTCACTGGGAATCTCAAGGGAAGGTGGGTTCTCAGAGATGGGCTTGCAGAGGGTAGATCTGACTGCCCACCAGGCAGCAAAGCCAGGCTCCTCATGGGGGCTCAGCCCTCCTCCTTGGAAGCCAGTTTCAATAGCAGTGAAGATGGCTGATGAGTGGTATTTCCCAAAATAAAACTTGTTCTGTCCCCATTGCAGTCATCACTTGGCTCCTCTGAATTTTGAGCATGACCCCCAGCAAGGTAGAGGCACTCTCTCAGCCTGGCTCTTCCCAGGCACTTGCAGGTCTGAGGTCCCAGAGCTTCAGGACTCTTTTACCATTAACCTTTACTCTCAGCGGTTCTCACCCAGAAGTTGCATCCAGACTTCCTTGTTGGCAAGAAAGCACACCTTCCACCTCTCACCTCCTCCGCTCCTGAACTTGTTGCTGCTGTGTCCTTTCTTCCTTTGCACTCTGCCCCTGCCTGAATCTGTGCTTTTGTCGCCATGCTTCCAATGTTCTGTATTGTCCTCCAACAGGAGGGCTTCCTTTTCTTGAAAGTCTTTTCTGGCACATCCTAGGAACCATATCATCTCTAACATTCTCCTAGCCCTGGGGATGTTGCGTGGAGCGAATTGGTCTCTGCTTAGGATTACGAGTTCTTTGCAACCAGAATTTTGTCATTAGCCTGGTGTTTTTAGGCTCTTAGGTCACTGTGCAGGTAGTAAGTTGGTCAGGATCCCTCCACGGGGAAGGGACCAAGTCTGGTTTGTGTATTTGCCTGGCCTGGTGAGCTCTGTAAGAATTAAATCCACAAAACGCCTCATCAGGAAAACCAAGTCCTGTTCAGCTCTTTGTTGCTCAGGACATTGGGGTGAAGCACTTTGCACATGAACTGTAGCATTTTCATTGACAAGACCATGTATGTTCAAGGTGGGGTTTATGCTAGGATTTTATTGGTGAACGATTTTTTTATGTCAGTAAAACTTCTTCAACGAGGCCAGTTGTCTCCATAGAAGTAAGGTCAGCCAAACCAGGTACAAGAATAGAAATGGGGTTTTCACATTCTAAGGCACAACTTGCAAATGGTAAAATCTCAGCTGGATACGGACAACCTTCATGTGACTTCATAAAAGCCCACTTTTCTATTGACCTCAGCAGTCCAGGATTCGTGCCAGTAATTGAATTTGTACTGATTTCACCCTCCTGATTGGAACGGTTCCTCCTGCCACCACCTCCCTCACACTCACAGTGCCCTTCTTTGCACAGGCCGCCTGTGTCCCTGTGATGCTCAGCAATGGATGGGAGTTGCCATTCTCTGAAGTGATTAATTGGAACCAAGCTGCCGTCATAGGCGATGAGAGATTGTTATTACAGGTAAGGAAGGGGTGGTGGCCTTCCCCAGATCAGTGGATTATTGCTGCCCCTGTACAAACTTTCAAAGAAGATGAATCCAAAAGGTCAGTTCTATAAAAGAAATTTTATCAGGAGAAAATTGCCTGTGTCATGGCGAATATGAAGTCATTTAACATGACATCGTTCACTTCCTAGTACGCAATTTCCTCAGATCCAGGGAATATATACTCGGACAAGGAGAAGGTACAGGTGGAGGACATGAATGTTGATACTGACAAGAGGTGTATATCTACCCCCTTCAGTATCTGTAATATTTAGAAATCATGCCAGAGAGTTTTTGTACAATTCTGCTGCCACTTTGTACGCCTTTCCCGTTTTCATATTTGCCTTCAGATTAATTTTCAGAAAGACAGGTCTCTAGGGCTGATTCTTGCCATTAGTGTTATCATTGCTCAAATGATCTAGTCTGGGTGAGTATTATCTTCAAGATGTATATTTAAAAGAGCAGCCTCAAATGAAAATGTGTGCGGGGGGAGTTGGCTTGTATTTTCGGCTATGTAGATTTTTTTTCATTTCATTTTATTGTTGTAAAAACATGTAACGTGAAATCCACTCTTTACCAATTTTGGCATGTACTCGTTATGGTTGAGTATAGGTAAATACAGTGTATTACAGCAGGTCTCTAGGCTTATTCATCTCGCTTAACTGAAATTTTATGCCCACTGATAAGTAACTCCTCAGTTCCCATCCCCCAACCCCTGGTCACTACCATTCTACTCTTTAATTCTATGGACTTGACTATTTTAGATACCTCATATAAATGGAGGACTTCCCAGATGGCTCAGTGGTAAAATAATTTGCCTGCCTGCCAATGAAGGAGATGCAAGAAACGTGGGTTTGATCCCTGAGTCGGGAAGATCCCTTGGAGAAGGAAATGGCAACCCACTCCAGTATTCTTGCCTGGAAAATTCTATGGACAGAGGACCCTGGTGGGTTACAGTCCATGGGGTCACAAAGAGTCAGATATGACTGAGCAACTGAACACATGCAAGTGGACTCATGAAATATTTTTCTTTCCATGACTGGTTTATTTCACTTAGTATCGTGTCTTCAAGTTTCAACAGTGTTGTCCTGTATTGCAGAATTAAGACTTGCTAATTATTAAAATGTTCCTATTACCCAAAGTGATCCACAGAGTCAAGGCAATTCCTACCAAAATCCCAGTGGCATTTTTTTTTTTTTTTTTTTTTTACAGAAATAGTAAAGCAGTCCTAAAATTTGTGTGGAACCAGAAAAGACCCCAAATAGCCAAATCAATCTTAAGAGAAAAAGAATAAAGCTGGAGCATCATCATCCCTAGTTTCAAACTATATTACAAAGCTACAGTCATTTAAACAGTGTAATACTGGCATAAAAACAGGTATATAGCTCAATAGAACAGAATGGAGTGCCCAGAAATAAATCCACACATATACATCAACTAAACTTCTACAAGGATGCCTAATAAAAGTCTGGACATCTCAATAGCTGCCTAGGAAGGGGGAATGTGATACTCACAGAGAAATCCCAGGTCAAGAATAGTCAGTCACTGAGAATTTCTAAAGGCATTTTGTGCAATGTTGTTTTAGCTTCAGCATAAATTGCCATACTCTTTTCTCTAAAATGATGTAATACTTTAATCATTTCTTTCATGACATTGTACTTTACCTTGAACTACCACAAATATTTGTAGAATGGTATTTTTTTTAATGTCCTGCTGGCCAGTCTGCTAATTGACTGGTGAAATAAGTCAGTACTCTCCCTAAAATAGCAGGTGAGATACCTGTATCCAGGAGAGACATCAGTTAAGCAAGGCAAGCTGAACACAGGTTCTAAAACGTGCCTTGTGTCTGGTATTCAGATCTGTGATCTCCAAGGCCCCTGGGACCTCAGAAGTAGGAGAAGAACATGTGACCTAGTAGAGTTCTCCCCAGGTGCCTGCCTAAAAACATTCACTCATGGAAGGCCTAACAAAGTGATACATGTGTTCTTTTCCATGTTGCCTTTTCCCTTCCTCCTTTGATTTTTTTTTTTTTTTAAAGATGCATGCTCATTAAAGGAAATCTGGGAATGAAAAATACCAGCCATAATTTCTCCAACTGTGTACCCACGCTCTCGTGAATTTGATATGAATAAGCTGGGAGTTTGTCTTTGAAACGGAGTAGATTCCAGGGTACCAAACTGTGGTTGTCTGATCTCTGCCATTTCACCAGAGTTGATTCTCCAGAAGCATTTCACCTTCTGAAGCAACATTTTGGCTTGATGCTGGGGGTTTTGTTTTTCGTTGTGCACCCACTCAAACTCGTTGGCATTTTCCTCTCTCATATGCAGTCTGTCTGCACAGCTGCCTCCATATTGAATGACGACTGTACTGTCATTGACAATGGTTTTAAAGAACTGGCACCCAGCCCAAATGTCTGCTCTGGGAAATGTTTTTGTTATGTTACCGTTTTTCATTTCCTGTTTTAGAACAGCTCAGATGTTTTTATTTGCATATAGTCTTGTCGTCATGTCACCAAGAGAGCTTACTGTTGCTTTCCTGTGTCTATCTTGGTAGACTGCATTAGTTCGGTTACCATGCATGACCTTTTATTAAGACGTTACTGGGTTCTGCCACTTCAAACAATCTGGCCAAATTGCAATTAATTTATCACTTTCCCATACCTGTCTCTCGGGACAAGCAGATTAATAACCAATAGCCAAATGCCATTAAAACTTGGAACTCTGTCTTTTCAATCAATTGGAATTATCTTCCAGAGCACTTTGCAGACTGCTGTCAGACACGTGTATGCACAGACGGGTAGAATATATTTCACTTGATATAGTAACAGCAAGATGTAGCTTATATAAGAGAGGGGATGTATTGATAGGCTCATGTGTGATATACCATTCTGCCTTCATAACCATAGTCTACTCGGTTTTCTGGAGACTACATAGTGATGATAGCTTTTGACATTTTTCTAATGGACTGGTTCCTCCTCATCACAATAAAACAGTGAAGTGTCAACCTGTATGACTCTTAGAAAATACCACTGACACTCAGAAGAGGGCATGATTATGAAAATTGAGGAGGATAAATTTTTTCTAATCTTTCTTTGGCTATCTGGGTAATTTTCTCAGTAAATAAAATTAAATTCTTTGGCTCATCAGGGATCGATGATCTGAGTGGTTTCTCCACCTTCTTCAAGGATATTTTATTTCCACTTGACCTTGAGCTCTGATTTCAGGCAAATGTTTTCTTCATGTTGCCTCCATGCTGCTTCAGTGTTGAGAATCCAGATATACACTGGGGCTTCAGATTTAGTATCAGCTTTTGGACATCGCCAAAGCAAGTGAGCTTGTCCTTATGTAGGTACTGTGAAAGAGTTCTCTGGCTTCCCGTAGAAGTGGTCTTGAAAAAAAATAATATGCTCCTACTTCCTTCCCCTCCACTGGAAATTCAGATGTAGTCTTAGTCATGATGTCATGGGTAACTTTCTTATTAAAACAGCTAGTGGAGCATTTCTGCTTCAGTCCAGGCTCCCATGCCTCTCTGATTAGTTACGTATTAGGGAGGCAGGCATGCAGAAAGAGGTGAACACCAAAGGGCACTTGCTAATCACAAGTAATCTCCCCTAAGAATGTAGATTCTATACATGAAATAGACCTTGGGCTTTAGGTGAAGATAAGGAGCAAGCCAAGGAAACTCACTAGACAACCAGAAAGTACATTTCAGAGCTCCAGACCCAAGCAAGTTCACAGGCAAACATTAAGCAATTGGTCCAACTTTGCATATCATCACCCTTAAGTCAATAACAGTAGTAGTAGTAATAATTACTTTGTCAGTTAAACTTCCCATGTGTTAGGCATTGTGTGAAGCACTTATGTGCTCTTCATTACAACCTTACAATGATGTTAGAACTGTATCCCTGTTTCATGATTGAGGAGATGGAATCTTTGAGAGATCAAGTAACTTGTTCAAGGAAGCACAGCTAGTAAACTGTAGAGCCAAGACTCTTACCTTGGTCTGACTCCCATTTTCCTGTGCTTAACCATTGAGCTATACTGCTAGTGAAAATAATAATATCCCTTCAGTGGCTTCAGATGGCCGTGGTCAATTTGACTTTTATTTATTAAATAGCTACTACAGGCATACCTCCTTTATTTTGCTTTGTTTTATTGTGCTTCATAGAAGCTTTTTTTGTTTTTAACAAATTGAAGGTTTTTCATAAGCCTGTGTTGTCAGATGGTTAGCATTTTTTTTACTTGGAATAAAGTATTTTAATTAAGGTATTTACTTTGTGCTTTCAGACATTATGCTACTGTACACTTAGACTATAGTGACAAAGTAACTTTTAGATGGGCTGACGGTGGTGGTGGTGGTACACAGTGGTGTCTGACTTTTGTGACCCCATGGACTGTAACCACCAGTCTCCTCTGTCCATGGTATTTTCCAGGCAAGAGTGCTGGAGTGGGTTGCCATTTTCTACTCCAGGGGATCTTCCTAACTCAGAGATCAAACCCGTGTCTCTTGCATCTCCTGCATTGGCAGGTAGATTCTTTACCACTGTGCCACCTGGGAATCCTCTAGATGCACTGAAAAACCAAACAAATTTTGTGTGACTTGCCTTATTGTGATATTCATTTTATTGCAGTGGTCTGAAACAGAGCCCACCGTATCTCTGAGGTGTGTCTGTACATAAAAGCCACTATCCTAGCTAGAAAGTGTTTAGCTGGATGGACAGGGCATAGATCCTTCCTTTAAAATTGTACAGCCTGGTAGATAGCAGTGTTGGCTAAGCACACATGACAGATCGTGTTAGTTTGGGGTGAGCACTAGAGCCAAAAAGAGAGGTCTGGGGAGCAGAAAGCTCTCAGGGAGAGAAAAGAGATACATGCACGTAGAAATAATTACCCTCAGCTGCATATTAAATGCAATGGCACCCCACTCCAGTACTCTTGCCTGGAAAATCCCATGGACGGAGGAGCCTGGTGGGCTGCGGTCCATGAGGTCGCTAACAGTTGGACACGACTGAGCGACTTCACTTTCACTTTTCACCTTCATGCATTGGAGAAGGAAATGGCAACCCACTCCAGTGTTCTTGCCTGGAGAATCCCAGGGACGGGGGAGCCTGGTGGGCTGCCGTCTATGGGGTCGCACAGAGTCAGACACGACTGAAGTGACTTAGCAGCAGCAGCATATTAAATGGACAGACTCCGAGACATTCCCTGAAAGGTCCTTCTGTAGGTCATTAGTAGTCCTGAGGGTGGCATATCTTAGAAGTGCTTGGGTCATAATGGCTCTCAGCTTTGCTCCAAGACTATGGCCCCTTCTCTGCAGGATTTGATTGTCCATGGGCAGGTTCAAGGGCATGTGGGATTCTTAGGAAATGGCTGAGGCTACTATAGGAACGCTATGCAAGTGATACGCTGCTACCAAATCTTAGAAGTGAACTCTAACGGTCGTGTATTAGGTCATTAAAGGTCCATTAATGCCCACTCCCAGTAAATGCTGTTTTTTAGCTAACACCTCTTAAGGGCCTTTCAGTCTAGGGGTTGGTGGTTTTTAGTAGATCTGTATGCTAGAAGCAGAACGCTATGAAGAATAAAAGTCTAACCCGAGCGGGTTATTTTGCTCAAATGGCATCTTGTTGTTTTCCAGTTATAGTTATTATGTGTTCACCTTGTGTTACAGATTCCTTCTACAATCAGGTCTATTCATCAGGATAAAATCCTAGCACTTAGACAGCAGACACAATTCTTGTGGGAGGCTTATTTTTCTTCAGTTGAGAAGATTGTATTAACTACACTAGAGGTAAGTGAGATGCCTTGGCTTTCAGTCTCGAATAATGGTCCTTTATATGTTTCTCTTAGCCTTCACTTTTGCTATTATCAATGTGTAATTGGTCAAATGGGGCAACACTGAACTTTCTGTACTTGGATGTGTCAGTTAACCCCCTTTGACCTGCTCTCCATTCTTGACGAACTCCACAGAGGAACTCTGACTTAGGAGGAACTATACTTCTTGACACAGAGATCGGCTCTGTCTTACATCATTTCAGAGACAGGTAGCTAATGATTGTCCTGTCATTACACTCATGGCATCCTTTGAAGGCGTATTGCTGGAATCCACTTAAGAAACAGATAGTGAGCAAGTAGGGGAAAATCTTCTCCCATTCTAAAAATATGAATAGTTTACCAGGTACTGTAGTCCAGTGGCATTCAGAAACAGCCAAATTCATTCTCAAGATAGATGCAACCCACCCCTCATTATCGCAAGGAAGTGTTAAGAAAATAAGAATTACACTCATCTGGTGCAGAAAGTGTTAAGGTTTATGAAATCAGAAAATCTTCCAGGCAGATGGGTGCCCATCTTCAAGTTGCTTTTTTTTAAGGCAGGAGGAAAAAAGGAAAGGGAAACATGAGGATGATTAAAACCTTTGGAAGTAGAGCAGAGAGCGATGGCCTGAGGCTACACCAAAGCAGCACAAATTGCTGAGAAAAGATTTCAGAATCTGCACTCATGAATTACAGGAAGGAGAGCAGAGGTTCTCGGGTGTAGCCCAGCATCGAGGTAATTCTGAGGTGTCTGTAACATGAGGTGGGGGCATTCGTGGCCTCACTTTCGAAGTATTTTCTCTGGAAACATGATTACTGCTCCAGAAGCTAATGTCACTGGGAGTATGCAGTATGATCATTCTGAGAAATACCAAGAAAATGGAAGTCATCCTGTTTTGTGCACATCACTGCTGTCTTGCCATCCTGGGTACCAGAGCCAATGCTGGTCATACCCCAGCCACCCTGGGACACTTACCTACCCGAAGCCTGGCCTTGGCTCCTGCTCTCTTGGGACTGGGCCTCTACCAAAGTGTCCTCTCTGGGTGCACTGATTTCATCCTGGAACTTAATGAAAAGATATTTAGTACCCAGGTCCACCCATGAATGGGGACAGGATAGAATGCCTTCTAAGGGCTTCCTTATTGCAAGCAAATTCCTCTTATTCGTCCAAATCACCCTCTTCAATGAAAATTCAGTTTCATTTGCATCTATAGCAGCAGATTTGAACATGTAATAAATTCTACCTTTTGTTTTTGATCTTGTCCTCCATCTACAATCCTTCCAAGAATCTTCTTAAGGAAAGTTGAATGTGAATTGTGTTTTGATTTTTTGTTGTTGCTGTTTCTTTTTTTTTTTTTTTTGGAATGAGTGCTTTTCATCAAAGAAGTGCATGTTCCTTTTAGAAAATAATGGAAAATACTTACAGCAGAAAAATAAAATAATCTATCTTTACAATTCACTATTGACATATATACACATATATAAACACATATATATTCATTTTTTCTATGCAAATACATAAATAAGTTGTCATTTTTAATTTAAAGAAGAGTCTTTCTGTACTTAGTTTATAACCTGTTTTTTCTCCTTAATAATATATTAAGATTATCTCATTAGGTTTTTCTATAGTTATTTTGATGACTGATATTCCCTTCATAATATCACTTCACTACATTAATTAATCCCTATTTGAGACTACTATAGTTGTTCCTGGTTTTTCATTATTATACACATCCTTAAAGCAAATAGCCTCAGTGACAAATTGTTATGCAAGTTCAAGATTCCTTTCTTAGGATAAAATCCTTGAATTCGAAGTACTGATTCAAAGAATATGCCAAATGATAAGATTTCTACATGAACTGTCAATTTTCCTGCAATAGAATTAACTAATTTATATTCCCTTCAGCTTATATGAGAGAACTGATTTTAATTATTTTTATTTTTTTCACCTTCACCATATTGGACATTATATCCTTCAAAATGATAAATCATTATTTTCTTAAGATTTTAGTAAGAAAGATTTTTCATGTATTTCTTGCTCAGGCAGCTCACAAAGAAAGAAACAGAAATGGAGAAATGGCCACAAAATTTTCTCATTAATTTTTAAGAGCTTATTATATGAAAAATATTAACCCTTTGATTCTTTTCTTACAAATATTTTCCCCTAATTTGTAGTATGCCTTTCTGTTTTGTTTATGATTGGGAAGTCTTTTTACTTGTGCCTTTTCCATTTGCTACTATTTAGAAAGGACTTTTTGACTCATAATTTTATTTATGCACAACCTACACACACATATTTTCTAGTATTTGCTTTCATGTTGGGACTTCCCAGGTGGCACTAGTGGTAAAGAACCTGCTTGCCAGTGCTGGAGATGTAAGAGACGTAGGTTCGATCTCTGGGTTAGGAAGATTCCCCTGGAGGAGGAAATGGCAACCTACTTCAGTATTCTTGCCTGGAGAATCCCATGGACAGAGGAGCCTGGCAGGCTATGGTCCATAGGGTCGCAGAGAGTTGGACATGACTGAAGCAACTTAGCATGCGCCCACACACTTTTTTTAAAGCTTTGTGAACCCATGGCTGATTCATGTCAATGTATGGCAAAAACTACTACAATATTGTAAAGTAATTAGCCCCCAACTAAAATAAATAAATAAAAAAAAAAAAAAAAAGAAAACATTCATAAAAAAAAAATAGAAAAAAAAATAAAGCTTTGTATTTTGTGCTGGAGTATAGCCAATTAATTTTTTTAATCCAATTTACTTTGTATGTGATCCGTGTTGAAAAACCTAAACCTAACTTTTTGTTTTTTTGACCAATTTTTCTGTAGTTGTCCCAATACAATTCTTTTTTAAATTTTTATTTGATTTTTTTTTTTTTGGCCACACCACACAGCTTATGGGATTTTGGTTCCCAGACAGGGATTGAACCCAGCCTTGAAATAGGATTACTCAGGCCAAGGGTCCAGGCATGACTAAGGCTCATGATATGTATTGCCAAATTACTCTTCAGAAAGGTTGTATCCATCTAGATTCCCACAAGCCATCTGGGGACGACCCTCTTTCACTGTAACCTTATCAACATCAGGATCATAATTAAAACACACATGCACAACTTTGCTAATTTGCCAGATGAAAGATGGTATTTCATTAATTACATTTCTTTTGAGTATGGTTTATTGCATAGCTCTGGTCTCTTGCCTGCTAACTTAGCAGTGCTCAATTATCCTATAATAGCAGTTGGATATGTTATATTCATCAGCATAGGATCTTAAGCCAAACTGTTTTCATCTCTGTGCCTGGAAAGGCCTACTTCTCCTTGGATCTGAGCCAGGCAGTTCTTTAGAGAAAACACAGTTGTTTTTAAAACACTACAAACCATATACTTCATTCAAATTTATAGCAACTGTCAAAATCTCCTCATATAGTTCCAAAATTGGATTGTAACAGTTTGACCTCTCAACTGAATTGCATGAGAGATAGCATCCAGTTTCCCTTTTTAAATCAGAGCTCAGATTACCCCAGGATCCAATGTAAACAGAAAAGCAGAGAAAAATAGCAGAAAATGCCATCCACATACACAGATAAACAGCCAACATGTTCATAAGAACGATTTAACTATCACAAATCAAAAATTCCTACTTGGCTCAGAACTTGGATAATGTGAATTCTTCAGTCCCTGCTGGAGTGCCTGCTGTCTGAGGATTATTTGGCGTTACCCTTGGACAGCGTAGATTCGAAGGTCTCTTGCTAAGGGGATGTTCTACACTCCGGCTCTTTCTTGCTTCCGTGCTGTATTCTGGGTCACGGGAAGGGAATTACTTGCTCTTTGGAGATTATGAGCCTTAGAGTTGTAGTAGTGCTTAGATAAAATTGGAAACAGGATGCTTCATCCTTCTCTCTAACACCAGGGTCAAGTTGTGCGTACATTCGACTGTGTTGCACTCTGTCCTGCTTGGGATTTGGCTAGTATTTCCAGTCTGGTTGAAATTTCCAAATTCTGCACCTTAGAATTAGGAGCTATTTAATAAGAGCTAGGCTCTTTGGAGCTCGTTTTTTGGTGCAGACTGAGAAGTAAGGATAGGGACAGTGATAAAATGCTGCAAAAATAATGTTCATGGATTCCATTATTTTTCAGAATATTGTACGACAGTAACTTGGCACTAAGGGCTGAACCCTAGGAACTCAGTTGGAATCAGGCTGAGCAAAAGAAAAGGGCGTGAAATTGTCATAACACATGAGAACAGCTCATGGTAGCTTGGAAAGCACAATTTAAAGTGAAGTTCTATGAAGGAGTCTCCATTTCTCTCTTCACTTACCTCTAACCATACACATTCAGACCGTAGTACTGCTGATGCTGCTGTACAATGAAAATTTAAAATCAGTGAGAGAATAGAAATAGAAGATCGCTTTAGTTTGGAGCAAGGTGGCATATGGCAGGCCTGCGTGTGTTAGGCAACACTGCATTTGTCAAAAGACCGAGTCAGGGTCACCTAGAATGACTGTAACCTGTAACCAATAGTCCATTATTTTAAAAATAGATGGTACATAAAAATGAAAAATAAGGAGCCTGTCATTCTTCTCTTTGAATTCACATTAATAAGGAATATTATCCTTACTGAAGGTACAATGTGGGGCTATAAGGAAAAAAAAATTGTGTAAATTTTATGTGCATGTGTGTTTTGATTTTCTTTATAGTATCCAACCTTTAAATATGATGTCTTTGTCCACAACAATTAAGAGTGAGTAGCAAGGATCCTGGGAGCTGTCCAGTGTAGCATTAGGGAGACTTAGGCATTAGGAGAGGGACAAAATGACCTTTCTATTTAGTGAAATAAGATCTGTACTCTGTCAAACTTTTGATAAGCCAAGTTGATATCAACCTTTCAGAAAGATAGTTGGCAATACATATGAACAGCCTTTAAAGTGTTCATACTCTTTGACAAAATCTTAAGGCATCAGTCCTAAATGTGGCAAGTTTTAGCTCACTGATTTGCATGGAAATAATTGCACTATTGTTGGTAACTTAGGATAAGTAAACCATGAATACTATTAATAATATGGAAAGATCTGTAATATATAATACCTATGGTAGTATAGCTGTGTAAAAATGGGAAAATCCATGCTTAGACAATGAACGCAGAAATGAGTTTTTTTTTTTTTTTAAGGCAAAAAAAAAAAAAAGTCAAGTCATAAGTATGAAGACTTAGACAACTATCCCTAACAGATTCTGGAGGTTGTTGTAATTAGTGTGATATTTTATGCTTATTACATATGAGTATATTAAGTCATAAAGGTGGCAAATTGCTTGACCTGTATTATATTCAACATTTGTTATCGCTCTTCTACCTTTTTTGATATTGCCCTGTCAAGATCTGTTTGAAGAGAGTATAAAGTGCTTTTTGGTATTTCGGAAGAATACTATGACTTATCATATCCCTGAATTCAAAAAGATGGCAGTGTTGTGATACTGAACCAAAAAGAGTCGACACTGAGAATCGTACCATCCAGAGACCCAAAGTGAGTGGGGATTCAATTTGTGACATCTCTGAGTTCTATGTCACTTGTATGTAGGTTGGATTTATGACACAGTCTTCTATCAATGTGTTCTGTGTCTTGATATCCAGAATTTCAGTGACCACATGCTTGAGGGTGTATAAATTTGAAAGCAAAAAAAAAGGACATGAATGAAAACCTATAAAGGAAAATAAGTTGACAGTAGAATAGGAAAGTGCAAATAATTAAAAACTGGAATAAATGGTGTACAAAGTGGAATTGCAAACCATGTAAAAACTTCACAACCATGACAATTTTCTTATAATTAGTGCCTAGACAACAGCATTTTAACACATCTCTGTTGTACCGCAAAGAACAAGCATTAACATTTGAGTGAAGTTTCTAAAATCTTCCCCAAATTTGAAACCTCTGCCAAGTCATATAAAACAAGAAGTTTTGATCTAAGGAAAGAGAAACTGCAGAAATCATTGAACTAAGATGTTTGAGTTCTAAATTTCCTCCTTGCTTCCTTTCTTCTCTCTTATTAAGAAATATAAACACAATAAGGTTTGCGAAGATAAATGTAGCTCACTTTATTACTTGTCTAGTCACCATGTGGGATGAGATGAGGGTGGTAATAACCTTAGCAAATAATATAACTCCATTTAAAATGGTCTGTACTTAAATCACATTGCATTAAATGGGGACCCGGAAAATGATGATTTTGGTCTTAAATCTCTAGAGATACATACTAGGCTTTTTCTTTTTTTTTGGCACACATACACACACAAAAAAATGCTGACAACTTGAAATTCTGTATCAAGTTAATTATTTGCCAAATCATATCTTAATGAGTAGATGGTATAATTACAAGAGTTTGAAAGTCACAGAGAGAAATCTGTAAAGTAGACTAATCACATTCATCTGACAAATGATTCAGGATGGGAGAATGTTTGACTCTAAATGTAGAATTTAATGATCTGCAAGGTCTTCAAGTCCAAAGAAACTAATGAACTAGCTTGGCTATTATTAGTCTTCATATGCCATGGTTTTTGTCCTATTATGTAGGTTGTTTTGAGTAATTGTTAGTTAAGTCACTACTTTCTGAGATTAAAGTTAGAAAAACTGCAGCTAACTAGTACCCCAAAGTCCTACAATTGAATTTGAAAGGGCAATGAAACTATGTCAAACAAATAAACCTGCCTCCTGAATTAAAGGAACAGATCAAAACCTCAGCTGCTTATAAACGTGCATGTCTTCAAGATGCTGCCAGCTCAGTCTCTACATGGACATCTCCGTGCACTGAGACCAGATCTTCAATGTTGGGGATCTGGAAGATCAACCATTAAGGAAAATAACTCTTCTACACACTCTACCTTGAAAGGAGCACAGATTTAACAATAGAAAGACTAGATAGAATTTATGGTGAAACTGAAGTATAATTAGACAGTTGAATTAACCATCTCTTTCCTTTCTCTCTCTCCTTCTCTTCCAACACTCTGTCACTTTCTGTGTATCCCAGACATTTTCATCATTGGAGCATGGGGGGTGGGGGTAGACCCAGTACTTTTACTGGCATCAGCCCTCAAATTTGGACTGAATGTGTTCCTCATCAGATATCATCAGCGTCTCCTCCTCACCATGTGCCAATGTTTTTATTTTCTAGATTATTCAGGACAGAATATTCAAGCACATATCACGTAACAGTTTAATATGGAACAAACATCCTGGGGGATTGTTCGTCCTACCGCAGTATTCGTCTTATCTGGGAGATTTCCCTTACTACTATGCTAATTTAGGTAAGTGAATGCCTTCCCCGGAGCTATTCTGGTTTACCCTCCAGATGTTTTCTGGAACTCAAGTCCCTGGATTTTTTGATTCCATCTCAGCATCTTTGTAACACCCTGTGTTGGAGACTGCTTTCTGGACCCCTGTCCTAAATAGTTTATCAAGGTCATGAATTGTAAATCCAGCAGAGCCTTGCAAAGTGAAAAAACTCATTCCTGATCTGAGCCGCTGTTCTTTACATTTAGTAGAGTCATTGCTTTTTAAGAAGAAGGCTCCCCAAATTACAGATCATTCTGAACACGACAATCTAAGTAATCTAAGTGAAAGTGGCTCAGTCGTGTCCTACTCTTTTGCTACCCCATGGACTGTAGCCTGCCAGTCTCCTCTGTCCATGGAATTCTCCAGACCAGAATACTGGAGTGTTTTGCCATTCTGTTCTGCAGGGGAATCTTCCCAACCCAAGGATCAAACCCAGGTCTCCTGCATTGCAGGTGGATTTTTTACTGTCTGAGCCACCAGGGAAGCCCCAACATGAGAATGAGTTTGCTATAATTTTGAGTCTTATCATGTATAAAATGAATCTAAGAGAGCGCTTCCTAAATTTTCTTTTCCTCCACAATCCTAACTTCTCTGTCTCAGATCAAAGAAAAACCAAACTAATAAAGGGAAAGGGAAAAGATTTAAGAATATGGGACAAAGGACAAACTTATTCACTTCATTCTGCGTTTATTATGCTCCTCTTCTGTGCCATGTTAATGCAGTGCTAGGTGGTAGGAATAAAAAGTCAAAGGAGATATAAGCTCTGCTCTCAAGCAGCTTTTGTGCTCAGTCGCCCAGTCGTGTCCTGCTCTTTGCAAACTCACGGACTGTAGCCCACCAGGGTCATCTGTCTATGGAATTTTCCAGTCAAGAATGTTGGAGTGGCTTGCCATTTCCTTCTCCAGGCAACTTTTACGCTGGTCATAATAAGGAAAAGGAAACAGGCAGAGAGATGAAGCTTTACAAAAGGCTGCCATTATCGCCATAGACATTCATGTGTTGGGCTGGCCGAAAAGTTCATTTGGGTTTTTCTGCACCGTCTTACAGAAAAACCTGAACAAACTTTTTGGCTGCCCCAGTATTTGGAGCCCCACTTGCTCTAATGTTGGTAACATCTTGGACATTTCCCCTCAGTCACAGTTCCAAATTTGAGAAACCTTGGGATAATAAAGCATGATGTGGCAAAAAGACTCCAGATTTTTGTGTGGAGTTAGTCGAGTTAGCGCGTTAGGAATGTGTAAATGTTGCTTCTTAAACCATTACAGGAAAGTCTAAAAGCAGTGGCTTGTCCTTACTGTTAAGGGAACCCCCTGCATCATATTTATTCTTCTTACTTGGCAAAGCCTTAAATGTGTATTTCACTAGTGGGAAAGCTAGTTTCTTTCCAACGTGAAACTGAAGTACTAGTCAGATGATGTAATTTTCTCTGCCAAAAGATCCATATAATTCTTTGAGATATACATTCTGATTCTTACCTTTATCAGTCACTCTCAAAGCTTAACTTCAGTGTCCTTCCGCTGTCTTGTTCACATTTAAACTGCTAAAATGTGAAATTAGTGGGTCTATACTAATGAAGTTTTTTAAAATTTAATTTGTTATTTTTATTATAATTCATGATGAATTTTGGATTTCACATTTATTCTTTTTCTTTTAAATGTTAAGCAAGTTTATTGGCAGCATGACCCCTCCCCTCCAAGATAAAAGCTGTTCTATCATCGATAAATACTGCTTATTCTAATAGTCTAATAAGAGCTCTACCATAGTATTAATGTTTCTTAGTCTGCTTTTCTTTTTTTTTAATTGAACGAAGATTGCTTTATAATATTGGTTTGATTCCTGCCGTACATCAACTTTAATTAGCCATAGGTGTACATATGTCCCCACTAATGAAGTTTTAAGAGGCTTTTAACCTGGCTCCTGTTTCTCAGTGAGTTCTCATGAAAAAACTCATTTGGAGAAGAAGCCATCTCACGGCTTTCTCTTTGGTGGCAGTTGTTATTTTGAACATGTATGATACCTTTCCACCTTGGGCTTCAGAGCACACAGTTGGCAGAGGTCTGAACCACGTGCTTTTTCTCTCAGCTGTGTTTTCCTGCTACATAAAGAAGAGATTTCTTGGGAGTAGAGCAGCTTCCACCCCAAAATAATGATGACGGTGACAGTGATGGTGATGATGGTGGTGAGCACATGCCGAGTACTTGGTGTTTGCAGGTCCTGTTCTAAATGCTCTGTATGCATTAACTCATATAAATTTGTTCTCATAACAACCCTGTAACTTTGTTGCTGTTGCCATCAGTCCCATTTCACTGCTGTGGAAACACAGAGGGTTAAGTAATGATCCCACCACCACTCAGTGATAGAACTGGACTTCAGACCTAGACACTTAGGCTCTGGATGTTGGCCTTTTAATCTTGACCACTTGCTGGTTATTATCTGAAATAGTAGTGATCAGGCAAAAGCCCTTCAAAATGGGAGCATAGGAGAAAATATTTGCAAAGCCAGCAACCAACAAGAGATTAATCTCCAAAATATACAAACAGCTCATGCAGCTCAATATCAAAGAAACAGCCCAATCAAAAAGTGGGCAGGAGGTCTAAATAATCATTTCTCCAAAGAAGACATACAGATGGCCTTAAAGCACATGAAAAGATGCTCAACACCACCAGTTATTAGAGAATTGCAGATCAAAACTGCAATGAGGTGTCACCTCACATCAGTCAGAATGGCCATCATCAAAAAACCCTGCAAACAGTAAATGCTGGAGAGGGTATGGAGAAAAAGGAATCCTCTTACCCTGTTGGTGGGAATGTAAACTGGTACAGCCACTATGGAGAACAGTATGCAGGTCCCTTAAAAAATAAAAAATAGAGCTACCATTGTGACCCAGCAATCTTACTCCTGGGCATGTATCTGGAGAAAACAATAATTCAAAAAGATACACACACCCAAGCATTCATGGCAGCAGTATTTACAATAGCCAAGACATGGAAGCAACCTAAATGCCCTTTAATTACATCATTAAGAATAAGATATATGCAAATACCCTGGAAAAGAGAGCACATTTACTAAAATCCAGCCTAGGATGTAAGTAACTAGAGTTATACCCTTTCTTGAGTAAAGAGTGGTGAGTAATGTTATGTGTGTGTGTGTATAATTAGACTCTGGGTGCCTAAACAGCAGAAGGGAGATCAAAGATGTATCCCCGAGGGAGGAAGGAAAAGGCCATCAAAGGAAAAATCTGGAAATGGGCCTTAAACTGTAAATTATCCAGGTCTCTAAACTCAGGCAGCAGTTCACTAGCAGCTTTTCACCTTGTTTTTGTTCTGTCAAGACATAAGAGGCAGAGGAAAAATATGCTAGAAGGGAACATTAGCTCTGGGGTGAGGCGATGAAGCAGAGAGGGATAATTTTCGAAGTCTTGTTTTCAGTGCTTCATTAGGTTGCTCTGCCCTTGCTCTTTCAGGTTTAAAGCCCCCCTCCAAATTCACTGCAGTCATCCACGCGGTGACCCCCCTGGTCTCTCAGTCCCAGCCAGTGTTGAAACTCCTCGTGGCTGCAGCCAAGTCCCAGTACTGTGCCCAGGTGAGTGGGGAGGTGGGGAGGGCTGACCCAGCGTCTGCTCCCTGCCACTTAATGGACCAGAGACCCCCACTCCTTCCCTGCTACACACTGGCTCCGGGGACTCATCTCACGTCCTGTCTTGTTACTCCCTTTTCATCTGCTTAGAGGTTCTTGGAAGTGAAACTTGGTACACAAAGAGATCTTTGCTCTGGGGTAAAGTGAAATATATACCAACACTTCTTTTTTTTTTTTTTTTTAAGATTCCACATATAAGTAGTACTGGGTATGGTTGGGTATGGTATTTGTCTTTCTCTTTCTGACTTTCTTCGCTTAGTATGATAATCTCTAGGTCCATGCATGTTGCTGCAAGTGGCATTATTTCTATTTTTTTTTTTTTAAATTTCGTGGCCATGCTCCATGGCATGTGGGATCTTAGTTCCCTGACCAGGGGTCAAACCCATGCCCCCTGCAGTGGAAGTGAGGAGCCTTAACCACTGAACCACCAGGGAAGTCCCCCAACACAGTCTCTAAAGAATATATACACACATTATTTCATCTTTAAGTGTCAAAGTGAAAAACGAACTTTGGAAAGGCCCCTGAAAAGACCCAGAAAACTAAGCTTCAACAGCAGAAACTGACTCGTTGGCGTCAGGCGTCAACTTTTCTTTCACAGCCGCCACGACTAATGATAAAATTGGGGGCAGAAGATGATATCTATGGTAACAGTGTTTTCCAAATTAGCATTGCGCTCCTACTCTTAACAGTGGTTTTTCTGAATTGTAAATTACACGAGAAGGTTTACGTATGAGAAAAGAATGGAGTCACGCTGAAGTCTGCATTTGGGGGCTAAACACATTTATTGGCAATAATAAGGTCACAGGAAATAAGCTGCCATCCTGGAGAATCCAAAACACGAGCTCACGCCAGTCGGATCTTGAATTCTCCTCCTTCTCCCACACTGCCTGCTGTAGTGCATGTTCACAGCAGATGTTCAGTGTGCATTTTTCTTTAGTTTGATCAAGGCTGTTATCTTCCTCGTCATCATAAGACATCAGAATTTAGAAAACCACTTTTTTAAGAGCCAACAACCCTGCCATGACTTCTTTCCTCCCCAGCCTTCTCCTACCCACTTGACATAGGTTTTATTAGGTTACCCTTCTTGTCCCCTCTCTCTGGTTGTTAGAGTGATGGGGTTCTGAGGGTTGTGTGGGAGTAGACTCACTTAAAAAAATTTTTGGGGGGGAATATAGTTGTTTTACAGTGATATGTTAGTTTCAGGTGTACTGAATGGAGTGGACTCACTTTAAATTCAGTTTTGAGGTCTGCCTCTCTGCCTTGCTTAGAACACCATCTTCTCTTTCTCTCTCTCTCTGTCTTTAACAAGAAATGTTGGGTTGGAAGCCTATGTAAATCCAACCTTACCAAGCCATCTGATGACCCCTTGTCCCTTTCAGATCATAGTTCTGTGGAATTGTGACAAGCCCCTTCCAGCCAAACACCGCTGGCCCGCCACTTCCGTGCCTGTCATTGTCATTGAAGGAGAAAGCAAGGTAGGACCCGAGGAACCTCACTGTGGAATCAGCATGGGATCTTCATTTCTGCAATGGGGCACCTGGGTGTTGGTCTTTGCCATCTTCCTCCTGCCCCTGGGAGGTGCTGGCCCTGGACTACTTTTCCAAAACTATACCTGTCTCTGACTGTCCTCCACTTTGACAGCCATGGGCTTTTTTTTTTTTTTTTTTTTTTTTTTGTTGGAGTATGGATGATTTACAATTGTGTTACTTTCTGCTGTATGGCAAAGTGAGTCAGTTGTACATATAGGTACATATACATATGTGTGTACATATATATATATATATATATATATACACACACACACACACACACACACACACACACACATATACATATAGATTCTAAAAAAGAATCTTTTTTAGATTCTTTTCCCATGTAGGTCATTATAGAGTGTTGAGTAGTATTCCCTGTGCTATACATAGGTCCTTATTCGTTATCTATTTTATAAATTTATTTTTAGTTGGAGGATAATTGCTTTACAATGTTGTATCGGTTTCTGCCGTACAACATGAATCAGCTGTAAGTATACATATATCCCCTCTCTCTTGAGCCTCCCTCCCATCCCATCACAGATGGGATGTGGTGCTCCCATCACAGAGCACCAAGTTTATTAAAGTATAGTTGATTTGGGCTTCCCTGGTGGCTCAGTTGGTAAAGAATTTGCCTGCAATGTGGGAGACCTCAGTTCGATCACTGAGTTGGGAAGATCCCAACATGGCATGGCAACCCACTCCAGTATTCTTGCCTGGAGAATCCCATGGACAGAGGAGCCTGGCGGGGTGCAGTCCATGGGGTCACAGAGTCGGACACGACTGAGTGACTAAGCACAGCACACATAGTTGATTTACACTGTTGTGTAATTTCTGTTGTACAGCAAAATGACTCAGTTACACACACACACACACACACATTCTTTTTCATATTCTTTCCCATTATGGCTTATCACAGAATATTGAGTATAGTTCCCAGTACTATGCAGTAGGATCTTGTTGTTTATCCAACCTATTTATCCTATTTATAATAGCTTGCATCTGCTAATACCAAACTCTTCAATCTTTCCCTCTCCCACTGCCCCCCAACCTCTGGACATCTACAAGTCTGTTCTCTATATCTTAGTCTGTTTCTGTTTTGTAGATAAGTTCATTTGCATTATATTTTAGATTCCACAAATAAGTGATATCATATGGTATTTATCTTCTCTTTCTGACTTACTTTGCTTAGTATGATATTCTCTAGGTTCATCAGTGTTGCTGCAAATGGAATTATTTCATTCATTTTCATGGTTGAGTAATATTCCATTGTATATATGTACCACATCTTCATCTACTCATCTGTTGATAGGCATTTAGGTTGTTTCCATGTCTTGCCTGTTCTTAATGGTGCTGCTATGAACATAGGGGTGCATATTTCTTTTGAATTATAGTTCTGCCTGGGAATATGCCTAGAAATGGGATTGCTGGATCATATGGCAACCCCTGTTTTAGTTTTTTGAATAACTGCCATACTGTTTTCCACTGTGACAGCCATAGGCTTTTGAGCCAGGAAATTCTGGGTCTTAATACTAACTCTTTAGGAGATATGTGACCCTGTCTGTACTTTCCTTCTCTGAGCCTCAGTTTCCTCATCCACAAAATGGAAATAATAATACCTACCACATGGATAGCTATTAGGAGTAAATGAATTCAAGACCTGGCAAAAGTAATCTTTCTGGAAATGATGAGGATGAAGAAGAGTTGGTGGTGGTGATGCATGAGCTGATTAATGCATTGCTTAGCTGATTAATCTGAATTAGTTATATCACTGAAAGTAGTGGTTCTTCCTCACATCGATCTTAAAAAAGATATCTCCACCTTAATGTTTGCTTTGAGGTCTCCATCAGAGACTCTCAGGAGGGCTGGCTGCCTGGCTGGCCCCCTGGTTCCATTCTCCAGCTCATTTTGCCTAGAACAGAATGATCTTCTTAATCATCTCATAGCCCTTAAGGGACTCCTTTTGCTAATGTTTTCAATTAACATCAGACGCTGTGTACAATCTGGCCTTTGCTGGCCCTCCCAGTCTCCTCTCTCATTGCTTTTCCTTTACGGACTTGATCATTCACGGTTTACTGCACTGTGTTCCTTCCCACCTCTAATGGTGGTCTTTCCCATTTGCTGTAGGTCTTGACCATCCCTCCTTCAACTCTTCATCTGTGTTGTCGAAATTTCCATATATTCTTTAAGCCCACGCTGCCTCCTCTCTGAAATGTCTTCTGTTTGTGGCAGCCAGAGATGAGTTCTCTTTCTCAAGCTTCTGCTTTCTTGTAGCTCTTATCCATTGTGAAGAAATTTGTTGCTGTTGTTGTTTGGTCACCAAGTCACGTCCAACTCTTTGCTACCCCCCATGGACTGTAGCGCACCAGGCTTCCCTGTCCTTCACCATCTCCCAGAGTTTGCCCAAGTTCATGTCCATAGAATCAGTGCTGCCATCCTACCATCTCATCCTCTGTCACCCACTTCTCCTTCTGAAGAAATTAGTCTCTATTAAATGAAATTTAATAGAGATTAGTCTCTATTAAATGACAACTTCAGTTAGTCTCTATTAAATGACTTCCCCTGTTGGTCCCCAAAGACTTAGGTTGTGAGAGATTGTCTCATGCTAAGTAAAATATCCTTGAGCCAGGATAAGAATTATCAGTGTATTAAGTAGCACCATTTGAAATCATCATTTGAGTTGCCACTGTGACCATTTCATGTAGTTCAGCAGGTTGCAGGGAGAACTGCAGCTGTCATGTGGACAAGATGATCCATGCATTGTCTATTCAGTCCCAGTGTAGGCTGCCTACTGTATGCTGGACACTGTGCAACATGTGGTAACACAATAGGGAAGGTGACAGATACAGTCACACCCTTCCAAGGGCTGGGGTCAAGCATTGTGGTTATCAGAGAGCTACTTGATAAGCATTAAATGAGGAAAGGGAGGGATTAATCACATGCCTCTTGGCATCAGGTTTTCTTACCCTTCTGAATCCATCTCACCCATAGGTGTGGTTTCACAAAGGGTCTGGCACACAAAAGTTTCCTGCCTGCAATCCCAGTTGCAATGCCTGAGGCCCTGCACAGTGCTCACATGGATGCTTTTCACTTTGAACTTGGGAATTTTTTATGTTTTGTTTTTTTATGTTTCCACGGGTAACTAGAACTCCTTCTGGTAGGTAGGTCTTTCTTCAACTATGTCAGGATATTCAAACAAGATCCATTCTGTGTGACTGACTGGGAGCCATTCTGACTCCTATGGTTAATTAGTATTCATTTTTATGCTCAAACTCATTGATTGATTTTATATTCTTACTCCCAGCTAGTAGCCCCAGTTTCTTTATTTCTAAGATGATGATAATAGCAGTACCTTTCCTGTAGGGTTTATCAAATGTGTCTTATAAAATACCTCCCATTCTCCCAGCCATATTTCTGTCTGGACTGCTGGCCATTTGTTGAGTCCTAGCCTTGACAGAGGAACCAGGCGGGCTACAGTCCATAGGGTCACAAAGAGTCAGACACGACTGCGCGACTAACATTTCATTTTTCAGCCTTGACTTTGGCCAGTGACTCCAGTAGGTCATGTGGTTCCTTTGCCCTCACTGTCACTGCTCTGGGACTGTGCATACGTGTGTGTGTATGTGCATGCTAAGTCACTTCAGTCATGTCCAACTCTGTGCTACCCTATAGACTGTAGCCCGCCAGGCTCCTCTGTTCATGGGATTCTCCAGGTGAGAATACTGGAGTGGGTAGCCAGGCCCTTCTCCAGGGGATCTTCCCCACCCAGGGACTAAACTTGTGTCTCCTGCAGATTCTACATCGCAGGTGGATTCTTTACCACTGAGCTACTGGGAAGCCCCACCCTGGGCAGATACTACCTAGTAAAGCATTTGCCCTCAAGTCTTCCTTTAGACTCTGTATTTTAGGGCACCTGGGCTAAGACTTGGGCTCATTTTGAAGAAGAAATATGATACTGTATTACAGCTGCTCAGCCCTGTAATACACTTGGCATTCGATAAATGTCAGCTCCTTTTCTAAGGGGATGTTGTAAATTGATGGTTTGTCTTATGAGCTCTGGGGTCAGACTTCCTTTTTTGTGACCTCAGGCACATTATTTAACTCTCTGTGCCTCAACCCTCCCCTTCAGTAAATGGAAGAAATCCTAACACCTAACTGGTTAGCTCAAAGAATCACATAGTTTGATACTGTACCTATAAATGTACGTACAAAGTGAGTATACATGGTAGGTGCTTGATAAATGTCAGTAATTCTTGTGCTTTGTATAATTACTTACAAACATTTCTTAGCTTCCCCACTGGACAGGGAACTTTTTTTTTTTTTTAATATTTATTTATTTGTTTAGCTGCGTCAGGTCTTAGTTGGGGCACGTGGGATCTTTCGCTGCAGTGTACAGGCTTCTCTCTAGTTGGGGCATGTGGGTTAGGTAGTTGGGGCACACAGGCTTAGTTGCCCTGTGGCATGTGGGATCTTGGTTTCCCAATCAGGGATCCAACCTGCATCCCCTGCATTGGTGGGCAAATTTTAACCACTGAACCACCTGGGAAGTCCTGACAGGGAACTTCTTGAGCCTTTGTCATTTCCTAGTCATATTTGTTCGTTCTAGAAGGGTTTGGGCTCTTATGGTAGCTAAATATTTCTTAAACAAGTTAACAAGGGAAACACAGCTTACTCTGGATTGACCTTGTAAGTACATGCTCCTTTCATGCTAATTCATGGAGCTTTTGGGACTCCAGGGTATTTGAGAAAGAGCCTCTAGTTTCTACACTAGAATTTGGAAGTCGCTGGCTTATGGGCCCTTAACTTTTGTTGATGAAGCAGGTTCAGAAAGAAGAAATGGATTCTTGTAAACCCAGTGGTTGGGCCCATAACAGGGGAAGGACGTCATATGTCCTTCTCATTCCCCATTTTAAATTTCCATGTCTAGCCTTGAGTTTAAAATTGATGTGTTGGCTGCTTTGGCTGGGAAATTCTATTTTGAATTTATAGGCCTTGTCTTTGCAGCTCTTCCCCTGTAGGCTTAACAAGGGAAAGGTCAGGGCATCGCTAAGCTGGCAACTAATGGCTTCTGCTTTAGTCAATGGACAAGGAAACAGTGTCAGGAGAATTGCTTCAGGCTGAGATTTCTGAGCCCTGTGCATACTGAGTTGCTGATTGCTTTTGTATTTTATTTTATTTTGAAAGCCTGAGGGGGGAAAAAAAAACAAACACTTGACCCAGTTGACAGATGTGTGAGAGCAGAGCCTGGAGCCATTTATGCTGTAGATGTGTCCCTTGAGCTCCTAGAGGTGGGTTCTGGTGGACATTTTCCATCCTTTAATGTCCTAAGCCCTCCAATAGCTTCACAGACTTATAAACCGCCTCTGAGACAAGCCTTGTGGATGAGCTGGCTTCCTGATGTAAATACAGCTTGGGCTTCTTTGGGAGGGGCGGGTGGGTGCAGGCGTTCTCGGGTTTTTGGAGAGCTCAGCCTTGGCAGCCAGACGAAGTGCCCCCTTTTCCTTTTGCCTCCAGCACCTAACTGCTTCCTTCCCTGGCCCTCATTCCTGAAAGTTGATGGCAAGTGTTTTCTTTCTCTGTCTCCAAATATGAACTGGGAGAAGATGACATAACAGTTAATGTGCCTTTCAGAGGAGGGTGGTGAACGTGAGATCGGTATGTGTGCTCCATGTTCACTTGGTCCTTTCAACCTCAAGACAGATAGAGTGTAGCAACTGAAGTGTGCTATAGCAGGGGGCCCCAACATCCGGGATCTAATGCCAGATGATCTGAGGTGGAGCTGATGTAATCATAATAGAAATAAAGTACACAGTAAATGGAATTGTGCTTGAATCATCCCAAAACCATCCCCACTACCACCACCACCAACCACCCACTGGCTTGTGGAAAAGCTATCTTCCATGAAAACGTCCCTGGTGCCAAAAATGTTGGGGACCACTGCCTAGGATTGCGACGGCCAGGTGGAATGTTGAGAGCAAGACACAACCTTTCTGTACCTTAGTTTTCTTATGTATACAATGGGGTTGTTATAAAGATGAAATAAGAACTTGGAACATTCCTTGGCACATAGTAAATGTTTAAAAAATGTTGGTTTTTCTTATATCATCATTCCCATTAGTTATTCTATGGAAACCATAGCACAGAGGTATAAGCTGTAACTGTCGTAGGGTAGTCTCTTTGGTCTCAATTTTCCAACTGATCCCCCAGATCCTCACCACATACACATGCACACACATACACATATAGAAACACACATACACTCACCTCACCATGCCTTATCCTGGAACTGCCCAAATCTTATTCGTATACCAGCTTTACAGTTTTCCTTAATCCGTGGACCACATGTTCTATTGTTAATTTAATATTTTTCTTTAAATCAGCTTACTTTTCAATTTAATGAAATTATCTTTAAGTAACTCTACTACTACCTCTTATTGCTGTAGCTATTAATATATACGTTTACATATTTTTGCTTCTCTGAGCTAAAATGAAGACTAGAAAATTTTAAATATTTGTCTCTGCACCTCCTAAAATGACCTGGTGGCCATCAAGTGGCGTGTGTCCCATGCATGGAATCACTGCTCCCTCCATCCACTCTTTCCTGGCCTCAGGGCACTGGCTCTCCACTCTCAGCCTTTGCATCTACTGAGCCCTCTGTGAGCCTTCATTTCTATTTACACTCGGTGGATTCCTGGCTATCAGGGTCACTTCTCCGAGGTCTTTGTTGCTTTTCCAAGCAGCTGGTTACTGCATCCTCCAGTTTCCTGGGATTTCTCATAGCAGGCCAAGACTGATGATCTTCATCTTGGTCTTGGTCATCTTGGTCACCCTGCAAACTGTGAACTCCTCCAAGACAGAGGGTGTATCTTACTTACCTCTGACCTTCCTGTGACTGGCAAGGTGTCTGTACACAGTAGGTGCCCAGTAATGGTGGAACCAGTGGATCTGCACTGATGGGAAATGGAAGCCTTTTATGTTGAGGGGTGACATGGTGGTTGAGCATCCTTTGTGAAGGTGAGGATGCGGGGGGTGGGGGGAATTCTCCCCAAAACAAGACTCTCCGTTTACATCTCTTTTCCCGATTCCTTCCCTCCTGCCTGCCCCACCACCCTCCCATCTCCCAGGTGATGAGCAGCCGTTTCCTGCCCTATGACAACATCATCACAGATGCTGTGCTCAGCCTTGACGAGGACACCGTGCTTTCAACCACAGAGGTAAGCAGCCTCTCAGGAGGGATGGCGGGCCCTACAGGCAGTCACCTCAAACCTCAGGGTGCTCTCACCTCCTCTGCCCTTGCCTTGGCCAAGCCCAAAACATTTTTCAGAACTTCCTGCAGAGTGGGTTGAATCAACCCCGATGAGGGCATTTTCCCCTTGTTTCCTCTGCTAATTGGCTCCTCATTTTCCAGGTTGTACCTCACCCCACCCTCCTGTCTCCCTCCTGTTTTTAGATTTGTTTTTAAAAGGTGTGGGCAGGTGTTCAGAGGGACCCAGAGGAGGCGAGTGGAGGCGCCTGTTTGGTATTTTCTTGAAACCACACCATCCAGAGCGCCCATCTTTCATGATCCTCCTACTGCCGTGCGGGCGTGTGTGGCCTCTGTTGGGGAACACTATTTCTGGGTTCTAAAGGCAGTTTTTCTGTCTTGGTTTGAAATGCACATTTTCTTTCACCCACGCAAGAGCAAACAGTTTCACTTGAAGGCTGAGATGGAGATCCCTGCCTTTTCAGATGTTCAGGTATTTGTGCCAAAAATAAGATTGCACAGAGCCATGTGTGAGGAGGAGAGAGAGAGAAGGTAAAAGATAGATATGATAGAAAACCAATTTTTACAACTCAAATGAGTATTGATCTCTGAAACTTCACTTGAAACCGAAGAGGGGACCAAAGACAGTTACACAAAAATGTAACAAGTTGGAAATACATCATTCAGGGTAGCTGCTAAAAAGCCTGGAGACTTAGCTATTCACCACATTCCCCTTCTTTTATTCCTTTTTATTCGTAGGAACAATTTTATTCATATATTATCTTCTTAATGTGAACATCAACACTTAGCAGCAGACATTTTCCTGGGCGCCAGTCTGATTCTAACGGCCTGCTGCCCCCATACCCAAGACTCATGTTCCTGGGCTGTTGGTTTCTGCTGCTCTTCAAATTCCATGGATGTTCCCAGTTTCCATCCAATGGAGTTGAGCAAATGTTTTGTGGAAGGGCAACCAAAATCACCCCCTGGGACACATGCCCTGGGTCATATCCTTTCTATGCAGGTCTGCCTTAGATCCTTTCTATGCAGTGCAAGCCCTGTAAATGAGTGATCCTGGGGAGATGCGTGCTTCAAGGATTAAAGTGTGAACACACAGCCAACTGTGTCACATGTGAGGCTGCAGGAGAAAGATGGGGTGAGGTGGGGGTGGGGAGAAGGGAGAAAAGATGCTTCATGTTCAAAGGGAATGACAGCGATGGAATGCAGGGAATGCGACACTCCAGCTTGCATTTTTCTGCCGCTTCCTTCAAAGGAAGCTGGCATCCCCGGTGCACATTCATTCAACAAGTATTTATGGAGGGCTGGCTTTGTTCTAGTCCCCGTGCCAGGTACTTTGATTACACAGTTCCTGCCTGGAGCCAGCAGAGTCCTGGCAGCAAACAGAATTCATATCAAGTGATTCAAACGAAGGGATAGAAGATGACTATGGGATGGGGTTAAAGGACCCCATCCCCCACCTGGCGAGTGGTGAGAGCAGGAAGCAGCTTCCACTTCTACACCTAAAGGAGTGAAGGAAGGGAATAGTGTTTCCAGAGTCCCTGAGAACAACTCCCCTGTGGCACAGTAGTAAAGAATCCACCTGCCAATGCAGGAGACGCGGGTTCAGTCCCTGGGTCGGAAAGATCTCCTAGAGTAAGAAGTGGCTACCCATTCCAGTATTCTTGCCTGGAAGATCCCATAGACAGGGGAACCTGGAGGGCTACAGCTCACAGGATTGCAAGAGTCAAACATGATTTAGTAACTAAACAACAACAACAGCAGTCCCTGAGAGGAGGAATGGAAAAGAAGAGGCCATCCTGCAAGAACTATGACCGTAGAGGGACGTGGCACCTGCCAGGACTCTGGTGCCAAAGCCCGGGCTTGTGGGGAGAGCAGAGAAGAAATACTGCCCTGCCTCTGTCCCACCTAATTTTCCTACCAACGACTACCATTGACCTAACCCAAGCAGCCAGCAAGGAAGCCCATGCTGTGCAGGCCATAGAGTTCCATTGTCTCAGGCGTAGGGCATGGCAAGAAGGATGGAGAGTGGATCTTGGCAAGCGGACAGAGGAAAGACAGGACACTGTCATGGCGGAATGGATAGTCAAGACCACAGCACACACCTAAATCGTTACCCTGGGACCAGAAGTATCGATTCGCCTCTCGTCCTCCCCTGGACACGAGGCCGTTGATCTCATGCTAGAACTTGTTTCCCCCTGCCCGACGGTGAAATAACTTCCAGCTGCCATGATGGGTCCACGTGCTAGTGGATATATTTTCAAAGAACAGCAGTTCCAGCCTCTCAGCGCATGCCAGGAAGAGCATGTGTTGTATGTGGAGCAATGAGAAGTCAACTTGGCTTGATCATGAGATGTCAATTTAAGAGGCTGGCCCTCTGGTTTACTTCGTGACTGATCAGTAGCGCAGTTGTGTTGCCCAGCATGGTGGAGGACAAAGCTTTCTGTTTTCTCTTTTAGGTGAACAGATGTCGGTTCATTTTATTTCCTCTCTAAGAATCCTTAGCTTGTTTAAATGCCTCTCTGTGGTATTAAGAATAGATTTTTAAACAGCATCCTATAAAGGGTATTAGACAGAGTTGGTTTATAGTTATTTACATTTATCTGGATTGCTGCACACTCTCAAAAGAAAACAGATGTTGGTTTTTAAGAGAAGAGGGCATAAGCTGACCTTTGCCTCCTTTGATGTGTTAATGAGCAGCCTGAAAAGAAAACTATCACAAGCATCATAGTTTTATCAGAATTTACTTTTGAGTTGCTTTGAAATGACTTGAAACGGCTTTGAGATAGGAAGGAATTCATGTGATGAAAACACCCCATTGGGTTCTATAGTAGTTGCCAGTGTCTGTGTCTCCCTTTCAAAGGATAATGGAAAACCCGAAAGAGTGCTGACAGTCGGGCTGTTTCTTTGCTAATGGACTGCATAATGCACTGTTCCACCGGTTGGCACCATTAGTCGTGAATGCCAGTGACGATGCGCAGGTTTTCACGACCTGATTTCTATTTTCTGACAAATACTGTCCACTCACCTGCTGTATTTTAACTTTGAGGTGCCCCTCACCCCACCGTACTTTCTTAATGTATATCCCAACCCCCTGCTTCCCCCTCCCATGGCTTCCCCGATGGCTCAGTGGTAAAAAAAAATCTGCCTGCAATGCAGAAGACGCAGAGACACAGGTTCAATCCCTGGGTCGGGAAGATTCCCTGGAGGAGGGCATGGCAACTCACTCCAGTGTTCTTGCCTGGAGAACCCATGGACAGAGGAGCCTGGTAGGCTACCGACCATAGATAGGGTTGCTGAGAGTCAGACATGACTGAAGCTACTGAGCATGCATGCACAAACTATATTGTTAAGGCTTTCATATCTTGAGTCAGGGCACCAGACTAAATTCTTCGTAAAATTTTAAATTCATGGCTATTTACAAAAATTGTGTCTTCTAACTAAGCCCCAAGAATTCAGAGAAAAAAAGGACTCTTGCAGATCACTCAGACCAGTGTTTCCTAAATCTAGGATTTCACTGACCTGTTTACCTAGAATGGTGCTTAAAAACAAACAAAGAAAAGAAGTATAGGCAGTTTAAAGGAAAATACTAAGTCATTAAATGTGTATTATGGTGGGAATGTGGCAAAAGAAGCGACAATGGTAATGAATATGGTGAAAGCTTGGGAAATACTCATCTTTAGGCTTATTCAGTTTGTCTTGTAATTGAGGTGAAATTCACAAAGCATAAAATTAACTATCTTCAAGTGGTATTTAGTACCTTCCCAGTGTTATACACTTATTACCTCTACCTCATCCTGAAACATTTTCATTATCCAAAAGGGACACCCCGTAGACATTAATCTGTCACTCCCTTTCCTCTGGAGCCACCAGTCTGTTCTCTGTCTCTGTGGATTTGCTTTCCCTGGACCCTTGATGTAAATGGAATCACACAATATGGGGCCTTTTGTATGTGGCTTCTTGCATTCAACATAATGTTTTCAAGGTCCATCCATGTGGTAGCACGCATCAGTCTTTCATTACTTTTTAGTGCTAAGTAATATTCCACTGAATGGCTATACCATATTTGGCATATTTATTCGTGAGTTGATGGCATTTGGGCCGTTTCCACTTTAGGGTTGTTGTGAACAATTATTTGCTTGGCCTTCTTTTTTTTTTTTTTTTTTTTTGACTGCACCTTGTGGCTTGTGGTATCTTAGTTCCCTGACCAGGGATTGAACCCTCACCCTCAGCAATGAAAGCACCAGAGCCTTAACCACTGGACTGCCAGGGAATTCCCAACTTCTCTGCTTTTAAACCCCCGGAAGGTCAGGAATTGGACTTGCCCGCATCACTCAGCCACCATCACAATGCCAAGGCTTGAAATATATGTGGAATATATGAAATTTCCATTTTCTTTACTTATAGGGAAAAGGTTGTTGATGGACATGTAACCTGTATAAGAGAAATTGTTTTCCACACTGTAGCAACAGAGCTAAACGTGAGGCTATGATAACAGTGTACGCTGAACCTGAAACCAGATGGCTCGAGTTCACATCTTGACTCTGCCACTTACTAACTCAGAAAAATTACCTGAACCTCCATATCCTTAGCTTCCCCCCCTCTGTAAACTGGAGACTATAAAATTACCTACTTCTCAGGGTTATCATGAGGATTAAACGAGTTAAAATATGTAAGTACCTGTAACCATGCCTGTTGTATTATAAGCATTGCACAATTATGAGCATTTCTGTTACGTTTTTTTTTAAAAAACTTTCTGTGTATTGTTTTATTATTCATCAAATAATCATGGAAAGTCAGAAGTGAGTGCACACATTTGAGAACCGACTGTTCATTTGCTAACTACAAATGTTTGTAGCAGGTTCAGAAGTACCTGCTTTGGGTAATTTTGAAGACTAGGAAGTCATTTCACTGCATTTCCTTTAAAATAATCCCATGGCTTTATTTGGCCTTGTCCCCACTTATTCCTAGTGATTTTTCACTGTGGATGCATTTCTAAATTTCCCTTGCATTGAGCATCTTCACACCTGAGAGGCCTGAATTACTGCTCTTGATGATACCTGCTCTTATTCCTGTTAGAACTTGTGTGCTTTTTAAACATCTCTTCTCTGGCTTTTAAGTGGATGCCTTGATTTTAGTCACTATGGCTTTGCTGCATGCTGGTAATGTTACATGCTATATATTCATATGCTGGATGTATATAGAAAATCTGCTCCTGTTTATAAAACAGAAGCATTTGTTCCTCCCACCCATGAATGGTCACGTGTCCTTCGTAGGGCAGCGGGGGTAGGGAAGCAACTGATTTTTTTTTTTTTTTTTTTTTTTTTAGCTTGAACAGACTGGATTTCTATAGGACATATCCGCCAGTGTTTTGTTTTGGTTTTTCCCTTCTTTTATTTCCGCACTAATCTGAAGTTTCTTTAACAGAAAACATTAAAAATGTGCATAATTATGGGGCAAAATGTCAAGCAGTCAGTTTAATTTGCTGATGAATACATGGAATTAATGTTTCCCAACAGTCCTGGGATTTTGCATTACGAATTAGCAGGGGGAAGGTAATGTTTTGTTGACATTTGTTAACACTGTTGATTGCTTGTTTGGCTTGTGTTCTGCCTGCAGGTGGATTTTGCCTTCACCGTGTGGCAGAGCTTCCCCGAGAGGATTGTGGGGTACCCCGCACGCAGCCATTTCTGGGACAACTCTAAGGAGCGGTGGGGCTACACATCCAAGTGGACGAATGACTACTCCATGGTGTTGACGGGAGCTGCTATTTACCACAAGTGAGGAGCCTGGACATCATTTTACACTGTTCCTTATATGACTTTCTGGCTGCTGCAGAAATTGGAACTTGGGCCAAGTCTTGTTAACAACCTTAGCGAAAATTAGTCTGCATCCCTGTTTGAGTTTTGTTGATGTGGTTAACATGTGTCTTTGAAACCAGTAAAACCTCTTGGCTTATTGCATCTTTAGAAGTGATGGTAGATCTGCATCTTCAGCAAGTCTAAGATGTGGAGACATCCTCAGGGTGTGTTGGGGGACTGAATGTGTAGAAGAACAACAAAGTAAATACTTCATGGAGCACCGCCCAGCATGGTTCGGGGGCTTCCCTGATGGCTCAGACTGTAAAGAGTCCACCCGCAATGTAGGCGATTCCAGGTTTGATCCCTCGGTCAGGAAGATCCCCTGGAAAAGGGCATGGCAACCCACTCCAGTATTCTTGCCTAGAGAATCCCTTGGACAGTGGAGCCTGGTAGGCTATAGTCCATAGAGTCACAAAGAGTCGGACATGACTGATCAACTAAGCAAGCATTGCTGTAGGTGCTTGGGATTTACTACTGAATAAAATAGAAAAAAGACACAGGTCTTGTATTCTAGCAAGGGGAGACGCAGTATACATAATAATTCTATAATATGTTAGGACATAAGTTAAATAGCAAAAAGTCAGCCAGAGCAGCATAAAGGATGAGGAGTACCAAAGGTAGAGAGGGGGCAGGTTGATCGTCCCTGAGCGAGTGAGATTTGAGAGGAGGAAAGGAAGTTAGGCAGGAGAGTACCTGTTGGAAGAGCGCTCTGGTGTGGGGAGCAGCTGGAATAGATGCCCTGAGGCAGGATGCTGGAGGAATGTCCAGAAGATCAGTGTGACCCGAGTGGAGTGAGGGGCAAGCAAGTGAGAGAGATCATGGGAGCCCAGATGCCAGACCCTTCTGTCCAGTATGAAGACTTGACTCTCTTCTAGGTAACATGGGAGCCAGTGGAGGGGTGTGAGGAGAGCAGTCTTTCTTATGTTTTAAGCATCCACTGTGAAGGCTGTGATGAGGACAGACTAGAAGGGGGCCAGGGGAGATGCAGGGAAACCTACTAGGAGGTGACTGACCTTGTTTAGACAGGAGATGATGGAGCCTGGATTAGGAAGTGAGCAGCAGAGGTGGGAAGTAGTGATCAGATTGTGGGTGTATTTTCAAGATGCTCCAGCATCATGTCCTGACAGACTGGATATAGAGTTTGATGACTCAGGTTTTTTGATCTGAAGAACTAAAAGGATAGAGTAAGCCATCAGTAGAACTGGGGAAGAGTGTAGATGGAACAGGTATTAGGGAAAATAGAGGAGTTCAGTCTTGGGCATGTGAGGACATTGAAAAGAGTGTTTTGAAAAAGGTCAGAGATGGAAATAAACATTTTGGAGCTGTTTGCCTGGATTTGTTCTTTAAAGCTAGGGGACTCACGTAAGATGGCCAAATTCGTGAGTGTAGAAGGCTAATGTTCCTGACTAAGTCATTCTTGAAATCTCGACTCCTTAGTAAGGTGAACATACATACCAATCTCACCCTGGCCTTTTTTAGTTAAAAAAGATAGAGAATCCTGTCATCCCGGGGATGGAGTTGGAAATGCATAAAGTATAAGCATTTGGAGTGACTGAATTTTGATCTCAAGATTCCACCTCTTTCTTCCTGTTGCCATCTCTCAGTGAATCTGACTCAGTCAAATGATTTTTCCTAGAAATATGTGCTATCTATGCATGTGTGTGTGCTAAGTCATTTCAGTCATGTTTGACTCTTTGCTACGCTATGGACTGTAGTCCACCAGGCTCCTCTGTCCATGGGACTCTCTCCAGGCAAGAATACTGGAATGGGTTGGCATTTTCTTCTCCAGGGGATTTTCCCAACCCAGGGATCTAACCTGTGTCTTATCTGCACTGGCAGGTGGGTTCTTTACCACTAGCGCCATTACTTTTGAACAATATGTGCTATATATACCCCTCCAAAAAAAAAAATAGTATGGTGAGAAATAATTCAGATTAACTGTGTGTTCTCCATAATGATTGACCACCAGATTACTGGCTCTAACAGTAATGAAATACATGGCTTAGAGGCCCCCCAAATGGAATGATTATATTGTTGGAACCAGAGTTATGGAATAGTATTGAATACAGCCCTGATTAAACCAATAAATAAAATTGTAAAGCAGCTTGTAATGATATGTGTAAGTAACTTCTTTTACATCTAAGTTTCTAACCAACTAGCCTGATTTTAAAGTTAGGCTGAGCAGACAATATCTGCATCTATGGGTATCTCTGTACCTTGTTTCCTTGTGTGTAAAACAGGGATAATAATAGTACGTACATCACAGTTTCCTTATAAGGATTAAGTGAGGAATTTCTTAGAAGGCACTTTAGAACATTACCTGGTGTACAGTAAGTATCATATAAATGATAATTGTCATTATCATCATCATCCATGATGTGTTTAGGGATTCAAAGAATGGGTATGTGTTTTCTGTCAAAGAAGACCACCTGTTATTGTACAGTGATGGCCCCTGCCGATACCTGTCTTTGGTTTTTACAGATATTATCACTACCTTTACACCCATTACCTGCCAGCCAGCCTGAAGAACATGGTGGACCAATTGGCCAATTGTGAGGACATACTCATGAATTTCCTGGTGTCTGCTGTGACAAAATTGCCTCCAATCAAAGTGACACAAAAGAAGCAGTATAAGGAGACAATGATGGGACAGGTAAGAGAAGGAGACCTCTCCTCCTTAGCTTTGCTCACTGGTGGCTCAGTCTGCAGTAATGAGGACACACTTTTCTTGTAGGAAGCATAACGAGGAGATACCAGGAAATAAACCACATCCAAAAGCCCTGAGGGAGCATATGTTTGGCACATAACTGGGAAGATGAAAGTCAAGGGTATCTTTATGTCAAGAATATAAAAGCTCTTTAAATTGGTGCAGCCACTATGGAAAAAAGTATGGAGTTTCCTTAAGAAAACTAGAAATAGAGTTACCATATGATCCAGCAATCCGATTCCCGGGCATATATCCAGAGAAAACTTTAATTTGAAAATACACATGAAAAAAAAACTAAAAAAAAAAAAAAAGAAAATACGCATGTACCCCAGTGTTCATAGCAGCACTGTGTACAATCGCCAAGACATGGAAGCAACCTACATGTCCATCCACAGATGAATGGATAAAGAAGATTCTTTATATGGTGGAATATTATTTGATTATGGGAACAAATGAAATAATGCCATTTGCAGCAACATAGATGGACCTAGAGATTATCATACTAAGTTAAGTAAGCCAGACAGAGAAGGACAGATATCATATGATATCTCTCATAAGTGGAAGCTGGAAAAAAAAAAAAAAAAAGATACAAATGAACTTATTTGCAAAACAGAAACAAAATTCTGATTACCAGAAGGGATAGTGGTGGGGGAGGAAGGATAAATTAGGAGTTTGAGATTAACATATACACTACTTTGTAGTGGACTCTTTTTTTTTTCTTTCATGTGTAAGAAAATAAGAATGAACTTAGGATTTCAACAGTGTTTCCATTCACAAATGTGAGCGCTTGCTGGGATATAGGACCTTCCAATGTAGCGGATATGGGTTTGATCTCTAGCCTAAGAACAAACAAAAACCAAAACTTAAAACTTGAACAAATTGCTTTTAAAATGGTCGTCTGTAAAAGAGGAAATGTTATTACATGGGTAGATCACTTGATCAGGTTGTTGTAAGGCTCAAATGAGCTCATGAAAACACTTTACAAATAGTATTTTGTTTGTTGCTTTGCTGCTCCAAGGTAACTTGCTGCTGCTGCTAAGTCTCTTCAGTCGTGTCCAACTCTGTGCAACCCCAGAGACGGCAGCCTACCAGGCTCCCCCATCCCTGGGATTCTCCAGGCAAGAACACTGGAGTGGGTTGCCATTCCCTTCTCCAATGCATGAAAGTGAAAAGTGAAAGTGAAGTCACTCAGTCGTGTCCGACTCTTCATGACCCCATGGACCGCAGCCCACCAGGCTCCTCCGTCCATGAGATTCAACACCTATGTTTACCTTCGATGGTTATTTTCAAGCATGTTGACACTTGTGGTTTTAGAGTGATTCTCACAGCAAAATGTACCTTCCTATGAAAGTATTTTCTAACAATGTATGAGGATACAAACACGTTAAACACACATACATATATATATACATCATTAAATAATTGCCTATTGACATTAGTGAGTGCATGAATTTTTTCTAACATAATTGGGCAGCCCACCTTTTCCTTGTTTTATACAAAGATGATTTTAAAGACATTATGCTTTGTTGATCCATTTAAATTTCAGTGCTGGGGTCATTTACGGCTTTCTTTTAAATCAATGTCAGTCATTTAAATGATCTAAAAATATATGACCAGTCTTAGGGTCAACATGGAGAATGAAGAGATGGCAACCGTCTTTCACTTACCCAGAATCAACCAAGTTCACAGGAGGGCTTTAAAAAATTATCTTTGAAAGCATATACACATTATGAGTCATTGTATTTACCCCCAAGTGCAAAAAGAAGTTTTCTGTTGAGCAACCTCCACAGCTGAAGCTCAGTTGGTAGGTCCTTCATGGCCCAGAGAATGTGTCAGTGCCTATGGATCTTTGTTTGGGACGTTGGGGAACGTGGCAGGTCTGGGGAAAGCATCTGGCAAGGCTGAAAATCCGGACCTGTGCTTGCATCTTCACCAGCCACATGGATGGGGCGGCCATGGTGGCCAGGCCAGACCCAGAGCCCTTACGCATGCCCACTGCGCCCGACTTCGTTTCCCACCGTGTGTCCCTCTCACCTGGCACCCAACTCATCATCTTCCGTGTTTCTCTCCCTTTCCCCAGACCTCTCGGGCTTCCCGCTGGGCTGACCCCGACCACTTTGCCCAGCGACAGAGCTGCATGAATACGTTTGCCAGCTGGTTTGGCTACATGCCGCTGATCCACTCTCAGATGAGGCTGGACCCCGTCCTCTTTAAAGACCAGGTCTCTATTCTGCGAAAGAAATACCGAGACATCGAGCGGCTTTGAGGAACCTGGCTGAGTTGGGGAGGGGCTGCGAGAAGGGCTGAAGGACAGGGTCAGCTGTCTCTCTGCCACGTGCAGGTCCGCTCAGCAGCGGAGCCAGATTGTGCCAAGCATCCAAATAAACTAAGATGAACAGAATGACAGAAAAAAAAAAAAATGGCCAATGAAAACTCTACTCCTGACTCGGGGGACTGCACAGGACTGCTCCAGATTCACCTCACTGGCTTCTATGTCCCAAGACTAGGTTGTGTACAGTTTAATTATGGAACATTAAATAATTATTTTTGAAATGATTGCTATGCAGGTTTAAACTTTTTTAATGATCAAAACTATTAAAAACCAGAGTTCTTTCTTTAATCAAAATTGTGTTGGTTGTGAATATTTCAAAGCTGCTGCTCCTCACCCCACAAACAGCATTGCTGTGGGTCACCCAGAGTGCCCAAAAGTCACAAAAAGTTCAGACTCCATGGAAAACACCCTGAGTCAGTCTCCCCTGTGTCACGAAATAGCCAAGCATACCTGAGACAAAGTTCACTCTTCAGCTTTGCCAGTGCAGATTGCTTTTCATTTTGAATTTGCAGATCCATTTGAACTTTTATCTCTAAAATATTGCTGCATGAGAGAAGGTATTATGACCTCCAAGTAGACAGTTCTAACTGAAAACTTTATGTTTGGGAAGTACATTCATCTTTTTCACTGGGAGAGGTGGGGGAGTTAGTACCAAGAAAACATTAGTGTAATTAAGAAATGTTCATTTTGCACAAGAAACCATGCAAACAATTCACCAGCATATTAATGAGGTGGAAATACTGACCCATAATAGTTATCCAGTGCTTTTCAGGCAGATGGGCGAGATTACACATTCAGCCACTGACACAAGTCTCCTTAACGCTGGGAAAGGCTTTGGTTTAGAGGCAAAGAAAGAATGAATGTGCTGGTGGCACAAGCAGAAGTCATAAGACAAGTTCTTTCGTGGTTGTGTGACCCGAAGTTTCAGAGTCTTTACTATTGAGAAAGAAATGATAATGTCTAAATTCTCAGCACTGAACTTGAGGACTGCTGAGAAGTGTATCTCACCACTGGGACCCTGATACCATTTTTAGCCAAACCTTGTCGTGAGCAAGAATCTGGCAAACAAAATAATCAGGAACAAATGTGAAAGCCATTTTACTTCATTTTAATTTTTAAATCTGTAGTGTGGTTGTGCTTTTTCTTAAAAAGAATATTTATTTTCCTACAAATGCTGCTTTGGCTTCTGATTATTATAAAATTGCAACTACAAACTGAATATATATATATATATATATATATATATATATATATCCCTTAACTCCAGTGTAAAAGATGGAAACTTCTGAGATGAAATGCTTGCTTCTACTTGGAGGAAGCAAGAGAGAACAGAGAAGAGAAAGACCTCTTATGCTAAATAAACAAGAAATACTTTAAAATTTTTTGCCCCTCAACTATCATATATCTCATAAATTTTTTCCAGTATTGGGTGAGAAGAAAGTTTCATCACAGAATTGTGTTCAAATGACTTCAGGTGTCTGGCTTAGGTCAGTGGAAACCGTGAATCCAGGAGACTTTAAACTCATCCTTGTTTTGTAGACATCTGGAAGAGAAAGAGGATCTTGCAGAGAGAATCGAAAGAGGGAGAGAGAGATGACTCAGTATGCTATCTAGTGACAAAGCAAGATCCAGAGCCCACATGTCCTGATTCTGTGTTGTGAATGGTATACAGGCAATGAACTTCAATGAAAGATGGTCTTTTCTCTGCAGCCTTGTTACTCAGAAGAGCTCCCTAAATCTCTCATTCAACTTGACCCAGCTCCCATACATATGACTTCTTCTGCATAGTGGATGTGACTATCTCTTAGGTATTTATTGAAAAATAATTCTTAGGTTCTTGGTATTTGAACTTGTTTCCTTCTATAACATGCCCAAATATATTCCCTGCTATTAAGCTGTATCACTCAGCAACCTAAAGGGTTGTCAATTAATCCTTATTCATCTGGCCTCTGAAAATTTGTATTTAATTCTTTAGGTTTTCCAAATAACCCCTGTATGTTATCTTTCTTCTTTGCAAAAATGAATGCAGTGTTTTGTTCAACTACCCCAAGTCGACTTGAAACTCAGGTTGTCATCTTGGCTTGCAGATCTGTGTCCCTCATTGTACCAGCCAGTCACATGGATGGATCTAGGGAACTGCTTTTCCATATTTACGTGTCACAAAGTTCACAGGGCATATTCTCCACAAACAATATATGTTACATGGGGAAAAAAAGATAATTATAAATGAAAACAGGGTCTGACATATTTTTCAGCCACTTGAAATCTCCATGGTTTTATTTCATGTCATTCTCAAAGCACATCTCTTCAGAATGCTGGCTGGCATGTTATTTTCCCATTTGAAACCTACAGCTGGGAATTGAACAATGCTTAGCAAATCAGCGAGGCCCAACAGTAAGATGTAATTTTAATTCACTTAGGCAAGAGCTGTATTTCACTGCAGCAAGTTGACAAATCGTAGCGAGTTTCAGCTTTGGCATCAGTCCTTCCAATGAATATTCAGGACTGATTTCCTTTAGGATGGACTGGTTGGAACTCCTTTGTGTCCAAGGGACTCTCAAGATTCTTCTCCAACACCACAGTTCAAAGGCATCAATTCTTCGGCACTCAGCTTTCTTTATAATCCAATTCTCACATCCATACTTGACTACTGGAAAAACCATAGCTTTGACTAGACGGACCTTTGTTGGCAAAGGAATGTCTCTGCTTTTTAATAAGCTGTCTAGGTTGGTCATAACTTTTCTTCCAAGGAGTAAGCATCTTTTAATTTCATGGCTGCAGTCACCATCTGCAGTGATTTTGGAGCCCTGAAAAATAAAGTCTGTCACTGTTTCCCCATCTATTTGCCTTGAAGTGATGGGACCAGATGCCATAATCTTAGTTTTCCAAATGTTGAGTTTTAAACAAACTTTTTCACTCTCCTCTTTCACTTTCATCAAGAGGCTCTTGAGTTCTTCGCTTTCTGCCATAAGGGTGGTGTCATCTGCATATCTGAGGTTACTGGTATTTCTCCCAGGCATCTTGATTCCAACTTGTGCTTCATCCAGTCCAGCATTTCTCATAATGTACACTGCATATAAGTTAAATAGGCAGGGTGACCGTATACAGCCTTGACGTACTCCTTTTCCAATTTGGAACCAGTCTGTTGTTCCATGTCCAGTTCTAACTGTTGATTATTGACCTGCATACAGACTTCTCAGGAGGCAGATCAGGTGGTCTGGTATTCCCATCTCTTTCAGAATTTTCCACAGTTTGTTGTGATCCACACAGTCAAAGGCTTTGGCATAGTCAATAAAGCAGAAGTAGATGCTTTTCTGGAACTCTCTTGCTTTTTCGATGATCCAACGGATGTTGGCAATTTGATCTCTGGTTCCTCTGCCTTTTCTAAATCCAGCTTGAACATCTGGAAGTTCACGGTTCACGTACTGTTGAAGCCTGGAGAATTATTCTAGTAGCCTTTCATAAAGTTTACTGAACTTTAATTAGGGGTGAGCTGAATGAATGCAAATAGTTCTAGATACTATTAGGTGGGGGTAAAGAGCTCTTTACTTAAGAAGTAATGAAATTTTAATCAAAGCTGTTTGAAGGCTGGGGGTAAGGAGAAGGCAGCCCCCAAGCTTAGAATCTGAATAAGACTTGCTGGACCAGCGGAGTTACAGATGCAAGAGCTGAGGCAAACTTTCCAGCTCAGGTCTCCCTCAGGTCTTCCCTGAGATCTCCAAGAGCTCCAGGTTTATAAAGGACCAGTTATTACCATGAATTCTCAAATAAAAATGCCCCTGCTTTTTAATAGTTAAGATAATTGACACACAGCCAGCACATTAGGGCTTCAGTTGCTGAAGTGATTTACCTAGTTTCCATTGGCTGCGATGAAGGACAAGAACCCTTCAGGTGGCACTGTCATTCTTGGCCAGACTTGACCAAGAAAACTCTTTTGCTGATGGCCTCATTCTCTCAGGCATGACTGAGGGAGATAGGGTTGTTCTGACTTCAGTTCAGAGTGAATGAGTATTAATACCAGCCTGTGCCTCTTTCCATCTTAGAACTTCAGCAAGTACACATGCAGTTATTCCCTGACTCCAAGTCTGCTTTGAAAGAATGGGATCGAGTGTCTAAGAACACCATCTCTCCTGCCATTTCAGTAATGCTGTCCAGCGGCTGTGGCTGAAAAAGCTGCTGTTTACAATATAATCTTGATAAGGAAGGTGACCCCTGAAAACCATCTCCCCTTTCTCTCTTTCCAAAAATCAAAGGACTTTATTGTTCTAATTTTTATTTAGCAGGGACTATCTGTAGTTGTCACTAATTTAGAGTTCTAGGAGGTTTCAGGGGCTTCTCTGGTGGCTCAGTGGTAAAGAATCTGCCTGCAATACAGGAGACTTGGGTTCTACCCCTCAGTTGGGAAGATCTCCTAGAGAAGGGAATGGCTACCCACTGCAGTATTCTTGCCTGGAGAATCCCATGGACAAAGGAGTCTAATAGGCTATAGTCTATGGGGTTGCAAAGAGTCGGACACGACTGAGTGATTAACACTTTGTCTTTTCACTTTCATGCTCCCTATCAGGAGCCTAGATGAACTACCCGAATTCGGGACTCCATTGCCCAGTTCCAGAGGAGAGGGAGGCTGTAGTATTCTCTAGAAGAGTGACAAATGGGAACCACCAAGAAAGCTGGCAGATTAGCAGGGTCTCACCTTTGTTTAGGAAGACCTGGTGGCTCAGATGGTAAAGAATCTGTCTGCAATGTGGGAGACCTGGGTTCGATCCCTGGATCAGGAAGATCCCCTGGAGGAGGAAATGGCAATCCACTCCAGTATTCTTGCCTGGAGAATTCCATGGACAGAGGAGCCTGGAAGGCTACAGTCCATGAGGTCACAAAAAGTTGGACACGACTGAGCAGCTTTCACTTTCACCTTTGTTTAAAATCAAGTCAAGCTAGCCTTTCAGTCACTCTGTTTTTATAATGATTTACCTTTTAGACCTCAAAGGCCGTTTGATTTCTGCAGTAGTTCTCTGTTCTTCTTTTAAAGGAATCCATCCCTTTTCTTTCGACTGTGATTATTATGACAATGAAGGTCATGCAGATGAACTGGTTACATGTAATGAACCTTGTATATTCATTTTGAGAAAAAAGATATGTATAGGATTGTTGAGGAGTAAAAGAAAGACATGGGAAACTGGAATTCTTTTAGGTGGCAAGTTGTAAAGAAGAAAGAAGTATACCTTATTTTGTATACGATGTACCTTTCGGACAGTTTTCTAATATGTTGCCAATGTTTTTAGTAACATCACAGGTCTTTGCTGTAGTGTTTTCCCCATTTGTTATAGACTGTTATTGAGCTAGTGCAATTAAGCCCTGAAGTGTGTGCATTGAGAGAACCTGTGAGAAAATACAAAGCCATAGATCTTGATTTACTTCACTGACCTGTGTAACTTTATGTCTGGGTTTTCCCATCTGAGACAGATTGTTTTATAGAGAGTGTCACCAAAGACTTTTTCCTTCCAGTTTATAGAAGAAAAAAAAAAGAGAGAGACATTATTAATAAATAACATGACTTTTCATCTGCGTGGTTTTCCTTCCATCTTTTCTGTTGGCTACAGAAAGATGTCGGTTCTAAGGAGGATTTGATGTGCCAGGGAACACAAAGTGCGGTGGAGATTCTGGGGGAGATTGAAAGATGAGGTTGGACCATGTGCACTGGGTAGAGGTCCAACTCTCACAGCCTGGCTGCAGCCCAGCGCCCAGCCTCCTGGGGAACATGGTTCTGCCAGCAGCAGCCGTTTCCCAGTCCAGATGCACCTGGTACTGCTGGAAGCAGGCCAGGGTGAACAGTGATGATATGCCCAGTTCTCAGCGTTCCTCCACATGGACTCAGGGACAACGTGGCAGGGCCTGGCCCCAGAGCATCTGGAGCCTGACAGCTGTGGCCATTACCCCCTTTGGTTTCAGCTGCTATGAAAGGGTCATGAATTTCTGGCTGGCGAAGCATTTATTAGACTGGCATTTCTCAAAAGAGTTTATAAATGGTTCCAGGTGTGAATGCAGCTCCCTGATTCAGGACCACTGTAGTGAGGTTTTTATGACAGCGGTGAACCTCCTCCTTCTCATTCTACTCTGTGCTCCTTCCTCTCCGTGCCTGTTACTTTCCTTCAACCCTCTTTCTTTGGACATGTTTTAGAGAAAGGATATCAGTTACCAACTCCATGTATTTGCAGGGTAGCAAGTTCCAGATTGCACATGGGGTGTTGACTTAAGACATCAGTCAGGTTTTATGTTGTGTGTTTCAGTTTGTCCATCTGATTGGTGGCTAAAGTGATGAATTCAGAATGTTAATATACAAATATTTTCTGAACAGCTCTTCTATACAGAACACTGTTTTAGGTGCATCCGAGAGAATAAAGATGGAAAAAATCCTACTCTTTGCCCCAAGCAAGAAGTCAGGCTGAGGTCGGACCAGGCAAGTCTAAGGCAAGTCTTCTGAGGACGCTCAGAAATGAGTTTGCCAAGTCCCAGGTTCCAAACTGGAATGTGGTTGTGACAATGCTACTTGTGAAATCTGGCCACATATTGTGGCTGATGATAGAATCATTCCCAAGGGTGAGGACAAACAAGAAGGCCTGTTGAAGAAGTCACTCTAAAGTTCTGGCCAACCCAACATCACAGCTGTTTCAACAAATGCCACAGTGTGCAAAAATATCTTAAGCACACCTGCTTTACAAGTAGGAGCCGGTGTTGACTTATGGTCTGAGCATTTACACCAAGTCTACCCATGACAAAGGAAAACCAGAAGTTATTGTGGATACCTGAGTCATTCTGCATTGGTCTCCTCTACTGTTTACTGACTCTGATTTGCAGGAACTCAGAAAGTAGGGGAAACAAATTAGGCTACGATGCCTACTGTTTGAAGCTCAACTGTGCCTTGGAGGATACAGAGAAGACACATACCCTATGCAGTGGAGGCAAGATTTTTATTTGCTTTTGATTTCACTTAACTGCCCAAGTGTGCTACGTAAAGTCACAGTTTTGGAACACAACCACCTGAGTTTGAATCCTGATTCTGTCTCTTGGTAGTCCAGTGACCTTATAAAAATTACCTTTCCTCTCTGCCTCAGTTTCCTTACAATACTGCTCATCTATACCTTATAGCGTTCTCAAGGGGATTAAATATGTTAATCAATAAAACATTCTTAAAACAGCACATGGTATATAATAAGTATATGACTCATGGGCTTCCCTGGTGGCTCAGTGGTAAAGAATCAGCCTGCCAATGCAGGAAACACAGCTTCCATCTCTGGGTTGGGAAGATCCCCTGGAAAAAGAAATGACAACCCACTCCAGTATTCTTACCTGGGAAGCCCATGGACAGAGGAGCCTGGTGGGCTACAGTCCATGGGGTCGCCAAAGAGTCAGACATGACTTAGCAACTAAACAACAACAAAAAAATCTATAACTCTTAGCTATACTCAATATTTTTCCAAAATGGCTTTTTTTAGGAATCTTTCCCTGTCTAAGAATCTAAGCCTGTTAAAGAGCAAACAGTCTTAGTTTAATGTTTAGGGTGTTAATACTGACAAACTGGCTTTTCTACTGTCATAGGCACCTCTTGTTTTCAACTGCAATCATGTCTTGGTGTCTATCGTCATGAAATCCTCCTAGCATCCAGGAATGGGCAATCTATCAGTGGAAATTATGCGAACTCGAGTTTTGATGTCCTGGCTGAACTTTGAGGAATGGTCTGTTTTTTATTCTCATTTAATAAAGTATAGTTGTGGTAGCTCAAGACGAAAATGAAGTTCAGGTGCCAAATATTATTGTTTTTTTCCTGGTGGCTTCAATTGTGTTAAGAAAGAAAACATGCTCTTGCCAATATATAAAGTATTTGCCAAGTTTGGATTTCTCTTCCAAACTGAACTGCAAATAACCTGCTTTCCTTGGCTAAATCTACTTGGGAAATAAACTGAACATGTGTCTTTAATCAGATAGGACCAGATCGTTACATCTTAGGGTTGAAGAAAAAAGTTAAACTATGAAGAAGGGGACTTGGAGGCTATTTTAACTGCTCCCCAAAGGTCCATACACATATTGTCTTATAACATGCTTTTAAAAAGTTAATATATAGTGAACATATTTCCACACATTCAATCATCTTAAAGAGTCAGACTGTAATGGATGCATAGAACTCCCTTGTATGACTATTCCACATTTTTTTAACCTAATTCCTAACTATTGGATATTTAGGTATTAATTTTCTTACAATTATGTGGTAAGTATCATAATCATCATTTGATCAATGTGGTGTATGCTGTGGTAAATATTCTTAAGATAAATCTTTTTTCACACCCATGACCATTATCTTAGGATAAAGTGTAGACAAAAAATTGACAAGTCAAATGTTATAAACATTTAAAGCCATGTGCTACATATTCACAGATAATTTCAATATATGATAATGGCTACTGAAGGGAAATTTAAATTAACCCAACAAAAAGCTATGTAGAAAAAATCATAATAATCGCAGTTTGGCAGCTAAAATGTTTATTAAAATGGAGTCCATGGAGGCAAAAGTAACAAAGGGTAATCTTCAGTGCTCAAAAAAAGAATTGAATATTACTCTTCTGGAGGGACAAATTTATTGGTATTAGCCCTCTTGTTGCTGATATGATGAAAGTGAAAGAAGAGAGTGAAAAAGTGGGCTTAAAACTCAACATTCAGAAAACTAAGATCATGGCATCTGGTCCCATTACTTCATGGCAAATAGATGGGGAAACAGTGACAGACTTTATTTTGGGGGGCTCCAAAATCACTGCAGATGGTGACTGCAACCATGAAATTAAAAGGCGCTTGCTCCTTGGAAGAAAAGTTATGACCGACCTAGACAGCATATTAAAAAGCAGAGACATTACTTTGCCAACCAAGGTCCATCTAGTCAAAGCTATGGTTTTTCCAGTAGTCAAGTATGGATGTGAGAATTGGACTATAAATAAAGCTGAGCGCTGAAGAATTGATGCTTTTGAACTGATGCTTCTTGTTGGAGAAGACTCTTGAGAGTCCCTTGGACTGCAAGGAGATCCAACCAGTCCATCCTAAAGGAAATCAGTCCTGAATATTCATTGGAAGGACTGATGTTGAAGCTGAAACTCCAATACTTTGGCCACCTGATGAGAAGAACTGACTCATTTGAAAAGACCCTGATGCTGGGAAAGATTGAAGGTAGGAGGAGAAGGGGACGACAGAGGATGAGATGGTTGGATGGCATCACCAACTCAATGGACATGAGTCTGAGTAAACTCTGGGAGTTGGCGATGGACAGGGAGGCCTGGCGTGCTGCAGTCCATAGGGTCGCAGAGTTGAACACAACTGAATGACTGAACTGAGCCCTCTTGTTGCATGCTGGAAGATTTTTCTTTTCTGGGTAACATGTGTCTTATGTCTTGTCTTTAGGTTGAAATAGGAAGTTAAAACAAGGCTTCCTTCTCATATGTGGTCTTCATCCTTCTGGTAATATCACAACAATTACATTTTAATGAAAGTATTTTAAATGGCATCATCCTTGGCAGCTGCTGCCTCTTGTCTTCCAGTATCAGCTTGTTTTGCTTTTAAGGGAACCCTGCCCTCTTCTTTCTTAGGTCCTATGGTTTGTATGATGCTGACTCCACCCTTCGTCATAACTCAAGGGGAGTTACGTGCCTGTCAGGTCATTGAGACCCAATTCTAGATCATGCATTGGCACTTTTAAGAAGGAGCTACCATCTTTCCTTTAACATTATGTGCATAGTGTAAGGCAGTAAGGATCACACTAACAATACAGCAAGGGTAGATGTGTTGGAGAGGAGGCATTTAGCATATCTCAAAGGAGACTTCATTGGTGTTGAAGGTATGCATTTAAGAGAAATAAATAGCAATTTAACAGAAAAGAGTAAAAAGGGACATGGACCCAAATACCTTCCATCAGAAGTATGTACAGAGAGAAAAGCAAGAGCCTAGATATGTATGACAATCATCATAACATGAAGATTTGGTTGGTTCGGCTTAGGATGACTGCTTGGCTAACAGCAAGTAGTACTCCCAGCAAACAGTAAAGTAAGTAGGTAAGTAATAAAAACAACAATAATAGTTGCCTTAAGTCCCATTTTCTTTGCTCCTAATGCAAAAGTTTCGGCTGCAAACATGGAATTGAGGGTCAGAACTGATTCTATGGCACTTAACCAGAGAAGGTATGCAGGGGGGAGCAGAAAGCCTATGCTTCTAAAAATCTTTAGGAAAGATCTTCCTCTAAAGACTTCTGAAATGGAAAAACTAGCTTCCATTTCTGGTTAGAATGGAGAAAGTTGCCAAAGATTGTCACACTCATCCTTACAATGAGTACAAGTCCGATAAGCTATATGTCATGGAAATTGAAAGCCTGACAGAAAGATGAAGATGCAAAGAAACTGAAATGAACTAAATCTTAGGAAGAGATAATCATTCTTAGGAGATGAGTTATCCCATGGCTGCTTGCTTTCTAGTAGCAACAGAAATTGTGTTCCGTCAGAGAGGGGGGTGATGAGAAAACCAGATGAACTGCTCGTAAACTTTTAGTGGCCATGTGTGGGCTGGCGTGAGGGGTTCAGATTCCTAGGCGACACAGTTACCTGTTGATCTGAGCCCATCTACCAGTTCTTTCCTGGGAGAGCCTCACCAGTTGTGTGCAGCAGGAAACTGAATGTAGATGCAGAGCAGGAGGGTTGAGAGAAATCCCCTGGAGGCATGCTGGCTCTTCCCTGGGTAGAAGATGATGGTCCACCAGTACCCTAAGGAGGGCGGAAACACAGAGAATCCCTTCCACCCCAAGGTGTAGAAACCCAAACAGTGCGAGGCAATGGCCCACCGAAGATGGGGTGGCGAAGGGGCAGCAGGAAAGCTGAGAGAGATCTCCCCCTGGAGCACGCAGAACCCCTTCAGGATTCACTGACCTTCCACTGAGGGCATGGCAGTGGCCAACAGAGGCTGGAGGTGAGGCCAGAAAGTTAAGAAAAATCTTCAAGTTCATGGGACCCCCACCAAGTACAAGGCAATGACTCCCCACATCTTTGCATAGGCATAAGGTAAGTGATATTTAATATAAAATTAATATGTTCATTTTCTTACTGCCTTATAACTTGACTTTCAAAAAATTCTCTTTCTGTACAGTAGACTTCTCTTTCAAAATTGGAGAAACTGTGTATCAGCCTAGCATCACAGGTAAGTGTTTAAAAAAAAAATAATATATATATCTATATATATACACACACACTTCAGTATGTCTTGCACATAATTTTCTACACAAATTCTTAGGCAGTGACGATGATGCAGACACACCTCATACAATTCTTGCCAAACATTTATTAGATTTTTCACATGGAGACACACACACACAAATGAATTTATTAACTGTATTGTATGATAATTATTTACTATTCACTACATAGAAGTGGATCGTCATAAAGGTCTTCCTCCTTGTCTCTTTACCCTTGGTAGGCTGAGGACAAGAAGGAAGGGCAGGGGTGGGTCTTGCTACTGTTGATGAAAGTAACACACAGTGAGGTCAAACAAACTGCAACATCGGAATTTGGAGCACAGAAAGTTTTATTGCAAGGCCATGCAAGGACACAGGTGGCCCATGCCCTAAAAGTCTGGAACTCCCCTAAAGGGTTTTGGCAAAGCACCTTTAAAACCCAGGTGAGGGAGGGGACTCTCACTGTCTGTGATCAGCTGTGTACAAGTCCCTACAGGGCTGATGGTTTGGTAGCAGGGTGGTGTCACAGGGGTTAACATTATCAGTCCTTTGGTTCCAGGAGAGGCCTGAGGCTATGGGCTCATGGTCCTCAATAGCTAACACCTTCCATTGGAGGGGGGTGGAGAGTGGTTTAAATCTGCCAAACAACTCAGGAAATGTGCATCAAATACTATTATCTAGGTACTTCAGTGAGGAACTAAAACAGAGGTGATGTGAGAAGGCCTGTCCTGGGGAGGCCCCATAGGGTCTTGGTGAATTACACTTTCTCAGGAATAGAAGAGATGGAGGAAGTGGGAGGGGAGGCAGGAGAGGCGGGCATACTCAGTGTAACTTTTCAGAAATGCATCATCATAATTTCTATCTGACTTTCTTGCGTTTTCGGTTGTCTAAAAATATTTCAATATGGTACCCGTCCTTTTCCCACCGTTTTATTTCATTTCAGTGTGCATATCATGGGAGAGTCCATGTCCTAAGAGAAGTCAGAGCAGCCTTGAATAGTCAAACCCTTTCGGCTAGATTGTCTAATGTAAATTTGTCTGCTGGCACTGCTTCTTCTACATCTTCTTCTTTATCATCTGACACTGGTTGGGGAGTGCTCATCTCCATCAAGTTGACTTCTGTTAATTCCTCTGGTGTGGTGTCCATTAGCTCTTGAATTTCTCTGTGATTCACATCTTGAAACTCTTGACACACCCCTAACCACCCCCCCACCCCCCGTGCCCCTTTGCCATGTCTACAATCTCATTCCTGACTACCTTGACTGACTCTGTTTTAAATTGTATGCACAACATCTGGAACAGTTTTTTCTGGCTGGAATTTATTATTTCAGGTTTGATGGCTTTCACATTTTTTCCTTTAGCAACTATGGCATCTTCAATGCTGTAATCCTTCCAGACCGGCATGATGATCTCTCTGTCAGGGTTCTCTTCCATAGTGTTGAAAACTTTTTCCATAGAGTACTGTGTGTAATGAGCCTTGAAGCCCTTTGTGATCCCCTGATCTAGAGGCTGAATTACAGACCTGGTGTTTGGGGGCAAGATCACTTCGACTTTGTAGATGTTGGCCGGTTGCATTGTCCAATATCAAAAGAACTTTAAAAGTCAGTCTGTTACTGGCAAGGTACTTCCTGACATCAGGGATGAGCATTGATTGAACCAACCCAGAAAAAGGTCTCATTGTCCAAGCCTTCTGGTTGTACAACCAAAAGACGGACAGTTGGCATTTACTGTCTCTGTTTAAGACTTGCAAGTGAGCAGCTTCATAGGTAAAGGCAGTCCTAATTGTAAACCCAGTTGCATTTGCACAAAACGGTAGAGTTCTCTTCTTCCTTCCTATCTTAAATCCTGGTGCTCCTTTTTCTTCCTGAGTAGTAAATGTCTCTTGTGGCATTATTTTTTTTTTTCCAGAACAGGACTCTTGTTCAGGCAGAAATCCTTTCTCCCCAATAATTTTCTTAATGGCATCGGGGAACTGATAACTACCTCTCTGTTGGCAGAAGCTTCTTTTCCTGTCTTGATATTTTTTAAGCCAAACCTTTCTCTGAAATGATCAAACCATCCTTTGCTGGCATCAAAGTCTCCAGCTTTAGATCCTTCGCCTTCCTTTTGCTTTTTCTCAAGTTTCGTTAATCTATGAATATTCCTTTCTTATAGCAATCCTGCAAGTACATAAAAGCTGAATTTGCAATATGAGATAAAAAGATGCTTCACAAAAAGTACAAGGTTTTCACACCTGCTGGGATAGCTGCAGTGATGACTATGAATTTTCTTTTGTTTACAATGGTCCTTACATACAATTCTTTTATCTTGAAATGGTGGGAAACTGCAGACCTCAATCTACAACATATATCCTCAAAATATTAAAAATAGAACTGCCATATGATCCAACAATGTCACTTCTGAGTCTGTTTCTGAAGGAAATGAAATCACTATCTGTACTTCCATGTTCACTGTAGCATTAATTACATTAACCAAGATTTTGAAACAAACTCTGTGTCTATTCATGGATAATGAATAAAGAAAACGAAGTATCTGTCTATCTGTCTATCTAATGCTTACCTGTCATCTGTATCTGCATATCTAGATAATATACATAATGGAATATTATTCAGTCTTAAAAAATAAGGAAATCCTGTCATTTGTAACAACGTAGATGAATTCTGAGGGCATTATCTTAAGTGAGAGAAGTAAAAAAGAGACAAATACTGTATGGTCCTACTTACATGGCAAATCTAAAGAAGAAAAACAAACTCATTGAAGCAGACAATAGAGTGAAGGTTGCAGGGTGGAGAAATGGGTAAAGTTAGTCAAAGGTAAAGGATTCTAACAAGTAAGTTCTGGGGAAGTAATGTAGAGTATGGGGACTATAACTAACAACACTGTATTCTACATTTGAAAGTTGCTAAAAGAGTAGATCTTAAAAGACCCCATCACATACACACACACAAACTGTAAGCATGTGAGGTGATGAATATGTTAATTAATTGTAGTGTAATCATTTTGCAATATATTATGTAGATAAAATCATTACATTGTATACCTTAAACTTAGACAATGTTATATGTCAATTATATCTCAATAAAGCTGGGAAGGAGGTCAACATATGAAAATTGATGGCATTTAAGAAAAAATTGGAGACTATCTTTTGATCTTGACCTTAGAATAAGCAAAAATTTGGTGGGATTAAAAAATTGCTAATTATTAAAATAAGTTGGTCTTCATCAAAATTGGAAGTTTCTGTTCATCAAAAGACACCATTAGGAAAACATTTTTATCAAGTTTGAAATAGGCAAAAGTAATATATGGTAATAAGAATAGAGTTTGCCCTTTGCCTAGGGAACAGGTGAGAAATAACTAGAAGTGTTATGAGGAAACTGCTTAGGGTAATGGAAATCTTTGTATACCTTGATTTGGTAGGTAGTTATATCAGTGTGTATACTTTCTGAAAGCCAAGGAATTGTACACCTAATGGTTGTACCTTAATATATGTTATTTATACCTCAATTTTTAAAAAATGTTTATTACATGCAAATTCACTAGCAATAAGAGAAGTATGGTTTTGAAAGTAATTAAAATAACATGCAAAGATACTAGTCCTGGCTAATGGAGAGCTTAAATATTAGCCAAGAAGACAAAGCAGCACTTTTACTAAAAGTAGAGTGAGTGCACCTTGGTAAGATATCTGGAACTCAGAAATGTAGGTTTTATGCTACTACAGGATGCAAAAGCAATTATTTTTCAACTATTTTGGGACTCAGATGCCTTTGAGATTCCATCAAAGTTATGATCTCTGGCCCAAAGGTATATATATATACACATACATATATATAAAACCTATGTACACTTTGCTGTTTTTGATGAAGAGGGTCATGTTTCTTTAGTGGTCTATCCAAATACTGGATTGCAATTTTGTAAGAACATTTCATCCTCCAGTTCCTATAACCTTTCCACTAACTGTAGCATGTCAGATCCCACCAAACCCTCTGCTAGTGTTTTCTATCCATACTGATGGGAGTGCCCTTAGCTAATGATAATTATCCATTTCCTGTGATCCTAAAATGGGGTTGAGCTCAGTGGCCTGGGGATTCCCACTGGGAAAATGAACCCACCTCTAAATCCAAGTCACTCTGAGTCAAAGGCTCAATCAGTATGTAGACATTACCAAGAATATGATTCTCACCATGAACCACTTGATGGAAATAATTGTCTGTAAGGTCATGTGTGTAAAACTGCTCCTGAATATGGGAAGAGAGATCAGAGCTACAGGTTGATTGGTATTTGTATTTTTGACCACTGTGGAAAATTATCTGTGACTAATTTGTTTTTTTATTGATCCCAAGTCATTGGCCCAGCTCTATCTTAGACTATCTGTGAATGGATGTAATCTGACCTAGTTTTTCCAGTAAATGAGTATGTATTCCACTCTCTGCCTTAGGTAAGGAAGAGAACATTCAGATTTTTCACAAAATATTATATCCACGACCTATCTGTTTCCAACTTTTTTGAAGAAAGAAATCTCTTTAGGCTAAGCATATCTCAGAAGTGTTGCATGTTAGTTTCTTCTTTTTTGCTCCCTAACTCCTTATTTATAGCTTCAAGATATTGGCAGGAACAAATTCCTTCAGCTATTTTTTGCATAACGTAGTCTAAATACTTTATTTTGGGACCCCTTTTTTTCCTCACCCATCTACTTGTGGTGTCTATAAAAATAGACCCTCAAGCTGCTTAAAGACAACCACTCTGCAGTATATCCCTGAATCTTTAATTATAACAACAACAGTCTTTAGGTTATTTAGGAGAATACCTTAGGCATGGATGCTGAAAACGACTCCCAAGTTGGCCACCGAAAAACTGAGTAGCCTTTGCTAATTAGTATGGGTCACAGGTCATCCAGGAGGATACCTCCATTGCATGACTCGAGGTGGGTCATGGCTCTTGCATGAAGATTATTCAGTTATGTTTACTCTGTTGTAATCTTCGAGAGGACAGCCACATCCATACTTGAAGTTAGGATGTCATATGAGGGGTGAGGTCCCTTATGATGTGAATAAGTAAAAGGAAACAGAAAAGGCAGCATGAGTCCTGGGCAAAAGTGAAGGTCTAGCCCTCATAATCCTGACCAGCAGCCCCTAAACTTAGCTGCCTATCAGCACTAGTAAAGGAAATTTTAAAACATACATGAATTTCTAAGCCCATGTCCAGAGTCTGATTCAGTAAGCATGGATGAGTTCTATCATGTGAATATTTTAAAATATGATCAGACATTTCTGATACATGTTCATGTTTAGAATTACTTCATATACCAGTGTCCCTAATCCTTTTGCATCATTGATGCTGTTCAGAATCTGATGAAAGCTATGAGCCAATTTCTTAGAGAAATGCATATATACCCTCCAAAAATGTATGGGGAGTGGATCATCTAAACACCATGTCTGATCCCATCTCTCTGTTGCCTGCAAGTACCCAATGATTCTCCTATAACTGATTGAGATCACATTCCTTTACATGGCTTTCTAGGTCTTCCAAGACTACTTCACTGTGCCATTCCAAGTTTCTTCTAGTTTTTAAGCAACAGTGAACTCTATACTGCTACCTGAATGTGTTTTTAGCCTCTTTACCATTATTGATGTGCCTGTTGCCTGGGATTCTATTCTCTTTCCTTCCCCAGCCTATGATAGTTGACTATTCATTGATGCTTTTAGATTGAATTCAGACAACTCTTCCTCCAGAATTTCTGATCCAGTCTCCCTAGTCCACTGCCCAAAGTGTGTTCGGTTCTCTTCATCTGTTCTAACATAGCATCTTGTACATATTTCTTTCTTTGCACATACCATTCTGGAGTTTTCTGTTTCGGTGACTGTCTGGCACACATGGGGAGATAAATGAGAGCAGGAAAGCTATCTTTGTCATTTTGTCAACCAGTCATTAGATAGTGCCTGCCCAGAGTTTTCCCAGCAGTCATGCACGGATGTGAGAGTTGGACCATAAGGAAGGCTGAGTGCCGAAGAATCGATGCTTTCGGACTATGGTGTTGAAGAAGACTCTAAAGAGACCCTCGGACAGCAAGATCAAACCAGTCAATCCTAAAGAAAATCAGTCCTGAATATTCATTAGGAGGACTGATGCTGAAGCTGAAGCTCCAATACTTTGGCCACCTGATGCGAAGAGCTGACTCACTGAAAAAGACCCTGATCCTGGAAAGATTGAAGGCAGGAGGAGAAGGGGATGACGGAAGACGAGATTGTTGGATGGCATCACCGATTCAATGGACATGAGTTTCAGCAAACTCCGGGAGATGGTGAAGGACAGGGAAGCCTGGTGTGCTGCAGTCCATGGGGTGGCAAAGAGTCGGACACGACTGAGCAACTGAACAACACCACCCAAATTTAGCACTCAGTGAGTGCTTGTTGACTGAATACCTGGGAAGAATTTGGAAGGCTTGGGAAGGCAAATGCAGGCAGAATTGATTCAATATGCTCTTTATAACATGGAAGCAGAGTCGGAAGTTGGAAGCAGCTTTTTGGTGAGGATCATGCATTAACGTAACTGAACGTTTGAAAGCAGAGGGAATACTGTATCTGGCCAATCAGAATATCTAAATTCAGGCTTCTTTCACTTTTCTTTTGTTATCCCCCAACTTCAGTAAAGTCATATTTAATCATACTAGCTCTTGTTTCTCCTGTGCTCTGAGAAGTCAAGGGCAGACTTTATAACTAGAGCAAAGGTTAAAATTGGATATTCTCCACCCTCATTCACTCCCCAACTCTCCTTTTTGTGCTACTTGGGAAAGCTGATGTTTTGCTCTTTCGTTGGTTTCCATTAAACAAGGCATGTATGGCTGCACTAGTTGTTCATTTGTTCACATTCATTCATTCGAAGGGACTTCCCAGGTGGTGCTAGTGGTAAAGAATCTACCTGCCAATGCAGGAGACACAGGAGTCATGGATTTGATCCCTGGGTCAGGAAGATCCCCTGCAGGAGGGCATGGCAACCCACTCCAGTATTCCTGCCTGGAGAACCCCATGGACAGAGGAGCCTGGCAGGCTACAGTCCATGGAGTCGCAAAGAGTCAAACACAGCTGAGTCAGTATTTGTTATGCATGCACATTCATTTAAAAATTATTCGTGAAGTACCTATCAACATGAATCCTTGACTAACTTAAAGTCTTATTCTCTTCTAGAAAAAGCCCTTAAGCTACAAAAATTTTTTTGAAAATTCATCAGAAAGGTCTTTCTCATCCACCAAACCACTCGTACACACACACACACACACACACACACACACACACACACACACACACACACACACACACACACACACATTAAGTGGATCTGGCTGCTGGAGGCGTGACTATGGAAAGACTTTCTTATCTGAGACCCGGATGCTTTTATGTTAACGTAGAAGAGTTCTGAGGCTGCATCTGACATCAGTCTTGGCAAAATGCTAACAGGTGAAGCAGGAAGCTGAGGCCCTTTTGCCTCTTCTGTTTTTGACATTTACTTTCCTCTTCATACCACCAGATGGGTAGTGGTTCATCAGTTGATATATTTAGCAACCTGCAAAGAAATTACTGTACTCTGGAGAGAGGAAGGGGTGAGTATGGGTGGTATTTTTTTAAACTCTATTATTATTAGAGAGGTTAGATTTTTTTTTCTATTTTGATAGCTGTTATGCAAAGCAGCAACCTTAAAATCATGCAGTAAATTATGAATCAGAGTACAAGAGCACAAAACAGTCTTCTAGATAAGTCTGGGAAAAGGTTCATTGTTGTGTACTGTCATGAGTGGGATGTGAAGGACACTGATGGTGGCTTATACCCTTGTCTTGCTCCACAGACCATGGTGCACTATGAAGGAACCTCTATCTTCTAACTAACTATCTAGATGTCTCCTAGCAAGGTATTTGTCTGCGGAGGTCAAAAGAAGCATAGGCGGTGTCCACATCATGCAGGGACACATGGTCTTGGTGGACCAGAGATCCTGTGGGTCATGTCAAAACTGGAAAGTGGGTAGAAGCATTAGAAAATTCCAGGTGATGAAAATATGTCAGAAGTTAAGAGAATAGGATCATCAGGAACATACAGTGGCAAGAACAGTGAACCAGAACACTTCATTCAGATAAATGTCAGTGGACTTCTCTTCTGTCTATGGTGGTGCAGCTGGTTGTGGGAGGCTTCCCAGGTGGTCCTAGTGGTAAAGAGTCTGCCTGCCAATGCAGAATATGCAAGAGATGCAGTTTGGTCCCTGGGTCAGGAGAATCCTCTGGAGTAGCAAATTGCAACCCACTCCAGTGGGTTTTTTTGCCAGGAAAATTCCATGGACAGAGGAGCCTGGAGGGCTACAGTCCATGGGGTCACAAAGAGTCAGACATGACTGAACAACTGAACACACATGTGTGGGCGCACACACATACACACACAGCTGGTAGTGGACCAAACCTACCATCAAGACAACTAGAAAAGCAGACACAAAAGGCTGTTTGAAAAAATGGGTTAGGGGCCTAGACTGAGAGGAAAGAGGAACTTAATTAGGTAAGCACAATATTCTGTGTCCCACTTTGCCTGAGGAACCTTTGCCTATTCATTAAGCTCTGCAGGGTAAGGGGCTGAGAAGTTAGGCAAAGAAATGCCAAAAGAGGCAGGGATCTGGCAGAGCTCTTGGAAGTCTCATAGTGACAAATAGACAAATATTAGGTTTGGGGCCATCAAGGCAGCCATGACTTGAAACAATAAGACTCTGGGATAAGATGCTGAAGGGAAGAGGCCATGGGTAATAAACTGAGTAAAATTCACAGGATAAAAACCAAGTTTTGGTATCCTCCCAGTACTGAGGGGAACAGATTAAAATCGAGACACCATGAAGGAATAAGGGTCTATTAAACATCCCAAATTCTTAGTTGGGACCCCTGAAAGGTTAGACTCAAGACTATAGGCAAACAGAAATAGAGAAAACTTTCAGTCTTAAATCTAGCTTTGAGATTGCTACTGGGAATGAGATAGTCTACCTCACCAGTTTCGCCACTCTTGTCTCCTTGAACCTGTTCAGTCAGTTATGCTCATGTTCAGTCGCTAAGTTGTGTCTGACTCTGCAACCCTATGGACTGAAGGCCGCCAGGCTGCTCCGTCCATGAGATTTCCAAAGCAAGAAGACTGGAGTGGGTTGCCAGTTTCTCCTCCAGGGGATTTCCTGACCCAGAGGTCTAACCCATGTCTCCTGCTTCTCCTGCATTGGCAGGCAGATTCTTTACCACTGAGCCATCTCAATGCAAAGATGCAAGTGACTCTTAGGGAGTTATGAGGCTAAGACAAAATAGTATATCATTCACCTGCCCCTTTTGGAATGTTCTCTATCAACATGTCCTCTTTGGGAAGCCATTTGCTTCTCAACATGTCCTACTACCTTGATAACATAATGTGTGGGAAGTGACTCAAGCTAGCTCTCATCGTTACCAGCTATCCCAGAAAACAAACACATGAGTAACAGAGTCAGCTCCCCAGAAGATACCACATGGAGAAGAACAGGGGCCCTAGTCATATGGGTCTGCTACGCAGCCTTGATTCATTCCATTCAGGTCTCATCTCTTTTATTTGAACATACCAGGCTCATTTCTACATCAAGGTCTTTATGTTTTTTTGTACCTTCTGCCTTGAGTGCTCTTCCTCCAAAATATCTGCATGGTTTGTTCCCTCACTTCTTTCAGAATCTCACTGTGACCATCACAGTTAACACTTTCCAGATATCTGTATCTAAAATGTCAAAGCCTTCACATGAGGACTTTCTATCTCCTTCCTCTTTACCATTCACCACTATCTAATATATTACAGATTTTTCTTCTTAATATTATTATTTTCCCCTAAGAAAATGTTACCTCTAAAACAGGAGTTTTCATTATTGTATTCCTAGTGTCTATAGCAAAGATAATGATCTACTCAATAAGGGACTTCCCTAGCACTTCCATCGCTGGGGGCATGGGTTCAATCCCTGGTCAGCGAACCAAGATTCCACATGCTGCGTGGCACAGCCAAATTAAAAAATAATAACTTGGTGGACCAGAGATACTGTGGATCATGTCAAAAATGGAAAGTGGTCCAGCCAAGTTAAAAAATAATAGTCTATTCAATAAATATTTGTTGAGTTAATGAATAAATGAGTTGAATATAGTGGATGGCTTATATTTGAAAAATAGAAGTGTGGATGCAATAGGAGGAAGGTAACATTTCTGGATTTTCAGAAGGTGGCAAGGTCACAACAGGTAAGTATGACCTCCAAGGCCGTGGTATTGGAGCTGAGTTTCAGAGGATGAATGGCAGCTGGAATTGGGAATTTGAAGGGTTTGAGGTACAGACTGATTCTTGGGTAGGAGCTGGAGAGGGAAATGTGAGGTGTGAGTGAGGAATCCTGAGAAGCCATGTGTGAATGAGTATACACAGAGGAGGGTTAGAAGATGAAGCTGGGGATGTCAGGATACCAAGGATCTTGAAGGCTAGGATAGGGCTTGGGGTATATTTTTGTATGAAAAAAAGACAAGTCTTGCAAGCAGGGACTTGACAGAATTGGAGCTGCGCTGTCTGAATATTAATTCAGCAATCAGGGGAGTTGTTTGAACAGTAGAGAGAGGAGGTGGATAGACCAGTTGTGAGGCCATTGTAATAATCCAAGCAAGAGTTAATGAAGGTCTGAATTAGGGTGACAGAAAATAGAATGAAGAGGAAGAGGCAGAAAGAAGAGGTGTCAAGGAGGGAGAATGACAGGTCTTGACAGTTGATTAGGAATGGAGGATGAGAGACAGGACTCCCTCATCCTGACTGAGGCTTCAAGCTTGAGTGATGGACAGGTGGTGAAGCCACTAATAGAATACAAGAACTGAGGGGAGGAAACTGCTTTGAGGGCGGAATTAGGATTTAGGTTCTCGTCTGGATTTGAGATTGGTCATGGCATCTATATCTTTTGGGGGACTTTACCCCTTCTCCTTCCTGAACCATGTTGCTTTGCCCCCTGGAAGTCCACATTTTCTAGTCTAACCTCTTATACTAGGTGCTCATGTGTTGTGGGATGTATATAGGGTTCTTTCAGTGAGCCCATCTGGGCTGGGGCTCAAGGTTTGGTGTAGCCAGAGTATGGTTCTAATTTCTTCATTGGTCTCACTTGCTGTCAGCTGCTGCAAACTCTATAAAGAGGATCACAATTGAGCCAAATGATGAGGATCAGTTTCCTGGAGGATTAGGTTCAAAGAAAGCAATCTCTAGTGCCAAGGTTCTGTAGGAAGGATCTAGAGCTTTCCCAATGTGCCTCCACCACACCCCCAGGGATGCTTCACAGCTCAAAGCACAAGGTTGGCTATCATGATGGATTCCTTCTGAGATGCTGGCCAGCAGTTTACTGAGCATTGATTAAGTGTCACATATATACTTTAATGAACAGCAGAATACTCTTCATAACAAAAGAGTGGCATCCGATAGCTCCAATTTCATATAATTACAGAAAGGTGGGGCAAGGGAGAAGATGGGTTTTGTATGAAAGGATTTGTTTGATGTTAATGACTCATTCCTGAAAATTCTAAGAAAATCAGAATTTTCTGTATCCTAGCCTCTCTTAATTGTTAGCGAGAAGTGCATTAAAGAAACCATGCTGCCATTCTTGTGTGAGAAGAAAGTTGTTTTACAATGGGACCAACCATTTTTTCATTTACTTGGCTAAAGTTTTTTCAGATAAGAAATAGCATGGTATACGGGAAAGAGTATGGCCATTGGTATGAGATAGACCTTGTTCATGGTGTGGACACTGGTAATTGCCTATCTCACATACTTTCTTGCCTTCCTCCCTAAGAGAGCAGCATTTTTTTCTGGTTCTGGAATATGCCTGATTGGCTTAAGATAATCCTGTCCAATGATTGGTTGATACCAATGATTGGTTGATCAATGGGCATGAGAACCCAAACTGGACCACTGAGAAATGAGGTAAGATCTGCTGGGGATTCTAATAAAGTTCTTGCTCACCCTTTAGGGACAATTTCTTAAAGTAATTCTTTCTGACCACTAAATGTGAAATAAGGGGCCACCATCCCACGACCGTGAAAGGAGCTATCTTTAGGGTGACACTGAAATCATGAACGTTTGACAGAAGGAATCTGAGCCCTTGGGCATACTTTGGGGCTTCTAGATAGAGTAACCCTAAATTATATACCACTTCTGGACTTGCAGTTCTGCAAGCCAGTAAATTTCCTAATTGTTTACAGCTGCTTGAATCATGACTGCTTTAACTTGCCCGTGAAAGCAGCTTAATTGATACAGCCACTAACTAATTTAGGACCTAGGCAGATTGCTTTGCCATGCTAGCCTCAGGACCCACATCCATGAAAGGAAAAAGAAAAGAAGAAAAGGAATGGAGACTTTTAGAAAAGATGTAATTTACCAGTTGAGCTAAGGTGTTTGGGAGTCATCAGAGTTGACTGCTTTCATGTTGCATTTCCACTGATGCCCATAGTTCTCCCAGAAGAGGTTGAGAGGTTTCTAGTTGGACAAGACTCAGCAACATGACAATAAAATTGACATCTTTTGCTTCAAACATGAGAAGCAGCTGCTTCTTTTTACATTCTTGATTCTTAAATTCCCCTGGTCCTGACTCCAATGGATGCTAGACAAATTCTTCTGCTGGAATAATACCTTTGCCCCAGGGACCTTTTGTGCACAAGCCTCTTCTTAGTGTCAGGAAAGATAGAGCTAGGAATCCACTGAACTTCCAGACCTGCTTGTGTGGCTGTTTTCTGCAGGCTGTCAATAAATATCTAGTGGAACTGGGTGTGGTCTGGGATTAACTTTGTTAGGGCTGCCATAACAAAATATCACAGACTGGCTAGCTTAAACAGCAGAGATTGATTTTATCATAGTTTGGAGGCTGGCAGTTCAAGATCAAGGGCCTGGTTGGCAGAGTTGATTTCTTCTGAGACCTCTCTCTTTGACTTGTAGATAGCCATCTTCTCCTGTCTTTACATGGTCTTTCCTCTGTGTTCATGTCTGAGTCCAAATTTCCTCTTATTGGGCTTCCCTGGTGGCTCAGACGGTAGAGAATCCACCTGCTATGCAGGAGACCTGGGTTCAGTCCCCAGGTCAGGAAGATCTCCTGGAGAAGGGAATGGCTACCCACTCCAGTAATCTTGCCTAGAGAATTCCATGGACAGAGGAGCCTGGTGGGCTACAGTCCATGGGGTCACAAAGGAACTCATTTTTTAATTTAATTACCCCCTTAAAGATCTCTAGATATGCTCCCATTCCGAAATACTGGGGTTTAGGGATTTAACACATACATGAATTGTGTGTTGGTGGAGGGACCTCAGCTGAAATCATAACAGGAATACAGCCCAGCACAAGAAAGATGAATCCTGAGAGGCAGCTTATTTTGAATATGAGCTCTGTGCCCCTGATGCTCTCTTGGTTTATTTCATGAGCCACCCCTCAGTGAAGTGATGGACTGAAGAGTTGCAAACAGATAAATTTTCAGCAGCAAAAGAGTTCTTCTAGATGGGGTTCTGAATCTTTCTTTTTTTTTTTTTGCAAGAAACTCTGATCCTTTACAAATATATGCCATTACTCACTGACAGTACATCCTATTACTGTTTTTGCTGATTCTATTCAAAGTGATAAATTTAGCCTAACTCTTTCTGAGTTGTAGGTAAAATGCATTGAGTTACAGAAGAAGAAATAGCAAGCTGTCTGCAAAAATATGTTCAGTGGTAGGATGACTATAATCCGTGGAGATTATGTTCTGCTGTAGCAGAACTACAATTGTGGATAGCCTTCATTAAGCATTTGTTCTGTTACAGGCTCTGTAGTAAATGGGTTATGTATGCTACCTCATTATCCACAAAACAATGCCGTGATATTATCATTCCCATTTTTCAGATGAAAAAATTGACACTCAGAGAAGTGAAGGCACTTTGCTCGGGTTTGTTACTCTGTGTGGACCTGTCACCCATGCTATTATTAACTACTAAACTCACTTCTAGGAAAAGATGGCCTTGATTTTTGTTTAGGGAGGTGTGGAATGGGACATGATAGCTAGTGATACTTTGCTGAACTTTAAATCATATAACTCTAGAGCTGGAAGAGCTCATGAGATCATCGAGTCCTTGCTCAAGGATGTGCCTTCAGTGAGTTAAAAAGTTAGAACAGTAATTCTGGTCTTCTGATTCCAGGAGGTCCACTGATTCCCCATTTACTGTGTAATAATGATTATAACGGGCTTCCCAGGTGGCTCAGTGGATATGAGTCCACCTACCAATGCCGGAGACATGGGAGGCACAGGTTTGATCCCTGGGTCAGGAAGATCCCCTGGGTCAGGAGAAGGAAATGGCAACCCATTTTAGTTTTCTTGCCTGGAAAATCCTATGACAGAGGAGCCTGGTGGGCTGCAGTCTATGGGGTTGCAAAGAATTGGATACAACTGAACATGCGCGCACAATAATCATAACAAAAACACGATGTTGTTTTTAGAGCCTCTTTTTTTTCAAAATGTTTCCACCTACTTAAAATCAGAACAACAGTGACTTCCCTGGTGGTTCAGTAGTTAAGACTCCTCCACCTTCCAATGCAGGGGACATGTTTTGATTCCTGTTCAAGGAACAAAGATCCCTCATGCCAAGGGGCAACTAAGCCCTGGCGCTGCAACTACTGGGCTGGCACTCGGGAGCCTGTGCCCCACAACTGTAGAGAAACCTGAGCATTTTAAGGAAGAGCCTCCTTGCCCGCAAAGATCCCACATGCCACAGCTAAGACCCAACATGTCCAAATAAATATTAAGAATGAAAAAATAGAACAACAGGCTTTAATTGGCTACGCAGAAAATGGCCTGGGCTTCTCCAGGTGAAGAGGAAATTAACCCTGATGAACAGGAAATGTCTTAGCAGCCATGTTTCTCCCCAGCGCGGGCTGTTGTTAGCCTGGATCCCGCTCCTTAGGATTGACTGGAAGGAGCGGACTGTAACTCTCTTGGTCACCGCCCTGGGGCAGAGAACACAGCTTTCAGAATCAGAACACAAAGGACTAAATGAATGTTAAGAACAGAACTTGTGCACGGAGTAAACTTGAAGGAAGCCGTTGTTTCCAAGGTAAAGCCAGAAATTAACGTATCACTAAGTATTCTGGGTTGTTGTTTTAGTGGCTAAGCCATGTTGGACTCTTTGCGGACCCTATGGACTGTAGCCTGCCAGGCTCCTCTGTCCTTGGGCTTTTCCAGGCAAGAATACTGGAGCAGGTTGCCATTTCCTACTCTAGGGGATCTTCCCAACCCAGAAATCTGAACTTGTGCCGCCTGCATTGGCAGGCGGATTCTTTACCGCTGAGCCACCTGGGTAGCAAGCCACAAAATGCGTTGCTGGCTAAAACCCAGAGGGGGGGCGGGGGAAACAAAACAAATGCATCGTCTTGCTATAAGATACTTCATACTCTAGAAAAGAGGGTTGGAGAAATGAGATTTATAACAGGGAGGAACCAGGAAACTCCAAAGAGTCTCTAAAACTAGAATGAACATCTTCTGTCATGGCTTTACTTCAGTTAAAACTCCTCAAGAGAAAGTTCAATGGCTCAGCTTAGATTACATGCCTGCGTGGATTAGTTAATGAAAGCCTCTGTAGGGGTGGCCTCCAAAGTCAGCTTCAGCTGCGAAAGTGCAAGGATAGGCACCTGATTTTCTGCCCTTTCCATCAAGAACACAAAACCATCTCAGGATCCCTTTTTACTCTTTAAAATTATTGAGGACCTCAAAGAGCTCTAGTTTACGTAGTTATCTTACTAGAAATTACAACTGATACATCTTTTAAAAATGTTTTCATACATTTATGTTATAAATGGCATATTTTAAAAATGAAGATGGTTGTATCCTCTAAAACCAGAAACCTTAGCGGAAAGAGAGATGTCGTTTTATATTTTTTGTTAATTTCTTTAAATCTGGATTACTAGAAGACAGATTTTCATACCTGTTTTTGCATCTGCTTTCCTGTAATATTTTATTTTGGTTAAAGTTTATGACAGAAAGATGTGAAGTAGAAAAGGGGAGGAGTATTTTAAAGCCTTCCAGATGATTGCAGAAATTCTTCTTTGATATTATACCAAAACTTAACAAGTAGTAGTTTCTTACAGTCTGAAACCTGGCTAATAAACTTTCATGCTCAGATACTTCCATTAGTAGCTGTTGCACTTTGTATGGGTCTCTTACCCATGCATGACTTTTGTATCATCAGGCATTGGTCATTTGGGAAATATTAACTGAGTTATGCGGATCTTCCAAATATCCCCACACTTCACCGATGGTATACAAAATCATCGTGATCAGAAGCACCACCATCTCATCCAAAAAGTACTTAAGTGCTGGGACATTGTCAAGTTTATACTGGCAGTCACTATTTTCTACTATTTTCTAATTTTCACATGAAAACTTAAATTTTATTAGTAGCAAAAATATTATTAGTTATTGTCTCTGAAATGACATTCTCATTTCACTCATTTTTGATAAAGTGCCCAATATTTAGGTCTGAATAATCATCTGTCATTCTTTCAAGGCCAAAGGGAATTTCGTGGCGGGGGGGGACAACAAGATGGCCCACACACAAGCCCCTGCACAAGTGCTTCCACTCAAAACACCGTGTTTCTGCACAGAAGAAGCACTTTGTTTCAGCTCAGTTCAGTCGCTCAGTCGTGTCCAATTCTTTGTGACCCCATGGACTGCAGCACACCAGGCTTCCTTGTCCATCACCAACTCCGAGAGCTCACTAAAACTCATGTCCATTGAGTCAGTGATGTCATCCAACCATCTCATCCTCTGGCATCCCCTTCTCCTCCCGCCTTCAATCTTTCTTGACATCAGGGTCTTTTCAAATGAGTCAGCTTTTAACATCAGGTGGCCAAAGTATTGGAGTTTCAGCTTCAGCATCAGTCCTTCCAATGAATATTCAGGACTGATTTCTTTTAGGATTGACTGTTTGGACACCTCATTTCATCATAAAAAAATATTTAAATGACATGTACTTGGGGGCCAAGGCCTAATAAATTAATAATTCATATTGCTTCATCAATGACATTTTAAAATGAAACTGGCTTTTAAAAGAATTGTATGTGGTGGTGAAGAAATGGATACAATGGCTACTAGTATTATTTGGTGGCACTTCTTAAATTTATATAAAAGTACCAGTGATTTGACTTGTTGCTTTTTTTGAGTCACTTCTTACCTAGAATTGATTTAAAAAAATTTTTTTTAAAGGTCACAGAGCATTTGTTTGATGCTTTATTTCTCTGTTTTTGGCTATGCTAGGTTGTTGCTCTGCATGCGATGAGTGGGGGCTACTCTAGCTGTGGTGTGCAGGCTTCTCATTGCAGTGGCTTCTCTCGGAGCACAGGATCTAGGACATGGGGACTTTATTAGTTGTGGCTCACGAGCTTAGTTGCCCCGAAAGGTGCGATCTTCCTGGACCTGGGATTGAACCTTTGTCTCCTGCATTGTCAGGCAGATTCTTAACCACTGGACCACCAAGGAAGTCCTAGAAATAACCTTAAAATTCAAAAAAATTAAAAAGTAAAAATACAAATAACACCTGTATATTTTTTATTTTGATTCACCAATTTTAGTATTTTGTTCCTTTTTTGCCTTATTCCTTTTGCCCTCTTTTTTTTTTCTGAAACATTTTAGAGTAAGTTACACATATAATTGTCCTTTATTTCTAAGTATTTCAGTCTGCATTTCCTAAAAGGATATTCTCCTGAGTAATCCCAGTACTTTGATCAACTTTATAAAGTTACATTGATACAATATCTCTATTGATCATATTCCAGTTTTGTCATAGATAACAGAACTAGACACAATACCTACAGAACTAAACACAATGCCTACAGTTGTGTTTAGTTCTGTTATCTATTCAGCTTCTTTTATTTTGGAATATGCTTCCACAAACTTTTGTTCTTTTAAGACATTGACATTTTTGAGAGTGAAGGCCAGATTCCCACATTCCTCTATGCCTGCATTAAAAAAAAAAAAAAACACTATTTTTAAAAGAAAAAAGATCTTTATTTTCTGTTCATCTAATCTTTTACTGTGATTAGATTCCAGTTATGCAGTCTAGGTCAGAATCCTGCATAGGTATCCTTCTCAGGAGCCACATCACGGAGCCCACCTTAGTCATATGTCATAATGTTAATGGTGATCACCAGTTAGGGTGTGGTCTGAGTTATCTTCTGTACAATCACTGTGCTTTATTTTTCTCCTTTACCACAATAAATAATCTGTGGGGAGATACTTTAAGACCATGCAGATATCCTGCTGCTTATCCATGGATGAGAGATGAGATTTAGCATCCACTGGTGATTCTTGGTTGATTTAATGTTTATTATGGTGGTTACTACACACACACACACACACACACACACACACACACACACACACACACACACACACACCTCCTATTCTATCCATCCATCATTTATCTTTCTACCTTCTATTGACGTAAATTTATGAATTCTTATTTTTCCAGTTGTTTACAACACATTCTTGTACTTAATTATTTGGTTGCTAAAACTGTCCCAGCTTTTGCCAAAGGGAGCCCTCTGAGCTACTTCTTATGTCTTTGTAATGTGTCCCAATCACTTTTCATTCTTCTGAGCACTGTCTTCCTTTCTGGCATAAGTTATCACCTCATTTCGTACCTACCTACCTTGCCCTAGTCCCTGACTCAGCTGTTTCTTCAGGGTGGCCTGATTCCTTTTAGATCCCATTGCTCTTGCCCCATCAGGGGGTCAATGTCAAGTGAAAAGGGCAAGTAAAGTCTTAACGTTGTTATGAAAATAGTTTTGACCTCTTGGACTTCCTGAAAGTGTCTCAGGAACTCCCAGACATCTGTGGGCATTTGAGAACTGTTAATGAATATAAATTATGCTTAAGTCTATGGTCAGGTGTTCATAATTTATATTGTATAATGTGTGTTAAATCAGCCTCATTGGAGAGCTAAAGATACCCACTTAGCAGCTGTGAGATCTTAGTTACTTGGCCTCTCTGGGTTTCATTCTCATCATCTAGAATTAGGGATGATAGTACTTCCCAGTACTGCTGAGGATTAAATCCAATAACTCACCTAAATGTTGGATGAAAGGCCTAATATGGAGTGAATGCTTCATAAATGATGCCTTTAGGGGGCAGGTATCTTGTCTCTTTAGTTCACACATCATCAGTTTGAGGAATGGTATTCAGGCATGGAAGGAACTGCACTCACAGCTAAACCTTTTTTAGTTGCTAGCTCCTGGACTTTGAGCAGATGCCATAGTGGTATGAGGTTTGGCGGTCTTAGGAGAAGGATAAATATATTTTGTATGTGAGAGAGAGGCAAACTGTGGTCAGAGGGCAGACTCTGGTGAATATAGTTTCCGAGATGGTCACAGCAAGATCTCCCATCCTGCCCCTTGTATAGTGTGAAGTGCCACTCCTTGCATTGAGAAGTGAGGTCTGTATTTCCTCCCTATGAACCTGGGTAAGTCTTTGGCTATGGCAGAATTGATGCTCTGAGTCATTCGATGCTGTGTCCTAAAAATCAGCGCAGCTTGCACTAGGGTGTCTTGGAATGCTCGCTATTGGAAGCAGCCCTGTCTGTGAGGAAGCAGCAGCCACAGGGAGAGGTCACATGGAGATGTTCTGGTACACAGTCTCAGGTGAGGTCTCCAATCACAGCACCAACTACCAGACATGCAACTGAGGAAGCTTTGACGAGATATTCAGTACCAGCCTCTCTCTGATGCAGCCACATGAGCAAGCTGAGCGAAGACTGCTCAGCTCAACCCAAATAGCCCTCGGAACCATGAGAGATAAGAAAATGATGTTGTTGTTGTTGTTGTAAGCTACTACATTTGGGGTGCTTGCTTATACAGTGATAGATAGCAGTCCCTATCCATAGGTAGAAGCTAAGAATGGGTCATCTCTACCCCAAACATGAGCTATGAAGTAGGTCATAGGTGATGTGAAGACACTTGTCCAGACTTGGCGAATGCCCCAAGCAGAGGCCTGATGAAGAAAGACGCTTCACAGACTTATACATAATGACTATTGCTCTTCTGGAACCAAATTGCAAAGTGTGGGCTAAGTGGTTTCTGGCATGGATGACACCCACTGGGTGCACTTGAGGCAGCTGTAGCAGTCCTTCCATTCTTTCCTTCCTTCCTGTTTTCTTCTTCTCTCCTCTCCTGAACCTCCTTCTCCTCTTCTGCCTTGTCCTCACACTCTTTCTTCTGAACCCTAGCAGTTTGATGAAAAAAGGAAAGAACATGAATGTTGAAGGTAAGCTGGCCTAGGTTTAAACCCGCTTATCAGTAACTTGACTTTGGGCCTGTTCTCTTTTCTCTCCTAGCCTCACTTCTTCCACCTATAAACTATAATTTACAGGGAATCATTGAGATGATTAGATGGCATTATTAAAACATTCAGCATGTTGCTAGGCACATTGACGATCACAATCCACAATCCATGTTTCTCTCACACAACCAGAGTTTTATCCTTTGGTTTTTCCAAAGCTCCTTGGCCTCTTTCCCCAGACAATCCCATTTCACAGATGCTGTTTTTTTTTCTGCTCTTAGTTTGCTCTGCCAGTGCCCCCAGCAGACGTACCAATTCCAGATGCTGAGAGAAAAGCCCTTGATTCAGGCTGAATGCAGGAATGATATTCGCTAACATGCAGATGGCACGTTAGGTACCTGTGGGGAGCTTGTGTTCTGGATTGGAAACTGGCAAAGACAAAATCTCGTGGCAGAAATGGGCTCCTGATCACGGGTAGGCAGGAAAGAGCAGAGGAAAATGAAGGTTGACTGATGGCACTGAGTCACTCCTCTGGAGTCGAAATCTGCACCCATAGCCCAGGTACAAGTGAAGTAGCTGGCCCCTGGAAAGGAGTAGTTTATCTGAATGAGAAGGGGAGCTGGGATTCGGGGAGAGAATATCTTGGAGAAGAGAGTTGTACCCACAGGGTGTTTAATTACCTATCTTTGTGTCAGATGCTTGTGTGGGTTAAATGGGCCTGATCTGGCAATGAACACACAAAGTCGATGGGAATTTTGAGGGCAGATCAAATGCACCACCAGGAGAACTGTGAACTATGCAGCCAAACAAGGCTCCAAGGCTGAACCAAATGATGTGATAGAACAAGGCATGTATCTAGGCATTTCTGAAGAACAACAACAACAACAAAAAATGGTGAAACAGGAAATTGCATTTATAAAGACCGTTGCAATAACCACATGGTGGGAAATAGGACTCCAGGGTAGACAGTGAGAGCTGTTTTTGTCCAGGGAAACTTTGTTATGGATACTTGTATTTCTATACAAATCTTTTCCTTTTGGCCTTGGTTTCTATTTTCAGACTCCAATCCAAGGGTTCACAGATTGGACTCACAGATTGCTGGTACTAAAGAGATCCTTAGAGATCACCTAGTTCCACCCTGTCATTTCGTGGCCAAGATTACTAAAGCCCAGCGAGGTCTAATAAATTCTCTAAGAACACACAGCTAGTTTGGAGTCGGGCCAAGACTGGAAACTTGGCTGCCTGATTCCCTCTTTCACAGTCTCTCTTTATTCCACAGCTTCTCAGAAAGTAAAGGGTCTGCACTTTCTTTGGTCAACCACTAAGTGTGAAAGTGTTAGTCACTCAATCATGTCCAACTCTTTGCAACCCCTTGGACTGTAGCCCGCCAGGCTCCTCTGTCCATGGAATTCGCTGGGCAAGAATACTGGAGTGGGTAGCCGTTCCCTTCTCCAAGAGATCTTCCCAACCCAGGGATCGAACCTGAGTCTCCTGAATTGGCAGGCAGATTCTTTACCACCTGAGCCACCAGGCAAGCCTCTACACATGAAAAATATTTATTAGATGCCACCAACAGTTCTCTAATATGTCCACATTTTTGCTCTAAGTGAAATCACTTCCTCCTTCAGGGAGATTCCTAATAATCTGAAAGAGAAGTACTCCTTAAATATAGGGCATAGTTCAGTGGAAACTAGCTCAAAGTTGCTTACACATTTATTCAACAAATATTTATTAATCACCTACTGTGCTCCAGTTACTGTATTCATCATCACGGTTTCAGTTATGAACAAAACAGTCAAATGACACAGAACAGAGAGACTCAGTACATACATGTCCAGTATATACAGATCCAGCATTTAGAGTTGACCACACCTTTAATACATTGTGGGGGAATAAAAGGAATATGTTCTATGAGGGCTGAGAGGTAGTTATTTTTGCTGTGAATTAGTCAGATCTTATAATGTCATATTTGGCTCATAAAAACTGTTGACGAGTCAGAAAAAAAGATTATTATAGCAATTTTTAAAAATGACTCTTATATTCCTATAAGGACAAAAATAAATGGGAGTGAGGTATTTGAATTAGAATTTAGAAACTCAAGAATGGCTTGAAACTAACTTGAATATGGGGAGATGTTAACTGGACAGGCTCTATCTTCATAGAGAACTTTGCAAAAGAAAATGAGCTTCATGCAGAGTGGGAGAGATTGAGGATGGACGTAAAGAAACTTTTCTTAGCATTCGAAGTGATACACCTGGACTTGGGGGTCTAGTCTACACAGTTGGTAGAGGAGGGGAAAGTTTCTTTTCTGTTGGTTAGTTCTTTCCTTCTAAGTTCTTGGTCAGAAACTGTGCTGGTAATGTTTTCAGTTTTTTCCCCAATGTTTCGGCAGAATCATGAAATGTTTGAGGTTCTGCAGCCCCTGAGTTCCTGCTCTGTCCCCCTGAGTCTGTCCATCGGCATCAAATCCCTTCAGACTTCCTCTGATGAGAGCAGATTCTCCCCATCGCAGTGCCTGTGAGTCTGTGTGGCGGCTCCTCCAAACCATGTTCCTCAAGCACAGACATTTAAGATCTTAATCTCCAAGTGTGGTTCTGGGCAGGATTAGCCCTACCCCATGTCAATTGAATATCCAGTGATTTCTATGCATATTAAAGTTTGAGAAGCTTTGTTCTGGAACACTGGCCACTGAGGAGGACATACTTGACTTCAAACCTTGGCTCTGCTGTCATCTGACTCTGTGACCACGGCTAAGTCACCCACTCTACTGAGATTCCCTTTCCTCATCTGTAAAATGGATATGAGAGTTCTTGCTTCTTAGACTCTCAGAAAGGCCTTTCCTGATTATCTGACTTCACATGCATCCTTCCTATTACATTGACCTCAGTTTATTAAGTTTATCCATGATCACAGTTACTACAACTTGAAGTTACTAGTGTCTGTCTTGTTTAGAGGGCTTCCTAGGTGGTGCTAGTGGTAAAGAACCTGCCTACCAGTGCAGAAGACTTAAGGGATGCAGGTTAGGTTCCTGGGTTGGGAAGATCCCCTGGAGAAGGAAACGGCAACCCACTCCAGTATTCTTGCTGGAGAATCCCATGGACAGAGGAGCCTGGTGTTCTACAGTCCATGGGGTCACAAAGAGTCAGACACAGCTAAAGCAACTTAGCATGCACATCCTGTTTAGAATGTATGTTCTGTGGAGGCAGGAACCATGTCACTCCTTGATATTTGATATTTTCAGGACTTCACACAGTACCTGGCACCTAAAGGGTGGTTCCATATTTGTTGAATAACTGAATATTATAATGATTGTTATGTAATGCAAGAGAAACATTAGCTCCATGTCTGACTTGGAGAAAATGTCCGCTAAATGGTCGCTAAGTCGCTTCAGTTGGGTCCGACTCTGTGCGACCCCATAGACGGCAGCCCACCAGGCTCCGCCGTCCCCGGGATTCTCCAGGCAAGAATACTGGAGTGGGTTGCCATTTCCTTCTCCAGTGCATGAAAGGGAAAAGTGAAAGTGAAGTCGCTCACTCATGTCCGACTCTTCGCGACCCCATGGACTGTAGCCTACCAGGCTCCTCTGTCCATGGGATTTTCCAGGCAAGAGTACTGGAGTGGGGTGCCATTGCCTTCTCTGCCGCTAAATGGTAGCTATTGGTAAAACTGACTGCTTAATCATGAAGCCCAGCATACAATGAAAAGGCAAAGCCCCTGGTTCAAAAAAATTATGAAGAATTTCAAGATGATGACAACAGAATATTAACCCAAGGGCCCTTCTCAGCCTTTTATGGGTCCAGCTCTATGGGTTGCATGCCCAGGAGGCCGGCCCTAGGTATCGATAGTGTTAATATTACCATGGTTACTCTGTGGTTGATATGGTCACCACCCTAGGAGGGTCGTCTCCCCCTTCTCCTTGCGGTGTGACATCAGGCCAAGAGTCCCACAGAGCACCTTGCCTCCTGAGACTCAGCTCGCCCTCCTCCACCTGCTCTGATGAAGAGACTAAGAGATAACTGGAAACTTGACAAATTGCAAAACAGACCCTGTCCAGTCAGCCGGGCCTAAACTCTTCCTCACAGCAGAGTGCTGATTTATACCTGATTAGTAAAGGTGGTGTTTATTGAATCAGCAAAAGTTCTGCAAATGCGCGCCGAACAGAATTTCAGATGAGTTTCTGTAGTGCATGTATACATAATGTATGGCTTTTAATTTCCTTGATAATGTAAAAGTACAGTCTGAGATGAGGAACGAGGCAGACAGACTCACTCAGTTCTAATGTAACAACTTCTCTTTATGAGAAACTGAAAATCAGGGCAGGGCTTAGAATATAAAACAGTCAGGAGGAATTGAAGCTAAAATCAGGGAGAGATGAATCCACTCAAAAACAACCAGCACGGTGGCGCAACTGGCTCTCGGATCAGCTGGATGGTGGGAGCCTGATGACCAAAATCAAGGTGTTCCCAGGAGTCCCAGCCTTGCGGGGCTTAGCATGACATCCTTACTGGGCTACATTTATCCTTTCAGAGCCCAGGTCCCTTGAGCTGTTCAGCAGGGAAAATCACCTACCTCCTGCCTACCTTTGTAGGCAGAGAATAAAGAATGTTACTCTTGTGAAAACGTTTTGTTCAACATGGGACACAAAAGCAAGGCAGTATGCTCTGTAGATAGAGCACTGGCCTGGAAATCAAAAAGCACAGTTTCTGATACATATTTTCCTATTTATTAACTACCCTTCTTCGGTGCTTTGGAGCTGAGTGGCTAGATCTGGGAGAAAATTTCAGAGCTGCTACTATCTGGCTGGGTAAACTTGGACGGAGAGGAGTCCTTTAAGACCTCTGAGCCTCAGTTTTCTCATCTGTGAAATGGGACTGAACTAAATCCAAGAGAATATGTAGCACACCTGGCAAGTCCTCAACATTTCTTTCAGAGCTCCGTTTTCCCTACTGTTGATTGGGATGTTAGAAAACCTCAAAGCACTGTCCTGCCATATGACACTCCTGTGTGCTGTGTTCAAGCTGGGGACATCTTATTGCCCCTGTAGCTCCTCATCCTCTCTTCCACCGGCCCCAATTTCCCAGAAGTTTTCTGGTTCTCATACTGCAGGGCCTTTTTGTTCAGAGTTATTTGTCAACTGCACTTGCCGATGGTATTAACTTGTAACTGTGGTGGAAGCTCTCTTGTAGAGACTTGTGCTTGAATTGAAAGATTTTGAAACCAAAAACACCTTCCAGAGGCAAAAGAGCAACTAGTTGGAATTTATATCCGGAGACACGGGCCCTCCGGGTGTACCTTCCAAACATACAGCTCAGGCACTATATACTTGTGAGGTCCATTTGAGCCAAGGTTTTAACTACCTATGGGGTTTGAAATGCAAGAATAGCTTAATATATCTGCTCAGCCTTAATGACTGTATGATTTTGATGATGACCATCTATTCTTTTATTCTACACCATTCTCAGCATTACATAGAAATCTGCTTGTGTTGTGCTCAGTCATGTCCAGCTCTTTGAGACCGCATGGACTATAGCCCGCCAGGCTCCTCTGTCCGTGGGATTCTCCAGGCAAGAATACTGGAATGGGTTACCATTTATTCCTCGATGGGATCCTCCCAACCCAGGGATTGAAACTGCATCTCCTGTATTGGCAGGCAGATTCTTTGAAGTCTACTTATTAGACACAGATCGTAGTGGCTGTACAGTTCATGATTTTCCCAGCAGCTGTGTGTGTGTTTCCCGGCTTCCTCTAGCACAGACACTACACCACTCTAGCCAACCCTGTAGACCCAGGACCCTAGGCTTCCCCAACTGCCATAGCTTCCCCTATCATAGTGAATGACTCTGGAGGTGGCCATGTCACTCAAGGCAGGCCAATTTTGTCCTTTCTCTAGATTTTTCCAGCAAACTGCTAAACACAATGAAAAAACATGGGGCCAGAGTGATGTGCAGCCCAGTTTCCCTGTTGGCGTATAGCTGTAGAAATGAGACAGATGGACGGTCATATAGATCACTGATGATATTCTAGCCAGTGCATTCCTGCCCTTTCCAAGGTCACGTCACTCACAAACAGAAGTCCTCAAGTCCTCATTGTGCAGTCTGATAAAAACATCCATATGGACGAACAGCAAGATGTCATTTCTCTCAGAGTTACAATTACAGAGGTGATGTTACAGTGTGTAATAGAGAACAGGGTGTGATTAAGTAAAGGCTGGTGGGTACAGACTACTTTTGCAAGAATGCTGGTGGGGAGAGGAAGAAAGCGGTCAGGCAATAGGGGATGTGATATTGTAATATAAGAAATGCATATTTGGTCTTCCTCCCCAGTTTCTGGCTTAGAACCTCTAAACCCTTTGAGTTTCTGGGTGACAGGAAGAGTGAGAAGATTCCTTTGCTTTTTTTTTTTTTGACTGTGCTGGATCTTAACTTTTGGCACCTGGACTCTTTAGATGCAGCACGTGAGCTCTTACTTGCATGTGGGATCCAGTTCCCTGACCAGGAATTGAACCCTGGGCCCCCCTGCATTGGGAGCACAGAGTCTTAGCCACTGGACCACCAGGGAAGTTCCACTGGACCACCAGTTCCTGTTATTCTTAATAAGCTTTTAGAAATATAACGAGTTTATGCTGATGAGGTCACTCTTGGTGAACTTCCAGGTAGCTTCGGGTGGAGGGCTGGTTACCAAAGGAACCAACCATGTGGCTAAAGGGCAGAGACTTTCAGTCCTACCCTCTGACCTCTCAAGAAGGAGGGGCTGGAGACCGAGTTAACCACCAATGATCAATGATTTAATCAACCATATTTATAAAACGGAACCCCCATAAAAGCTCTAAAGAAAGGGGCTCTCAGAATTTCTGTTTGATGAAACGCATCCATGTGCCAAGAGGGTGGCATACCCCAAACTCTATAGAAACAGAAGCTCCTACACTTGAGGTCCTTCTGGACCTTGTACCTCTTCATCTGGCTGCTGACTTGTATCCTTTCTATTAGCTTCTGTAATGAACCAGTACTAATAAGTAAAGTGTTTCCCTGAAATCTGTGAGCTGTTCTAGCAAATTTTTGAGCCCAGAGAGAGTGTCATGAGAACCCCTGATTTATAGCTGGTTGATCAGAAGTACAGGAGACCTGGCCTTGCGATTGGCATCTGAAGTGTGGGCAGCCATGTGAGACTGAGCCCTTTAACTTATGGGGTCTAACTCCAGTTAGTTAGTGTCAGAATTGAGTTGAGTCATTGGACACCCAATTGGTAAACTGAGAATTGGTTGTTGTTGTGGAAAAAACCCTACACATTTGATGTCAGATGTGTCTTGATATTGTAGAAAAAAGCAAATCTTATTAATAGCATAGCAGGCTCAAAGGAAGGTAGATTTTTGAGTCTAAAGGAGAATTTTAGCTGCCTAAGTTATCTCTCTTCTCTTTAAGATGGGGAGAGGATAACCAAAGGAGCAAAATCTCAGGAGAAATGCAGAAGAAGTTGCCAGAAGGGGCAGTACTGTTGGTCAGTATAGACACTTCCCCTTTGAGAGCACAGCAGAGGATGAGGAAACAATACTAGAGAAAATCTGAGAGATGGAGAGAAATTGAGGGAACTCTTGCTAGGGTGGCCATGATTTTCTCACTGCAAGTGAAGATTTGGGAGATTAAATTGCTGTTCAAACAGAGGTGTTTCCCTCTGGGGCTTGGGCTCTGCTCCCATGCTCTCTGGAACCACCCAAGGGCCAAGGAAAGGAGAGGGTGGTGGCCAAAACAGATCTCAGGAAGGACAAGGCCTCCGGTGTTGATGTCTACATTGTAATTGATGGGTTGGCATTGACTATCATAACTCAACATCCCTCCCACATCAAAGGCATCCATTGAGGCTGTGAGAGCCTGCTGTGCACAGGGCTGTGGAGAACAGACATGTTCTGTTAAATCAGTGAACCTGATAGAACAGAGGGAATCAATGGGCTATTTACCCAGGTAATCTTTCTTTCATCTCTTAGTCAACTGCTACAAGGACATTTCCCAAGGAGATGTTTTCTGATGTCCTGATCCCACTGGGATTGTGGAGAGGGACTGTCCTATGGTACCATGACTCTATATTATCCTCTGGTCTCCAAGATGGCAGACTCATGTGAAGCCTTAAGGGAGTGTCACTTGCCTTAAGAATATTCTAGGGCCAACTGAGTTGTTTGCCAACTTAGCTTTCTGTTTTTATTTTGACTTCACAGTTGAGCAAGTATCAAATACAGAGGGTAAGACTCTGATCATATAGGTAGGTGGATCTAGTTTTGAATCTCATTGCAACTCTGATGACTTTGCATAACCTTCACAAAGTTATTTAACTTCTTTACTGTTCCATTCTTCACCTGTAAAAAGGCATAATGAGAACCTACTTAATCTACTGTGAATATTAAGTAAGAAAACATATGTAAAATTCTTAGGTATAGCCAGCATGTGGTCAGTACTCACATAGCTGGACTCAAAGATGGCTAGAGAGAGAATCCAGTGCTCGTTATTCCTTCTTGTATCACAATATTTGGAGACTTTTTTGGTTTGTTTTTGTTCTTGTAATCTGTCATGAGACTCCAGTGTACTTTGGGCATGAATCAAAGTGAAAGTGTTAGTCACTCAGTCATGTTGGATTCTTTGCAACCCCATGAACTGTAGCTGTTCAGGCTCCTCTGTCCATGGAATTCTCCAGTCAAGAATACTGGAATGGGTTGCTATTCCCTTCTCCAGGGGATCTTCCTGACCTAGGGATCGAGCCTGGGTCTCCCTCATTGCAGGCAGACTCTTTACTTCCTGAGCTAACAGGGAAGCCCTACTTTGGGCATTTCTTTACGTAATTAAGCAGGGAGGTCAATTTAAAGCTTCTGTCATTAGCTTTATTTTTAATCAAGGGACTTGTTGAAAGGTAGACCACTAGGTCTCTCTGGTCAGTAAGTTTTATCATATACTAAATCTAATCTATTGATATTGACCACTTAGGGCATGATAGTGAGGATTTTCTAGGCTGGATTGAAAGAAGTGCTATGATTGATTAGTGATGTCAGCCCAAGACATGGTTGAGATTGTGACTTAACCTCTTCCACATATGTGCTGACTCTGTATAGACCCTGAGGTCATGGATCACAGATGCTAGTCAGAGGCCAAGGAATGTTACATAAATTGCAGAATTGCCAATGCTCATGGAGAAGTTACCTGCTAATTTGAAGAGGCTAAAGCAGTGGCTGTCATTAAAACCAAGGGCACCAAACAGTGGATGGCTATAATGAGAAAGAAACAGCATTTTGCAGTCTTGTACTTGGAGAATTACAGTGCATTGTGCATGTATAAATCTGGAGCCTCTAGAATTGACAGGTTTAAGACTGTGTCTGCACAATCTCAGTGAAATGTTTACAAAGTTAAAAACAAAAAGTGCCAATCAACTGGTTGATGTCATCAGGACTTGCCTGATTTCCTGCTTCGTGTCTGTTCCTCCCCACAGTTGGAATTATTTGAGCCCCATGTGCAGCTCAGCTGGGGCCACCCCATACCCTGAACCTAATTCTTCCTGCTGTCAACAGAGATTTTAAGAACTCTAGTGGGCTGTGAGGTCACCTAGTACCACCCACCCTGGCATCTAACCCAGCTGTGGTCTGAGTCTGGTCTTGTTGCCTTGAGCCCTCAAGGGTTGGGATCCACCTTTCTGATGTCCTTGAAGATAGGCCTGTCGTCACCTTATTGGTCTAGATCTTTAAACATGATTTTTTCCACTGAATTTTACATACATCTGCAAGGGTATCTGTCCTCTTTCCTCTTTCTTTCATGTATCAGAGGCTTTCTAATTATACAGCCTGCACCTTATTAGTGAGGTTTTTCACTTCCACAGGGGATGTTTAGGTGACGGAAACAAGGTGAGCTTTGAAATTAGCCAGACCTAGCTTCCAGTTTCCGCTCAGCGTTTTCTTAACTACGTGGCATTTAAGCACATGGGTCCATTTTCTCATTTAGAAAATGTTAATAACACGGCAGGGTGTTATATCCTGGAGGAAATAGACAAACACATTGGAGGACCTAGCATATAGGAGTTGCTAACACATGAACAACTGACAACAGAATAACACTAACAATAGCTATTGTTTGTTGAGCACCTACCATGTGTGAGACATTGATCCAAATATTCTCCATAGTAAAATTAATACTGTATTTCACATTTCATAGACAAAGAATCTGAGGTTTAGCAAAGTCAGTAACTTACCCAACCTTACCCAGAGAATCCAGGGCAGAGCCTGGGTTAAAGTCAAGAGCTGCTTATCTAACAAAGCCTGATGACCTCCTTTAATCACACTACAGAGTCAACAATAACATAAGCATCTTCCATCCATTGGGGTGAATGTTCTTGTGTTCTCTGAAGCTGACTTTGTCCCAGGCATTTACTGTGCCGCTCTGGACATAAATGATGACAGTTTTCCTCCACCCATTCCCCTCAGTATGCCTCATTCTGTTCCCATGGAACATTTTATGGCTGACCATGTCAAAAAGATATGACACCCTCAAGTCTGTTAAGACAAATACATTGGAGTTTTAAAATACTGAGTTGATTTTACAAACAGTCCTGGGAGCAATTTTCAAATCTGGGCTCCCAACTAACAAAGTATCAATAATTTCCCTTAATTAATGGAAAATAAGCATCTCCTTGGAGAAGGAAATGGCAACTCACTCCAATATTCTTGCCTGGTGAATCCCATGGACAGAGGAGCCTGGAGGCTACAACCCATGGGGTCTCAAGAGTTGGACACGACTTAGCGACTAAACCATCACCACCAAACATCTCCTATAAATGAGTTTTTCCTTCCATGGCCCTTCTCATCAGACATACAGGACTGAATGGGCATATTTCATGCCTGAGGATGTCATGTGAGACTAGGTGAACAGGTTGTAGATCCAGAGCAAACCTTGTATATGAATCTACTTGGCCCTGCCCTATGATGGTGCTTCCTGCTCCCTCTGTTCCTGTTGGATGTTGTTTCTATCTTTGCATTAAAGGTTAGCCAGAACAATGAGAATTTTCTGTGACTCCAAGAACTCAAACTGGGGCTCTGTAAAAACCTAGGGTGAAAGGAGAGGGTGAGAGCTAGAAGGGAGGTTCAAGAGGCAGGGGACATATGTATACCTATGGTTGATTCATGATGATGTATGGCAGAAGCCAATACAATATTGTAAAGCAATTATCCTTCAATTAAAAATAAATTGAAAAAATAAAAATTGGAAAAAATTTTTTAAAGTTTAGGCTGTAGTAACACTGATGGACCTTGAGATTATCATACTGAATGAAGTAAATCAGATTAGGAGAAATAGCATATGATATCCTTTATATGTGAAATCTAAAAAGTGATACAAATTAACTTATTTACAAAACAGAAACAGACTCACAGACTTGGAGAACAAACTTATGGTTACCACAGGGGGAGGGTAGGCGGAAGGGATAATTAGGGCATTTGGGATTGCCATGTACACACTTCTATATTTAAAATGGATAACCAACCATGTACACACTTCTATATTTAAAATGGATAACCAAGGACTTACTATGTAGCACAGGAAGCTCTGCTCAATATTATGTGGCAGGCTGGATGAAAGGGGAAGGGAGTTTGGGGGAGAATAGATACATGTATGGCTGAGTTCCTTTGCTGTCCACCTGAAACTATCACACCATTGTTAATCAGCTATACTCCAATACAAAATAAGTTTGTTCTTTTTTTAAAGGCTAGGCTGGAGTCATAGGGAGTGAACTCTTTTTGTAGGGTGGCTGTAATCAAGCCAATGAATTATGAGGAAGTTGTTAAGATTTGGCTACCAAAATACCAAGTGACCATGAAGGTGATCTGGCAGGGGAGAACAGAAAAGAATTTATTGATCCAAATACTATCCCAAGTACTTTGTGTATATTATCTTATTTAATTATCCAATAATCCTGGGAGGGAGTCATTATTATTTCCATTTTTACGACACTGTGATTCAGAAAATTAAATAACCTGTTACTGAACAGACTAAACAGTTACTAAATAACGCTACAACCCAACACATTTTATTATAAAACCTACCTTTTGATTCCAAGGTTCAAATAGTGAATAATGAATATAAACTCTCCAAATTGGTGTCAGAATTTCTCACTGATTCAATACCTATTACACCAGATGCATAATTAGAATCTACCCAAAACTGATGTGAGTTTACAGCCAGAGTCTGAAATTGAGAGATGCCGTTCAGCTATTTGCATACAAATAGACTACAATTATTATGAAGGATGGTCCATTACAGAATTCAGTTTAGCTTGCATTTTAGCGAAAACCATAAAGTCAGCTAGGAAAGAGTTAGCTTTATCAATTACACTTTTTGTAAGCCCAGTTTTGTTTTTGAAGGTTTCTGAATTGATGTGCTGTAGGGAAAAAAAAAAATACCCAGGGGCTAAAATGGAATAATCAACATTGTGGGTAATGAGACCAAAGTTTTTGAAAGTTTTGGTCTCTTTCAAAGGAAAGTGCCAGAAATCTCAACCATCATTAGATTTTGCCTCTGATCTCAGTGTTAAATCAGTGCTTGACTGTCAACTTGTGGGACAAGTGTTAGGTAGGATAATCTCCTTGGAGCATCAGAAGATTCATGGATTCCAGACTCACCACTCTGGCTCTTTCTCTTTTTTTGTTCTGTACTGACAAAGATCTGTATAGTCAAAGCTATGGTTTTTCCAGTAGTCATGTATGGACGTGAGAGTTGGACTATAAAGAAGGCCAAAAAACCGATGTTTTTGAACTGTGGTGCTGGAGAAGACTCTTGCGAGTCCCTTGGACAGCAGGGAGATCAAACCAGTCAATCCTAAAGGAAATCAACCCTGAATGTTCATTGGAAGGACTGATGCTGAAGCCGAAGCTCCAATACTTTGGCCGCCTGATGCAAAGAGCTAACTCATTGGAAAACACCCTGATACTGGGAAAGATTGCAGGCAGGAGGAGAAGCAGGCAACAGAGGATGAGATGGTTGGATGGCTTCACTGATTCAATGGACATGAGTCTGAGCAAACTCTGGGGGAGAGTGAAGAGTGAAAGAGAGGGAAGCCTGGTGTGCTGCATCTTTGGGGTTGCAAAGAGTGGGACACGACTGAGCAACTAAACAAAAACAGCAATAGTCATGGAGGCCATTCTGCTGGGGTTACCATAAGAGATAAAGTATGGGATTTAGAGTTAGAAAATATGGATCTGAAAGCTATATCATTACTTACTTGTGTCTGTGGAATATTTATTTTACCTCTCTCTGTTTTATAGCCTCCTCTGAAAAATGAAAATTATAATGGCCTATACCTCAAAGGGGTGCTGTTAAGAATTAAGTGAGATAAGAAGATGAAGTCCTCAGCATCGTTCACGGCATAAGGTAAATCACTCTGAATAAAAATCGTTAATAATCGTTAGAGGATTAACTTAGTACATGTAACCTAATAAATTCAGGAATGCATGTGGTCTAGTCAAAGAGTTGTGTGTCACATCCAGGGAAACTCAGTCCTAAACTAAAGGCACTTAAAAGCAATAGAAATCTCCTATTTGCATTTCTTGGAGAAGATCAAAGAGAATGTCATTACTAAGCCACCTTGACACTTCGTGGCATCACTTTTCCTTTTTTTCTCCCATTCGCTTACACCCTGTAGCTGCCTCAATATCTCTTTCTTTATAACCTCAACTCCAAAAAAGACTCTTCCTTGATAACTAGGCTTCAAAGTTTTTGATTTCTCATCTCCTCAACCCTCTTTCTATCACTTTATTATGTAGGTCAACTTAGTTTCTCTCTCAGTAAGCAAAAAATCCTTTCTTAGTAGAATTGAGAAGGAGTGAGAACTGAACAGGCATAGCAGGATTATTTTTAAGGGTCTGGAGGTGGAGTGGGGGTGGCTGTGAGCACTCATGGACAGAAAGCTTTAGTTACACCCACAGATATAATCTCTGGAGCAAGGGAAGTTCTGGCTTCTAAGCTGTTTACCCTATACCTGAAGCCCTACTTTGTGAGAATGTCATTCCACTTAACTATGTAGAGAGGGAGTGATCCATAAGAAAATCCTCTGTGTCAATGCATGATCATTCCATATGAACTGGCCAAACACAGGGATGCTGTGATGGCTGCTTTTAGATATTCAAAAATGGCCAAACTAGAATCAATAGAATTGAATAGAATTGAGAGAAGTAGACTTGTAGCTCAGTTGAATGAAGAATGTTCATCTAGTCAAAGCTGTTGGAAGACAGAATGAGCCTCCTGAGGAGGCAGTGAGTATCCAGTGCCATAGATATTTAACATAAGGCTGATGACTTCTCGGCAGACATATTGTAAATGGTGAAAGCATCTGAGTGGGGTTGGATGAACTATAGAGGTCTCTTTCCTTGCTGAGATTCCATAATTCTCTTAGAACAGAGTTTAGTGCATACCGCCAATATTGACAGCTTATAGCTCCTAATCTGTAGTTCATGGCATCTGAGAAGGAATTTTTTTGGGGGTGGGATTCTGTGGTCTAGTACTTTCTCTGATTCTGTCTCTTCTTTCCTTGGCTTTAGTAGTATAGTTCTCATCCTCACCCCAGTGCCTGTGTGCTAACTGCTACTGCTAAGTCGCTTCAGTCGTGTCCGACTCTGTGCGACCCCATAGATGGCAGCCCATCAGGCTCCACCGTCCCTGGGATTCTCCAGGCAAGAATACTGGAGTGGTTGCCATTTCCTTCTCCAGTGCATGAAAGGGAAAAGTGAAAGTGAAGTCCCTCAGTCGTGTCCGACTCCCAGCGACCCCATGGACTGCAGCCCACCAGGCTCCTCCGTCCGTGGGATTTTCCAGGCAAGAGTACTGGAGTGGGGTGCCATTGCCTTCTCCGAGTACCTGTGTAATTCCTGTGAAATTGCTGGTGTGATTTCAAACTTCATTGGTCTCTTCCTGCCAATCTAGAGGTCAGAGGAAGTGTGAGTCCAGGAGAGCAATATTATAGGAAGGGCCATATTATGGCCACATGTCTGGACCTTAGGAGCTCTGGGCTCTTGTCCAGGTTCTGGCACTAATTCTGTAAACCCCATCTCATCTCTGAGTCTCCATTTCCTTATCTTTAAATGAAGTACAACATAGCTTCTTTCTAAGGTTCCCATGGTTTTTTCAACTCATGATACTCAGGGGCTAAATGCCCCTCTGGTAAGAAGTGAAATGACTTGGGAAAATTGTTAATAAACTGAAGCAGCAGTTGGAATCTTAGTGTTATGCTGTTACTAATATTCATTATGGGTTTCCCTGGTGGCTCAGTGGTAAAGAATCTGCCTGACAGTGCAGGAGACACAGGTTCCATCCCTGGGTTGGCAAGATTGCTAGAGAAGGAAATGGCAACCCACTTCAGTATTGTTGCCTGGGAAATTCCATGGCCAGAGGAGCCTGGTGGGCTACAGTCCATGGGATTCCAAAAGTGTCAGACACAACTTAGCGACTAAACAACAACAGAATTCATTCTGCACCTACTATATGCCACATACTCTTTTAAGGCATAAAAGATATAGCAACTGACAGGGCAGATAAGGTGCCTGCCCTCACAGAGGTTACATTCTGGGGTCTATAGAACCTATAGACAGGTGAACAAATAGACAAGCTCATTTCATATTGTGAAAAAGATAAAATAGGATGTTATGTTTGAAACTGATCATGGAAGTCTAGGACAGCCTGTCTGAGAAAGTCCATTTGAGCTGATTTTATAATTAGGATAGGGACCAACTATATGAGGACATAGGAGAGAGTGAAAAATAAGGGCAAAGACTTTGGGTTTGTTTAAGGAGCAGAAGGAAACCTTCTGTGTCTATAACATGATCGTAAGGAGGGACCAAGATGCTCGAAAAAGTAGGCAACACACAGATCATCATCAGAAGAGTTAATATTTAATTTCATGTGTATGTGGCTAGTGCATTTCTTGAAGGACACCACAGAGAATCCCATTGCTAACTACCTTAGCACTTGTAACTGGCCAAGATGGTGGTAAATTCAGATGAAGGGCTAGAACTGGCATGATAGTGACCTGGGCCAGGTGGTAGCAGGAGATGTAGAGAGAAGAGGATGCGTTCTAAAAACATCACAGTGGAGCCAGTGTGACTTATATTGGAGTAGGTATGAGGTACAGGGAGTACAGAAGGCAAACTCGAAATCTAGAATTACTTTTTGCTTTTTCTCTCTGAGCATTTGAGAATGGATGTATCATGGGAGAGGAATAGGTGTTATTAAAAATAAGGGAAAAATAACAGTGGCTATTATTTATTAGACATTTATTACATGAGACCTGTGTCTGCTTTATGTCTCCAGCTCTATAAGTTTGTTGAAAGTCATTGTATGTCAGTCATGGTTTTAAGAACCTTGCCTACATTATTTTATTTAATTCTTAGTCAGTATTGGTTTACCCAGTGACTCAGGAAGATTAAGTAGCATAGCAAATAAGCTACAAAACTAGGATTTAAGCCCAAGTCAGTCTAATTCTGAAATCTGGTTTCTTAATATCTATACATTTATTTCCTAGCATATCAGACCATATAAAGGGAACTGGTAGCTAGTTCTGGGGAACTGAGCAGCGTCCTGAGAGGCATCCTCAGGTTAATACTAGCAGAGAGGCAGGCCTACAAGGAATGACTTCAATAAAAATTGTAGAAAAATGGAAGTCAATTTGAGTATCTGAACTAAACAAAGCGTCCATACTATGTACTCTCCTAACACGACCATAGCAAGACTCTAATGCTGTTTTCAAATATGGTTTGTAATTCCCCAGTGTTACAGGTACACAGTGAAGCCTGAACTATCTGTAAAATAAATGATGACAAGTCTAGTCCATGGATATCTGGCTTTTTTTAACCGACAGAAAACACTTTTTCCATATAGAAAGGTGGCTGAACGTGTCAGTATCATCTAATGATATCAAAGAAGGAGAATTTTTTTTTATGTGTCATAATTACCAAGAACTAGGCACACTGGGTAATGTGTTCTGATTTTTTATAATTGTGTAGCCAGTCACATCCTCAGAGATCAAAAAAGCCTTTAAGAGAGAAACTTCTAGGCTGATTTCAGGAATAGGAATCAATGTGAAGTTACATGTTTAGCACATTAACTCAATGCTAGGAAGATGTACTCTTTTCCTTCCTTTAAGATGTCTGGAATAATGACAAAAATTTATGAAGACATGAGAATTAAGCCAAGTTCTGTAGGGATAGGTTGGGTATATTGCCAGTTTCTCATTGTTTAACCATTATTCCTTGACTGCCCTTCAAGGACTAATGAAAATTGGTGAATCTACCTCTCTTACATCTTTGCCAACTCCTCCTCCTTCTGATCTGCCTTTATTTCTGGAATATTCTTCTACTCAACTAATAAATTGCAGTGCTGTATGATTTCATGGTAAGGCTTGGCCGTGAGCTCTTTGAGGGTGTTCATATCTTATTTATCTTCATTTATTCTATGAGTTAGATTCCTCAACCTTAAACTTATGTACTACATTACATAACTGGAAACCCAGGTACAGAACAGAAAGCTGAGTTAATCTGGTGATACTGCCCTGCTTCCCTGTAGCTCTTTTGACCCTTGGCGTTTCTGTCATTAAGCTGGTGGCAAGATGTGGGCAGCAGTTATGAACTTCACATCCATGTATGGCCATAACCAAAGAAAAATGTCTTCCTGATGGCTCAGTGGTAAATAATCGCCTGTAAAACAGGAGTCGAAGGAGACACGGGTTCAATCCTTGGGTCAGGAAGATCCCCTGGAGGGGGGCATGGCAGCCCAACCTACTCCCAATATTCTTGCCTGGAGAATCCCATGAACAAAGGAGCCTGGTGACCTGCAGTCCAAAGGGTCACAAAGAGTAGGACACAACTAAGCAGCTTAGCGCACACGTATGCCCTTCCTGTGATGGTTTCTTCAGACCAAGGAAGAGCTTTTCCAGAAGCCTCCAAACAACCTTCTTAGTCTCTATGGCCAGTGAGGAATAAGTCACAGTCAAGATGAATGAGTTTACCATGATCGTCTTAGATGAATTAGCTCCCGTAACTGTATGGCTATTATCCCATGCAGGACTGTAAGAAAGAAAGATCACACAATGTTCTCTACCCAAGTCCAAAGCCTACTATAGAACTTGAGGCTTAGATAATGCTCAGTGAATGTTTTTTTTGAGTAAATAAGTGAATTACAATGACCCACTGCCTAATAAGCCCTTTTCAGAATGTCTGTATTTATAATCAGTACCATTTACTTGGTTTGGCACTTAATTATACATTTTGTATTGTTATTTGATAGTGTCATATATGTTAAGACAATTCTTGTCTTAAGAATTGGTATTAACTTTCTAAAGGTAGGATCCATATCACATAAATGTTAATTGATCCAGTGAATCTTGCTTTCTTGGTATGCTGTCAAGTGTGAGACCAAGAGTGGACATGTAAGACATGTAAGACATGGTTTATTAGTGAGCTTTGCTCTGCAGTGAGGAGCAAGACACATGTTTCTCTGATAGGAAACCAGGTAAAAAGGAGAAAAGTTCTTGTTATATTTAATTTAACTAAAGCTGTATGGAACTCAATTTAAATTTAAGCTGAAGCCAACAAGAAATTAATCGCTGGGATAAGAAGGTCATATGTGTATGTGTGTGTTAGTCGCTCAATTATGTTTGACTTTTCGTGACCCCATAGACTATAACCTACCAGGCTCCTCTGTCCATGGAATTCTTAAGGCAAGAATACTGGAGTAGGTTGCCATTCCCTTCTCCACAGGATCTTCTCGACCCAGGGATCAAACCCAGGTCTTCTGCATTGCAGGCAACTTCTTTACCATCTGAGCCACCAGGGAAGCCCTAAGACACGCCTCACTCAGCATTAGGCACAAAGTGTCTGTTTAACAGCAGTGTATGCTCTCTTCACTGTCTGCTGGAGTGAGCCTGGCCTGGGTCATCAGATGTAAAGAACCTGGGAGTGGGACAGTATTGAGAGAATGAACTGCCCCAAGTTGACTAAAGTATCCACGTGGCCATAGAAGTGGCAGAAAAAGCACCTCACAGTTGTTGACACTTATTGAACAATGCTACAGTGTCAGGCATTGTTTATTTGTTTTGCATATGAACCATTTTGTCTTCTCAGCAATTCCAGGAGGTAGGTGCCATTATGAGCACCATTTTTCAGTTAAGAACATTAAGGTCTAGAGAATTAAAATGGCTTGCCCAGGGTCATACTGTTAGTAAATGGTGGTGTCAGGATTTGAATTGAGGAAGGCTGTCTTCAAAATCTATCCTCTTTCCCACTGCTAAAGATGGTCTTGAATTCAAAGCTAAATGCAAAGAGCAAGAAGAGGTCAAAAACCAGGTTTAGAAGGTTAAAACAAGGGGACTTCCCTGGTGGTCCAGTGGTTAAGAATCTGCCGCAAGGGGGGACAAGATCCCCCCCTGCCGCAGGGGACTCAAGTTTGATCCCTGGTCGGAGAGCTGAGAGCCCACATGCTGTGGGGTAACTAAGCCTGAGCACCACTGCTACTGATCCCACGTCAAAGATCCCAACACAGCCAAGTAAATAAATAAACATTTTTAAAAAAAGAAAATTAAAACCAGAAAAATTATCAATAGCTCAGGAAGAAACATTTGAGATGCTGCTGCTGCTAAGTCACTTCAGTCATGTCCGACTCTGTGCGACCCCATAGATGGCAGCCCACCAGGCTCCGCCGTCCCTGGGATTCTCCAGACAAGAACACTGTTCTTGTCTGAAGATTTGAGATGAGTAAGAGCAAATTGTTCAGGAGTCAGTACAAAAAAAAATAACACAAAACATTGAACGAAGGTGGTCTTTTATTTGAAGCCAAGCATTTGTTGAAAGAAGTTGTCTTAATAGCTTCAAGTTATTATATAGAGCTTGATGGTCTTTGCTCTCTCACAAATTTTGATCTAGCTAAGAAGATATGGATGACATATATATGAAATGGGACTTTCCTAGTAGCTCAGATGATAAAGAATCTGCCTGCAGTGCAGGAGACCTGGTTTCAATCCCTACAGTCCATGGGTTCTCAAAGAGTTGGACACAACTGAGGGATTAACACTTTCACATTCATATATGAAACATTAATAAATTATATAAGAAAGTAGATACTCAAGAGTAACTAAATGGTATATGGACTATAAAGAGATTGTATGAGAGGTCTTCTTCTATGTTGTCATCATTCTGTATTTCATATGGATTGGATTCACAGGCAAAAACTGGGCATTGTCTTCCCGAGAGTTAGACTTTCCAAGTGCCAGGGACTATTTCCCTGCAGTCTATGGAAAGAATCCACCTGTTATACAGGGGACCCCAGTTTGATTCTTGGGTCAGGAAGATCCCCTGGAAAAGGGATAGGCTACCCACTCTGGAATTTTGGGCTTCCCTTGTGGCTCAGCTGGTAAAGACTCCACCCACAATGTGGGAGACCTAGGTTCGATCCCTGAGTTGGGAAGATCCCCTGGAGAAGGGAAAGGCTATCCACTCCAGTATTCTGGCCTGGAGAATTTCATGGGCTGTATAGGCCGTGGGGTCGCAAAGAGTCAGACAAGACTGAGTGACTTTCACTTTCACTTATGGAAATACCTTTATGAGCGGCACTTTGAGAAGGCAGAACACAGCAGCTCTGGCTTGCCTGGCTGTAGCATGCCCAGTGGTGCTGTACATTGGAAACCTTCTCAGCCTGTTAGCAGTGTTGCCTGACCCTGCTTGTTGAATGTTGTTCATGTGGGCCTTCTGTAAGAAGGCTTATTTCCTTTACTGTATTTGGCTGAGACAGCAGTACTGTGGGTGGCTTCAGTATTAAGTTTGGAGCAGAGGAAGTATTGCAACGCATGCCAAGAATTGAATTTTATTTTTAAAAGCTACTTTTCACAGAATTGAATATCTTGACCCTCCCCCGTTACAGCAGACCCATCACACATGGGAATTGGTAGAAGGTGGGTGACTTGAGCATCCTTTAGTGGCAAGTACATTTTCTTTATAGGACTAATCTCAAGAGAGAACACTTCCTTTTGGGGACCCTTATCTCTCAAACTCTTTTTTATGGCTCCCCCCACCCCCATTCTCATTTCCAGCACTGTTTTAGCATCATGACAAGCTTTGTGACTGAGGTAGATTGCTTTGCTTTGTGAAAGAGCAGATGTATTTTGTGGTTTCACACTCAAGTGTCTTGTCCTCTGTGCGACCACTGGGATGAAATAGTTCAAATGTAAATCTGGGAAGTGGGGTTGATGGAGAAAATCAAGACCACCAAAAGCTCAACCCTGTGGCCTTCGGAAAAGCATTCACTTATCTTCCCCTTCAAATGGTTCTAGATGATACAGGATGAGAGCATCCTTGGAAAATGTGGTGAAGCAAATGATGAGGCATGCAAGACACCAAAGAGGTCTGCAGGTACAAAGCCTCGAAGCATCAGTGGCATCATTACCCTCCTATCTACTGGTCCTTGGGCTTTATTTCTTAGTTGCAACAATGCCCAGATTTTTAGGATATGAATACACTCCAGCATTCTTGCCTGGGAAATTCCATGGCCAGAGGAGCCTGGTGGGTTATAGTCCATGGGGTTGCAAAGAGTTGACACGACTTAGCGACTAAATAACAACAAGAAATGCTCATGACTTAGAGGACAATGAGTAGAAATTCCAGGTCTCAAGAGTGCAAAGGCAAAGCTGACGCACTGAGTGTGAGAGGGGAAGGCTTATCTGTTTTCTCAGCTGTAGCAGGGAAATCCTGGTGTAGCTCTGTGAAGGCTACAGGCAGGATCAATGTGCTAGTGTGGTTGCGGCGTTAGGGAAGCATGTCATAGTGTTTTGGCTTGTGGGTGGTCTACCTTCCCCTTCCTTAGCTTTGGCTCCTAGACCTGGAGGCCTCTCTCTCCAACGAAGACTGCGGACTGCCAAGCTGCCTACTGGGAAGGACTTTGGAAGCCTTACAAAGCACGGTCTCTATCAGATACCTGCCAGGGCAAGGTTTGCTCAGGATTGCTATCAAGTTGGCTGTGTCTTCCTTTGAAATGTGCTTTAAGAACTGATGTACTTGATTTTTTTTAATTCTGTTTATTTATTTGTGGCTGCACAGGGTCTTTGTTGCTGTGCACGGGCTTTCTCTAGTTGCAGGGATTGGGGGCTACTCTCTGGTTGCAGTGCTTCTTCTTGTTGCAGTGGCTTGCATGTCCTAGAGGCTGCTGCATCTTCAGGGAGGTGCATCTTCTTGTTGCAGTGACTTCTCTTGCTGCAGAGTATGGGTTCTAGGATACAAGGGCTTTAGTAATTGTGGCACATGGGCTCAGTAGTTGTGGCTTCCAGGCTCTAGAGTGTGGGTTCAGTAGTTGAGTCACATGGGCTCAGTTGCCCCTCAGTATGTGAGATCTTCTCAGATCAGGGATCAAATCGGTGTCCCTGGCATTGAAAAGCAGATTCTTAACCACTGTACCACCAGGGAAACTCGATATATTTCATTTTTGACTTTGCTTAACACTGAGTATTGGAGAAGGCAATGGCAACCCACTCCAGTACTGTTGCCTGAAAAATCCCATAGACGGAGGAGCCTGGTAGGCTGCAGCCCATGGGGTCGTGAAGAGTCGGACACGACTATGCAACTTCACTTTCACTTTTCATTTTCATGCACTGGAGAAGGAAATGACAACCCACTCCAGTGTTCTTGCCTGGAGAGTCCCAGGGACAGAGGAGCCTGGTGGGCTGCCGTCTATGGGGTCGCATAGAGTCGGACACGACTGAAGCGACTTAGCAGCAGCAGCAACATTGGGTATTAACTCAATACTCAGTCTTGTTGCCTGTTAGTCAATGCTTTTGGAGAGAGGTCCTCACAGTAAGGCTGCACCCCAACCCTTTAAACATCTGTCCTTCCTCAGGTGCTTGAAATGTGAGGGGTGTGAGGAGCAGGGAGAGGCACATTTGTCTCTTCGTTTGACGGTTTAAATGTTTAAGAACTTTCAAGTGATTTCAAGGATACTTAAATCCATGTAAATAAGATTTCAGAAAAGGTAGAGCCTAAAAGAACAATGCTCTCTGGATCCAAAATCATAATTATCAACTAAAGACTAAAGGATGTGTATAGCTTTGACGGTTATTTACATACGTGTGCATTTATTTATTGGTATCCACCCTCCAGCAAGGAAGACATGAGAAAGGAAGGTGAACATGGGAAGATCCCAGAATTCATTGACAAAAAGGTCCTGTTCTCTTTTCCCAAGACTGGACCCACAGAAGACACCAGGTGTGAGGGATGAGTCACACGTTGAGTCAAGGTTGAGGTAGATGGGACCGGACATGTAGACAAGCCAGAAAATGTAGAGCAACAGTGCCGTGGATCAAAAGCAGGAAGCAGGTCTCAGGACAAATGTAACTTCAGAGCCATCTGGCCTCTAGGAGCTGTTCACTGCCTCTCTCCTACTCCAAGTTCCAAATTTTACCCTCAAGGAGAAATATTGGTAAAGGACCAAGGTCAAAGTCATTTATTGTGCCTCAGTGCTAGACGTTAGAACCTCTTTCCTAACAAAGAGGATGAGCCCTGGGTCCCCTGTGGCAGGAGTTTCTCTGGAGTCCTCTGGCATCTTCTGGAATCTTCTTTCCTCTCTTCCTTTCTCAAGACATATGCAGAAGGAGGGCCTGAATTACAGGTTCAGGAATTGCCCTGCTTTAGGAATGTCCTGGAGTTGACGACTAGACCAGCTGACAAGGACAAATGCTAACTCTCTGGCTTGTCTTGGCCTTGACGTGATTTTCTGTGGATCTGCTTTTCCTCTTCATGGCTATGGGCTCAGGGGAAGAAGAGGGGAGGATTGCTTTTATCCTAGACAGGCCTTCGCATTGTCCAGCTTTGCTCTTTGGGAACTGCAGATGGAGACTGATGTTGGAGCTAAATTCTCATGGAATAAAATGTCCGTGTTACACTTTTCTTCTCTGTACTTATCTTCTTGGGTTCCTTGTGGAGGACATTTGTAGGAAGGCAGAATTCAAGGATTTGGGATTCTGTATCTTGGCCAAATGCAATTTTCTCAATGTCTTCCTGTCATGTCATGATTTATGGCCCACAGAAACTGAAGAGGCAGAACAAAGAGTTTGGACACAAGGGCAGGATGCCAGCAACTAGGAGAACCATAGAAGTTAAGAAAAATTGGTCATTCATTCTCAGTCATTCAAAAAATATATATGTTGGTGCTGTATAAAATGGAATTGCAGATACCTAAAATGAGATCCCTTTTATTGAAGGGTTCACTATTTAGCAGGGCAAATGTACTTACAAATGAATATTTATCATCAGTGGGAGAAGTGCCATATTGAAGAGGAGTACTGTAGTAAGTTATAACCACTGGGCAGAACTCCAGACTCTCCCTCCCAAAACCCTGCCCCATTCTCCACTCCTTCCTGTCTTTCTATCTTTGTAGTTATAATTTTTAATATCTGTAAATATATAATGCATTTCCATGGATGTAAAAATTCAACTGCTCAAAGCTTTCTCAAAGCCAATGTTGGGGGTGGTAGATGGTAAAGACCAGTCCAACCCTGGGCTCCATTTTCCTTTAGTCTCTTCCTCTTGGATTTCTTTTTTTCTTTCAGAGGCACTGGTTATACACACAACCAAGTGATAGGTGTGGTTCTAAGGGGAAAAGGAGAAAGGACACAATAAGGGACTTTAATGCCAACATGGGCACATTCTTGACATGTCATGTGACCTAGGCTGGCTCACCAAGAGTGAGTACTGGCATATGCGGACCAAGCCTTAACCAGTAAGAACATTGCCTTCTCCTGGCCTCATCACCTGTGAACATTAGGGAGGATGCCTGTGCCAGGATAGAGGGCTGGGTGTTTCCTCAATGGGGACTCCAGCTCTCCAATGGAACGGAAGTGGGTGGGTTGTGATTGGAGATAAACCAGGGATGAGAATCCTGTGAAACATGATGTGTTGAAGAGAACAGGTTCCTTTTCCTTTCCCTCCTAGAAGAGAGAAGTTGTCTATTGCTTGGCATCTACATCTCAAAAATAATTAAAGTATACTTGGGAGGTTGGGAAGATAATGTCTAAAGACTGTGGAAAGATGAATAGAATCCCTTTATCCCCGCTGGCAACAATAGCAAAGAAAGAGCTGAATAAATGATGCTTTTGCTGTTGTGATTAAAAGATAGCTTTGTTGGGGATAGCATGGCCTGAGCCAGCCTTCTCAGACTCTCAGTGGAGAGGAAGAGGCAGGCTATCTTCCTCTTGATGGTTCAGGAAGGTGGATATTGGACTGGAAAAGCAGTGTTCACATCTTTGCTGGGTTCTAGGTTCAAACTCCTGTTTTGATTTCCTAAAGCTGTGTAACAAACTACCCTAAAACAGTGATTTGAAATGACATTTATTGATTTATTCATTATTCTGCAGTTTGGACAGGATTTAGTAGGATCAGCTCATCTCTGCTCCATGTCACATTGGCTGCCATGGCTCATCCAGAGAGGTTCAAGTGGGGCTAGAAGATCTTCTTCCAAGATGGTTCACTAGTGAGCTGATGTTGTCTATTGGTGGGAGCTTGACTGGGACTCTCGGTTAAGACCTCCATTCTCCTCATGTGGTTAATTTGTTCTTCTCACAGCATGGTGACTGGGTTTTGAGAAGGTGTATCCCCAAAGCACACATTCCAAGAGGACAAAGCTCTCTTTTCACCAAGCTTGCTAATATCCCATTGGCCAAAGCCAGTTGCATGACCGAGGCTAGGAAGTTGAAGAGGTGGAAGAAAGAGGGAATGACACCAGTCATGGATGACATCATTCACGGTTCACTGGTGGCCACCAAAGTGAGGTTCACTAAAAAAAAACAAAAACAAAAAACAAAAAAAAAGTGAGATGTAAGAATTTACAACTAAAATTCTGAATTCAGAGCAGATTCTCTATCCACTAGCTTCTATTCTTCATTGTAACAAATTCTTATGAATTATTCTCTGTATTGATGCACTCACAATCTTCAAATACCTCTGGAAGATGCCAAGCAGACTTTGCTAATGTGCTACTTCCCTCACCCTTCATTTTCCAAAATATAAACATTTTAGATGAATGTACAAGGAGTCCAGGGCTGGGGGGATCAATTAGTTCGGTCTAATACATGCAGTTTCATGGTCTGAATTGAACCATCTGAAAACATCCTCAGATCTGCTCACCTCCCCCTGTTCACTCTGCATGAACAAGTTTTAAAAAAAATTTTATTGACAAGGAATGAATTCTCTGAAACCAGCAGCAGAACCATTGTATTTTACCAATAGGTGCTCATTACCTGAATAAATGAATAAAATACTTTCTTTGCAAGAGGAAAAAATATCCATTTAGTGATTGAAACAATTTTCTCTTTTATAGCTAGTAGTATTAATTAGCCTCTCCTTTCTCTCCCCTTTTAAAAAGAGGATGTTTTAATTGTTACCTTTTTCCATATCCTTTTTTTTATGTCTGCAGTTTCCAAATTGATACTTGGCCTACTAGTAAGATCTTAAAAATAGGCTTGCATTACTTTTGAGAAAGACAGTTTTCAATTAATTAAAAATGATTTCATTTCAAAACTTAGAAACCTACTGTGAATCCCGAACCTAATACTTATGTTCTCTAATTGCATGAAGGAGGAATGCAGAAATAAATTTGGTTGAATGTGTAATTGGCATGCTTGTAGTAAGATTACTGTTTCAGCCTCTTATGCTTCCCAGGGAATGTACAGAAGTCTCAACTTCCACCAAAAGCTTTTGAATTCTTTGGCATCAAGTGGTTTAGGAGTGGAAATGTGCAGAGAGCAAGTGGGGTACCCACTGGTGGGCTGAAGGAAGAGAAGGATCGAGCAACCCTCCCTTGGGGTCCTCTCCAGATTTCTTTGCATAGAGGAAGTAGTGCTTGTATATGTTCCATATTTCTGATTTCTCCTAGAGCTAGAGACCTGGAAACAGCTGTAACATTCCCACACAATCCAAACTGTTGCTTTCTCCTTTTTTCCTCCCGCTGAACCTCTTTCTTTGCCATAGACCTGTCTCAATACGCATTACTCTAAAGAATGGTATTATTGATTAAGCCCTTATGTTACCGGAAGGGGGACCCATTCCAGGGCTTGAGACTTGACGCCTGTCTAACACTCTGAAATGAATTGTCCAAGGAGACACACATGTTGGCACAGCAAGAGCTTTTACTGGGAAGGTGGAGAGCACTAGGGCAAGGGAACCCAGAACAGTGCTGTCATGTGGCTCGCAGTCTTGGGTTTTATAGCCATGTGGTTAGCTTTCCAGGTTGTCTCTGGCCAATCATCTTGCTTGTGCCCATATTTGGTCCCATTCAAGGCTCTTCCTGGTGGCACGCACAGCTCTTTGTCAGATGATTTCTAGCACAAGAATTTCTGAGAAGTTGGTGTGTGTATGCTGAGTCGCTTCAGTCATGTCTGACTCTTTGTGACTCCATGGACTGTAGCCTGCCAGGATCCTCTGTTCATGGGATTCTCCAGGCAAAAATACTGGAGAGGGTTACCATTTCCTTCTCTAGGGGATCTTACCGACCCAGGGATCTAACCCAGGTCTTTTACAGCTCCTGCATTGGCAGACGAGTTCTTTACCACTGCTCCACCTGGGACAATATTATGGGCTGATGTCTCCTCCCTCCTTTTGACCCCTCCCAGATTCTCCTGGCTGGTGGTAGTTTATCAGTTCTGCGTTCCCTATTTGGGTCCTCCTGTTGTGAGACGATGCATGCAAGTGGTGATTATCCTGCCTGGCCAGGGCGGGTGGTTTCAGTCAATGGTTCCCTAACACTTATGGGAACTTGGATTGGATAATGCTACTTACATGTATTATCTCTCAACTCTAAGAAGTAGATGTCATTATTTTTCTCTTACAGATGTGGAAATCAAGACATAGAAAGGTTAGGTGATTGGTCTAAAGTCACACAGCTTGGTTCTGAGCTTAATTCTAAAGTCCTTTTTTCCAACCATTACTTTATTGCCTTTCATGTTAGTAAGGAGAAAGTTAGCAAAACACCTAAGTTTCCTTTTCCCTGTGTAGGTAACTTCTCCTAGGAGAGACATGCTTTGGAGGCAGGATAGTACTTTTGAGAGCATAATTTGGGATCAGCAGATGCTAGATCTGTCTTTGGTTGTCTGTGTGACTGTGGGCAACTAGTTCATTTCTCTGAGTTTCAGTTGTCTTGTGTACAAAGTAAGAATCAGAGAGGAGCTCTGTAATGGTTAAGATTGTGACCTACTAGAAAAAAGAAATGAAGTAATAGTACATGCTACTACATGGATGAACCTTGAAAATATGATACCAAGTGAAAGGAGCCAGTCAAAAAAGACTATCTATTATATAATATCCAGAAGGGGAAAATCTATAGAGACAAAAAGTAGATTAGTGGTTGCCTAGAGCTGAGAAGAAAGGGGGAAATTGGGAGGTGACATCTAAATGATATAGGACTTCTTTCTAGAGTAGAGAAAATGTTCTAAAATTTGTTATGGTTGTGCATCTCTATGAATATACCATTGGCCACTGATGTACACTTTAAATGGTGAATTGTATGGTCTGTGAATTGTTGTTTGTTGCTCATTTTCTAAGTCGTGTCTGACTCTTTGTGACCCCATGGACTGCAATGTGCCAGGCTTCTCTGTCCTTCACTGTCTCCCAGAGTTTGTTCAAGTGTATGTCCATTGATTTGGTGATACTATCTATCCATCTCATCCTCTGTCACCCCCTTCACCTTTTGCCTTCAATATTTCCCAGCATCAGGGTCTTTTCCAATGAGTTGGCTCCTGGCATCAGGTGACCAATGTGTTGGAGCTTCAGCATCAGTCCTTCCAATGAATATTCAGGGTTGATCTCCTTTAGGATGGACTGGTTAGATCTCCTTGCTGTCCAAGGGGCTCTCAAGTGTTCTCAGCACCACAATTCAAAAGCATCAATTGTTTGGTGCTCAGCCTCCTTTATAGTCCAGTTCTCACATCTATACATGACTACTGGAAAAACCCCATTAATGGGGGCTGTATGCCTCAGCATCCTCACTTGTAAGATTGGGATCAGAGTACCTACTCCATGGAGTTGTTGAGAGGATTGAATGCACTAAAGTACACAAAAGCATGGAGCAGTGTCTGGCACCCATAAACTCTTGTTTTTAATTGTAGTATTTTTAAAATTGGGGTATAGCTGCTTTTGCTACAATACTGGAAAAAGGTCAGTTTTCAGTCTAGTCCCAAAGAAAGACAATGCCAAAGAATGTTCAAAGTACTGCACAATTGCACTCATTTCACATGCTAGCAAAGTAATGCTCAAAATTCTCCAAGCTGGGCTTTAGCAGTACATGAACGGAGAACTTCCAGATGTTCGACTTGGATTTAGAAAAGGCAGAGGAACCAGAGATCACATTGCCAACATCCGATGGATCATTGAAAAAGCAAGAGAATTCCAGAAAAACATATACTTCTGCTTCATTGACTACACTAAAGCCTTTGACTGTGTGGATCACAAAAAACTGCGGAAATTTTTTAAAGAGATGGAAATACCAGACCACCTTACTTGCCTCCTGAGAAATATGTATGCAGGTCAAGAAGCAACAATTAGAACCAGACATGGAACAATGGACTGGTTCCAAATTGGGAAAGGAGTACGTCAAGGCTGTATATTATCACCCGGCTTATGTAACGTATATGCAGAGTACATCATGCTAAATGCCTGGCTGGATGAAGCACAAGCTGGAATCAAGATGCCTGGGAGAAATATCAGTAACCTCAGATATGCAGATGACACCACCCTTATGGCAGAAAGAGAAGAGGAACTGAAGAGCCTCTTGATGAAAGTGAAAGAGGAGACTTAAAAAGCTGGATTAAAACTCAACATTCAAAAAACAAAGATCATGGCATCTGGTCCCATCACTTCATGGCAAATAGATGGGGAAACAGTGGAAACAGTGACAAACTTTATTTTCTTGGGCTCCAAAATCACTGCAAATGGTGACTGCAACCATGAAATTAAAAGATGCTTGCTCCTTGGAAGAAAAGCTAAGACCAACCTAGACAGCATATTAAAAATCAGAGACATTACTTTGCTGACAAAGGTCCATCTAGACAAAGCTATGGTTTTTCCAGTAGTCATGTATGGATGTGAGTGCTCAGTCGCTTCAGTTGCATCTGACTCTTTGCAACCCTGTGTCCTGTAGCCCTCTGGGCTCCTCTGTCTATGGGATTCTCCAGGCAATAATACTGGAGTGGGTTGTCATTTCCTTCTCCAATGGATGTGGGAGTTGAACCACAAAGAAGGCTGAACAGCGAAGAATTGATTCTTTTGAACTGTGGTGTTGAAGAAGACTCTTGAGGGTCCCATGGACTGCAAGGAGATCAAACCAGTCAATTCTAAAGGAAATCAATCCTGATTATTCATTGGAAGGACTGATCCTGACGCTGAAGCTACAATACTTTGACCACCTGATGCAAAGAGCTGACTCATTAGAAAAGGCCGTGATGCTGCGAAAGATTGAAGGCAAGTGGAGAACAGGGTGACAGAGGATGAGATGGTTGGATGGCATCACCGACTCAGTGGGCATGAATTTGAGTAAACTCTGGCAGTCCATGGGGTCTCAAAGAGTTGGATAGGACTGAGCGGCTAAACAACAACATAGTTGCTTTGAATTCTCAGATGGCTCAGTGGTGAAGAATCTGCCCGCCACTGCAGGAGTCTCTAGAGCTGCAGGTTCGATCCCTGGGTCAGGAAGGTCCCCTGTAGGAGGAAAAGGCAACCCTCTCCAGTATTCTTGACTGAGCATGCATGCTCCAATAGTTGTTTTACAATGTTGTATTGGTTTCTGCTATACAATGAAGTAAATCAACTGTATGTATACATGTATACAGAGAAGGAAATGGCAACCCACTCCAATACTGTTGCCTGGAGAATCCCATGGAAGAGGAGCCTGGTGGGCTACACTCCATGGGGTCACAGAAAAGTTGGACAGGACTTAGTGACTGAACAACAATACACATATCTCTTCCCTCTTGCACCTCCCTCCCACTTCCCTACCCCATCCATCTAGGTTACTGCAGAGCATTGAGATGAACTCCCTGTGCTATAATACATCAGGTTCTCAATAGATATCTGTTTTATACATGGTAGTGTGTGTATGCAATAATTGTCATATTTCTATTATCAGTATTAATTTAGTACAATATCTGACCTATGAGAAATGTTTTGTAAGTGGCAGCTATTGGTAATAGCAACTAGGACATCACTGTTTAAGGGAATTATCTGAATTTTAGAAATCCTGTGATAGAACTGCTTTTGGAAATCAACCACAATGAACCTAAAAAGTGTTGTGCTCATCCTTCCGAGAAGCCCTGAGTTTTGGGTTCTAGTCTTACTCTCTTGACTCTGTGCCCTTGATCACATGGACAGACATTCAGAGGTGTTTGGCGTCACCCACCATCATCAGGAAGGTCCCAGGGGTGACTTCATCCTGTCAGCCCCCGAAGCTTTGTGCCCATGGGCCTGCCCAGTCCCAGGCTGGATGGGAGAGTCCTCTCACTGCCCGTGAAGCTCTCTCAAGAAAGAGATGCTGGGACTTACCTGGTGATCTAGTGGTTAAGACTCCGTGCTTCCAATGTAGGAGATGTGGGTTCAATCCCTGGCTGGAGAACTAAAGTCCCACATGCCACGTGATGTGACCAAAAGATAAGACTTTTAAAAAAAAAATAAAAGGAAAAAGATGCTAAAACCCTCCTCCCAGCTTCTCAATATTTGAATTCTTCAGTGCTGACTTGCACACACTTGCAATCTGTTCCTTTCTCTGGCTTAGCTTCAGGAAAACTTTGAAGCCAACATTTTGCCCAAGAATGATAATCGACTTCATTCAGGCTACAAGGAACACTCACCCCTTCTGTTTCCTTCAGATGAACTGTGATCTGTTTTCTTCTTAAACGGTTAGCATTGTTTCTCAGATCCTGTCAAGAGCAGACGGTGATAAAAATCCTAACGTAATGAAAACATAAACATTTTGGCATCGTAACCTTGTAATATGTGGAAGTCAAAATGATGTAAGGGGAATTATTTTTTAATTCCTCAACACAAAGGCCATTCAGAACCTACATAGATGACTCAAAGCCAAAGAAGGTTTAAGGAGGAGGACGAAGACGAGGACTCAGTTTCTTCACTGTGTTCTTGAAACTTTTGGGAGATTTGAACATCCTTAGCTACTTGAGAGCAGACTGGCAGACTGGAAGCCCATGCCCTTGGCGAGGCTCATCACTTACCTTGTTATTTACTGGGGAGGGAAGTTGAGTGCTGTATGAATGACTGACAGAGCTGGGCCTTTTATTGGACTGCATTTTTTTTTTAAATGTGTTGAGTTCCTGTGAAATCCTTCATTCCTCACATGGCCGCTATGAATCATCACTGGAGCCAGATCCGTCATGGAATGCCAAGAGCCTGATACAGGCTGATGCATTGCCTTGGCCAAGAAATCTGGGAAAGCGGCATTGTGATAAAGTTGCTTCTTATTTGACTGCCTTTCTTTTAAAATAGAAACTTCTGTTACTCACAGGAAGGTGCCAGAGGCTGTTTGCATCTCCTTTTTCTGTGCAAAAGTGCTTGATTTTTAAGTAGCCTATTTTTATCATCCTTTCCCACCATTCCCAGACTTTATAATGCTGTTTTGAGGACATGGGAATATGGCTCCCGAACTTGAACCTTGTTGGTGTGCTGTGAGGCTGAGGGCAGAGGAATGGACCGTGTGGTTTGCTTGGCTTCTGTCCTATTTGGAAACTGGAGAAGAAGTCACATTCACAGCGCAAGTTAGAGTAGCTGAATGTAAAACAAATCGCTGGGACCATTTCCCTTGAAACGGCATTCATTTCAAACACTTTCACTGAGTACCTGCTAAGGACCAGGTGCTGTACTAGGGGCTTGGGTATTTAAACATTTGATGTGGTCTCTGTGCTCCAGTGAGGAGGTAATGGTGATGTTGTAAAGGACACAGGCATGTAACTAATAGGCATAAGTTATGTTTGGGGTGCAGAGGAAAGGGTAGTCAGTTCTACCTATGGGGTGTCAGGGAAGTCATCATATTGAAGTGATACTTTGGAGCTTTAAAAAGGAATAAATGTTCCTCTCATGGATGGGCTTGGAGGGCACTTTTGTTCCAATGATTCATCCCAATATGATATCAGGGAATTTTTTTTTTTAATGCAACAAGGATTCTCCACAGTAAACCACAAGGACCATGCTTGATGTATCATTGGATCCCTGACAGATAGAAATCAAAGAGGGACACTAGGGTTTGTATATGGCAACAAGATTGGACCATGGCATTCTTAACATTTGGGACTGGATAATGTCTTTTCATGAAGGGGCTATCCTATGCATTGTGGGATTTTTAGCAGAAACCTTGCCTCTACCCACTATATACCAATGGTACCCCACCTCCATCAGTCATGAGAACTCAGAAATGTCTTTGACATTGCCAGATGTCCCCTAAGGAGCAAAATTACCCTTGATTGAGAAACTCTGGCTGGAGAGACATTTGGAACAATTCTGGAGCTGAAGAATGGGAAGGGTGGCTGGCAGAACTTTAGAAATACTAGACACATGCAGCCTACATGGGTTGGCTTGGGAGAACTGTTTATTAGTATATAAATAACTCCTTGGAGCTGCTCATCTGGAGATCTGCTTATCACATGGAGAGCAATGTGGAGTATGGGGCTTGTCAGGTGGCGCTCATGGTAAAGAACCTGCCTACCAATGCAGGAGATGTAAGAGATGCGGGTATGACCCCTGGTCAGGAAGATCCCCTGGAGGAGAGCATGGCAATCCACTCTAGTATTCTTGCCTGGAGAGTCCCATGGACATAGGAGCCTGGCAGGTAATATTCCATAGGGTCACAAAAAGTTAGGCACAACTAAAGCAGCTTAGCAGCAGCAGGAATATAGAGTATGAGAAGCAGCTTAATAATGTATTGCTGTGCTGTGCTTAGTTGCTCAGTTGTGTCCAACTCTTTGTGACCCTATGGACTGTAGCCCGCCAGGCTCCTCTGTCCATGGGGATTCTCCAGGCAAGAATATTGGAGTGGCTTGCCATGCTTTCCTCCAGGGGATCTTCCCGAGTCAGGGATCAAACCCAGGTCTCCTGCATGGCAGGCAAATTCTTAACCATCTGAGCCACTAGGGAGGCCCAATAATGTATTAAACACCTGCAATTCAGAACATCTGTTCAAATGACTTTCCACTTGGAACTCGTAATTGAAATTACCTTTGGTTTCCTTAGTCTGAGTCCTAATACATGGAGGAGGTCTCTCCCAGTTGGCAACCAAACCAGCTTTGCATTGGGACTTCTCTGAAAGCTACCAGCCTTTCTTTAAGAGGTGACCCCAGAGTGTCACCACATGAATTTCCCTTTTGAGTCAGACTCTCAGAAAATGTGCTCACCAAAGGTGACCAAATTCATCTGACCGTTTCTGCATTACTTGGTAAGATTCAGAGGACGTTTCCATTTTGTCCAACAAAGTGTGCATGTCTATTCAAAGCATCAAGATAGAGGCCGTGTTTTAGAGCCAACCAGTTATGGGGCATGCAAATATGAGGGGCACAGAGTCTCTGTTATACAAGGGTTCTCGGAGCTCAGATTATTAATAGAATTCATGGTGATTTGAAAGAAGTTAATTAACCTCTCTGTATCCATTTTTTCCTTTGTAAAATGAGGTAATATAAATACGTATCTTTTTATGGGGTTGGTGAGAATTGCAAGGAAATCATCCAAGAACGATATCAGCAGAGTGCAGTGAGCACTTTACACATGTTAATGGCAATTTATTGTCACAATATTTCAATGCCATCATCATATGCTTGGAAGCTCTGAGAGCATCAAGACGGAATCCTTGATTGAGGGCGGACAGTGGGAATCAGCAAAGGCTGTCTGTAGTGGGAGAAACCCAGGAGGAGTCCTGAAGGAGGAAGACCTAGAAGCTGAGCAAGGCAAGGGGGTGTTTTCAGCCTTGCTGTTCTCTCTACTGAACCAACCATCCCCAGATCTCTGAAAGACTCACTGCCTCCCTCCAGTGGGACTTTGCTCAAGTTTGCTTCTTTCTCATTATGTCCTTCTACCCACATCCTGCAGTCCATGGAGTTGCAGAGTCAGACACGACTGAGCGACTGAACTGAACTGAACCCATATCCTGTGTAAAACTGAACTTTTCTTTCTTTCACAACCTATCTCCTTGCTTTGTGTTTCTCCTGGGAGTATGTCACCATCTGACATTTTGCTTATTGATAATGTTTATTGTCTGCTGGAAGGTAGGCTCCAGGAGGATGGAATATTTCTGAAGTTCATTCACAGCTATGTAACTACCCTCTAGATTCTAGAACAGTGCAGGGCACAGAGCTGGAGGTTAAGAAATATTTGTTAAATAAATGAATTCCAAGCATGTGGTCAGAAGCATAAGGGTGAAAGAGAACATCTGTTTAGGGAAATGAAAGCAAATTGATATGGCTTAAGCATAGAATGTATGATTTGAAGAAAGAAGAAATTAGGCTGGGGAAGTAACCAGGAACTTGATCATAGAAAGCCTTCTTTGACCTTGACCTTTACTGAGGAACCATTTGAAAGATTTAAAGGATGGTCATATTTTTATTCTATAAAGCTCACTCTAGCATCAATAAGGGGCTTCCCAGGGGGGTGCTAGACCTAGAAGCTGGGCAGAGTGTGCAGGACAAGGAGGTGATTTCAGTCTTGCTGTTCCCTCTATTGGACCAACCATCACCAGATCTCTGAAAGACTCACTGCCTTTCAGATAGGAAGGATGCAAAGAAGAGGAAGCTGACTGGGGACAAGAGGAGCAGTCACTTGATCCTTGTCTGTTAAGATGAAAATGAATGAAGGTCTGACCTGGACATAGGTGATATGGATGAGGAGACATCTTTGAAGTGAGGAGGTTGGAAGGGCAAGAACTGATGGTTAATTGGATGAGGAAGTAAATGGTGAGTGGGGAGCCTAAGATTATTTCAAGATTTTAGACTTGGACATTGCCCAAGCAGGCAGGTGCCCAAGACTGGATCCATCTTACACTTTATTCTGAGACTTTATTTTATTTATTTATTTTGTAATTGGAGGATAAAAGCTTTTTAATGTTGTGTTGGTTTCTGCTGTACAACAATGTGAGTCAGCCATAAGTATACATATACCCCCTCCTCTTGAGCCTCCCTACCACTTCCCTCCCATCATACCCCTCTAGGTCATCACAGAGGGCCAGGCTGCCCTCCCTGTGTTATACAGCAGCTTCCTACTGGCTATATATTTTACACATGGTAGTGTACATATGTCACTGCTACTTTCTCAGCTTTCTAGAGTAAGGTGTGCAAAGACAATGCACCCCCCCACCCCGGAATGTTTCAGGACCCCTGAGTCAGCAACAGAGGTAGCCATCCTGATAAGATGATTCTGATTATTTTTCTTTCTGCTTATTTGCCCTATGACTCTGCCTTTGTCTTGGTTTATATTAGACCCAGGAGCAGATGTTGAGCCTAGGATTTGAGTACAAGCAATTTATTATGGAGATGATGCCTGAAAACATGGATAGAGAAATTGGTACATCTAACAGAGAAGGAAAAGTAGTCAAGAACAAGTGCTTTATTGAGCAGGTTACCATTGTGAGCATCTGGGACTCAGTTCACTGATACCTCTGGAAATTTGGGTAAAAAGTGGTTCTCAAAATATGGACCTAGGTGCAGCAGTATTGGCATCAGCTGTGAACATGTTAGAAGTACAAGTTCACAGGCTCCATGCTGATCTACTGTATTAGAATTGCCAGGGATGGAGCCCATGAAGGTATTTTAACAAATGCTCCAGGTGATTCTTCTGTATATTAAACTTTAGAATCACTGGTATAGAATATGTCTTAACATTAGCCCCCATACACAGCAAAAAACTGGATGTATTTTTCTACCAACTCTGGTTCTTTGGGGTCATTAAAAATAAAAGTAAAGAGTAAATGGGAGATAGATAGTTGTCCTGTAACCTTGAGTGAATTGATTTTTAGATAGATTCTGTGCTATGAAATGTTTTCCATGATTACACCCGAATTTGGCTTGCAAGGTGATGTTTTCTAAGTACTGTGGGACAAGTTGAAATTAGTCTTATTCTATTTTATCCCCTTGCTGGAGCCCTGCTTCACTACCTGTCACATATTTCTTCTCACACTGAGACCTCTTTTCCTTGTGCTTGACCTGTGGTGAGTTGGACATCATTTATAAGAGTCATAGAGAAAAAAAGAAAGAAAAAAAAGATAACAGGAATAAGTACATATTAAAGTTGGCATAATTGAAACAAGCTGAGTGATAAAGACCCACTGGCTCTTGATGTGAAGTTTTGAGTAACCTTGGTCAGGTTTCTGAAAAGTTTCAGAAAACGTCATAAACGCAGAGGTTTTTGAAACAAAGACTTCAGTTGTTGCCTAAAAACCAACCTCAGGACTGGTATACTGTTGGGAATTTGACTCTTCCTTTGGTGATGAACTGTTCAATTTCCTAAAGCTTCTGAGTTGTAGGATTTGAGCACTACTCTCTGGCTCCTTGCATGAAGATTTCACTTGGTTAACAGGGGGTACTCATGGGGAGAAAAACCTAATACCCAGAAGTAAATAACACACACCCAACAGAGTATTTCTCTACTTGCATTTAGCAAGTCTCCTTACATCCCAGTGTGCTGTATTTTTGTGGATGAATTTCAGATAGTAGCTGCTGAGGTGACCAAGTCATGGACATCCTTCCTCCCCCCACGTCCTAACCTCATCATTTAATGGAAAGAACATCTACCCATTATTCTTTGGGAACTCAAAACCAAGCCCTCCCCAGTGACAGTTAATAATAGTTAATTCTGTTGGTAACCACATCTCACTCCTTCAACCTCTTCTCCATTTTCACTCTCCCTAGAGATGTCCTCACTCACGGGTCTTTAAATATCACCTTACAGTCACCCAGTCAGTCACTCGGTCATGTCTGACTGTTGCAGCCCCATGGACTACAGCCTGCCAGACTATTCTGTCCATGGGATTTCCCAGGCAAGAGTACTGTAGTAGGTTGCCATTTTCTTCTCCAAGGTTGCCATTTGCTTCCTGACCCAGGGATCAATCAAACCCACATCTCCTGCATTGCAGGCAGATTCTTTACCACTGAGCCACTCGAGATTCCATGTTGATAAATTCAAATTTTCTATCTTTATCTCAGACTTCTGCTGACAGCTCCTGTGGCTGGCTCCCGAAACTCAGCTCATCTAGAAGGAGGCTCCTGATCCTCCTCAGGGGTCCTGAGTGCGCTCCTTCCACAGCATTTCCCATTTCTAAAGAGCATACCTCCATGCATGCTGTGGCTCAAGTCAGAAATTTGGGAATTGTCTTTGTCAGTTTCCTTTTCCTCATCCTCTGCATCTCTTTGTTTACTTAAGCTTGTTGATTCTGCTTCTAGACTGTGTGTTGAAGTCATCTACTTATCTCCATGTCCGCTGCTCCTACAATAGGGCAATCAGTGGCCTCTGAAGTGGTCTCTCAGTAGTCTGTCTGCAATCTCCTCATCCCACGGCAGCCAAGGTGAACTTTATGAACACAGAACTGATTGTGTCCCTCTCCTGCTTGAAATTCTTCAAGGATTTTCTGTAGCTTTTAAGATTAAGTTCTAAAGATCCACAAGGTCCTTTAGAATATAGCTCTCCAGCCTCAACTCTTGTTTCTCTCTCACTCAAATTCTCTCCAAACTCAAGGTCTTTCTTTCCGCTGCTCTTGGTCTGGATAATGCCTATCTCACTCTCAGTGCTGTTTTTCCGAAGGAAGCCTTTCCTCGTTCCACTGAACAGGTTAAAATTGTCCTGTTCATGATGTCGTGCTCACACAACTTTTCTTTTACAGAAAATATAAAAAATGATTCATTTTCCATGTGATTATGTATTTACTATCTATTGGCCAAACTAAGCTATGAATTTGTAAGAACAGAGACCATATCTGTTTTGTTTACTGCTAAATTGTTAGCATGTTTTACAGAGCTGGGCACTAAGTGAATACTCAAGTGTCAGTTGAATGGATGGATGAGAGATGTTGGCACTAGTTAAATTCCAGAGTGATTAAAGATAATTAAGGTGTCCAGAACGACTTGGGAGAGAAAACTGACCTAGTGAGCCAGTTGTGAGAGGTTCAAAATGGAGAGGCTGGGATACTTCCTTCCTCTGTTCTGTGTACTAAACTATAGAGAAGAGATTTAGGGATCACCCAACAAATAGGACCAGAGTGTCTTCTTAATGAAGCTATTCATTCATCTCTTACAATTCAGAGCTCCTGGTAACCGGGTTAGAGAAGCTTATTCACTTAGAACCTTGGGCCTGGTTCATACACCTGACGACTGGTACAAGATGGAAATGGGGATGGATAAAGAAGGGAGAGGAGACAGGGAGAGTGGGAAAGAAAGATCCCACGTGGTGGAGGAAGCCCTTCCCATACTGAGACAAGAAGCAGAGAAGAAAGACCCTTTCTGCCTAAGAGCCCGGATGTCAAGGGAGCAAGAGACCACATTGAGGGGGTTTAATGAAGGATTGACTTTATGCTGGATGCTAGCCTGGATGCTTCCTTTATTTTTGGAAGAGAGTAAGGCAGTAGTTAGTGGAATAAGAGGGCTAAGTGCTCGTTCTCATATACCTCCCTTATTGGAAGTAAACAAAACCTCCTCTTCAAGAGGAAAAGAAATAAGTTTTCTCCTCTTGAGGCCAGGAGGCTGAATGTTATCACATGCCCTAGTAGCATTTCTGGAGCAGATCCTAACAATTTCCTCCTTTGAACTATTAATTTGGTGATTTCCCATTGTGAAACACTCCGTTATTCTTACCTGGACAATTCCATGGACAGAGGAGCCTCGCGGGCTACAGTCCATGGAGTCGCAAAGAGTCAGACACAAGTGAGCAACTAACACTTTCACTTTCCCCATTATACCTTATATCTATATTATGTATATCCCTTATATTATTAGACAGTTATTACCTCTTTATGAATCAGTATCTCCCAGTAGTCTTCGAGTTTTTTGGAGGAAAGACCACACCTTTTTCACTAGTGTAACTTCTAGGTCTATGAAGATTTTTTTATACTCAATAATCTTTACCATATGCATATGTGCACTAAAAGGTGTTCAGGATCTGAAGATGATGAGATGCTGTTAATAATATTCCAGCTTTGAGGAGATTATCTGTTTTTGTTGGTCTTTGTGTTGTTCCCGTTGTGTTCTAAATCACTAAAGTCAATCTATGATCACTACAATTCTGTACTTCTCCAAATAATCCGTGAGTATATATTTTAATTTTCTCCCTAAATAATCCAGGGAGAGACAATAGGAAGCCATGATTTTAGGTATGCGGAGTCCACATAGGTTTGCAGGAGCATTTCAAGTTTACAAAAAATCTCTGGAGGTTGTTGCAAATTATTTATAAATAATGAACCAAAATGATTAACCTCTTCAGGTGCGTCTGAATGAGAGTATCCTTTTTATTTTTCAGCCAAGGTTTTGTGTGTATATGTGTGTGTTGGGAGACACTTGGAAATTAGAATATTAATAACTATATCCTGCTTTTAATGAGGACCTGGAGATAATGAGATCATGGCAGCATAAACCTAACGCTACACAGCTAATTTAGTCCAAGGATTTCTATGCTACACAACAAGGAAAAGGCCTTAAACTCTGTCAAGGTCTCTCTCTCTTTCTAATGATGGATTTCCCAAAACACAAGGGTGTATGACACAGCTGCTCATGTTTAAACTAAAAACTATGTTTTTCTCTTTGCTGTATGATCAGTGAAACGTGTCAGTCCCCAAGACATGACCAAACAGCATCAAAGCAGGAATGAAAATACAGACATTGTCTGTATAATACTTTTGAAAGCCACCAGGAGACTATTAAGAGATTTGAGACCAAGCACTAAAGTAGTAAGATTCTTAAGAGGGGATGGTTAGTTGTTATGAGAGTCACATCTGTATGTTTGGGGAGTGGAGCATTGTTACATGTAGAGTAAAGAGAGAAAGAAAGCAGATTAAGGTATTCAAAGAGGGATTCTTGGGGATTTTTTAAAATTGGTTGTTTTAATTTTAGATTTTTTTTTATATTTTAAAATTTTATATATCAGATGTTAGGTAATTTGTTAGCCACGTATCTGTACATTTTTTTTTTTTTGACTGTGCTGTGTAGTGTGTGGAATCTTAGTGCCCTGACCAGGGATCTAATGTGTATCCCCTGCATTGAGAGTTCAGAGTCTTAACCACTGGACCACCAGGGAAGTCCTGGTGTCTGAGCTTCTTGATGTAGATTGAGAGATGGAGGTCTCAGGTGAGTCTAAAACAAATTCAGGCTATCCAGGCATATCTGTGAAGTGGTGGGGGCAGTAGCCTTCAGCACTCTATTTATCTGAGGTGGTTTATGTGAGATTGAGGAGTTTTCCTTTTTTTCAAAAAGCCTTGCATCATGGAAAATAAAAAGATTGAGGGACATGTGGAACATTAGAGTGTCTGAACCCAGACCCATGGATTCATATTGATGCCCTGTGGTGGCATAGGGGTGAGTAGAGGGCCTACTCTGCTACAGGTTAGAGGACCCATTTCTACCAGTGAGACTTGAGAAGATAGTCCTGTTTTGGGGAAATATGGAATGATGATATAATGGAGACTGTGAAAAAGAAATAACTCCCTGCTGCTGCTGCTGCTGCTAAGTCGCTTCAGTCGTGTCCGACTCTATGCGACCACATAGATGGCAGCCCACCAGGCTCCGCCGTCCCTGGGATTCTCCAGGTAAGAACACTGGAGTAGGTTGCCATTTCCTTCTCCAATGCATGAAAGTGAAAAGTGAAAGTGAAGTTGCTCAGTCATGTCTGACTCTTCATGACCTCATGGACTGCAGCCCACCAGGCTCCTCCATCCGTGGGATTTTCCAGGCAAGAGTACTGCAGTGGGTTGGCATTGCCTTCTCCTAAATAACTCCCTAGCTCCCTATAATGTTGCTGCTTTAGCATTATAAAGATTTGCTTATGGATCACAAGGAATTAATGCTTGGTATGGACACCAGTGTTAGCATGTACCTGGACCACTTGTTTATGTTGGAGAAAGGAGGAACTCAGTGTAGACCTGATGTTCTTAGAACATTTTGACAAATGAATGTCAAATTGTCAGAATTTCATCCCTTGGACAAGGCTGTGTGGACCAGGATCCATACTCAGCTTGTCACTAGGCTCACACTTTCTTTCATGGAAACTCTTAGTATGTCTCATAAAACTCCAGGTCGAAAACCACCACAATCAACACGATTTAAGATGGTCATTGCTGGTGATACTTGAGTGAAAATGTTAGTCATCTAAGTTCAACAAGTGTTCTACCCACATTGAGTACATCAGAATACGGAAAAAGACTTCACCCCTCTTCAGCCTTGTTCTTCACCATCCTCTCCAAACAGGAGGATGGTTGAAGTGAATATTAAAGAAGAGGATTGTAAGTGGCCACAGTGTTGGCCACACACAGTCTCTTTCTTCCTTGGGATTCTTTTCCTCTAACATGCAATATTCCTGAGATAGGTAAACTACGTAATTATTATTACTGGGGACATTAGATAATATGAAAAAAAACCCAGGTTGGATCCCTGGGTTAGGAAGATCCCCTGGAGGAGGGCATGGCAACCCACTCCAGTATTCTTGCCTAGAGAATCCCATGTACAGAGGAACCTGGCAGGATACAGTCCATGGGGTCGCAAAGAGTTGGACATGACTGAGCATAACTAAGCATAGGGGAGTGGAACTTTTTTTTTTAATTACTTTATTTTCTATTTTTTAACTTTACAATATTGTATTTGTTTTGCCATACATTGACATGAATCCACCATGGGTGTACATGTTTTCCCCTTCCAGAACCCCCCTTCCACCTCCCTCCCCATCCCATCCCTCCGGGTCAGCCCGAGGAAGAAAGAGTGCAGGAAGAGAAAGGATAGAATAGATCACAAATTTCACTGACATTGCAGGTTGGTGTGGGACAAGCTCTGCTCACAGTCATCCTCAGGTTTTAGTGTGTGAGATCCATCTTTGGTGTTTCCACCGTAAGATGCAATTTTGCCATCCCTGACTTTACATAGAGTAAATATATTCCCGTGAAACTTGAAGCCAATACATTACAACACAACGTGGGTTTTGCAACATGATCAATTCTGGTTGTGCATTGGCCATAAAGCAGGATCTTTCATCCAAGCATGACAAAGTGCTTTATGTGTAGTCCGTATTTTTCTCCACTTTTTACAGTTAATAGAGAGAAAGGTATTGGGTTGGCCAAAAAGTTTTTTTTGGTTTTTTCATACCATCTTATGGAATAACTCAAATGAATTTTTTGGGCAACCTAATAGAAAGCTGCCTGGCTGGCTGGAAAAAAGAGGCAGAGCTAGAAATAGAACCTAGAAGTCTAACTTCTCTTTTTCACACTCTTTCTAAAATTATGGGACTGTTTCTTTCCTACTCCTCCTTGTCCCATTGCTTTTCCCACTTGTGACTGTTGTTCACACCAGAACTTCACAGAAAAGACTTCCCTGGAAGTCAAAAAAAATAGAATTGTGATAGCAAAGTCCTGAATTTTCAACAGCCTGTATTCTTGGAATACCAGGGTAGGATATTTCTCATCATTGAGAGAGCTGTTCAGAACTCATTATGAAAGTGTTACTGAGAGGTTTATATTCATATCTAAGCCAGATATTATTGGACTGTATTTCTTATGTTAAAACTTGATATTATGACCGGTAAAAATGGGGTTAAATTATATCCTTGGTAGGATTTTCTGAGGATTAAATGGAATAGTTTATATTAGATGCTTAGCTACTTTTTATTTTATGGCTGTAGATGAAAGGAGAAAAAGTTACCATATTGAAACCTTCAATTTAACATAATTCAAATAATTTGAGTTCCATAAATATTTCCTGTGTATCTATTTTGTGTGAAGAAGTGCCTTCTATTTCCAGAAAGATGAGATGTTAACTGAATTATATCACATTTGGTTCTGTGTGGATGGTTATGGGAACCATTGTGCAGGAAAACAATATACAAACAGTAATATTGGTACCATCTTTGTTGGACATTTCTTTAACATAATGGCTCAGAGCATGGGTTCTAGAACTAAAACTGCCTTAGATCAATTCCTGCTTCTGACCCTTTCTGGCTGTGTGACCATGGCACGTTTCTTAATCTGTGCTGCAGTTTCTTCATAATATTAATAGTACTTATTTCATAGAATTGTAGAGATTTTACTTTTATTTTTTAAATATTTATTAATTTTGCTGCCCTGGATCTTAGTTGTAGCATTCAAGATCTCTTAAAAGTTCAATTCATGTAAGACATTAAGAGTCATGCTTAGCTTGATGGTAAGTGCTCATTCACTGTTAACTCATCCTTAAGTGTTGCAGCTTGACCAGTCAGGGTGTACTGTCTGTCACCTAGAAGTTTTGGCCGGCTCTCCATCACAGCTTCAAAGGAGGAAGTACCCTGTTGGGTCATGGTATTCTAGAGTCTATTCCTCCATTTACATGTTCAGACTCACAGTTTTGTAAATGCACTGAAACTTATCTTTTTTCCTTTTAAAATATTTATTTAGCTGGGATCTTCAATCTTCATTGCAGCCTGTGGGATCTTTAGTTGTGGTCTGTGAACTCCTAGTTGTCACATGTGGGATCTAGTTCCCTGACCAGGGATCGAACCCTGGCCCCGTGCATTGGGAGCATGGAGTCTCAGCCACTGGACCACCAGAACAGTCCCCTCATTGGATGTTCTTTTACATCTCACCTTTCCCAGGTATCTGCCACCTCCTACGCTACTTTCAGAAGCTTGATTAAGTCCCTGTGCTAGCTAGCATGATGTATTGGCACAGCGCAGTGGAAACAATGGATTTCTAGAGATTTACCATCTACCATCAGTGGAGTTAAAGAGAGCACTCTAAAAGGGGAAGCGTGATAAACTTATGCCCTCATATGACTGTAATTCTGTATCACTTAACAGGCTTCCCTTTTGGCTCAGACGGTAAAGAGTCCACCTGCAATGCAGAAGACCTGGGTTTCATCCCTGGGTCAGAAAGATGCCCTGGAGAAGGTAATGGCTACATACTCCAGTATTCTTGTCTGGAAAATTCCATGGACAGAGGACCCTGGCCAGCTACAGTCCATGAGATCTCACAGAGTCAGGCACAACTTAGCGACTAAACAACAACAGCAACAACAACACTAAAGGTGCCAAGAAGTAAGAGTATAATTATGAATAAGTTGCACTTTTGTGCTGGGAGCGCCCATGAACTTGTAAGGGAGAAACAGACATATTATTCTTCCATGACCATTGGTTATTTTTAATAGCTAACTTGTTTTTGTTCACTTAAAGAATGCCTGAGTTATACACAACTTTTGTACCTTTTAACGGAGACATGATTCATATACAGTGAAGCACACAAATCTTAGGTATAATGCTCAATAAATACTTACATGGACACTCACAGAACTATCACTCAGTTCAACATACCTAGCACCTCAGAATATGCACCACCCAAAAGGATACCTCTGACACTACAGATTAGTTTTGTGGTTTTGAATTCTGTAGAAATGTACTTATATGAGCCCCTTGTGTCTAGCTTCTATTGCCTAAGATTATCTGTAAGGTTGATGTTGCTGAGTGTTGTCATAGATTCGTCCATTTTGGTCTTGAATGCTTTGGTTATTTATAATTTGGGGACTTTATGATAAAGCTACAGTGAACATTCCTGTGTAGGCATTTGCTGGCTATAAGCACTCGTTTTTGAGGGCTATAGACACAGGATTGTAATTACTGGGTTACATGTTTGCTTTAGTAGATTCTTATAAACAGTTATCCACAGAGTATCAATTTGTATTCCCTCTAGTAATGAGAATTCCAGTTGTTACCCATCCTTACCAAAACTTAGTTTTGTTAATTAGTTCTTTAGTTTTAATTGTGTATCTTATCATGGTTTTAACTTTCATTCCCTAGTAACTAACAGATTTATTTATTTATCTAGACATTTGGAAAAGGTCAGTTTTCATTCCAATCCCATAGAAAGGCAATGCCAAACAATGCTCAAACTACCACACAATTGCACTCATCTCACACACTAGTAAAGTACTGCTCAAAATTCTTCAAGCCAGGCTTCAGCAATACGTGAACCGTGAACTTCCAGATGTTCAAGCTGGTTTTAGAAAAGGCAGAGGAACCAGAGATCAAATTGCCAATATCTGCTGGATCATCGAAAAAGCAAGAGCGTTCCAGAAAAACATCTATTTCTGCTTTATTGACTATGCCAAAGCCTTTGACTGTGTGGATCACAATAAACTGTGGAAAATTCTGAAAGAGATGGGAATACCAGACCACCTGACCTGTCTCTTGAGAAACCTGTATGCAGGTCAGGAAGCAACAGTTAGAACTGGACATGGAACAACAGACTGGTTCCAAATAGGGAAAGGAGTATGTCAAGGCTGTATATTGTCACCCTGCTTATTTAACTTCTGTGCAGAGTACATCATGAGAAACGCTGGGCTGGAAGAAACACAAGCTGGAATCAAGATTGCCAGGAGAAATGTCAATAACCTCAGATATGCAGATGACACCACCCTAATGGCGGGAAGTGAAGAAGAACTAAAGAGCCTCTTGATGAAAGTGAAAGAGGAGAGTGAAAAAGTTGGCTTAAAGCTCAACATTCAGAAAACGAAGATCATGGCATCTGGTCCCATCACTTCATGGGAAATAGATGGGGAAACAGTGGAAACAGTGTCAGACTTTATTTTTTGGGCTCCAAAATCACTGCAGATGGTGACTGTAGCCATGAAATTAAAAGACGCTTACTCCTTGGAAGGAAGGTTATGGCTAACCTAGATAGCATATTTAAAAGCAGAGACATTACTTTGCCAGCAAAAGTCCGTCTAGTCAAGGCTCTGGTTTTTCCAGTGGTCATGTATGGATGTGAGAGTTGGATGGTGAAGAAAGCTGAGCACTGAAGAATTGATGCTTTTGAACTGTGGTGTTGGAGAAGACTCTTGAGAGTCCCTTGGACTGCAAGGAGATCCAACCAGTCCATCCTAAAGGAGATCAGTCCTGGGTGTTCATTGGAAGGACTGATGTTGAAGCTGAAACTCCAATACTTTGGCCACCTCATGGGAAGAGTTGACTCATTGGAAAAGACCCTAATGCTGGGTAGGATTGGGGGCAGGAGGAGAAGGGGACAACAGAGGATGAGATGGTTGGATTGCATCACCGACTCGATGGACATGGGTTTGGGTGGACTCTGGGAGTTGGTGATGGACAGAGAGGCCTGGCGTGCTGCGATTCATGGGGTCGCAAAGAGTCGGACACGACTGAGCAACTGAACTGAACTGAACTGATATTCTCATGTGAATTGCTTTTTAAGGATTTTACCTTTTAAAATAAAAAAAAGTATTGTTTCTTTTTCTTATTATATGTAGAAATTCTTTACACATTCTAATTATGAATAGGTAGGATCTATCTACCCATCTATCTACACAGACACATATATATACACACATATATTCACTGTATTATCCTTATAATTTCTGTAGGAACTGTAGTGACGGATTTTTTTTTCCTTCCCTAATTTGTTTTCTCTCTCTTTTTTCCCTCTTGATCAGTATTGTTTGGAGTGTATCAATTTTGTAAGCCTTTTAGAAAACATTTTTTGCCTTTGTTGATTTTTCTCAATAGCCTTTCTCTTTTCTATACAGTTGATATCTATTTTTATTTAATTGGTGTTGATTTCTATTTATTTGATGTCTACTTTTATTGTTATTAACTGTTTCTACTTTGGGTTAAATTTTTCTTCATTTTTTAGCTTCTTGAAAAAATGAAATCTTAAAGCACTGGTTTTAAATGTTTTTTTTTTTTCTTTTTCTAATATATGCACTGTTTTAGCTTTATTCCACACATTTTAACATGTGGTATTTCATTGCTATTAAGTTCAAAATAATTTTTAATTTTCCTTATGGCTTTTCTTTGAATCTTGGACGTAGTTGAAGATTTGCTTGCTTCTCCTTTTAGTTCTGTTAACTTTGCTTTATGCTTTACACATTTGGAGGCCGTGTTAATTACATATAAATTTCAGCTCTATCTTTTTGCATTTTCCCTTTTACTATTATAAAATACTCTTAACTCTTGCCTTGAAGTCTACCTGATGTTAATGTAGCAACCTCAGCTTTCTTTTGATTAAGTTTGATTTGTTTAGATGTTAAAAAATTATTTTACTTTCACATTTTTAAATGGACTTATATTTACATTCTGTCTCTTATATACAGCATGTAGATTTGGGTTTAGTAGTCTGAAAACATATGCCTTTAATTTGATTTGAAAAAAATCATTTATATTTAATGTAATTACTGATATAGGTTTTATGCTTACCATCTTATTTTTTATTACATTTTTTCCCTTTTTTTGTGTCTTCTTTTAGGTCAATCAGGTATGTATTTTGTAAATACATTATATGTTACAGACTCCACAAGATATTACCAATGTTGTTACTATAAAATTTAACATGCATGTTTAAACTTATGGTTGTTACCAGGTATTTTCTGCTAAAAGCTTGGGGTCTGACTGGGGCTAGAATTATGTTGCTACTGTCAAAAAAAAAAAAAGAGACTTTGCTTAATGCATGATAAAGGGGGACATGAAGAAGAAAGAGAGGCAGAGTAGAGGTAGAACAGGAGCTAGTGAGATGGCAGAAGGTCAAGAACTTTCTGAAATCATTTCTCCTTGAAACTCCTAGTTGCCAGACCTTTTATAACTACTACAGAAATATTGAAGTGCCTGCTAAGTATGTATTTTTTATAGAATAATTTATTCATTTATTCAACCATTTTTTCCAGTCATCTGTAAAACATCAACAGAGCGTGTATTCCAGTTCTGGGCTAATTGCTTAATATGAAATGATTAAAATTAGATAAACATAGTTCCTGGCCTCAAGGAACTCATAGTCTATAGACAAAGCATATATATATATATATATATACTATAAACAGATATGAATAAGGTCTCATTTAATTCAGAAAAATGGTTTGAAATTTAATTAGATCACCCATGTCTCTAAAAATCTCCAATAGATTTCCATTAGACTTGGAAAAACTCTAAATCTCTGAGGTGGTCTGCCAGTGCCTGTCTCTGTCTTCATCTTTTATGACTGCTCTGTCATGCACGTTTTCCCTAGGACCCAAATTCATCGCTGCCTCAGAGTTTCTGCCCTTATAGTTCTGTCAGTTTACAACATTTGTCTCAAACTTGCCATGAGACTGATTCCTTCACACCTTCAACTCTCAGTTTAAATGTCATGTCCATAGTGAACATCTGACCACTCTACCTTAATTCTGTCCACCTTGCCAAGTAATTTTTACATTACCAAACCCTAAAATCATCTCATTTATTATTTTTTTTCCTGTGTTCCCTCTATTGTGATGTAAGTTTCATAACAGTAGAGATCTGTTTTTCTTTATTTTTGTATCCCAATTTCATTGTATATAGTGGGTGTTGAATTCATGAGGGCTTAGAGTGGAGTGTGACACCTCCCCTCCATGATACGCTATTCTTACTCTCCTGAAGTTCCTTCATTCCAAGGTTTTGACAATAGTTGGTGCCAGGACTCTGGAGGGTACTTCTTTGCCGTAGACTGTGTGAAGAATTTGAGGCATTATTCTACTTATAGGAGATAAGGGGAACATAGTAAGGGTTGGAGTAAAGAAGATATTAGAGGCAGAGTGCTACACTACTTGACTCCTTTTGATGCTCTTCCCTCCAAATTATGAGACTCATGAATAGTTGCTATTGATTATAGAAATCAAAGTGTTGAATTTCACCACAAAGTGGTCTAATGATGGAAAAAAGCAAAGATCAAGGAAGCTAAAGCTTGAGAGAGCAGAGGAGATGGGTGTTGGGCTGCACCAAAAAGGCCAGCAAACCCTGTACTTGCCCAGCCTCAAGTCCAAAAAAAGAGCCTGGAGTCAACAACAGAGGCATCAATGCTTTAAGGGATAGGGAAATCTTATATGTTTGAAGCAAGGTCTTAGAGTGATACCCTGCTGTGTGCAGCAGATGGCAGGCAGGACATGAAGACATGGCAGCAGTCTTCACTGGGGTATGCTGGGAGGTGGAGAGAGGGGTTACCAGTTACAGGGGAATTGAAGTCAGGTTGGGTCATTAGTTGCCACGGAAACCAGCAGAGGAGCAAGCCCCCTCACTGCCCTTTTGATAAGCTATTCTGGTGGAGATGTTCTGATATAAATATTAGAAAAATCATTAGCTGGGGCGAGGGCCAGGTATGTAGACATTTGCTGATTAGGCTCTATGATTAAGAGGAAAGATCAGTCGTGTGAGTAGGGTATGGGTGAGGCAGAGGCAGGTCAAGTGAGGATGTTCAGAGAGCAAGAGAAAAGTCATCTTGAGTGGCCTGATCATATGCACAAATATTGAAGGGGCATTTCTTGAGGCCACAGAAATGGGAAGTTCAATGCAATCTTGCCTAGCTCTCGCAGGGTAGGGAGAGAATGATAATTAAGATCTTTGCTACATTAAAGAATTGTGCATTAAAAGATATTCTAAAATGGAGGAAATGATTGAGAAATGATTAAGCCTGTCCACTGGATGCAAGAAGGGGGCTGTTCTGTAAAGTCTTTTCATACTGCATGTAATGACTAAGGTAAATCTTGAAGAATCAGTCAATGTTTTCCAGGTAGACAAAGGAGTTGTGAGTGAAGAGTGTTTCAAGAAGAGATAGCAACATGTGTAATAGAATAGTGGTGTGAATCAGTATTCATTTTTTTAAAAAATTATTCAATCACCTTTAGTGAGCTCCTACTAATTTCCAGGCTCTGCACCAATCATGGAACTGCGGGAATTCCATTTTGCCCTGCAGGCAGCAGACCAAGGTAGAAGTTCAGAGCATAAGTTCTGGTGTCAGATGGATTTGAGTTCAAATCTTGGTTCTACTACTTCTGATTTGTGCAAACTTGGGCATGTTATTTAATCTCTTTGTGCCTTGGTTTACTTGCTATGAATATACATAAGAAAACGCATGTCGGGCACTTTCCCCAGTGCCTCGTGCTTAGTCGTTCAGTCATGTCTGACTCTGTGACCCATGGACTGTAACGCTCCAGGCTCCTCTATCCATGGGATTCTCTAGGCAAGAATACTGGAGTGGGTTGCCATGCTCTTCGCCAGGGGACCTTCCCAACCAAGGGGTCAAACCTGGGTCTCCTGCAGTGCAGACAGATTCTTTGCCATCTGAGCTACCAGGGAAGTGCCCAGTGGCTATATGTGACCAAACGTCAGCCACTAGTCCTTCTATCATGTTGTTAATTTGGTATAAATGAGTACAAAATACTTGTGTGAGTGTACAAGATAATGAACTTTTTAATTGTTGCAGGAAGGGGGACCCTGTCTAGGGCCTAAGAGGGCGCCCTTGTCTAACACTCAGAAGTGACTCGTCTGAGGAGACACACGTGCTGACACACTAGGAGACTCTGTTGGGAAGAGGGTGCCTGAGCGGAGAGCAAGAGGTGAGGGAACTGCCAGAGTTCCGTGTAGAACTCTGCCACAAGGCTCACAGTCCTGGGTTTTATGGTGATAGGATTAGTTTCCGGGTTGTCTCTGACCAGTCACTCTGACTCAGGGTCCTTCCTAGTGATGCACACATCGTTCAGCCAAGATGGATTCCAGAGACGAGGATTCTGGAAGTTTGGTAGAACATGTGTCATTTCCCTTTGACCTTTCTCGAATTCTTCTGGTTGGTGATGGTTAGTTAGTTCTGAGTTCCTTACCAGACCTCCTGTCATAAAATAACTCATGCAAGTTATGGTGAGTGGCCAGAGTGGGTGGTTTCAATCGATGTTTCCCCTAACATAACCACTGGCAGGTCTTTTTTGTAGTACATCATTATGGGGAAGGCTAGAAGTTTTCCAGGCTCTTCTCCTGGGGCCAGGGGTGGGGATTCTTGATCTCATTCCACTGGTTAGGAAGAGTTTTCACATAGAGGCAAAGCATCCTTGTACTTCTCTGCTGGATGGTGGGGAGAGTTGCTGGCTTGGTACATCTGCATCACAGCTTTCTGGGTAAACTGGTCACTCCCTACAGATTTGTTATCATGCTAAAAGTGTCTCCTCCCTTCCTTTCTGGAGCTTTTGCAGCTGTTCCTGGAAGGAGACCCAGTTGAAAGGATTGTTATAGACCCAGAACAGCTGGGATCTTTAACGATCTGTCAACGGCTCACAGCTAAGTTCCAACACCCTGAGGTAATGATGAGGGTGGTGGAAGGCTCTGAGGAGGAACTGATTCTGCAATAAGCTAAAAGCTCCTTGGAAATCTTGTGACACAGCTATGGAGAAGCTAGTGGCCTGGAGAGGGACATGGGGAAGGAGGAGAGGAGAGGTTCTTCTCCAGAGATGTCTGGAGAGCAGACAAATGAGATCCTGGGGGAGACTTCCAGTGTGGACAGTGGGGGAGACGTCCTGGGGCCAAGAAATTACAGGCTCATAATAAACTGGTCAAAGCAATCAATAGTCACATTGATTGTCATTTGCTCACAAATTGTACACCTGGTGTCCCTCAGAAAATCTTGGCCACAAGACGTAGACTACTGATTCTGAAGGTTATGGACAGTAATTACTCTCTGTCCCATCACCTGTCACAGTATCAGCCCCAGGACCCTTGGTCTCTTGATTCCAAAACAGGGTACAAAGGACCCAGCAAGTTAGTATGGAGAGTGGTGCTTCTTGCATGGCTGCATGGTCTGATGGCCCCATTTGTTTGGTTTTCAGGAACACTAATCATAAGCTAAGAGATCCAAGACCCTGTTACTTTGAAATTTCTTCCATTACCCAGGATTACCACCCTGCATTTTTCAGACTTTTTTTGGCTTTTGTTTGTTTTGTTTTCCTTGGTTAGGATTAATGACACAAGTCCAGCCATAATGAATAAATAAGAAATTGTTTGTCAGTAAAAATTTAAGTCAGAAAGGATTTTGTTCATTGGTAAATTCAGATGATGACAAGTTCTGGACGTGGCTCTATCCAGAAGCACATGATGTCTTCAGATCTTTGTATGTCTCTATTGTCATCTCTCAGTTTTACATTTTTCTGTTATTCTTTATGTGAGAGGTTTCCTCCAGAAGGTGGCAGAGAAAGTCCCTAGTGGCTCTGAGCCTTTTTTCTACCAGCTTCCATAAGTCCAACGTACAGAGGGAACCCCTTGCTCAAAGGCTTTAGTGTAGAGGACTCTCACTGCCATGTGTACATCTTGGAACCAGTCATGGTGCCCCTCATCAGCAAAGCATGTGTCACAGATGAGTCTATCCTTGATAGGTGTAATAAAGTCATTTGTATACGAACAGCTTTGAATGAAAATGAGAGTTGTGGTGGTTCCCCAGTGGCAAATTGGGGTGCAGCAAGCAGAACATGAGTGAATGTGTTCAGGGGAGGTAAAAATTCCAGATGTTTTACTCCATACTGAAACTAGGTTTCAAGTCTATATTGCTCTTCCAGCTTTGATAGAAAAACTCTTTACCACTGTGCCATCAGGAAAGTTCGTACTGCTCTTCCAATCATGAGTCCCCACAACAGGGGATAGAAAGTCTGGTTCAATTCAATTCCACAAACATTTACCAGGCACTCACTATGTGCCAAGATCTGTGGGAGGCCCTGGGAAAGCAAAGATGAATGAAACATAAACTCCACTGTCAGAGATCTCACAGTTGATGACTAAGGCTATAATAGTATGGATGAGGTTCTGTAGAGTGGGATGGACAAAATCCCACAAAAGCACAGAGAACGGAGTATTCATCATTGATCAATGACTGACTGGGTGCTGAGAAGACTCTCTCAGAAGGTCTTCAAGATTTTTAGTCTTTAAGGGTGAGGAGGGTTTTGTTGGAAGAGTTAGAAGCAGAGGAAGCATTCCAAGCAGAAGTACTGGCATGTGCAAAGGTACAGAGGTATGTTGCATGGTTGAACCTGGATGAGACAGAACAGGGAAAGAAGGCTTGTTAGGCTATGTCAAAAGCTTAAGTGAAGTTATGAATTCCCAAGTTTGGGAGGGGAGAGTGGTAGGCAGGTTCTAAGATGATACCAAGTGATAAATTCTCTTGTATAGTCTCCTCTTCTTGTGGATGGGTGGACCCTATGTATATGAGGACATATTACTCCATGAGGTGGTTATGTTCCATGGCTCAGTTGACTGTAAGCAAAGGAGACCTAATGGGAAAGGCCTAATCACATGAACCCTTTAAAAGCAGAATGTTTTCTCCAGCTGGTAGCAAAAGAGGAAATCAAAGATTTGGATGTATGTGGTCATATGGAAAATTCTGAGAATGGCCTTTGGCAGCTAAGAGCAACACCCAGCTGATAGCCAGCAAGAAAACAAGGACCTCTATCCTATAACCACAAAAAACTAAATCTGCCTATCCATAAAAGAGCTCCAAGTGGATTCTTCCCCAAAGTCTTAGCTCAGCCTGGCTGGCATCTTGCTTTTGGCCTTTGTAAAACCTTCAGCAGGGAACTCAGTTGAGTCTGCCCAGTTTTCTGAAATCCAGAACTGTGAATTAGTCAGTGGGTGTTGTTTTAAGCTGCCAAGTTTGTGATGGTTGGTTCTTTATTAATAGAAAACCAATATAGATGAGAACAATAAAGAGCTCATAATAGAATTGTACCTAATTGATTCCAAGACTCTCACAGAAGTGTAGGCTCCCTGGGTCTGGGATTGTGTCTTGTGTTTACCAGTCTATAACCAGCACCCATCACTCTGCCTGGTACACAGAAGACAGAATGCAAGAATCACTTGAATGAATGGATTGGTGAATGATCAGTTCTAACCACTATTACACTTTGCACACTCTCCAGATGGCTAGTCAGTGTATAGCCTGTCTGTGTGTGTGCCACTCTGCCTGCAAGCCTGAATTCCAAAGATGAATGTACAGCAGCCAAATGACTATTTCCTAAGCCAACAAGTTGTTTTGGAATATCAGTTCTACACACAGTGCTATGCTAGCCTTTCTGCAGGTACAACCCAGCAGCTTAAAACTCTATCTCCAATCTTCAGGAAGATTGTTGAGTTACTGGGGAGTGAAGATCATCAAATGGAATGTAATTAGAGGCAGTGTGTTATGGGGAGAAAAATCAATGTGTTTGGAATGAAAGGACCTGGATTTGAGACCTGGCATAGTCACTTACTAGACTTGTGACCCTAACCTATTATATAATATTTTTTGAGCCTCAGTCTCCTCATCTCTTGGGCACCATGCTAATATTTATATCTCATTGCTGTTGTGACACTCATACAAAATGCTGGGGAAAAGCAATTTGCAAGCTCTAAAGTTATGTCCATATTAGTAGCAAAATGAAATCCTAGGAAAGTTAAAGATAAACCTAGAAATTGCTAGAGAGTATGGCTTGGGTTGAGATTTCAAAGAATTCATGGTGGCAAGGATTTGATAGAAGGTGGTAAGGGCATGGAAAGGGTGGGGGTGATTTTGGGGCAGAAGTATATCTAGAATTCATTTTTTAAACCATTTAATGCACAACCTTAAGTGGCTTTTCTCCTCCTGGGAATCAACTGCATTCAATGAGTGCTGAAAAATTTGGCAAACGAAGAACACAGAGACTTTAATATTCTTGTATTATTCAAGGATTCCATCCTTTCAGCATGGCTGGAGCAATCCAGCAGTTACGAAGATTTTAGACAATGACTCTGATCTCAATAAAAACACAAATTGCTTGATTAGGGTAATTACCAAGTGCTTTCTTGGCAGTCTGATGGGGTCAGTCAATAAGGTCAAACTAAATTTCTTTCCTGCCAGAAAAGAATGACTCAAAGCAGAGTCCCTTTGTGTGATATCCCCAGGGACTTGCTTCAGTTAGTCCAGACTGTAGGTTTGAGGGAGTCAGGAGGCAAAGCAGCTTCCAAAATCTTGGGATGCCTACTCTTTTCCTGTTTGGTAAATTCCTAACCACACTTTGATGGTGTGGGCCTGGGGCAAAGGGAGATGCTGAAGAAATATTTTAAGGTGACTGCAGAATAATAATAGTAACAAATAGATGGTAAGAAGAAATACAGAATGGTGTGAATCTCAGCCAAAAGCATTGAGCAGACTGAATTGAGGAGGAGGTACCAACTATAGGATGATGACAGACTAATCTGTTGGTTTGTCTATATTATATCCTTTCCCTCTTCTGGTAATATAACTCTTCTTTTCTCTGGAGGCTGAGTGGGGCTAACTTATCTGGTTCTCCCCTCTAGTTACAGTGTTGGGTATGTGACCTAGATATGTCCAGTAAAATACCCATATCTTTTGGTCATAGTGATTTAAGAATGAATACACATCCCAGGGTGAAACAAAAAATCAGAACGCTCTCTGATTCCCTTTTGACACAGGTATCAGGGAACATGTCTTTTGTTAGGCTCCCAGGGTTGCTAAACTAGATCTTGGGCTACTGGAAACCATCATAGAAGAGATACTATAGAAGACATACCTAAAACATGGAGAGGAAGAGACTGAGCCCTGATGACTTATTTTGAACCTCTGTGTCCAGTAACATTTGAAGTTACTCATTTGACTTATGGTTAAAGATTACTTCCAAAAGCAGGGATACAAAAATATGATTAAAATATCTAAAACATGATGCTTGCTGTTACTGAGTTTGCTGTTAAGATAAAGAGAAAAGACATTCAAAAGATGAAAACTCATGTGCTAGAAAACAATGTGAGATTATAACCCAATGGCAGGTGGTATAGCCAGTGGCTATGGAGTTCAGACAAGGGGATGATCCTGGAGAACTCTGTTCATCGGGGAGGACTTCCTGAACAAGGTTAACCTTGGAAGGGGCTTTCAAGACCAGGTTAGATTCTAATTGGTTGCACATGATGCAGCTAGGAACTTTAGATCTAGATAGACAAGTTAGTAAGAGGGTGTACCTTTGGCCTTGGCCAAGATCAGCCTTTTCTGGTGGCTGGGAACCCCTCAGGGAGGCTGGAAATCCTAAAGTGAGGGTTTTTCATTAACAAAGCTTGGATATTCGGAGATCTCCTAACACCTTCCATATTCGATCAAATTTACTTTCATCTGCAATTGTGAAAAAAATGAAGACCTAGAATATCAGTGGTTTAAACAAGGGTGATGTTTATTTCTCTCTCAGATGACTGAACATAAGCATTTGGGGTCTGGCATGGTTTCTCCAGGGTTCAGAGACTTAAGCTTCTTGTCTGCTTTCTAGAGGGTAGTGCCCTTGTCCACATTGTCACTGCTATGTTTGAGACTCATAACAGGGAGTGAGGAAGAACGAAGAGGGGACTCACATCCCTTTCCTATGAAGGCAGGATGCAGAAGTGCATTAGTCATTACTGCTCATATTCCACTGGCTAGAACTCAGTCACATGGACACAGCTAGCAGCAAGAGAGGCTGGGAAATGTAATCTGAGCATTCATGTACTAAAACCCAGGGATTCTAGACTTAAGGAAAAGAGAAGCATAAACATTAGGACACAACCAGTCTGCATTACACATTCCTTTTCTAGGAGGCTGCTGGGTTGATGACTAAGGAACACATGCGCTGAAACCCTTAACAAGAGCTAATCCACTTTTTCCTAGCCCCAGCCCTTAGCCTCCAAATGAGACTGAGAAAATGTAAGAAGAGAGAGAATGTTTGTTAAACACTATTTAAGGAACTTTCTGAGTCAGTTTAATCTCTACATCACTATTATGAAACAGACATAATTATCCCCACTTTAAAAGTAGTGATCTGAGATACAGAAGTGGGGAAGTAGCATTACTGACCCATTAAAAAGAACCAGGCACTTTATAATCATTAAATATGCCCAGCATTTAATGTTTGTTAACTCATTAAATCCTCACAATTCAGTCAGATAAATATTATTTCTTCTTGCATATAGGAATGCTGGAGTCCGGCTCCGGCAGCCAGGGAATCGCCCTGAAGGGATGAACGGGGTCGGGGAATGATGCAGCCTCTCACTCATTTGGACTGCATCTCGGCGGAGAAAATGATGCAGTCTCTCGCTCAAAGCACTGGGCTGCATGTTTATTTTAAGCATCAGTTTTCTTTTATACTTTTACAAAAGTATTAGGTCAGAGGTATGACATCTTCAGTTTCCCCTCACCCATATTTACTGTCTCCATAAATCATTGTTGTCCTTCAGAGTTCCCTCTTAAGTGTCCTTGTGATTACATTGTAACTCAAGTTTGTCTCTGGGCTGTATATTACATTCCTCAGTTTATTTCTTATCTCTTTAAATCCTGCTATCCCCTAGTAACTTAAGCTCATCATCTCCTAAAAAGGCTTTTAGCTATTAGTATCTCTAAAATACCTAGTTTCTATAAGCTATAGTAAAATATGCCAACACTACAACATACCTTAAACTTTTAGCTTCTAACTATTCTTAATTATTCCTAACCCCTAAACTCAGCAAACTTCTTTTTCTATAAACATTCCCCTTACAGGCAAGTTTCAGATAACAATGTTTCCCATGGTCTTAAGCTGCAGCCTATGTGCTCATCCTGGAGCATTCTTTGTAAAGATCCTTGAACAAATGTCAATAGTTAACTTTATGGATTATAACATTCTTTCCAGCCAACTCAACCGGAGGAAGGAAAGGACAAGTCAGAATCACAAGACCTAACTCCTTCATCCCGTGCCTGCGGGATGAGGAGAGGGGGTTGGGGCCGTGCCTCCATTTTGTCAGTAATGCCTATCGCAGCTCCTGACATAGGAAAACCAGCATTAGGAAGATAAGCCTGGAATTTGAATTCAGTTCTAACTCCAAAAGCCAGAATTTTTCCATTGTACAAACATACTACTTCCCACCATTGTCAGCTACAACTTTTTCAGTATGAGTTGATCCTTTTATTCACTTACTAATTAATTAATCAATCCATCACTTTAACAAAAGATTTTTAAGCACTCAGAGTGTGTCAGGCTCAAGTCCCTGACATCTTATGGCTCACATTCTAGATGGGGAAATTGAATCATTGAAACAAACATTTATTGTATGTTTATTATGACTTAAGTCTTGGTGTTATAAAGACAAGTACAATGCTTGGCATATAGTAGTACTCAATAAATATTGAATTAATTAAAGATATAACCCTAGGGGACTTCATGGTCTATTAGTTCAGATTCAGAACAATGTGAATTGGGGAAAGGATGCTACTTGCCTACAGCTGTAAACTGAAAGACAATCTTTAGATGTGCTGGGTGTGAAGGACTGTTGGAGTCAGGACCACCTTCTCAATGTCTCCTTTGTACACTCGTCTCTGAGCTCACTGTGAGAAGCATATGCTCTGAGCTCCCAGTGAAAACCAAGCAGAACCCAGGCAAAAAACACCATTTGAGCTTAGAGCCAGTACTAGCAAATGAGTTCATTCCTTGGCTTGCAGGGGTTGCCTTGTACTAAAAATCTGGTCATGGTTTCAGGGTGACTAAGGGCAGGTTGAGAAAGAGGAAAAAATGACAAGAACCCCTTAAATACATCTGTATCAAATCAACCCTGGACTTTGTAATGAACACAAGTCATTCGTGAATCAGATGGGCCCAACATGGGGAAAATGTTGCTGCATACATTCTATGTATTGCCCTTTTGGTTTTTCCCCCAGCTGTCATCCTCCAGGGTACTTCTGAACCACATATCTAAGAGTTATCTATGCAAGAACCAAGGGTAATGATGGCTTCCTGATGGAGAAGTCTTAAAAGAAGAATGAATTTTAATATTTGGATGGATGCCCAGATGGAAAAAAAGTATGAAAAGGAAGAGAGAGCATTGAAATAGAATGTTTGTAGAATGGAAAATGAAGTGAGAGGGTGCAAGAATTCTCATTATTCCAGGCACCTCTATGGGGCTGCTGGCTTTTTAGTGGAATGATTGGTATCTCTATTCCTGTTGTGCTGCTGATAGTTGACAAGAGACTCTCTGACTATGAAAGAGGAAAAATTGAGGGTAATAATAATTCTTGTTGAACTTTGGGGTCATCTTTTAACCTATCTCATAATGTAGTTGTGTTTTGAGTTGGGGAAATGGCTAAAAATGATTTCTTTAGGGGTAGAAACTTTTAGTTGCATGTGGGTGCACACCTCCAGAGTGGTATGAAGTTTGGAAGATCTGTAAGGGGGAGAGGAAATAAGCAGAATCAACCAAGGAAAGCAATCAATCCAAATATTTATATCCAAAATGAATGATGCCATTAACTTAGTCACCTTGGAAAGTTATACACTAATTCCTCTGAAGCTCTCATAGAAAGAGTATTTTTGTAAGCTTTCTTCTCTTTTTTTTTTATTATTGTTATTATTTAGAGGAGGAAATGTGGCTATGCTACACAGCATGTGGGATCTTAGTTCCCCAACCAGGGATGAATTATGCACCCCTTGCAGTGGAAGTGCAGAGTCCTAATCACTGGACTGGCAGGGAAGTCTCTTATTTTCTTTTCTTCAAAATGCCTTTATAGCCATTATCTGTGCTCTTCAGTAACATAATTCTTATTGCTTTCTAGTTTCTCTTTGTTTAAAAATACACCAGCATATTAGGAAGGGTGGTAAGGAAATAGAAAAAAGAAATATAGTTGATATCTTAGCATGAAAAAATCAGTTGCATTCCTTGAAATGATCAAACAACCCTTGTTTATTGTAGGAAATGTCTGAAATTAACAAAGAAAAAAAAGAATTTTCTTGTAATCACAGCCACAATAAGAAACACTTGTAACATCTTTCAGGCTTTTTAATGCCTACCTATGTGGCAGATTTGATGACTCATTATCACAGCTGAGGTGGGAGAGAATAAAAAGATAATTAATTTCCCCATTTCACCCCTTTCCTTTCTACTCTCTTCTCTCAAGACATTCAAATTCTACTGAGGGGATAAAAAAGCACTCTTGTCTTTGTCTTCGGGTTTGTGTGTGTGTTGAACGTGTGTATGTGAATTGGTTTTGAGGAATGGAAACTGAGATGTAACCAACCAAGGCTTTAGTTTCGAAGATTAGGCTTATGGAATTAAGACAGAATTGTGCTATGTGGGGATGGAAAGAGATAAATTGGCGCTTTTGTATAAAGGGTGGGGATAGCCCTAGAAGAGAGCTGATGTGCCCAAGGGAAGTTGAAAGGAGAGAATGGAGCTTGAAAGGGTCTGAGATCTTCACCCCTCCCACGCAGCACCCCAGAGTGGCAAAATCTCTGGTGATGTGTCCCTGGGGAGAGAGCACTGAACATCACTGTTTTGAGATCAGTGGCAGAAACTTCCTGTAGCCAAACCGATGACAAGTCCATGTCTCTGAGCAGCACCTCTCTTCCCATCTCCAGGACTGCTGCCCTTGTCAATATCAAGATGTTCTATGAGGAATTGTGGTAACAGAGGCACTTGACCGTAGTCTAGAGGTAGGCGTCTTTTCCATTTCTTGGTACCACGTTATCCCTGGGTTAATAGGAAGATCCAAAGGAAAGTACGTGTGTAGGTGGGGGTGGGGGAGGGGTATGAAGTAACAGTCCCTGACATGGTTCTTCCTTTCAGCTAGACAGGATGGGACTCTAAACCAGATTTCATCCAATTTAGAAAAAGAAAAGTGGGAATTCTTTCATCTGTATGGAAGGAGCAAATTCATGCCTGATATAGATGTGTTTTTCAAACACAGTAAGAATGGAATCACACTGTATAATGTATCGTGATCATTCCATGCTGTTAAATATTCTTTGCAACATAATTTAAAGTAGCTGCATAATAACTCTTTGTGTAGCCCAAGTATAATTTATCTACTTCCCTATAGCTAGATATTTCGGTGGTTTCTACTAGTCTTATAAAAATTTCTGAGATTAAACAAGTATGTTGCTATATGTCTTTACTCACATCCCTTATTTCATTAATTTCCAAAAGAATTCCTGAGTTGAAGGTTTTCCAGAATTCTAAAACTCTTGAACTCTTGGTGCATATCAATAAATTTTCCCACAGAGGGAGTGTCTTACTTCTCACCAGTAGAATAGGAAGTTGTCCATTTCCTGGCACTCTGGTCAAGCCTGGGAAGTAATGTTTTAAAAATGTTGGCAATTGGGTGGGTGAAGAATGGTATTGCCATGTTTTAACACTCCCTTTAAAATAAAAGGGCCATCATTTCTGTTCATCCATCACCTTAGTTTCAGACTTTTAACTAATTTGTAGACCTGATCTTCCTCCATAGATCATCAATTGCCCTGCTGAGCACAGATCACAAGATGTGTTGTATAATAATAAAATGACTCCACCTAGATGCAAAAGAGTTGGGGGTCAGGTGTAAGACAGAGTGTCCCTGGCTTAGCTGCTACTACCCAGCCGTGGTTCTCTGTTATCAAAGAGGAGACAGGTATCTTGGGGGGCAGGTAGCCATCTATGTGACAACTACTTGCAAACTATGCACCTGGATGGGTTACTTCACCCCTCTACATGTCCATGTTCTCATCTGTTAGATGAGAAGGTAATCATTTAGAGAAGGTAATACCTACCTTGTTGGAGGACTAAATGGGACAGTTTTATAATGCTGTGAGCAGAGTGGTAGTGTATAGTAAGATCTCATGAAGAGTCAGCTGCTCTTATAAATATTTAAGTCTTTATTTTGGGATCCTATGTTGGGATTCACCTTTTACAAAATTGTAGACATTATCTGTGCTTCATTTACCTGTATACATATAATGACTTGTTTTCCTTAAAAAAATTTTGGTTTTTAAGAAATGTACATTACAAAAATTTTAAACTTTAAAATAGAGAAAAAGGAAGAGAAAAAGAAATCCAAACTGTGATTCTTTTCTGTATTCTTTCCAGTCTTTCTTTATGTGCATATGTTCACAAAGCTATAATCATCATGTGTATATAATTTTGTACCCTAGCTTATACTTTTATGTTAATTTCATATTGACATCTTGTCCTTACATTTGTCCTTTCTGGTGTTGTCTATGTTGTTCCCTTGAATGAATGTCCTGTAGTTTCTGTGATGATTCCTGTAATATCAAACATTTGGGGGTGTTTCTAATTTTTATTGCTCTCATAAATAGCATGATTGTAAACATTATCTTTTGCATGGTGTTTTACATATTTTGCAGAGAAGGCAATGGCACCCCACTCCAGTACTCTTGCCTGGAAAATCCCATGGATGGAGGAGCTGGGTAGGCTACAGTCCATGGGGTCACTAAGAGTCGGACACGACTGAGCGACTTCACTTTCACTTTTCTCTTTCATGCACTGGAGAAGGAAATGGCAACCCACTCCAGTATTCTTGCCTGGAGAATCCCAGGGACAGCGGAGCCTGATGGGCTGCCGTCTATGTGGCTGTACAGAGTCGGACACGACTGAAGCGACTTAGCAGTTACATATTTTGACTTATTTCTTAGGATTTGGAACCAGAAATTAATTGCCAAATTGCATTTACCAACTGACAATGTCACCAACAAGCTGAAAATACATTTTACTGCACTCTAGGTAGCAAGGCTTTCTAGCTTTCAGTTACAAATATCATACAAACTTGCAAAATGTAACCTCAGTGCCTTTTTAAAAAAATTATCTTTCCTTTATTTTTTCTTTTTAAAAAAATTATTTATTTTAATTGGAGGATAATTACTTTACAATATTGTAGTGGTTTTTGCCACAGATTGACATGAATCAGCCATGGGTATACATGTGTCCCCCATCCTGAACGCCCCTCCCACCTCCCTCCTCATCCCATCCCTCAGGGTCGTCCCAGTGCACTGGCCCTGAGCACCCTGTCTCATGCATCGACTGGTGCTCTGTTTTGCATATGGTAATATACATGTTTCAATGCTATTCTCTCAAGTCATCCCAAGGGACACATACAGACTGAAAGTGAAGGGCTAGAAAAAAACATTTCATGCAAATGGAGACCAAAAGAAAGCAGGAGTAGCAATACTCATATCAGACAAAATAGAGTTTGAAATATAGGCCATGAAAAGAGACAAAGAAGGACACTACATAATCATCAAAGGATCAATCCAAGAAGAAGATATAACAATTATAAATATATATGCACCCAACATAGGAGCACTGCAATATGTAAGGCAAATGCTAACAAGTATGAAAGGGGAAATTAACAGCAACACAATAATAGTGGGAGACTTTAATACCCCACTCACACCTATAAATAGATCAAGCAGAAAACTAGCAAGGGTATACAAGCTTTACATAATACAATGGACCAGTTAGGCCTAATTGATATCTATAGGACATTTCACCCCAAAACAATGAATTTCACCTTTTTCTCAAGTGCACACAGAACATTCTCCAGGATAGATCACATCCTGGGCCATAAATCTAGCCTTGGTAAATTCAAAAAAATTGAAATCATTTCAAGAATCTTTTCTGATCACAATGCAGTAAAATTAGATGTCAACTACAGAAAAAAAAACTACTAAAAATGCAAACATATGGAGGCTAAACAACATGCTTCTGAATAACCAACAAATCACAGAAATCAAAAAAGAAATCAAATTATGCATAGAAACAAATGAAAATGAAAACACAACAACCCAAAACCTAGGGATTCAGTAAAAGCAGTGCTAACGGAAAGGTTCACAGCAATAAAAGCTTACCTCAAGAAACAAGAGAAAACTCTAACAAATAAGCTGACTTTACACCTAAAGCAACTAGAAAAAGGAGAAATGAAGAACTCCAGGGTTAGTAGAAGGAAAGAAATCATAAAAATTAGGGCAGAAATAAATGAAAAAGAAACAAAGGAGACTACAGCAAAAATCAACTAAACTAAAGCTGGTTCTTTGAGAAGATAAATAAAATAGACAAACCATTAGCCAGACTCATCAAGAAAAAAAGGGAGAAGAATCAACTCAACAAAATTAGAAATGAAAATGGAGAAATCACAACATACAACACAGAAATACAAAGGATCATAAGAGACTACTTATCAACAACTATATGACAATAAAATGGACAACTTGGAAGAAATGGATGAATTCTTAGAAAAATATGACCTTCTAAAACTGAACCAGGAAGAAATAGAAAATCTTAACAGACCCATCACAAGCATGGAAATCGAAACCGTAATAAAAAATCTTCCAACAAACAAAAGCCCAGGACCAGATGCTTCACAGGTGAATTCTACCCAAAATTTAGAGAAGCGCTAACACCTATCCTATTCAAACTCTTCCAGAAAATTGCAGAGGAAGGTAAATTGCCAAACTGATTCTGTGAGGTCACCATCACCCTAATACCAAAACTCAGTGCCTTTCAATTTGCATTTGTTTCCTGACTTGTGATGAATAGTTTTCTCTTTTACTTTCTAGAGCTAGTTATTTTTCCACTTTTGTGATTTTTTTTTAAGAACCCTTATGATAGCTTCTTGAATTGAATTATCTTAAAGCAGGTTTTCTCTCTACCTCAGAATGCTATTACATTGTCACCAATGGTTATTTAGTACCTACTTTATACACAGAATTGTCTGGGCCTTTGGTCTGGGTATAATAATGGGACAGAGCTGGATCTGATGGAGAGATGGGGCTTGGGCATTATAGCAGATGAAACCCAAAAGAAGACATAATGAGGCTGAACACCTTGGATGTTTATTGGCATTTGATTTATTCTTTTCTGAATTGCCCGTTTAAGTCATTTGTTCATTTTTTTTCATTTTTTTTTCTTGATTACTTATGGATACTCTGTGTATTTTGATTATGTTTTCAAATGTTTTGCTGTATGTGTATGAGACAAAGGAAGTTATATATAGATTGCATTAAACTATTTTGTTATGGAGCCACCATAACAAAATTCCACAGCTGAATGGCTTAAACAACAGACATTTATTTTCTTACAGTTCTGGAGGCTCAAAGTCCAAGATCAAGGTATCTGCAGGTTTGGTTCTCTGAGGCATGTCTCCTTGGCTTGCAGGTAGCTGCTGTGAAATAATAGAAAATGTACATATTGGTCTCTGTCCGCATTTGATGGCACAGACCTCCCAAAACCTTTGTAATGTCCTAAGTGATAAGAATACTACAAACATCTTTTGTTCTAATATTTATCTTCGACCCTGGTTCCTGACACAGAGCTCCTAAGGCTTTGGGATTTCCTAGGTAACAGGAGTATCTTTTGTTCTAAAGAGGCAACTCCTGGATGGCTTCAGGATAGGGGCTTGTCACAAGATAGACCAAGTCATGGTTCAAAGCTTAGAAATTTCAGCTCATCCCCCATTCTCTGGGAAAGGAAGAGAGGGACTGGAGACTTGAGTTGGTGATTGATTATGCCTGTGTGATGAAGTTTCCACAAAATTTCCCCAAGGTCCCCAGTGGCTCAGATGGTAAAGAATCTGCCTGCAATGCAGGAGACCCAGGTCCCTGGGTCGGGACAAGCTCCTGCAGAGGGAACAGGTACCCATTCCAGTATTCTTGCCTGGAGATTTCCATGGAAAGAGGAATCTGGTGGGCTACAGTCCATGTGGTTGCAAAGAATCAGATACGATTGATTAACACTTTCACTTTTTTATGTGATGAAATCTCCACAAAAATTCCCCAAGGTTTGGGAAGCTTCCAGGTTGGTAAACACCTCTGTGTTCAGGGAGGGTGATGAATCCCAGCTGCACGAGAACAGAAGCTCCTGCACTGAGGACTCTTCCAGAGTCTGCCTTATATATCTCTTCATCTGGCTGTTCACCTTTATCCTTTATCGTATATTTTATTGTATAATCAATTGCTAAATGTGTTTCCCAGAGCTCTCTGAACTGCTTTAGCAAATAACGGAATCCACAGAGAGGGTCATGAGGACCTCCAGTGTGTAGTCAAGTAAGACCGAAGTTGCGGGTAACCTGGAGACCTACTACTGGGGGGTAAGCCTTGTGAGACTGAACCCTTAACTTGCGGGGTCTAATTTAACTCAATTTAGTTTCAGAATTGCATTGACTTGTAGTTCACCCAGCTAGTGTCAGAGAATTGGTGGGTATGGGGGAAAAAACCCACATATCTGGTGTCAGAAATACTGTGTTTGAGAAAAAGGAGAAACACAGGGCGTTTTCCCTGGACAGCTGCCTACTCATCGTGAGTTCACAGGGTTGGCCCTTTGTGCAACTGTTCCCCTGTGTGTCTAATTCCTCTTCTTGAACTGGTGCCAGTTAGACTGGACTAGGGACCACCCTAACAACCTCATTTTAATCTAGTCATATCCTTTAGGGCCTTATCTCCAAATGCAGTCACATTCTTAGGTACTTGGTGTTAGTACCTTAATACATGAATTTTGGGGGTGGAGTGACACAATTCTACCCATAACATACATACCTATATTATATATGTATACATATATAGATTTTATATACATACATACATTCATATATACATAAATAAAAACATCTTTTAAAATTTATTCATGATAGCTCTCCACATAATACTTATTTGCATGTTTATTTTGTTAAATCAGATAGCATAGATGAGTTTCCTAGAAGCAAAGGCTGGAATGGCAATTTGTATACAGGTGATTTATAAGAGACATACTCCCAGGAGAAAACTGTAAGTGCAGTGAGGGCATTAGGGTGGGGAAGGGGAAGAAGCTGGGATGTGATTTGTGGTTAGGTCCAGACTCAGCTTTAAGAGAATGGTAAGAGCAAACAGCAGCTTTGGCTGAAAATGACAATGGTAGATTCTCCGGAGAACATTTGCAGCGGTACCTGCAGAAGCTGGGCTAGGGCACTCCCAAGAGAGAAAAGATACTGGGACACCTGGACCAGATACCAATAGCATCTGCAATATTTTGCCTGACACTTGGCCCATATATAGAAAATAGTCTCCTATATTTGCTGATATTTTCTTTTGATATTTTTATGGCTTAAAAAATACTTGAAATTTATTTTCCTATCTAGTATGAGGTAGAAATATCATATAATCTTTTCTTAATGGCTAATGAGTTTTCTCAATACTAGTCATTGAAATAGATTACTGAGGCCATAGTAAGTGGGAAATTGCTATTTGGTGTCAACAAGGTCACCTCTCTGAGGTGAGAGCACAAGCTTTTTGCATTTTTATGATAATTAAATATTTTATTTATTCTGCCTCAAATAACTACTATTTGAGAACACATAATATTTATAATATTAATGGAACTTAATCCCTATTGGATCAGACGGTAAAGAATCTGCCTGCCATGCAGGAGACCTGGGTTTGATCCCTGGATAGGGAAGATCCCCTGGAGAAGGGAGTGTCTACCCTCCCAGTATTCTTGCCTGGAGAATCCCAGGGACAGAGGAGCCTTGTGGGCTACAGTCAGTAGGGTTGCAAAGAGTCAGACATGACTGAGCAACTAACACACCATTTAAGAGAAGTCCAGCTTACATTTTTTTCACATTTCAATACTGGATATTAATCAGAGAGATAGTCAAAATAATTATGGTCAAAGTTATTAGGTCAAAAACTTACAATAAACGTTGGATGTTAATTTTGTTGTTTTTCCTGTTTAGTCACTAAGTCATGTCCAGCTCTTTTGTGACCCCATGTAGCCTGCCAGGCTTCTCTGCCCTTGAGATTTCCCAGGCATGAATACTGGACTGGGTTACCATTTCCTTAACATACAATTCAATTTTTGGTGTACAGTTCTTTGGCTACAAGAAAGAACTTTTGCTTTACTCCATTGATAGGCATATCTCAGTGCTGGAGTGGCCTCTTCTTATTGCTTCTGCTGTTGATTTTTAGCATAGTTATTTGTGATTGCATGAATGGAATTGAGTGGAAAGGTATTCATTGTGTTTATTCTAAATAAGAGAACATAGCCGATTACTATAGTAATAAGGAGGTAGAAGATCAGTGCAATTGCCCAATATTTTTGAAGCCAACGGGTTAGGCCTAAGAGGCTCTGACTAGTTATTCTTGATCTAGGATCAAGCATTTATCCCACTTATGCTCCCAGAGTGAGCAGGTAATAGAGACAAAAGTGATGAAATTGGCCATTAGGAAGGTACTTTATATTCAGCGTTGATGTTTAACTCAAGCAGTGAGGTCCTATCACCATGTCTGGGAAGGTTTGTTCTTAGGGAGTGCCTGGTCCCTAAACTCCTGGAACTGAACCTCTGAGAAGATGGAAGGCTAAGTCTGACTCCATGATCCTTGTTCCTATCACTGCTTCTCTTTCCTCTCAGAACGGGTCCACATGAACTTCCAGCCTCGCTTCTTCCTGGAGATGCTCTTGCCTCAGTGGTTGTCCCTGCTGCATTTTCTTCATTCAGGAAAACACCTCTGCCTTGGCTCATGGTGTATTTTCCTCCCTGGGCAATCCTGGGAAGATGCTTTCGTCCATCTTTCCTACAACATCCAACTCCTCTGGCAAGTGACCTTCCTTCTAATCTTGGCAAAACCCTGCTGAGTCCTTAGTTGACCTCGTATTCCTTTTACAGTAGAAAAAGAGTTGTTCTATTATTTATCTTAACTTTTCATAAAATCTTCATTTTATTCTTTGCTTCACTTTTCTTATCATGTTGGTGCACTCCCTTCACCTCCAGCAAACTTCCCCTTCCTCCCTGGGAAGGATACCTGCTGTGTATATTTTTATAATTCCTGTGGCTTTCTCTTATCATGGATGACTTCATGTTAAATTAACTCAGTCTGGCTTGGGGCATTCACACCCATGATTGCTTTAGTGCTACAGTGACCTTGCTGGAAAGATCTAGTATTGCTGATAAACTCTCTGAAAAATGCTGACTTTAGCTTATTGTGTAACCTGTCAGGAATGGGAGTTGGACATATCCCTGATTTCAGACCTGAAATTTGCTTGTTCAGTTGAATCAGAAACTAATGTAACAGGGAATGAAGTCTCCTAGCTATAGTAAAGAAGGAAGTAGGGTTACTATCCAATGTAAATTATACCATGCGACCATTAAGTAGGAAAATGGTCAGAGAGGCTGGTGAAATTGAGGCTTTTCCCTTTGAATCAGCCTACAAACGACTCTGTCAAGGTCATAATCAGTGAACGAGACAGGGTCAATGATATTTGGGTCTAGCTGTGGGTGCTGAATACCAAACATATCCTGGGTGGCAGACATTCTTCCTGAAGCTATTTGTTGTGCAGCTCCAGTAGGTCAGAAATGTTTGGAAGGTAAGATCAATACAACCTATCTGATTCAGTCTCTTAACAATTTAGATCTGTTATACTCATTCATTCATTCATTGTTCATTTTTTTTAAATTTTTTATATAACAGAACCAAGTTAACCCTCGACCAAAACTGTGAAGTAGATAGTTAATTATTTTTGTGCCAATCACCTCCTCTTTTGAAATATTCTGCTTTCCCCTACCTTTCTCAGGTGCTGAGGGTCATCATAGTTGCTCTTTTCTTCCTTCTAACATTGCATTGCTTCTCTTGACTCTTGCTACTTCTCTAAAACATACCCCTTCATGGTTCTCTTCCCACAGAACCCTGATATTCAGGGTTAGACTATCCAGCTAACCCCAAACTCACTGGACAGTCTGGCTAACCATGCATCTAAGGTGCTGTAATATTGCTAACTCAACAGTGAGTTACTAACAGAATTTTTGGCATCAGGGGGCCTTTTTGGAGAGGTCTTTTTTAGAAGGTGCTGGTAAATTGAGAGGGTCAGTGGAGAATATGCAAGTGGCTGCCTACTTTCAAAGCATAATTGTTAAAAAGTTTTTTAAAAAAGACTTTCCTATAAAATACTATGGATTTGGGTTAGAAATAGATATTAGATAAAATACCAAACTGTGTCATATCCTACAGGGCAATGTGACCATAACTTTAGGGATTATCTGTACTACTGGGTAGAAATCATTTGCAAGTGTATTGTATAAAAATGTACAGGTTAACTTGTGAAAGTGTCCCCTGTAAACAATAGCAAGAACAATGTCAAATGGAAGTATTTTCTCCTAGGTAATTAAAAAAATCTTTGGGTAGGCTTGTGAAGCAGTGTTGTAATATCACACTGACAAGGACATATTTCATTTTTTCCAGGGGTTGAAGATACACACACACTGATGTTTTATATGTGTATGTATATATAATAATATATACTGTGTACAGTATTATATATGCCATGTACATATAAAATGATATAAATATATATTTATACAAATACATGCATATATATTTCTGTTTCTCTCTATATAAAGCCTACATAACCACTTTTAAAAAATTGAAGTATAATTGACTTATATATTAATTTCAGATGTAAAACATAATGATTTGATGTTTTAATAAATTACAGAATAATCACCATGATAATGCTGGTGACCATCTGTCACCATACAAAGTTACTACAATGTTATTGACTATATTCCTTACGCTGTACATTACATCCCTGTGACTTATAAGTAGAAGTTTGTACCTCTTAATCTCCTTCACCTATTACTGCCGTCCCCCTACTGCCCCCACTTCTAGGAACTACTAAATTGTTCTCTGTATCTATGAGTCTGTTTCTGTTTTGCTATGTTTGTTCATTTGTTTTGTCTTTCAGATTTCACATATAAATGAAATCATATGGTATTTGTCTTTCTCTGTTTTATTTCATTTAGTATAAGGCCCTCTAGGTCCGTACATACTGTCACAAATGGCAAGATTTCACTCTTTCTTATGGCTGATTTCTCATATGTGTGTATCTTCTTTCTCAAGATTGCTTTGGCTGTTTGGGGCCTTTTGTGGTTCCACACAATTAGGATTATTTATTCTAGCTCTATGAAAAATATCATTGGCATTTTAATATAGATTTCCCTGAATCTGTGGATTGCTTGGATAGTATGGACGTAAGAACAATATTCCTCCAATCCATGAGCACAACATATCTTTTCATTTATTTGTGTCATCTTCAATTTCTTTCATTAAGGCCTTATAGTTTTCAGAGTATAGGACTTTCACCTTTTTGTTAAATTTTTTCCTAGGTGTTTAATTCTTTCTGATAGAATTGTAAATGTATTACTTTCTTAATTTCTCTCTAGGATAGTCCATTATTAGTGTATATTAATAGAAATACAACACATTTCTGTATATTAATTTTATATTTTACAACTTTAATGATTTGTTGTAATAGTTTTTTTTGGCGACACCTTTTTATAGTATCATATTGTCGGCAAATAGTGACAGTTCTGCTTTTTCTTTCCAAATTTGGATATCTTTTTTTCTTTTTATGTCTGATTGCTGTATTTAGGACTCCCAGTACTATATTAAGTAAAGTCATTAGCGTGGGCATCTTTGTCTTGTTCCTAATTTTAGAGGAAAAGCTTTCAGCTTTACATTGTTGAGTATGATGTTGGCTGTGGGTTTGTCATACGCGGTTTTTATTACATTGACGTATGTTTCTCTCACACCTGCTTTGTTGAGGCTTTTTTTTTTTTATCATGATTGGATATTGAATTTTGTTAAATCATTTTTCTGCATCTTTTGAGGTGATCATAGGATTTTTATCCTTTGTTTTGTGGAAGAGAAAGGTGAAAGGGAAGTCACTCAGTCATGTCCGACTCTTTGCAACCCCAAGGACTGACAGGCTACCAGGCTCCTCCATCCGTGGAATCTTCCAGGCAAGAGTACTGGAGTGGGTTGCCATTTCTTTCACCAGGGGATCTTCCTGACCCAGGGATTGAACCTGGGTCTCCTGCTTTGCAGGAAGACGCTTTACCATCTGAGCCACCAGGGAAGCCCCTAGTTTTGTTAATGTGGTATATCACATTGATTTGCATATACTAAACCATCCTTGCCTCTCTGGAATAAATCCCACCTGATCATGGTATATGATCTTTTTAATGTATTGTTAAGCTCAGTTTGCAATATTTTGTTGAGGATTTTTACATCTATGTTCACCTGGGATAGTGGCCTCTAACTTTATTTTTGAAGTTCCTTTGTCTAGTTTTCATATCAGGGTAATGCTGGCCTCATGTAATGAGTTTGGAAGTTCTCCTCCTTCTTCAATTTTTTTGGGGGGAGTCACTTAAGATGAATACTTACTAACACTTTAAAGTTTTGGTAGAATTCCCCTGTGAAGTTGTCTGTTCAAATTTTCTATTTCTTCTAGTCTTGGAAGATTGTATGTTTCTAGTAATTTATCCATTTCTCTAGGTATTGTTCAATTTGTTGATGTATAACTCTAGTACTCACATATAATTCATTGTATTTCTGTGTTATTGCTTGTAATTTCTCTTTTATTTCTGATTTTATTTATTTGGGCCCCTTTTTTCTTGATGAATCTGGCTAAAGGTTTATCAATCTTGTTAACTTTTCAAAGAACCAGCTTAGTTTTATTGATCTTTTCTATTTTTTGTCTGTATTTCATTTACTTCCACTCTGCTTTTACAATTTCCTAACTAATACTAACTTTGGATTTTATTTGTTATCTTTCTAGTTACTTTAGGTAGAAAGTTAAATTGCTTATTTGGGACCTTTCTTGTTTCTTGAAGGTAGGTCTTTATCACTATGAACTTCCCTCTTTTTCTATGTTCCATAGATTTTGGATCATTGTGTTTCCATTTTCCTTTGTATCAAAGTTATAAAAAATTTCCTCTTTGATTTCTTCATTGACCCGTTTTTTTGTTTAGTAGTATATTGTATAATATCCATGTGAAGACATTGTGTATCTTCTCTGTTATTTGTCTTCTCTTGGTCTCCTTGTGGTTTTATAATTGTATTTACTATTAATATTATGTTTCTCTTGTGTGTGTCTATATCTATTGTACAGTTTTCATTTGTGATTGCCATAAGAATCATAGATAAGTTCAGTCACTCAGTTGTGTCTGACTCTTTGTGACCCCATACACTGCAGCATATCAGGCTTCCCTGTCCATCACCAACTCCTGGATCTTGCTCAACTCATGTCCATTGAGTTGGTGATGCCATCTAACCATCTCTTCCTCTGTCATCCCCTTCTCCTCCTGCCTTCAAGCTTTCCCAGGATCAGGGTCTTTTCCAATGAGTCAGTTCTTTGCATCAGGTGGCCAAAGTATTAGAGCTTAAGCATCAGTCTTTCCAATGAATATTCAGGACTAATTTCCTTTAGGATAGACTGGTTGGATCTCCTTGCAGTCCAAAGGACTTTCAAGAGTCTTTTCTAATACCACAGTTCAAAAGCATCAATTCTTCGGCATTCAGCTTTCTTTATGGTCCAACTCTCACATCCATACATGACTATATCCGCAAAGTAATGTCTCTGCTTTTTAATATGCTGTCTAGGTTGGTCATAGCTTTTCTTCCAAGGAGCAAGCATCTTTTATTTTCATGGCTTCAGTCATCATCTGCAGTGATTTTGGAGCCCAAGAACATAAAGTCTGTCACTGTTTCCATTGTTTCCCCATCTATTTGCCATGAAGTGATGGGACCAAATGCCTTGATCTTAATTTTCTGCATGTTGAGTTTTAAGCCAACTTTTTCACTATCCTCTTTTACTTTCATCAAGAGGCTCTTCAGTTCCTCTTCGCTTTCTGCCATAAGGGTGATGTCATCTGCATATCTGAGGTTATTGATATTTCTCCTAGCAATCTTGATTCCAGCTTGTGCTTCATCCAGCCTGGCATTTCACATGATTTACTCTGCATATAAATTAAATAAGCAGAGTGACAATATACAGCCTTGGCATACTCCTTTCCCAATGTGAAAACAGTCCATTGCTCCATGTCCGGTTCTAACTGTTGCTTCTTGACCTGCATACAGATTTCTCAGGAGGCAGGTCAGGTGGTCTGGTATTTCCATCTCTTTCAGAATTTTCCACAGTTTGTTGTGATCCACACAATCAAAGGCTTTGGCATAGTCAATGAAGCAGAAGTAGATGTTTTTCTGGAATTCTCTTGCTTTATCTGTGATCCAACAATGTTGGCAATTTGGTATCTGGTTCCTGTAGGTTGATATCTATGATCCTCCAGTTACCAGAGGATCGTAGATATCAATCTATAAATATAGCAGTTTATTTTAAGCTGGCATTTGTGTTTGAATGTGTTCTAAAAGCATTACATATGTCACATGTACCCTCCCAATATTTTGACATCACTTTTTATATCCTTTTATCTTGTGTATCCTTTATTTATTATAGTTAATTTTACTGCTTTTGTGTTTTAGCCTTCATAGTAGCTTTGTAGTGGCTGATCCACTGCCTTTACTATATGTTTGCCTTTACCATGAGATTTTTTTTCTTTTATTTATTTTATTATTTCTATGTTACAGTAGAAAAGCGACCTTTAATTTTCCACTTAAAGAAGATCCTTACAATTTCTCATAAGACCAGTTTAGTTGTAATGAACTTTTTCAGTTTTGCTGATTTTCAAAACTTCGTCTCTCCTTTACTTCCAAATGATAACCTCGAAAAGTAGCAAATTATTGGTTGTAAGGTTTTTCCTTATAGCACTTTAAATATATTGTGCCACTCCCTTCTAACCTACAAAGTTTCTGCTGAAAAATCTGCTGCTGACGGTTTTATGAGGGTTCCCTTGCATGTAAGTAATTGTTTTTCTCTTTCTGCCTTTAAAATTCTCAATTTTTAGCATTTGTCATTTTAATTACAGTATGTCTTGGTGTGGATCTTTTGGGGTTCATTTTGTTTGGGACTCTCAGTACTTTTTGCATCTGGATATCTTTGTCTTTTCCGCCTTTAAAATTCTCCATTTTTAGCATTTGTCATTTTAATTACAGTATGTCTTGGTGTGAATCTTTTAGGGTTCATTTTGTTTGGGACTCTCTGTACTTTTTGCATCTGGATATCTTTGTCTTATCTTTGAAGTTTTCCATCATTATTTATTCAAATAAGTTTTCTACCCCTTTCTTTCACTGCTCCTTCTGAGACTCCTATAATGTGAATGTTAGTATGCTTGATATTGTCCCAAAGATCCCTTAAACTGTCCTTATGGTTTTAAATTCTTTTTTTCTTTTTGCTGTTCTTATTGGGTGATTTCTATTATTCTTTCTTCCAGATGGCTTATGTGTTTATCTAATCTTCTTAGATTAATTCTCTTCAATTTATTTTAAAATTTCATTTATTATATTCTTCAGCTCTGACTGGTTCCTTTTTATTGGAATGTAATTGCTTTATCATATTGTGTTAGCTTCTGCTGTATGTTGAAGTAAATCAACTGTATGTATTGGACCTACCCTCTTGGACCTCCCTCCTTCCCTCCACCCCCTATCCCACCCAGCTAAGTCATCACAGAGCACAGAGCTGAGGTTCCTGTGCTTTATATTTATAGTAGGTTCCCACTAACTATCTATTTTATACATGGTAGCATATATGTGTTAATCTCAGTCTCCCAATTCATCCCACTCTTCCCTTGCCCCCTATGTCCACATGTGTATTTCTCTAAGGAGATATGGACACAAATAGTCACACACGTACAAACACACACAGAACTCCATGTGAAGACGAAGGTAGAGATACACTGATGCTTCTACAAACCAGGGAACACCAATGATTGCCAGGAAACCATAAGAAACTAGGAGAGAGACATAGAATAAATTCTTCCCTCCTAACTCTCAGAAGGAACCAACACTACTGACACCTTGACCTCATATTTCTAGCCTCCAGAACCTCCAAACAATTTCTGTTGTTTAAGCTACTGAGTGTGTGCACTTTGTCACTGCAGCCCAAGGACTCTAATACAGGGACTCCAGAGCATGGGTCCCTGATTTCTCTTCTCTTTGTCCCTCATGTACCAGAGCAGTTTCCTCCAAAGTGTGTTCTCTGGAGATGGGTGCTTCCCCAGATCTTCCTGAGGGACCAGAGGAGACCAAGCCAATAGGTATATAGGCCCATATCTCAGCAGAGCAGCCCTGCATCCTGTGTTTTTATACCTTTTAGGTCTCCATGTAAAAATTTGCCTTCAAAAGCAATTCATTTGCCAAAACAGTTGGAAACCCCTGTAGCTACCCTAACAGTGGGGGCTCCTTTTTTCACCACTTTGTGAACCTTCCAAATGTTCTTGTGCAGTGTTTTCTTAGTCTGTGCTGGACTATGATAAATTCCCTCTTGTGATCACTGTTTGCAAGGCTGAACAATGGACCTGCTCCTGGAAATGTGAAGTCAGGAAAGAGGAAGTCTCCAGGCACTGAATTAACAGGGCTGTTTTTCCCCACCCAGCTCTAGAAGGCCAGGTTTCTAAGCCCTCCCCGGAGAGCAGGGTCTGCCAGCAGCATGGCTGGGGCAGGGAGATGGGGGTGATTACAGGCAGGAAGAAGAGAAAGAGAATGATATGACTTGTCCTGACCTCATGATGGTTTTTGAAAAGCAGTTTTATCTGGCTTGGGTTCCTGCCTCACCCCTCTGACCCACGGTGGTGCTCGCCACCTTTGCTCTCACCTGTAGGTACTGTTCTCTTTCCAGAATCAAGGGCTCATTTGCTCCACTGTGTGGTGAATTCTTTGGGTCATCTCCACTGTGGGCTGGTATGGACCTAAAGACAGCCCTTCTAATAGCCTCCCAGAAATCTTCACTCTTCTCTTTGCCCCATGATCCAACTGCATCACACATTCACGGAGCAACTGATTAAGACTTCATGGTCAAGTCTGTTAGTTGCTCAGTCATGCCCTACTCTTTGTGACCCCATGGACTGCAGCCCACCAGGCTCCTCAGTCCTTGGGGTTTTCCAGGCAAGGATACTGTAGTGGTTTGCCATTTCCTTCTCCAGGGTAATGGTCAAGGGTACTTCAGTAACTACACTTGTGACCAAAGGCCATGGAGAGATGAGAAGTAGAGCAGTCACAATAATAAGATAAAAGTTAGCCCTTTGCTATGCATGGTTCTGAGCACCCTAACAATTCTATTAGGTAGGTACTACTATCCTCATCTATTACTGTTGTTGTTTAGTTGCTAATTCGTGTCTGGCTCTTTTCACAATTCCATGGACTGTAGCCCTCCAGGCTTCTCTGTCCATGGGATTTCCCAGGCAAGAATACTGGAGTGGGTTGCCATCTGACTAATGATGAAATTGAGGCTCAGAGAGGTTAAATAAGTTATCTAATGTTGCATGGCCCATAAATGAGAGAGCAGGAATCCAACTCAGGCAATATGGCTCCAGAGCCCTGCTCTGAAGCACCATGTACATCACCCTTAATGGAGACTCACAATAGAAGGCCTCAGTTACAGGCCCAGGAGAATGAATGTTTGGGTGTGTTTCTGTGGTCTAAGAGAGTGTTGAAAATAATGGGGAAGGTGCAGGTTAATAGTAATCCACAAGTTAAAAAGGATGTTACCTGTTATACAAAGAGCATAATAAGAGCTACAGTAATTACTGAGGTAAATTGCCATGGTGACTTTTTTTTTTTTTAACCAAACACAAACAAGTGGCGGATTATTACAACCTCTCATTGGGCCTTAGGCTAACCTAAAGGAAATGTTAAAGTATCAAAGGGAACCCCTTCTCTCAACCACAGTAAGGTGGCTCGGCATCACTAAAGGTGATAAATAGCCAATACGTTTTATCATCATTTCCATATCTGATTTTCCTGGGAAGTTAGGAGTCTTTGCCAAGAACATCCTAGAAATGAATGCAAGCAAAGAATTCTTTTCTCTTCTTAGTACCTATTTTTAATGCCATGTTGGTTCTATGGTCCTTCCTCTCCAGGTTGTGGAGTTGAACTACTTTGCTGGATGGTAGCCTTTGCCACCTGTGGGGTTAGCTGTCCCAACCCTCCTCTGGAGACAGGTTTCAGTGTGATTTCCATGGCAGGGTCCAGGTGTGACCTAAAGCTGAGAGACCAGGTCATACCTGATTGATGGCCACAGCTGCCTGGCTAATTGGTGTGTGGGCCTCCCTGCCTCCCTGCCATACCGGGCTCTAGCTTACAGAATGCCATTCTTTGCTTGTCCTTGCACTGGTGGAAAGTGCAATTCCCAGCTTCAACATGTGAGACCATGAGCTCCAGTTCACCCAGTCTACATGCCCATGAAGTAATTGAAGCCGGAGCTTCCAATGGACTCTCACTGCTGGGCTGAGCAGGAGGTTAAAAGACACAACTGCTAATAGGCACTGAAAGCATTGCTGTCTCCCTGGAGGCACAAGGCGCTCACACAGGAGATCGATATGGCAGCGATTATCCCACTTCTATCATTGTCCCTTTTCACCCAGACCAGATAATGGGAGGGTTGTCCCCAGAGTCTGCTATTAATATTACGTGGAGAACTGGAGGTGAGACCCAAGGAGGCAGTGGCCCCATTTCCAAGTGCCTTCTGCTGTGGATGTTTGATTAAAGGACTATTGACCAGTCTATTCTTCTAGACAGATCTTCTCTTTAAAAAAATCCCTCCGTGGAAATTCAATTTATGAAACAGCAACAAGCAAAGATGTCAGGAGTCATTGATGCCTCGTTCCATGTTACCGTGGCCCAGCTTGAGTTCACCAGCCTAGGTAGTCAGTGTGTGTACCTCCTTCTCTGTCTACGAGTTTTCTTCTGCAGCCCCTACAGTGGCTCTTTCAGCTGACCCACCAAGGTCACAGGAAATTGAGGAGTTTGTGATGCCCTAGGGGCTACCCTTAGGCTTCTCAGGTGGTGCTAGTGGTTAAGAACCTGCCTGCCAGTGCAGGAGACATAAGAGACACAGGTTTGATCCCTGGGTCAGGAAGATCCCCTGGAGGAGGTCATGGCAATCCATTCCAGTATTCTGGCCTGGAGGATCCCATGGACAGAGGCGGCTGGTGGGCTACAGTCCATAAGGTCGCACAGAGTCGAACACGAATGAAATGACTGAGCACACGTGCACACAGGGCCACGCTCAAACAATTAGGTTCCAGACATGGCAGAAAAATGTTCCAGTTTTCTGTCACTCAGTAGGAAATATTTGAGATGAGTTCTATACAAATCTTCAGAGTGTCTCCAATAGATTGTGGCCCTGCTGTTCTCAGAGATAATCTACTTATGAATATACCCTTTGTGGCTTCTTTTACCTTCCTAGTTTTTCTTTCCCCACCTGTGCTTCCTGGGATCTTCTTTCAATATATTATACTACCCATGTCTTAATCATTTTCTTAGGATGCTCATCTGGGGGCATCAAGTCAAGATAGCAGGGAGAGAGGCTCAGAGCTAGATCATTTGGCTTCCTCCTTTCCCCTGGCCCTGGCCCCACTCTCCTCCTCCCTGAAACTCCTGTGGAACTCCAAGCATGCTACCCAAGGGCTGTCTATCCCCTTTTCACACTGAAAACCCCTAAGGCTTAATTGATGTTTCCCCCTCCAAAAAAAAAAAAAGAAAGCTCTTTTTCTTGCTTTCCTTATCTTTGAAAATGGCCCCACCATTCCTCCAGTTCCCCAGGGCCAGAAACTCTAGTCTAGTCTTATACTCCTTATGATCCATTGACTAAACTCCTCTTGCTCCTCATATACAATTAGTGTATATCCTCCTAATTCTATCATCTAAATAGATCTTGAACACTATGGTTAGAACCCGTCCTAACCATCTCCACTACCGTAATCCTTCAGACCCCACATGTCCTGGGAAGGGTGTTTGCTTGGTGTTGTCTCCAGTAGATGCTGTTGGTGCCATATCCAGTACTTCTTGACAGCTCTTGGTGAGTTCAGTGAGTGCTGCAGGTAACAGCTTAAACCTGTGGACTTCTGCAAAGAATTATGCTTGGTTTATAATCCGTCTAATGCAGGGATGCTGGGAGATTAGACCCTCTTACTCCCCAGGAGCATCTGATGACTGATGCAGAGTTCAGTGATGCCCAGACCCATGTGTCAAGGTGGGACCACTATGTGGTACAACCTGAACCCCAGCACACTCTGTGGATCAGGTCAAGGATGGGTTATCTGGGACCAATCTTTGCTGTGTTTCTCTCCTTTCCTTATGTTTTCTCTTCACTCACTTATTTTTTCCCAGAGAGCAGTCCATTTAAATCACATGGATCAGAATACCCATCTCGGGGTCTGCCTCTAGGTAGCTCAACATGAAAATCTTCATGAACTAGTGGCACTGACCCTACTCTTTATAAAATATTCTCTGCTGCAATCAAACATTTGGGAAATTCATATAGGCAATGTTATCCATTCTTTGCTTCAGTCCTTCTTTGGAGTAAGTTCCTCACTTGTCCCTTTTGCTGTCTCTTGAATCTTCTTCTTCTCTCCATCCCCTTTGAATCAATGGCCCTGTGGAACCATAAAATTTTCTTGCTAAACTGTGTGAAGAATTTTTATATCTGTTTTTCAAAGTATGTATATCAGTCTATTAGTTTTCTTTTTTTGAAATGTCCTTTTCTGGTTTGGGTATCAGAATAATGCTGGCCTCATAGAATGAGTTGATAAGCAAGGCAAAGTTAGATTCAGTTCTTCCTTAAATACTTGATGTGTGCATTCACATCTGATTCTTGCAACCCCATGGACTGTAGTCCGCCAAGCTCCTCTGTCCATGGAATTTCCCAGGCAAGAATACTGGAGTGGGTTGTCATTTCCTCCTCCAACTATATACCTGGTTTGCCACTTCTATCTTTTCTCCATCCCCAGCGTCCAGCCTGCCTCTGAATTCCAGAATGCTGCAAGGCCTTCTGTAGCCATGTTATAATGTGCTGGGACTTATTTCTTGCATGTATAAACTGAGAATGGTAAAAATACAGAAATTTCTGAATCTCTTGTTGTGCTAGCATTCTGTGTTTTCCAAATGGATTTGCATGCTGTTTACATTTTTACCTTTTTAAAGAAGAGGATTTCCCATCTATCCCCAGTGACCGAGAGTCCTGATTGATAATAGACTGCAGACACACTGCAAGTATATAAAGATCAAACAAATGCACATTTCTAATGAACTATTTACATTGTGTATAAGCGTTAGTGCAAGTGGTTTTGTTGAAATGGAATCACAAGTCAAAAATCAGTGCTGGATGAAGGGATGGGAATATTTCTCATTTCCAGTTAGTTGGAGGAAAAGAGTTCTGGGAAGAGCAGAGATTTTAAGGACTTTTGTACCAGGGCAGGGAGAAGGCCCAAAGGCATTTTAGCAAAGAGAAAAATCTTCCAGTCATAGGATATAGAGCAAGAGAAAAACTAAGATGAGGAAGAAAGAAGTATCTATTTAGATATTTTGCCCATTTTTTGATTGGGTTTTTTTTTTTTTTCCAATATTGAGCTCCAGGAGCTGTTTATATATTTTGCAAACAAACTGATGGTTACCAGGAAGGGAGTGGGGAGGAGGGATAAATTGGGAGATTGATATTGACATATATGCACTATTACTTATAAAACAGATAGCTAGTAAGGACCTATTGTATAGCACAAGGATCTCTAGTCAATACTCTTTAACGACCTATATGTGAAAAGAACCCTTAAAAAAGATAGATATATATATATGTGTAACTGATTCACTTTACTACATACCTGAAACTAACACAACATTGTAAATCAACTGTATTCCAAATTAAAACAGAAAGAAAAGATGAAGGAAAAAGAAATGGTAAATGTGGTGGGCTCTATGTCCATCCTGAGCAAAACAAAACCCAGGGACTCCTGCACTGTCAGTCATGTTGCATTTATATTGAAGGTAGGAGTTATTAGGTGCTTCATAAAGAAAGTGAACTGGAAATATTGTGGAAATAGTAGTAATAGTGAATATAAGTATAGCCAATATTTACTTACTGCTTACCATATGCTAGATTTTGGACCAAGTGCTTTACATGTATGACTTTGTTTAATCACTCCAACATGGAGATGCAAAAGATAATATCATGATTTCCCCTTTATCCATGAAGAGACTGAAGTATATTATTTCTAGCAACTTTTCAACGGCCTTGCAACTGTTAAATGTTACAGTTAGAATTCAAATGAAGTTTTGTCTGACTCTAAAATATGATACTGATTCTGATTCACTAACATAAATCCTAAAATAAATAAATAATGTGCATACTTAACAAGTAGAACAAACTTTTCCAGGAGGATATTGACTGAATTCTCTGGTTGAAGTGACCTCAGTTCGAAATCTGAGATTTTCCCCTCTTCTGAACATGAACTATTTAAATCCTCAGCACATTCTAAAGATTCAAACTGTTTTCTCAGAAATCGACCGGTTCATTTCCTCGCTGAGAATTATAATTGGGGTAACTTCAGCAGTGGTAGCCAAACTTTTCAAATTACATAAGTATAAAGAAATGTTGATGTGCTTTTCAGAAGAGGAAAGGTTATATTTTTTCTTTCACATTTTCCCCTTTCTTCCTCCCTTCCTTTCTACCTTCTTTCTTTCTTGCTATGCCAATCTTAATAAAGTCTATCATCTGCCTTTCATGTTCCAAAATAAGTCTTGCCTTACAAAAGAAATAGTACCAGCATGTTTAATTTTTTACCCTGAAATGATATTAGAAGGACAATTTTAAATAACCAAACATCATTTAAATAACCTGATATCATTCCTTGTGAAATCCTTTTTAATAACTGAGCATCTCTTACATGTCAGACACTGTGCTTAGCACATATTTTATTTCACAACATACTTTAAAACTGAGCACTATTATTCTCATGGGGTTAAGTGATAGTATTCTTTCTAGTTTAAAAAAGAATAAACTGAGGTTGAAAGTGAAAGTGTTAGTCACTCAGTAGTGTTGGACTTTTGTGGCCCCATGGACCATATCCCACCAGGTTCCTCCGTCCATGGGATTCTCCAGGCATTTTCCTTTAATGGAGTGGCCTGCCATTCCCTTCCTTCTCCGGGGGGTCTTCCCCACCCAGGGATTGAACCCAGGGTTCCCTCATTGCAGGCAGATACTTTACCATCTGAGCCACTAGGGAAGCCCAAACTGAGATTGATGGAGAATAAATCACTTATTCAAGGTCACACAGATAGAAAATGGTAGAGGTAAGATTAAATCTAAGCTGCCTGATTTCAAGGACTGTGCACGTAATCCTAACATCATATTGTATCTCACCAGAAGAAGAGGTAGTCCTACCAAATTCACAGGAGACATGAGTAATGGTTAACTCTTAGACATCTATGCATCGCTTTGTCCATTCTTTCATCCATGCATGCATCCATCAATCCATCTATCCAAAAAGTATTCATTACATGCAATGTACTGGCTTTCCAAACAAGCAGCGAAATTAGCTGCTTGGAGTTTTATATCCCCTTAGTATTCTGCGATGTTTCTATAAGATAGAACTTGAGGAAGGAGGTGCTAGAAGAAAAAAAGTTGAATGCTTTGTTTCTCCAAATAATTAAGATAGTGTGTGACTCTTTTTTATTTTGAAGAAGTTAGACTTATTTATTGATTTATTTTTAGGCTAACTGACTTAATTCCCCCATCGGGGATCAGATGCTCGCCTCCTGCATTGAAAGCATGGAATCTTAACCACTGGACCAACAAGGAAGTCCCGATAGCATATGACTTAAATAGGCACAAGATTAAGGAGTAGGCAGGACATAAAAAGAGAGGTCAGAATAATGCATCGCTTACTCTACTAGCACTTTCCTTTAATGGGGACGGAAAACTTGATATGACTCACTTGCTCTGTTCCACTTCCTTCCTGCTGGAGCAGGCTCAACAGATTTTTCCTTGCAAACCCTTGCTTCTGTGGAATTCTTCAACCTGGAATATACTCAGCTATTCTGTACCTGCTATGTGCCAGGTGCTGCGTCATACAGAGTCCCTTCTTTTCAGTAGAGCTCAATAGATGATCATTTTCTCATGTTTCGCTGTGCCTTGCTTTCCAAATGCCAGTCCAACTGGACTCATCAGAATCACCCAGGGGGCTTTAGTAGCCAGGTTCTGTTTTTGAGAATCAATGGAGCAAAATGATTGAAGGCAGACCCTGAAGGCTGAGTGCCTGTGTTCAAACTCAGAAATCATAACTTGATTAAGGTCCACGGCCTTAGTCAGGTTACTTAACCTTTCTGAGTTGTAGTTTCCTCATCATAAAGGAGAATAATAATAGCTCCTAATTCACAGAGTTAGGATGTCAGAATCTAGAGAGTTAATGTTATGCATAAAACACTTAGAAGGTGTGTCTGCCAAATAGTGTTATAGTTTATTAGCTATTATTATTATTTAAAGTGTAAATCATGAAACTCTGCTTAGATGGACTAGATGAGAATTTCTGGAGGCCAGGCCCAGGATCCTTTTTTGTAGCTGTTCTGTTTTCCAGGTGATTCTGTTTCTGGGTCTTGTTTTAGACTCACTGACAGAGTGAAGTGAAGTGTTCTTAAATGTGAGTCTGAGTCCTAAGTCTGTTTATCTCTCTTTTTAATCAGTGCTTTTATTTAATTAGGTCCTGTTGTATGCTAAGTCGCTTCAGTCTTGTGAGATTCTCTGCGACCCTATGGACTATAGCCTGTCAGGCTCCTCTGTCCATGGGATTCTCCAGGCAAGAATACTGGAGTTGCCATGCCCTCCTCCAGGGCACCTTCCCACCCCAGGGATTGAACCTGCATCTCTTCTGTCTCCTACATTGGTAGGCAGGATCTTTACCACTAGTGCCACCTGGGAAGCCCCTATAGGATCTCATTTTTTTTCCCAAACATCTTTTTCTTGTCTGGATTCTACTGAGTCACCCTCTTAAGATAGGAGTTGATCAGGGACTACGACTCAGAAACTATCAGCTGATTAAATCTACCCCTGCATATGATCCATCTGGTTATTATTCACACAGTTTGTTTCCACCTGTGAGATTATAAATCCCTTGGTATAGACCCACATCTGTGGGGTTGTAGAGCCAAAACTCAATAAGTGTCAAGTTCAGTAATGAACCAGACACATAGTTCAAGCAGGTACTCTCATTATATCTGCCACAATCATTTACAAAGTCTTCCTTCCACTGGTAGGAATACTTTGCTTGATATTAGTCGTGATAAATAAGTATTCTATTTTTATAAATCTTAAAAATATAAACAGTGTGAAAAAATCACATAGTGAATAAAATATCACATAGTTTGGGTTACCTGTCTTCATATATCTAGGACTCTTGTCTTTGTGATGTTGACCACACAGCCTAAGTAAGACAAAGAAAGAAAGAAGAGTTCTATGAAAAGCAAGTAGGTTGATTAAACTTGCTGGTACACTATATGCCCAACGACTCCAGGGTGAAAAGTGATGACTTTAGGAGATACAAATTGGCTTCCTGGTCAACAGTGATCCCCGTAGGGCAATGGAGCAGTTGTTCCTCTCCGGTCCTAAACCACTGATTTTACAAGGGACTGCCATTCTGATTCGTCCACGATGTCGACACAAGACCCTTGTTGGGAGTTTGAGTTTGGGCTGCTGTAACGAAATAGCAAAGATTGTGCCTACATGTGCGTGCTCAGTTGCTTCAGTCATGTCCAACTCTTTGAGACCCTGTGGACTGTAGCCCTCCAGGCTCCTCTGTCCATGAGATTCTCCAGGCAATAATCCTGAAGTGGCTTGCTATTCCCTTTTCCAGAGGATCTAAATTGGCTTTCTTATAAAGAGCAGAAATTTACTTTTCACAGTTCTGGGGGGTGGAAGTCCAAGATCTGTACCAGTGTGGCTGGTTCTGGTGAGAGCCCTCTGCTAGATTGCAGATGGCTGACTTTTCATATCTTAACATGGCAAAAAAAAAAAAAAAAAAAAAAGAGAGAGAGATGAGAGATCTCTCCAGGATACTTTTATAAACACACTTATTTCACTTTTGTGGCTCCATACTCGTGACCTCATTACCTGCCAAAGGCCCCACCTCTTATTAACATCACACTGGGGGTTATAATTTCAACATTGGAATTTTGGGTAGACACATACATTCGGTCCATTGCATTGGTCAAGAAGAGACCTTGCGTCAGAGTGCCTTCTTTTTTTTAAATTGTGTTTATGTTTTTTTTAATTTAATTTTTATTTGAGTATAGTTGGTTTAAAGTCTTGTGTTAATTTTAGACATACAGCAAAGTGAATGTTATACATATTGTTGTTGCTTTAGTCGCTAAGTCATGTCCGACTCTTTGGAACCCCATGGACTGTAGCCTACCAAGTTCCTCTGTCCGTGGGATTTCCCAGTCAGGAATATTGAAGTGAGTTGCTGTTTCCTTCTCCAGAGGATCTTCTTTACCCGAGGATCAGACTGGCATTTCCTGCATTGGCAGGTGGATTCTTCACACTGAGCTACCAGGGAATATATGTACATATATGTACAGGGATATATGTACATATATCCACTCTTTTTTAGTATTCTATTTCCATATAGGCCATTACAGCGTATTGAATACAGTTCCCTGTGCTATACAGTAGGTCCTTATTCATTGTCTATTTTATATATAGTAGTGTGTATGTCAAACCCAACCTTCCCATTTATGCTCCTCTTCTCTCTGCCACCACAGTTACCCACTGGTAACCATGTTTGTTTTCTACATCTGTGACTCTACTTCTGTTTTGTAGATAAGTTCATTTGTACCCTTTTTTTAGGTTCCACATACATGAGATATCATACGGTATTTTTTGTCCTTTTCTTTCTGATTTACTTCACTTAGTGTGACAATCTCTAGGTCTATCTGAGTTTCTGTAAAAAGGAATTTCTGAACTGAAAATATAGATGAAGATCACTGTATGGCCATGGACAGCCTCATGCAGTTGGTGGCTTAGAGAATAAATCCAGTCGGCAGAGAGATGCCTTGATAAGAGACAGTAAAGGGGAGGGATGGAGTCAAAGCAGCATTTGAGGCCCTGATGTGAGTTCTTTCAGCCTCACTCCAACCCCATACTCTCTACAGGGTAGTATGTGAAGTCACTGCTTTCTCTTTTTTGCTTATGTTACTATGAATTGGTTTCATTTGAGTACCATGGAATTCTGACTTGGTGAAGTGGAATTAGGTTTACAGTTTTACACTTAGTATTCTATTAATAGAACTGTATACCAGTATCGTATTAGTATACATTTGGATGTCTGAACAGTGTCACATGGTTGGCTCACAACAAAGTTGGGGTTAACTAACACCCCCAGATATTTTTTGGATAACTACTGTCTAGTTCTATTTCTGTCTCTCTGCAATGGGCATTCAATTTTTTCGACCTAATGGAAGATTTTATCTTTATCTTTCTTAAATTCTATCTTGGTGATTTTAATAGCTCCGTATTGTAACTTATTAAAGTTTGAACATTGATTTTTGTCATCTATCATATCATCTCTCCCTTTTGAGTTGTGTCATCTGCAAATTTGACAAATGTATGCTTTACATCTTCAAATGTGTATATGTTATACAATATTAAAATTTTGAAAAAGTTGAGTGGTTATGACCTTGCAGTTTCCCTTCTAGAAACTTGCACGTGCATAGCTTCTCACATATGCATAAGGAGATATGCTGAAAGCTATCCCATGTAGCACTGTTGCAGAGAAAAGTGAGAATAACTACCATATCCAGTAATTGATAGATAGATGTGTTTTATTCAATGAACTACATTGTTATAATTAGAAGAAGTGAATTAGAATGTTAAGTATAAATACTGATTGTTCTCGAAACATACTGATGACAAAATCGATGTGCAGAGTGATATTTACAGTGCAATATGATATCAAAACAAAATGTTGTGTCAAAATGGTAAAAGATAGTGAATTTGGGGCAGTAGGAACATGGGTAGTTATTATTGCTATAGACTGAATATTTGTGTTCCCCAGAGTTCATATGTTAAATCCCAACCCCTAATGGAATGGTATTTAAATGTGGGTCCTTTGGGAGTTGTTAGGTCGTGAGGGCAGAGCCCCCAAGAATGGGACTGTTCTCTAAAAGAGACCCCATAGAGTTCCCTTGCCTCTTTCAGCCATGAGCAGTTATAGCAAGAAGAAAACCCTCTATGAATCAGGGAGTAGGCTCCACCAGACATAGAAGCTGCTAGCACCTTGATCTTGGACTTTCTAGTCTCCAGCATTATAAGAAATGAATGTCTGTTGTTTAGGCCACCTGTCCTTGGTATTTTGGTATAGCAGCCTGAATGAACAAAGACCACTATACTATACTTGTGATTTTCTGAATGTAAAAAATTCTGAAATATAATCTTTGGCACTCCAATAGCAGCATCCATCAATGTGATTGACCAAGAAAGCAAATGAACTTGGTTTGACTTGACAAGTTCTACAGAGACTAGCTGGTCTGTTCCCAATTTTTTTCTTGGGCCTAGAGGAGGATTACACTGACCAAGGTCCCTTGCGGTTGGATCAGGGTCACCTGACTGTGTTCTGGTCAATGGAATATAGATCTGGGCATCAAACTCCCTGCATGATCCTCTATGCTCACTCTTCCCTTCCATAGTGACAGTGAAGCCAAGGGATGAAACGAGTTACCAATCAGAAGACAGCCATTTAGGGCAACTGCCCCTACTACATCAGATTATCATGTAAATGATAAACCTTAGTGGTGTTACGTCATTGAGAACCAGGGATGTTGTTTTAGTGGTTAGTGCTGTTTACCCTTTAGATGCACTATCTGTTCTACGAAGACTTATTCATTGAGAGAGTAATATTAAAATTATAATGGAAGATAGAAAGCTTTCTACTATCCTGTCATCTTTTAACATTTTCCCCTCTTCACTTTCAACTATAATCTGTAGATGCATTTAAAGAGAGCTGTAATTAACTCATTGCAAAATAATTTGGAAATAACGATTCCCTAGGGACAACATTTTTGAAGTTGTCTTTTTTCCTTCTTTTGAGAGTTATTTTAATATACATTCTTGAAGCACAAAAATATTTACTTTATTTCAAAATAATTACATCAATTTGCAATACTATCTGCAGTTTTCCTGCAATATTACAAGTGCTAGCTTTTAGCAATTTTGTTTTTTAAATGAAAATGGTTGTACCTTCCTATATATTAAAAAAGAATATTATAGTCTCCTTTGTGAACTTCAGACAGTACAGAAAAAATTTATGTGTGTGAACACACACATTCATGCACATACACAAAAATGTCAGTTATAAATCTCCATATAACCTACCTTAGCAATATATTATGGGCACTTTTTATGCCAACAAATACAGATCTACATTATTATTTTAAAACATGAGCTGTCCTTATCATAAACCACTAGCCAATGTGGCTATTTTAATTAAATTAAAATTCATTAAGTAACACAAAATTAAATTAAAAAATCACTTTCCTGTAATACTGCCACAGGTGGCTAGTGACTATTGTATAACACAAATGCAGAACATTTCCATTAATACTGAAAAATCTGTTTGTACAGCACTATCATAAATTTATAAAGGTTTGCATAGGTTTATTGAACAAATCCTCTATTTTTGATATTGTTATCCCCAGTGTATTCTTTTTTTATGTAAATGTTTCAGAGCAAACATTATGCTCTAAGTGCAGTTTTTGGTTCTTATAACTTGGTGATACTTATCTTTTATGATGATTTTTCTTCCAGTTTTATTGAGACATAGTTGACTGCAACACTGTATAAGTGTAAGGTGGGGAGCATAATGATTTGACTTTGTACATCATGAAATGATTACCACAATAAGTTTAGTGAACATCTGTCATCTCATATAGCAAAATTAAAAATACAGAAAATAATTTGTGTGTGTGTGATGAAAACTTTAGTATTCATTCTCTTAACAGGTTTCATATATAACATATGGCATTATTAGTCATCTTTGTACATTACATCCCTAGTATTTATTTATCTTATAACTGGAAGTGTGTACCTTTGGACCACCTTGATCTAATTTCCTTTTCCCCAATCCTCTTGCTTCTGGTAAACTCGAATCTGATCTCTTTTCTTATGAATTTATTCGTATGCTTTTGAATTATAATCATTCTATAATTCTAAGTTTATGTTATACAACATGGTGATTTAGTATTTCGATCCCTATCAAAATGACACTAGAATACATCTTGCTGTGATATGTCACCATGCAAAGCCATTGCATAGTTTCTATGTTCCCCACGCTATACAGTTCATACTCATGACTGATCTGTTTTGCAGCTGGAAGTTTGTGCCTCTTAATTGTTCGTATCTATTTCTTTCTTTCCTTGACCTCCTTCCCTTGAGGCAACCACCTGTTCTCTGTACCTGTGAGTTTGTTTCTGTTACGTTTGTTCATTTGTGTTGTTCTTTAGATCGCACGTATGGGTGAAAGCATGCATGACTTATTTCATTTAGCATTATACCCTCTGGGTCCATCCATGTTGTTACAAATGGCAAGATGGAACTGCTCAATATTATGTGGCAGCATGGATGGGAGGGGAGTTTGGGAGAGAATGGATACATGTATACCTATGGCTGAGTCCCTCCACTGTTCACCTGAAACTATCATGGCATTGTTAATCAGCTATACCCCAATACAAAATAACAAGTTTAAAATAAAAATAAAAGATCATTCCTTCTTATGGCTGAGCAATCTATTGTATAATCTGTCACATCTTTATCCATTTCTCTATTAATGGACAGTTGAGTTGCTTCTGTATCTTGGCTATTGTAAATAATGCTGCAGTGAACATAGGGGTGCATGTATATTTTCAAATTAGTGTTTTTGTTTCCTTTGGATTAATACTCAAGAGTGAAATTCCTGGGTCACATAGCAGTTCTATTTTTAATTTTTTGAGGCATCTCAGTGCTGTTTTCCGTAGTGGCTGCACCAATTTACATTCCCAACAACAGTGCACAAGGGTTTTCCCCACATCCTCCCCAACACTTGTTATTTGTTATCTTTTGGATAATAGTCATTCTGACAGGTGTGAGATTAAATCTTTCTGTCGTTCTGATTTGCATTTGCCTGATGATCAGCAAAAGCAAGACTAGGAGCTGACTGTGGCTCAGATCATGAACTCCTTATTGCCAAATTCAGACTTAAATTGAAGAAAGTAGGGAAAACCACTAGATCATTCAGGTATGACTAAATCAAGTCCCTTATGATTGAATAGATTTAAGGGACTAGATCTGATAGAGTGCCTGATGAACTATGGACAGAGGTTCTTGACATTGTACAGGAGACAGGGATCAAGACCATCCCCGTGGAAAAGAAATGCAAAAAAGCAAAATGGCTGTCTGAGGAGGCCTTACAAATAGCTGGGAAAAGAAGAGAAGCCAAAAGCAAAGGAGAAAAGGAAAGATATTCCCATTTGAACGCAGAGTTCCAAAGAATAGCAAGGAGAGATAAGAAAGCGTTCCTCAGTGATCAGTGCAAAGAAATAGAGGAAAACAACAGAATGGGAAAGACTAGAGATCTCTTCAAGAAAATTAGAGATACCAAGGGAACATTTCATGCAAAGATGGGCTCGATAAAGGACAGAAATGTTATGGACCTAACAGAAGCAGAAGATATTAAGAAGAGATGGCAAGAATACACAGAAGAACTGTACAAAAAAGGTCTTCACGACCCAGATAATCATGATGGTGTGATTACTCACCTAGAGCCAGACATCCTGGAATGTGAAGTCAAGTGGGCCTTAGAAAGCATCACTATGAACAAAGCTAGTGGTGATGGAATTCCAGTTGAGCTATTTCAAATCCTACAAGATGATGCTGTGAAAGTGCTGCACTCAATATGCCAGCAAATTTGGAAAACTCAGCAGTGGCCACAGGACTGGAAAAGGTCAGTTTTCATTGCAATCCCAAAGAAAGGCAATGCCAAAGAATGCTCAAACTACCACACAATTGCACTCATCTCATACGCTAGTAAATTCTCCAAGCGAGGCTTCAGCAATACATGAACTGTGAACTTCCAGATGTTCAAGCTGGTTTTAGAAAAGGCAGAGGAGCCAGAGGTCAATTGCCAACATCCGCTGGATCATCAAAAAAGCAAGAGAGTTCCAGAAAAACATCTATTTCTGCTTTATTGACTATGCCAAAGCCTTTGACTGTGTGGATCACAATAAACTGTGGAAAATTCTGAAAGAGATGGGAATACCAGACCACCTGACCTGTCTCTTGAGAAACCTGTATGCAGGTCAGGAAGCAACAGTTAGAACTGGACATGGAACAACAGACTGGTTCCAAATAGGAAAAGGAGTACGTCAAGGCTGTATATTGTCACCCTGCTTATTTAACTTATATGCAGAGTACATCATGAGAAGCTCTGGGCTAGAAGAAGCACAAGCTGGAATCAAGATTGCTGGGAGAAATATCAATAACCTCAGATATGCAGATGACATCACCCTTATGGCAGAAAGTGAAGAGGAACTAAAAAGCCTCTTGATGAAAGTGAAAGAGGAGAGTGAAAAAGTTGGCTTAAAGCTCAACATTCAGAAAACTAAGATCATGGCATCTGGTCCCATCACTTCATGGGAAATAGATGGAGAAACAGTGGAAACAGTGTCAGACTTTATTTTTGGGGGCTGTATAATCACTGCAGATGGTGATTGCAGCCATGAAATTAAAAGACGCTTACTCCTTGGAAGGAAAGTTATGACCAACCTAGATAGCATATTAAAAAGCAGAGACATTACTTTGACAGCAAAGGTCCATCTAGTCAAGGCTATGGTTTTTCCAGTAGTCGTGTATGGATGTGAGAGTTGGATGGTGAAGAAAGCTGAGCATCTAAGAATTGATGCTTTCGAACTGTGGTGTTGGAGAAGACTCCTGAGAGTCCCTTGGACTGCAAGAAGATCCAACCAGTCCTTCCTAAAGGAGATCAATCCTGGTGTTCATTGGAAGGACTGATGTTGAAGCTGAAACTCCAATACTTTGGCCACCTCATGCAAAGAGTTGACTCATTGGAAAAGACCCTGATGCTGGGAAGGATTGGGGGCAGGAGGAGAAGGGGACGACAGAGGATGAGATGATTGGATGGCATCACCGACTCAATGGACATGAGTTTGGGTAAACTCGGGGAGTTGATGATGGACAGGGAGGCCTGGTGTGCTGTGATTCATGGGGTCACAAAGATCGGACACGACTGAGTGACTGAACTGAACTGAACTGATGATCAGTGATGTTGAGCATCTTTTCATGCACGTGTTGGTCATCTGTGTGTCTTGTTCGGAAAAATTTCTATTGGTGTAGGTATATTGAACAAATCCTCTATTTTTGATATTAAGTAATCCATAATGTATACGTTCTAAACAATATTGCCAGGAATATTTTTGTAGCAATCTTTGGGCAAATCTATGAGTACTTTCTGAACTCTGAGGTGGGGCTCCAGCAAGTATGGGGCAAGCCAGTATCATCTCTGATCCAGCTCTTGCTACATTTATTTCCTGATTTTCTTTCTTTTACTTCACTTCCTCACTGTTAATCACATCTGGATTCTGTCTTAGTTTATTTGGACTGCTATATCAAAATATCATAGACTGGGTGGCTTAAACAACAATCATTTATTTCTCTCAGTTTTGAAGACTGAGAAATCTAAGGTCAAAGTGCTACTAGATTCTGTGTCTGGTGATGGTCCTCTTCCTGGATCATAAATGTTTTTCCTCTTGCTGTAACCTCACTTGGTCTAATGAGGGCAAGGGAGCATTCTGAGGTCTTTTTTGTGAGTTCTAATCTCATTCATGAGGGCTGCACATTCATGATCTAGTCAACTTCCAAAGGCCCTACTTCCAAATACCATCACACTAGGGGTTAAAGACTTACCAAAATTGAGGGAACATACAAATATTCAACCTAGAGCTGATGCTTTGTCATCTCATTTTTAAGCTGTTGTTCCATAGACCTATTTGACCTTTAATGTCTCTCTAGATATAAAAAACAATTATTGTCTACTTTCTGCTTTTTTCTGGAGATAAGTTTTCAAAAATATTCCCCTTATTTACTTCTGTATAGGTCAGTGTAGACTAAGTTGTGCTACAGTAACAAAACCCCAAACTTCTTAGTGACTTAGCACAACAAGACTTTCTTTTTCACTCATAGCAGGTGGCTGGGGCTGTGCTTCAAGTTATCCTTACTCCAGGATACAAGTAAGATGGAATGCCCACTGTTTGGAAAGAGGAGGGATGGAGGGAGAAAGAGCTTGGCAAATTCACACACTAATTCTTAAAGCTGCCTCCCAAAAGTGTTACGTATGAATTCTACTCACATTTCAATGATCAAAGCAACTCACACCATCCTGCCTAACACTAAATGAGATGGAAAGTACATGTCCCTAGGAGAACAACCAGAAACACTCAGTAAAAAGCGTTAACAAAGCATCCAATATTATTTCTCTTTTACTAGTTGTGAAATTTTTTGCAGAGGCATAGCAATATAAGGGTGATATTATAAACCTAACATTTACCATGTGTCAAACATGTTGGTAAGTATTTTATATACTTATCCCACTTAACTGCCACAGTCTTTATTTTCCATAGTGATTAACCTCAGTTTATAAATGAGGCACAGAAAAAGCAATTATCTTGTCCAAGGTTGCATGGCTAGAAAATGGTGGAACTTGGATTCTGATTCTAGAACTCACAGGAGAGCTTCCTTCTGTCGTTATTTGGGTGCTACCTGTTTTTTTCCCATAGAAATTAAGTAGAAAGCTGGATGAAAGAGCATCGTAAGAGTAGAAAAGTCTTCAGCAACCTGAAAAAAGGGAGAAAGGCCCCATGAATCAAGGGCATTGGAAACCTGGGTACTTTGCCTAATTTTTCTCTGTTGAAACTACTGCAGAAGTGGTGGCCTCACTGAGCTGGAGCAGTATCTAGTTCCTTAGGGAGGATTTTTTTTCAATTTAGCAGAAGAATAATATTAAAAATAGTTAAGTTAAGAGAAAAAAAGTCTTTGGCCTTGGGGGTTTTTTGCTTGATGTGGCTACAAATACATTCTCCCAAACAGCTGCCTTTGTTATTTATATTTGATTAATCCCAGTCTCTCTCCAGTATGCCTTTGCTTCTAGACCTTACTCCTTCAAATCACAAGAATTTTCCCCTCTCAAGCCTATAGTCCTCTGACTGGTGTCATTTCGTAGTGAAAAATGGCTTGGAATGGCACAATGATTTCTCTTTCCTATTTAGCCAGAAGAACTGTGGCTTGGCCCCAGCCATAGAGAAGTTGACTCCAAGTGTGGCCGTCTTCCATCTGCTCTTGACCTGCTCATGAGCTTTGCCATGATTACCCTCCTTTCCTTCCTGTAACTGCCTTAGAGGAAAGGTGGTTATTGCTTTTCGCAGTTGGTACTGAAGCTGGCAGGCATTCCTCAGTTTGCGGTTCACACGGGGTCGGCACCATTCCCCGGCTCACAGCGGGTGCCTCCGTGTCCCCCCCAAGCCCCATCTCTTCTTCCATGGTCATTTCGTTGATTTTCCCTGGGGAGGAGTGGAAACTGTGTTTATGTTGTCATCCTTCCTGTAAGTCTGTTTTCTATTTTCTCAAACTTTTCTTTTTTTTTTTTAACTTAACAGATGTTGCAAAGTTGCTTAAATTTGCATTTCTTGATTACAAGTTAGCTGGAACATTTTCCCAGACATTTGTTTTCTATTTGTATTTTCTTTTGTGTAAATTTTGTTTGTTTGAGGCTTGATCATTTAGCTATTGAAGTCCTATGGGCAGTTTCTAAAAATATATGAACCCATTCTGAGATCGTTAAGGAATTGTTCCTTTCCATAATTTTTGATGGAAATATTTTCTTTTCAATTATGTTTCCTTTTCATTTTATGTACAGTTTATAATGACTTTTTGGTCATGTTATTACTCTCCTGAATTGTTTTCTTTCCTAATCTGTTTACCTGTTTAGTTCTTGGCTCTTCTCCCTAGAATGTAGGCTCCTTGAGAGCATGAATCTTGTGTGGCCTGCTTATCACTGACTCCCTAGAATAGGACCTAAAATAGTACCTGGCAGAATAGTTGCTTAGTAAATATTTATTATATAAAAATATATTTAATTGCAAAGTAACCATCTCTTCTTAATGGTGTAAATGTTGGACCTGTTTTTTTCCCAGATTATTTGATTAAAAGAAAACATTTAGTTTTTTTTTAGTTTTACTGGAATATATCTATATTTTTTACCCTTCGTATTATTATCTTAACCCCATATGTTATGTTTGTTTTCTTCCTTTTTTATAGGAAGTATTTTAAAATCATATATTAAATTACTGTGTTCTATAACTTTTCTAATTTTGAAATATTACCATATGGGTTGCATAATTATTACTTAAAATAAGTTTTGGAATAAACCTCATAAATGTCACCTTTTGTCATAGTTCTTATAAGAATATTCTTTAATAATGATACTCATATTCTTCCATTTTAATTTTAGAATTTTAGGGGGAATTATTACTGATAGCTCCTCATAATTGCTACCATCTTTTCTAAATGCCAAGAAACTAGATTAATTTGGTTGTGGATTGGCATCAAACTTACCTGTTTGTCATATCCAGCATGCCTCTTTTCCCATTTCTAAAACTCTAAATATTTCCCTATCTCTGAACTTTTGAACCCTCTTCCATTTTTCACAGCTGCTTGAATGCTATTAACAACTGCTTTGAGATTGTAACTGTGAGTGTATTTAGTATCCTGGAACATAGTTCTCTTTGTATTGTTGATTCAAATGTATTAAATGAGTGAGGTGCATTTTTGTTTTGTTTTGTTTTTAAATTGAAATATTTGCTTTACAATTTTGTGTTGGTTTCTGGGGCTTCCCTGGTGGCTCAGATGGTAAAGAATCTGCCTGCAATGCAGGAGACCTGGGTTCGATCCCAGGATTAGCAGAAACACAATGAGGTACATTTTGAATTGTCTTCATTGATATCTTAAGTTGTAATTTTCATCCCATATGCTTTCCAACCTTCTACTTTAAAAACTTGAACCACAGTTAAATCAGAAAACTAACTATGTGGTCATCCATTCACATTCTCCACTCATTCAATCAAAAAAGTACTTCTTTTCCAGGTTTGATACCTGGCTCTGGAGGTTATGACCATGGACAGTATCCATGCTTTTATGTAGCTTAAACGTGGAAGTCTTTTCTTTCCTCAGTACTAAAAATAACTAGCTGCTGCTGCTGCTGTTGCTGCTAAGTCGCTTCAGTCGTGTCCGACTCTGTGCGACCCCATAGATGGCAGCCTACCAGGCTCCCCCGTCCCTGGGATTCTCCAGGCAAGAACACTGGAATAGGTTGCCATTTCCTTCTCCAATGCATGAAAGTGAAAAGTGAAAGTGAAGTCGCTTAGTCGTATCCGACTCTTGGCGACCCCGTGGACTTCAGCCTACCAGGCTCCTCCGTCCGTGGGATTTTCCAGGCAAAATAACTAGAATAACACATAAAAAAGGATAAGAAAGAGGTTACCACTGAAATTTTCTTGTCTTCAGATTTTTAATCAGAATAGTAGAATTTTTAGAGACACATTTCAGTTATTTTTACCCAGTTTTATCTTTTGTTTCAAAGTTAATCATCAAAAGTTAGTAGCAAATTGTGGGCTTGATAAACCTTCTTAGACCCTCTGCCTCATCCTGAGTATATATTCCAAGACCATAAACCTACACTATTAATTGGTCAGGTCTGAGCACCGTAGAAGGGACTACCAACCACCCAGATGAGTCTTTTCCTTTTTTGAGGAACTACCTGTGTTCTTTCACAAAGGATCAGCCTTTGATTTCTTTCTAGCAGTTGGTACAGGATGGTCTTACTTCATCAGGAGGTGTGAAATTAACCTCCAGGTGGAAACTCTATTGTGCTTTCCTCATTATCTTTCCTTCAGTCTCTCATTCTTCAACTCTCTTAATCCTTACCATTCATTTCTCTATTCCTTATCAATGGCTATATTGATTTCTGTTTACAATCTTTCTATTGTTCTCTCTTAAGAATCTATCATTCTCTCCTATAAGGGTGGTATGGGAGGGCATTTCCCAACACTTTCATTCATTTTCTTCTCTAACAGATTATATAAATAGCAAATGCAGTTGAGTTTTCAACAAGAACTTTCATAAGCCTTTTATCCTTCTCCATCAGAGGGCAGACAGACTGAAAACCACAATCACAGAAAACTAACCAATCTGATCACATGGACCACAGCCTTGACTAACTGAATGAAACTATGAGCCATGCCGTGTAGGGCCACCCAAGACAGACGGGTCATGGTGGAGAGTTCTGACAAAATGTGGTCCACTGGAGAAGGTAATGGCAAACCACTTCAGTATTCTTGCTTTGAGAACCCCATGAACAGTCTGAAAAGGAAAAAAGATAGGACACTGAAAGATGAACTCCCAAGGTCAGTAGGTGCCCAATATGCTACTGGAGATCAGTGAAGAAATAACTCCAGAAAGAGTGAAGAGATGGAGCCAAAGCAAAAACAACACCCAGTTGTGGATGGGAATGGTGATAGAAGCACAGTCCAATGCTGTAAAGAGCAATATTGCATAGGAACCTGAAATGTTAGATCCATGAATCAAGGCAAATTGGAAGTGGTCAAACAGGAGATGGCAAGAGTGAATATTGACATTTGAGGAAGCAGCGAACTAAAATGGACTGGAATGAGTGAATTTAACTCAGATGACCATTATATCTACTACTATGGGCAAGGATCCCTTAGAAGAAATGGAATAGCCATCATAGTCAACAAAAGAGTTTGAAATGCAGTACTTGGATGCAATCTGGAAAACAACAGAATGATCTCTGTTCGTTTCCAAGGCAAACCATTCAGTATCACGGTAATCCAAGTCTATGCCCCGACCAGAAATGCTAAAGAAGCTGAAGTCGAATGGTTCTATGAAGACCTACAAGACCTTCTAGAACTAACAGTAACTAACAAAAAAGATATCCTTTTCATTATAGGGGACTGGAATGCGAAAGTAGGAAGTCAAGAAACACTTGGAGTAACAGGCAAATTTGGCTTTGGAATACAGAATGAAGCAGGGCAAAGGCTAATAGAGTTTTGCCAAGAGAATGCACTGGTCATAGCAAATACTCTTTTCCCACAACACAAGAGAACACTCTACACATGGACATCACCAGATGGTCAATACCGAAATCAGATTGATAATATTTTTTGCAGCCAGAGTTGGAAAAGCTCTACACAGTCAGCAAAAACAAGACCAGGAGCTGACTGTGGCTCAGATCATGAACTCCTTATTGACAAATTCAGACTTAAATTGAAGAAAGTAGGGAAAACCACTAGACCATTCAAGTATGACCTAAATCAAATCCCTTACAATTATACAATGGAACTGAGAAATAGATTCAAGGGATTCGATTTTATAGACAGCGTACCTGAAGAACTATGGATGGAGGTTCGTGACATTGTACAGGAGACAGGGATCAAGACCATCCCCAAGAAAAAGAAATGCAAAAAAGCAAAATGGCTGTCTGAGGAGGCCTTACAAATAGCTGTGAAAAGAAGAGAAGCAAAAAGCAAAGGAGAAAAGGAAAGATATTCCCATTTGAATCCAGAGTTCCAAAGAATAGCAAGGAGAGATAAGAAAGCCTTCCTCAGCGATCAGTGCAAAGAAATAGAGGAAAACAATAGAATGGGAAAGACTAGAGATCTCTTCAAGAAAATTAGAGATACCAAGGGAACATTTCATGCAAAGATGGGCACAATAAAGGACAGAAATGGTATGGACCTAACAGAAAGTGAAAGTGAATTCACTCAGTCATGTGTGACTCTTTGCAACCCCATGGACTGTAGCCTACCAGGCTCCTCCATCCATAGGATTTTCCAGGCAAGAATACTGGAGGGGGTTGCCATTTCCTTCTCCAGGAGATCTTCCCAACGTAGCGATTGAACCCAGGTCTCCCACATTATAGGCAGATGCTTTACCGGCTGAGCCACCAGGCAAGTCGGACCTAACAGAAGCAGAAGATATTAAGAAGTGGCAAGAATACACAGAAGAACCATACAAAAGAGATCTTCATGACCCAGATAATCATGACCCAGATCACTCACCTAGAGCCAGACATCCTGGAATGTGAAGTCAGGTGGGCCTTAGGAAGCATCATTATGAACAAAGCTAGTGGAGGTGATGGAATTCCAGTTGAGCTATTTCAAATCCTAAAAGATGATGCTGTGAAAGTGCTGCACTCCATATGCCAGCAAATTTGGAAAACTCAGCAGTGGCCACAGGACTGGAAAAGGTCAGTTTTCATTCCAATCCCAAAGAAAAGCAATGCCAAAGAATGCTCAAACTACCGCACAATTGCACTCATCTCACACACTAGTAATGCTCAAAATTCTCCAAGCCAGGCTTCAGCAATACATGAACTGTGAACTTCCAGATGTTCAAGCTGGTTTTAGAAAAGGCAGAGGAATCAGAGATCAAATTGCCAACATTCGCTGGATCATCGAAAAAGCAAAAGAGTTCCAGAAAAACATCTATTTCTGCTTTATTGACTATGCCAAAGCCTTTGACTGTGTGGATCACAATAAACTGTGGAAAATTCTGAAAGAGATGGGAATACCAGACCACCTGACCTGTCTCTTGAGAAACCTGTATGCAGGTCAGGAAGCAACAGTTAGAACTGGACATGGAACAACAGACTGGTTCCAAATAGGGAAAGGAGTATGTCAAGGCTGTATATTGTCACCCTGCTTATTTAGCTTATATGCAGTTCATGTTGAAAACATGAGTGCAGTCAAGGCTATGGTTTTTCCAGTAGTCATGTAAGGATGTGAGAGTTGGACTATAAAGAAAGCTGAGCGCCGAAGAATTGATGCTTTTGAACTGTGGTGTTGCAGAAGACTCTTGAGAGTCCCTTGGACTGTAAGGAGATCCAACCAGTCCATCCTAAAGGAAATCAGTCCTGAATATTCATTGGAAGGACTGATGCTGAAGCTGAAACTCCAATACTTTGGCCACCTGATGCGAAGAACTGACTCATTTGAAAAGACCCTGATGCTGGGAAAGATTGAAGCTGGGAGGAGAAGGGGATGACAGAGGATGAGATGGTTGGATGGCATCACCGACTCAATGGACATGAGTTTGAGTAAACTCTGGGAGTTGGTGATGGACAGGCAGGCCTGGCATGATGCAGTCCATGGGATCGCAAAGAGTCTGGACACCAGTGAGCAACTGAACTGAACTACAAGAGTTACTTTTGTATTCATCATGTTGCTGCTCAGATTAGTGAACTTCCACCACCCCCGACTTGCTCCACCCACACCTGCTCCCAAGCTTTCTGTAAATCCTGCAAAAAGAGCTTAGAAAAATCAAGTTGTTTTTCATGGGGATTATAAATTTGAGACATACAAATACCAACTGGGCTTCTGGTACATGTAGGGGTTGATAAAGGAAGTTAGAAGGAGGTTTAAGCTATATAAAAATGGTAACCTTAGATGAGAGAGGCTGGTTGACTCTGATCTGCTTAAAAGGCCAAGGAAAGGCTTATTCTGGTCAGTGCCCCAGGAATGACTGAACCTAGAAAAGTTTGTGCCACCAAAATCACTCTAGAATTGGAGGCAAATCCACAACCAGAATAATTAGCATTGGCCTGGTCAGCACATCTCTTTTTTGTAGTCAAATTGTATTCATCAGTTCAACACTTTTTCATTCAGCATCTATAAAATGTCAGATATTGTAATAGGTTCTGAGGTTATGGGAGACAAGAGACCCCTCATACAGAAATCTTAAGGAGGTATTGCAGTACTGAGGTGCAGATGATAATAAACTGGATAAGCAGGCTAATGATAAAGGAAGTGCAAGATGCTATACAAACCTACAAAGGAGGCATCAAATTTACATCTGATGCATTAGAGAAGGTTTTCCGGGAATAAATCACTTCTCCAAAACCTAACGGTTAAAAAGTCCTTAGCTAGTCAAAAGTGAGATGGTTATGGGTTTGAGTGGTGATCCTGGCTGAGGGAGCAAGGGTATATTGATGTCATTTACCATTTGGCTATTTATATTTGGACCTCTATTTCATCATAAATAAGTTAAAACTGAGATCATTTAAAGTCTGTTGTTTTTATCCAGCTACATATTGGAGTTGGGCTTCCCTGGTGGCTCAGACAGTAAAGAATCCGCCTGCAATGTGGGAGACCTGGGTTCAATCCCTGAGTTGGGAAGATCCCCTGGAGGAGGGCATGGCAACCCACTCCAGTATTCTTGCCTGGAAAATCCCCATGGACAGATGAGCCTGGTGGGTGGGCTACAGTCCATGGGGTCACAAAGAGTCGGACATGACAGTGACAAAGCACACATATTGGAGTTATATTACCCTACTGACTAGAATACTCTGAGTCCAATGGCCAAGGCTCTGTTCTCCCTGGACAGTGCGTGGCTGGGTGCTGCCAACATTGGCCTTGATTACTTCCTTTTTTGTTTTTTCTCATAACTGGCCAACTTTCTCCCTTTCCCCATCCCCAACTCCAAGCTAGACATACTCTCAAAGCTATAATAATGTATTCCAATAGGTTGTCTCAAAGTTCTGTTGGCTTAGAAGCTATCCTGCCTCCATCAAGGGTCTCTGCATACGTGTGTTCTGACCAAGAGTTCTTATTTTGCAATTTCTCAGAAGAAAATCTTTTTTTCTATTGCTAGGATCAGCTGATTGTAGTTTTCTCATACTCCAAACTTAGGATTTGCTTTCTTTTTAGTAGACAGAAAAGAGCACATATTTAATTTGGAATGAGTAGGTCTTCTACCCAAAGGACCACTGTCCAGTAATAGATGCTGCTCAACACTAAAAATACTCATACATATTCAAATATTGTGATTGTCTATAAGAAATGGTACAGTTGTGATTCCAGCAGTTGAGAGGAAATTGACTCTGTTTTCTTAAGATCCTTATTAGATTCTTTGAAATCAGTCTCCAAGAGGAAACACTTGTGCTTTTCCCACTTAAAACTAGAAGGTAAGTCATCAGAAGATAAATTAGAGTTGATATAGTTCAGTAGCACAGAGTCTCTGAAATGAAGATAAAAATGTCAAGAACAAAGGATTACAAAGACTGTTGCTCTTATTGTATGGAAGGGGGGAAAACATATCTTCATGAGATTCTTGCCACACTAGCACTGCAGAAAAATCAGGTCATACTGCACTTTAAAAACTCTTAGATGACCTTTCTGGCCTGTCAGAATTAGTGGAGAAAATTTTATTGATACTCAGATCTATTGACGTTTTATGTGCTGAACTTTCTTGAGAAATCTGGGGACAACATGCAATTTTACATTTCAGTTCTACTTTTCTCTTACTGTCATAACTTTTGATCACACCTATTTTTTTCTTTGCCCTTTTTTTGGGAGGGGAATGAAATGCTTTAGAAAATTTCATCCTTGAAAATTTTGGTTGATGTTATCAGGGACTGTCATTTTTGTTAGTCATCAGATGGCTCTGTGTCATTTATGTCAATATATGAAAGTAACTAACCAAGAAATTTCATCAACTGGCTATGTGGATCGTTCATATACAAGTATCTAGACCTCTTTGCCATAATATTTTTTTTTCAGAATAAAGCATTCCCTAACTGCCCATTTTCAGCCCCTAAGAAGTGACTTGCTCTTTAAGAGTTACATGACTTTTGACCTCTCTGCTTGAGGGAAACAAAGGGTGACTTGTCTGTGGGTAACCACGAAATGGTCCTTTGGTTATGAACTCATCCAGAGTTGACTGGCCAGTGTTTTTGTAATAGATACACAGAGCCTCGAACACTGTGGGTGGATTGAGAGGTATCTGGGAAATGTAATATTCTTTAAATTACCAAGAAGTAATTTGATCTGAATAAGGCAACTCCAAAGAGAGCTCATTATGGTTCACCAAAATGCAATTGCAAACTGTAATTGGATTTCTTTTTAAGATGAACAGCACACCCAGGGAAGTAGTGCATTTATCATTTTTGTCAATCCCTTTCTAGAACTTGAGCACTAGGGGCGATGGCACACGGTGTCACCCCCTTAGGAACAGAGCGTGCTTTCTAACTCAGATAGAGTAGGCAGACGTGCTCTTTCCGTACACCATAGCCAATAGTGTGTTTTGAGCAGAGGAGGCATTATTCAGTGGACATTTTTAGAAGGTTAACCTGAGAGCAGTATTTAGAGAAGATTGGAGGTCATGAAAGAAATTTGAGCATGGAAGAATATAAGACTGTTGTATAGCCCAAACTTGTCATGTTGGGGGTCTGGACCTAAGAGGAGGTGGTGGGATTGGAATGGAAGATGGGGGTGTGAGGGATAATTCAGTGTGACTGCACCCAGAATGATTAATAACTTGTTTCATATTAGAGATAGTTTTTAATGGGAAGAACCCTGGTCTTCGAATCTGGAAGAATAAAGAGGTTTCCAAGGCAAGATTGAGGCTTTGTTTTCTATTTTAAGAAAGAAAGGAGTTGAAATACAATGATCTCCAGTTCCTTTCCAGGCCTAACATTTTAAAATGGGAAGACTTTAAGGCATTACAATTTTGCCCCTCATCCCTGTCAGGACGCTTAACATTAGGAGACAGCAAAAGGCACATTTGTTATTTGGTGTATCTCTGACTTCTCATTGGCACCCTGACACCTTTAATAGATCCCTGGATAAGCAAAACCCTCAGTTTTACAACCACAACAAGTTTTCTGATCCTTTCCAGAGTCAAGATCAACTGTCTTGTATGTACATATATTGGTGTATGGCATCTCATAAACTAATTTTGCAGTAAGGAATAAATGGCCTATAATGGCTAAAGCAGAGCTTCAGATGGTGCTATGGTAAAGAATCCACCTGCCAATGCAGGAGACTCAAGAGATGCAGGTTCAATCCTGGGTCAGGAAGATCCCCTGGAGTAGAAAATGACAACCCACTTCAATATTCTTGCCTGGAAAATTCCATGGACAGAGCAACCTGGTGGGCTACGGTCCATGGGGTCACAAAGAGTCAGACATGACTGAGCATGCACATTCCTCACCCCAATGGCTGAAATATTTTTTATTAGAGCTGATAATATTAATAATCTTTATAGAGCTGACCTAATTTTTAGAAATATCCTCATATCATTTAGACTTCTCAGAAACACTATGAGGCACATCAACATTGGAGGTGCCAACATGTCTATTTTACAGATGAGAAAACTGAGGTTTGGGGCAATTTAAGTAGGTTGCATAAGATCACCTAGCTAATAAGTGGCAAAGAAACTGAAATGCAGACTTTCTTACTCTAAGTCTGTTGCATTTTCCGTTCTATTAACATTTAAGTCCCTAGTCAAGAATATAGAAGAAGTAGTTTTGGTCCAGGGGCATTTGAAACAATCCAGTGATCACCATTTGGTCTCCTCCCCCCCCACTTTCAGATGTAGTCCCTGCAATGGTTGCATTTGAAATGGTTCTGACAACATTCTACCTGGTAATCCATAGCAATAATGATCATAATCACACTTTCTCCCCGACCATCACAAAGAACGTTTAGTATATTAATGCTGTTAATTAATCTTCATGACATCTTAGCAAATGAAGCAGACTGCAAGCAGGAGGTCCCACTTGGCTGACTGGGAAGCTGAGGTAGGAAGGAACGTTAGGGAGCTGCCTCAAGGTGAGAATAAATCAGCAGAGTTGGTGAGCCAAGAATAGCCTTTTCACAGCTGAAGCTTAAGAGTCTATTGGGAAGGGACTTGTGCTATTCTCCTTAGAAGATTACTGTTCAGACACCAGAAAAAATTACCACTTTAAAGCCAAGCTTTTCTTTGCTTACTTATTTTTCAATGCTTTTGAATTCACTGCTTCTTTTCCTTTGGTGTCTGCACCTTTTTGCAACTGGGGTGATTTCATCTTTCTCTCTTCTGGGAGAACATGCCTAATTGTCCGGCAGATGACAGTCTGTTTGCCCCTGCAGTGGCCGTCTCTGAGACCAGAGCACTCCAGTTTTTAATGATTTCTCAGGAATTTGTCCCCTGAGTCTCCCTCTCCTCTGTTCAGGGCCCTAGGGTGTAGTCTTGTCTTTACAGCTCCCACATCTCCATCCAGATGAAGAGCGTTTGTTTCTGATGTTGTATTCCAATAGTTTATTTTCATCAAAAAGAAGATTGAGTGACTTCATCTCTCTGTGTTAGAAATGATGACTGTGTCCGTAACCACGTGCTCGGTCCAGACCCTGTGTGGTTTCTGTGGTTACTGCAGCACTGGGAATGGGGACTCGGGAGCAGTGACGGATTGCCCTGTGGCCAAGCTAAGAAGAGTGTTGTTTCTCTGTGGCAGGGAGTCCGGTTACACTGGGGGGAAAGGAACGGGATTCCTGTAGGCCGACAGGAAGACCGTCGTTATCTGTGGGAAAAGGAATGATTATGTTGCTCTGTTGTTGGGAAATGAGGTAGCCTTTAACCTTGAGCCCAAACGAAGAATCCCGTTATGATTTACTTTAGCACTGCATTTAAACTCTCCACAATAATTAACCATCTTTCAGACATCACTAGGATATTAGTTATCCAAAAAATATTACCCTGATGGTAAAAGTATCTGTAAAGGCCTAAGCCACTTAGTTCAGCAAAGATAACAGGACCAAAACGAAGCCACACTAAAACATGACCAAAGAATTTGCCCTACCTCTTTTCAAATCATTGTCTGATGTTTTCTTAAAAGCATCATGAGATCCAGGCAGGTGGTACAAGCATGAGGAAGAGCCTAGGTAATCCCCCCCCCCTTTTTTTTTTTTAAACAAAGCATTTGCTCAATACTTATCTTCTATGACTGGAGACAAGTGAAATGGTAGAGGATAAGATTAAAATGCTGGCAGATTTCTAGCAGCTTCAAGGCCGGAGAGAGGGAAATAAATGCTATACATGTTGCCACCTACCATTCTCAAGTTCATGGCAGACATCACTAATGGATCACATTATTCTTCCCTGCTGAGTCTGTCCTCGGTTCACAATCTGTCTCACTGTGGCACTAAACATAGTCACAGTCAAGCTTTAGGACTTGGTTCCCTGGTTGAAACTTCCCTGGTGGCTCAGATGGTAAAGCATCTGCCTACAATGTGGGAGAGCTGGGTTCGATCCCTGGGCTGGGAAGATCCTCTGGAGAAAGAAACGTCAACCCACTCCAGTACTCTTGCCTGGAAAATCCCACGGACAGAGGAGCATGGTAGGCTACAGTCCATGGGGTCGCAAAGAGTCAGACATGTCTGAGTGACTTCATTTTTTCCTGTTTTAGAGCAAGCTGACTTACCTTGCTTTCCTCCAGAGTAAAACCAAAGATACAGAGAAACTGGGCATGTGTGGTGGGTGGAGTGGACTGTATTAATATAATTAAAACGTTTATCAAGAGAGCTAAGCTAATCTGCAGAGAAGGCAATGGCACCCCACTCCAGTACTCTTGCCTGGAAAATCCCATGGATGGAGGAGCCTGGTAGGCTGCAGTCCATGGGACTGCGAAGAGTCAGACATGACTGAGCGACTTCACTTTCACTTTTCATTTTCATGCATTGGAGAAGGAAATGACAACCCCCTCCAGTGTTCTTGCCTGGAGAATCCCAGGGATTTCAGAGCCTGGTGGGCTGCCGTCTATGGGGTCACATAGAGTCGGACACAACTAACGTGACTTAGCAGCAGCAGCAGGCTAATCTGAAGTCTGCAGCTATGATAGAATTATCTCCAAGTTTAGAACACTTAAAATTGAAAGAAATGAAAAGAAATGCAGTTTAAAACATCAATATTTTATCTTTTGAGTTAAAAATTTGATAATACAAAGAGTTTGGGGAAGGATTGTGGAAGCATGTAACCTCATAGATATAGTATAAATTGATACATAATTTGGAGGGCAATTGAGAAGTATCCCCCCAAATATTAAATGCATATACCATTTTTCCTAGTAATTCTACATCTACAGATGTTTCCACAAGTATTTAAGAATATATATTTAAAGGGTATGCATGATTTTGGAGTACACTGATTGCAAAATAATTGATTGAAGAATTAAAGATTACTATCTCTGTATCTCTCAGTAGAGTACTATGTAGGCGTTCAGAATATTGGGATAGGTACAAAATGGTAAATGGCTTTGTTTCTTTACGATTCTTCAATTCCTAGCTGATGTTTCCTGCCAGTTGTCTTCATGCTTGGCCATATAACATGTGTTGCCCATGAGACGTGAATGGGTATGATATTTGTCACATTCTGAAATGTGGTTGCCTAGCTGGGACTCTAGTTCCAACTCTCTGTCACATGAGCATAATGTCACATAGTGGCTCCTTTCCCAGTTTGGGTTCCAAAATGAGAAAGTGAGTTGAACAGAACTTATTAGAGCACCAGATGACTCCAACTAGGTCAAGCCAAGCCTAAGAACTACAGTTGATCTGCTACTCTTGGTGACATAAGCAATACATAAATGTTGTAGCCACTGAGAGTTTGAGGTTGTTTGTTCCATAGCATTCCTGCAGCAAAACCTGACTGATGTATCTCATGTAGAAAAAATGTCAGGAATATGCTGAATGAAAAAAAGCTAATTATATAGCAACATAATCAATATGATTTGCACTTAAAATATCTATCTATCATCTATCTATCCATCCATCTTTGCTTGTATTTTTTGTTTGTTTGGGTTTTTTCTGTAAGATCTTAAGAAAGTTTGTTTGTTTGTTTGTTTTCCTGTAACATCTTAAGAAAAACCCAAATGACCTTTTTGGCCAACCCAATATATGTATAGATAATATCTGAAAAGATATAGAGAGAACTGTCAACCATGGGCACCTCTGGAGTGGTTAGGGGCAGGAGGATGAGAGAGAAGAGAGGCTTAGTATTTAATTCATATTTTTACTATTTGACTTTTTCACCAACATGGGTTACTTTAATAATAAAAATATTAAGAAAAGTTTTCATTTTTAGTATTTGCTATTTCAGGTACTATATTCTAATTTTGAGCTTTGCTTTTATCAAGTCATTATACCTTTAAAATACTATGATTTCTGGTGGGAAAAAGATCCACAAGAAATGCTCAAGCATTGATAAAACAGAAATATGAGCTGTATCCTTTCAACAGAGACATAATCCCTAACTCTCAGAGATTAGTCCCCAACACTGAGAAGGTCAGTGGAGAAAAGTGAGGGGAAGTGGCAGTGATGAGTTGCTACTGGGTTTGTGTTCTTTTGTCACCAAGACAAAGGCAAATACTGAAAAATTTGAAGGCAGAATGGTAGATAATTTCTCTCTCACTTTCTCTCACTCTCTTTCCATCTCTTAAAGCCAGAATTGACTATTTCCCTGTAAGAAGCAAGAAATCATATTCAGAATGTGTTTAACTTTTTTCTTTCTAATTTGAGAGATTACAAAAAAGCCTGACCCCAGAAAAACCTGAGAAGTAATCCTTTCCCTGTTCTATCCCAGACCAAGAAAACTGGTCTTTGTTTTGCCTTATTTCTTTGTGGGAAAAACAAAGATCTCTTTTCCCTTGAGGCCGTTGTCCTACTGTTTCCTCTTGGAATATTCTTCCCACACCTTTGCCTTTCATCTCATTACTTCCTGGTCACATTCACAGCTCAGAGGTCACATCATTTAGACACCTTCTGTATCCCCCAGGCCAGGAGTTGTCCTCCTGTGTGTCCCAGTCCTCCTTCCCATGTCTGTAACACAAGCATGGAACCATCGCGTGCTGCTTTCAGTGCCTGTTTATCTGTCTTTCTCACCCATTAAGGTCTTTAAGGTCAGGCACTGTGGCTTATTTGTCATCATACCCCCAGTAACCAATCTTGTGCATGGAATTTAATAGCTGCTCAGTAAATATTTGTTGAATATTTGATGAAAAAGAGTGCTGATAGGATAAAGTAATTTGTTCCCAGATGTTAATGTCTTGCCCTTTAGGAATGTTTGCCTTTTAATATTGGGTTGGCCCAAAAGTTTGTTTAGGTTTGAAAAAAAAAAAAAACGAATGAACTTTTTGGCTGACCCAATAGAAAAGGGCAGGCAAGAATTTTGGATTCTTCTACTAACAGGCTGGTGGGAGACCTACTTTTTTTCCAAAGGAGTCTTCTGATTCCTAGGGTGACCAAGGGTCTGGATTTGGCTGAAACTGAGGAATTTCCCAGGATGTGTGGCTTTTCACTGCTAATATGGGTGTGCGTGCATGCGTGTGTGCTCAGTCATGTCTCTTTGTGACTGCATGTACTGTAGGCCTTCAGGCTCCTCTGTCCATGGGATTTTCCAGGCAAGAATACTGGAGTGGATTGCCATTTCCTCCTCCAAGGGCTCTTCCTGACTCAGGGATGGAACCCAGGTCTCCTGTGTTTCCTGTATTGACAGGTGGATCCTTTACCACTGTGCCATCTGGGAAGCCCCAATATAGGGATAGTCTTGGGCCAAGTAGGATGACTAGTCTTTCCACTTTTAGATCAATCACATAAGAATTACCAAGTCTTCTTATATACATATCAAGGCAAACTGTGCTATTCTCCTCTCACTAGAATTCAGAAACAATACCATTGTCAACAATATTTTCATTTCTCCTCCCCTCTAAAGATCATCACATCTTAACTGATAAGATTCATTTGGTTTCTCAATGGATACATCAAAGATATAGATTGAAGCTTTCCATCCCTTCCTGCTGTGTCCACAGAAGGTTGTCAATCAACATAAGGAATTTAGAGATTAAGTACTTAAAGGGCAGGGACTGTGGCTGTTTTTATAGTGACAGGAATAGTACTGAACCAATGCACCTTTCTTATCATAGCCCTTTCATGCCAATAGTGGTGATGAGAGAGAAATGGTTTCAAGATTATTAGGCATACTCTGACTTACCATGAGTTATTCAATATGGCTAAGAGTCAGGACTCTTACGTAAACACATCTCAAGTAATCCTCCAAGGGATGTTTATATGCTAGAGCCAAACAGACAAAGCTCTTGTCTTTGTTGAATCTGAAGTTTTCTACCAGAAATCAAACTGCTTTTCTCCAAAAGAGAAGGGTTGGCTAAGGCAGCTGCTGGGCACAGCTGTGAAACCCAGGGATTTCTAGATCCAAACTCTGTCAAGAGATCAGCTCTCTGGCCAGCAGCTGTGCCCCAGCTGTGATGAAACATGAAGGGCTCCCCCGAGAAGACAGCTGAGACTGAACCAGACCCCTGCTCCCAAGTGCTCAGTCTTCTCGGAACACTGAGGTTTACTCTGGAAGCATCAGATTGCACCAAGTAGGGATGTTCTCCAAACTGTGCCTTGGCCAACCTTTGACCTCTTCATAGACTTCCTCCCTTCTGTGATTTTCTGTAGAACTTGTGATCTGGGTGAAAAGGGACATAAGGAGCACATTAATTAAAAAGAGAAGTGCCTTGACTCAGTCACCTACTGTCACTTGTGCTTCTCTGTGGCAGTGGGCACATCATAGGTAGTTTTATCACTTTCCTTGCTACTTCTATCCACAAAGTGAGGCTCTTAAGCAACCTTGGGGAGAACACCAAGGTGGTATGTTTCTAAGTACGTTTTTAGGAGAACAGTACAGAGGTTCCTTAAACAACTAAGAATAGAGCTACCATATAACCTAGCAATCCCACTCCTGGGCAGATACCCAGAGAAAACCATAATTCAAAAGGATGCAAGCACCCCAGTGTTCCTTGCTGCACTGTTTACAATAGCCAGGACATGGAAGCAACCTAAATGTTCATTGACAGAGGAATGGATAAAGAAGATGTGATACATAACAGTGGCGTATTACTCAACCATTAAGATGAACAAAACAATGCAATTTGCAGAGACATGTATGGACCTAGAGATTGTCATACAGAGTGAAGTAAATCAGAAAGAGAAAAACAAATAGCATATAATATTGCTTATATGTGGAATCTAGAAAAATGATACAACTGAACTTATCTGTAAAGCAGAAATAGAGTCAAAGATGTAGAGAACAAATGTACGGATACCAAGGGGGAAAGGAGGAGTGGGATGAATCGGGAGATTGGGATTGACATATGTTTAAACAGATAACTAATGAGAACCAACTGTATAGCACAGGGAAATCTACTCGGTGCTCTGTGGTGACCTATATGGGATGGAAATCTAAAAAAGAGTGAATGTATACATACGTATAACTGATTCAGGCTTCCCAGGTGGCACTAATGGTAAAGAACCCACTTGCCAATGCAGAAGACATAAGAGATGTGGGTTCAATCTCTGGGTCAGGAAGATCCCCATGGAGGAGGGCATGACAACCCACTCCAGTATTCTTGCCTGGAGAATGGCATGGACAGAGGAGCCTGGCAGGCTACAGTCTATGGGATCGTAAAATGCTGAACATGACTGAAGCAACATAGCCTGCATGGCATGCAACTGATTCACTTTGCTGTACAGCAGAAACTAATACAACATTGTAATGCAACTATACTCCAATAAAATGAAAACCAAAACCACTGTTTTAAAGATAACATGTTGACAGGATGGTTATTAAAACTGTGATAATAAGCTGTTAGAAGAAGCAGTGTAAATGGATGATAGTAAAACAGAGAGAGGAGGAGGTGAAGGGAAGGACATTAAGGACTGACTGTGTAGCCCATCCCTTCCTCCTTTCCTTACCCTCACATTAGGCTTGAGATCCTGACCTTACAACTTGGTTAAGCCACTTATTCCAGGGATGCTTATGATGCCTGCTTTGTTTGCTTCTCCTGTGGCTCTTGGGTAGAGGTGACCCCTTAGAATGGGAGTGATCACTAACCATGAATGGTGTCATGGCAAGCAACATCTCTCTCCACAGTAAGAGAAAAAGGAATATCTCCTGTACTAGCTACCATTGCTGAGTAACAATCCACCCCCAAACTTAGTGGCATAAGACAACCATTCTTTTTGCTCACAGATTCTGTGGGTAAGGAATTAGGACAGGGTGAAGCAGGGGTGACTTTTTTCTGCTCCATTGTGTCTGGTACCTCAGTTGGGGAGACCTAAAGACTGAAAGTGATGTGATGGTTGGAGACTGGACTCCTCTGGTTGCATCTTTACTTACATCCTTGTAGGTGGATGTCGGCTGTCAACAGGACCTCAGCTGGGCTGTTGGCTGGAGCACTTACATACAATTTTCTCTTCATGTGGTCTCTTGGCATGGGCTAGTTTGGGTCTCTTTATCACATGGTGACTGGTTTCCAAGACCGAGTGTTTCAAGACAGCAGGAGTGCCTGACATTTTTGATCTTCCCTTGGAGGTCACTTCTGTCCTTCCCTGTTGGTTGAGACAATAGCAAAGTTCTATTCAGCTCAAGGTGGATGAGACATAGACCTTATCCCTTGATCAGGGGAGTTTTAAGGTCACATTATAAGATGAGCATGTTGGATGGTTGGTATTGCTGTCATCTTTGGAAAACATTATCTGCTGCATCCTTGTAAGTTAAAAGTTTTAGAAGAGTGGTTAGAATTTAGGAAAGGTTGGGGGACTGGAAGTCATGATTTTTTTTTCTTTGACAATTCTTCTGAGTTTTCTTCCTGAATATATCCTGTTGGTTAAGCTCCTTACATTTGTCCTTGCAACTTCCTCCGCCATGAATGCACTTTCTTGTCTTCTTTGTCAGGCATACTTTGATTGAATGTTCCAGAGAATTCTATTGGTAACTCATTGGTAAAATCTTTTCTAGTGAACCAGGGTAGAATTAGTCACACATTTCTCTGTGCTTCAAATAATAACTAATGTGTAGTGAGCACTTTTCTATGTACGAGGCACGGTTCCAAGTAATTTGCATGGTTTAAATAATTTATTCTTCCCAGAAAGGCTGTAAAGTAAAAAGACATTATTATTATTTTAACTTTACCAATGAAGAAACTGAGGCACAAAAATTACATAATTCAGCTGAGAGCACATAGCTTTAAAGTGATGGAGCCAAGACTGAAGGCAGTCAGATAGTATGCCACTCCTAGAGGGACAGTTGGGTAAAAGTCTTCAGAGTGATGTCTATAGAAAATATTTACTAAGTAATTTGGCCAAAGAGTGTAGGTAGGAAGTGGAATAAAATTCTTGAAACTTTGGTCAGTTTAGTTTTTTCAGTAACCTTAGACACCAACTCCCTCCAGTGAATCAATTAAGATCAGGTATTGAAGCACTAACAAGAAAAAATTTTCCAGCAATGTAAACCAACTTATACAAGAGAAGCATACAGGGAGCCTGAAAACACACAATTCAAAAATCATTATTTCATAAATGTTTCTGCAAAGTCAGGGAAGAGTTAAGGATATGATTGTCTCTTTTCTCCTCATGGAAGAGAAGGAGAATTTTAAATAGCTCCTCTTCCCCAGCTTGACAGTATTCTGATTTTCGAGGATGTCTCTAATTGCTCAGATGCACAACCTTCTCTCCTTGAGAAGCCTGGCAAGTGCTTTAGGTGCTTTCTTTTTTTTTTCTTTGCATTCTTCCCGACCCTCTCCACCGTCCTTCCACTCAACACACATCCGTGCATTTGCTAAGCATGAATGTCGATTTGCCTGACCTCAGACTCCAGGCATCTTTTTACTTTTAGAAGAGTTTCTAAAGTGAAAGGGTAAGAGGTGGTCCAATGTCATTGGGCCATTCTTAATTTTTCTCGAGAGATAATAATGGTAACTGTAGTCTGATTACATGGGTAGTTAGCATCAAATATGCAAATACCTTGTATGTTTGGAGATTGTTATTCCTCAAGACGCCAGGAAAAGCAGAAGCTCCAGGGAGGAGAAAACTCAAACTACTCAGATGCAGAAATTTCATCCAAAAGTCATCCTAGACTTTTATGTCTTGTAAGACGCTTTCCAAAGCCTTCATAGTCCTATTTTTCTGCTCCCCATACTGATACTACTGCCACAGTCCTGAACTCCCCCTCTGACATCTAAATGAGATTATAGGCAACCATGCATTGTGTTTAACTTTGGAAATCCAACACTCACTCTCTGAGGTCTTTGAAATGGTCCAGTACCCAAGAGGCAGTTAAAATGATTACCTCCATTCATGCTGGAGGAGCACATCAGGAGGACATGTCAGCCAGTTGACATTGGAGCTAGACCAGGGCAAGAAGTAAGGTTCTCACTTCCTCCCCTGTTCTTGGAAGGTCTATTCTGTCAGCAGTTTCCAGAGTGGGAGCTGCTCCAAGGATGCAGCTTTGAGAGAATAAGGGGTTGTTGAAACCATCTGGATAGATGGAAGATATATGTGACTGAATCTAGTTAAGGCTTCTATATAAACTTTTAAGATTCTGCTGGGCAGGTGCAGACATCTATTCATCTTGTCGTACCCAAGACAAGCCTTGCATATGAGTTTTCTTGATTGTAAAGACTGCCACCTACCAATCTGGAGTAGCTGCCTCTTTCTTCAATCTCTCCTTGCCCTCCATGTATGGGGCCAGTTTATGAACCCCCACACTCCATGTGACCAAGTCAAATCCTCCCCCAAGCCCAAGATTCCCAGCACGGTGCTCATCTGAATGCCATGCTAGTCCTCTCCAATTCATCTTTTTATAACCCTACTTTCTACTATTTTCCTGTGATTGAACAGTGTAAGTTTATAGAAATAATGCTTACATCAAACTGTAGGGTTTGAGACAAAGTATATAAGACTTCAACATTTACAGAATTTTCATTAAGAATTGAGTTGGCCAGAATGTTCAGTAAGATCTTACAGAATACTACAAATGAACTTTTTGGCCAACCCAATATTCCCTAAGGGAGCTATTAGCCTTCAAAAGTGATCTTTAGAGACCAGAATTTTCTTCTTGATGAGTTTCAGGTTCCAACATGGCTGTTTCAGCCATTTTTGTATGCTCCCTTTCTGGGTCTTTGTGAATTAATTAATCGATTGGAAATTCGTTTTTTGGTTTAAGTATTATAAACGTGCTTTTTTCTGTCTTGATTTCTTTTTTTTTTTTTTTTTGCTATTCCTTTGAATCTCAAGAAGAATTACAGATATGCCCTATTGGCTCTGCCTGTGGCTACTTCATGCTCAACTCAATCCAAAGATCCAATTTTGGAGAAGGGACACATGTACTGTACTCAGGGACAAATTGCTGTACTCTGCTCCTTAGCCATCAAATATCCTTTGTTAACATTCTCATTTTCTACTAAATGAGCTATTGTGGCTACAAGTCAGTGGTTCCAATTCAGAATTTGTAGCACAATAAACAAAGTGTAAAATGTATGTAATGAGGACTGCCTCTAATTTCCCTTAATTGCACTTTGAATTACAGCCAGCCCGACCCTGACACTAACATTACTTCCTCAATACATAGCCTTGATGTACAGCAAATTTTTCTTATATGACAGGTTTATTTCTTTGTTGAAGAACTATTTAAGAGGTATTTCATTGTATGTTGCAAAGATGTAATTGGGCTCTGGCTGGTTTAGTCACTTAATAGGTATGGTCATAATGATATGTCACTTCACAGTATATGAGCTCCTCATTCCTTTTCAGGTTGATTGCTTTATCTCGGAGACATCAAATGGAGTCCATAGAAAATAACACCTATGGGAAGATGAACTGGAGATTTATTTCTCACTTTAAGTTCAGGGCTTTGGTATGTTCAGAGAAGGCTGGTAGCTTCACATCAAATAAAGCTGAAAAAAGGAAGATAGTGAAATCTATGAATAAAATTATTATCTCTTAAGATTTAAAGTGTATTTTCCTTGAATGACAGGGGAAATCTGTAGAGGTATTGACTACTCACCAATTAACCATCAGATACAAAAGGAGTGAGGTGCTTTGGAGGTTAAATTTATGGTGATAGTGATATCACTTGCAACGTATCATTTAATCCAAAATTAGTTTTTATTTTATTGTTTGTATCACCAACCTTAGTACTAATTGCTAATTCAGTCTGATGCTGTTCTTCTTCTTATTTTCTTTTTGTATTTGTCTCCATTTGCTTTCATCACTGTATTTATCATAAATAAGCTATATTTATCATAAAACTCAGAAATAAGAACGTAAGTGTTGAGGACAGGTAGATTCAAGAGAAGGAAAGATGTGAAAGTTTGAAAGGGCCAGGTGATTTGGGGCATAGCACAGTAGGACTCAGTGAATGAATCCCCAAGGGGTGATCTGATCTGAAAGGACATTGGTTTGGGTGACGGCCAAGTGGCATTGTTTTGAACAAGTGTAACTATAGTAACATTGGTGGTGACAGGAATATGGCTGGCTGTGGTCATCAGTGGTGGCTGCTGCAGTGACCTTGTGGCTCCATATATGTATTTAGCAGTAGCAGCATCAATAGCAGAGCCTCTGTCAGACAAAAGCATTTGCCATGACGTCTTCAGTGGGTACCAATGACATGATGGACAGTTTTAATGTCAGGAATGACTTATGATATCACCACAGCAGTTAAAGAAAGTGGAGAGGAAAAGAGCTGAAACACTGTAGTTTCCAATTAAATGAGTGTTCCAAGTGAGATACCTGCTGTGGATTGTCAGAGGCTGAGCATCAGGCGTGGGGTTAAAGGCTATTTTTCCAGGAGAGTTGATAGCAGCAACGTCAGAGAGGACTATTATGTATCTTGTAAGATTGTATTAAATTGAATAGCAATGTGTAAAGCAGGAAAAACAATGTCTTGGTGCTTATTACAAATTAGCTAATTTTACTAATATAGCAATAATATTATATTACAGTTTCCTCTTGTTAAGCAATTATTAAGTTCAGGGGGTGAACCAAGGTCTTTATTTGTAAAATATAGACAACATTTTTGTGCCACAACTCTAGTTTATAGACTATTATAGACTGAATTGTACCCTCCCTATCCCAAATTCACATGTTGAAGCCCTGACTTCCAGTTGAACTGTATTTGGAGATGGAACTTCTAAGAAGGCAATTGACTGAATGAGATAAGTGCTAAGTCACTTCAGTTGTGTCTGACTCTGTGTGACCCCATGTACTGTAGCCTCCCTGTCCATGGGATTCTCTAGACAAGAATACTGGAATGGGTTGCCATGCCCTCCTCCAGGGCATCTTCCCGGCCCAGGGATTGAATGTGCATGCACCTCTTATGTCTCCTGCATTGGCAGGTGGGTTCTTTACCGCAGGATTCTAGCGCCACCTGGGAGATCATAAGGGTGGGGCTGTAATCTGATGGGACTGATGTCCTTTCAAGAAGAAGACACCAGAGTGCTCTCTCTTTCTGCTTACACAGAGAAATGCCCATGCCAGGACACAGTGAGAAGTCATCATCTACAAGCCAAGGAGAGATGTCTTGCCAGAAACCAACCCTTCTGCCACCTTGATCTTCAAACCTCTTAAATGGTGAGAAAACCAATTTCCATAGTTTAAGCCGCTGAGTTGATGGTATTCTGTTGTGGCCGGTTGAGCAGAATAATACATATACCAAAAAACAAACACAAAAACCAACCCTTCCTCCCAAATCCTTTATTCTCCATAATTCAATTTATTTTCTATGACCCTACTTGCTCTCCTACACAACTGACAGGAAGAACACTTGATCTAACCAATTAAAGCTTTCTCAGCTTTCTGATTTTTTTTTTTAAAAATTTTAATTAACTTTTATTAGATTATAATTGCATTACAGTGTTGTGTTAGTTTCTACTGTACAGCAAAGTAAATCAGCTACACGTATATATCAGTTCAGTTCAGTCGCTCAATCATGTCTGACTCTTTGTGACCCCATGAGCTACAGCATGCCAGGCCTCCCTGTCCAACACCAACTCCCGGAGCCCACCCAAAGTCATGTCCATTGAGTCGGTGGTGCCATCCAACCATCTCATCCTCTGTCGTCCCCTTCTCCTCCTGCCCTCAACTTTTCCCAGCATCAGGGTCTTTTCAAATGAGTTAGTTCTTCGCATCAGGTGGCCAAAGTATTGGAGTTTCAGCTTCAACATCAGTCCTTCCAATGAACACCCAGGACTGATCTCCTTTAGGATGGACTGGTTGGATTTCCTTGCAGTCCAAGGGAGTCTCAAGAGTCTATCCAACACCACAGTTCATATACGTATACATCCCCTCTTTTTTGGCTTTCCTTCCCATTTAGGTCACCACAGAGCCCTGAGTAGAGTTCCTTGAGCTACCTAGTAGGTTCTCATTAGTTATCTATTTTATACATAGTATCAGGCTTTCTGATTTAAAATGAACTGTTTGGATAATTGCTCTCTCCCCTCTGTTTTCCCAAGATGGCACCTGGGAGCAGAGTGACACTTTTTTTTTTTTGCCTGGATTTTTAAAAAATACATTCTTTCCCACTGTGGTTTCTTACAGTAGGACATGTTGTTTATCTATCCTATGTATAGTAGTTTACATCTGCTAACCCCAAACTCCCACTCTATCCGTCCCCCAACCCCTCGGCAAACATCAGTCTATTCTCTATGTCTGTGATTCTGTTTCTGTTTCGTAGATAGGTTCATTTGTGTCATATTTTAGATTCCACATATATCATACGGTGTTTGTCTTTCTGACTTAGTTCACTTATGATAATCTCTAGGTCCATCCATGTTTCTGTAAATGGCGTTATTTAATTCTTTTTTTAAGCTATGTATGTACCACGTACTCTTTATCCATTCACCTGACAATGTGCATTTAGGTGCTACTATGAACATAGTATGCATGTATCTTTTCAAACAATAGTTCTGTCTGGATATATGCCCAGGAGTGAGGTTGCTGGATCATATGGTGATTCTGTTTTTAATTTTCTGAGGAACCTCTATACTGTTTGCCACAGTGGTTGCACGAATTTACATTCCCACCAACAGGGACACTTTCTTCTGCTTGAGGTGTTGAGGTCTGAGGTCCTTCTGGTCGTCTCCAGGGAAGGGATTTGTGCTGTATCCATTGTCGAAGTATCTGCAGTGGAGGAACTTGTTTGCATGTCGCTTTTAGGGCTTGGTGATTCCCCCCATAGTGGACGTGGGTCTCACCTTAGCTGTCCCTGGGACTGCTGATCCTTAGGGTCTGACTGAGGTTCTTCTTCCATCATTAGGGCTCCCGGGAATGTTAGATCCTCCACAGACTCTGGGAATGGGGTGAGGGCAGGGTTGTGGGCAGAGGGTAGAAGACTAGTCTCTCAGGCAGTTTCATATGGTGCTTTCCTAGGTCATTTCTATGCCACCATCTAGACGTCATGTTGATCTTCCTGCCTTATAGACTCAGGGCATCTGTAAAAGGCAGGAGCTCTGGGAGGCAAGGGATACTCGTGTTGCTTTGTAACCCTTGTCTCTAACTGGAGGCTTTTAGATTCCCCCCAACATTATCCTCAGAAGGACAAGGAAATTAATTCCCTCCTATCTGTCCTCCAACTTTTCTTCTCTCATTCTCAGCCTCTAACTGCTTATTTTCTACTTCAACTCCATTGACGCAAACTGCCCTTCAGTCCAGTCCTCTCCCTTCCTCACCTCAAAGCTTATGCTAAGACCCTAGGCCCTGGTCTTTCTAGCTTTGGCTCTTGATTTATAAAGCTCAGCTTTCAGGGTTCAAAAACAACACCTCATCAAAACCCGAAACTCTGAAAATTCAAAGCACTTTCTTTAGCCTATCAGTCCTACAATGAATAGCATCAACAAATCTATATTTTAAAACTCAAAGCCAAGCAGTGATTTACTTGATCTAGAGTAGTCTATCTTACCCCTGAAATACTGGATGTCTCAAGGGTGACAGGGAAATGAGCAATAATTAAGGGTTTAAAAGGAAAGACAATACATTGATTAAATATTTTCAAGATACTCTAACTGCAGTCATTTCTTGTTAGTAAATCTTTCCACATTCAACCTTTCCCCGCAAAGTATCTTTGCCTTTATGTCTTTACTGTTTCAAAGAATGTAGGAGCTAATGTTTGTCTAGATTCTGTTTTGATCCGCGCTTCTCCACAGAGCTCAATCAGCAATAGCAGGCAGAGTTTTTGCAGGGAACAGAGATAAGCCTTGAAATGACCTTGAATTACTAGAGGGTCCACAAGCAGCATTTTTTGGTAAAATCTAGAGAAAGTGAAGGGTGCCGCTCTGACCCCAATCCCATCACCTCCCAGCCGTAGTTACTGTTTTGTCTCTGGCAACAGGAAGCCAAAAGGCAGCACTGGCTGAGCAGAGGCCACTTACTTCTATGCAACCCAAGTTATGAGTTGACTTTCCAGCTAGACTTTGGAATCTGGTTTCTTTCTCTGAAACACAACTTGTCCAAATCAGTGAATTAATGATGTGACTTGCAGCTGCCAGAATCATCCTTGCCTTTCCAAGAAGGGTCCTGGTTCTTTCAAATATTTAGATTTAAAGAAATCAGCTTTAAAGTTGCTTCCCCTGCTCATCCTTTTCTTTTTTCTCTTGGTTATCTTTGTATACTGTTCCTCAGTAGGTGCATTCATTCTGTTAGAGAAATCCCATTATTGGCAACATCCAGTTTCCAATATGGCAGAGTAAGCATGGAGTAGCAATGGCCAAGGGATGGGCATGTGAGGAAAGCTTCAGGTAGCCTCCCAGGGTCCTATCATTCTAGTAGGGTATGAATGAAGTAACTGAGAATTCCTTAGACTCTCAATGGGGCTACAGAATTGGAGAAAGGACTTATGGATAGGAAAATGTCTGAAGTCCCGAGAAGGAAGCTGAAGAAGGCAAGAATCTTTTGACAGAGGCTTTGGCTGAGAGTGCCAGCAAGACATCACAAAGATTAGACCTGATCAGTCCTATCTGAATGGATGTCAGATCTTGATGCTTAGAGCTTCGTGGATCCAATTTTGGCAGAACAGATGAACAAGGAAAGAGGCCAGCTGCCTGAAAGTCATGCATAATATGATGCCTCAGCTGCAAACTGGCAAGGGTTAGAAGCTAGAACATCATATAATATTCCCTCCACAGACTTACTTATCCTCAGATAGAAGGTGAAATGCAGCAGGGTAAACCTTAGAAAGAATGAATTCTTACCCAGGTGGTCTAAAATTTGAATGGGATAAACACTGAGAAAGGTATACTTTAATTTGGATTTATAAAAATCACTGAATAAGAATGGAGTGGACTAGAATGTGATAAAATATATCTTTTGCTATAGACAGATGGGCAGTTTATAAAGTTGGTTTCACTGATTCAAAAAAGTTATTTTTTTTTTCAAATTTGAGTTTTTATACTTACCCACTGTACTCATTTATTACTTTAATCAATCCTGTAAGGAAATTAGGCTCTGAGAGATCAAATACTTTGCTCAAGGTCATAGTTAGTAATTAGCAGAGCCAAGACTTTAATTTATCTGAAATCAAAGCTTGTGATTCTAACTACTGTGCCTATACCTCAGAGTTATATGGCTATTATTTTTAGACCCTGTGTTGTTTTTCATCTGTATGAGGGTGTGGCCTGAAAAATAAGAGGTACTAACTATAGCCTGTTGTAAATGTCCTTTACTGGCCTTTGTTCTTAGTTCTTGTTTTTTCTTATCCCCCACTTCTTTAATCTTTCTGATTTTGTCCCCTTTATCATGCTAATCCTCTATTTTGTCCTTTTTTTTTTTTTTACCACTCCACTGAACCCCCAAGGGTGATGATCAGTTCCTCTCAAAGCCTTCTATGCCTACAACAAGCTGTATGGCCCTCAGACCATATCACATGGAGCCACCTGGCCTAGCATCTTCCCAAATCTCAAGCAGGAAGCAGAACATGAAGACCACACTGCCGTTGGATTTAGAAGCCTCCAAATTAAGAGTTCATTGTGTTTGAGAGGTCCAGGAGGATTGAATTTCAGATGAATGAAATAATCATCTTCCAGAGAAGTAAATTTACTTGGCAGGTTTCCACTAAAATGGATTTTAAAAAATGTCAGATGGAACTAAAACATTTAAGACATATGGTGCATTAACTAAATGTTTAAACATTTGCCTTTAGCTGCGTGAACATATCATTGATGAGATGAGCTCAGTGAGCTATGCTGAACATCTTTGACGGAATCACTGTCCAGTAGAGAGCTCTATTTCTTGAATCTATTTAATATAAACCATCCCCAGATGCTTACAACAGATACCAAATATGTGTTATAATTTCACTGCTGAATGCAAATATACATAAAAATGAAAGATCCAAAATGAGAAAATCTATCTGTAATCTCAGTCATTACCTTTTAGTTGAAATCGCTTCTCTATGAGAAGGGTGCAAAGAAGAGTATCATTAGGCATGAAGCAGTGAAAGTTCTGGGGTGCCATCATCCCATTCTACTGTCTTCCAAAAAATCCCTTAATACTTTACTGCAGAGTCAGCTTACATGCAGCAAGTGTGGGAGTGCACCCCCTCACCCCGTGTCCATAGCAGACATTGTTAATCAAACACAACACTTAATTTTCCTGCTGAGCCTGCACTTGGCCTGAGACTTTTTCTCCAGCCAGCACTCCAGGCAACCACTATCGATTGATCCAAGTTGGCACTTAAAACGAAATTTATCTGCAGTCTCCAGACACAGAACAATGCTGGAGAGGTGGAGTGTTTCTAAATCTGATATACCTAACAGATGTGATAATTGTGGGTCCTAGGCCATTGGATACAATTGGGGCACCTTGGGTTCTGGAAAAGTCCACCAGGAATAGGACTAGCATCTATCTAATTGTATAAAGGGCCAGTATTCTGTCTTCTAGGCAGACTGATTCCACTCATACCTGTATCCTTTCCTCCTTCACACTCCGAGTTTCAGATCCTCAAGCTGAGAATTCTAAGCCCATTTGAAATAGAATGAGTCAGGAACTACCAGAGAATCTGAAACTAAGGTAATCATTTAAATTCTGGATACCACAGAGAACTTCCTAGAGTAAAGGTACATGTATGTTGATGGGCAGATGGAGTGAAACTTGTTTTTAAGATGTGATCTCATATGCGTTCACATCTCCTATGTTGGCTGTAAATAATAATAGCTACTATTTATTTATCTGACAAGGTATTAAGCACCAAAGGACATGCACTTTCTTTGTAAAAAATTAGTTTATTTAGTTTAATTGGAAGAAAATTGCTTTACAATGCTGTGATAGTTTTTGCCATACATCAGCATAAATTAGCCACAGGTATACATGTGTTCCCCACCCAGTCCTGAACCCCGCCTTCTACCTCCCTCCCCAACCCATCCCTCTGGGTTGTCCCAGAGGGCCAGCTTTGGGTCCCCTGCTTCATGCATTGAACTTGCACTGGTCATCTGTTTTACATATGGTAATGTACATGTTTCAGTGCTATTTTCTCAAATCATCCCACCCTCACCTTCTCCCACTGAGTTCAAAAGTCTGTTCATTATGTCTGTGTCTCCTTTGCTTCCCTGTATGTAGGATCATCAGTACCATCTTTCTAAATTCCATATATATGTGTTAATATACAGTATTTGTCTTTCTCTATGTGACTTACTTCACTCTGTATAATGGGCTCCAGGTTCATCCACCTCATTAGAACTGACTCAAATGATTCCTTTTTATAGTTGAGTAATATATGACAACTTCCTTATGCATTCATCTGCCGATGAACATCTAGGTTGCTTCCATGCCCTAGCTATTGTAAATAGTGCTGCAATGAACATTGGGGTACATGTGACTCTTTCAGTTCCGGTTTCCTCGAGGTATATGCCCAGCAGTGGGATTTCTGGGTCATATGACACTTCTTTCTTCAGTTTTTAAGGAATCTCCACACTGTTCTCCATAGTGGCTGTACCAGTTTGCATTCCCCCCAACAGTGTAAGAGGGTTTGCTTTTCTCCATACCCTTTCCAGCATTTATTGTTTGTAGACTTTTTGATGATGGCCATTCTGACCGGTGTGAGGTGATACCTCATTGTGGTTTTGATTTGCATTTCTCTAATAATGAGTGATGTTGAGCATCTTTTCATGTGTTTATTAGCCATCTGCATGTCTTCTTTGAAGAAATGTCTGTTTAGGTCTTTTTCCCACTTTTTGATTGGATTGTTTGTTTTTCTGGTATTGAGCTGCTTTTATATTTTAGAAATTAATTCTTTGTCAGTTGTTTCATTTGCTATTATTTTTCCCATTATGAGGGTTAGGACACGCACTTTCATTTAATCTTTATATTATCTCTAAATACAACATCCCCATTTTATCACTGATGAAACTGAGGCCTATGATGCTGGGGATCTTAATCTAAGATCAGACAGACTGTATATGTCTGTGTCAAACACAGTCTTGATGGAAACAGATGGCTAATTCTAAAAGATAATTGAAGACAGTTTAATGAAAGAACTTTTTACAGAGGTGAGGATAGGATTTCTGAGAAATCTGTATGCAGGTCAAGAAGCAACAGTTAGAACCAGACATAGAACCACAGACTGGTTCCAAATTGGAAAAGGAGTATGTCAAGGCTATATATTGTCACCCTGCTTATTTAACTTATATGCAAAGTGCATCATGACAAATGCTGGACTGGAGAAAGCACAAACTGGGATTAAGATTGCTGGGAGAAGTATCAATAACCCCAGATACACAGATGACACCACCCTTATGGCAGAAAGCAGAGAGGAACTAAAGAGCCTCTTGATGAAAGTGAAAGAGGAGAGTGAAAAAGCTGGCTTAAAACTAAACATTTGAAAAACTAAGATCATGGTATCTGGTCTCATCACTTCATGGCAAATAGATGGGGAAACAATGGAAATAGTGAGGGACTTTATTTTCTTGGGCTCCAAAATCACTGCAGATGGTGATTGCAGCCATGAAATTAAAAGATGCTTGCTCCTTGGAAGAAAAGTTATGACCAACCTAGACAGCGTACTAAAAAGCAGAGACATTACTTTGCCGACAAAGGTCTGTCTCGTCAAAGCTATGGTTTTTTCAGTAGTCATGTATGGATGTGAGAGTTGCATTATAAAGAAAGCTGAGTGCTGAAGAATTAATGCTTTTGAACTGTGGTGTTGGAGAAGACTCTTGAGAGTGTCTTGGACTGCAAGGATATAAAACCAGTCAATCCTAAAGGAAATCAGTCCTGAATATTCATTGAAAGGACTGATGTTGAAGCTGAAACTCCAATACTTTGGCAAACTGATGTGAAGAACTGACTCATTTGAAAAGACCCTGATGCTGGGAAAGATTGAAGGCAAGAGGAAAAGGGGATGACAGAGGATGAGATGGTTGGATGGCATCACCAACTCGATGGACATGAGTTTGAGTAAACTCTGGGAGTTGGTGATGGACAGGGAATCCTGGAGTGCTGTAGTCCATGCGGTCTCAGAGTGTCGGACATGACTGAGCAACTGAACTGAATTGGATAGGATTGAGGGAACCGATGCAGGATGATTCTAAAGCCTCCAAAGATGGGCAATGATTGAATCCTTTTTACTACTCTAGACATCATGATCCTGAAAAAGCAAAAACTTGTGTGAGAGATCCCTGAATATGAGCTGGTGCCTTAAGGGGAGTAGGTTCCTTACTGCCCAAACCAATCATGTCTTGGCTGGCTGCAAAGGATACGGGAGAGGACAGAACCTGTGTCTCCAGATTGGTCCGATCTAACTGAAAGCTAGAGCTGAGGGAACTCAGACCTCCACAGAATCAGCACAAAGCAGAAAGAGGATCTGAGGGGCAATGAGAAAAATGAGCTGACTTGTGGACCAGCAGTGAAATACAGTATTACTCTGAGCCCATTCTCATAACTCCTACTGTATATTTCACCCCTTGCCTGAGGTTTAGGAGGTCTCGATCTAGAGGTTCCAACCAGAGAAGAGAGAAAGAAAACTTAACCATCCTGAGCAAACCATGGTAGTACATGCTGTCCTTGGCACATAGCAAGTGTTCCATGAATGCTACTTATGATTATTTCTTCCTCTTCCTTTTTCCTCCTTTTGTCTGATTCCCTCTTTTTGTACCTTAATTACTTGACCAGAGAGTTGGTACTCAGTGCGCAGGAAACTGATTTGTAATTTCCAATGCTTTGCTTATAGTGTTTAATTTATAATGAGATGTGAGTGTGTTAGTGTTAGTCAGTCAGTCGTGTCCAACTCTTTGCAACCCCATGGACTGTAGTCTTCCAGGCTCCTCTGTCCATGGGATTTCCCAGGCAAGAATACTGGGGTGGGTTGCCATTCCCTTCTCTAGGGGATCTTCCTGACCTAGGGATCGAACCTGGGTCTCCAACATTGCAGGCAGATTCTTTACAGTCTGAGCCACCAGGAAATGTGAGGTGGGTATTTATCCCCAATTTCCAGAAGAGGAAATTCAACTTCACTGATGTGAAGGCCAGTATTCTTCTTCAATGTGAAGTTTCCTGTAGCAAGTCAGCAGTAGCATACGCTCACAGGATGAAAAAAGGAAGAAGATGACTATTGGAAAAAAAACAACAACAAAATGATAGCTATTTTAATAATTGGTAAATTTACCCAAGATTTATCAAGGCACAGATAACTTAAACTAAATCACAGGAGGTTCTTGGGCCATCACCCATTCTACATCTCTCTGTCTCTCTCTTCCTCAGTCTTTCCTCCTCCTGCTAAGTCACTTCAGTCGTGTCCAACTCTTTGTGACCCTGTGGACTGTAACCTGCCAGGCTCCTCTGTCCATGGGATTCTCCAGACAAGAATACTGTAGTGGGTTGCCATGCCCTCCTCCAGGGGATCTTCCCAATCGAGGACCAGAACCTGTGTCTCATGTCTCCTGCATTCACAGACGGTTCTTTAGCACTAGCGCCACCTCTACATTTTTACCTTAATCCCATCACCTTCCATTTACCTACCACCTTTCCTCATGCTTTCTTCTCCTTTCACTTCTGTTTCTGCCCTTTCACTAGTGTTAATGAGCTACATCTTAGGGGTGATGCTTGCAAGCTCTAAATTCAAACTGTCTAGATTCAAGTCCTACTTCTGTCATTGTTAAGAATGTGACCTTGTGTAAGTTATTTCATCTCTTTGAGTCTCAGTTTCCTTATATGTAAAATAGGATAATAAAAGTATTCATAATGCAAAAATTAATAATGAATATTAAGGGCTTAGTATCATAATTATTATTTCTCTCTCTTCCTTTGTCTAACTCTCCTTTCCACATTTTTCCCAAAGTTTTAGTCTTCAGTATCAAATCTTTGCTGACTTGTAAATTCATAAAAAGGCCAAAGACTGGTGAATTTTATGACTCAGATTGTAGAAGAAAAATGCAATGAGGGAGTTAGCAGCATTGGAAATGTGGTAAGGAATGCTTACAAGTGAGAAGTTGCTTGTTCATGTGTGTTTTGAAAATGTGTGTTTTTGTGGTTTGAGAGACTTCTTGAAGGCAGTGTCCCTGTTGCATTCAGTTGAAAGATGACAACAGCCGCCACCTCCAGGAATAGCAGGTATTACTGGAGAAGCATCCTTTCAGATGGGAGCTGCAAAGACCCATGGGTTGACAGAAGAGTTGCGTAATTGCTCAGTATTTAACTCTCCCTGGAATGGCTTAAAGAGGGAGCTATGTGCGAAGTGAACTTGTGGATAAATAACTCTGGCACAGAGCTCTGCACCGTCTGCAGACATTGCAGAAATGAGCAGGGGAAGCCAACGAGCTGTGAGTGACAGAGATTAATCTTCAAAGTCACAAAGGCATGTAGTTCTCTTTGGAATTCAGGCAACACTGGAGAGCGTCACAGCCCCAGAACATTTCTTTGAGGCAATGAAGACATTTATCAGCCATAACTCTCAGGTGACTGCGTGTCCTGGAATCCTTGATACCGTAGAATCAAAAGAACCCAGAAGAAAGACACTTCCTTTTAAAAGTTGGAGAAGTAGGAAAATGATTATGTTCAATTCTTCACTTAAAACGACTCACTGTGGTGCCTCCCAGGAAGTTGACCTACCACATCCAAAGGGCTGGGAAGGACACAGAGAGGTCACCACACCCTGCAGGCTGCTCTTCTTTCCAGTTGGCATATGGATTCCCCATTTGGGATGTTTGGGAATTATACTTTTTGTAATATTCACTTGTTGATCAAAATGTGTTTTTAGAAAACACATTTATAATTATAAAATAGTTCTGTTGAAAAACGCTTTAAAAAATAAAATTCTAAAAATAAGAATAGCACACTTCCATTTCCATTTAACAAAATAAAAAATTTTTATTATGTTGATTATATGAAACATTAAAAATGATATACACAGAGTAACTGTGCTTGATATACTTCCCATACACTAATCAATTTCTTGGTATTAACTGCTTCTAATACCATTTTTCTGGGATTCTCAAAAATGTATTTTTTTTTTCAACTTAGTCTCATTGAAAAATTTTTTTCATAAAACTGCCTGTGGTCTTTTTAAAAATATAGTTTATAGTTAATAAAATGTAAATTATTGGCATATTTAATCAACTAATCTGTGGCCCATAATATTTTTAGTTGAGAAAATATTCTTTTCAGATACAGAAGTACATAGTAAGCTAGGAGAAAATACTGCTAATGAAGTATATTCTCAATTCTGTTTTTAAAATAAAAATGTGTAAGTATGTCAGCCCAAATATTTTCATGAATACTCCTTTTTGCCTCCATTCAGAATATCTCTTTGAAAGATATTTTAATCAAAGTATTTCAGTGGTGCTTATGAATGCTTCTCTGAACTCAGATGCTGCAAAATCATAGGCATTGTTACTTTAACTCCATTCCAGTTTGGAATATAAATTTATCCAGAAAAATAGGAGTTACAACAAGAGTCTCACTACAAGTTGAAACAGTCCAAAATACATTATAGAATTTAAAATTTAAATATTTTACACAGCAAGAGGATTCATCCTTTTATTTGTTCACGTCTTTCTGATATTCACAGATATTTAAAAGATAACTTTAGTGATGTTTCATTAAATCATGACTTTCTGGAAAACCTACACCAAATAACTGTTAGGTTTTGAAATCATTGCTGATGTTTTCTCAGCAGATTAGCACTTTACAGTTTCACATGGTCACAGATATCATTATGGCTCCCTAGTTAGACAAATGCTAGCACACATTTTGTGCAAGTAATGTGTTCATCAACTTTCTTAAGAAGTTTAGTACTTAAATTTTCATTAAACGTGTGATTTCTTTCCCCTAGAATTCACTGCTGCTAAAGAGTTATTCAAATATTTTTAAAAGTTACCAAATAATAATATAACTAAAAGGTTATAGATTTAGAGTATATGATAAATAATAAAACCACTGTAGTATGAATTATTCTCTACATACTTTATGGGAGGACTTTCAGTCTCTATTTCCCATACGTTTTACATTCACCTAACCTGCAGATCTCAGGTTTCCCCTGCCCCTGTGCCCTGGTACTCCAGTGGCTTCATGTGTCTTGCTTGTAGCGCTGACCATGGCACCATTTGCACGTGTGCTCATTGACTTGGAAGGGGCAGTAGTATTAAACACTTCTGTCACTACCACCACCAAAGACTGGAGGAGCTTGCTTCCCAAGCCTAGTGTAGAAGATCACTTTATTTCCTTCCAAGAAAGGTATTATTACACTGCATCTAGAAAGAAATAAGAAAGAAAGGTCATCTCTAGTTGGTTTCCAAGTACAACCAGCTATTAAGTTGAGAACTCTCTTTATGGCATGTGCAGTTCACATATGGACTAGCTGAAGCCATGGCAGAAGCTAATTGTTAAAGTGGAAAGCCTAGAAATTCAGAATGTTTTAATACAATTATTAATAATAATACTTTTATGAAAAACCTGAAACATATGCTTAAACAGATGGAGTGCCAGGACACTAGACATAATTATAGTTTGAGGCAAACCTGGATATTTGTGTCCCCTACTTGGCATTTAAGAGGCCAATCTTCAGACCATTCTAGACCAAATTCTGGCTGTTATCAATTAATAGGTACATGACTATAAGCAGATATCTACCCTCAAACTTCTCATTAGCAAATTGAGAACTAAACTTCCTGCCTTACTGGGCTGTTGTAAGAATGCATGGAAAGTGTCCAGAGCAAGGACCAGGTACACAAAGCAGCTGCTCACTACTTGAAACAGAGTTGTTATCACCATACTCCTCTTGTGTTGTGCTGTGTTAAGTCGCTTCAGTCATGTCCGACTCTTTGTGACCCTGTGGACTGTAGCTTCCCAGGCTCCTCCATCCATTGGGATTCTCCAGGCAAGAATACTGGGATGAGTTGCTGTGCCCTCCTCCAGGGGATCTTCCTGACCCAGGGAGCAAACCCTGTCTCTTATGTCTCCTGCATTGGCAGGTGGGTGCTTTACCACCTGGGAAACCCATGCTCCTCTTACCAATGACTTATTGGGTACAAGTGTCATGGGATGATTGTTATCCAGCTTGATTTTTCCTGTGAAATATGAAGCAGGATCAGAAAGAATCAGGAAGAACAGAAAAAGGAAGAAAAGAAGGTGGTCGAGTGATGTAACAGCCCTGCAGTATTGGTAAGGTGGTTTAGATTTGTGTTCTTATTCCTTCAAAATAAGAACAGAACCACTGTTTATCAAGCCCTCTCTAAGCCCAACCCTCGAGTAAATATTTACTCCTTTTCATAATGTCACTGGCGTGCTGCAGTCCATGGATTCGCAAAGAGTTGCCATGACTTAGTGACTGAACAACAAATCAGTGTCACTGGTGCTTTCCCTATAACTGCCATATGGGGCACTGTTATTATTATCTCCATTTTACAGATGGGGAAACTGAGGCTTCAAGAGTTTAGAGAACAAAGGACTTTCCTGGTGGTCCAGTGGTTAAGGATCTGCCTTCCAATGCAGGATATGCTGGTTCGATCCCTGGTTGAGAAATAGGATCCCACATGTTGAGGAGGAACTAAGTCTGCCCACAAAATCTACTGAGCTTGTGTGCCACAACTAGAGAGAAGCCCTTGCATCGTGAGGAAGATCCCCCATGATGCAACTAAGATACAACACAGCCAAGAGTAAATAGGTATTAAAAAGCAGTTTAGAGAACAAGAGCTAACACAGAATGTGAAAAGTGAAAGTGATAGTCGCTCAGTCGTGTCCAACCCTCTGCAACCCATGGACTGTAGCCAACCAGGCTCCTCTGTCCATGGAATTCTCCAGGCAAGAATACTGGAGTGGGTTGCCATTCCTTTAGATATAAAACCCATGCTCCTAAGTCTATGCTTTTTAATCTACATTACTTCTCAGAAGTTACAAGGGCCCCTAGTGCACTCACATCTGGAGTGTCCTACCTATAGTTATGTCCAGCAACACTAAGTAGTATTTTATGGCAAGATTAGAAAATTAGAAATCCTTAAAAGATGGTTCATCTCTAAATTTATCTAAACGGTTTTCAGGTGTATTTGTAATTGTTAGCTATTGGCAATAGCAAGGTTTATAATGTCTCATCCAATAAGTATAAACTATTAATAGTCTATGTTGCAGTAACACATAATCTCCACATATCAGCTGTTATGGTAGCAAGATTATTTCTTGGTCATATTACCTGTCAATTGCAAATCCTCAAGGTGGGAACTCAGGAAATGGGATTGATAAGATAGTCACTGTCAGTTGCCAGCCAAAAGGAAGAGAGCTCTTGAGGATCTCATGTTGATGATCCGGTTTAGAAGTGATACACTCACATCCCCAGAAAATTCACTGGGCAGAACTAGCTGCATGACCTCAAGCACAAAGGACCTAAGGAGTACAATTCTGCCATGTGTATGGGAGAGGAGAAATGAAAATATTTGGCAAAAGCAACAATTGTTGATACAAAGGAATCATTGATTCCTACAAATGTTGTAAATTATTATTTTCTCTTAATTTTTGTAAAATGTTCTATTTCAAGCTTCATGTGGTTCCCTCTACTCAATGTATTCTATTACTAGGTAAAGAAATCCTTGTTCACATATTTTAACAAAATTTCCACCTTATTTCCAATGGAAGAACATCAGGTTGAAGAGTTACTTCTGTCTTTTTGAAGAAGTTCTATTAAAAAAAATGACATCAACTCCTACCTAAGGGGGATTCCTTAAGGAAATGTGTCATTTTCTTGTCTGGAAGTCAATGAGCTCAAAGAAACATAAGGGTAGGGCTGAAAGGATGTGGAATAAAAGATCCAGTTAATGCCTGAAAGACGCCAAATTGGAAAGTGTTACTGTTCCTTGTATCATCCATCACTGCAAATGGCTCAGCAGGAAAAAAGACCATCTCAAGCTGGCAGTCTTGCCATGGAAATAGATCATTTCAATACGGGTGGCAGAACTGCGGAGCTCAACATGGCCAGTGACATTCCATCAACTAGTGATGAACGAAGAAAGGTAAGAACTGAGTGAATGAAAATTCAATCAAGTCCTAATCAAAATAATGTTCAATAAATCTGGGAAATACTCTTGTATTGGACTTTTTTTTTGGTCCCTAAATATTAGTCAGCTATAAATTACTTTCAAGTTATCCATTCAGCTTTTTTAAATGGATTGGGCTTTTCATAGAAATCTGTATTCAAAGGTAAAGATGGAATTTAATGTCCTTAGCTTAGATGTACTTCAAAAAGTGAGTGGTCTTTTCGGCTGCATTCTTACCACATAATAAGGAATGAGAGTGCAGGAGACATTTCAAGTGCATGGAGCTGGAGACATGCAGTGTAGAGACTGGGAACAAACTCAAATTTCAGGGCCTTCAACACCACCCACAGATAATTCTTCATTGTTTCTTTATTAAACTCCTATTTGGTGTTCAAGAAGAAGTAGGATAATTCAATTCCAAATATAATTATTGAGCACCTATGAATATGCCTGAAAGTTCTTTGCATACTTCAGTGAACCACATGAGGGGAGAAGTACAATTATTGTTGTAACGGCACCACACTTGAAATTGCAAAGGCAGTGCAGGTCAACAGAGCAGGCAATGAAGAGAAAAGTGATGAAATACTCAGCTGTTAGATTGAAGTATTGATCAAGGTTTATGTTTTGCAGAGTAACTGTAAGTCCAAAGTAAGTGTTGGTTAAAAATTAGTTGATGTCTATGTCAAAGCACATTTAAAATATTATAAAGAAAACATTTAAATCTCATTTTATACCTGTGTAATTCTAATCTGTAAAATATTAATACTTTATCCCATCAGTTGATTAGTTAAGAAGATTCTTTATGTGATGTTAAGTTGGCATTCATTTGCAGCCACATGAATGGACCTAGAGATTATCATACTAAGTGGAGTAAGTCAGACAGAAAGAGACAAATATCATATGATATCACTTACATGTGGCATCTAAAATATGATATAAATGAATTTATTTACAAAACAGAAATAGACTCACAGACATAGAAAACAAACTTACGGCTACTAAGGGGAAAGGGGGTGTGGGAGGGATAAATTAGAAGTTTGGGACTAGCAGGTACAAATTACTATATATAAAATAGATAAACAACAAGGTCCTACTGTATAGCACATGAGGACTATATTCAATATCTTATAATGACTATAATGGAAAAGAATATGAAAAGAATATATGTGTATATGTGTGTGTTATATAATCACTTTGCTGATACACCTGAAACTACCATAACATTGTCAATCAATTGTACTTCAAAAAATAAGTTGTCAGCATATTTAGTTATCATTCAAGACATGGACATGATTGTGGGTGATTAGCACTTCACAGCTAATAGATTTTTTTAGAGACTTACAGCAATATCAGATGCTCTTAAAAAAATATTTTAATGAAAATTAAAAATTTTCACCTTAAAAATTTTAAATTACCCAAATTATTATTGATATAACAATGGTATATTAACTATAAAAGAAACTTAATAAACTTACAGTATTAGTTGAAAATATATGATTTCAGCTAATTGATATAATTATATTAATATATGACAAAATATAGTTTAAGAAGGAAGAATTACTAGAGATAAAGATGACCGTTAATCAATGATAAATCATTCAATTTACCAGGATGTAATAATTCTAAATTTGTATAAACCCAGTAACCTCAAATATATCCAAAAAAATTAATAGGTCTACAAGAAGGAAGTGGCAATTTCACAGTGTCTGAAATTTTAGTGTTTTCTCTCAATTGACATAACAAGCATATAAAAAAAAAATCAGTAAGGGTGTTGAAGACTGAATGAAACCTGCTAGAGATTTATAAATCACTGTATCCAACAACTGCAGAATACATGTTACTTCTAATTAAACATAAAAGATTGATGAAATTTTCCATGGTGAAGCCACAAAATTAGTCTCAACAGATTTCCAAGGATGGGTATCAGTGGCAAAGATTAGTTAGATGGTTACTAACTATGCTTCCTCTTCCTGCATCCACCACATTTTAGTCTCCTTGCACCTAGATGGGAATATGGGATTAGTTCTGGTCAAAGGAAAGTAGGTGTAAGTGATAATGCTATTTTCAAACCTGACCACTGACTATATCCAATGTGATCTCTAACCACTCTCTGCACTCATCAGCTAGCTCAGTGCAGAAGGGTGTTCAGTGAGGCCCTGGGGGACAAAGCACCTAGGTACATCTAGGCTACCTAGATGTAGCCTGGATACCTGAGTTGTTATTTGGACGGGAGCCACTCAGGAAAGTCCACTGAACATTAGCCTGATGTGAGAAACGTGTGTGTGTGTCAGGCCACTGAGATTTTAAAGGTTCTCATTCTGCCAAGTAGTTGACTAAAATGGTATTGTGCAAATTGCATTCTCTGAAAAAACTGCAATTAGGTTCAAAACTTAGCATAAATAATAATGAGAAGAAAAGCTATAACCTCAAAAGTTTCAAAACACATTTTGTAAACAACTCAGGTACAAGAATAAATAACGATGAAAATTAGAATATACTCGAAGCTGCATAATAATTTAAACGTCAATTATCTGGATGTGTATGAATAGCTTAAACAGTATTTATAGGAAAAATATTGCTTTAAGTATTAACATTAAACATAATGAGGGCTCCAGAAATAAATCCATACACCTATGGTCAATTAATCTATGACAAAGGAGGCAAGAAATACAATGGAGAAAAGACAATCTCTTTTACAAGTGGTGCTAGGAAAGTTGGACAGCTGCATGTAAAACAATGAAATTATCAATAGAACACCCACACCGTATGCAAAAATAAACTCAAAATGAGTGAAAGATGCAAATATAAAACATAATTCTACCATTTTACTTTCCTACCAGCACTTCATGAGGATTCCAATTTCTCTACATTCTCACCAACACCTGTTGGTTCTTTTTTTTTTTTTTTTTTTTTTATAACAGCCAGAGTAAGTTTGAAGTGGTATCTCTGTGGTATCCTGGATGGGGAAGATCCCCTGAAGAAGGGGATGGCAACCCACTCCAGTATCTTGCCTAGAGAATTCCATGACAGAGAAACCTGGCAAGTGGCAGACCATGGGGTTGCAAAGAGTTGGACACAACTAAGTGACTAACACACACACACAATTTTTTTTTAATGTGGACCATTGTTAAACTCTTTATTGAATTTGTTACACCATTGTTTCTGTTTTATATTTTAGTCTTTCAGTCTCAGGTATGTGGGACCTTAGCTCCCTGACCAGGGATTGAACCCACACCCTCTGCATTGGAAGGCTTAAGTCTTAACCTCGGGATGGCCAGGGAAGTCCCTATGTACATTGTTTAATGTGAGGCGGTGTTCCTAGCACTGCCGGCCAGGGCTCTGGCCCTCCTCACAAAGCTGCAATTTTTGGCCTCAACACCCTTAACGCAGATGTGGTATAGAGATACCCAGGGGAGGTGTCTGGAGAAGCTAGAGAAACCAGAAGAAACGGCCCTCCCGGTCCCCAGCAAAAGTACACTTTAAAAGGGAAAGACGGTGAAAAAAAATCTGAAGGGAAAAACTGTTACAAAAGGGGAAATCGGGATCCTTAAAACCAAAGTGCTGTGCATGCTTAAAACATTAAGTAAAAATATTACATTAAAGACACTCTTTAAGACAAAGAGTACAAATTTCAGGACGCCTTCATCGGGTCTCCCCGCTTGACTGCAGTGCTTTGGGGCCCGAGTGGCACAGAGCGGGCGCAATGCTGGGCTCAAGCATCGTGCCAGTGGACCAGTCCTGTCCACGCTCCTCAAACGGGCAATCGGGGGCTGGTTGCCCAGTCTAGACTAGACGGCAGGTGGGGCGTCCTTCGGTCCATCCTCGGGGTGCTCAGGGGCACTGGCTGAGACTCCGCATCTCCCCTACAATGTCCCTGGCTCCCTGCCCTGTGGTCTCCCTTAAAATCTAAGGCCCCCACCTCCATTCAGTGTCAATAGGATAGCCCGGGGAATGGGTGTGGGGGAAAGCCTGATCAAGGCGCACTTAGCGGCTCCTCCCCGCAGCCCTGGTTGGAGCAGGGTCACGGGGCTTTTCCTCCCCCAGCCCACGGGCCCTGTGGGCGCAGCTGCACTTGGTCTCACTGATGCACAGCTCCAGGAGGCTCTTGCTGGCCGGCTTGGCGACCCTGTCTTTGGGTGCGCGGTGGCTCTGGAGCCAGCCCGTGAGGTCCTTGTGCATGGGCTTGGGCCACAGCGTGAGTCTGGTGCGGCCAGGCTGGCTCTGGCACCGGAGCAGGCTGACCGGAGCGAGGCCACGCATCTCCATCACCGCCCCCCCGCGCCGTCACGCCCTTGACCAGCAGTCTGGCCAGCCAGGACGGCAGCTCAGGGGGGCGTGGCCATCCGCAGGTGCAGCTTGCAGGTCACGCGCTCTACATGTGCAGCCCGAGGAGGGTGAGGAGGCCGCGGGCGGCTCCCCGTAGGTCCGGGTGAGCACGCCCGGCTCGCGCACTAGCTGGACGCCCCCCTCCAGCGTGGCCCAAGAGCGGAAGGGCAGCTCGGGGGCCCCAAAATCGGGAAGAACTCCCAGCCCTGGAGCCGGGCCAGAGGCCACCAGGTGAGCCGCTCAAGTCCTGTCCGCCGGTCCTCCGGGCAGGGCAGCCAGAGTCGAAGATGGCGTCGCTGGTCAGGTCGCCCAGCAGCACCAGGTCCCCAGAATTAAGAGACAGTGTCAGCCCCTCTGGTCACAAACCTGCAGGATCCAGGTAATCCTGAGCTCCTTAGGGTTCTGCTAAAAGCCGGGAACTTGGTGTCTGTGTGGTAGCGTTCCCTTCCTCCAACTGGGGGTGGAGGTGGGGGCGGCGCTCTCTCAGCTGAGGCCCCAGCCACCCTGGGCAGAGAAGGTCAGCGAAGCCCGGACGGGCCCTGCCGCAGGAGCAAGAGGGATGGCTGGGCCCTTTGACTCCCGAGGAACCACCCAGAGGGATGCCCAGGCCCTTAGACTCCTGTTGGAGCCACCAGTATGAAGTAGTGGGCAGCGCCTCTGCTTGAAAATACCCAATCGTCATTCTCATTAAGCTCCAACCCATATAATTTTTTATTTCATTGCTTGTGCTTCTGGTGTCATATCTTTTGTATGTGGTATGACACAGTGGTCCAATTTCATTCATTTCATCCAGTTGTCTTAGCACCACTTGTTGAAGAGAATATTTTCCCCCATAAAATTGTCTTGGCACCTTTGTTGAAAATGACCATTAATGGGTCTACTTGTCAGTTCAATCCTAGTGATTAATTTGTCTATTCTTTTGCCAGTACCAAACAGTCTTGATTACTGTATCTTTGTACTGTATGTTTTGAGACTGGGAAGTGAGAGTACTTGTAAGTTTGTTCTTAATTTTCAAGATTATTTTGTCTTTGCTTAGTCGTTTTCATGTCCATAGGGATATTATGCTAAGTTTGTTACTTTATGGAAAAAAAAAGATAGCTGAGATTTTGATAGAGATTCCATCAAATTGGTGAATAATTTGGGAAGAATTGCTCTTTTTTTTTTTGCTATGTTGGGTCTTAGTTGCAGCATGTGGGATCTTGGTTGTCACATGGAGGATCTAGTTCCCTGACCAGGAAAGGAACCTGGGTCCCCTACATTGAGGGTGTGGAGCCTAAACCCCTAGACCACCAGGGAAGTCCTAAGAATTGCTAGCTTAAAATAGTCTTTCATGAACACAGATGTCTTTCTATGTATTTAGGTCTTTAAATTCTTTTGATGCTGTTTTGTAGTTTTTAGTGTGTAACTTATTTAGTTAATTTTATTACTAACAATGTTATTCTTTTGGGGGGTTGTAAATGAAATTGCGTTCTTAATTTCATTGTTGCCTTGTATTGCTAGTGTAAAGAAATGCAGTTGGTTTTTGTGTATTGATCTTAAATCCTGCAATCTTGCTGAACAAGGTTTATTAATCCTAGTGGTTTTTAAAGTGAATTTCCTTAGGATTCTCTGTATATAGAATGATGCCATCAGTAAGTAAGAAATTTTTAATTTTTCTTTTCAATATGCAAGCCTTTAGAATTTTTTTCTTAATCTATTTTCCTCACTAGAACTCTAGTATTATGTTGAACAGGCATTTTTGTCTTGTTCCTGATCTTAGCATGAAAGGAATCAGTGCTTCACTGTTAAATATAGTGTCAGCGATGGGTTTTTCATAGGTGTCCTTTATCATATTGAGGAAGTTCTCTTTTCTTGCTCTTGAGTGTCTTTATCATAGATAACAACAATATTGGGTTTTGTCAGATGATTTTTCTACGTGTTTGGAGATGAGTTTTTTGGTCTTTTACTCTGTTAATTTGGTGCATTACTTTGACTGATTATATTTTATATGTTGAACCAACCTTGTATTCCTGGGATAAATCCCATTTGGTTGGAGTGTGTAATCCTTTTTATGTGTTTATGGACTCGCTTTGCCTCTGTTTTGTTGATAGTTTTTGCAACTGTATTTATAAGGTATATTGATTTATAGTTTTTCTTTTTTTAGTGATTTCTTTGTGTGGGTTTCACATCAGGGTACTACTGGGCTCAGATGGTGACTTGTAAAGTGTTCCTCTTATTTTTTGAAAAAAATTTATGAGGGATTGTTATTAATTCTTCTGTAAACATTTGGTAGTATTCACCAGCAAAATCATCTTGGCCCTGGGTTTTTCTTTGTGGGGAACTTTTTGATTACTAATTCAGTCTTTTACTTCCTTAAGCTCTATTTAACTTTATTTTTCTTTTGAGTCAGTGTTGTTAGTTTGCATCTTTATAGGATTTTGCTTATTTTGGTAGAACATTTAATGTGTTGGTACACCATTATTCACAGAATTTCCTTATAATTTTGTCAGGTTGGTAGGAGGTCCTCTTTCTTTCTTGATTTTGGTAGTTTTAGTCTTTTCTTTTTTCTTTGGTCAGCTTAGCTAAAATTTTCTCAGTTTTGTTGATATTTGCAAAGATCCAACTTTTGTTTTATTGATTAATCTCTATTCTTTTAAGTTTTTTTAAATTTCCTTTATTTCCACTCTATTCTTTATTATTATTATTTTCCTTTTGACTTTAGGGTAGTTGGCTTTATTGTTTTATATTTTTAAGGTGGAAAGTTATTAATTTGAGGTCTTTCTCTTTTAAAATACAGGTATTTATAGTTATAATTTCACTTTAATCACTGCTTTATCTGCATCCTATAAATTTTGGTATGTTTTGTTCTCACTTTTATAAACCTCTACATATTTTCTAATTTCTCTTGCAATGTGTTATTTGACCCATTGGTTATTTAATATTGTGTTGTTTAATTTTCACCTATGTGTAAATTTCTCATGTTTGCTTATTTATTTTTGTCCCACTGTGGTCTGAGGACATAATTTGTATAATTTCAGTTCTTTTAAATTTACTGAGATTTATGGCCTAACAAATGGTCTGTCCTGAAGAATGTCCCATGTGCAGTTGATGAGAATATATTTTGCTGTTGTGTGTATGTCAGTAAGGCCACCCAGAATGCTGGTTACCTCTGGATGGGAGGAATATGATTGGGGATGGATTTACGGGGTTCTAAGGGGGTTATCATGCTGGATATCTCTAATCTTTGGTGAGTACATGAGCATTTTGTTATTTCTCTATTAGATGTACATATATATTTTTATTCACTCATATATTTTGCTGTTAAATATATTCAGCCAGCCATGAGACTGTATTGTGTCAGTCCCATGTTCTGCTTACAGAGAATATGGCGTAAGGACTAGGATAAGCTACAAGCGTTCTGGATTTTTGAGACTATCAGGAAGAAAAATAAATGTTTGCTATGAGCACAAAAGTGGCTTTTGAACTTGTCTTCTCACAGCTATATGAGATGGTGTTTTTAAAAGTTAACTTTGAGAAAACAAGTGCATGTTAAAGGAGATACTCAGTGAATTCTTGCAGTAGTATTAGAATCTGAGCAGACCTTACTGTCCCCAGAAGGATTCGATGTCAGGTAGCATACATAAGAGACTTCCCAGCTGGCTGAGTGGTGAAGAATCCACCTGCAATGCAAGAGACGTGAATTTGATCCCTGGATCAGGAAGATCCCCTGGTGAAAGAAATGGCAACCCACTCCAGTATTCTTGCCTGGAAAATCCCATGGGCGGAGGAGCCTGGTGGGCTACAGAGTCAGACGTGACTTAGTGACTGCGCAGCAGCAGCAGTATGTATAAAGCTGTGTCACTCTGTAAGTTCCTCTGCAGGTACAAAATGATAACCAATGCTTGATGTTAGAGTTTTGTATTTAGATCGATCATCCTACCTTTCAGTTGTCTACACGCAAGTGATGTGGACACATTATAGGTTTAGAGAATGTTTTCAGAAACAACCAAAACATAGATACAGGCAAGAGAGGTTGGCTGTGTGACCAAGAGAGTGTGGGCTTTTACATCCTGGGCAAATCAAGAACTTAATGCTGAGAAAATTGATGTCATAAGAAAAGATGATATCCTGAAGTGACTTTTGCAGTGTGAAAAGAATTGAGATAACATAGGGCATTAAATGAAATTTCTGAATAAATATCTAAATGGCCCAGAGAGTTAAATTAATGTCAGATACCTTTGCGTTTTGTTTCTAGAAGAAGTCTCCACTCACAATTCTTTTGACTGCTATGATCAAAGGAAAGATCCTTTGACACGCCAAGAAAAGTTTGATACAGGCACAGCTTAAGAAATATTAATGAGTTACTGGACAAGTAAGTGTGAAAGTAAAGGCTACAGTCAGGCTTCAGCACAGAGCTGAACATTTTTCTTACAAATAACACAGACAGAAAAAAATTCTCTGAAAAAAAAAATGTGAATCAGGAAAAGAGAGTAACTGATACGGAGGTTGGTTTCTAATTATAGTGCCACAAATTAGACAAGAAATCTTTACTTACAACAATGCCTAGGGCAAGTCAGTCAGCTCTATTGGAGGGAAGGTTTGGCAAAATTAATGCTGTTAATAAATGACAGAGATTTTAAGTATTGTATTAACATTTAAACGTGAATTTTTCCAGGTTTCTGGGGAAAAGCACAAACAAATCACACGAAAACATTTTATGTACTCAGCACTATAGTAAGTAGTGGGGCAAATCAGATAAACAATGAATGAAATATATTTCCTTCCTGTGTAGACTTTATAATCTAGTTAAAGAGACACCATCTGGGTGAAATAATGAGATAAAAATATGAGGCAGAATCAGGGTACGTGCTCTTATGGACGATTCTTAGCAACCTCACTCTCTGGGTCCTGGTAAAGAACCAGGCAGTGGAAGCATTTGCTGCTTGACCACCCAGGGACTCTCATTCATTCTTGTACCTCTTTTAGCTTATATGCAAAAATTGCAATGCCTCCTAGTGGCTCTTTGTTATAGAGCTTTCTACCAATTAAAAACAGGAATTTAAAGGAAAGAAAATTGCTTGGAGCAGGAGCATTGGAAATGATAAAAGGGTAACTAATATTGAGAAGGGAAACATAAAGTCTTTCATACGCATGACTTGGAAAGCAGAACCAGCTGAGAACATTTAGCAAATGAGCAAGCAAGCAAGCCTTCCCCTCCCAGGCCTTGCTCTGTGCTGTTGTCCAGTGCGATGGCAGATAGCCACGTGCTGACTTCATCATTAACAATGCGTTAATGGCTTTTGTATATATTTGATTAAGCCAGAAATTGTGTAATAAGTTTGGGAAATCTTTCCATCAAAATTAGTTCAAACACAACCTTTTGGCATGCAAAGGGAATAAGCTTTAGTTCTCAGGGCGAATCACAGTGGACCACCTCATTACCCAACCATACTGGATAAATGAGGCATTACTCTATATCAATGAGTCTGCTATTGTGTGGTGCAAGACATATTTTCTATATTATTATAAAATAATAATACTATTTTTGCAATATCATAACTTTTATAGTGGTTCCTAAGGCAGCAAATTAGCCAGATTTCAGTCACACTAATGGAAGGATCTTCTGGATCAAATGGCTTATTAAATAAACTCAAATGAAAATAAGTATATATTTCATGTAGGTCTTCTGTTTTAATATTTGAATATAGAGTTTTTCAGTGTTCTGCGATAGTGCACAGCACAGTAAAAGGCAACGGCAAAGAATATCACTACCCATGGATATTTTATTATAAAAGGAAAACTGTGCATTTAGATTTGTGATCGGAACAGAGTCTGAGGGGTATTTATCATGATGGCAACACTGATTTTGGAAAAACAAAAGAAGATGAAGGGAGCAGAAACCCAGGCTTAAGCAACAGCATGTTTTTCTTTTATTGATTATTCATTTATTTCTGTGGGATATCAACAGTGAAAGAGACCTGAGAAACCATAAAATCAATCCCTCGAATTGAAGTTGAAAGAAGTGAATCATTTCTTGCACCCACCGAGTGGTAGTAATTAACTTGAGGGCATCTCAGTTACTCTTCTATTAAGCAGTTCTCTTAGGGAATTAAATTTATTTTAGTTTACTTATTGGATTCATCCTCAGCACTCAAGGTGCTTTTGAAGGATATGATGCAAATTGTTAGCATCATTTAACATTTATTGAATTATAGCATCACATGACTTAGAGCAGACACTAGACTTAATGAGAAAAGCAAGACGTTCCATTCCCAGTTTACAGAGAGAGTAACTAAGACAAGTGGGAGGGGAAAGACTTGTTCAAAGTCAGACAAAATTTGAGAGGCGATTAGGACCCAGTTTGGTTATCCTTGGTAGATTGCTGTTTTCACTTGTACATAAGCTGAATTTGCTGGGAAAATACATATCATGAAGGAAAAGAGTTAATTTTTGAACTTGGGAATGTAGTTGGGATGTGTAAGCATAAATAATTGCAGGAGTGGTGGTTAAACTCCTGTGTTTACTTAGCTATCATTCTGTTTGCATTTGTAATCGGTCTCTGCCAATTGGTATTTGTTACTAGCCAACAAGAGAAGGGAGGGACAGGAATGGGAAATAGTAAACCCAAATTATCTTTTATAAGTGTATAAATTGATGGATATGGTAGATTTTTTCAGTGTAGAAACTCAAAGTTCTGTACCTCATTCTGTTTCAGAAAACATTTTGGTTGTGTCAGTAGACCCAGAGCCAAAGGGTTTATTTACAATCCTCTTTTCCAACTGGAATGAACAAAAGGGAATCCTAGATCACAGAGGATTTTAGTCTCTCAGTTGGGACCCTTCAACCCCCTAACATACACAGACAGAGCTGATTCTGAGTTCTTTCTATGCTGTTTCCCTGGTCACGGCTGCCCACTGTTCTGTTCCAACCCAAACTCTGCTATGATTTCGACCCTATGTCTCTGGCTGAAGAAGGCTGCTTGGAGTTCTGGGTTGACGTTTATGTATATGGAGGGGCATGTGTCTGTCTTTCTTCGGTCTTGGCCTTGCCACTAAGTCTATAAATAGGATTTTAATCCTCTGGACTTCTTCCTAGGAAATTCCAACTTTGGCTGGAATTTTGTATTTTAGAATTTTTTGTCCATGTAATTAAGTCTTTTTGGCCTCCTGTTCTCTGCCCCCAACATCTTATTTTATCCTTTTCTTCTATTTCAAATAAAGGCATTTCTACTGAAGGAGGAAGAAAGTGGGACTAAGGAATGATGAATACTAGAGATCAATTAATGTATTACAACCCAAAATGATTGTTTTTGACTCACGACTTCTGAAAATATACATGATAGATCTTCAGCGTTAGGAAAAAGATGAACAAAAAGAAAGAGAGAATGTTTACTATGTTATTGATCTTCCTTAACTGAATTCTTTCATCTCAGAAATAAGCTTGCACAAAAGCTTCTGCTTGTGCCTGCTGGGTAGATGTATGCTTCTGAATCCACATCATTCCTATTGCTTCTGCCATTTCCCAGCTCTTGTCAATGGCCACCTCTTCTCATACAAACAGAACCATACAAAGCATCTAAAGGTCTCCTGGTTTCTAAAGGGATAAGAATTTGTTTCTGAACTGAAAGGAACTTTTTCCTGACAAAATCTGATCTGTTGAGGATAAAACATCTAACAGATCAATACTGCTTTCCTGGTGACAGCCCTGGGTGGGTGACCCCGGAAAAAGATCCAGTACAAATGAAAGGCAAGAGTAAAAGGAGTTACTGTGCTCAAGCACAGGAGGAGAGAAGAACACACCAATAGTGATCATATATATTCCAAGTTTGGTTAATATCATAATAGATTGACATGTATTTCCTTGGAGACATGATTAGAGGAGAAAATTGTGAATGTTTTGGGAATCAAGGAGACTTCAATGAAGAGAGATGGGAATACCAGACCACCTGACTTGCCTCTTGAGAAACCTGTATGCAGGTCAGGAAGCAAGAGTTAGAACTGGACATGGAACAACAGACTGGTTCCAAATAGGAAAAGGAGTATGTCAAGGCTGTATATTGTCACCCTGCTTATTTAACTTATATGCAGAGTACATCATGAGAAACGCTGGGCTGGAAGAAACACAAGTTGGAATCAAGATTGCCAGGAGAAATATCAATAACCTCAGATAAGCAGATGACACCACCCTTATGGCAGAAAGTGAAGACAAACTGAAGAACCTCTTGATGAAAGTGAAAGAGGAGAGTGAAAAAGTTGGCTTAAAGCTTAACATTCAGAAAACTAAGATCATGGCATCAGGTCCCATCACTTCATGGCAGATAGATGAGGAAACAGTGGAAACAGTGTCAACTTTATTTTTCTGGGCTCCAAAATCACTGCGGATAGTGACTGCAGCCATGAAATTAAAAGACGCTTACTCCTTGGAAGGAAAGTTATGACCAACCTAGATAGCATATTAAAAAGCAGAGACATTACTTTGACAACAAAGATCCGTCTAGTCAAGGCTATGGTTTTTCCAGTAGTCATGTATGGATGTAAGAGTTGGACTATAAAGAAAGCTGAGCACTGACGAATTGATGCTTTTGAACTGTGGTGTTGGAGAAGACTCTTGAGAGTCCCTTGGACTGCAAGGCAATCCAACCAGTCCATCCTAAAAGAGATCAGTCCTGGGTGTTCATTGGAAGGACTGATGTTGAAGCTGAAACTCCAATACTTTGACCACCTGATGCGAAGAGATGACTCATTGGAAAAGACCCTGATGCTGGGAAAGATTGAGGGCAGGAGGAGAAGGGGATGACAGAGGATGAGATGGCTGGATGGCATCATTGACTCGGTGGACATGGGTTTGGGTGGACTCAGGGAGTTGGTGATGGACAGGGATGCCTGGCATGCTACGGTTCATGGAGTCGCAAAGAGTCGGACACGACTGAGTGACTGAACTGAACTGAATGAAGAGGAGGCTTTAGAGACAGGTATAAAAAATGAGAAGGAAATAGAGATTGGTAGTTTCAAACACAGAGGTGGTTATGCTGAGTGTGTCTGGGGAAAACAAACTGACTGTAGATACACGGGAGAGTGAAAGATGAGTCTAGGAAAAAAGCCTATTGCAGAGGTCTGAGACATTTATACTCGAATTGGTTGCCAATGGTTTTTAAGCAGGATTGTAAATCGGTTTGAAGTTGGAGAAGATTGAAGGGTAGACCAGAAAGACTGGAAGGGAAGTAGAATTAGCAATCAGGAGAATTTTGTAGTAGCATAAGTAAGGAATCTTGAAAATCTAACACCCAAATTTCACTGCCTATGTCTTCATGAAGCCAACATAGCTAATGATCAAATAAGCCCTAGATCCCTTAGTAAATTTAATAAAAATCTCTGGAAACCGTCCAGAAAAATATCACGTTTGCACATACTTAGAAAGCATTGCTTATATCTCAGTGTTATAGATCCCTGGGAACCAGGAAGCATTTAGGAAACTATGAGCTACAAGCTAAGCATCTTTGAGTCTGAATGACTTGATTGGCATTTGAAAAATGAACCAGTTATGTAACAAAAATTGTTTACCATTTTGACATAATGTAGATTGGCATTTCACAACTTTTTTTTTAAATAACCTGATGTGGAGGTCGTGGTCAAACAATTTTGGCAATGACTGCATAACTCGGTTATCCTCTGGAAGATGAATATCACATACCGTCATGTTAAATGTTCTACAGTAAAGAACACTGGCTTAACTCTGTTTACTCCAGGGCTTCCAGCCATTAATCCAACAGTTGTCAGAACCTGTCCATGCAGCCTTCACCCAGAGACACCTGCTAAATTGTTTCACAGTCTTTAGATATAAATGGAACTTAGGCTCCAATGACATCAAGTCCCTTTAGATCTGCCTTCACCTCTCTCAACGCTGCTTCCTGTGAACCAGGAGATGTACATTCTGGTCTTACTAACTAGCTGTGTGATCTTGGAAAAATTATGTGTCTCAGAATTCATTTCTGGAAAAGAAGAGGGGTGAATATCTATGCCCTGTATCAGTGGTCCTCAAACCTGAATGTTCATGAGAATCACCAAGAAGACTTCTCAGAGCCCCATGCCAGAGTTTCTGAGTGTGAAGGCAGGGCTGGAAACCTGAGAAGGTGCATTATTGTGGAGTTCCCAGGCAATGCCACTGTTGAAGGTCCACGGACCAAGGTTTGAGAACTGCTGCTCTAGGATGTTTAACATCCTGTGAACACTTAGACTCTCTCATTTAAGTCATTTCTTCTCCAGAGCTGGTGACTAACTCACTGCCTGCTAACTCACTGCTCCTGTTTTGGGTCTGCAGGGCCACACAATTCTCCATGTGTTATTTTGTATGATGGTCACTATTGGTGTTTTCTGAGGAAGGCTGTATTATCATTCCTGTTGCTCTTGCCATTTCCCAGCCCTTGTCAAAGGCAGCCTGTCTAATACAAACAAAATCATACAGAACATATGCTTTTTATAATTTATGATACAAATGAGCTTCTTCACAAAACAGACAGACTTAGAGCACAAACTATGGTTTCTGGGGGGATGAGATAGTTAGGGAGTTTGAGATAGACAGGTACACATTTCTATATTTAAAATGGACAACCAACAAGGACCTGTACTGTAGAGCACAGGAAACTGCTCAAAGTCATGTGGCAGCCTGGATGGGAGGGGAGTTTGGGGGAAAATGGATACATGTATATGTATGGCTGAGTCCCTTTTCTGTCCACCTGAAACTATCACAACATTGTTAATCAGCCAATGTATTTGTAAACTCCAAGACAAAATTAAAAAGTTTTAAAACAACAAAAAATATCAAATGTGTAGAGAGGACACTAATGAAGTATGTCACTGTTGCTGACATAGTATATAGCAAAGTTTTTTTTTTTTAATTAGAGGATAATTACTTTACAATAGTTGGATGGTTTTTGCTGTACATCAGCATGAATCAGCATTAAGTATACATATGTCCCTTCCCTCTTGAACCCCCCTCCCTCCCAGTCTTCTACCCCTCTAGGTTGTCACAGAGCACTGGCTTTGGGTTCCCTGCATCATACATCGCACTCCCCTGACTGTCCATTCATATACTCTGAGGAAACCAGAATTGAAAAAGATACATATACCCTGATGTTCACCACAGCAGTATTTACAATAGCCAGGGCATGGAAGCAACTTAGATGACCATTGACAGATGAATGGATAAGGAAGTTCTGGTACATATAAACAATGGAATTACTCAGCTATAAGACAGAAGGCATTTGAGTCAGTTCTAATGAGGTGGTTGGACCTAGAGCCTATTATACAGAGTGAAGTTAAGTCAGAAAGAGAAAGACAAATATCATCTATTAACACATGTATGTGGAATCTAGAAAGATAGTGCTGATGATCCTACTTGCAGGGCAGCAAGGGAGACATAGACATTTTGGACACAGTGGGGGAAGGAGTGGGTGGGATGATTTGGGAGAATAGCTTTGAGGTATATAGCAAACTTTTTTGGATACTACATATTTGATGAATCAAGCCAACATGCAGTTAGACTTGATAATACAAAGAACCTATTTACATGACATTTCTGTTAGGGGAACACTGCTCTGTTTAATGTGTATGTGAGTGTAGATGCTTCTCAAACATAGGAAGGATTCCCTCTATTCAAAATGCATGGAAACAGCTTCTGCAGCCAGGGCTGGGACAAAGTGATGACATTGATAAAACTTGACTTTGGGGCCCCTTCACTTTGTGTTCAGTCATTTAATAAATATTTACCGATCGTTGGCATATAAGGCATTAAGCTATATCCTTTGGGGGATGCAAAAATAAATCAGATCAAATCCTTGCCCGCAATGGAATTTATAACCTAGTGTGAGACTTAAGATGTGTGCATTCATGGAGACAGTGAGCAGGGCTGCTGCTTTATCGGCTGGGCTCAGTGACAGTGAATCTAATTACTAGCTATGTGACCTTGGACAGTTTATGTAACCCTGTGAGCCTCAGCTTCATAATGGTGGGTGAAATTATGCCCCATAGGATCAATTATGGCTTCATTGTAAAAACCCATATAAAATGCTTTCTGCCATGTTTAGAATATATTATGTATTCAATAAATGTAGCAGTTTTTAAAACTATCATCCTGAAAGTATAGTGATAAATATAAGATAATTTTTGAATGCTTATTATGTGTTGGATATTCAACTGAGAATTTCTCATGTATTACTTCATTTGTTCTACACCAACCCTTAAGAAACGGATAGCATTTCGTTTTGAAGATGAGAAACAGAATTCAGGGACCTTAAGTAATTGTCCTAAGGTGCTACAGCTTACAAATGCCTGAGCTGGTACTTTAACAACAGCATTCTGTTGCTAGAGCTTGTGCCCTTAACCAATATGTATAGTGCAACTTAGTGGCTTCCCAGGTGGCTCAATGGTAAAGAATCCACTTGCCAAGCAAGGGACATAGGTTCACTCCCTGGGTCAGGAAGATCCCTGGGAGAAGGAAATGGGAACCCACTCCTGTATTCTTGCCTGGAAAGTCCCATGGACAGAGGAGCGTGGTGGACTACAGTCCATGGGCTCACAAAAGAGTCAGACACAACTTAGCGACTGAACAGCAACAAATAAATCAATGCTCAAAGAGGGATAAACAAGATGTTTGAGGAAGTCAGAGGTAGGAGCAAAAACGTCTGTCTAGGAGGAACTGCTACTATGATAAAGCCTTACAATTTGAGCTGGGGCTTGAAAGAGAGGGTATTTTGGCTCTACATGTTCTCACCTGCTCTTTTCTTATAAACATATTTATTCATTCCATAAATATGTATCCAGCACTTATTTTGTGTCAGGCATCTTGGGGTGTCAGAGATGCAGCAGGGAGTAAGAAGGGCACAGCATCACTGATTCAGTGTTCATACCTTCATGCAACCTCTCATCCATAGGGGGAGGTGCCATTCAATAGACATTTAATGAGTAATTATGAGGGAGAAATTTAGAATGCTGGTGAACTTAGGAACTATGAACTCAGGGCTCACTCCATCCCAGGCTGTGCTACGTGTCACGGAAGACACAGATGTGAAGTGAAAATGTGGGTCTCGCTGCTCAGTAGTTAGACTTCCCTGGGAAGAACTTTAGGTTTTCTTCATGTTTCTCACAGCTGTATATTCCTTCTTGCAGTGGAAATGTTTCCAATCTGAAATTCATTCATTGGTAGTCACTTATGAGCTCTAAATTTTTCAATAAACCAATGTGATTGGATAACATTAGAAAACTATTGACTTATTTCTGCCCCTCCCCTACTTTTATTTTTGATCACTGTCTTCTACCATATCCCTCCATTCATGTAGGTAGAGTTTGGTCCACACATAGCCTAAGAAAATGGATATTACAGGGCAGGAAACAGGGAAAGCTCAGTCTTTCTGGCTCTAGTTTTAAGAGCCTGTTCCCTGAAAGGAAGGGATAGGACTTTTGGCATAACCCACTCCAGTTGGAAAGTCTCCCTGGGAAGGCCCATTAGCAATGTTGGACAATGGGATTAAATTTCTGCTTTATCTCAGCTGTGAATGAGGCATTGAAAAAATATTCAGTTAAATTATAGAAAAATAAAGGTTATTACTTCTTACTTGATGGCATTAGTAGATAATATTGGAATCCATTGCACTGATTCATGCTAAGATTTATAATCTTTTCCAGGTATCTTTTAATATGATATTCACTCATTCAGCAAATATTTCCTGAGCATCTCTCTACCATGTACCAGGGAAGAGGTAGAGACTAGTATGACAAGTTGGAACAAGAATAGACACAGTTCTTGATGAATAATTTTTATTTTCAAGGCAGAAAGTCATTAATCAACTAATTAAACAAATGGATGAAAAATTACAAGTGTGGAAATAGCCATTGAGGAAAAAGATATAGGGACTATATAGCAAGGGGCTCTGACCTTTTCTGAGGGGACTGAGAAGTCTCTCTGGGAAGTGGCATTTGAATTGAGATCTTGAAAATGATCAGTAGCTAATTAGGTAAAGAAGAGAGAGTCAATGTTCTTGGCAGATAGGATATTTCAAGCATTCGTGTGATGGCAGAGCCACTAGAAAAAAATCTTGGTTGGAGGGAGGTGAGAGAGAAACTTCTGACCACAGAATGAGGGCAGCTGCTGACATGAAGGGCTTTCCTTGACGTGAAGACATATTCTGTACGTGGGTGCTGCCTGAGTGTGTCTCCCATTATCTTTGTGTGTGTCTCTCTGAAGCCTCAAAGCTCAAAGTGTCAAAGGCTGAACTCTTCATCTTTCCCCAAATCTGCCCCTGCTCTTGAGCATCCCATCTTGACAAATGATGGCTTTGTCTTTGCATTTTGTATGAGCCAGAACCCTCAGCTTCATCTTTTCCTCATCCTTCTTCATCACCTATGTCCAATTAATCTCCAAGTTCCATCAATTCTGTCTCATTAATTTCACTTGCAACTAATTCACTTCACTCCACTCCCACTCCCACTGCCTTAATGGGGGTCAGCACCCTTGCACCTGGGCTCTGTGCATATTGAGCTACTTTACAGTCTTGAGAGAAGCTGCATGCTTCCCTGTCTCCAAGTTTTTATGCATCTCTTTCCTCTGCCCAGAATCCTCCTTCTTTCCTTCTCCCAGTCTTCAGCTAAGAGCTCCTGTTCACCCTCATGACATCTCTCCTTAGAGAAGCCCACTCTGGCCCTTAGTCACAACCACTGTGGAAGATGAGGTTGGCTTTTCCTCCTTTGTGTTCACTCTAAAGTACCTTGTGCTTATTCCCATCAGACAACTGTTTATTCATCTAGACCTGGCTGTCCAACATGGTGGTCACTAATTACTGTGGTATTAAACATTTGAAACATAGCTAGGATAGAGTGAGATACACTGTTTGTGTAAAATACCATATTGCAAAAAAGTATAAAAGATGGGAAATATCAGTTAATTTTTTAATACTGGTTGCATTTTGAAATAATAGATATGGCAAGTCAAATAAGTAATTATTAAAATTCACCTGATGCTTTTTTACTTTTTAAAACATGTCTACCAGAACATTTAAAACTATAAATGTAGCTCACCTTTGTGCCTCGCATCTTATTCCTATTGGATGTCACTGGCCTACATGCTAAACAGCTAGAGGGGTCAGCAAACTATGGCCCATGGGCCAGATCTGTTCTGTCACCTGTATTTGTAAATAAAGTTTTATTGGAACACAGCCAAGCTCATTCACTTACATATTCTCAGTGGTTCTTTCCCAGTAGGGCAGCAGAGTTGAACAGTTATGATAGAAACTATATGGCCCCCAAGCCTAAAATAGTTACTCTTGGTCCTTTTTAGGAAAAGTTTGCTGACCTCTGTCCTAAAAGGCTGATATTGTATTTTATTCATCACTGTATCTCAAATCATTGCACAATATGTGGCACCCAGTAAATGCTGAGTGAATAAATATCTAACCAGTAGATGTTTGTTGAATGAACACACGTTTGAGATTATAATGACAGGATCATCACTCACATCAGTTTATCACCCACAGCTTTGGTGACCATGTAACTAAAACTAAAAATTGAAATATGACCTGATTAACAGTTATATAATGGGACAAAAATCTTATACAATATTTAAAGTTAGAACTCCCTGTAAAAACCCAGAATACGTGGTCCCCACTTTCATCATCTTGAAATATCTTTTTTTTTTTTGACCGTACTGTGCAGGATCTTAGTTCCCTGACCAAGGATCGAACCTGTGCTCCCTGCATTGGAAGCAGAGAGTCTTAAACACTTGATTGCTAGGGAAGTCTTCATCATGAAATATCTTGACTTTGGAAGAGATAGATATTTTAATTATGCCTGAAACAGGGTGGAGTGTTGTATAAATGAGAAAGAGAGCTGTCTCAAATGTTAGATATTAGGATTAAGGGTTTAGATCCTAACAAACTTTATTGTCCCATGGGTGCTCTATTGATATTGTAGAAAGGAACCTGAAAACTAGTGGGCAGAGAGATGATGGAGGCTAAAGACCAGAAAAGAAAAGACTCCTAGAAATTAGTATTTCAGTGTTTTTGCAGGAGATCCTGATCCTCCAGAAAAGAGTCCCAGATGCAATTTCCCTGTAGGTTCATCCCATGAACCTACAGGCAGCTTTCTATAGGCAGGTTTTTTTTTGTTTGTTTGTTTTTTTTAACATTTTTTAATTTTTCAATTGAAGGATAATTGCTTTACAGAATTTTGTGGTTTTCTGTCAAACATCAACATGAATCAGCCGTAGGTATACATATGTCCCCTCCCTCTTGAACCTCCCTTCCATCTCCCTCCCCATTCCACCCTTCTCGGTTGATACAGAGCCCCTGTTTGAGTTCCCTGAGACGTACGGCAAATTCCCATTGGCTATCTATTTTACATATGGTAATGTAAGCTTCCATCCTCCCGTGTCCATGTATCTGTTCTCTATGTCTCTTTCTCCATTGCTGCCTTGCAAATAAATTCATCAGTACCATCTTTCTAGATTCCATATATATGTGTTAGTACATATTTATCTTTCTCTTTCTGAATTACTTCACTGTGTGTAATAGGCTCTAGGTCCATCCACCCCATTAGAACTGACTCAGATGTGTTCCTTTTTATGGCTGAGTAATATTCCATTGTGTATATGTACCACAACTTCTTTATCCATTCCTCTGTCGACGGACATCTAGGTTGCTTCCATGTTCTAGCTATTGTAAGTAGTGCTGCAATGAACAGTGGGATACATGTTTCTTTTTCAATTTTGGTTTCCTCAGGGTGTATGCCTAGGAGTGGGATTGTTGGGTCATATGTTGGTTTTGTTCCTAGCTTTTTAAGGAATCTCCACACTGTCTTCCATAGTGGCTGTATCAATTTACATTCCCACCAACAGTGCAAGAGGGTTCCCCTTTCTCCACACCCTCTCCAGCATTGTTTGTAGACTTTTTGATGATGGCCATTCTGACCTGTGTGAGGTGATATCTCATTGTAGTTTTGATTTGGATTTCTCTAATAATGAGCGACATTGAGCATCTTTTCATGTGTTTGTTAGCCATCTGTATGTTTTCTTTGAAGAAATGTCTGTTTAGGTCTTTTTCCCACTTTTTAATTGGGTTGTTTGTTTTTCTGGCATTGAGTTGTATGAGCTGATTGTATAATTTGGAAATTAATCCTTTGTCAGTTGTTTCATTTGCTACTATTTTCTCCCATTCTGAGGGTTGTCTTTTCACCTTGTTTATAGTTTCCTTTGTTTTTACAGGCAGTTTTTGCTGGAAATATAAAGCAGCGAATCACATGGAAATCTGAATTGGTTTGTGTACATAGAAATTAATTCTTTTATCTTAAAAATGGCATTGAGAATGAGTGTTGGAAGAGAATTAAGTATATCTTCACACCTTCATCCAAATATACTCCTGTCATTTACCCTCTGTTCACAAATCTGCAGCTGTTAGAAGACACAAAATAGTTCTCTGTTGCTTTCCTCTGTGAAATTGTTGGTGAAAATTATTTTACAAAATTGAAACATCCAAACTTACCATAGATGAGAATCAAATTTTGGGTCTTGGTTATGCAACATCATTTCATCTCATAAGAACCAGTTATTTTTTAAAAAATTGTAACATTTCTCAGTGTTGATATTTTTTTCTTTTTTAGTAATTAAAGTTGTAAAAGCAACTCAATATCTTCATTGGAGCAGGTAGATTCCACAGGGTTTTTCTGAAGGGAGGCAGAGTTTTCCTTTATTAGAGCATATTTGGGAAGCAAACAAAAGAAGAATGAGTGTAATATTCATTAGCAGCATATGTGATCAGTACAGAAAGAAAATATTAAATATTTGATAGTTTTTACTTCAGCTGGTTCAGAGAAATGAGGGATTATAAAGTTAATAAGATCACAAAACTGACTCTGTTCATTCATCCATCCACGCACTCATTCATCTATCTATCTAGCAACAGCTGCTTATTAAATTACATTTATTAAAGTACTATTTGTCCAGCTCTGTAGTAGATGTTATAGAGATACAAGGGAAACAAAAGACAGTTCTATGCATTTAAGAGGATTCATAGAATGCTAGGTGTGAAAATGATGTTATGGTAATGCAACAGTGTCTTTTTGACATAAAGAAACAGCTGTTAGGTGCTTTGTGTAACTGTATTCACAGAGAATTGTATGGTGGGCCACAGAACCATAGTTCATAGTCTGATAATTTTCTACTGATACCAGTTGGATAAGTCAGACATATTTATCTATCTACAGAGCTAGCGAGTAAATACTTCCAGGTCATCATGTAAGAAAGTGTGAGATGACTGGATGCACCTGATGTATAGGGCTTTGAAAATTATCCGTCATTAATCAAGGTAAAAAGGTTGAAAGGTGGACTGGAATGTGGACCTGGCCATAAAGGAAATACAGAGCTTGGAACCATAAATGGTAGAGAGAGAACATTCTAGAAGACCAACAAGAAAGACAAATGCAAGGGGAGAGGAATTAAGCAAACGAGAAAGGAAAGGGAGACAGGTTAGACAATAGTCAACCAAAGCAGTGGGAGTGGCCTTATGTGGATAGAGGCCACCATGGGGAAGTTGGTGGGTTGAGGTTGGGTCAGTGAGGTGATATCATTAATGTAAGAAGGTTGAATGCCTACTGGAGAGATTGTTTTCTGTTAGTAAGAGGCTAAAATGTAAGCCAGGTTTGGGGAAGATTCATGCGCTGCACTCCCACTCTAGAGAAAGACAGAGGGTTCCTTCAGGACCAGAGAGAAACCCAAAAGGAAAGAAAATCAGTCTGGCAAATTAAATAAATGTGGCAGTAAGTGTATCATGTTTCCTTTTTGCATATTTTTATATTGCATATCACTTCCTGATGTTTGATCAAAATTTACTAGTTTGGTGGGAAAATATAAATGAGAATATTTGAAAAAACTCACAGAAAACTAGTAACATTGAGGATATGCACACATTTATTTTCAGAAATAGCCAATTTCTACTCCACTTGGGTTTGAATTTTTTTAAAGGTTTTGATATACTGCTCAAATTATGGTTTATGTAGGATGAAATGCATCCTTAAACACTACACTGTAACAGTAATATCTACAAATCACTCAGAACGCCATCACTGGTAGATAGTAAATATTTTATATCTTGTTGAAAAATAATATTTTTCTTATAAAGCATTATAATCATATTCCTTTTAGGCTCTTCCCAAAGTTTTCCCATGAAAAGCATAAAAAACAATTATGCCTATTAGCCAAGGGCTTTTACCAATAGACTTGGCTTCTTCTCTTCTAGTTCATCTTATCTGACAAACTCTTTCTTTGAGACGCAACTGACATACTGAACTAGAGATGGCTTTAAAAAATAATAATCATGCCTAAAGCTTCATCATGCAAATTTTCCAGTGAATTTTTAGGGTAGGAGTTTTGGGTTTGGATTTTAACTTCCACAGATTTGGCATACCATATTCGGTTCTATATCATCACTGGGTATTGCCGCTGCATGTACATGTGGAATTGGTAGGGAAAAATGGTCTATGGCTCTTTACTTCTTTTCCTTTCTCATTTCTTATAATGTAAGTAGAAAATTTGTGTGTGTTCTCAGTTGCTTCAGTCATGTCTGACATTTTGTGACCCTGTGAGCTGTAACCTGCCAGCCCCTCAGTCCATGGAATTCTCCAGGCAAGAATACTGTAGTGGATTGCCATGGCTTCCTCCAGGGGACCTTCCCAACCTGGGGATCAAACCCATATCTTCTGCGTCTCCTGCATTGCAGGGGGATTCTTTACCACTGAACCACTGGGGAAGCCCAAGTAGAAAATTTATATCTACATGTTGTGTTCAGTTGCTCAGTCGTGTCTAACTCTTTGCGACCCCATGGACTGCAGCACACCAGGCTTCCCTGTCCATCACCATCTCCCAGAGCTTGTTCAAACTCATGTCCACTGAGTCAGTGATGCCATCCAACAGTTTTGTCCTCTGTCGTCGCTTTCTCCTCCTGCCTAATGCCAACCTTCAGTCTTTATCCAACTCTTTTTATAAATTTGCAAAAGATGACCATTCACTGTGATCAGGCTCTTTCAACTCCTTGACAGTTGATGCCTTTATCTGCATAAATAACTTGCCTTTCAGTGAAGTGGGGTGATAGAGGGAAAGCATGAGCATTTGTTGCCTGTTGTTGCTGAGAAAGTGAAGTTGGAAAGTATAAGCAGGATGTGACTTACCCTTTATCTCCTGAGGGCTTGACTTGAGTAACTGGCTACCTTGAAAGTGAAAGTGTTAGTCACTCAGTTGTGTCTGACTCTTTGCGACTTCATGGACTGTAGCCTGCCAGGGTCCTCTGTCCATGGAATTCTTCTGGCAAGAATAGAATCTTCCCAACCCAGGGATTGAAACCAGGTCTCCTGTGTTACAGGCAGATTCTTTACCGTCTGAGCCACCAGACGGTTTGCTGCTGCTGCTGCTGCTAAGTCGCTTCAGTCGTGTCCGACTCTGTGCGACCCCATAGACAGCAGCCCACCAGGCTCCGCTGTCCCTGGGATTCTCCAGGCAAGAACACAGGAGTGGGTTGCCATTTCCTTCTCCAGTGCATGAAAGTGAAAAGTGAAAGTGAAGTTGCTCAGTCGTGTCCGACCCTTAGCGACCCCATGGGCTGCAGCCTACCAGGCTCCTCCGTCCATGGGATTTTCCAGGCAAGAGTACTGGAGTGGGGTGCCATTGCCTTCTCTGACCAGACGGTTTAATATTTCCTTAAACATTGCTCCTTGTTCTTTTCAAGGACTTGCTAATCTAATGAGGGAAACAGACATACATAGACAACTTGTACAATGGAAGGAATGTTATAAAGTGAATTAAACAAAACAATATATGAACATATGAGATTTGTCCCCTTTTCTAAATTGACAGAGACGATTGCCTCCTCATTTTAGTTTCTGCACACTCTTCTGAACATAAGCATATTTTTAGATTGTGGTAGAGGGTACTATTATTCTCCTCTATTCAGGATGACATCCTGAATAGATATTATGGTTGGCAGAAAGATGTTTCTGTGCTCATTCTCAGTGTGGCTAAGGTTGTGGGAAAGTGGGCGCTCATACTTTGTCGACAGTAGGGTGTTTCAGAGGACATCAGTCAACTGATTCTCTTTGAAAGCAGTTTGGTAAAATGCTAGATGAAGGTGTTGTGTATCTTGATTACTGCTCAGTCCTTAATGCCTAAAAGTCAACTTGAGCACATTAATAAACGTCAAAATATTTACAAGTTTGCATATGCTTTGATGTACAAAATTTAATAATTAGAAATCATATGAATCTACCATTGAGATTTAGCTATAAGAATATACATTAGTGAAAGAAAGTGAAAGTCACTCAGTCATGTCCAACTCTTTGCGACCCCATGGACTATAGCCCATGGAATTCTCCAGGCCAGAATACTGGAGTGGGTAGCCTTTCCTTTCCCCAGAGGATCTTCCCAACCCAGGGATCGAACCCAGGTCTCCCACATTGCAGGCAGATTCTTTACCAGCTGAGCCATATTTATCATATTAAAACTTAGAACAGCTTAATTAGGTTTAACACTATGAAATTTAATTAAAAAATTATATAACATCCCTACCATGGACTATTGCATACCCACAAGTGATGATATTGCAGAAAGTATGAATGAATGATATAGAAAAGTGCATGAGACTATTTTATAAGTAGGCCATAAAATAGAGCATAGAGTATTAATCCATTGTTATAAGATGATAAACTAAGAATTTTTAAAAGGATGTCAAAGAAGGGAGTTTATTTTTTTTTAATTCGTTTATTTTCTATTTTTTAACTTTACAATATTGTATTTGTTTTGCCATACATTGACATGAATCCACCATGGGTGTAGACGTTTTCCCCTTCCAGAACCCCCCTTCCACCTCCCTCCCCATCCCATCCCTCTGGGTCATCCCAGTGCACCAGCACCGAGCACTCTGTATCATGCATTGAAGCTGGACTGGCGATTCGTTTCACATATGATAATTTACATGCTTCCATGCCATTCTCCCATATCATCCCACCCTCGCCCTCTCCCATAGAGTCCATAATACCAGAGGCTTAGGTATTGCCTTAGATAACAAACTCCAAAATTTTAGCAGGCTTGAAACAGTAACTGTGTAGCCAGTTGGCTTTTGTGAATCAACAGAGAAGCTCTGCTTATCATAGCTGGTCAGGTTCTCAAAGTGAAGCAAACATCACAATCAATGCTGATCGATATTCCATATGGAAAAGAGCTCTGGAAGTTTCCACACTGGGAAATAAATGCTGTAACATGGAAGTAAAAGATGACAGTTCTGTTCGCAACTCAAAGGCCAGATCTAGTCACATGTCCCACCCACCCAAAAGGGAGCAAGTTATTATAATCCTCCCATGTAATTGGGATTGAGAGTTAGAAATATTTGCTGAGTAGCACTAAGGATACCACTTATGGTGTCAATATTCGGTACACCTGGTTTGTCTCTAACAAGACAATCCAAAAGTCATATCCAATCAGGGCATCAAAGTCCAAGCCTATGATGTCAGGGTGGTGCCGGATGGTCTGGATATGGCTCCTTTTGATCTTCAAACCTACTGAAAAATAGATGGTCTTTGCCCTGCAACACATATACAGAGTGGTGGAGTAGGGGCAGGGTGTCTACAGCACTACCATTTGGAAAGGGAAAGTAGCTGATTCACATCAATCCTAATATAACTGCAGGTTCCAGTCTCCTGGCGATAAGGAAACCTTCTTGATTAGGTTCTGATGGGCTCCTGAGAAAGGGTTCTTCAGTCCATTGTTCCATGTAGCCCTTGGATCTGCCCTTTAGAGGTCTTTCTTTTTCTATCATTTGTCTTTGCTCCACTTGAAAAGTGCACTACAGAATGTGCCCTGCTTTGAGGGTGAGAAGCTTAGACTGAAAATGCTCTTGGAAGCTCACAAGCCCAACTGTTGTTAAAGTTTCTGTCTTTAGACTACAAAAAACTGTCGCAGGCATTTTTAGAAGGCTCATAGTTTCTTTGGCTGTACAACTTTCAAAAAAAATTAATCAGCTTCTTTTTATACTTGATTATGGTCAGTTCCTTCTGCTAAAAGCCACATGCACAGTTCTTTATTGAGACATTCCCTCTCTCTGCTTCACCTTTACTGCAGTTATCTTGAACTGACCAGGCTTCATTGGAAGAGCCACAAGATCAGGCTTTTTTGTTTGGCCTATTTTTTCCAAATGAAAGACTGACTAAGTGCCATCTTAACTCATTCTGATGTTTAAGAGTGGGTGTGAAAACCATACCCTTGGTTTATTCTTTGACATATGGCTATGTTTTAATCTTTCAGTCTTTTCCACAATTGCTAATAAGAAACAATTGCGTCTTCAAATTATGCTCCCCAGATTCTCTGGACCATCTCTGTTACCCTCTGTACTTGCTTACAAATCACTTAATGGTGTTCTTCACTCATTGCTTTTATTGTCTGTACCTTTTCAGAGGCAGCCAACAACAGTCAACATCTGCTAGAAAAATTCTGTTTCCCAGTCACTTACTGTAAAACTGCAAGTTCACAAAGTATATTACCTTCCTTTTAAATTACCACAAGTGACATTTTCACAAAATAGATTGTCTGTGCATGAATTGTTATCTTGATAGCTACAACAAAAGATTCTTTGCTGCCAGGCACCTGACTTGCCAACCCAATGTCATATGCCTTAGGTTTCTGATATGGTATTACTCCAGTTCTAGGCACTTATTTTGTATTAACTGGAATAAGAGAGATCTAGTCCTCAGTTTTGTAGGTCTCTGAAATTTTATTGTCATCAAATAATTTTGTCCCAAGTTGAATGAAACATTCAAACTCGTAAGAAATGATGAATAAAAATGCTGATTTGTTAATTGAAAGTTGAGAGTCTATTTAAGTAGCTAAAATACCTGTGTTTTCTAACCAGAACATATTCTGAGTCAAGAGGTCCTAGAAACTATTACTTTAATCTGAATATTTCTTGGTTACTAAGTGTTAATGGATTGCTTGATCATGAGTGGATATCATTGTAGAATAATACATCCAGTCTCTAAAGAAACTTGACCTCCCTTGTATCACAATATAGCTCAGCACTTCATTAAGAGGCACATGAAGTGTTAGATAGGGCTCTCCTCTTGTAGCTTATATTCTAGGAGACAGAGACAGACAACAAATGATGACCACAAAATAACACATAATGCAACTGCATTTTAAATAATAAACCTGAGTCATGGGATGTAATGTAACTTAGACGAGGGAGTGGAGGAAGACATATTACCTAGAATGGCCAGTGAAAGTCATTCTAAGGTGATTACATTAGAGCCAAGACTCAAATGAGGGGGAAGGGGAAATCACAGAAGATCTGATGAAAGGACATTCTATGCAGAAGAAACAGCAGATTCAAAAGGCCAGTGGAATGAATGGGCTGAATGTTTTGGAAGGATAGGAAGAAGGCCTGGGAATGAGAAAAGTGGTGATGAGAGATGTATGCAGTCACGTCTGAGAGATTGACTGGGGACGTATTGTGTACAGCTTTGTTGGTCATGTTGAGGAGTTGGTGTTTTACTCTAAGTCTAGTGGAACCACTGGAGACAATTAAGCAACAAATAAATTTGATCTGCTTTATGCTTTAAGAAGATCACCCTGGCTAGCTGTTTGGAGAAAGAACTCTGGCAGGAAAAGAGTGGTAATAACCCACTGAAGTCAAGGTATGAGACATTGGTCACTTGGGTTAGAGCTGCGTAGCAACAGAGATAGTATTAAGTAGTGGGATCTTGAAAATATTTTGGAGATAAGAGTTGGCAAGTTTTGCAGACAGATTGAGAGACATGAGGAAAAGTAAGAAAATGAAGGTCATTTCAAGTTCTTTGACCCAAGAAACTTGGGGTAGTGATACCATTAACTGTGATAAGGAAGACAGCTAGGGGTAAATCAAGAATTTTATTTTGGACATACTAAATTTGAGGTGTCTATTAGACAGCTACAGAGGCGACGTCAAGTAGGCAGTGGATATATAAATCTAGAGCCTGGGGGGGTGTTAAGAGCTGGAGATAGAGATTTATGAATCATCAGTACAAAAATGTTATTTTAAGCCATAGAAGAGGATGAGATCACCTAGAAAAGGAATTTGGAGAGAAAAGAGGGTGGACGACAGAGTTCAGGGTTAGCAGAGGAGGAGGAACCAGAAATGGAAATTAAGAAGGAGCAGAGTTGAAGTTGGAGGAGCGTCAAGAGTGAGGGGTGTTGTGAAAACCAAGCAGAGATATTTCTTTGAGAAGGAAGTCAAGTGCTGAAAGTTGATGAATACCCTGATCCAGCTTCCTGCTTTATGTTTCTCTTGAGCACCCACAATGCCATGTCCATCTCTCTAACTTTTGATCCTCCTGGGAAGAAGGATTAGTTTATGATTATGGAATAGTTAATTGCTTGTATTATTATTCCCTTTTGGTCAATTATGTTAAGAAGTGAGTGAAAAGGCATCTTGGTTAATTAGGAGGCACTTAGGTCTCTGCTCCAACATTGACATCACTGGTGGTAACTTTGCTGGAGGAAGGTCATTTAACATCTCAGAGGCTTGGTTTTCACTTTTGCTTCCTGCCAATAACAATACTCACATTAGAGTCTTGTTGTGGGAATTAATTAATATAATGTATACAGGGTACTAAGCTCAGTGCCTGGCAAAAGGTAATTAGATCCCAAATGGTAGCTTTTATTAGCTTTTTCCCAGATGCTGATTGGTTAAGTATGGAAATGGTTCACCATTGAGTTATCCTGGGAAGATGAATTGGTGATTGTTTAGGACAGTGTTGAAGAGGTGGTATCTACATACTGTTGCTATAGCATAGAAGCCAGTCACTCAAACTGTAATTAAATGCCTCCTGCTGCTCCAGCCCTGACTAGCACGCACTCGTCCTTTTGAGTAAGGATGTGTAAAATTGAGATAAGTGATGTTTTAAGAGATTGCTCATCAATGGTAGAAACGTATCTCCGTGCTTCTCTGTGAAAAATTATCCAGGCCTGTCAGTACATCAGGCTGTGAGGGAGCAGATAAAGTAGGGGCAGGGGCTTCTGCAGAACCGAGAGAGGATCATGAACTTCATTAAAATAAGCAAGCATTTCCCCACCTTCATCAACTCACAAACCTGTCTTAGCCTCTGAAGCCCAACAGAGTGGGTCATGGATATAATTGAGCAAGTGTCTCGGATTCATTTTCCAGAAAATGAGGCTGTTAGCCCTAGCTGCTCTCTGAGAGGTTTTCGTTAAGCTGTGTACAATTCCTCTGAAACTGTTACAGTTCCTCTCGTGGTCTCTCTATACCAGCCCCTGTCGTGGGTGGAGGCGGCTGGGTGGCAGTGGGTGCCCTGGAGTAGGGTAAGGAGTCAGTACTAATGGAGATGTAGCAGTGCCTTCCTCCCAGCTGACACCCCCAGTCTCTTCCAGGGTATCTCATCTTGAGTTTTGAAATAGGACTTTTACCACATCTCCCTTACAAGCACCTATTTTTTAGTTCAAATTGACCTGTTCAGTTAATTTTCCCTTGAGAGGAGACATCATGTTGGCTTCATTGTCAAGAAGGTCATAAGCTAACTAAGGAACTATACCTCAGTTTGAGTCTTGATTAAGATCTCTGTGATCTTGATGAAATTGATTAGTTGCTCTAATCCTGGATCCTCATCTACAAAATGAGACTGATTACTGTTGTTTAGCCTATGGTTTAGATTAATAAATTAGCCCATATTAAGGACTTAGTCTTATTTACCTAATACTATTGAGTCTTTGGGCTTCCGTGTGGCTCAGATGGTAAAGAATCTGTCTGTTCGATTCCCTGGAGAAGGGAATGTCTACCCACCCCAGTATTCTTGCCTGGAGAATTTCTTTGGACCCATGGACTGTCCATGGAATTCTCTCGGCCAGAATACTGAAGTGGGTAGCCTTTCCTTTCTTCAGAGGATCTTTCCAGCCCAGGGATCGAACCTAGGTCTCCCGCATTGCAGGTGGATTCTTTACAAGTGAGCCACAAGGAAAGCACAGCTGAGTCTCTAATAAATGTTGAGAAGATATTTGTCTCTATTATGTAAGAATAAGGCTTTCCAGGTGGTGCTAGTGGTAAAGAATCCACCTGCCAGTGCAGGAGACTGAACAGATGTGGGTTCGATCTCTGGGTTGAGAAGATCCCCTGGAGGAAGAAATGGTGCCCCACTCAAGTATTCTTGCCTGCAAAATTCCATGGACAGAGAAGCCTGATGGGCTACAGTCCATGGGGCTGAGCTCAGCTGAGCGACTGAGTATGTGTAGGAATACTGAGAAGCTCATTTTAAGAGGCTTCTTCATGTTGTTTTCACTAGTGGTATTTTACATATTGTTGGTGTTTCAGCATTTTATTCCTTCTCTCTGATGCTCTGAAGAAAGAGATACCATGTTGGAAGCACCTAGGAAACGAGCTTTATGATATAGTGGAGGAAAATGACACATCCTCTAGTTTTATATTTATAATAACGGCTAACCCATCAAACAAAATGTCATCACAGAGGTGGAGTCATTTAACTGAATATGTTTATCTTTAGGGTGTTTTCAGCTGCATGTAATAGAAAACTGACAGAAACTGGCTTAAATAATAAGGAAGTGTATCTCACAAAGCTCCAAGGCCAGAGGTAGGATAAACTCAGCCTGGTTCTGAAGGATCCACTGTTTCCACATCTATGCCATCCTGTCCTCAAAGGATGGTCGTTCCTTTCAGACTTGTCCCTCTCTGGTCCCAGACAGGCCGGTAGAATCCCAGGCATCGCCTGTAGATACAACCACGTCTAGAGAAATAAGGGCCATTTTCCCTCATGTCTCTTTTTCATAGGATCCTACTGGTGACTGTAAGAAATCACTAGCATTTGCAACCTTCTGAGAGATTCCTATGCTTTTCACTCACACAACAGCTTCCTTAGGCATATAGATGATCTCAGGAGTTCAGCTCAACAACTTGCCAGCCCAGCATCCCAAGGTCCTCTCTTCCTTCTGTGTCTATCTTTTTCCACATGGGAAGTTGCACATTTTAAAGTCTATTACTTGGCAGAACCTCATTCCTTGTTCCAGTTGTTTTTATCAATCTGGGTTATCTGTCACAGCAGCAGAAAACAACTCTGGCTGATTTAGGCAGGAGATAAATTTACTTTAAATGTACTAAATAGTTCCAGAATGATCCTGAATTGTCTTCTGCTATAAAGGACATTATGGAGACCCTTGGTAAAATCTGAATAAAGTCTTTTGCAAATTAGATAATAGTATTGTATCTATATTTATTTGGTGATTTTGAAAATTGTGCTGTGATTATATACGAGAATTTCTTTTTATTGAATACACAATGACATTTTAGGGGAAAGATATCCTGTCTCCAATTTACTACTAAGCAGTTTAGGAAAAATACACACTCAGAAGGATAAAGCAGTGTAGAGTAATATTAACATAGAGAAATTGGCTGAAGGGTAGTCAGAGATTTTTTTGAACTATTCCTATGAATTTCTGTGTAGTTTCTTATTAATTATTTTTAATTGGAGAATAATGGCTTTACAATATTGCGTTGCTTTCTGCTATATATCAACATAAATCAGCCAGAAGTATATATATGTCCCCTCCCTCCTGAACCTCCTTCTCACCTCCCAACCCATGCCACTCCTGTAGGTTGTCACAGAGCATCAAATTTGAGGTCCCTGCATCATACAACACATTTCCACTGGCTATCTAATTTTACATGTACTAATGTATATGTTTCCATGCTACTTTCTCAATTCATCCCCACCGACTCGATGGACATGGGTTTGGGTAGACTCCGGGAGTTGGTGATGGACAGAGAGGCCTGGCGCGCTGCAATTCATGGGGTCGCAAAGAGTCGGACACGACTGAGCGACTGAACTGAACTGAACTATCCTTCCCCTAGTGTGTCTACTAGCCTGTTCTCTGTCTGTGTCTGCATTTCTGCCCTTCACATAGGTTCATCAAGTGCCATCTTTCTAGATTCCACATAGATGTGTTAATAGACGATATTTGTCTTTCTCTTTCTGACTTACTTCACTGTGTATAATAGGCTCTAGGTTCATCCCGCTCATTAGAACTGACTCAAATGCGTTCCTTTTTATGGTTGAGTATGTTGGTTTCTATATCCAGTGAAAAAATTATTTTTTAATGACGCAAAGAGATACTGGCTAAGGTAGCAGTGCTGTAGCAAGTCCAGCAGCGTGCATTAATAAATCACTGAAGACAATGAGGACGATATTTAATGAATAGCTCAGGAGTGGCCTAGATTGCAAGAGACTCCGACTAAAAACCTTCAGAGTCAGAAACAGTGCTCCGGATGACTCCACGGAGCTCAGCCCTGTGGACAGTGCTATCACCTCCATGGTGTGCTGCTGGCCATTGAGGTTTGCACTGCCACTGTGGCTGGTGCGTGGCACTCTGCTCCACCATCAGCACAGTTGCAGCTGCTGCTCACGGATGGCCATGGCCATCACTGCCAGAGACTTGCCTCAAGGACCTTTGTATTTTAGTTTCACCACATTAGATTCCAAGTCTGGGATGCAGGAATCAGTTTAAGAGAGTCCAAGTCATGGGTCTTTACCTAGGCACAAATCATGCTTGTAAAAATGCCCATCAGGAAATTTCAGTCTCTAGAGTGACACACAAGTCATCGTGCTTTGCCACAAAGGGAGGGATTCTTCAAGGAGGAGTGGATTTCAGACACTACACAACCCACAAGAATGACAAATGTCTGTTGCATGATAGTATTTGCAGTCCTCTCCCTTAAAGTGTCAGAATTCTGGATGTTGTTCCATTGAAGGTGGGAGCAAAAGAAAATGTGTTTCTTTCAAAGTGGAAAGAGGGAATTATTCACAGATGTTGGATCCTAACTGGTATGTATACTCACAGTGGGGGTTAATATGGAAGAAATTACCGTTGGTGAGATTTAACTACCCTCTGACATTACATGGAAAAACTGAAACTTTTGTTTTCAGTTGGATTTCATTTATTCTCGATATTCTTTATTCTGGACATTGTTTTTTCATTCTGTCTCACATGCTTTTTAAAATTTTCCCCTCTTCTTTTCTTTTCGTAAAGATGATTTGGTTATTTTACATAAGGCTGCCACTTTTGCCCCAGAAGATATTCAGTTCTTGTCTCGCAAAAAGAAAATCCAGTCCACAACTCTGGTCCAGAATTTAGTGCGAAGCAGAGACTCTACACACTTTTGTTTCTTACTCAAACCTTGTTTTATTATGTAATATAAATGTGTAGAACATAATATTGAGGTCTTAAGTTCTAATTGTCTAATAACGTGTTAAATGCTGTTTATGCATTAAGAATACTTTTTTGCTCCTCATATCTAGTTGGAAAAGAAAGACTCATACTTCAGCTAAGGAAAAAACAGCAGTGTCATATAATTCTTAAGAGCCTAGTGTTTTATTTTTATAAATGCCCCCAGTAAAGAAGTGATTAGAGGAAAGTAGAAAGATATGAGAAATTGTACTTTAAAAGCATTTGACATCTGGTTGGAATTGTTCTGTTGTTTGATGGTCCAAAGTTCCTTCAGAGGGATCGAGGGAATTTCAACATTTCATCTGGCAGTCAGATCTGGAGATGAATTTAACTGGCCTCCAGTAGTCCTGGCCTGTTCCTGAGAGAGAGAAATGATTGAGAGGGAGGGGTGGAGAGGAAGAAGAAGCCTTTACTTACACTCCTTCAGGGATGATTCAGGTGGACAGTCTGAATTATGGGTCTTATTGGCAGCAAGTCAGTATTGCCAGAGTGGGTTACTGCAAGATGCTTTAGCTGGGGACCACTTTGAAAACCACTCATCAATTACAGTTGGTACCTGGCATAGTAGCATGAATACCCTTGATGGCTTTTGTCCAGGAAATTTGAAGAAACCTGTTGTCTCTGATCTCATCTAACCACCTCTTCCTTCACGGATGACCCTTCTTACCTTATAGACCTCAACTGTTGATCCCAGACCTGCCAGTCCAAGCTGTATATCAATTATTAAAGCCCAGTGCAGGACAGTGACTTTACAAATAGTCTCAGCAATGATCAAGACCAATATTAGTATTTGTTAAACCACCGAGTGTTTCTGTGGTCGCTAGTCCCAAGTGAAAGGATCAAATTTGAGATTTCTAGATACCTGACTCACATTAGGTTAAAGCAAAAGTCCAGACTTTTTCAGAGTTAATTTGGCTGTAGCTGTTGCTTATTTGGGGCTTCCTCAGTGGTTCAGCTGGTAAAGAACCCCCTTGCTGGTGCAGAAGATAAAAAGAGACATGGGTTTGATCCCTGGGTCAGGAAGATCCCCTGGAAAAGGAAATGACAACCCACTCCTGTATTCTTGCATGTGAAATTCCATGGACAGAGGAGCCTGGCAGGCCACAGTCATAGTTAAGAACTACAGCTGGTGAACTTATTCACAAAACAAAAACAGACTCACAGACTTAGAGAATGAATTTATGGTTGCCAGGCAGGGAGGGTGGGAGGAAGTGATAGGGAGTTTGGGATCGACATGTATACTTTGGTATATTTACAATGAATAACCAACAAGAATCTACTGTATAGCACAGGGAGCTCTGATCAATGTTTTGTGGAAGCCTGGATGGGAGGGGAGTTGAAGGAGAATACATACATGTATATGTATGCCTGAGTCCCTTTTCTGTCCACCTTAAACTATCACCACATTGTTAATAGGCTATATCCCAATATAAAATAAGTTTAAAATTAAAAAAAAAAAAAGAACTAGTAACCACAAATAATAAAAAATGTTTTTACTCATATATCTCATAAAAATGGAAGAATATCCATGTCATATCTTCTTTCTCATAGCTTCCTGTTCCTTCCTCCCATAGCTGTTCTACACAGGGAAATTCTCCATATTCTCTGTCCCCAGTCCAGGCTACTTACTTTCTTCTCTGTGGCCTCCCTTCAGCCTTGGTCCTTATTGTGTGGACTGACTTAGTTGCTTTGGCTTAGCCCTTCCTCCTACCTTCTCTTTCTGGGCCTGCCCCTCTGCAGCCATATCCCAGATTCTGCATGACAAATGTTCTAGTACCTGGACTAGGAAAGACTCCTGAGCAGAAGAGGTGAAATGGTGGGGGGGGAGCAGGAAATACACACTCCTAAAGCTTGTTGCAGTTGCATGTGGCAGAGTTGATTACATGAGATGAGTGATGTTTCTTGTTTCTTAACTTTAAAATCATTTAATATGCCTCCTAGGTAGTTTTCTGATTTGGAAAACCACAGAAGAAAAAAAGAAAATGTGTAATGCTTTCTAGAATTCTTTTGTCAGAATTCTGCTTCAAATTGTGGAAACAAATTTGCCAGTGAATCTGATTCTGGATGTAGTTTCATGAAAGAAAATCTGTCTCTTCTGTCTGCACTCAGAGTTGATTGGCTCCTGTGAATCTTCGCACCTGTGCTCACCAGGCAGCGTGCTCGACACGGGTGAAATGGGAATGTAAAGGCTTGACTGCCTGATGGACAGACAGACAGAGGGATGATTGCAGTATGTGAATAAAAATGTGCCAGTGGGGTTGTATGTATCGGGCAATGGGAACACAAGGTGGGAAGCATCTACATTTGTCTGCAGGAGGTGAACCTTAAATTAACTCCCCCAAAATGAATCATTCTGCATTACACAGAAAAGGAAGGTATGAGAATACATAAAAGGCTGGAAGAGATAGAGCTGAAAGAAAATAATTGAAACCAAATGTGACTGGTCAGATTCCCTTTAATCTACACAGTAAGGGATCTTGGTTTTCCTCATGGGGAGTTCAGAAACTTTTGAATCACTTCTACAGTCACCATGGCAGTGGTTCTCAGTGTGGCCTGCTGGCTAACTGGTGGGCTCAGAGGTCAGACTGTCTAGGTTTTCTTCTGCTGGTAGAGTTCCATTGAACAGTGCACCTGGCTTCCCTGTGTATGAGTTTTCTCATCTATGAAATGAGGATATCCCCTTTTCCAGGGTTGTAGTGAAGATTTAATTCATCCCCTAAGACATATAGAACTGTACCTAGCATAGGTATTAGAGTGAAAAAAGAAAAAAAAAATGAACTGTGTTGTGCATTCTCTTTCAAACATCAGTAAATTGAATGTTCTGCAACATTCCAAGGTTTGATCTTCTAACAAGGTTGGCCTTGGGAATAATTAGGTGAATAAGACAGCTCTCTGTATGTTGCAAGAAGGGTCATGTCAGCTGTCCTCTGTTCGGCCCTGCCTCCCTTATTTAGGAATGTCGTGATACCCACTGGTTAAACATTACTAGTATCTGAGGATAGTTGACAATTAAATTATTATTAAGCACTAATATCTGGATGTAATAAAGTTATCAGAGATGAGAACATAGCCTAGAGAGGATGGGTCACAAACCTGGTAAGCTGAAGGTACAACATGAAAAATAAAGGAATAAAAATTAACTTTTGTCTGTAGCATAATATATGATTTAAACTTTGTTCACAATATAAATATTAATTATTGTTTATGAAACACTTTAACATGTTATCTCATTAGAGGGTTAAATTTATCTTAAGAGATGTAGGTAGAGCATCTTTCACTATTAAGAATGTATCCAAAATAAGAAAATCGAGGCACAGGTGAATACTAGTCTGGCAACTTTTTTTCCTAGTGTCCCTTCTCTGTATGTCGCTCTACAGTGTTTTTATTGATAAGGAAGGAAAAGCCTAAAATCCACTTTGGAGAGTTTCTGGTGGTGCATTTGCTATGAAAGTGAAAGTGTTAGTCCCTCAGTCACGTCCGACTCTTTGCGACCCCATGGACCGTAGTTCACCAGACTCCTCTGTCCATGGGATTCTCCAGGCAAGAATATTGGAGTGGGTTGCCATGTTCTACTCCAGGGGATCTTTCTGACCCAGGGATCGAACTTGAGTCTCCTGCATTGGTAGGCATATTCTTTACACACTGCACCACCTATATTTATCAAAAAATTGTAGTCACTGGTAGTATCTGCTGCCTAGGGTGGAGAACTTGCTTGGGATATAAATATATATATGGTTACAGGCTAGCCTGTTATAACAAGGCTTTAGAGTTGCTACCTTATGTTTGTAGACACATAACAACAACGATGGACAAAGAAATGGACACATAATTTATTTTGTGAATATTTCTATAGCCTAAACTGTGTGTTGGAGAAGGAAATGGCAACCCACTCCAGTATTCTTGCCTGGAGAATCTCAGGGACGGGGGAGCCTGGTGGGCTGCCGTCTATGGGGTCGCACAGAGTCAGACACGACTGAAGCGACTTAGCAGCTTAGCAGTAGCAAACTGTGTGTAGAGTCACCATGGAGTGGCTCAAGGACCTTACAGAGAAATTGAGGAGATGTAAACTGCACATATAAAGAGTTCAATAAAAGTAAATGATGAAAGAAAATGAAAGGAAATAAATGAAAATATCTTTAGGTAACATACTTTCTAAAGCTACTACAAGTTAAGTGGAAATGAGTGACTGACAGAACGTCTCATAAACTCAACTCCCACTTAAAATATGTACCCTACACTCAGGAGGCTACAAATCTCTTATGAGAACAAAACTCGTACAGAATAAGCATGTGGAGAGAAAAGAGAGACTTAGATGAAGACACCGGAGCATAAGCTCCATGAATTCAGGGAAAAAACTTGAATTATTTGCTGAATCTCTAACATTTAGTATAGTACATTAGTAGATGCTCAAAAAAATATTTTCTCATTTAATGGGTGAGTGGATGCATGGATAAATGCCAGAGACAGTCATAGAAATGAGAGAGTATATTATAAAGTACTCCAAGTTGGTGCAGTGTCTTTTCATTTTTTTATTCTTGGCATGTAGCACATAATAGGTGTTCAATAAATGTAGTGTAAGGAAGGAAGGAAAGGAAGGAATATGGGAGTGAATATCATAGGATGGTAAGACTGAAGGGAAATTTGTAAAATTTTTGGCCTTTCACTTAAGAAAAGGTCTGAGTATGGAGCCAGTCTAACCAACCAATCAAACAAAAAGCCTCATAGAAGTGACATTTAAAAGTGTTAATCAGTCAAACAGAAAGAAACAAGGGGCTAGAGTTTGAGAAAGAGTTCTGAATTGAAGTCAGTTTGAATCCTAACTTTGACAATTTCTCCATCTGTGACCTTATACAAGTTATTATACTAATTGGGTCTCAGTGTTCTCATCTCTTCAAGGGGAATTACTGTGCTACAAAATTTTTATAAAGATTAAATAAGGCAGTGTATTAAAATGTGTTCAGTAGCATACTAAATGTTTATATAAAGAAAGAAATTCCTCAAATATGTTGAACTTCTAAATGTTAATAAATATACTAAGGAAACATTTTCTTTCCTTATTCTCTAGGCTAGAATACTGGAGTGGGTCATTTTTGCCTTCTGCAGGGGATCTTCCCAACCTAGGGATCAAACCCAGGTATTCTGCATTGCAGGCGGATTCTTTACCAGCTGAGCCATAAGGGAAGCCCAAATGTTAATAAATATGCTAAGGAAACATTTTTCTCTGGGATATTTTAGAAGGAGAAATGCTAACTAAAATTACAAGTATCTTGTCTTAAAATTTAATTTATGGAAAACCCTAGTTCTTTTGGTTGGTGGCATGTCTGAGAGGATTTTGCATACTAGTGAAAGTGCTTAAAAAATAATATAACGTGATAGTGTAAATTATCTGTCATGTTGTGCCACAGAAATTCTTCATTATTTAATTAAAAGCTCCGATAACTGAGAATTCAAGAATTGTCAAGAACATTCATTGAGGGTTTAGACTAGTGGTCGGAGGACTTTGGCTGTCAACTCCAAAGCCAAACTTTCTCTCCTGGTTCAGATTACTGGGAAAACTTGAAAGGAATGGCTCCAGCTGATATAATAGATGCCTAGCGTTTCAGCAGGAAGTGTAGACATTAGTGCCTGTTTTGATGTGCTGTCCTGAGTTCCAGGATAGGTTTTTTTTTTTTGGAGAGTCAGTAATAGAAGGAAATGAGAAGCCTGTCACAACTAACAACCTCTAGGAGTTTCTAGGAGTTGTGTCAAGGGTAGTCTTCAATCCTGCAGGGGTTACAGCTATGCCAAGAGAAATGTAAAGTTTTAAAAATATTAAATGAGAACAGTCCTTTTGGTTTCTTATACTATACATAGTGCCAGCTCTGGGCTCAGGGACAAATCCACTGACAAGTGATTAATATCAGGGAGAACCACCCAAATCCAGAGACATGCATAATTCTGCCTCTGTCTGTTCTTGGTTGACAATCACTTGGATAAGACACAGTCACTTGGATAAGATATACCAGCCAGGTCAAGTGTGGCCATGGCAAAAGTTGAGTTCCAGTTTATCCTTGCCACTAGTGTTCTGTCATTTAAGGGATCCCAGTGGAGTGGGAGATTTGTTTTCTAGACAGTGTCTTTGTGAGCTAGGATGACACTTTCTCCCTCTTGACCCTTTAATGCAATTTGGTCAAGTCACACAAGCAAATATCCAGGCACCTTGCCCCCAGGTCTCCCTCTACCTTCTCTGACCTAAAGTAACCCCAGCACTCAACTAAAACCAGAAACGTAGAAACAGAAAAAAATATTACAGCTAGCAAGGTCCATTATGGTGATCCAGTTACCTACTCACACTTCATTTTACGGATGAAAAAGATGAGGACTTGGGAGGTAATGTAGTCATGTAACTGACTTGTGATCAGAACCAAACTAGAGCCCCAAACTCCTGGCAACCAGGATAAAGTATTTTCCAGCATTCACAGCTTGAGAAGCAGGATGCTCTGAAGATGTTGAGTTGAGTAGCGGAAAAGAAGGAAAACAGGAAAAGCCTACAAAGATAAAGTCTGAGCAAGAGATATTTGCAGACTGAATGCAATTTAAAAAAAATAAAAAGAATTTAATATGCATGTGCATGATGTGAAAATTAAAGGAATCTATTAGTGTTTTGTTGTTGTTGAGTCACTAAGTTGTGTCCAACTCTTTGTGACCCCATGACCTGCAGCATACCAGGCTTCCCAGCCCTTCACTATCTTCCTGAGTTTGCTCAAAGTGTTAATGTTTAAATGATATTAAAAGGAGTAAGCACTGATGGCCTTCCAAGGAGATGAATGAATGAATGAACCAAAGATTTCTTTGTCTTGATATTTCTTGTCCTGAAAAGTCTGGTACTGAATGAGGTCAGGTATATAAAAAAGAGACAGGGTTGTGATCCTCATGGGTTTGAATCCATTGGACATCAGACACATGAACCATTGTGGGGAGCAGCTGAGCTGGACCCAAAGATTCGAGTCTGTCTGCATAGGTCTTCTCTAATGTGAAAGGAAAAAAAAAAGCAATGGAACTGAAAAGATAATATAAATTTTGCCTTGTGCTTATCAAGAATTGCTGAAGATTTAAGTTATATGAGTTGTTGTTCAGTTGCTCAGTTGTGTCTGACTATTTGCAACCCCTTGGACTGCAGCACGCCAGACTTCCCTGTCCTTCACCATCTCCTGGAGCTTGCTCAAACTCATGTCCATTGAGTCAGTGATGCCATCCAACCATCTTGTCCTCTGTCACCCCTTCTCCTCCTGCCTTCAATCTTTCCCAGCATCAGGGTCTTTTCCAATGAGTCAGTTCTTCACATCAGGTGGCCAAAGTACTGGAGTTTCAGCTTCAACATCAGTCCTTCCAATGAATATTCAGGACTGCTTTCCTTTAGGATGGACAGGTTGGATCTCCTTGCAGTCCCAGAGACTCTCAAGAGTCTCCTCCAACACCACAGTTCAAAAGCATCAATTCTTCAATGCACAGCCTTCTTTATGGTCCAGTTCTCACATCCATACATGACAATGGGAAAAACCGTATCTTTGACTATACAGACCTTTGTTGGCAAAGTAATGTATCTGCTTTTAAATATGCTGTCTAGGTTTGTCATGGCTAACCAAGTTTTATGAGAATAGCTCTAAATTCACTGGGATAGGCTGATCAGTGGAAATATCATACATCCTTTGATTGCCTATGAAGCTGATTCGATCAGCCATCCAACTGGTCAACCATTCTGTTAATGGTCAGTTCAATCCAAATGGTTAACTGGTGGGATATGATGAATATAGCCATTGTGTCTCCTCATCTGTAGGTTCTGGGCAATGCCAACTTCCCCTCCTAGTCCTCTGAGGTTATGATGTTGATATGTACTGTCTTATGTGGTACATCTACAGAGTGACTATTTTAACTGAAAAGTGGTAAGATTTGGCAGTAATCCAGTTTTGAATAGGGAGCCTACCACTGAACCAGGTAGGCTCCAGACTAGACAAATCATGGAAAAATGTTCTTTAGAATAGTGCCTAAGGTTGCAGGCTTCACGTATAGACTGACTAGTTTAAATCATGGTACCATCCTTAACTGGGTCTTTGAGCTAGTCACCCTTTTGCTGTGCCAGTTTTCTTATCTGTAAAATATAGGAATAATAATTCCCCTCTCCTCAGAAAACTGTAAAGATAAAATTAGGGAATATTTACAAAGAGCTTAAAAGAAGGTGTAACACAAAATAAATGGTTAATGTTAAGTGCTAATATTATTAATCAATTAATACTAGTGGTTAACATTAACTAATATTATTTAAATGTAGAAAACTATGTTGACATAAGGAAATTACAGATGAACATGCTATACTCTTTAAACATGTATTCAATGATATAGAAACATGATATAAGATTATTAGTGGTAATTGTAACATTACTAGAAGCAGTGATTGAAGAAATATTTTCTGGCTGTCTTTTGGGTTATTCAGTCTCCTTAGGACACCAGGTAACAATTAGCTGGAAACTTGGCATCATCTGGCTTTTTCCTTGAGGTTTAAGCAGAAGGTAGTTGACTCACTGGTTCAGTGGGCACAACAGTACAGTGGCAGATACCATGGAGCCTCTGCTATAAGCCCAGAGATGGAATAAACACAGATCAGATATGGTTCCTGTCACCAAGGTCTATATAGATAATGAGGGAAAGAACATTTACACCACTGGCTATAATCCAAAGAGTAAGAACCATGTTATTTTCTCGGAGAAACCCACCTTTGGTTCTTTTAACTACGCCATCCACCCCCATGTTTGTTCTCCTTTCTCTTTCTCCACCTAGTTAGGAATCCTTATTGTACATTGACAAACCACATGTTCTTATCTTTTGTAGCCTTTGTCATCATTGTAATTTAAAAAATATATTTTTACAATTTAAAGTTTAAAGTTGTCCCATCCCACTTGACAATAACTTACCAAAAGCCGAGACCATATCTTCCCTTCTTGCTGCTAAGTCTTCAATCCTTAGCACAAGGCCAAGTGCAAAAGTACTTTATAATTTTCATTGAGAGAATAAAAGTGGAGGGTCCTGAATAGTAGGACTGGGGAAAGGTCCACAGGGGAGGAACTGGATCTGAAAGTATCACAGAGAGATACTGTGGAGGAAACACAATTCAAACCTTTAAAACCAACTGCCTGTTCCCAAAAAAACTGTCTGACTTGTTTCTACCACATGGGCCCTTGTTTACTTGAATTGTGTAATCATTTTGACATTTTGGAGAAAAATTTACTAGACAAAATAAGCCAACTGCTCCAACTGGGTCAGGCATTTGAATTTAACTGCTATTTCCTCCAGTCAGGAGCTCTGCGCATGTAACTACATTCACCTGAGCATCAGCATCCACATCTACATGAAGAAGCACCATCCATCCCCACTGAGCTGTTGTAGGGACTGAGCTGGTACATGAGGGAGAATCCTGTTGTCAACTGCAAACACAGATGAGCCTTGCTTATTAGTATTATTGGCCATAACTGTATTTGCAAAAGTAATGACCACAATGCAGCAAACAGCTCTTAACAACTGCCTGTCATCAAAGGAGGTCCCGTAGAAGTCCCAGCCAGTGGCAAGTTGATGTGCTTTACAAACCCAGGTTCTCAGAGAACCTGGGAAGCAGCTCCTTGGCAAGACAGGAGCATGCCAGCTTTCTGTCCCTCTGAATCTGGGCCAGGTCTGATGCCTGAATTTCATGGATGATAATAAAAGCATTGACATTAAGTATGTTGCCAGGAATCAACAACCTATTCAGGGTAAGATACTATGGCACAGTAGTCCCCAAACAATATGTGTTTTTAAAAATATGCTTAAAACTCCAAGTACTTTGTGTGGCTGCTTTGCAAAATTACTAGAGCTGAAGTATTTGTATTTTAATGTTTATCCCCAAACTGACCTGCTGTTTTCAAATTGCCCAGGAAACGAAATGTTGAAAATGGAAGGAAACCAGCACAAGCTACATTTAGAAATGCAGTGTTAGTGAGGCAAGCTGCGGGGTTCTGATACCTTAACAGCACCATAAAATGCTCATAATTAAATAACTGTTTTTCTTAACATAGCCGTTCCTATTTTTTTCCCCAGCCACTTATGTAAAAGCATTTAATGTTCATTCTTTCATTACCAACCAGAGACTCTTGCAAAGAGGTAACTGGTCCCAGAAATTGTTAAAAATGTTTTAATAATGGTGTCCTTTACAAAGGGGAAAATGTATTAGAAAACAAAGTCAGCCTCTAGATACTTCCTGTGGTTATTCTTATTGGCAGTTGGCCCACAAATGATTTCTATGGAAGAATATTGTGCCATGGAGCTACTACATGAACAAAACTGCTAAAAGCAATAACAGAATGCATGCGGATTATCAGTGTCCCAGACACAGTGACAGAACAAGAGGCTGCCAGCAGCTGAAACAAGAGTGACAGGTTTGCTGGGGAAGCATAAGGTGGAGCAGCTAGGCTTCCAAATTCAGATGGTCCATGACTTACAATGGTTTGACTTGTGATTTTTCAACTTTGTGATGGTGTGAAAGGGATATGCATTCAGTAGAAGCCATACTTTGGGTTTGGAGTTTGATTTTTTTTCCCCAGGCTAGTGATATGCAGCATGGTACCCTCTTGTGATGCTGGGCAGCATCAAGATCATGAGGGTAGATAACCATTCTCTGTCCATACAACCATTTGGTATTTTGCTTTCAATAGAGTTTTCAATAACTTACATGAGACAGTCAACATTTATCATAAAATGGGCTTAGTGTTACATGATTTTGTCCAACTATAAGCTAATGTTAAGTGTTTTGAGCACATCTAACATAGTTGAGGCTAAGCTGTGATGTTTGGTTACACTTTTGACTTAAGGCACTTTTAATTTGAGATGGGTTTATCTGGATGTAACCCCATCGTAAGTTGAGGAAGATCTGTAATTAAATGGGAAGAATAAAGGAAGTGGGACCAAAACCAAGCTAGGATTTATAGTCCTCCTACCATGTACCAGCATAATTCTTACAGTATTTTGAAAGCCTCACATCAACTGTATGAGATGAATATGCAGCTGACACTGAGGTAGCTTAAGTAACCATCTCAAGATTGCACAGGTAGGAGTTGGCAGAGCTGGGATCATGTCTTCTATCTGTGTGACTTAATCCCATTTATTCTCTGTTATTCAGTGAATAATATTGAGAGAGCAAGTTAAGCTATCAAGGCTTGAATGAAATGGGGAAGTGTTCTGAGGTAAATGGAAAGTGCTGTACACTGTTACTTTTCCAAGTATGATCCTGTGTCACTTGACTCAGAATCACCCAAACACGTTAAAAATGAGAAATCCCGGGTCTTTCTACTTTAGACTATGGAGTTAGAATCCCTAGGTGTGGGGCTCAAGGATATAAAAATATTCATTTTCCCCCAAGAACATGAAGTGGTTCTCATGCCTATCTGGGAACCAACCATAAACACCGAAACGCCTCAAGTTGTTCTCTGTGCTTACCTTAATGGGAGTGTTCTCCAAGAAGATACCTCCCATGGCACTGTTTTTTAGTGAAACACATTTGAAGAAACTGGTTTATACTTAATGCAATTGCAGACTCCTCTGACTGATCTACTGTGTGAAAGGAAAAGTCCTAGAAATCTGAATCTGAGGTTACTGTACATTTCTGTGGTATGATGGACATCTATAAGAGTCATTCTGTAAGTGTTTATGTTCCTGTACCCAAATGGAAGATCTGTTTTCAGCTCAAACTCTAACCAGCTAGTAATTTTTCCCACAAGAATGATATATTTATTAGTTGTCTATTGCTATGTAACAAATGACAAAACTCAATGACTTGTAACAAAAATCATATGAATATGAAAGACACTATGAGGAATGAAAAAACCAACCTGAGAAGATTATGTGTGATTTAAATCATCCAACATTTTTGAAATAACAGAATTATAGAAATGGAGAACAGATTAATAGTTGCCAGTGGTTATGGATGGTGTGCAGGATAGATGTGACTCTAAAGTGGTGGCACAAGGTATATCTTCGTGGTGATAGAGCAGTTCTACATCTTGATCGCCACGGTGGTTATACCACATACACAGTGGCTAAGATGACATAGAACTCTACTCTAAATGGTACCTGTTTTTGTTTTTGATATGGTGCTAAAGTTATGTAAGATGTAACTATTGGGGTGAAGTGTACAGGAGGCCTCTCTGTGTCATTCCTGAAATTTCCTATGAATATATAATTATTTTAAAATAAAAAGTTAAAAAAAAAAAACATTAAAAAAACAACAAAAGTGAAAGTAATGAAAGTCACTCCGTTGTGTGTGACTCTTTGTGACGCCATGGACTGTAGCCCTTCAGGCTCCTCTGTCCGTGGAATTCTCCAGGCAAGAATATTGGAGGAGGTAGCTATTGCCTCATCCAAGGGATCTTCTCAACCCAGGGATCAAATTGGGGCTCCTGCATTGCAGGCAGATTCTTTGCCATCTGAACCACTAGGAAAACCAATAAACAGTGATTATTTCTTAGTCCTCATTGATCAGGAATAGAATGGAGGGTGTGTCTGGCTCAGGGCCTATTGTGAGTTTTCAGGGAAGCGGAGGACAGGAGCTGAGGAATTATCTGAAGGCTGGATTGGGGGATAATCCGCTTCTAAGCTCATTCCTGTGGGTCTTGGCAGGATTCAGTGCCTCAGGGGCTATTGGACTGAGGAACTCAGCTTCTCACTGGTTGTCAGCTGAAATTCCCCATCTGTTCCTTACCGCTTGGGTCTTTCCATAAATCAGCTCACAACATGGCAGCTGGGTTTTCTTAAAGCAAGTGAGAGAGAGTGGATGAGTCCCTGGGTGGTAGCCACAGTCCTTTTAGAAACTAAACTTTGTAGAATCTAAACTCATATTCTCTTCCTTAGGAGTGAGTCAGACAGCCCAGCCAACACTCTGAGGCAGGGTGTTACACAAGGCAGGGTGTTACACAAGTTCATGTAAGAAGTTACATGAACTTCTGGGGCTGTGGGATCATAGGGACGCATCCTAGATGTTGTCTGCCACAAGGGCATTTTAAAATATCCTTCTTTTTGACACAGTATGGGGGAAACAACAGGCAGAATACACACAGTGATCATATTAGAGGAAGAATGACGTAGCTCGAGCACGAGTAGTCATTCTGAGGTTTATAACTGAGGCAGCCAACTGGTATTTTTCAGTCTATTTGAAGAAGCAAGCCTCCACAGCAATCACGATGTCAAAGACTATACTGGGAGGGACATCAGTAAACTCATACACAAATTCATAAGCAAATGTCAAAGATTTCTCACAAACAGTGGTAAAGGCCCTTGATATGAAGAGTAAACATTATGGACATTTATTTCAAGATATGCCTGATGATGTCTTTGTAGGTTGGGATGGCCAAAACCAGGGTGAAGATAACCAACAAGAAGTGTATCCCCATGCTTAATTGGCAAAGATTGTTCTCATGGGGACTGGTCTCTTCAATAGGGGGCAGACCAGTTGTCTCCTTCAGTCAGGTGAGAGACTTCTAAAGCCTTACAATCTTACTTCTTCTCTAGGTCCCACTGAGACATAAACATACCATTTGCTGTGGCCAGAGTTGAACTTGGACTGAGAATTGGAGTAGGGCTGTCCTGCACCTGTTAGGCTAGGTGGGGCCCCTGGCAGTTATGTTCTGTATGCATGAGCTGCTGATAGAGTATTTGTGCTGGTCCCCAGACTTTCCCTGTATCAACTCCATGGAAAAGGCTTTGCCCAACTCTTTATCCCAAGATGCTTGATCAATAGTGTGACAGCCTCACCTAACTGTTAGCTATTATAAATGAACTCTGAACAGCCTTCTCTGGAGTATTGTATTGCGCACTGAGGAACAACTTGCAGGTTTTCTCCAGAATTTTTTCTAATGTTGCCAGAAGTGTTGGATCTACTATAGTGATCTCAGTGGCACTCTGGAGCAGGTTTTCTCTTCAGTCAGTAGGTGCTGAATGCAATGTTAGAAGGGCTTTGCTGACAAAGGGAGCCAGAGGCATGATAATGATAACAAATGTATGTTTGAGTGTGTGTGTGTGTGTGTGTGTGTGTGTGTGTGTGTATGTGATATGCATGCCCCATGTCAGCCACTGTCCACCATCCTGGTGGCAATAGTTGGGAAATAACTGGACACTTTGTGGTTATAAACTTCCAGCTGTGCCTGGAAATGCCATGTGAGAACTGGCCCCTGCTAATCCCTCCAACCACACGAAATACCCCTTTCAGCTTCACCCTTGCATGTTAAGCTCCAGCCACACTGCTCTGGGTTTAGTTCCTAGACATGCCAAGGTTTTTTCTATCCTGTAGGCATTTCCAATGATGTTCCATTGTGTGTTTCCTTCATAGTTGTCTTTCAGAGCAAAAGTTGTTTTTCATCTTTATTCTTAAAAATCATAATTACTGCTTATATACCTGTTACTTGAAAATCACACTTTAAATTGCATTTTTGGAGCTACTGAAATGCAAATTTAAAATGTAATTGTGGGTCCCAAACGCACATATCACTGCAGCTGTCTGGCGTAGTGTCCCTCATAGTTTTTAATCACAACTTACAATTTTTTCACTTGAGTGCTTACATTTGAGGGAGGTGGTTTCTTCCCTTACAGGCTGTGAATTCTGCAATGGTAGGATCATGACCCTTTGGTTTGTCATTATATTTTGGTGTATGTTAGACATTCAGTAAATAAGCTGAATATATTCTTGAGAATCTCACAAACAGTTTCCATTATTTTAACACACAAAGGCTAGGAGTCTGGGCCAGGTAGATAGCTGACCACTGAGTTGTCTTTGCTAGTGTGGATAGGCAATGAGATAGCTAGAAGGTATAAAACCAGATTAGAGAGAGACAGGGAATCCTGTGAAGGAGGAGGCTGGACATACATTGTCCAGTGTTTCCTGAGCTAGATGCAGAGTGTCAGCCTTACCTTCCCATGATGGCAGACATGATGGTGATGGATGTATGTAAAGGCCTGGCCAGACAAAAAAGAAATGACGATTTAGTTAAATCAGACTGTTCCCAAGCAATAGAAACTTATTTTGTATCAAACTGTGTTGAGCCAGAGGTGCCGAGATTAGCAGAGGTTATTTTCAGAGTGACAGCTATGACTTGTGTTTATCACTCCATTAACAACGACAGGCACACCTTCGAGATACTGTGCATCCTCTTCCAGACCCCTGCAATGAAGCCAGCATCACAGTACAGTGAGTCACGTGAGTGTTTTTGGCTTCCCAGTGCATATAAAAGTTACATGTACACTCTGCTGTAGTCTGTGAAGTCTACAGTATGTCTAAAAACAATCTACATACCTTAATTAAAAATGCTGTATTGCTAAAAAAAAAAAAATGCTAACCATCATCTGCCAACACTGGGTTGCCACAAATCTTTAATCTGTAAAAAATTCAGTATCTGTGAAGGGCAGTAAAGTGAATAAAACGAGGTATGCCTGTATTATGATCAAAGCGCCAAAACCGGAACGTGTGACAAAAGCTTGAGGGCCTAAATAGTTAACTGCACTATTTTGTTTCCAGAACCGCAAGTGTTAGAAACACCTATTACTGAGATCCATTTGTCTCAGCTGCTTAACACTGCCACTGGTAAAGACAGTTGTGTATTTTGGAGAAGAAAAGAGAATCAGTTTCCTCAGAGGCCCTTCCTCCCGCTGTCTGTGTAAATGTCTCTGGAGGCTCGAAAGAGCACAATACTTAAGTGGAAATTTCACACTGGCAGAGGCAGCTGGCGCTCATAGTGTCTTTGTTTCTGCCTTTCTTTCCGACACCAGTATTAAATGACATTTCCCAGACCCTTCTTGTTTAGGTGGAGCCACGTGCCCTAGCGTGGGCAGTAGGGAGGCATGCCGTTTCCTGCACCGGCCCATAAAACCTTCCATGCATGATCCTCCGCCTGTGATGTGAATAGGAAACAAACTGTTATTGTGCTAAGCCTTGGAGATTGGGGGATATTTGTGACAGCAGTTAGCCTTCCCTGACTAATACAGCCATTGTTCCACGAGACAGGGTCTAAAATCAAACATTTTCCCAAAGTATCCGATGGTTCCAAGGTCACGCTTCATTGCCTTGAATATGGGAACACACGGCAGGATGCCCCCAGCTTCTGTCTGCAAACAGAAAACAGTTTAACATAAGTGAGCGAAATGAGTCAGTTCACAGTTGAACACTGTCAGGTAACCCGTGGTTTCATTTGCACATGTGTGTATATTTGTACTCACGTGATGCCAAAATACTGGTGTGAATAAAATGTAGGCATTTCACACCATTTGGTTACAGGCTGGTCAGTCATAATATTTAGTGTGAGAGACATTGTTCTCCTCAAAATGCCCTTTCAGCGTTTCATACCCTTGCTTATATGAAAAATACAAAGTCGTCTTGAACCTAAGATTCAGGGGTAGTAAAAACACTGGTAATAAACAAGCCTCTTATTTCAGCGTAAAAGGACCAGTGTTAAGCTAACTGGAAATACAGACACTGAAGGCACTGGAGGCAAGTCTTGGCTCATTTTGTACAGGAGTAAAGGGGAGCATTCGAAAAACAAAGATCATGGCATCCGTCTCATCACTTCATGGCAAATAGATGGGAAAACAATGGAAACAGAGAGAGACTTTACATTCTTGGGCTCCAAAATCACTGCGGATGGTGACTGCAGCCATGAAATTAAAGGACCCTTGCTCCTTGGATGAAAAGCTATGACAAATCTAGACAGAGAATTAAAAAGCAGAGACATCACTTTGCTGACAAAGGTCCGTCTAGTCAGACCTATGGTTTTCCCAGTAGTCCTGTATGGATGTGAGAGTTGGACCATAAAGAAGGCTGAGCACTGAAGAATTGATGCTTTTGAACTGTGGTGTTGGAGAAGACTGTTGAGAGTCCCTTGGACAGCAAGGAGGTCAAACCAGTCAATCCTAAAGGAAATCAACCCTGAATATTCATTGGAAGGACTGTTGCTGAAGCTGAAGCTCCAGTATTTTGGCTATCTGATGTGAAGAGCTACCTTATTGGAAAAGACCCTGATGCTGGGAAAGACTAAAGGGAGGAAAAGAAGGGGATGACAGAGGACAAGATGGTTGGATGGCAGCACCGATTTAATGGACATGGGTTTGAGCAAACTCCAGGAGATAGTGAAGGACAGGGAAGCCTGGTGTGCTGCAGCCCATGGGGTCTCAAAGATTCGGACACGACTGAGCAACTGAACAACAAAGGGCAACTGTGTGCTTACCAGGTTGCTCCGTGGTAAAGAATCAGCCTGCCAGTGCAGGAAATGCTAATTCCATCCCCGGGTGAGGAAGATCCCCTGGAGAAGGAAATGGCAACCCACTCGAGTATTCTTGCCTGGAAAATCCCAAGGACAGAGGAGCCTCGCAGGCTGCAGTCCAGGGGTTCACAAATAGTCGGACATGACTGAGCGACTGAGCACCCATCCTAGGTCAGATTCCCTGGAGACTGAGTCTGAGCTGGTGAGTCTTGTGTAAGTGGGTTATTGGGGCTGTTCTCTTAAAGAAACCATAAGAAAGGAGAGAATTAAGATAAAGCAGAGAAAGAAGCTAGCAAAGGTATGGTTCCAGGGGACGTTCAGTCCCATCTGATCTCATAGAGAGCCCTGAAGCATGAGTGATACCACAGAGTTATTTCACCTTGAGGAACCAGTCATTTACTGTGGACCATCACCCAGGGTGAGGTGTATAACTTCTTAGACATTCCCATGCAAGGTGGCTCCCACTGACCAAGGGCAGTTCTCCAGAGAAGGATATGGCCAGGTATCATCATTAGCCATCCTTCACAGTTTTCAGGAGAAGAGTACACTGCCCTTGTGAAAGGACTGTGAATGGAACCGCCATCATCTTCACCAGTTCCCCACTTGCATTGTTTAGATCCACTTGATTCTCACATTACATTTATGCCACTCATGCAGATCTCCGCTAGGAGTCTCACTGATCATAGTCTCTAATAGTCCAAGATCTTAATCAGTACACATCATCTCTACTCCACTGCCCTTCAAGAGTCTCCTCGCTCTCACCCAGCATCTCTGCTGGTCAAGATAACGCCTGGTAGGGTGACCTCAATCTACATCCTACAATCTGGTAGGGTTCTAAGCCCCGGGTTCCTAGCCCTCATCTGGCTATGGTTGCTGTCTTTGCCTGCCATGCTGTGCTCAGCTGAGTCGTGTCCGACTCTGTGACCCCATGGAATGTAGCCCACCAGGCTCCTCGGTCCATGGGATTTTTCAGGCAAGAATACTGGAGTGGGTTGCCATGCCCTCCTCCAGGGGATCTTCCTGACCCAGGGATCAAACCCACGTCTCCTGTGTCTCCTGCAGTGCAGGTGGATGCTTTACTGCTGAGCCACAGGGGAAGCCCTGATGTCCTTGCCTATTTACAACTAAAACTGAGCACCAAGAGGTGCCCAGTTTATACTCTGAGTTATAGATGTATTCTTAACTGCTGTTATGTAGCTGTATCTCTATCTCTTCATGATAATCAGGGTCAGCTGCCTCTGTCCACATACATTTCTGTTGGTCCACTGGTACAAGGAGCCCAAAGTGACCAGAAACAATAATTTTAAGTTTAGTGAAATTCTTAATGTTTCTCTAATGGAAAACATTCCCCCTCTGGGAACCAGGACCCTCTATAACCACATGAACTGAAGTTACATGGATCTAGAGATATGGCTAAAAGAACACGTGTTGTTAAGGGAAAGACAGATAGACAACCAGCAAGGATACTGCTTAATATAATTGAAATAAATCAAGAATGGATAAGCACAAGGCTGAGGTCAGCTGCTCTAGAGAAAAATCACAATCCTCCAACCATCTTGTCCTCTGTCATCCCCTTCTTTTCCTCCCTTTAGTCTTTCCCAGCATCAGGGTCTTTTCCAATAAGGTAGCTCTTCACATGTCCCTCCTAACTAGGTCACTGAGAATAATGGAGAAGATGATTGTTAGTGCTGTATTCTGCGGTTCCTGGACCCACGCGTATTCCACTGCTTGGACACAAAGCACTGTAGCTCTTTCTGCTCTTGCCCTGGGATTTGATATTGTTTTTAATTACTGTCTTGGATGAGAGGTTTCTGCCAACTGCTAAAATGTCCATTCTGATTATACATTTGAGAACCAGGTGAATAGTACTATGTGGTTCCGTGTTTCCAGTGGACACATTGTGAAATTGTTCTGTACAGGAATTCACTTCTTCTTGCCTCCTTGGGAAACCCTGCACTGTGTGTGTGTGTGTGTGTGTGTGTGTGTGTGTGTGTGTGTGTGTGTCGCTTCAGTCATGTCCAGCTCTTTGTGACCCCGTGGAGTGTAGCCAGTTGGGCTCCTGTGTCCATGGAATTCTCCAGGCAAGAATACTGGAGTGGCTCACCATTCCCTTCTCCGGAGCATCTTCCTGACCCAGGGATGGAGCCCGGGTCTCCCACAAAGCAGGTAGGTTCTTTACCATCTCAGCCACCGGGGAAGCCCTCTGCCCTGTTACATGGACATAGATAGTGCTTTGGGTCTCCAGGTGTCACTATAAAATTGAACCCAGCATCCAACAACCCACAAAGTACTTGGGTATTTTTCTTTCTGCAGTATATTGTTACTCAAGGAAATAACTCTAGGTCACATTGGGGAAGGACTGTGTTTTCTTGCTGTGGTGTCCTAGAGTCCTTCTTCTCCTTTAGTTGTTAGAGTCTACGTTTGAGAACTATCTCCACTTTGGAAACTGGGCAAAGGATTGTGATTTTTCTCTAGAGAAGCTGACCTCAGCCTTGTGCTTATCCATTCTTGATTTATTTCGATTATATTAAGCAGTATCCTTGCTGGTTGTCTGTCTGTCTTTCCCTTAACAACATGTGTTCTTTTAGCCATATCTCTAGATCCCTGTGTTCCAGAACCTCCTTTCTGGCAGCAGCTCCAGGCTGTGTACTGGTTAAAGCATTTATGCCCACCTTCCTTCTGATGGTTCAGCACTGCCACCTGACCTCTCTCATTTGGACTGTTACCATCCCCATTGCTACCAAGGAGCCCAGCCCTCTACCAGCATGTCCTGCTGTCAGTCCTGTTCGCCAGAGAACAGACACTAATGAGCTTCTCAGCAATGCTGCTCTTCCCCTCACCAGAGCCTTGGATAAAACAAATCATTCTCTGAGCCCTCCAGAGGAACATAGTTGTCCAACAGATTCCTGGTCATATAGTGTACATACATTCTTGAATGCTCACTTCTTTGAGCTTTTTGGTCCTTTCTTTTATAGTTTGCCACTGAAATCCAGGTATCTTTTCTGCACTTAACATGAACGTTACTTTTCCCCAAGCTTCTGAGGGCCATCCCTGCAGTGTATCAAGTAAAGTGCCCAGGCTCTTACCAAGATGTTAGGTCCTGTATCAGGAGAGGTGTCCCTCTATTGATAACAATTATCAGCTGTGTATTTCACCTCCCTTGACAACACCCTCAAGATTCTCTCCTAGGCTTATGCTCAGTGATAGGGTCTAACTTTTTCCCTGTCAGTGCACTGACTTTGGTTTAGGACACTGTGTTTAGGCTGGTATTCAATCTCCTCTGAAGTTTTCCAACTCTTGAAATTAGGTTCTGAGCCCAGTTTTTAGCACAGTCAGCCCTCCAGCGACAGAAGGTAGGGGTCTTTTTGAACATCACCAAAGAGGCTTTCTGATATTCATACCTAGCTTCAAGTAGATGATTAACTAAATTTGCGTTTTCTCTCTTCACAATGCAGCTACCCAGTTCTATAGTCCTTATGATTACCACTTCCTCAATACCTCTAAGAGGCCAGGGACATTACCCATAAACCTGTGTGCACCCTTGTACCTGTATCACAGCCCATTTATTCAAGGTGAAAAATACTAGTACACAGCTGCACATGCCAGGGACTCTCAATTATCTATCTCTGAGAATGAGGCTTTCATTACCATCCAGAGCTGAAAATGGGATTTTTGTGTAATTAATTGATTAAGGAAGTGCTCTCGGGAGACACCTACGATGGTGTGAGGTTGCAGGATATAACAAAGGACGAAGCCAAGCAAAGATGAGGATTGAGATACAATCAAGTCTAATCTTGTTCCCACAGGGAACTACACTGACTGAATGACAACTCAGAATTGCTCCACTTTGAGGCCAAGGGGACTAGACTTTTGTACCGTTGAATCATTCTGTCACTGGCCATCTACCGCTCCCAGGGAGGGGTTATGTAACCTCCTAGACATCAGGTGAGGCATCTCTTGTCAGCTGAGGACAGTTTTCTAGAAAACAGTGTGCCCCCAGAGGCTGACACTGGAAGAAGCTGGAGGATGGGTACACCAGCCTTGTAAAGGGATCTGGGCAAGGTGCCAACAAATCTGTTGTAGTGAAGGAGGTCACTGCATGCTGAATGGTCAAAGAAGCTGCCATGATTATGGAGAGGCTCAAACTCTGTGCCTGAGGACACAGTGTTATGACCACAATTGTTGATGTGCCAATTAGTTTGGTGATGCATTAATTCATTCACCCATTCACTTGTGCATTTATTCAGCAAATCCACATTGCGTGCCTGTTGTGGCAGACACTGCCCCTCTCGGCACTGGATATACAGCAGGGAAATAGAAGATGTGGTCCATGACTTTCTTAAGGCACTCTTAGCCTAGTGAAATGGCACCCCACTCTAGTACTCTTGCCTGGAGAGTCCCGTGGACAGAGGAGCCTGGTAGGCTGCAGTCCATGGGGTCGCTAAGAGTCGGACACGACTGAGTGACTTCACTTTCACTTTTCACTTTCATGCACTGGCGAAGGAAATGACAACCCACTCCAGTATTCTTGCCTGGAGAGTCCCAGGGACAGAGGAGCCTGGTGGGCTGCCGTCTATGGGGTCTCACAGAGTCAGACACAACTGAAGTGACTTAGCAGCAGCAGCAGCAGCCTAGTGACAGACACCACTGCACCACCATATCAGTGGAGTTGCACTGTGTGTGCATTAACCAACACAAGTCAAACTGTATACGCTCAGAACAAAAAATATTTAACGCTGTAGATGATGTGGGCTGTTTTGCCCAATATCAATTCACTGAATGCATTCCCTGAATTCAGTAGGAGACAGCAGATATGACATGGCTGTTTTCTCAATCACAACTTAGCCCAGATAGAAGTTAACCTGCTATGTTGAATATTATTCAACTTAGCCTAAATAGAACTTAACCTGTTATGTTGAATATTATTCTACTGAAACTCATTAAAATGGATTTCAGTTTAATTTTTAAGGTCAGCGCATTCCAACTACTGTTTCTAAAACATGAGAACACAGCTTATGAGTGAAGGGGTCCAAATTTCTGGAATCTTCCGAGTAGGTCTGTTACATGTAACTGGATGTAAAATTTAAGCTGGATCTAGGTGTCTATGATCTAGACCAGTCATCCTCAACCTTTTTGGCACAGTGACTGTTTCATAGAAGGCAGTTTTTCCATGGATTGGGGGTAGGAGGAGTGGTTTCAGGATGGTTCAAGTGCATTGCATTTATCATGCACTTTATTTCTAATCTAGTGCTGCTGCTGATTTGACAGGAGGTACTGGTCTGTGGCCTGGAGGTGGGGGATCCCTGATCTAGTCTACCAAATTCTCATAGGTGCCAGCCAGGCCCATTGATGAGCATTTTTCTTTAACTGCAGCCTGTGTGGAGCTATTTGAGTCCTGGAATGGGCAGACTTTGGGTGGGGAGAATGCTAGTTTCTTTAAGAGTCCACATACAAATAAGTTCTCTTAGTTTTGTCCAAGCCCAGACTGATTTGCTGATTCCAGGTCCTTGGCCTCTGCTTTCTGCTGGAGGGAGGGAGCACAGTCTTTGTATCGATTAGTTAAAGGCAAATCGGAGTCAGCTGATGTGCCGCAGTGGCAGTATTGAGTTGTTGAGTTGAATTTGTGGCTTGCCTTGAAATGAAAGCTTTTTATTGGATTATTGTGAGGATGGGTAATGAAAGCAAGTAGTCATCGAAGTTATTGATGGCTTTGTGTTTGGAATCAGTGACTAGCGTACACAGGGCTAGTTGATTTGCTAGATTAAGACATAAAGGATGAATGTTAATTGATGAAATGGTTGTGAATAGATCATCATAATGCATTCTTTCCTTGACGATTGGAGAAAATTTCAGTCCTTGAAAAGGAATTTAGAAAAATCAATATTCTGTTTGAAGCTTATTTTTACAAAAAAAAAAAAATCTATCAGGGTCAGAGAAACTATGGAGTTACATGACATCTACTGACGGTGGGGAGTATCACAATTCAGTCTGTGCTGAGAGACTCTCTCTCCCACCCATAAGTATTTGTAACAAATATCTGTTTGTGGAAATATTGTGGCTCTGGCCCGTGTAACTAGAAACCCAGTGCTGAAGTTCCTTAGTCAGTTTTTACTCTTGCTGGGGATTGGATGGGAAGTTGTTGAGCCCAGGAGCTAGTTTTCGATTTAACTTCTTTCAGGTTGAAGGATGATCCTAGCAGCCTGCTTCTAGCCCTGCCAGAGAGCAGCCTGCAAGAGATTTGTGGGCTGCATTGTACACAAGAGCAAAACACATCACTGTCTTTCTACCAGAAGGGTTCTGCGTGCTCTCACAAAACAACCATCTAGTGTTACTCCGAGAAAGCCCTTGACTCTGTATCTAGGCAGAGAAAATTAGATTCTTAACATAGGGAAGGAATTACCATTCTTGCTCTATTGGTTATCTAGTGCCACAGTAATACTGCATTAAAAACAGCTACAAACCTCAGCAACATGTATTAATGAACTTTTCGTTCTGTTCATGCATCTACGGGTTAGTCAAGTGGTGATGCTAATTGGGTCAAGCTAGACTGAGCTCAGCTGGGCTCACTCATGTGTCCGTGGTCAGCTCGCAGGGTATCCAGGGCTAATAGCCTGGGCTTTGCTCCACGTGGTCACTCATCCTCCAGCAGACGAATCCAGGGTTGTTTGCCAGGCAAGATCTAAGAGAGCAGAGGAAAGCTGTCACAGCCTGTTGAGGCTTGGAACTGCCAGGGCTTTGTTGTTGTTCAGCCACTCAGTCATATCTGACTCTTTGTGACCCCATGGACTGCAGCATGCCAGGCTTCCTTGTCCTTCACCATCTCCTGGAGCTTGCTCAAACTCATGTCCATTGAGTTGTTGATGCCATCCAACCATCTCGACCTCTGTCATCCCCTTCTTCTCCTGCCTTCAATCTTTCCCAGTATCATGGTCTTTCCCGGGGAGTTGGCTCTTCGTATCATATGGCCAAAATATTGGAGCTTCACTTCAGCATCAGTCCTTCAATGAATATTCAGGGTTGATTTCCTTTAGAATGAACTGGTTTGATCTCCTTACAGCCCAAAGAACTCTCTAGAGTCTAAAAAAATTTATTTATTTTTGGCTGTGCTGGGTCTTCCTTGCTGCGTAGGCTTTTCTCTAGTTGTGATACAAGGGATTCTCATTGCAGTGGCTTCTCATGTTGCAGAACTAGGACTCTAGGGTGCATGGGCTTCAGTAGTTAAGGCTCCTGGGCTCTAGAGCACAGGCTCAATAGTTGTGGCCCACAGATTTAGTTGCTCCACAGCATATGCCATCCTCCTGGATCAGGGAGCAAACTCTTATCTTCTGCATTGGCAAGCGGGGCCACCAGGGAAGCCCAAGCCTTTATCTTTCGTGTGTTCAAATGGCTGAAGCACATCATAAGGGCAACCCAGATTCACCAAGATGGGGAGAGCTTCAGAGTCACCCGTGAAGGGCATGGAACCACGAAGGGATCAAGCACTGGAGCTGTCTTTGCAATAAACTTGCTGCTAAGTTGCTTCAGTTGTGTCCAACTCTTTGTGACCCTATGAACTGAAGCCCACCAGGCTCCTCTGTCCATGGGATTCTCCAGGCAGGGATACTGGAGTGGATTGCCATGCCCTCCTCCAGGGATTTTCTCAACCCAGGAATTGAACCCGCAACTCTTATGTCTCCTGCATTGGCAGGCAGGTTCTTTACCACTATTGCCATGTGGGAAGCCCCAACTTATCATACTCAATTGTGCACCAAAGTTCCAGGTGAAAGTTCCAAAATTCCACTGACTGATTCCTCAGTGGTCCACGATAAGCCCATCAAAATCAGAGTAAGAGGGATCAGTACTTCTGTGTCAGTGTTTCCTGAACTGAATTCCTAGAGTGGTCACTGACTGACACAGGCAGCATTTGTCTTCTGTACCCTGCTCACCTGTCTTTGAGCTGTCCTTCAGCTATTTTCCACTTCTCAAATCTGCTCTTCAGCAGTGTTTAGGAAGGAAGCTTTTAAATTATGTCCCACTGAGGTGAAAATGACTGCCAAAGGCAAAATGCATGGAGTCTCACTATGTCTTTTCATGGAGTGAACCAAAAGGATGGAGTGCCAGGTATAGAGTTTCAGGCATTGGACAATAATTTGCTATGGGCAGGAAGTGTCCTTCTCCTGGAATTGCCTCCCTGTGGAAGAACAGGGCTTTGCTGCCTGTGATGTGGATTCCGATGGAACTAAACTACTCAGTAGATGCATTGGGAATTTACTTGACCTTTCTGAGCCACCTGTATCTTCATCAATAAAATAAGAATATATACTTCAAGACTTAGTATACAATCCAAAAAGGTGATATAATGAACTCTGCTGTTCCTGGCAAAAGGTAGACTTATAGCAAAGTTCCTTCCTGCATCACCCCATTCTGTTTGACTCTCTACATTTAGCTACATATACAAGGTTGACTCTAGATTTCTGTCTGAGAATCACTGACAGGGTAAGAGAAAGCAGTGATGGGTATCTCCTTGTTGGCACGTTGTAGTTGTTCAATCACTCAGTCGTGTCCAACTTATTGAGACTCCACATAGACTGCAGCATGCCAGGCTTCCCTGTCCTTCACCATCTCCTGGAGCTTGACCTACTCCTTTCCCAATTTGGAACCAGTCTATTTTCCCATGTTTGGTTCTGACTGTTGCTTCTTGACTTGCATACAGGTTTTGCAGGAGGCAGGTGAGATGGTGTGGTATCCCTATCTCTTTAAGCAGTTTCCACAGTTTGTTGTGGTTCACACAGTCAAAGGCTTGAACATGATTAATGAAGCAGAAGTAGATGTTTTTCTGGAATTCTCTTGCTTTTTCTATGATCTAATGAATGTTGGCAATTTGATCTCTGGTTCCTCTGCCTTTTCTAAATACAACTTGAACATCTGGAAGTTCCCAGTTCACATACTATTGAAGCCTGGCTTGAAGAATTTTGAGCATTACTTTGCTAGCATGTTAAATAAGTGCAGTTGTGAGGTAGTTTAAACATTCTTGATATTGCCTTTCTTTGAGATTGGAATGAAAACTGACCTTTTCCAGTCCTGTGGCCACTGCTGAGTTTTCCAAATTTGCTGGCATATTGAGTGCAGCACTTTCACAGCATCATCTTTTAGGATTTGAAATAGCTCGACTGAAATTCCATCACCTCCACTAGCTTTGTTCATAGTGATGCTTCCTAGGACCCACTTGATTTCACACTCCAGGATGTCTGGCTCTAGGTCAGTGATCACACCATCATCATTATCTGAGTCATGAAGATCTTTTTTGTATAGTTTTTCTGTGTATTCTTGCCACCTCTTCTTAATATCTTCTGCTTCTGTTAGGTCCATACCATTTCTGTCCTTTATTGAGCCCATCTTTGTATAAAATGTTCCCTTGGTATCTCTAATTTTTTTGAAGAAGATCTCTAGTCTTAATCTATTGTTTTCCTCTATTTCTTTGCATTGATCACGGAGGAAGGCTTTCTTATCTCTCCTTGCTATTTTTTTGAACTCTACATTCAAACGTGTATATCTTTCCTTTTCTCCTTTGCCTTTTGCTTCTCTTCTTTTCTCAGCTATTTGTAAGGCCTCCTCAAAAAACTGTTTTGTCTTTTTGCATTTCTTTTTCTTGGGGATGGTTTTGATCACTGCCTCCTGTACAGTGTTATGAACCTCCAAGCATAGTTCTTCAAGCACTCTATCAGATCTGATCCCTTGAATCTATTTGTCACTTCCACTGTGTAATTGTAAGGGATTTGATTTAGGTCATACATGAATGGTCTAGTGTGAATTTGGCAATAAGGGGTTCATGCTCTGAGCACAGTCAGCTCCCGGTCTTGTTTTTGTTGACTGCATAGAGCTTTTCCATCTTTGGCTTCAAAGAATGTAATAAATCTGATTTCGGTATTGACCATCTGGTGGTCCACGTGTAGAGTCTTCTCTAGAGTGTTGTTGGAAGAGGGTGTTTCTTATGACCAGTGCATTCTCTAGGCAAAACTCTGTTAGTCTTTGCCCTGCTTCATTTTTTCCCCCAGTGCCAAACTTGCCTGTCACTTCATGTATCTCTTGACTTCCTACTTTTGCATTCCATTTCCCTATGATGAAAAGGACATCTTTTTTTGGTGTAGTTCTAGAAGGTCTTGTAGGTCATCATAGAACCATTCAACTTCAGCTTCTTCGGCATTAGTGGTTGGGGCATAGACTTGGTTTACTGTGATACCGAATGGTTTGCCTTGGAAATGAACAGAGGCCGTTCTGTTATTTTTGAGACTGTACCCAAGTACTGCATTTCAGATCTTTTGTTGACTATGATGGCTACTCCATTTCTTGTAAGGGATGCTTGCCCACAGTAGTAGATAATTCACCTGAATTAAATTCACCCATTCCAGTCCATCTTGGCATCACTCCTTGTTGACATACACTGTGTTTATTGATCATTGAGTGTATGAAATGTCTGTATTGTGGTCCCTGCCCACGAGGAATTTATAATTTGGTGGTACTTAGGAGTGAGACTGAGTTGTTGAGCCTCTGGCTAAAGAATTCTTCTCCTGTGTCTTCTCACTGACTTTTCCATGTCCTTCACTAAAAATCTGATTGTCTAGAGAACAGAATGCTTCACACTGAGAACAGGCTGAGTCCATTCATGAGTTCAACAGTGGGCAGGGACCCAGAGATGGAAGATCCAACTCATGTTGGATAAACATGGGTTATAATAGGGTAAGGCTTTTAACAAGATGCCTAGTATACAGTATGCGTACATACTTGTAGTCCATTAAAATGCTGGCTCTCTCTCTTTCCTGTAGTGGCCTCATCTGAGACTAAAAAGCAACAACTTTAGTCCCGATATAACTAATTAACAGTTTAATAAATGCCCAGTCATTTCAAACAGCTGGATTGTGCATTTTTTGAAGGCCAAGACTTGTATTTTTCTTCTGTGTTTCTTTGGAGTTGACTTCACATACACTTTTTTAAAAAGATGTATTATTCTAAAGGATAGTATGAGAAAGTTCTTTTGTAGTGATGGAGTAGTTCTGCATCTTGATTGTGGTGATTGTTACACAGTATGTACGTGTTATAAAATTGCATAAAACTATACATACATATACATATGAAAGCATATAGGCAGATGTAGGCAGATGCTTTACCATCTGAGCCACCAGGGAAGTCATATGTATGTATACATACATACATATATACATATGAAAGCATGCAAAAATCAGTGCAATCTGAATAAATTCCATAGACTAGTGTCAGTGTTCTCACTTTGATATTATTCTGTATTCATGTAGGATACTACTGTTGACTGGAGCTGGATGAGAGTACATCACACTTATCTTGTACTATTTTTTAAGCTTACTGTGAGCCTAATTCAGAATGGAAAGTTATTTTTAAAAATGTATTAGTATTTTCTATTTGCTCTTTTAAAAATATTGGAGGATAATTGCTTTATGGTGCGACGGCAACCCACTCCAGAACTCTTGCCTGGAAACTCCCATGGATGGAGGAGCCTGGTAGGCTGCAGTCCATGGGGTCGCTAAGAGTCGGACACGACTGAGCGACTTCACTTTCACTTTTCACTTTTGTGCGCTTGAGAAGGAAATGGCAACCCACTCCAGTGTTCTTGCCTGGAGAATCCCAGGGACGGCGGAGCCTGGTGGGCTGCCGTCTATGGGGTCGCGCAGAGTCGGACACAACTGACGCGACTTAGCAGCAGCAGCAGCAGCAGCTGTACAGCAACAATGTTGTGCTATACAACAATGTGAATCAGCCATATGTACACTCCCTCCCTCTTGAACCTCCCTACCCCACTTCTGACACACCACCCTTCTAAGTCATCACAGAGCACCAAGTTGAGCTCCCCGTGCTATACAGTAGCTTCCCACTAGCTATCTATTTTACACACAGTAGTGTACATACTGAATGGCCTCTTGATGAAAGTGAAAGAGGAGAGTGAAAAAGTTGGCTTAAAACTCAACATTCAAAAAACTAAGATCATGGCATCCGGTCCCATCACTTCATGGCAAATAGATGGGGAAACAGTGGAAACAGTGACAGACTTTATTTTCTTGGGCTTCAAAATCACTGTAGATGGTGACTGCAGCCATGAAATTAAAAGACATTTGCTCCTTTTAAGGGAAGCTATGACAAACCTAGACAGCATATTAAAAAGAAGAGATAATACTTTGCCAACAAAAGTCTGTCTAGTCAAGGCTATGGTTTTTCCAGTAGTCATGTGTGGATGTGAGAATTGGACCATAAAGAAAGCTGAGCACCGAGGAATTGATGCTTTTGAATTGTGGTGTTGGAGAAGACTCTTGAGAGTACCTTGGACCGCAAGGAGAGCCAACCATTCAATTCTAAAGGAAATCAGTCCTGAATATTCATTGGAATATGAATGATGCTGAAGCTGAAGCTCCAATACTTTGGCCACCTGATGTGAAGAACTGACTCACTGGAAAAGCCCCTGATGCTGGGAAAGATTGAAGGCTGACAGAGGATAAGATGGCTGGATGACATCACTGACTCAATGGACGTGAATTTGAACAAGCTCTAGGAGTTGGTGATGGACAGGGAAGCCTGGCATGCTGCAGTCCATGGGGTCACAAAGAGTCAGACACGACTGAGTGAACCAAACTGACTGTATATATGTCAGTGCTACTCCCTCAATTCATTCCAGCCTCTCCTTTCCCTATTGTGTCCACAGATCTGTTCTTTACATCTGCATGTCTCCTGTCCTGCAAAGAGGCTCATCAGTAACATTTTTCTAGATTCCATATATATGAGCTAATATATGATATTTGTTTTTCTCTTTCTGACTTACTTCACTCTGTATGACAGACTCTAGGTTCATCCACATCACTACAAATAACACATACCCATGTGCTCTTATGAGAACTACAGTACTTCTTCAGTGTGACTTAACCTGCTGTTTGTGTGTCTTTTCCTCTTGAAGACCAGAACTCTGTCTTGCTTAACTTTGTATCTCCAGGTAGAACCTGGCTTTCAGAGAATAGCTATTGAATTATTGAATGCATACTTTCATGAATGAATGGATGAGTGAGTGAATCTCCCTTTTTGAGGAATCTAAGGCTTGGCTTAATTAACTATAGCCAATTAACTAAAATGTGTTAAGGCCGCTTGTCTTGGCTCACATAGTGGCGGTTTGAGGTTTTCCTGACCCTCCTGCTCTATACTGTTCAGGAAGTGGCTGTCTTCGGGAGGCAGGTCAGTTACATGGTGTCTAATGACTATGTATGAGTGCCCATCCTGACTGTCCTCCATGGGACAACATTTATCTGAAATTAAAGTGAAGCAAACAAACCTTTACTCATGCTGTTGTTCTCTTCCCCCAGAATGGTCTGTGCTTATCAATAGCAGCAGGCAGGACTAAATGATCTGATGTGGGGAAAACACCACAGAAGAAAAGCTTGCCCTGAGGCTCCATCACCTGGCACTGCTCACACAGGGTCATTTTAATAATATTTTCCATTTCACTTTCCATTCACAAAACACTTGGCAGCCATCAACTAATTAGTCTTCTCTGATCAGAGTCAATAGCTGTCCGCTGCATTACCTTTAAATATTTAACTGTGTTCAGAGAAGAACAACAGCAGAATCCCCAAATCAACAGTTGAATGACATTATCAAATGCCGGATAACACTTTCTGTGCTCCTCTAACCAGGACTACGATGCTCTGCAGAACAAAGCCCTGATTGCGTAGGAGATGCTGTAGGAAGCAGAGAAAGATTGTCTGATGATCATCCTACTCCTAACCTGAAACTCATGGTGGCTTCCGTTTAGTCCCATAGTGGAAATTTCCTGCCAAAAGCTCACAAGGTCATAAGTTATGATCTTTGCCTCCAGAACCAGGTTTTTCCTGCATCAAGCTCCCAGTTGTTTTCCATATTTTGGATACATTGGACAGTCTTTCCTGGCTTCCACATTCACCTGTGTCCCTTTCCACCTCTGAGACCTTTCTCCAGGATGCCCATCTGTCTTTTCCTTCTCTTCCTACCAGCTTCTCAGACCTCACATTCCCAGCCACAGAAGTACTTTTTTTTAATGGAGTATGGCTGATTAACAATGTTGTGATAATTTCACGTGGACGATAAAGGGACTTAGCCATATGTATACATGTATCCGCTGTCTCCCACACTCCCCTCCCATCCAGGCTGCCACATAAGCAGAGTTTCCTGTGCTCTATAGTAGGATCATCTCAGTTATCCATTTTAAATATAGCAGAGTGTACATGTCTATCCCAAACTCCCTATCTATCCCTTCCCCCATCCTTCCTCCCTGGCAACCGTAAGTTCTCTAAGATTGTGAGTCTGTTTTTGTTTTTCAAATAAGTTCATTTGTATCATTTCTCTTTAGATTCTGTATGTAAGGGATATCATACAATATTTCTCCTTTTCTGTCCGACTTACTTCGCTCAGTATGACAGTCTCTAGGTCCATCCATATATCCAGAGAAGAATATGGTCCAAAAGGATACATGTACCCCAGTGTTCATTGCAGCACTATTTACAGTAGCCAAGACAAGGAAGCAACCTAAATATCCATTGACAGAGAAATGGATAAAGAAGAGGTGGTACATATATACAATGGAATATTACTCATCCATTAAACAGAATGAAATAATACCATTTGCAGCAACAGTACATTTTTAGGAAAGACTTTTCTGAGTCATCCTGGGTTAGATGAACTTATCTTGTGTTACATTCTCAGAACACTTGATATTTCTTTTTCAGCCAGTATCATAATAGTATTTAAATAAAATTAATTATATAACTAGCTGTTGGTCAACCACTTTCTCCTTTATACTGTAAGCTCCATGTAATTCTGTGGAACTAGTACAAACAATAAGTATTTATCAAAAAAAACTGGATACATTAATGAACCAATGAATTAATATCATGGACTAAGAAAGAGCATGGGAGGAGGCAGATAATGACCTTCAAAGGAATGTTTCACTTAATCCTCTTAAGCTACTGAGTCAGCTACCTATAGAGAAGTTAAAATTCTTCCCCAGTGAATGTATAAATAAACATGGTACATTCAGACAATGGACTGTTACTCAACAGTAAAAAGAAATGAGCTATCAAGCCCTGAAAAGATAGAGAATGTGTATTACCAAGTGAAAGAAGTCAATCTGAAGAGGTTACATACTCTGTGATTCCAACTATATGACATTCTGGGAAAGGTGAAACTATGGAGACAGTAAAAAGGTCCATGGTGGCCAAGGTCTGGAGAAGTGGGGGGAGATAAATAGGCAGAGCACAGCGGGGTTTAGGGCAGTGAAAATAACCTGTATGATACCGTGATGGTGGATCCATGTCATTGTATTTTTGTCTGCATCCATTGAATGTGTAACACCAAGACTGACCTGTAAACTATGGGACTTTGGGCGATTATAATGTGTCCATGGAGGTCCATCAGCTATAAGAAATGTTCTGCTCTGGTGGGGGATGTTGGTAATGAAGGAAGCTAAGCACCAGTAGGAGCAGGGGGGTATCGGAAATCACTGTACCTTTCTTTCAGTTTTGTTGTGAACCTAAAATGTTTAATTGTCTTAATTAAAAAAAAAAAAAAGCTGATTGGTATTTGCCCTGGAGGTTGGGGAAAGGAGGCTGCTTGGGGGCTACCTGGCTGCCTGTTGATGGGTATGAAGTCTTCTTTGAGGGTGTTGAAATGGTTCTGAAAATAGATGGTTGTTCAACATTGTGAATAGACTAAATGCCATTAAAGCATACAGTTGAAAATGGTTAATTTTATGTTATATGAATTTTACCTCAATAAATAATGTGTCTCCCCAGAATCTTTTCTAGCAAAAATGGCCCATGAAACAGTAGTTGCCTCATGCTATTATATCTGTGGAGATGAAGTCAACCTAAAAATATAATGGAGAATTTAGAAAAGAAAAATGCAAACTGCCATTATAAGCAAATTTTCTGTGGTTTCAGAGCTCTTGGCCTATTTCTCAAAGAATGAGTAAACAGGTTGACCAATATTCTCACTTATATTTTTCTGCCCGGTAAAACAGATAATCTTTGATGTAGGAATATATTTTTTTAACATGAGCCTCAAATGAGTTATTTTTATTTTGAATGAGAACATATAAAGCAAATCAGTTTTAATTTTTGAAATTGGCACTTATATAGAAAAGATTGTTCACTAAACTCTGCAGCCGTACACACTGATGTCTTCCCTGTGGCACTTGTCTTCTTTCCAGCCTCACTTTGTGTCTTAGAAGTCTTACACTGAATTCTATCCAGGGGTCACTATGTCACTGGAGATCTTTTCCTCAAAAATTTTTTTTTGTATGCATTTCATCTTCTTTCACAAGTCTCAAAACTTCAGTTTTGCTCCCACCAAGGATTTGGATGACAAGAGTAGTTTTTTTTTTTTCTCATGTTTTTGTCAGAATTCAAAGCTTCCCTGGTGGCTCAGCAGTAAAGAATCTTCCTGACAATGCGGGAGACACAGGTTCGATCCCTGGGTCGGGAAGATCCCCTGGAGAAGGGAATGGCAACCCACTCCAGTATTCTTGCCTGGAAAACCACATGGAGGGTTAAAAGTCTCTTATCTCTTAGTTTTCCGTGTTTTGAAATCTGTCATGTATAAACATTCCTCATTAACTGAATGAGAAAGTGTGTGTGATTGCTTTGGAAATAGCTAATGAAATAAAAGCACATAAAGAATGTAATGAGGATTTGTTGGGAAACTAAATTCTTATCCATTGTATGGAATGAATTGGCTACTGCTCAGATTCGTATGTTGAAGCCCTAACCCCATATGTGAGCTCTGCCCTGAGATGTGCAGTTTCCTTTCGCCTGTGCCCGCTCCCCTTCCTCTTCTGCACTGGCCTCCCCGAGCCTTCCACCTCTCCAGCCACGGCACACTTCACACAGTGCCTTATATGACTTAGCTCTGTCTTTCTGTCCTGGATCCCGTGTGCCTCCTCATTTTCTCCTGGTCCTCTTTGTGATGCCAGGCTCAATCCCCATGGTACAGCATCTATTTGCCATCCTTCTCCAAGGTCCTCCTGGGCACAGAGACTGTCTCTTCAGTGTCCACTTGTGCATCAGGGACAAGACTTCGCTAGCAGATCCTGCACTGGATGACCAGGCTCCTCTGGCTGTGGGTGACTTCTATTTCCCATATCCCTTTATATTAATGGGATGGACTTATTAAGGACCTCCAAGAAAACCATACTGAATGGAAGCAAATACTTTATGGGAGTTGCTTGTGAAAGTCTTTAAAATGATTCTTTGTAAAAGGTTGACAGAAATCAAAGGACCAGACAGACTAGACGTAGCAATACCATGAAACCATCCATATATATAATCCTTTATTATCTACTGCATGTTGTGTATAAATGCATTTTGGACAGAAAAAGGAGTATGCCAGTATAGTTACTTTGTCCATAGAGAATCATTTTTGTATGATCACTGAGTCAAGTTTTATTTTATTCCTATTAATATGCAAAAACTTCACATTTTTTATGTATGTATTTTGATGAGTTTAGACATAGTCATATATCTATGAGAATCACAGATATTTTTGAAGATTGTACTTGGAGGACGAGGGAGAAGCAGGGAAGTAAAGAAAATATTCAGTATTTGAAAAGAAAAATCCTCCATTTGACTCTTGGCTCAGAAATAAAATTTCTCAGTTTTAGAGAAAGTGTCTGGTATCCTGACTTTACAGTCTTTGAAATAGGAAAAAATATACATCCTCCACTGAATTGTAATAATGGCTAACAATGCATCGAGAGCTTATTATGTGCCTGACAGTGTCTGCTGGGCTTGCCTTCTTATGGAAGTTTAAATGTTACTTGAAAGACTGCTGTTCCTCTAGCTGCAAATTCAGATCCTCTCAGTCAGCCATGGGTAGTGGGCAAGACTTAGAGCTACTAACTCTGCAGAAATCTGATAGTGTGCCAGCAGGCAGGACCTGTTTGCAGCTTTGCTTGTTCACAGTTGGGAAAGGGACTGTCTTACACAATTCTCATTTTGTCATGTCATTTTCCTTGGGTGCAGTGCCCTGCCATATGATGCTATGACATGGGGAGCAGAACCCGAGGTTTAAATTTCCAGTGTCATGGCTGCCAAATGCACGCTCCCCGAGGTGTTAAATCAAGAGGAAGTGACTACGTGCTTGGGAGAGACTTCGATTCGTGGGTCCTGAGACTGACACTAATCCAAAGGCAGCTGTAGGCAGCTATTTTGGATTTGATGCAAATGTGAATCATAGTCTGTCAGGCACTCTCTGATTGTGATTGACATATTTACTGTTGACAATACAAGGTGAACCTGGCAGTCCTCTTAGACATGTGGCCCTTTGCCTCAAGACAACATTCAGGATGAGAATAGAATGTGGGATTTTGTTCCAGATGTGCATCTGCCGGGGTATATTTTTTAAAAACTCTCTTGAGAATTCTCCAGGCTTCTTTTGACTGACAGCTAGCACAGAAGTCTTGTCACCCAAACATGTAAATCTTCTGACAACTGGCACACGTGTTGTTACAGACAGGGTTTAAGATCTTGAGCGTGAGGGCTCTTCATAGCTGTTGGCTCCTTATACCATCACAATTCTTTGCAAGTTTGGGTTCTTCATTGACCACTGGATACTCTCTGACCAGAGCTGATGAAAGGGCACAAGTTCCTGAAATCATAGTAACAAAGAATGGTCCGGAGAGAGGTTTTTATCTTACTTCAGCAAGGTCCAGTATTCTGGATAATCTAGAAGTTTCTAACACATTGGAAAGATTGAAGGCAGGAGGAGAAGGGGACGACAGAGGATGAGATGATTGGATGGCATCATTGACTCAAATTGAGTCATGAATTTGAGTAAACTCCGGGAGTTGGTGATAGACAGGGAGGCCTGTCGTGCTGTAGTCCATGGGATCGCAAAGAGCTGGACACAACTGAGCGACTGAACTGAATTGAACACATTGCTCAGGACATGTGGTTTGCAGAATGTTAATGGGTGCCAGGAAAGAACTCTGTCGTCAAGTAAGCCTGGAACTTGGGAGGCTCGCGATGCCTCACTCTTGGAATGTCTGGTGCATGATATAAGTTCTGAGATGCCCCCAGCCAAGGTACTTGTAAAATGTCAACCATATGACCTCAAGTAATTGTGGAATGCTTTCTAATAGTATCTCTTGTATCTTTTAACATCTGTTAACACTGTATAGGATGCATTTTGGAAAAAAAAATTTATATATATGAAAAAGTTTTCCAGTAGTCATATATGGATGTGAGAGTTGGACTATAAAGAAAGCTGAGCACCAAAGAATTGATGCTTTTGAACTGTGGTGTTGGAGAAGACTCTTGAGAGTCCCTTGGGCTGCAAAGAGATCCAACCAGTCCATCCTAAAGGAAATCAGTCCTGGGTGTTCATTGGAAGGACTGATGTTGAAGCTGAAACTCCAATATTTTGGCCACCTCATGTGAAGAGCTGACTCATTTGAAAAGACCCTGATGTTGGGAAAGATTGAAGGCAGGAGGGGAAGGGGATGACAGAGGATGAGATGGTTGGATGGCATCACCGACTCAATGGACATGAGTTTGGGTAAACAACGGGAGTTGGTGATGGACAGGGAGGCCTGGCGTGCTGTGGTTCATGGGGTCACAAAGAGTCAGACACAACTGAGTGACTGAACTACTACTACTATATGAAAAAGACTTTCATTCCCTAAAGCTAGTTTTCCAAATGTGACCTAGCAACTCTAATTATGGAATAAGAGGAGAAGAAATGTGGGATTTGTCTGGAAAAGGCAGGCTAGAAGCCTTGCAAGGAAGTAAGAGGACAGCTGGTGATTTAGCAGCTGGGCACTTACTCTGCAAGGCTCAACTCAGGTCCTCCCTGCCCACGATGGCTTCTCTGGTGACCCCATCCTAGAGTCACTTCTCTTTCCTGCTCATACCACTCACTGGCCACTTGACCAAACTGAGTCATATTCATGAAGAGTAAGCATTTGAAACTGACTTGAAAAACACAATTCCTAACCCTAACTTTTCTTTTAAATCCTGAGCTCAGGCCTTTTGTTTTAAGTGATGGAGAACCGGAGTAGATATTTTCAGTTACTTTTTATATGCATAGATCACATCACTACATTTTTGTTGATACTTGGAATTACTGGTTAAAAGTGTATTAATTTTGTGAAGACTTTTGCTACCTAGTACCCAAAATCCTTTCAGAAAAGTTTTACCAGTTTACACTTCTATTGGTTTTGTTTGAAAGTGACTCTGTCGGTGGACAGGATGTACCTTTACATATTATAAAGTTATTATTAACTATATGATCATTAGTCCCTGGGAACAAGAAGGAACAAATCGGCTCCCAGTATATACTAGAGGCTGTGTCCTAGTTACTGACTAGGTAACTCTGGGGCTTTCAGTTGTTTATGGCTGCCTGGTGATGGTTGCTTGGTGATGGCAGGCTGCCATCAGCTGGCTCGGGAATAACCCAGTATAGCATCCAAAAGCTTCTGGCATTTCCAGAAAAGTGTTTTCCTTGTCAGGTCCCATCTACACACTTTAACTGGGTCTGCACATGGCAGCTTTACAGTAGCATGATATTTACATGTTTGATCACCTCACCCTGCAAACCCAGGGAGTACCATCACCAAGGAATGCAGCCAGGTCTGTCAGATCCCATTATCTAGGTGGGCAGCCCATTCATCAATCTTGCAAGTCCTTCCCATAAAGTAGAGCTGAAAAAAGGATTTGTCCTGTGGGTCCTGGTATTTCCTAGACCCTATAACACCCAAACTAAGAAAAATAGTAAGAATAAAGCTAACATTTTTCAAGACCAAACCCTATCCCAAATACTGTCTGACCACTCCATATGCATTGTGCTGTGCTGTGCTTAGTCGCTCAGTTGTGTCCAACTCTTTGGGACCCCATGGACTGTAGCCCACCGGGCTCCTTTGTCCATGGGAATTCTCCAGGCAAGAATAATGGGGTGGGTTGCCATGTCCTCCTCCAGGGGATCTTCCCAACCCAGGGTTCGAACCCAGGTCTCCCGCATTGCAGGTGGATTTTTTACCATCTGAGCCCATGAATACAGGAGTGGATATCCTATCCCTTCTCCAGGGTATCTTCCTGACTCAGGAATCAAACTGGGGTCTCCTGCATTCCAGGCAGATTCTTTACCAGCTGAGCTACTAGGGAAGCCCCCATATGCATTAACCAGCAACTAAAGAATCTCTTTAAATCGGTCATCTGCTTATGAAACTTTTCAAAAGCTTTCCAGATCACTTTGAGTAAAATCCAAGAGTCCTTCTTAAGAACATCAAGGCTCTACATGGTTCTCCCACCTGGCCTCCCACCTCCCCTACTGTAACCTATAGTAGGTGAGGGATATGAACTCAACCCTCACTCTGCTCAGGACAACTGAACCTCCTCACTTTTCCTCAGATACCACAGACACATTTTGGCCTCAGGACCTTTGCATGTGCCCTCTCCCCTCTGCCTAGAATATTTTGACAATGGATATCTCTGGCTGCATACCCACTTTCTTCTGCTCTTTACTCAAAAGTCACCTTCTCAGTGAGATCTTTGGACAATTTACTGATTTGTTATTCAAATGTGTTTTTTTTTTTAAATTTTATGTATTTTAATGCATTAGGTCCTTGTTGCTCTGTGTGGGCTTTCTCTAGTTGTAGTGAGCAGGGGCTACTCTTCATTGTGGTGCTCGGGCTTCTCTTGTAGAGCATGGGCTCTAGACCACAGGCTCAGTAGTTGGGGCACATGGACTTGGTTGCTCCGTGGCATATGGGATCTTCCCAGATCGAACCCATGTCCCCTGCATTGGCAGGCAGACTCTTAACCACTGGACCACCAGGGAAGCCCCTCAAATCTTCCTTTATTGATTGATTGTTTGATTTTTTTTTTCATAGCACTTAACATGATCTATATGCTTAGTTTGTCTGGTGTAAAGTCTGTTTTCCCCCATTAGAATGTAATTCTCAGAGGGGATTTGTCTCTCTTTGTCACAGTGATATCACCAGCAGTTGGAAGAGTGCTTGGAATATAGTAGGTGCTCAGTAAATATTTGTGCATAATGAATAAACTCGCCTAACTCTCATATCAGCCCTGGGGGAAGTTTCTGTTGTTTTCTTCAGTTTTTTTGGATGAAACATCTTAGACTTTGAGAGGTTAAGTAATCATCCCAGCAAAGCAGCACTGGAGTTTGAGCCCCTGCTCTTCGCCATACCTCCTCCTGAGAGTTGTGAGAAATTAAAATCGTCCCCCTGCACCAGGTGGCACTGATGGTAAAGAACCTGCCTGCCAGTGCAGGAGACATAAGAGACATCGATTCGATCTCTAGATCAGGAAGATCCCCTGGAGAAGAAAATGGCAACCCACTCCAGTATTCTTGTCTGGAAAATCCCATGGACCAAGAAGCCTAATGGTCTACAGTCCATGGGGTTGCAAAGAGTTGGATACGACTGAAGCGACTTAGCACACATGTGCACCTCATGAGGCTTAGCCTGCAGAGCCAAATATTCAAAACTCCAAGCTGGCCCCAACCTAACATTCTGAACAGAGCATCGTATTCTGCCTCACAGGACTTCCCTGATGGTCCAGCGGTTAAGACTCTACAGGTCTTCCCTGGTGGTCCAGTGATTAAGACTGCACTTCCCGTGCAGGGGTCATGGGTTTGATCCTTGTTTGGGGAGCTGATATCCCACATGCTGCATGGCATGGCCAAAAAATAAAATTCTGTCTCACATTCTGACCTTCAGCCAAACAAACTGTAGTGTTGCCTCTTCTCTGATTTTGCTCACACTGCTCTCTTCCTGTCCAGTGAACCAGTGAAGTTGCTCAGTCGTGTCTGACTCTTTGCAATCCCATGGACTGTAGCCTACCAGGCTCCTCCATCTATGGAATTTTCCAGGCAAGAGTACTGGAGTTGCTATTTCCTTCTCCAGGGGATCTTCCCAACTCGGGGATCAAACCCAGGTCTCCCGCATTGCAGGCAGATGCTTTACCATCTGAGATACCAGGGAAGCCCCTCTTCATCTCAACTGATTGAAATTCTTTCTGTACTTCTAGGCTCAAGTCAAATGCCACATCTCCCTGAAGCCCTCTGATGATCGTTCTCTTGTTCATGTAGTCGTACATCATGACCTTCTTCTTTCTACATTTCTTACAGCAGAGGCCACATCTGTTTGACTTTTGTCTTTTCCACGATGTTGTATGGACACTCTCAACCCCCCAAATCTATTTACCAAACACATAGATGCCTCATGTCACAATGGGGTAACATATTCTACTGAAAGTCGCTAAGTCGTGTCTGACTCTTTGCAACCCCATGGAGTATAGCCAGCCAACCTCCTCTGTCCGTAGAGTTCTCCAGGCAGAAATACTGGAGTGAGTTGCCATTCCCTTCTCCAAGGGATCTTCCAGACCCAGGGATTGAACCTGAGTGTCCCACATTGCAGGCAAATTCTTTACCATCTGAGCCACCAGGGAAGCCCCAACATATTCGAAGTGGGGAATATTTCCAAACATGGACATCCTAAGCCATGAAAATAGAGTTTGACGCTGAACACGAAGCTCAGTTTAGGAAAGAGAAGGACTAGGTGGCTCGTTGGTTACATAAAAATCGCCAATCCACTTAATCAGCACAATCTAGAAAATCAGTCCAGCCAGGGGTTCAGTTGTTTGACATTTGTGGACAAAATAACAAATACAGATTGAATTTCCTCTGCTTTATGTGGTGTTTTTTTGCTGTTATATAAAATGCCCTTAGACGCTGAAGGTGCTTTACAAATATGAACCTACTATTTCGTTCAGAAACACGTAATTGAGTCAGAGTGTGATGTGGAGAATGAGAAATGAGAAAGGATGTATTGAAAACAGATACACATCTCATGATATTTTGCTGCTGCTGCTGCTAAGTCACGTCAGTCGTGTCCGACTCTGTGCAACTCCATAGACGGCAGCCCACCAGGCTCATCCGTCCCTGGGATTCTCCAGGCAAGAATACTGGAGTGGGTTGCCGTTTCCTCCTCCAGTGCATGAAAGTGAAAAGTGAAAGTGAAGTCGCTCAGTCATGTCCGACTCTTCGAGACCCCATGGGCTGCAGCCTACCAGGTTCCTCTGTCCATGGGGTTTCCCAGGCATGATATTTTACATCCTCATAAATAAGAATGCACTTTAAAGCCATATGTGTAACTTCATTTTACATTAACAGCAGAGTTCAGTGTGTTGGATCAGAAGGAGGACTTGGGAGACTTACCCTTTCTTGTGACTCCGTTTGTAATTTTGGACTGCTGACTCACTGGGTAAGCATTGTGATCTCAGTGACCGAATGAGACAGGCATGTTTTAAAAACAAAATATATTTTAAAATAAGTTATACATATATGTATATATGGACTTCCCTGGTGGCTCGGGTGGTAAAGAATTTGCCTGTAATGCAGAAGACCCGGGTTCCATCCCTGGATCTGGAAGATACCCTGAAGAAGGGAATGGCAACCCATTCCAGTATTCTTGCCTGGAGAGTTCCATGGACTGAGGAGTCTGGTGGGCTACAGTCCATGGAATCATAGAGTCGAACACAACTGAGTGACTAACAGTTTCATATATATATATATATATAACATTTATGAAACAACCTTAAGTTTTTAGCATCAGAAATATCATAAGAAGCCAAATGCAGTTTCCCCCCATGTGAGGTATTGCTTGGCATAATTAATCAATTAATTAACTGATTAATTGTTTAATTAAATTACCTATCAGTTTAATCCCATCTTCCTACCCCTGCCTTTTCTCACTTTTTCAGGGGCTTTTCATTGCCTGTTGCCTCCTTGAGTCTCCCTCGAAGCCCAAACAATAGACTGATGGGGATTTGAGCAGAAGGATGGGACTAGGCTTTCCGAGAAGGCACCCTAGATGCTGCCTAGATGAACAATGAAATCAGTGATAAGGACTTTTATGAACCACATTACTATTTGTATTGCCAGCGCTATTTTAGAAAATTACATTTTCTAGTAGATCAAAAATATGCATTTACACGTCTTAGCGGAGGTCTTATACTTTAGATCAGGAAACCATGACGGCCAGTCATTTTCAATCCTGACACACCTCTGAATCAAGTTGAAGGTCTTAATTAAACCAAAGTAGTCTTGCCTGAAGCACAAATGCTGACATACCATTAATACACCTTGAAATTGTTTTTCCTCAGCACTGGGCATGAATAAAAAGCTTTAGCATCTGCTTCTGAAGCTAGATCCAAACCTGGGTCTCTAGACCATCATCTTTGGGGACTTTTAATAAAGGTCCATGAAGGAAAGTATCTACTGATAAAATTGATTTTTGAAATATGGGGGAAACTCAGTTAAACAGGTTTTTTCCCACTGTTTTTTTTTTTTTCTGCTAAATTTCTCTGTGTTATTAACATGCTATGCCAGGCATTGTGAATCTCCGAGGGGAGACTATAGCATGTATGTTCCCCAAGTTATTTGACCAGGGAATCCCCATGCCTCTTTTTTTTCAAGGGTATCTGTAAGACTCATTTCTATGGAGCACATTTTGGAGAATACTTATGAGAATTATAAATCCCATAAAACATAAAATTCTCATATAAATCATGTGTATAAATAAATCATTTCTGTGTGAGAAATGTGAACAGTAAACATGTCTCTTGTATGGGAAAAGGAGACACCCATGGATGAAAACCCTAGGCACCCAAGATCTTTAGGAGGCAGAGTTGAAACATGAGCCAAGAGAAAGCCAAGTAAAGAGATCCTGACTTTCCTAACAGTACTAGAGAGAAGACAGGACATCAGGTTCAGTTGCTAACTGAATCATAATTAACATGGATTTAATTATAATAAACATAAGGTCAGACAGATTTGATCATGAAGAACAGAAGACCGTAATCTGCTTTTACAGTACCAGGGTGGAACCAGACCTTTTAATTCTCATCTTTCTTGCAGAAATTAACTACCATTCATTTTCCATTGAATTTCACATGATGACAGCTCTAGGATCTGTACCTTCAGTGTCTACTTAAATTCACTGCTATTCAGACAGATGCCTTATGGGCCTCTTTTTGTGTCTGCAGATGTGACTGGTCAGAGCGACTGGTCAGGGTGACTGTTCTGAGACGTTGCTGGAGCTGTGACAACTCAGTATGAATGGAAGATGAGCTCTGATCTGCAGCTTCTCCAACTCCTAATCTAGTGATTTCACACTTTTCAATTCCGTTTAAGTAACGAACTGACTACTTAAATGTTTCTTTTGAAAATAGGTTCATTTATTGGCTTAATAGCTTAGGGTGCATTGTTTGCAAATTCAGCCCTGAGGGCCCGATCAGAAGATGACATATGTCTGGTTTGGCCACTGCAGGAATTGATTGAAGGAGCCTCCTGCAAGCTTTCTGGTACTCGGCTGAACAGGAATTAAAATGCAAGCAAGACATTGTCCCTAGCTTTAGCGATACCACTAAGAGGTTTTCCACCTGCTAAAGTAGAAGGAACTGAGGCCAGTTCAAAGGAACATCTTGGCTTTAAAAAATAAACAAAAAATAATAAAGGTTTTCAAGTGGGTGTCATTTTGAAACAGAGCTATGTGTTTCCAAATATGGCAACTTAGCAGGGATTCGAATAAAAATTGTGCAGCGCCAATTTTACCTTGCCTGTTTGGCAAGGTAACACTGGGTAAGGCTACTCAAGGTCCTTCTTTCTCTGTAAAAATTGGGAGTAGGATTGGATTGTCTGGAAAGTGTTCTGGCTACAAAGACTGTGTGATGCAAACTGTAGGGAGTGACCTTCCTTCTCCTCCTGGCTCCTGTTGAGACCAAAGAAAGTGGAGCTTCATGCCTCCAGCTGAAGCAGGGCACCAGAGACCTCACCTGTCTCTTCTACCATTTATCCCATCTCCCCTGTGATCACGAACTCTGCTTAGCTTCTCAATTCAATCTAATCCATAGTGTTTGAGTGGACCATAGCACAGAGAAAGTAAAAGTCATTTTCAAGTTCAGAAACTACTCAAATTGATTCCAAAAGAAAAATAGAGAGTGAAAGAGATTATATTATCACTGCTGCTAAGTTACTTCAGTCATGTCTGACTCTGTGTGACCCCATAGATGGCAGCCCACCAGGCTCCCCCGTCGCTGGGATTCTCCAGGCAAGAACACTGGAGTGGGTTTCCATTTCCTTCTCCTATTGTATTATCACTAGTAACTGAAAAATACAAGATGAGTTTCCTTCAGGTACAGCTGTATCCAGGTGCTAAAATGGCTTTGACAGCATTTTCTTACAGCTCCTTTGTCTTCTGGTTTGGCTTTATTCTCAAGCAGGTTCTCCCTTCATAGGAGTAAAATGGCTACCAGTAGCTCAAGACTTCTATTCCAGTATAGCAACCCCAACGAAAAGAGAGAATTTCTTTCTTCTTAAGTCCCAAGATTCATTTAACATTTGTCAAACAAGTGGTAGGAGGCATAGCCGTGGGCAAGACAGGTGAAGCCTCTGCCCTTGCTGGTTGGAACCTCACTAAAGGAACTTAGGTGGAGTGTATGTCCCTGAACCAATTTCTGTGTTCAGGGGGTTGGGGTCTCCTCTCTAGCCAGGTTAGGTCTGGATGACTCCTGTTGCCATCCAGCAAAGCTGATGTTTCAGAGGAGTTCTCCCTTGTCCCCACAATCTCGCTGTCTAAATGGTGCTCACTGTTTCTCTGCTCATCATGAGGCTCATTATTAACTCCAGTTTCGGAAGTAATGACAATGATAGTAAATGTTTATTGAATGGCTTTGCACGTAGTAACTCATGCAGTCCTTTAACTATAAGGGTTAATTTTGAATCTGTACTGGCTTCTGCTTCTGTGACTTTAATTCTTATTTTGCTACCTTTGTTATTACTTACTGTTGTTGTTCAGTCCCTCAGTCGTGTCCACCTCTTTGTGACCCCGTGGACTGCAGCACACCAGGCTTCCCTGTCCTTCACCATCTCTCAGAGTTTGCTCAGACTCATGTCCATTGAGTCCTTGATACCATCCAACCATCTCATCCTCTGTTGCCCCTTGTTATTATAGGCATACATAATGGTCTGCCTCAGGGGGCCCTGCCCACCCCTCTCTGCCTGACCCTTGAGTTAGGATGCCTTTGTTTGGCTCACAGGGAGATAGCCTGACCCTGCCCAACTGTGAAGGGCTGTAAGGAAGTGAAACTAACACATCCCCCTGCCTGAGGCTTGCCATTCTAGGAGATATTTGCAGGAATTAAGTAGTCTTTTTACTTTGTTTCCTCACCTGTCCCCATCTCTGATCCATAAAAGAACCTGGCTTCCAGTCCCTGACAAGATGGTTATTTTGAGGCACTAGCCTGCCATCTTCTCGGTCAGCTGGCTTTCTGCATAAAGTTGTCTTCTTTGCCTCAACACCTTGTCTTACGAGCAGAGTGAGCTTGGGCTCGGTAACAGTCCTCACCACAACCCAGAGGTTATGTGCTCTTTATGATGACCACATAAGGATGAGTAAACAGAGGTACAGAGAGGTAGGGAACGTTGCTGCGGTGCCCTGTGAGACTGGTTCCTTATTGTGGATAAGCTGGCAGTTATTACTCCTTTCCTCCCTTCTGATTCCTTTCCTATAGCAAGGGGAGAAGGTGACCTAGAGAAAGTTCAGGGGAAAAAGAATGTCATCCTTTCTAAGCAGCAACCCCTTGAGGTATATTTCACCTCAAGTAATAAGTATGTTTCTGAAACGTATTTGAAACTCTCCCTTCTACAAATCAATTCCTCTTTTCACTTTATAGTCTTGATAAAACACCCAATGTATCGTAGACTCTGCCTTTAATGGAATTTTCTTGAATGGATGATGGCTTGAAAGAATTGGGCACTGTTTGGAGCTTGGGAGTCGTTATGAGATGGTGGTTTTTGTTACAATGGGTGCTTGTTAAAAATGGGTTCTCGCCTATAAGCATCTAGCTCACCCTAATTGATGAGTTGACTCCATCTTTTATGACTATTGTGCCTCTCTCCTTACAGAATTGGCCACCTTCTGATTTACTCAAAAGCAATAGTATGGCTTTGCACCAGTTTTGTGGATTTTAAATATCTTTTCTGCAGCTCAGAAACATACCAGCTACTTTCTAGCCACTCTGTAAAGGTCACTTGTATTCTTGTGATGCTTCTACTAGAATAAACTTGAACTAAAGATTAATCCCTTTAATTCTATTCCTGACTAAGTTTGGTGAACCCAGGTGACAACATTGTCTTGAAGTGGCCAGTTACTAAGCCTCTCAACTAGTTAATGATAGAAAAATGATGGGAAGTAGTTGTTAGATGTCTACTGGCTTTGACTTACTCTTTGAAATATTGATTCTGACAACTGATTTTTGTATGTTATTGACACAGCAGAGTGTTCAAATGTGTAGTAAGTCAGTCTCCAAATGTGAGGTGTAACCCACATGAGTAATCATCTTATACCAGATACATTAAAATAATTTTGTCTTTCCTAAGTGAAAGTGAAAGTGAAAGTGTTAGTCACTCAGTCGTGTCCGATTCTTTGTGACCTCATGGACTGTAGCCTACCAGGCTCCTCTGTCCATGGAATTCTCCAGTTAAGAATACTGGAGTAGGTTGTCATTTCCCCCTCCAGTGGATCTTCCCGAGCCAGGGATCAAACCCAGGTCTCCTGCGTTGCAGGCACATTCTTTACCATCTGAACCACCAGGGAAGCCCCTGTCCTTCCTAAGACCTTTAGAAAAGGCAGACAGAGGTTTTTGAGAAGAAGTTATGTTTGTCAATTGATTAGGAAAATGAAAGATTTATCCACTCTCCCTTTAAAGGAGTTGATGTTTCTTGGCGCTTTGGAAACAGAAGACAAAATGCCTTTGACCATCGGGTCATCAATTTCAGAGGCTGTTGTTTTCTGGGTAGTTAGAGTTCAAGATTTGTTATGTTTGACAGTCATTTGTAGCTTCCTTCTGAGTAGAATAGATTTTCAAATTACAAATCACCAGGCAAGCATCAAACTGAATGCGAAAATCAATGACCCATCACAGTTACAAGCATGTCGATGGCCATGGCATGGTGAGTAGACCATCGCAGAGAACGACATGCTTGAAGAAAAACAGACAAGGGCGGCTTTGTTTACCCACTTCTTATCTCTGGCTTCTGCTCCCACACCCTGACCTGCCATAGAAATGTGTCAGTAAATTTAAGTCAAGTAATAATCTGTGACTAATCTATACGCAGCTTCTAAGCCATTTCCTTCCCTTCATTTTGGCAGAGGCTTCTGCTTTCCACAAATGCCCTCCCTTCACAGACTCCCTCCTGCCATCCTCATTTACATACAGGCTCATCCTTCTGACAGCTTCTTGTAACCCTGAAGCTCTGTTGGCAAGAAAACGGAACTCTATTTTTTAAGATCTTCAGCTGGAAGCCTGTGGCTGCTCAATGGGAAAATCCAAGCCTCTTTTATTATTACTTGTAACAACAGCTGCTGTTTCTGTTACGGAACCAAACCTGGGTCTCCTCGCCTGAGCAGTAAAGCCAGTCTACTGACACTGGGTTGTTGTGAAGGAAATTACAATATTTATTGCACTGCACCAAGCAAGGAGTTCAGGACAGCAAGTCCTCAAAAAGGCTGAATTCTCTAATGGGTTTCAGCAAAGCATTTTTAAAAACAAAGTGAGGGAGCAGGATCTCGGGGTGTGTGAGCAGCTTGTGCGCAGTTCTCTGATTGGTTGATGGTGAGATAACAGGGCTGTGTCACAGGAGTTAACGTTATCTATCCTTAGGCACCAGCAGGTCTGGGGGCTACCTGCTCATGATCATCAAGTAGTTAATTTCTTCTGTTGGTAGTGGTTTTAGCATCAATAAAACAACTCAGAATATGTGCATCATATACTGTTGTCTAGGTCCTTCAGAGAAGACCTACAGCAGAGAATGTTGGGGAGGGGTCTATCCTGGGAAGGCCCCATAGGGTCCTGTGCTGTTTCTGTGGACACGTTCTACTTGCAGGCACTGTGGTAGCATTTTTGAACCTTGTCTCATAGATTCTCTGGAGGTGTCTGCTTGGTCAACATGGTTTCTCCCATTCGATAGATAAGGAGACGGAGCTTCCGAGGAATTAAGCAACTTGTCCAAAGTGATTTGAGTTGAGTGTACTCTCAACAACAGCACAAAAATCAGAGACTCATAGTTTTTACCTGGAGACGAGTGTCCCTTTCAAAAGGAATCCCTCTTTATGAGAGCTCTTTTTAAAACTTGTTTTAGAATACTTTTAGAGTTAAGCAAAGTTGTAAGGATACGACAGAGAGTTCCTTTATATCTTGAACTCAGTTTCCCCTGCTGTTAACATCCTACGTTAGCTTCATACATTTACGTAGTATGATACACTTATCATAGTTAATGAACCAGTATGGGCACATTATTATTCAGTAAATTTTCATAACTTGTTTGTATTTCTTGAGTTTTTGCCTAATATCTTTTTTCTGTCTCAGCATCCCACCCCAAATACCATATTTCATTTAGTTATCATGTCTCCTTAGGCTCTTCTAGACTTTGCAGTTTCTCAAACTTCCCTTGCTTTTGATGACCTTGACAGTTTTTGAGGAGTTGTGAGCAGATATTTTGTAGAATGTCTGTTAATATGGATTTATCTGATGATCTTCTCTGGGATCCCAAGACTGCTGCACAAACAGAAGGAAATAGCTTCACCAGGAAAACTTGAATTAGCTTTAAATTGTCAGAGCCTAGGCACACAGATGAGGACAGGAATTACCTGCTGCTTCAGGGTCAGTTTTAAATGAGTCATTTAGGCAAAGTATGTATATTTACCAAGTGGCTCAGTGGTAAAGTATCTGCCTGCCAAGCAGGAGATGTGGGTTCGATCCCTGGGTCAGTAAGATCCCCTGGAAAAGGAAATGGCAAACCACTTCAGTATTCTCTCCTGGGAAATTCCGTAGACAGAAGAGCATGGCAGACCACAGTCCGTAGGATCGTAAAGAATTGGACACAATTTAGCGACTAAACCATCACCACCACATATATATGTACAGCAAGGACAACTACATTCATCTGGGTGAACCAATAGAAGGACACATTTCATAAGAAATCTTTCACCCCAGAAATCTCTCTCACACCCACACACAATGTACCAGATATGTATATGAAAGTTAGAAGTTTACAGACTAATAAGGTGAGCAAAGCCATGATTTCAGTTAATGATAAAATTGTCATTGTAAATGACGTGTGGCCAACAAAAACAGATGTCCACGTAACAATTTGGAGCCATCCAATGCATAAAGCAATTTGTAGATGATCTGCTAAGCAGATATAGTATCAAAATGTATTCATTGTCAATTAGATGTACATCCAGGCTGTTTGTCTAATTGACCAGTTAATTTCCAGGCTGTCTCAGGAGCTACTAAACATGGCTTACAATGGAGCCCTTGGTACTGCCCCTCAGAGTGACCTAATGTTGATAAACAAAGGAACAGATTCCCTGCTTGCTCAAAGTACAGAGAGTTCAGGGCGCTGCGTTCTGTATGCAGAATCAGGTGCTTCAACAAGCTGTTGTTGACTCAGTCTGAATCAGTAATGCAGTAGTGCCATAATGTATCATCCCATTTGAATGCCTGGCAACTGAAACTATTGTTAAAAAAAGACATCTTTCACCAAGATTGGAGACAGAGAAAAAAAACTTTTCTGTGAAGCTTTTTATGATGGATGTTCTATAAAACAGACCTAATATTGGCCATTTGAGTGAATGACAAGGTCTCTCCCTTTCTCCCCCAGCTCCTGGCTTCCAGGAGCTTCCATCTCAACTCTTGGTGTTCAATTGAAAGTTCTTCTTAATGTCAGCACTGGATTGCATTCTTTGTCTCCCACTTTGATAGAGATAGAATCCTCTGAAGCAGCAGTCAAGGTGATTTTTCTAAATGTCCCACTGATGGCATACGCTCCTGTTTGCAGTTCTCTGCCACTTCTCCCAGCTGCCCTTGGCTCCAGGTGTAGCCATGATACTGGAATGCAGCCAGGGAAAGAGCTGGAAGAGATAGCAGGTCTCTGATGGTTGAGCAGCACACGGGCTTTCTCCTCCACTAAAGGGCTCTAAATATTCTTCATGGCGCTTGGTTTTGAAGCCCCTCGTCATCTGGAAGCCTGCTTCGCATCAGAAGTTGGAAACAGTCTGTTATTGATTGCAGCTGTGTCCTTGTTTGGCAGAGGAAGAAGGTGTAGAAAGCAAATGTAGTCCGATTTGGTAAGGACACCTTCCAGGTGAACAACAGTCAGGAAAGATGTCTAGAGGCAAGGTTAAGAGCCATGGAGACAGAACTGACAGGCCCCCAGGTAGATAAGTGCCTTGTCTTTTAAAAGGACCCTCCCTCTCAGAAGTGTGTGCATGCCTGCTTAGTCACTTCAGTCCTGTCCGACTCTTTGTGACCCCATGAACTGTAGCCTGCCAGGCTCTTCTGTTCATGGGATTCTCCAGGCAAGAATAATGGAGTGGGTTGCCATGCTCTCCTTCAGGGGATCTTCCCAGCCCAGGCATTGAACCTGTGTCTCTTGCGTCTCTTGAGTCTCTTGCATTGGTGGGTGGGTTCTTTACCGCTAGCACCACCTGGGAGCCGCCCCCCATCCCAGAAGTACCAGGAACAAAACCCAGCTTCCTGTGTACCCTTTACTTATCAGGACCTAGGACAAATATGTGCGTTTGTGTGTGTGTGAATGTGAATGTATTACAAGCCCTTAACAAGCTTGTCTCACCTCCATACACACTGGTATTTCGGAGGCTCAGTGTATTTCACACATATCATCAACTGCCATCTCGCTTGATGTAGAGAAAACAAATAGTAACTGAATTCCTCCTCCTGCCTTCATCTCTGAACTGGGCCTGAAGAATGGTATTTGGGGATTCACCTCAGAGGTGTTCACCACTCAGAAAACTCCCAAAAATTCCTGATACAATGCTCTGCACTTTTGCTGAGACCCACATTTGAATTTTTTCCTGCAAAGTGTGAGTTATTTATCTGCTGAGTGAACTTAACTGCCAGCCCAGCAAGCACATGATAGTGGAGTTTTGTTGTAGAAGAACAGCAGCTCTTAAGATAGAATCATGACTTGATTCCTTTGTTGGAAACAAGAAGTCCTGAAATGTATACCTTTTGCTGGATTGGAAACGGCAACGTAGAGAGAGTCAAGAGGACTTCAGGTAAATGTGGATGATTACATGTAAGTGTGTATCTTCTCTCCTGCTTGAACAGTTACTGAGGCCGAGGAAGGAAATTTATAAAGTGGAAACTAATAAGAACCAAGAGAACAAAACAAGAGGCAATAGGAGGCAAAAGATGGTAACAGTTACTTGGGAAATGCAACTGGATGAAGGAACAGTGACTGACAGCATAGTAGAGGGAGTTATGTGCTGGGTGCCTGCAGATGCAGGAACTGCATGAGTTAGACGGCCAGCATCTTCAGAAGCAGGAGAGAGGCGAGGACTGAGTGTGGGCGAGGACTGGCCGCAGGAGACATTGTACTATGCATCCGGATTCCCAGGTCTTTTTCCAGTCCTCAGAGCCAGGTGTTTTCTTCCCCCACCTGCCCCAACGCACACCCATACCCAACACACACACATACACACACATACACATTCACACGAAAGTTTATTTCTTGGAAAAACTTCATCTCAGGATCAGAACCTGTGATGGAACTGAACCACAAAACAGAACCATGTGTAGCAGAAAGAGTGGGTGAGGGTGAGGCTGAAAATGGGGGTGGAGGAACTAAGTGAGAGCTTGCAGAACGGAGGGGCCCAGTCCTCGCATCTCCACAGCCTGGCGTACAGACAAGTAAGAGATGCGAGGATTTGCCAGCAAAGAAACTCAACAGCTATAGAGAAGAGACTTGCAGATATTGGTACTTAAAGATCCTGTAATGTTTACGTCCAGTTCACTGCTGAGTCACCCTATGGTAAAGACGGCCAGTCAACAAGCCCCAGTTACTCACACAAAATTGCAATTTTAGTACCTCTTCCAAATATTGCCTGATATTTGAGGAAAATCTTCAGTATGAAAGACTGAGGCCAAAATAACAACCAGAAGAAAGGACCTGGGATGAGAGTGACATGAGTGGAAAAAGAAATGCTGGAAGAAAATACACACACATTGACCTCAGGGAGATATAATGATATATTGCTCCCCTGCTTTGGGACAGGAACAATCAATGAAAAAAAGAACATGCTTGCTAAAATTAAAAATTTAAATCAAAGTTTTGAAAATAAAATTGAGGAAATATTCTAGAAGACAGTGAAAAGACAATAAGAAAATTCAAGAAAAATATAAGAAAATTAGAAATCCAATATAATAAAAAATTTCAACAGGTAGAAATTCCAGAAGAAAAGGGAGAAATTAAGCGGTAATACCAAAAATTTGCCCAGCACTGAACAAACATCAATTACCAGATTAAACTGGCTCATTCAATGCCTAACACAGTTAATAAAAGAAAAGCTACACCAAATACAGTAGGATAAATTTCAGATACCAGATATACAGAGAAGATCCTAAAATCAGAATGAAGTTGGACCAGAAGACGACAAAAGGATTCACAAACATTCTTGAGGAAGCATGTCTTCACCTTCACATTCCAAGTCCTAGGTCTTGATCAAATGAGAGAGTAGCATTAAAAATATTTTCAGATATGCAAGGACTCAGAAATTTTACCTCTCAGGCTCTGTTATGTAGAGTGGTACTGGAAGATATGCTCTTACTAAACAAGGTAGTAAACGAGGAAAGCTCAAAATGTGAAATCAAGAAACAGACCATTGAGTATAGAGATGAGATGAAAAGAGGTCCCATAATATCAAGAGAGCTGTCCTAGAAGACAACTGTTCAGATTTGGGAAGGAAGATGAGGGGTCTGGGAAAGGGTTGGTGCTGACCAAACCTGCGTGTGTGCTAAGTCACTTTGGTCATGTCCAATTCTTTACGACCCTATGGACTTCCAGGCACCTCTGTCCATGGGGATTCTCCAGGCAAGAATACTGGAGTGGGTTGCCATGATCTCCTCCAGGGGATCTTCCAGGCCCAGGGATTGAGCCCATGTGTCTTATGTCTCCTGGATTGGCAGATGGGTTCTTTACCACTAGCACCACCTGGGAAGCCCCTGATAAACCCTCATGCAAACCAAGTGTGCAGTCAAATGCATTTGACTTTGTGGAGAATTGTGTGTGTGTGTGTCCATTCGGGGAGGGGTGTAGGGAAGAGTTACTGATTGATACATAAGAAAATTAATTTTTAAAAAAGACAACATAAACTCCAGGAAAAATAAAAAGTTATATAAGAAAGGTAACTTTGCTTAACAGAGAACAATGTTCTTGTAGTCATATCATATAAACACACACTCTGACTTAACCAAAAAATGTGGACAGAAATATTTTTGAAGGACAGACATGTAAGTGAAACTTTGTGTGTTAGTGTCTGCGAGGACTGGAGCGGACCTTTATCTACTGGAATGTAAGTAGTCAGTATCTCAAATTGATGCATAAAAAGATAAAATCAGTACATTTTGAAATTAAGGAGGTATGCTGCTGCTGCTGCTGCTGCTGCTAAGTCGCTTCAGTCATGTCCGACTCTGTGCGACCCCATAGATGGCAGCCCACCAGGCTCCCCCGTCCCTGGGATTCTCCAGGCAAGACTACTGGAGTGGGTTGCCATTTCCTTCTCCAGTGCATGAATGGGAAAAGTGAAAGTGAAGTCGCTCAGTCATGTCCGACTCTTAGCAACCCCGTGGACTATAGCCTACCAGGCTCCTCTGTCCATGGGACCTTCCAGGCAAGAGTGCTGGAGTGGGGTGCCATTGCCTTCTCCTAAGGAGGTATAGTCTAGAAAAATACACCTAAGTGAATCAAAAGTAGTTGCTATTGAGAAGCAGAACAGCTATTTTCTTTTATAAGCCCTTTCCTACAATTTGGCTTTTCAACAATGTTTATATATTTCTTTGATAAAAATAAAAATTCATTAAAAAATTAGGAGCATGGATAGCATTTTTTAAAAGGTATTGAATAGGTCTGGGCTTCCCTGGTGGCTCAGTGGTAAAGAATCTGCCTGCAAAGCAGGAGCCGTAGGGGCTGCAGGTTCCATCCCTGGGTCAGGGAAGATCCCCTGAAAGAGGAAACCAACCCACTCCAGTATTCTTGCTTGGGAAATCCCATGGACTGAGGAGCCTTGTGGGCTACAGTCCATGGGGTTGCAAAGAGTCGGGCATGACTGAAGTGACTGAGCATACAGGCAAGCATTGAATAGGCCTATGCAATTGATAACTGGTTTTTATCTACAATATAGAAGTCTGGAATAAATTAAAAAATAGAATATGCTATATTAAAGGAAAGTGTCACTTAAACTATTTAGTCATATTTTGGTAAATTTTATTGGGGCCAGAAGCAAAGAGTATGTTATAATGACCCTTTTACATTTGGAAATTCTTGAAGATCTCTGATTATATCCCGGTAATGTCAAAGATTTATTGAACTAAATCCAAACTAACAAAGCAAACAAATTATGAAGATATTTTTTGGCATCAGCAAGAATTCCTTCGCTCTTTGAAGTGTTTGTGAGGATTCCTTTAAATAGCAGCCTCCTCTGGTACACTGAAGTGTTAGTAGATATCAACCTCTAGTGAAGAATCTAGGGAAGATCAAAAGAAGAGATACTTAAATCTGAAGAGCTCAGAGTTGCTACTGGTCCTTGATTTCTAAGAAGATAAGATAAATCAGCACTGGCACTGCAGTGTGAGTTCACAGGAAGACTTCCTTCACCAAAGTCTGACATCTGTGCTTCTGTGAGGAGAGAGAGACCCACTGCTTTATAAACAGGGTGCATATTTACAGCTGTTGAGTGTTGTGACCAAACAGGTGAACTTGTCTCAGCTTGACTTGGAAACTGCTGAGATTAAGAAACTTCCAAACCACTGAAAACATTTTTTCTTTTTTGAGAAAGAAAAATCAGTCCCCTTGAACAGTGCTAAAGGTGAAATTTATGTCACTTTTGAAAAATTTCTGACCCTTCTTGTTGCAAAAGTAATGTAACTGAGAGAGTTGCCTTAACTGGCAGGAGAGCAGCAACCTGTGTTGTCTTGAGGGAGTAAACATAAAGGGTCGGTCATCTTGCAGCCTCATTAGGCCAGGCTCGCTAAGACTGGGTCCCCAGGGCCCTGTGTGAATGGATGACAACAACCAGTCCCTTTTCTCTCACTCGAGCCTGAAAATTCATCCTCAAGTAATAAGAGCACAGAGCCAGCTAAAGAGCAAAGCTGGGAACAGCTTCCTTGCAGTGCATTTTTATCTCCTTTGTAGAAAGACATCATCTCCTGGACCCAGTACCTCCAGCACATCCAGATGTCTACTCAAGGCATTCTCCTTCACCACCCCACCCCAACCCCCCACCTGCAGGTGAGGCTGATGCATCCAGTTTCCTCAGAGTGTTTGGGAAAAAGAACAAGAAAATCGAAGCAGGCAGCCTCTTTTGTTGACATTCCAGAACAGAAGGACATTTCAGTCTTTAAGGCATCTCACCAGGGAGAGAAGATTCCAATGTAGCAGGAGAGAGGCCGGCAGTGTTCTGCAGCAGATTTAGATTTATGCAAGGCCAGTGAGGAACAGCTGCTGCCTCTGTCAGTGCTGAAAGGACACGGGAGCCCTGAGCAGCAGCTGGGCAGCCTCTTCTTACAGGGAACTTAGAAGGAGGCCTAGCATTTTTTCCCTGTGAACCTGGGCAGCCCCCCTTCCCCCACTTCCCTTGCTAATTTCAAAGGCCCTCAGAGATGCTAAAGCCAGCAGCCAAAGGTTGCTGAGAAACTTCAGCGAGATAAAAGCTTGAATGATTCAGGATGATGATTCCTTCTCCTTTGACTGCTGGGTGTTAATAACAGTCACTGCTTCATGGGGTTGTTGTGAGGATTAAAGGAGTTATTAATTAAATAGAAGATGATTAGAAGAATGTGTGACCCGATGAGTGTTAGCCATCTTTAATAATAGTAGTCCTGGTAGTATATGAAAGATCAATGAGAACGTGAGAGATGAAATTGTACTTTGTCTAAGGAGGCAGTTGGGTGACTGGATGACTGGATATTATCTGACTGAAGTGTATTTTTGTTTTTATTTTCATTACTCTAGGAGGTGAGTCAAAAAGGATCTTGCTGCAATTTATGTCAGTGTTTTGCCCAAGTTTTCCTCTAAAAGTTTTATAGTGTCTGGCCATATGTAATAAGGTCCTTCATCCATTTTGAAATTATTTTTGTGTATGGTGTTAGGAAGTGTTCTAATTTCATTCTTTTACATGTAGCTGTCCAGTTTTCCCAGCACCTCTTATTGAAGAGGCTGTTTTTTCTCCATTGTATATTTTTACCTCTTTTGGCAAATATAAGATATCCATAGGTGTGTGAGTTTATATAAGAGATTTCTGGGGGGGTTCAGGATGGGGAGCACGTGTGGACCCATGGCTGATTCATGTCAATGTATGGCAAAAACTACTACAATATTGTAAAGTAATTAGCCACCAACTAAAATAAATAAATTAAAAAAAAAAAAAGAGATTTCTATCCTGTTCCACTGATCTACATTTCTGTTTTTATGCCGGTACCATAAATGTCTTGATTACTGTAACTTTGTAGTATGGTCTTAAGCCAAGGAGCTTGATTCCTCCAGCTCTGTTTTTATTTCTGAAGAGTGGTTTGGCTAATCGGGGTCTTTTGTGTTTTCATACCAATTGTAAAATTGAAAAAAAATATGTATTTATTTTATTTTTGTCTGTGCTGAGTCTTCGTTGCTGCATGGGCTTTTCTCTCGTTTTGGAGAGCAGGGCCACTCTTCACTGCGTGCTCAGGCTTCTCATTGTGGTGGCTTCTCTTGTTGTAGAGCACGGGCTTTAGGGCATGTGGGCTTTAGTAGTTGCAACTCTTGAGCTCAGTAGTTGCAGCTCCCAGGCTCTAGAGCTCAGGCTCGGTAGTTAACGGTGCACAGGATTAGTTGCTCCTTGGCATGTGGGATCTTCCCAGACCAGGGGCTGAATCTGTATCTCCTGCATTGGCAGGTGGATTCTCTACCACTGAGCCACCAGGGAAGCCCTAAATTTTTTTCCTCCCAGTTCTGTGAAAAATGCCATTGGTAATTTGATAGGGATTGCACTGAATCTATAGATTACTTTCGGTAGTATAGTTATTTTCACAATACTGATTGTTCCATTGAAGTCAAGTGTCACAGATCTGAATGAGGATTTCTGCATCGGAGGAAATGGTTCAACAGAGACCTGCCACTGAAGTCTAGCAAGGTTATAAAAACTGGACCCATCAGAAGTTGGGTATTGAATACGGATTTCATTGGGTGTCAGAGAATAAATGTTATTAACTTATTCATTTATGAATATTTTGGAGACTTTGGGTGAAAGCCTTCTTGAATAGTTGAGAATATTGAGGGGCAAGGTTAGATCAACTTTTCCTAAGGACATGCCTCCCAAGAAAGTAGGAGACCCTCAGAAAGCCTTTGTCCTTTATTACATGTCATGTTCTCTTATGAAAAGAAGGCTAGGATAAAAACCATATGATAATCTCAATAGATGCAGAAAAAACCTTTGACAAAATTTAGCACCTATTTATGATTAAAACTCTTCCAAAAATGGGCATAGAAGGAACCTACCTCAACATAGGAAAGGCCATATATGATAAGCCTACAGCAAACATTATTCTTAATGGTGAAAAACTGAAAGCATTCCCCTTAAGATCAGGAACAAGACAAGGGTGTCCACTTTCACAACTGTTATTCAACATAGCTCTGGAAGTCTTAGCTACAGCAGTCAGAGAAGAAAAAGAAAGAAAAGGAATCCAGATCAGAAAAGAAGAAGTAAAGCTCTCACTGTTTGCAGATGACATGATACTGTACATAAAAAACCCTAAAGATACTATCAGAAAATTACTTGAGCTAATCAGTGAATTTAGCAAAGTCACAGGATGCAAAATCAATGCATAGAAATCACTTGCATTTCTGTATACTAACAATGAAAAATCAGAAAGAGAAATTAAGGAATCAATCCCATTCACCATTGCAACAAAAAGAATAAAATATCTAGGAATAAACTTACCTAAGGAGAAAAAAGAACTGTACACAGAAAATTATAAGGTACTGATGAAAGAAGTCAAAGATGACATAAACAGATGGAGAGATATTCCATGTTCCTGGGTAAGAAGAATCAATATTGTGAAAATGACTGTACTACCAAATGCAATCTACAGATTCAATGTGATCCATATCAAATTACCAATGGCATTTTTCACAGAACTAGAACAAAAATTTCACATTTTGTATGGGAACACAGAAGACTCCGAATAGCCAAAGCAGTCTTGAGAAAGAAGAATGGAGCTGGAGGTATCGACCTTCCTGACTTCAGATTATACTACAAAGCTACAGTCATAAAGACAGTATGGTACTGGCACAAAAACAGAAACATAGACCAATGGAACTAGATAGAAAGCCCAGAAATAAACCTATGCACCTGTGGGTACCTTATTTTTGACAAAGGAGGCAAGAATATACAATGGGGCAAAGATAGCCTCTTCAAGAAATGGTGCTGGGGAAACTGGACAGCTCCATGTTCAGTTCAGTTCAGTCGCTCAGTCATGTCTGACTCTTTGCAACCCCATGGACTGCAGCATGCCAGACCTCCCTGTCCATCACCAACTCCCAGAGTTTACCCAAACTCATGTCCACTGAGTCAGTGTTGCCATCCAACCGTCTCATCCTCTGTCATCCCCTTCTCCTCCCACCTTCAATCTTTCCCAGCATCAGAGTCTTTTCAGATGAGTCAGTTCTTCGCATCAGGTGGTCAAAGTATTGGAGTTTCATTTTCAGCATCAGTCCTTCAAATGAATATCCAGGACTGATCTCCTTTAGGATGGACTGGTTGGATCTCCTTGCAGTCCAAGGGACTCTCAAGAGTCTTCTCCAACACTACAGTTCAAAAGCATCAATTCTTCGGCGCTCAGCTTTCTTTATAGTCCAACTCTCACATCCATACATGACTACTGGAAAAACCATAGCTTTGACTAGATGGACCTTTGTTGGTAAAGTAATGTCTCTGCTTTTTAATATGCTGTCTAGGTTGGTCATAGCTTTTCTTCCAAGGAGCAAGTGTCTTTTAATTTCATGGCTGCAGTCACCATCTGCAGGGATTTTGGAGCCCAAGAAAATAAAGTCTGTCACTGTTTCCACTGTTTCCCCATCTATTTGCCATGAAGTCATGGGACCAGATGCCATGATCTTAGTTTTCTGAATGTTGAGCTTTAAGCCAACTTTTTCACTCTCCTCTCTCACTTTCATCAAGAGGCTCTTTAGTTCTTCACTTTCTGCCATAAGGGTGGTGTCATCTGCGTATCTGAGGTTATTGATATTTCTCCCAGCAATCTTGATTCCAGCTTGTGTTTCTTCCAGCCCAGCATTTCTCATGATGTACTCTGCATATAAGTTAAATAAGCAGGGTGACAATATACAGCCTTGACATACTCCTTTTCCTATTTGGAACCAGTCTGTTGTTCCATGTCCAGTTCTAACTGTTGCTTCCTGAGCTGCATACAGGTTTTTCAGGAGACAGGTCAGGTGGTGGTAGTCTCATCTCTTTAAGAATTTTCCAGAGCTACATGTAAAAGAATGAAATTAGAACACTTCTTAACACCATACACAAAGATAAACTCAAAATGGGTTAAAGACCTAAATGTAAGACCAGAAACTATAAAAATCTTAGAGGAAAACATAGGCAGAACACTTGATGACATAAAGCAAGATCCTCTATGACCCACCTCTTAGAGTACTGGAAATAAAAACAAAAGTAAACAAGTGGGACATGATTAAACTTAAAAGCTTTTGCACAGCAAAGGAAACTATAAGCAAGGTGAAAAGACAACCCTCAGAATGGGAGAAAATAATAGCAAATGAAACAACTGAAAGAATTAATTTCCTTTGGCCCCAAGGCAAGTGGGATCTTATCTTCCCCGCCAGGCATCAAATGTGCACCCCATGTATTGGAAGGCGAAGGCTTAACCTCTGGGCAGCCAGGGAAACCCTCTTGTTTATGTTTTGATACTATCCCTTCATCCAGGATGAAGGCCAGATGTTTAGTTCTTAAACATTCTGAAAGGAACAGTTCATTAGTGGTGAAAAGAGTCAATAAAGAGTAGGGTACCTTCCGGGAGAGGTGTGGTTGCATTTCTTCAAATTTTAAGTGAACCTGATTCCTATGTGATAGAGGTCTACTTTAAAGCATGATAGCCTAGCTGTCCATCAACCCTTCTCTGCTTGGGGGTTGGTAAAGGAGGAGGAATTGTATGTAGATAATTCAAAATAAGCAGGGGTCTGTTTGACTGATATCTGAAAAAACTCATATAAAATGAACTATTATCCATAGCAGGGCAGTAGATAAAGGAGAGAGGAGCAGTGGTTTGCCTGAAAAAGTCACACTGGTATTAAAAACTTGCCAGAATCAGTACACAAAGTGGATGATCCACTTGTGAGTAACCAGTGACTTAAATACAGCAGTAAGACAGCAGTTGCAGTGAAACAACCTCCAGAGTTTATGAAGTGATTTTTTAAAAAAGAAAACAAATTGGCTTCAGCCTCCTAAAATAGGCAGGCATTTCAAACTAGAGATGGCTCAGTGGTAAAGAATTCACCTGCCAATAAAGGAGACAGGTTCAATCCCTGGATCCTGAAGATCCACAGGAGAAGGAAATGGCTACCCACTGCAGTATTCTTGCCTGGGAAACCTCATGGACAGAGGAGCCTGGTGGGCTACAGTCCATGAAGTTGCAAAGAATCGGACACAACTGAGCACAGCACAGCTAGCTAGTCTAATTCTTTTGTAAATTCATACATAGCAAACTATTGATTTAATGATCTCGGGAGGTTAACACAAGCCTTGCTCTGGCTTTTTCCTTCTCCTTGCTCTACTTGTTGCAACACTGTGGTCTCTGGATTGCTGATTAGGAATAGCTTTGCTTTTAATGGCTCAGAATCCTCCCCATACTGTGGCCTTGATGTGGAGAAATCCCTGGTATTATAATGCCTTTGGATCCCTCTGAATCTCTGAGCCACCAGTGTGTACAGTCCTGATTCCTGGACTTTTCTGCTATACTCATTCTCAGTCCTGAATCACAGGCACTGGGTCTTCAGAGGCCAGACTTTGGAATCAGACTATCCATATTTAGACCTTGGCACTGAATTCTGGCTCTATATTTACTGATTGGGCTTGAATATACCTAGATTTCCTCATACACGAAATAAGGGCAAATAATAGGGTACTTTTAAGATCTCACTGTAAATACACACACACACACACACACACACACACACACACACACACAGTGCATAATGAAAAGAGTTCCTTAATGCTAATTACTCAGATTATTAGGGATATATGCTTATAGTTTACTTTTCTTTAATTCCTTTCTTCCTTTTTTTCTCTTCTTCCTTCTTTTATTAAGATTTCTCCCTTGTTGTAGTTTCTTTTTCCTTATTGCCATCATTAAGCTTCATCCTGTCACTATTGTTATTGTAGCCGAAGAACAGGCTATAGACCCACTTGATTTTGACAAATAAAATGGTGCTATGTATGGTGGTGAGTGGAATGTAGACAGGGTCAGTGTTAGTACTTAGATGATACAAAGGCTAATAAATATACCTTCTTAACAACCCCTGGCCCAGAAGGAAGGTGGGTGGAGGTAGGAGCAAGAGAGGGGAGGCGTGAAAGAGGAGGAAGGAGAGAGAAGATGGGAGGAGAACAGGGTGAAGAAGAGCAACGGAAAACCCTGAGGGAGACATACCCGCGATGTCCAGAACATAAGCATGAGTTATTTCCCAAAGTATTTATCATCTTATCATGGGGAGAATTTACCCTTGATTATAAGCACTACCGTAGTTAACACCAAAGTATAAATACGTGCATGAGGAAAACCTCCTTTTATATGAGTGAGTGAGATGGAGACCAAGAGAACAGTGGAAGCTTTAGGGGAATGAGACGAGCAGGTTGATACAATATCAGCTAATGGGGTGAATCGGACACAGATGAAATGAGCACTGACTCACAGGAGGAAAGTCAGAAGCCATTCCACCTTTGGGGTGGGGAACAGCCACGTTGCCGTGGTCATGACAAGCTACGGTGTGTCCTACTGGCTGGATGGCATCAGTGAGACTGAGAAAGCCTTATTTTGATTTTTAGGTGACACCACGGATTATAGAGCAAAACGTTTTCATCTGGAACTGGGGAGATGGATCTGAAACCCAGAAAAACTGACCCATTATTTAAAGATAGTGGAATGAGCTCCCTGGCTGGGAGAGGGGTCGGGAGATGGACAGCCAGGTTGGGACTCGGACTCGTGTTATCCCACTCAAGCTCCAGCATGTTTCATCAGCCTCCGGACAAGAGTGTGAACTTTCTCCTCATTCGCTTATAGCCTGGTCCTGTGACCTGACCCTTGGCAGAAGGAGAGTTTGGGTTCTGCCCCATGTCACCCTGGAACGTTCAGAAAACTGCTTACTCCTTCAACAACTCAGCTTCCTCGTCTGCAAAACGGGTTTTGGAAGAATCCCTTCATATCAGGTTGGTGTTATTAAGTTATTTATTGTTGGCTGTGCTGGGTCTTCGTTGCTGTGCAGACTTTTTTTCTAGTTGCGATGAGTGAGGGCTGCTCTGTTGGGGTGTGTGGCTTCTCGTTGTGGTGGCTTCTCTCGTTGCAGAGCAGGGCTCTAGGGCTCGCTGGCTTCAGTAGTTGTGGCTCCCGGGCTCTAGAACACAGGGTCAATAGTTGTGGCGCACGAACTTAGTTGCTTTGGGGCTGTGGGATCCTCTCCCATTAGGGACTCAACCTGGGTCTCCTGCATTGGCTGGCAGGCTCTTTACCACAGAGCCACCAGGGAAGCCCAGGTTAGTGTTAAAAAATTGTGTCCTCTGGAAACCCTTCAAGGACAGCAGTCTGAGGGGATAGCCAGAGTGGGAATAGGTTGTGTTTCAGTTTCCCTTACATCCTGCCCGCTGCTACCACCAGCCACACCACCGTTGAGAGCAGCTTTTTCTTCCATGAACTATGTGTTTGCACTGCAGGGCAATATTCGGTCTGCAAATGGCTTTTCAAGGCTAAGATTGAAAACCCACCAGTGTCGGCCATCTCTAGCACTGCTTCTGCCTCTTACTTTCTGTTTCTCACGAGATGACATGAGAGTATGCTGTGCTGAAGACATAGTGGGAAGAGGGCCCAGATAGAAGTAAATTGGAAAAATGAATAACTGGGGGGTACCGGGGCTTTGGCTGAGGGAACCTACAGTGCGTGCTTGGGAGGAGGCAAGGAAAGGTCTGCGTCTTGCTCGAGGGGGTTGTTCTCCCCCCACCTCCTTCCCAGTGGTGTCTCTCAAATGCAGAATTAATCCCTCCTGCTTCCCATTATGGGCAGAATCCCGTTTGGAGCACCTATTTCTTACTAAGAGTGTGCTGTGTAGTCTGTACAAGGACAATGATAAAAAATAGGTGCTGTTAATCGTCCTATTTTGGATACACATTACAAGATTGAGTCACTGCAGGGCTGGTTGCTGTAATGTCCAGCCCTCTCTCTCTCTTTTTTTTTTAAAGAATTTTATGTGTTTATTATGTTTTGTTGCACTAGGTCTTCAGTGCTTCACATGGGCTTTCTCTTGTTGCGATGAATGGGGGCTACTCTTCGTCGAGGTGCCTGGACTTCTTCACTGTGGGGGCTTCTCATGTTGCAGAGCACAGGCTCTAGGGACTGTGGGCTCAGTTAGTTGTGGTGTCCAGTGACACCCAGGCTTAGTTGCTTGGAGGCATGTGGAATCTTCCGGACCAGGGATTGAACCCATTTGCTTGCATTGGCAGGCAGATTCTTACGCACTATGCCACTAGAGAAGTCCTACTGAGCTTGCTTTCTCTCCAGTTGATGGCAGAGGTTCAGATAGTAGCATATTTTTGTTGATATAATGGGTTTACAGTGATGAAATTACTGCCATTCAAAATACGTGGATTCTAGAAATCTCATAAATATTGTGGAAACCCTTCTTGTATTTGCATAGCAATCCAGGGAACTCAGCAGTCTGAACTCTTCACAGAGGTGCCTGCAGCTTGATTCTGAAACTGCCCTTCGTCTGGCAATTGTTTCTGCAACTGTCTGATTCATCCTCTAAAATTAACAGAATCTCTGCTTCCAGAACACTGCAGCTTTGGTTTATGCAATGGCATGGTCAGAATAAAAGGGCAAAAGTTCTGGGAGTTCATCCAGGTTATAGAGCAGGTTCTATGCCTCTTTTTTCCCTTCGCTGGCTTTGGTTTAAGGCCTGTTTCTAGTAGAACCTGGGAGCAAAGTTTTAGGATCAGAAATGTACACGTTTTTGTAAGCAATTTACACGTTGCTACTCAAACTGTGATGGATGCAATCAGCAGCATAGTTTTTCCCTGGGAGTTTGTTAGAACTACAGAATCAGACCTACCTCAGACCTACTGAATCAAAATCAGTATTTTAATGGGATCCCAGGCATTCATGCACGTTCTGTTCCAGACCACCTACCTTGGAGTTTTAGTTGTTGATACCAAAAGAGTCCATTAATTGTGAAGCATGAGATTGGCTTAGGCCAGTTTGCAACAGAAAGCAAGGAGAATTCCCAAGGATTTTATGCTGGGATCTTTCTGCAAGGAGCTAGAAAAGAAGAGGGGAAGGGAAGCAGGGATAGAAATAAAGCTTAGCTGAGGTTGCACACTCACAGGCTTCCATAGACAAGGTCAGTAAGGGAAACGGAAAGTAGGAGTCACGGGGGAACCACTGAGAACTGGAGAATGCATGCCTCTTTCAAACACAGCTGCCACTGCTCCGATCTGGATGGTTGCTGCACTGAAATGTGGGCTCAGCATTGTCAGACCTTCTGACTTTTTCAAGAGCCTGGAACATACATTTTAATGGAGAATTCCCTGATTTTTATGCAGTGAGGTCCAGTAGACTAAATATAATTTTATCATCTATAACAACTGAGTGTACTCAGTCACTAACTCCTTAAAAGGGCTGTGGCAAGTCATTTCTTCTCTCTGTATTTCTATGTGTGCATTCCTTCCATGGGTTATTATTAGAGAACATGTAATTTTCCAAATGCATTAGGATAATAACCATGTGCTTGGGAGACCTGAGCCAAAGTCTCTGAGAATATATCCCTGGTTTCAGTTGGAGGTGATTCCCCTTGGAAAGCCCGTTACCTGCAGTTTTCTAATGGGGTCTCAATTTTCTGATGGTGAATCCAAGGGTTTCACACTACTTAACCATCCATTGCTATGTGAACAGGTTACTAAGCTTTGCAATTTGAGGGTATATAACTGAGTTCAGAGTTGAGGTGTTTGATAGAGTTTTATTTCTCTAGAGAGATACCAGACATGGGGGGAGCAGTGGGAGAAGGTGGGAGGGCTCAGATCCACCAGAGGAATGTAGTGAGCAGCTTCCCTGGGGATGTGCCTCAGAAGGGAATCATTTTCAAGATGTTGTCTAAAGATCCCCTGTATTAAAATAACTTGGAGTGCATTTTTGAAATGCAGACTCCTAGGTCTACAGGAGTAGATAGATGCAGACTCCTGCGACTACAAATCTGCTAAATAAAAATCTCACAGATACTCTAGATCATTTGTATGTATATTAAAATTTTAGAGCAATAGCATTTCAGTGAGGTAATGCTAGGTGGTAGCTGATTGTTCTCTATTTCTACTGAGCATAGAGTAAAAAGAAAAGCACTTAATCTACTGTGAAAAGAATAAGGGTGTGTTGGAAAGGATAATAGGATTGAGATGCTGGAGTGATAGTATCATGCCATCGAGAGAGCACCCTGACTTAGACCAGGTACACATGTTACACTGGCACTGTAAGCCAGTTCTCTAGGGGGAATAATGCTCTGATTTGTAGTGTCTCCCTGGTTCTGTTGTATAGATACTCCCACCATGGCCAGTGTCTTGCCACCAACATGTCGTCACTGAATGAGAAGTTGGGAGTGAACATGAAGAGCTTGCTTTCATGAGCCTGTGCCAGCTGACTCCAGCTGACCACAGACAGCTCCTCACAGAGCAGCCCTAGAGGGAAATGGAAGTGCAAGGATAAGGCTTCATAAAGGGAAAAAAATATATATATATGTATATATATACACCATATCCCATGTTCATATATATACACCACATATATATATACACACACACATCATATATATGTATTCACATGCCATATATATGTATACAAACACATATATATATACATACATACACACACCATTTTAAATGGTATATATGGGCTTCCCTGGTGACTCAGACAGTAAAGAGTCTGCCTGCAATGCAGGAGACCTGGGTTCAATCCCTGGGTCAGGAAGATCCCCTTCTTATGCATGGTATGTATATATATATATACACCATGTAGTGAAACCACATAGAAATTTGCACTAAATCCCAGTGTAGTGCTTCAGATAGCTAGATTGGACTAGGTGGAAGGCTCCTTTACCTTAATGAAGTTGATATACACACCTGGGCTGGGCTTCCCAAAATGTCCATGTGAGTCACTGGTGGATCTGGTTAAAGAGCAATTCTGGTTTAATTGGCTCTGGAACATGGCCAGAGAGAGTTTGTGTTTCTAACAGGCTTCCAGGTGAGACAGCTGATGCTGGTCCATGGACTGCGTTGAGAATGTCAGCCTAGAGTCAAAGCAGGTTAAGTCATTTTGCTCCTTTTCCTTGAACACTAACAAAAGCCTCAAAGCTTATACTCCAAAGGGGTTGAAAAGCCATACCCTAGTTAGCACCAGAGGAAATGGAGATAAAGAACTCCAAACATGAGAAAAATTGTCCTGGTATTTGGTCAGCCAGTTCCACAGTGTTCTTCCTCAGGAAGAGAGTAACTGCAATGGGAAGAAAGGTTTCTTCTGCCTAGAGACCAAAATCAAAAGTTCCCTGCTTGTGTGGGTGACCGAAAATGGAGATCAAGAGCAAAAGCTGACTCTGAAATCTGCTTTGCAAGAGATGGCTGCAAACATGGTAAACTGATTGCCCAGCACGGATATAATAAATCAGTTGCTTATAGAGGTCATATTAGATTTGAGAGGACCAGGCGCATCCACTGTGGTTGGGGGTTCTGCCTGATGTCCCTTTTTTATATGTTCCACTTTAGTGCTCCTAAAGCATCTTTGAAAGACTAGCACTGGCTTTTGGAGCCAAGAAAACCATTCTTGCTAGTGAAACAACAGGTCTCTCTCTTTCAATGTCTGGACAATAATGGAGTGAGTGTATTTGAGTGTTTTGGGGTGTTAAGCATTGTGGTAGTTATTTCACTTAATTTTTCTTCAAATCTCTCGCCAGTTATGTGGGAAAGGTCCATATAGTCAAAGCTATGGTTTTTCCAGTAGTCATGTATGGATGTGAGAGTTGGACCATAAAGAAGGCTGAGCACTGAAGAATTGATGCTTTTGAAATGTGGTGTTGGAGAAGACTCTTGAGATTCCCTTGGACAGCAAGGAAATCAAACTAGTCAATCTTAAAGGAAATCAACCCTGAATATTCATTGGAAGGACTGATGCTGAAGTTCCATCTTTGGCCGCCTGATGCGAAGAGACAGCTCATTGGAAAAGACCTTGATGCTGGGAAAGATGGCAGGCAAAAGGAGAAGGGGGTGACAGAGAATTAGATGTCTGGATGGCATCACCGAGTCAATGGATATGAGTTTGAGCAAATTCTAGGGGATAGTGAAGGACAGGGAAGCCTGGCATGCTGCAGTCCACAGGGTCACAAAGAGTCAGACACGACTGAGTGACTGAACAACAACAGATTACTGCCCTAATTCTCAAGTGAGAAATTGAGGCACAGTGAGATCATTCAGTGTGCCTGATGTCAAGGAACAAGTTTCAGAGCCAGAATTTAAACCCAAGTCTGTTTCTGCATTGTCTGTGTACATTTTTCCTTTTTGCTTCTTAATTGTAAACTTCTGAGAATAAGGATTATGCCTTCTCTCTGTATTTCATCATTGAATACGCAGACAGGATTGTGTCTGTGTGTGTGTCTGTTGTTTATATACACAAAATATCTATACACAATACTGTCTTTCTTGGAGCCCTTGGGGACTGAGAACTGTGCACATAAAAATGTTAAATCTGCATTATTTATCTACTTATATGTTCATATAAGTCAATATGTTATAAATAAGTCTGAGCTATTTTATGATTATTGCATATAATTTTCAGTATTCCACTGGTAGAATTCACTAATAATGTACAATAAAATACATGTGGTATGGTATGAGCACATATATGGACCACTCAGGGAGAAGCCAACAAGCCCAACAGCAGAATAGAGTTGGAAAAGCTCTGTGTATCCTAGTGGGCATAAGACTGGAAGACACTTAAAAGCCTAGCATGATCAGATCCAGATGATAGAATGGGAGAACCCTGTGCTCACTTCCTCCTGCAGACACACCAAAACTAAAACTGTTAATGCATATACAGGAACTATCTCTGAGAACAACCTGAAGATGAGCAGAACCGATTTTCTACAACTAAGCATAAAAACAAACTGTTGTGGATCACAACAAACTGTGGAAAATTCTTAAAGAGATGGGAATACCAGACCACCTTACCTGCCTCCTGAGAAATCTGTGTTTACAAGTCAAGAAGCAACAGTTAGAACCAGACATGGAACAGTGGACTGGTTTTAAATACTGTCAAGGCTGTATATTGTCACCCTGCTTTTTTAACTTATATGCAGAGTACATCGTGTAAAATGCTGGGCTGGATGAAGCACAAGCTGGACTCAAGATTGCTGGGAGAAATGTCAATAACCTCAGATATGCAGATGACACCACCCTTATGGCAGAAAGCGAAGAAGAACTGAAGAGCCTCTTGATGAAAGTGAAAGAAGAGAGTGAAAAAACTGGCTTAAAACTCAACATTCAAAAAACAAAGATCATGGCATCCGGTTCCATCACTTCTTGGCAAATAGATGGGGAAACAATGGAAACAGTGACAGACTTTATTTTCTTGGGCTCCAAAATCACTGCAGATGGTGACTGCAGCCATGAAATTAAAAGATGCTTACTCCTTGGAAGAAAAGCTATGACCAACCTAGACAGCATATTAAAAAGCAGAGACATTACTTTGCCGACAAAGGTCCGTCTAATCAAAGCTATGGTTTTTCCAGTAGTCACATATGGATGTGAGAATTGGACCATAAAGAAAGCTGATTTGTGTAGCTGCCTATAAACCTCAAACTCAAGTGACACTCAGGAGAGGGAGTTAAATAACCCACGCTCCAGAGGGAGAATCTGAGGTCCACAGCATTAGTGGTCTTCTTGACCCCCTTTCATTTGTTCAGGAGCAGAGTACCGATGCTCAAAGGTGTGGACTGCTCCTATCTGGGAAAGGGCTTTCCTTCCTTGTGTTTCTGCATGCCATGGGGTAAGGGGTCCATGCTTCTTGAAATGAGAGCCAGCTCTGACAAACTCTAACGTTTGTAAGTGTGCAGACACTGTGGGTGTTGGCCCAGTTACTATTTTCTGTTTCCTTCTTGGCAAAGCCAGCCTCCGATGACAATGGCTAAACTGTTAGATACCCACTTGCCCAATATCTCTATGGCTCCAGGTGGTCATGCCATTCATTCCTGCCAAATAGATTTAAAGAAAAGCATGTTAGGAAGTGGGGCTTCCCTGGTGGTTCAATGATAAAGAACCTGCCTGCCAGTGCAGGAGTTGGGGGTTTGATCCTTGGATCAGGAAGATTCCCTGGAGAAGGAAATGGCATCTGGTTCTAGTATTCTTGCCTGAAAAAGCCCATGGACAGAGAAGGCTGGCAGGCTACAGTCCATGGGGTAGCAAAGAGTCATATGTGACTGAGCGACTGAGCACACACACACACGTGTTAAGGAATTCAGGGAAAAATTTTCTCCCTGATGAAAAATTGTGCTGTGACCAAAGAAGTCCTAAATCCCCTCTGCCTTGCCTGTGGTCTGGTGGTGTAAACATGTAGTGTCTGGAACTGTAGCAGCCATCACAACACCAGCATGCGGCAAGAAGCCTAAAGATTGTGAGCCAACAAGTCAGGGGTGGAAGGGCGGAAGGATGAATACAGCCAGGGTCCTTGATGTCATTGTTCATCTGCTGACCCAACCTTGGGACCCAGACTCCTTGTTCTAGAGGGTAACTAGAGGTGTTTTTGTTTAAGCCATTGTTAGATATTCTGTTGCTTGTTATTCAAACCATCCTAAGTGATACACAAGTTACGTAATCTCTCTGAACCTAAAATTTCTCATCTAAAAAGTGAGGTCAGCACCATCTAGGAGAATTGGGGGTAACTAAATAATTTGGTACATAAGTCACCTGACAAAATGCCACCTCAGAATAGATAATCAGCACATTTTAGCTAAAGGCAAAGAAAAACTGGGAGTGTGATGCACTGTATTTGGCCGGATGTGAATATTGCCACAGCTATTTGATGAACCTTCTCATGTATAGAGTGAACATACAATGATTTTTTTTTTCTTTTGCTTTACATTGGTTTATGTTATTACTCTGGAGAAGAAAATGACAGCCCATTCCAATATTCTTGCTTAGAGAACCCCATGGACAGAGGAGCCTGGCAGGCTATGGTCCATGGGGTCGCAAGAGTCAGACGTGACTTAGCAATTAGAGAGAGATGTTATTACTTTGTAAATATCATGTATGGGTAAATATGCAGATCCACATTTACGTTTTTTTTTCTCCAGCTGTCATTTTCACTGCTTAGTTAGGGAGCAGACTATTTCTCCTTTTTCTGGGAAGGAAGGGAGATTATCACAGTTGAATTTAAAGGCTCAGAAAACAGTCTGGATATATACAATAGCTACCCATTTAAGAACTCTTTCTACAGCTGTCTAGGCTGGTTTAAGCCTCATCATATAAGGTTTTCCTGCTAACATTTTCCGAGTTTGTATATGCTTCAGCAAACCAGACTTTACCAGAACCTTGGACAGGATGCTCATTGATCTACTATGCAAACACTATGAAACCCAGCCTTCCTTCCAGATAGAGGAAATACATTCCCTGGTGAAGCTTTTTCTCTTTTGTTACCCATCTCTTTGTCCTTTCAGAGTAGCTGCTCTCACAGACTCCTGGGTGGTTGCTGAAATTGGCTTTATTTTTCTGTTTCTTAGAAAGCAATCAACTTGTCTATGAAAATTATCTTCCATTGTCAGGCCAACAATGGCTCTTGCAGCCTCTTCTGTGTCTTCAAGTGGAATTCAAAAGGCATCGGTCTCTTCCAGTTCCGAAGGGCCAGAAAGCCGCCGAGGCTCAGCTCCTGAAGTAACTGATGAAAGTACTCCCGTGTCTTTCTTCCTTCTCAAGGAAGTATACAAAATGGCCCTTTTTCATTGGAAATTTTCAAGAGGGATGGAATAGACCACTTCTTGTATGTTCCTCGTATCCACTTTTTTTGCAGCACACTACACTTCAAGATGCAGAGACCCACATCTTTGGTAACAGTGGCTGTGGGCTGGTCTGGCATAGGCTGGTGCTGAGTTGGACCAGCTTCCAAGGGAGGCAGCCCCAGGCCCAAGGCCCATATTTTCCTTGCAGATTGAGGTCATATGGTTATGTGTGTGTATTAGTTGCGCAGTCATGTCCTACTCGTTGTGACCCCATGGACTATAGCCTGCTGTCCATAGACTTCTCCAGGCAAGAGTACTGGAGTGGGTTGTCATACCCTTCTCCAAGGGATCTTCCCCACCAAGGGATGAAACCCAGGTCTCCCGCATTGCAGGCAGATTCTTTACCATCTGAGCCGCCAGGGAAGCTCCATATGGTTGTTCACACCAAATCCAGAACCATAACATGGCTCAAAATGCATCTTTCATAACTAGTATAAACTCCTGGAGGAAGGTGGTCAGTATAGACAGTTCAAGTCTTACGACTTCTCAACTTCATGATGGAACATGATACACATTCAGTAGAAACTGTGCTTTGACTTCTGATCTCTTCCCCGGCCCAGGGATATGCAGTGTGATACTCCCTGTGATGTGGGGCCTCTACAGCAAGCCCCAGCTCCTAGTCAGCCACGTGGTCACAAGGGTAAACAACCAATCCACTCCTATTCCCACACCACCATTCTGTTTGTCACTTTCGGTACAGAAATGCTGCAGAAGGCAGTCCACCCTCTACCAGGAGGTAAGGAGGAGGTAAAACCCCTTCTCACTCAATTTTTTTTTTTAAATTCTGTGGCTAGTCATGGCTTAGAAGAGCATATCAAACACTGCCAAGAGCCCTTGGAGCACAGGTCTTACTGATTTCTAGCTAACAGACCTTGCAGAATGAAGTGCTGTGCTCTGCCAAAGAATTGCACTCATTTGCTAGCTGCATTTGGATTCTCCTTACAGTGAAATGCCTTGAGTATGCCTGTTGGCTTCTGAGCAAGGATGTAACTAGAGGCAGGAAAAGACAGGAAAACAGGAGGAAGAAAGTGCAAAGAATACCTGGGGGCAGGACATAAAAAGGGTAATGTTGTTAGTTCTATTTTTTGATAAGGCCTTCTTTTACCTTTCCATGACTTGCCTGTTCAAATAGTCCTTCTTACTGCAGAAGGAGAAAATAAGATACAGGGTAATACATCTCCTTCTGTGAAAGCAAGCTAGATTCCATTCTCATGTTCTAACGAGTCATAGTTCTTAAATAATGCTGGTCCTTCCACTGCAGCTAAGGGAAGACAGTGGGCCACAGCAGGAATGCTTGACATTTACTAAGCACTTGTGTGAACCAGGCCTGTGCTAAGTGCTGTACAGATATCATCACACCGAGTGTGTATGTGTTTCTCTCTCTGTAAGGGTTCAACTGATTGCTAAGGTCGAGGTCTTCCAGAGGCATTCAGATGATAATACTGCATACATCGATCTATGTTTTACCCATGTTTTTGCATCTTTTATCTCATATACTGGTTAAGAATGAGGACCTCAGAGCCAGACTGAGATTTGAATCCAGATCAGGTACTTTCTAGCTGCATAGCCTAGGGCAAGTGGTTTAACTTCCCTGAGGTTCCATTTCGTGGTTTATAAAGTAGGAAAATTAATAGTTCCTGTTTCATGAAGTGCAGATTAAATGAGTTATTACACAGACTTGGCACACAAAATCTATCATTTTCATTAGTTTTCTATGATTCATCCTCCACTGAGGATGAATTGCTTTCAGTACTCCCCTCCTTTCTAGTATGTGCTTAAGGTTCCTGATCTGTAAACAGGGAATACTGTATGTCTCATGTGCACATGTGCTCAATCGCTCAGCTGTGTCTGACTGTGGCCCCATGGACTGTATTCCTCTAGGCTTCTCTGTCCTTGGGATTCTCGAGGCAAGAATAATGGAGTGGGTTGCCATTTCCTCCTTCAGGGAATCTTCCTGACCCAGGGATCGAACCCATATCTTCTGCATCTTCTGTATTGGCAGGCAGATTCTTTATCACTGAGCCACCTGGGAATATGATTGTTTTAATGACTCTGCATCCATCTGAATGCAGAGTTCCAAAGAATAGCAAGGAGAGGTAAGAAAGCCTTCCTCAGTGATCAATGCAAAGAAATAGAGGAAAACAATAGAATGGGAAAGACTAAAGATATCTTCAAGAAAATTAGAGATACCAAGGGAACATGTCATACAAAAATGAGCACAATAAAGGACAGAAACGGTATGGACCTAACAGAAGCAGAAAATATTAAGAAGAGGTGGCAAGAATACACAGAAGAACTGTACAAAAAAGATCTTCATGACCCAGATAACCATGATGATATGATCACTCACCTAGAGCCAGACATTCTGGAATGTGAAGTCAAGTGGGACTTAGGAAGCATCACTACGAACAAAGCTAGTGGAGGTAATGGAATTCCAGTTGAGCTATTTCAAATCCTGAAAGATGACGCTGTGAAAGTGCTGCAATCCATATGCCAGCAAATGTGGAAAACTCAGCAGTGGCCACAGGACCAGAAAAGGTCAGTTTTCACTCCAATCCCAAAGGAAGGCAATGCCAAAGAATGCTCAAACTACTGCACAATTGCACTCATCTCACATGCTAGCAAAGTAATGCTCAAAATTCTCCAAGCCAGGCTTCAACAGTACATGAACCGTGAATTTCCACATGTTCAAACTGGATTTAGAAAAGGCAGAAGAACCAGAGATCAAATTGCCAACATCCACTGGATCATTGAAAAAGCAAGAGAGTTCCAGAAAAACACCTTGACTACGCCAAAACCTTTGACTGTGTGGATCACAACAAACTGTGGAAAATACTTAAAGAGCAGGGAATACCAGACCACCTGACCTGCCTCCTGAGAAATCTGCAAGCAGGTCAAGAAGCAACAGTTAGAGCTGGACACAGCACAACAGACTGGTTCCAAATTGGGAAAGGAGTACATCAAGGCTGTATATTGTCACCCTGCTTATATGCAGAGTACATCATGCGAAATGCTGGGCTGGATGAAGCACAAACTGGAAACAAGATTGCTGGAAGAAATATCAATAACTTCAGATATGCAGATGACACCACCCTTATGGCAGAAAGCAAAGAAGAACTAAAGAGCCTATTGATGAAAATGAAAGAGGAGAGTGGAAAAGTTGGCTTTAAACTCAACATTCAGAAAACTAAGATCATGGCGTCTGGTCCCATGACTTCATGGCAAATAGATGGGGAAACAGTGACAGATTTTGGTTTTTTGGGGCTCCAAAATCGCTGCACATGGTGACTGCAGCCATGAAATTAAAAGATGCTTACTCCTTGGAAGAAAAGTTATGACCAACCTAGACAGCATATTAAAAAGCAGAGACATTACTTTGACAACAAAGGTCCATGTAGTCAAGGCTATGATTTTTCCAGTCGTCATGTATGGATATGAGAGTTGGACTATAAAGAAAGCTGAGGCTGAAGAATTGATGCCTTTGAACTGTGGTGTTGGAGAAAACTCTTGAAAATCCCTTGGACTGCAAGAAGATCCAACCTGTCAATCCTAAAGGAAATCAGTCTTGAATATTCATTGAAAGGACTGATGCTGAAGCTGAAGCTCCAATACTTTGGCCACCTGATGCAAAGAACTGACTCACTGGAAAAGACCCTGATGCTGGGAAAGAGTGAAGGCAGGAAGAGAAGGGGATGACAGAGCATGAGATGGTTGGATGGCATCACTGACTCAATGGACATGAGTTTGAGTAAACTCCAGGAGTTGGTGATGGACAGGGAAGCCTGGCATGCTGCAGTCCATGGGGTCGCAAAGAGTCAGACACAACTGAGTGATTGAACTGAACTGAATGACTTAAGGACTTAATATATGTAAAGTATTACCCTCTATACTATGTATGTAAAGTATTACACCTATATTATCTGTTCACAGAGTGCCTTCCATAAATGAGTTTGAACTTCTCTTGATGTCATAGTATGGAAACTTATTCTAAGATTTTTGTTTTATCTTTAATTTTGTGGGTGCCAATCAATAATAATGCATTCATTAATGTATAAATTTACTCATTAATATGTGAATTACTTTGACCTCAAAAGTACTGTTTCTTGCATCAAGTATAATGAAAAAAGAGAAATAACTTTTTAAGGCAATATGCAAAGTTGAAAGGTCATTTCCTAATCAGTAAAAGCTTATGAACCAAAATGAACTTTGAGTCAAACAAAAGTGAAAGTGTTAGTTGCTCAGTTGTGCCTGACCCCATGGACTGTTGCCTACCAGGCTCTTCTGTCCATGAGATTTTCCAGGCAAGAATACTGGAGTGGGTAGCCATTCTCTTTTCCAGAGGATCTTCCCAATCCAGGAATCAAACCCCCAAACTTGACCACTACTAACTGAATATCTGTGATGGTCATGGTACTCTGTTGGATATAGAAAGAGGGAAAATTAATCCAACCCCCAGAGAGCTTTCCATCTCCCCAGGCAGACAAAGCACACACATGAAGCTGAAACATAAGAGCAGAACATAGGGCATGATTGACCTACAAGTCCACTGAGTTCAGAGACGTTGGAAATCAGTGTGAACACTGTTAGGGCCGGCAGTGGGTTCAGAGGAGCCTTGAAGAATTATTAAGGATTTAACCAGACAGAAGAAGAGTGTGCAGGTCATCCAGGTTGAGGAAGAGGGTAAGCCAATGCTGGATTCACCAGCATGTGACATAGGAAGGCTGGAAGTAAAGCCTTCTGAAAGGGAGCTGTCAGCTATCTGGGTCTGTCCCAGGAAGGTTAGCATTTAGAATACAACAGCCAGGGATTGGAGATTGACGGGACAGAAGTGACAGACGGAAACGGATGGAATCGAAAAAGCTCAGGGTAGGGGGAGAGTTGGGCTTCCCAGGTGGTGCTAGTGGTAAAGAACCTGCTTGCTAATGTAGGAGACCTAAGAGGGAAGGGTTCGATCCCTGGGTCAGGAATATCCCCTGGAAGAGGGCATGGCAATCCACTCCGGTATTCCTGCCTGGAGAATTCCATGGAGAGAGGAGCCTGGTGGGCTACCGTCCATAGGGTTGCACAGAGTCAGACACGACTGAAGTGACTTAGCATGCACCAGGAGAAGAGTTAGGGATTTACTGACAGAGAAAATGGCAATGGCAATGCATCTGCTTGAGCTTTGAAATTTCCTCAGTGCGAGGAAACTTGAATGCTGCTTTGTTGGAAGCAGTTGGAGAAAGAACTGGCTGCAGAGAGGGGGAAATAAATGATGATGAATTGCAACCTTTATTTTGAACTGAACTCCACATAGAGGTAAGGATATCTAACATCTAGGTATCCTTTCCCTTCTCTGTGGATGACACAAGACTAGACCCTTATTTCATTCTATCCTTGTAAATGGCCAAATGGATTGTTAAGTGAAGCAGTGGTAGATTTAAAGTATTTAGCTTTTGTAAATATAAACTTTCCAGTTTTCAAAAAACAGAGATCATGGCATCTGGTCCCATCACTTCATGGCAAATACATGGGGAAACAATGGAAACAGTGACTCCACAATCACTGCAGATGGTGACTGCAGCCATGAAATTAAAAAATGCTGGCTCCTTGGATGAAAAGCAATGACCAACCTAGACAGCATATTAAAAAGCAGAGACATTACTTTGCCGACAGAGGTCCAACTAGTCAAAGCTATGGTTTTCCCAGTAGTCACATATGGATGTGAGAGTTGGACCATAAAGAAAGCTGAGCACCGAAGAGTTGATACTTTTGAACTGTGGTTTGGAGAAGACTCTTGAGAGTCCCTTGGACTGCAAAGAGATCAAACCAGTCAATCCTAAAGGAAAACAGTCCTGAATATTGGAAGGACTGATGCTGAAGATGAAGTTCCAATATTTTGCCCACCTAATGTGAAGAACTGACTTATTGGAAAAGAGCCTGATGATAGAAAAGATTAAATGCAAGAGGAGAACGGGACAACAGAGAATGAGATGGTTGGATGGCATTACTGACTCGATAGACATGAGTTTAAGCAAGCTTTGGGAGTTGGTGATGGACAGGGAAGCCTGGCGTACTGCAGTCCACAGGGTCACAGAGTTGGACATGACTGAATGACTAAACTGAACTGAAATATAAACTTTTCAGTTTCACATCTGTTAAAAAATAAGATCCATATAACATACTATTTGTCCCTTGTACAGAGGAAAACCAAGTCATAAGCAAGCTGAAAAATTTTCCCAAAGGTACAGCTGTGCATGCATCAGTCACTCAGTTGCATCTGACTCTTTTGCGACCCTTTGGACTATAGCCCACCAGGCTCCTTTGTCCATGGAATTTTCCAGGCAAGAATACTGGAGTGGGTTGCCATTTTCCTCCTCCAGGGGATCTTCCCAACCCAGGTATTGAACTTGTGTCTCCTGAGTCTCCTGCGTTGCATGCAGATTCTTCATGTGCTGATCCATTGGCGAAGCCCAAAGGAACAGCAGGTAAGCAGCAAAGCTGGAATATAGGGAGTTTGTCTTTAAGACTCACACCGTTGCCAACTATTCAGGACTCAGTCTCCTAGGGTGAGAATTCTCTAAGAGCTGAGATTTTACTCTCACGATCTGGAAGCATGAGACTCTTCACTATCTTCTCCTATCCTCTTCCCCACAAATATAGTATCTTGTAAACAAGTAAATAACCCAGTGCTTGTGCAAAAATCCTTCAGAGGTTCAGGGAAAAAAAGTACATGCTCAAAACAGAAGCTAACAGGCCCAGGAAATGCCCCCAAACTCTCTGACCTCACAAGGCCAATAGATTGTATTTCTCTAACCTTGTGTGGATTGACAAGAGCAAGCAACATATAGGAATCCATCAAAATGAGCAAGGTAATAAATGCGCTACAACTCTGTTTTATGCTTTAGTTATTTCTCACATGGACTACTGTTAGCACCTTGGCAGGTCCTTTTCATTCATCCATCTTGCTTTTACTGTCTATTCAAAACATAGAAGCATATTAATTTTTTTCCCCCACCAACTGTAATTCTCAAACCACCCTTTGCACAGGCAATTACATCAGTTTTCTATTTCATCAGAGAATTCAATTTAAAATTTTAGTGCCAGTGGTTCAAATACTTACTTCATACATAACTTCAGGTTTGTATGGTGTTAACTTACATTTATGTTTCCGTTCACACCTTGCATTCTTTAATTGATTTATTTGTTAGCGATGCCATCTGTAGATTTTAAGTACTGAGCTTTCACAAATGACTTTTCTTCCCCCTCCCAAGTCTGTTTTGAAAACTATTTCCCTCACCTTATTGCAACTAAAGCTGAGCTACATTCTTGTTTCCTGAGTGGAACATTTTTAAGGCATTGCCTTCTTGTATCTTTAGGTTGTTACAAGTCTGGGCATAGATAGCAGTAATTTTTTCACCACAGAGATAGTCTTTTCCTGTGGAACTCCTGGGAAGGAGACCTCTAGCTTGAGCTCTGTTATCTGCTCTATAGACACCAAGAAAATCTAACTCCCTGTACTATAAAACCAGGCCTTTGATTCTTTGGGTTGGTTGCTGAGCCTCTAATTTGTAAAGAAGAAGTCATCTGAAAAGCCTGAAGTTTGTGTATATGGACAGCTCTCTTCTAGCTTGTATTCTGTAACCTTTGAGCAAAGGGTCCTTTCTCTCTTGGTATATCCACCTCCTAACCTGGTGCCCAGAGTCTGTAGGTGATCTACAAATGGCTGTTAAATAAATAAATTATAAATCCAGGTTAGTTATTTTATCAGTCTTAAAACAAGACATGGCCATGTTCAGCATGAAACGAGGAACACGAAGAAGTGTCATCTTCCTTTTGTTTTCACTCAACCTCTCTAATGTCTTGAAATGATTATGACCTGTAAGGATAGAAGATCATGCATCAGTCTGCTTTTCCTTTGCCTCTAAAAATTGTTGACTAGATGGCGCTCTCTCTTCAGTTTTTCCCTAGTCAGTTTGATTGTGACTGAGAAAAGTGAGGGCTCTTTGCCCCTGACACATGAGAGTGTACAGTCAAAAATACCTTGGTTTCCAACCTAGAGCCTATTATACAGAGTGAAGTAAGTCAGAGAAAGATAAATATCATATTCTAACGCATACATAATCTAGAAAAATGGTACTGAAGAATTTACTTACAGGGCAGCAATGGAGAAACAGACATAGCGAATAGACTTGTGGACTTGGGGAGAGGGAAGGAGAGGGTGAGATGTATAGAAAGAGTAACATGGAAACTTACATTACCATGTGTAAAATATATAGCCATATTCCTTTGCTGTATGGCTAAGGAAACTCAAACAGGGGCTGTGTATCAACCTAGAGGGGTGGGATGGGGAGGGAGATGGGAGAGAATTTCAAAAGGGAGAGGATATACGTATACCTAGAATCCCTGGGACAGCAGAGCCTGGTGGGCTGCTGTCTGTGGGGTCACACAGAGTCAGACACGACTGAAGCGACTTAGCAGCAGCAGCAGCAGCAGCATGGCTGATTCATGTTGAGGTTTGACAGAAAACAACAAAATTCTGTAATGCAATTATGCTTCAATAAAAAATAAAAAAAATACCTTGGTGTATAGGTGAGTTTTAGGGTTTTGTCTTCTTGAAGTTCTTTGCTCCAAATATTTAACTGTTACTGGAAAAATCAATCCTTCCAGATTATTTCCATGCTCATAAATCTGCATACAGCAATGCCTCTTACTTTGGCTGAAGGTTGGAATCACTCGGGAGCTTTAAAATACATTGCTGCCTGGATCCCACTCTAGCCATCCTGATTGAATTGGCCTGGACGTGGCTTCTGCACAGGAGTTTTAACATTTTTCCAGTTGATTCTAATGTTCAAGCCAAGGTTGAGAAGTACTCATGTAGAGCATTATTTTTAAATACTTAAAAGGCTAGAACTCTAAATATGGCATGAAACATTTTATTTTATATTAATGCTGCTATTTTAAAGAATTTTTCATGTTAAAATACTCATGACTATCACTCAACTGCATAGAAAAAAAATTTTTTTGCAGTGAACTTGGATAGCTTGTCATTAAATATGCATATATTTAGACCTTACCTTAGAGATTCTGATTCAGTAAACTTGCGCTAAGTCCAAAATCAGCATTTTTAAAAGTGCACCCAACTTGATTCCTGTGTTTGATGAACTTGACGAGGTACTGCCTCAAAAAGGCATCTGAATAAGTTAAACAAGTTAAGGTAGTTCTGAACTACCTTAGGTGCATGCCACTTGGTGATCTTGTGATCCTGTGTCATAGAAGAGTAAGACCTCAAAGTACAGAAAAAATATAGGTTTACTTTTTCCCTTTAAGTTTTGAGCTATTTGGGGAATGCAAATTACATATTGACAACAGTAAGAATTTTCCCCCCAAAATGTATGCATGAATGAATCATCAGTACATTCATACATTTAGTGATATAAATGCATTAGTGTACAATTCAACTCTATGTAAAAAGATAGATATTAAAACTTAAATATATTAACTCTACTTCAAGTTTTAAAAAAAGATATGAAAGAATTCAAGACTGCTTCCATGTTAAAAATACATATACATCTGGAATACCTTTCAGTTTAGTCTTAAAAAAAACAGTCCTTGGACCACAAATGTTTTAAAGGAATAGGAAAAATTTTAAGGCATCCAGTTATGTTGCACAAATTTAAGAATATTCAGGATAACAGAGTCTTTGAGCTTTAGACAAAGTACACATTTTAGTTTAAGGCTGAAAGACTTGTCTATCTAGCTTAAACTTCCTTGGGAATTCAAGGAAAAGAAAATGAATTACTCAAACTGGAGCTACATCAAAATGTCAAGTTAACACATTTTGGCTTGTAATGGTGCCAAAGGATCTAATCCCTGAATGATGAGGGCCTTAGGTTTCCAAATCATTTTAAAGACAATTTCATTACGAGGATGCTGGAGCTTTCGTTTTATGTTTTTCTTAGCTCTTTTCTATTTCTGTTTTAACCCATGCAAGGCTAACCAAGACCTGATAAGATCACACTGCAATTTATTGAAAAACTTGCAAAACAAAAGATCACAAAGAAAAATGTCAACACAGAAGACTACAAATCGAGAAAAAAAATTAACAATTTTCTCATGATAGTCAGTGATGCATTTAGTTTTCTCTAAACTTTTGTTAGGTTTTTGAGAGTTGAATAACTTATGTTATCTGAGAGAGTATTAGAACCAAGGAAGAACAGCAGTGGACTGTGGTTGCCGTTGTTGTTAGGTTTTTCTTACAAATTTTCTGATTGGTTCTTTTCCCCCTAGTATATGTTCTGTGCTCAGTAACTTTTCCATGATTTTCACACCCAATTCCTAGACAGAGAGATGGGCTTATAACCTGGGTGATCTAATCATAGTACCCATGTGCATAACAGTTGGCCCAAAGGTTGGCTACATGACCCAAGCTGTGCTCATCAGAGTCCACTCTAGTTCTTAACATAGAGTGGGAGAAGGGGCCCAGACTCTGGGGTCAGGGCATGGAAAAGATGTAATAAGCCAGTGGGAGGCTATCTTTTCCAACATATGGAGAAAGCCTGTCTACAGTAGGAAAGAATGAAGCAGAGAGAGAGTGGAAATTAGGGGTAAGCAAAGAGAATCCTAGGGCATTGAATCTTGGTTCTATTTCTTGAAGCCTTAGTTTCTGCAGCTTTTCTCTGCTGCTATCAGCACATCTCAAGCATCATTTCTTGCTGCAAGAACTAATAAATTCCCTTTTTGGCTTAAGCCATTTTGAATTGGGTTTCGAACATTGGCAACTAAAATTCTAACACAGAATATAAGATCAATTAATCCCACTTACCATTGTACGGACAAGAAAACTGAGATTTACTTGTGCAAGGCCACACATCATGACTGAAGTGGCTTTCTGGCTGTTCAGTCTCCTGGCATGCTCTCCCTCAAGAAAATGTTGAAACTTTGTTAGGGGAGTCTGTGTTTTTAATAACCCTCAACACATAACCAGGGCTTCCCAGGTGGCACTAGTGGTAAAGAACCTGCCTGCCAATGCAGGAGACATGAGACATGGGTTTTATTCCTGACTCAGGAAGATCCCCTGGAGAAGGGCTTGGCAACCCCCTACAGCATGCTTGCCTGGAGAATCCCATGGACAGAAGAGCCTGGTGGGCCACAGTCCATGCGGTCGCAGAGTTGGATATGACTGAAACAACTTAGCACAATACATAACCAGTCTCAAGTAGACTAGTGAGTGACTGGGTAAACTGGCATCAGTTTTGAGGACTTCGAGAACAGAGAATTTGAGGGTCTCAGAATTTGGGGCTCCTGCTCTGTAGCTGAGTAGCTTCACTGAATCTTGCTCCATAGAAAGGCTATCTATAGAATCAAGCCCCCAAAGATGCAATTTCCACATTCCCTTCAAGAGCTGAGTTTGTGACACCTTGAATGATCTGAAGAGTTGAGTATGATTTAAAAAAGAACAGAAAACCCCACTTGGTTAAAACATTTTTTATAACTGTTTCACAAGTTGTTAATATCAAAACACTAAATTCCCAGTAGTAATCTGCAATCTACTATGCAAAGAACATACAGTGAAAACCTGTAAGAAAAAACCTTACATGTCCACCTGATGATAGGCTAAATAAACCGTAAAACCCTTAGATACTGCAGACTGCTGGAGCAGATTGAATAACTGTCTTCTTGTCATAACCTCATATACCTTTGGGCTTCCCAGGTGGTACTAGTGGTAAAGAATCCACCTGCCAATGTAGGAGACACAGGTTCAATCCCTGGGTCAGGAAGATCCCCCAGAGGAGAAAATGGCAACCTCCTCCAGCATTCTTGCCTGGAAAATTCCATGGACAGAGGAGCCTGGTGGGCTACAGTCTATGGGGCTGCAGAGAGTCAGACATGACTGAGCGACTAAGCACACACAGCACACCTATACTTTTACCTTCTGCTTTATAACTGCTGTGCTTTCCACTGTGGGCAGTCAGCTCCCCATTTGACTAACACAGTGCTTGCTCAGGAGAACTTGTTCTGACAAATGTACAGTTAGGTCTAAAGATGTCTCCATGCTTTGGCTTGTCTTGTGCTTCCGCCACTTGTTAAAGGTGGGCATCTGCATAACTTGACATGAATAGGCAGTATTTGCAAATGCTGAAAAATCCCACAGGTACCTAAGGGTATATGCTAAAAAGTATCTTCTTTACCCTCATCCTCAACTACCCAGGTCCCTCCCCAGAGGAATTTGGTACCCTCCAGAGATTCCAATTATTACCAAGTCAAATAGCAGTATTTATTGAGTCAGAACCAAGGCCGGGGGCAGGGGCTACTGGATCAGGCTGGAAAAAGTCCTTCCTGAGGAAAATCTGATTCTCTTATTTGAGGATTCACTATTTATAACTGGCCAGTTATCATTTGGTTTTAGTCTTAGGTTCTTTGGATTGTTTTGAGGGCAGATGATGTAGGAAGCTTTATTTATTGCTGAAGAATATTGTGAGGCTGCTAGATATGTGGTAGACAAATGTTAGTTTTATAAAATGACATCTACATATGATTTGCCGGGTAGGCATGTATTTTGTGTAACTTCCCTGGTGGCTCAGACGGTAAAGCGTCTGCCTACAATGTGGGAGACCCAGGTTCAATCCCTGGATCAGGAAGATCTCCTGGAGAAGGAAATGGCAACCCACTCCAATATTCTTGCCTGGAAAATCCCATGGTCAGAGAAGCCTGGTGGGCTACAGTCCATGGGGTCACAAAGAGTCAGACACGACTGAGCGACTTCACTTTCACTTTCACTATTTATAATCTCAGAGTCCAGCTCTTGTAGGCAGACCTATAAAGGACTTATTTCTGTAGACCAACTACCAAGCTACAAAAGCATTTGTCATAGTGTTATCTCATTTAAACTCTTAAGAATTCAGTTTTCCAAAATTTGCTTAAGGTTACTTTAGGGTATATTTGAAAAATCAGATAGGGGATTGCTTTCTGGCCTAAAGCAGGTAACAAATAAACACAGTTGGCATTTCAACAACATTTTCTCTCCTTTTAGAGCATGACAAGTAAGAACCACAATAAAAGAAGTCTTAATTTTCATCCACTTACAGCAATAGATAAGCTAACTGTTCTCTCATTCTAACTTTCAGTTCAGTTCAGTCAGTTGTTCGTGTCCAACTCTTTGTGGCCCCATGGACTGCAGTATGCCAGGCCTCCCTGTCCACCACCAACTCCCAGAGTTTACTCAAACTCATGTCCAATGAGTCAGTGATGCCATTCAACCATCTCATCCTCTGTCGTCCCCTTCTCCTCCCGCCTTAAATCTTTCCCAGCATCAGGGTCTTTTCAAATGAATCAGCTCTTCGCATTAGGTGGCCAAAGTATTGGAGTTTCAGCTTCAACATCAGTCCTTCCAATGAATATTCAGGACTATTCCTTTAGGATTGACTGGTTGGATTTCCTTGCAGTCCAAGGGACTTTTTTGGGACTCAAACTAAAATTTTAAAATTGAGCTCAAATGGTAACTTTTATGTTTAATTTGTACCACAGATGGACTGAACTTGATATTTTCATCTGCAAGAATGTTTAAACCTTTAATTTTCTCCTAAACAGGTAATAAAACGAACAAAACAATCAGTGATCAAATTTAGAAATTTATTTACAAAAGTTAATTATTTTTGCTTTTAAAAAACAATTATTCAATTCATGAAGAGTAACCAAAAACAAATCTCATCAAAATGTATTACAACAGTCTTTCACAGAATCAATAGCTTAAAAAAAAAAACCACCAACGAGTACTTTAAATGTAAAACCAGTGTAAAAAATAAAAACTTTAATTCTAGTGACTAGACTGAAAGCAGATAAATAATCTTCCTTCCTTCAAAGGGAAAAAACACTTGAGGGGAAAAAAAACGGTGTAACATGTGTAAAGCTGGAAATTTAAATATCAGTTTAGTTCCTCATTGCTAACATGGCATTTATATCCCAGATGAGGTTTCGTAATTGATCCATAATTTGCTTCAGCTGTTGATTCTTCTGTTTGAGTTTCTGCAGAAACAAAAGAATTTATCAAAAAATGTTTCATGAAATATAGACCATGAAGATATAAGATTAAAATGTTGTAAGTCAGAACTCTAATGAACCAGACAGAAATTAAGCTATACACTTCCTTAAGGCAGAGTAGGAGTAGGAAATGGCAACCCACTCCAGTATTCTTGGCTGGAAAATTCCATGGACAGAGGAGCCTGGTGGGCTATAGTCCATGGGGTCCCAAATAGTCACACACAACTGAGGGACTAAGCACACACTTCCTTAAGTCAGAAAGTCTCAATACTTTTCTGGCCGTGAACATCCACTGAAAGGCATAATAAATTCTAATTCAGCCTACAGAGCCTATGGCTCCAGCCCCTACCTCCTTTTCCTCCTCCACTTGAACCACCAAAGAAAATAAGCTAAATATTCAATTATAAAATCTAAGCATATAGGTTTCCATAAGGCAGTGTAGCTTAATGGTTAAGAACACAAGCCCTAAAGCCTGGATTCTCTGGGTTTATGCTCAGCTCCTTTGCTAAGTAAATATTACTTAATCTCTCTGTGCATCAGCTTCCACAACACAAAAATGGGGATAATAACTGAACCTATCTCATAAGGGTTGTTATGAAGAGTAAGAGATCTGATTCATGTCAAGTGTCAGCAGTGCACCTGGCACACAAGTAAGTGAGAGTGAGTGAGAAGTCCAAGCATTAGCTGCTCAGTTGTGTCGGACTCTCAGAGCCCACCAGGCTCCTCTGTCCATGTGACTCTCCATGCAAGAATACTGGAGTGGGTGGATGTACGCATTCAACAAATGTTACTGGTAGGCACAGAACATAAACTGTCAATAGAGAAGTATAATAAAAAAGCAACTGATCTTTTAAACAAGTGGCAGAAGTCACTACTTTCTCTCAGCATGAAGTGCAATCTACTTCTAATTCTGCAAACTGAAGACAGAATGCCACAGCCCTGATAGAATCTTCTTCATAACTGAGACTTGCTGGATCCCCTGAGTGCACATGGCATTTGTCTGTTATCTGCAGATCTGGCTCTCTACCAGGCCACAGTTTATAAACTTCTTATTAAGCATCCTTTCTTCAAATTGTATGTAGTTAATGTCTGTGTAGATAAAACAAGATCAAAACAGAGAATTTCAAAGTGTTCACTAGTTATTGTAATAATCTTTACTGTTAAGTGACCTCTTGGAAACATTACATTTGGAAGCAATATATTTAGTTAGATAATTTTAAAGACACTACATTAAAATACCTCTAGATCAAGTAGTACATGTACATTATAAAGAGACCTAGAAATCTTAATTTGGATTTATTAAAGAGCAAACTGAGATTAAATAAATTGCTCATATTCTATCTAGAGTTAGAGAGGTAACAGGAGGAAAGAAGCCAAAAGGGAGGAGGAAGAAATTCCTATTGGTATTTAACTTCTTGAAAGGCCAAGTGTGGTGAAAGAAGCTTAGTGATCACATTTTCAGTACTCATTAAGAAGTAACTAGAAGTAATAAAATTATATTAATGAGTGGTTAAAAAGAGACTTTCAAATCAGTATCAAAACAGAGGTTACAGATGGCTCCCACAATGGTTTCCTCAATACAATAAGTGCTACTTTCAAGAATACTCACTTGGAAATATAAATTCTGATATTAAAAATTTTATTTTCATTAAATCAAAAAATAAAGAGAACTAAAAAAAGGTAGGATATTTTCAAGGTAATAATTCTAGGGAACAGTAAAAATTTTTTATTTGAAGTATGGCATATTATAAGGCATTAGGATAGTTTGTCTCAAAGAAACCACTAAGTTTTAAATTAAAAAAAATTAGCATACAACTAAAAAATACCTTGGGGCCAAAACACATCATGAAAATATCAACAGCAAAGCTGACCCCTTATTAGTGGTTAAACTGTAAATAAATTTTCATGACATGATACAGGATTTAATATATACAATCGTGCCACTGATTTTAACAGAGGTTGACAGCTGCTATTATCAAAATCCATCAGCTGTGCCTAATTTGTTACAGTAACAGCTGAATGTGTAAGTAGAGTACTTAAAAAAATGTTTATGCTAAATAATACTATGCAATTTAATATTCATCCATAGGCTGTGACAATTGGTCAAAGCAGTCTGTCCTCTGTATCCATGGCTCTGTGTTTGCAGATTCAGTCAGCTGCAGATTGTGTAGTACTGTAGTATTTTATTGAAAAACATATGCATGTAAGTGGACCCGCACTATCCAAACCTGTGTTGTTCAAGGGGCAACTGCGGTTGAAAAATCAAACCAATTAATTTCAACTTTTAATAGCATTTGTGTAATTACATGATTAAATTGTTGTTTGGTCGCTCAGTCATGTCTCTTTTGTGACCCCATGGACTAAAGCCCGCCAAGCTCCTCTGTCCATGGGATTCCCCAGGCAAGAATACTACAGTGGGTTGCCATTTCCTTCTCCAGGGGTCTTCCCCACCCAGGGACTGAACCCGCAACTCCTATACTGGCAGGCAGATTCTTTTACCACTAAGCCACCAGGGAAGCCCGTAATTACATTAGACCAACATTTTACCATCTGAAGGTAGTTATTTAAAAAAACATTTTTCACAGAAACACTCAGGTATGTGTGCCATTAAGGCAGAAAAATATAATTTTTCAATTAATATTTTAATCTTATATTCCAGAAGGGAGGTACAAAATTTGAAGAAGTAGAGGAAAGGAAAAAAGAATTAGTAGCACTAATTATACATAAGATAACTTGGTTAACAGGATATATATTATGTTTAATTCACACTTACGATGCTTTAAGGAATGAGTTAAAAACCTCTTTGGGTCAAAAAATCCACTTTGGTTTTTAGCTGTTAACTTTATTCTCTTTTGCCTTTTTAAGGGGAATTTCAATTTGAGTTAACCAGATCTTAGTCCTCACCTCTAAAAAAAAAAAAAAAAAAAAAAAAAAAAATATATATATATATATATATATATATATTCAAACTTTAAACTTTTTAGGATGGACCTAGAGCGTCATTCAGAGTGAAATAAGCCCCCCCGCCCACCCCCACACCACTTTTTTTTGTCTCTGTTTAACACTTAGTTCTTCAGTCTTTCCTCAAAGTAGACTAACAATTTCCAGGAAGTAAGAGAGAGCCATGAGGCCAATCAAATGAATACTTCTTCTACTCAAGAGAAGATACTTTCTCTCTAAATTCTCTTTAAAATTTTTTCCAATGGAAATATAGGGCTAAGCTTTAAATCTGTTTAATTTAAAACATTTTATGGATTCTTTCCTTTTTTGTAATAATCTTTAGTTTAATACCATGTTAACTGAAACAAGTTTTACCCCAAAGCCAGAAGCACGTACAACAGCAAATTCAACAGATTCAAATGGTTTAATCAAAATCAAAAAGCATTTTCAAATGCCTGAAGTAGAAATGGAAACAGAATTTAAAACATGGGCTTTTAGTCCAAAAACAGATAAACTTTCAGAAATACTATTTTGTGTATTGAAATAAACTTATTGCAGATAAACACTGTGGACTAAACACGTTTATTCTTTTCTCAAACCCTAATAAAATGGCAGGAGGGGAATGAAAAGGCTATAAATTCACGTGGAGAAAAATGATCAGAAAGGAAACAATAGCAGATGCCAGGTGGCACATTTTAAGATGGGGCATAGAAGGGGAATAGTAAATGAGAGGAATGGTAAATGACATGGGAGGAAACCACTGTGCCACCCAGAAGGATGCCACTGAGAATGGCTGATCCTCCGTGGAGAACTGGAGGCAAGTGCCACGGCAGAGTCTGCTGTGAGGCCTGGGGACGGACGCTGGAGGGGAAGAGCTACAGAAACAAGCGAGCGCCTAGGGTGCTCATTCCTGCTTCTCACCAACACGGGACTGAGTCCCCTCCCCAGGGTTCCGTACCCACTCGCCCTTTCAGGGAACCAGGAGGTTTGTTTCTTGTGAACCGAATGGCTGGGGATTCGGGGATTCAGTGCCACCAGCACAGCAGAAGGCAAGACGACAAGAGACTATCCCTCTGTGTAGGACACTGGAAGATTCTGAACAGCCCTAAAGAAAAAAATCTCAGCAAATGATCCTTGGGGGTCCCCCAAAGAAAAAAGCCAGCTTGTTTCCAATCTTGCTATGATGAAAGCCAACCCACAAAGCCTATGATTAGTGTCTTAGTGCCTCGCTCCCAAATAGAAATAGCTCATGTTTAAGCATCAGATGCTCCACATATTTTTGATCCTCCATCTACAAAGACAACAAAATGTAATAGACAGGGGTTGACAAACTATGGCACATGACCTGTTTTTGTAAGGCCCGTGAGCTAAGGGTGTTTTTTTACATCAGAACAAGGACCACTATGTCTCACAAAGCCTAAAAATATTTATAACTAGGCTCTTTAAAATCTACCAAATGTCATATGAAAAGATTTGGTAGAACACTTTCTAATTTCTGAGGGAAATTAATTTACAACATATAATTTTATATCCAGCCAAACAATCAACTGGACAGATACACAAAGACTAAAAACTGAAGTCCCTGCATTTCTCCCGAAGAAGCCACTGATATATCGACCTTATAGACAAAGGAGGAAATAAACCAAGAGAGAGGAAGATGGGAGACTGAGGAGATAGTAAAATTAACTGAAGAGGTGAAGGAAAGGCCCCAGAACAGTAGTTGAGCACCAGGCTTAGGGAGCATTCCATTCAGACCTAGCAAGATGGTCCTAGCACAACGGAGGACTCGGGGGGCGGGGGGAACGAACCTATAAGTCATCTGATAATTTGATGCTGGAAAGCTGGAAAACAGTACTGAGCTGCTCCCACAGATGCGTAAAGAACTAATCAAAATTTTTCAAAATTACAGAACTATTAACTCTAGGAAAACAAAAAATTGTTCAAGGAAATATAACTCTGGTTTCCTATGTGGCGTAGCAATAAGCAGTATCTTTTTTTTTTTTTTTAATAAGCAGTATCTTATGTGCCATAATAATATGAACACAGAATATTTACTGAATCCCAATTATGACATAACCACACTGAAAGAATTGGGGGAAGGAAAGAGGTGGGTGGGTCCTAGACAGAGACCATAAAGAGACCTACATCCTCATGTGGAGAAATACTTTTATATATCATATGCTTTGTATCAATTATATCCTTCTCTTAAAATTCACAAAATTCTAGCTAGTAAGAGTTTTTTGATTACACACTGTCAAGGAATTACTATATTCTGATTATTTGAAAGGTCGTTTTAAAAAAATCAAGAATAGGCTATTTCAAAACCATATTAGAAAAAGGGAGAAACTTAGAGAAATAGAAAGTGAAATGAAGCTTATCTTTAGAGAAATGATCTCATTCTGAAGCTTTTCTCTCCCCCACCCCACCAAAATATCATAGTATCTTCTAGGTTAGAGAACAAACTATATTTAAGTCACATGTAGCATTCTGAAATCAAAGTTATCATCACAATGGTGTTTTATTTACATATACATTTCATTTTATAACTAACATCCTTACTACAGAGAAAAATAATAGAACACGTGCATTGTGAATTAATATATAAGATTATCAACAGAAACATATAGCACTTCTTAATATATGGATGTCTCATCTCTCTGGACTACCAAACACCACTTACTCTTTAAGATCTAACTTAAGTTTCCCCTCCTAATCCCTACTGTAAATTCTTCATGCTTATTATTGTCAGATTTGCTGAAAATATTCTTAATGTATAGTTCACCTCATAAAATTTTCTTAGATGTTATTTTAGAAAAATCAATCTTTTTTTTCTGAGTTTTGATATTTATTTTTCTTTTAGTTTTCTAATATTTTGTTTTATAAATCTTATTTTCAACTCAAATTCATTTTTACACATGGTGTGAGGTAAAAACTAGCTAAATTTTCCCCAAAGTGTCTATTTTTAAAGACTAATTTTCCACATAATCCCTCTTATGTCATATTAAATTCTCATATATTAATATAATAGGAAGACAGTTTTTCTGAATATTATTTCACTAATCTGTCTGTATAATCGTAAGGGATTTGATTTAGGCCATACCTCAATGGTCTAGTGGTTTTCCCTACTTGCTTCAATTTAAGTCTGAATTTGGTAATAAGGAGTTCAAGATCTGAGCCACAGTCAGCTCCCAGTCTTGTTTTTGCTGACTGTGTAGAGCTTCTACACCTTTGGCTGCAAAGAATGTAATCAATCTGATTTCAGTATTGACCATCTGGTGATGTCCATGTGTAGAGTCTTCTCTTGTGTTGTTGGAAGAGGGTGTTTGCTATGACCAGTGCGTTCTCTTGGCAAAACTCTATTAGCCTTTGCCCTGCTTCGTTCTGTACTCCAAGGCCAAATTTGCCTGTTACTCCAAGTATTTCTTGACTTCCCACTTTTGCATTCCAGTCCCCTATAATGAAAAGGACATCTTTTTGGGGTGTTAGTTCTAGAAGGTCTTGTAGGTCTTCATAGAACCATTCAACTTCAGCTTCTTCAGCATTACTGGTCGGGGAATAGACTTGGATTACTGTGATATTCAATGGTTTGCCTTGGAAATGAACAGAGATAATTCTGTCATTTTGAGATTGCATCCAAGTACTGCATTTCGGACTCTTGTTGACTGTGATGGCTACTCCATTTCTTCTAAGGGATTCTTGCCCACAGTAGTAGATATAATGGTCATCTGAGTTAAATTCAACCATTCCAGTCCATTTTAGTTTGCTGATTCCTAAAATGTCAACGTTCACTCTTGCCATCTCCTGTTTGACCACTTCCAATTTGCCTTGATTCATGGACCTAACATTCCAGGTTCCTATGCAATATTGCTCTTTACAGCATTGGACTTTGCTTCTGTTACCATTCACATCTACAGCTGGGTGGTGTTTTTGCTTTGGCTCCGTCTCTTCATTCTTTCTGAACTATGGATGGAGGTTTGTGACACTGTACAAGAGACAGGGATCAAGATCATTCCCAAGGAAAAAAAAATGGAAAAAAGCAAAATGGCTGTCTGAGGAGGCCTTACAAATAGCTGTGAAAAGAAGAGAAGCCAAAAGCAAAGGAGAAAAGGAAAGATATACTCATTTGAATGCAGAGTTCCAAAGAATAGCAAAGAGAGATAAGAAAGCCTTCCTCAGTGATCAGTGCAAAGAAATAGAGGAAAACAATAGAATGGGAAAGGCTAGAGATCCCTTCGAGAAAATTAGTGATACCAAGCAAACATTTCATGCAAAGATGGGCTCAAAAAAGGACATAAATGGTATGGACCTAACAGAAGCAGAAGATATTAAGAAGAGGGGGCAAAAATACACAGAAGAACCATACAAAAGGGATCTTCACGACACAGACAACCATGATGGTGTGATCACCCACCTAGAGCCAGACATCCTGGAATGCGAAGTCAAGTGGGCCTTAGGAAGCATCACTACAAACAAAGCTAGTGGAGGTGATGGAATTCCAGTTGAGCTATTTCAAAGCCTAAAAGATGATGCTGTGAAAGTGCTGCACTCAATATGCCAGCAAATCTGGAAAACTCAGCAGTGGCCACAGGACCAGAAAAGGTCAGTTTTCATTCCAATCCCAAAGAAAGGCAATCACAAAGAATGCTCAAACTACCACACAATTGCACTCATCTGGTAGGCTGCAGTCCATGGGGTTGCTAAGAGTCGGATACGACTGAGCAACTTCACTTTCACTTTTCACTTTCATGCATTCGAGAAGGAAATGGCAACCCACTCCAGTGTTCTTGCCTGGAGAATCCCAGGGACGGCAGAGCCTGCTGGGCTGCCATCTATGGGGTCACACAGAGTCGGACACGACTGAGGTGACTTAGCACATGCTACTAAAGTAATGCTCAAAATTCTCCAAGCCAGGCTTCAGCAATACATGAACCGTGAACTTCCAGATGTTCAAGCTGGTTTTAGAAAACGCAGAGGAACCAGAGATCAAATTGCCAACATCCACTGGATCATCAAAAAAGCAAGAGAGTTCCAGAAAAACATCTATTTCTGCTTTATTGACTATGCCAAAGCCTTTGACTGTGATCATCACCACAAACTGTGGACAATTCTGAAAGAGATGGGAATACCAGACCACCTGACCTGAGAAATCTGTATGCAGGTCAGGAAGCAACAGTTAGAACTGGACATGGAACAACAGACTGGTTCCAAATTGGAAAAGGAGTATGTCAAGGCTGTATATTGTCACCCTGCTTATTTAACTTATATGCAGAGTACATCATGAGAAACGCTGGGCTGGATGAAGCACAAGCTGGAATCAAGACTGCCAGGAGAAATATCAATAACCTCAGATATGTGGATACCACCACCCTTATGGCAGAAAGTGAAGAAGAACTAAAGAGCCTCTTGATGAAAGTGAAAGAGGAGAGTGAAAAAGTTGGCTTAAAGCTCAACATTCAGAAAACTAAAGTCATGGCAATAGATGAGGAAACAGTCGAAACAGTGGCAGACTTTATTTTTTTGGGGCTCCAAAATCACTGCAGATGGTGACTGCAGCCATGAAATTAAAAGGCGCTTACTCCTTAGAAGAAAAGTTATGACAAACCTACATGACATATTAAAAAGCAGAGACATTACTTTGCCAACAAATGTCCATCTAGTCAAGACTGTGGTTTTTCCAGTAGTCATGTATGGATGTGAGAGTTGGACTATAAAGAAAGCTGAGTGTCGAAGAATTGATGCTTTTGAACTGTGGTGTTGGAGAAGACTCTTGAGAGTCCCTTGGACTGCAAGGAGATCCAACCAGTACATCCCAAAGGAAATCAGTCCTGAGTGTTCACTGGAAGGACTGATGTTGAAGCTGAAACTCCAATACTTTGACCACCTGATGTGAAGAACTGACTCACTGGAAAAGACTCTGATGCTGGGAAAGATTGAAGGTGGGAGGAGAAGGGGACGACAGAGGATAAGATGGTTGGATGGCATCATCGACTCAAAAGACATGAGTTTGAGTAAACTCAGGGAGTTGGTAGTGGACAGGGAGGCCTGGCATGCTGAAGTCCACGGGGTCACAAAGAGTCAGACATGACTGAGTGACTGAACTGAACTGAATCTGTCTGTTCTTATGCCAGTATTTCACATGTAATTATTGTTTTTATAATATGCTTCATCTAACATTTTAATTTTTGAAGCAAAGAATCTGTTCGTTTTATCACTCTGATTGGAATTTTTTTATTATATGTATTTGAATATGTTCTCAAGGAAAAAAGTTCCAATTTTTTATTTGTTTTTTTGATTGGTATTGCACTAAAATCATACTATTTTTGTGCAATTTCAAGAGAATTCACATTTGTACTTGGAGTGTTACTAACACTATTCTGTAAAGCAATTATCCTTCAATTAAAAAATAAATTAAAAACTATGAAATAATCAAGACTGGCATTTTTATAGTAGTTATTGCCCACATAAGAAGGTCATGTGTTTTTTCAACTGTTCAGAGTTTCTTTATGAGTCTGGCTAAAGGTTTATGAATTCTCTATATCTTTTCAAAGAACCAGCTTTTAGTTTCATTCATCTTTGCAATTGTTTCCTTTGTCTCTATTTCATTTATTTCTACCCTGATCTTTATGATTTCTTTCCTTCTACTAACTTTAGGTTTTATCTGATCTTTCTCTAGGCGTTTTAGGTGTAAGGTTAGGTTCTTTATTTGGGACTTTTCTTGGGAAGGGATAGTTAGGGAGTTTGGGTTGGCTTCTGTATTTACAATGGATAACAACAAGGACCTACTGTCTAGCACATGGCATTCTGCTCAATGGTATGTGGCGGCCGGGATGGGAGGGCAGTTTGGGGGAGAATGGATACTTGTGTAAATATGGCTGAGTCCCTTTGCTGTTCACCTGAAACTATCATAACATTGTTAATCAGCTATACTCCAATATAACATAAAAAGTTTTACCAAAAAACAATCCTTTTATATATATTAAGTTCAGTCTCATATATAATGGAAATCCTAACTACTTAATATTTGTTGTTGCAATTGTGAATAGGCTCTTATAATCTAACTGGTTTATGACATTATAGGAAAATGGTATAAATCTTTAAGCTCTTTTATCAAATACTTATTGCCTCTACTTGTTAATCAGTGAGTTTCTTTGAGCTTTTTAAGCTTGAGCTATAATGTACGTACTACCTTAACAAACTTAACAAATTTGTATATAATAACTCCTGTTTCATAAAAGTTTGTTTCACTGGCTATAATTTCTAAAACAGCATCAAAGACAGTAGTGTAAGGCATCTTATTTTATGCCTGTTTTTAATATGACTAGTTCTATATTTCATTTCTGTGAAAAATATTGGCTACATATCTGAAATAAAAAGTTTTTTTTTTTTTTTTTTAAAGACTATCACGTTAATAATTTTAAGCATTCTTTGAGTCAGCAACATTTGAAGCCTATCAAATGTCTTTTAGATCTGAGGAAAAAAAAAATTTTTTCAATTTAGCCTACAGACCTTATATAAGTAAACTAAGTCATCCTCCTCTACCTCAGAAAACCCTCTTTGGCTGTGGTAGATTAATTAATGTCCTGATGAATTTTATTAACTAGCATTAAGAATTTCAGGAGTGAGGAAGGAGGTACGGGCACTTATTTGTAAGTAAAGCACCAAGACCGGTAGTTTTGTGTCCTATTTGTTAGCCATGCTTCTATCCCAGGATGGACTGACAACATCCCTTATTTCCCTATGTTTCAAGAGAACTATCTGAACACTATCTTCTGAACTTCTGAAAGTACTCAGCAATAAATTCAAGTTAGGAACTTTTGTGGGGTGAAGGGTAGGATGGGGTAGTGCTTTGATAACTCTCAATTTCTTATTCGGCTGTTGAGACATTCACATCTCCTACTTGTAAAGTATTATCATTTGCTGCTCCAAATATGCTGTAACCTACAGAGCTACAATTCTCCCTAGAAAAGAAAATGTAAATGGGTTGTGACAGTGCCTATGAGGCCTTTCTAAGAGCTTTATTGCCTGAATTCTGTGATCTTCTGACTAACCAGATGGCATTTCTGTTTAGCTTTGAGTTTTGGGTTGTACTCTAAGTAAGTTAAATTTGCCACAGAAACAACTTCAGGTAATTCTATAATTCAAATTATGTTTTTGAGTTACATAGGCTCCCTTGTAATTTTTATCAATAATTTGGAAATGTAAGACATACAGACTAGCAACTCACTTTATTGACTTCAGCAATTTCTCGCCTCTCTTCACTAGCAAAACGAGGTGGGCCGGCCCGGTCATCATTCTTTGAGCCATCTTCTTCCACATATGGAATAAGTTGCTGAGAGTGACAGACACAAGTTAAAAGTCAAACATATGACACACAATTTCCAATTATACTGGCATAGATAATGCATCCAATTAAGATCAATTTTTATACTTTTATCTTAACAGTACAAAAATACATTTTAATTCAAGTGATAGCCTAAAATAAAAGCATTAGAAGTATATATCATTTCAATGAGTTCTGTACATTTGCTTTTTGGGTTTCTTTTGAAAAACAGTCCTTTTAGCAAAATTAGTTGTCACATGTAATTAAGTAATATCCTACTCAGTCAATCAGCAAATATTTAATTGGCAGACACTGGATGAGGAGACACTGCAAAAATAATGACAAATAAGATACAAGTCCTACCCTTAAGAACTTTATGTCCATTCAGTTAGAATAGGCTTTCCTTCATCTATACTAGAAAGGAACTTCATGGACGTATATTATAATTGTGATTTACTTGCTATTGAAGTGTCTACGTAGATTTCTAGATGTCTTTTAGTTGGGAGAAAGTTTTTTAAGAGAAAAAGTTTATATAGCAATGAAACTTCAGCAGAATTGTAATTAAATACGTATGGGTTTGTGATGACATTTGTTTGATGAAACCCCTGGTAGATGCAACAGAGACTTGTCTCTTCCATCTTATATTACCAATGCAGGAACAGGACAGAGGTAAGTAACTGGTATAACCAGTAATCAATCTGGACAAACTTCTGTGAATTCTTGGGACAAATATAAATTTGCCTACATCCACAACTACTTTCTTCCTTTCCTCTCTCCAAACGCAGACAGTGGTCCTTCATCTCAAATACATTTACTCTTCATTCCTGTATACTGATTCCTCTGCCCTCCTGTCTTCATTATGTATTTCCCCCAACCTTGCCTGGCTGTTTTCTTCCTTTTTCATCTAAACAAGTGCTCCCATTTGAAAGGGGGGAAAAAATACCCACCAAACCCTCAACTCTATCCCCCCTACCACCTACTGCTTTCTTCTTTTGTTTTTAGTCTAGGCTTCTTGAAGGATGGATATCCACTTGTTGGCTTCAGTTCCTTACTTCCTGTTTAATCTTCAGCTCACTGTGACCTGACTTCTGTTGCTACCTTTCCACCAAAGCTCCAACCAAATATACTAACAGTTTTCCTCTAGCAAAATCTGCTGGACAGTTTTCATTCCTTATTTTCCTTGACTTTTCTGCAGCCTCTGTCAGAGTCCACCATATTTCTGACCCTCCACATCTCTGACCACTTTTTTTCAGGCTGTATTGCACTTTACTCTTTCTCTGTTCACCTCATACATGCTGATCATTCAAATAAGAAAGCACTGATGACATGAAACTGTTCATTATATGTAGTGAGAGAACATCTAACCCCACTCCTCACCACCAGCTACCTCTGGTGGCAGAGATTATCACTTGTCAACAGGAAAGGACCACCTATAAAAATAACCATATACCTGATTAACTAAAATATACCTATGATCCAAGATTAAACTTAAAGAAATATATTTAAAAACTAGAGTGATTCTACTAAGATAATTTAATAATGATGAAAATGGTTATAACCTTTTATCTATAAAGAACTTACATGAAAACCACTGTAAAAGTATTTTACAATACCATTAAAATGTCTACTAAAACATCATGCACTGATTTAATTAAAATGAGACACTGACAGCAATTAATAAAAGTTTCCATAGATAACCTTCTCCATTAATCTCCCCCAACAACAAAAATTCACTATCAGCCTGGATGCTAAAGTCTGTAAGAAATTATCAACATGAAAAGACAGTACTATATATATGTATGTGTGTATATATATATATACACACACACACACACATACATACATATACATACACACACACACACATCTCACAATTTCATCTTTTCTAGTCAAAAGTGAAACCAGTATGATCAAAATCTGGAAATACTGTGAAAATAGAACAGAAAAAGGGAAAAAATTACAAACATCCTAAGACTCTTACGTTCACCTTCCCTTGACCACTAAAACTTGCCTCTACTGGAATGGGATCCATCCCTCCGCAGTTTTCATTGCATTTATCGTAGACCAATCTCAGCTTCCTGAAGAGAATAGAAAGTTGGCGAAGATGATCCTGTAGTTTTGCTAACCGGTCTTGATATGTTCCAGTATGGTAAGTGACACCATTTGGCAGCTTCTCGGACAAAAAACCAAAAACGTAAAGTAATGAAAATCAAGATTTTCTTTAAGGAAAGCTAACGAACAGAAACAATCTTTGAGCAATGCATAAAAACAAGCTGTTCCTCACAATGAATCAAGTGCAACTTTAAGAATTTAACAGTAATACATGCTCATTTACTAATTAGCTCCTTGGCATACTGTCAAGCAGTTCTAGAAAAGACTTTGTGATAAGCCTTTCTGATCACTTGAAATGCTTTCTGCCTCTAACTTTTGATTATATTTATACCATGGCTTTGTATTATAACTAAAAAGAATACACAATTTTCATATCACTTATGATAATGTAAAAGCAGCAAGGTGCTGAACTCAACCAGGAGCTGAATTCAAACAACTCAAAATACAATTTAAAGAAAAAGAAGAAGAAAAGGAAAAAAAATGAAGATCAGGACTTTTCAGTAGAAGAAAAAGAAGAGTATGCTGCCATTTTTGCAAAAATAATCTTAAAATACCTTAACTATGATGATTAAGATGCTCTAGGCATGCATTAAAACATAAAGCTGTCATCAAAAGTTTTACTTAAAAAAAAAAATCAAAAGCAGGGGATATATAGTAGCAAATCAATCTGTACTTGAATATCATTAATAAATTATTGCAAGTAACTGCTATGATCATAACTCTGTCTTGGATGCTTATATATTTTTAATTCAGGAATTTTACCAAAAGAAGCCAAAATACATACTGAAATGACAAAAATCACAGATAAATGGAAAAACTGACTACTACTTCAGTTCAGTCGCTCAGTTGTGTCTGACTCTTTGCGACCCCATGAACGGCAGCAGACCAGGCCTCCCTGGATCACCGACTCCCAGAGTTTACCCAAACTGATGTCCATTGAGTTGGTGATGCCATCCAACCATCTCATCCTCTGTCGTCCCCTTCTCCTGCCCTCAATCTTTTCCAGCATCAGGGTCTTTTCAAGTGAGTTAGTATTCAGGACTGATTTCCTTTAGGATGGACTGGTTGGATCTCCTTGCAGTCCAAGGGACTCTCAAGAGTCTTCTCCAACACCACAGTTCAAAAGCATCAATTCTTCAGCGTTCACCCTTCTTTATGGTCCACCCTGTCAATCCTAAAGGCAATCAGTCCTGAATATTCATTGGAAGGACTGATGCTGAAGCTGAAACTCCAATACTTCGGCCACCAGATGTGAAGAACTGACTCATTAGAAAAGACCCTGATGCTGGGAAAGATTGAAGGTGGGAGGAGAAGGGGAAGACAGAGGATGAGATGGTTCGATGGCATCACCGACTCGATGGACATGAGTTTGAGCAAGCTCCAGGAGTTGGTGATGGACAAAGAAGCCTGGCATGCTGCAGTCCATGGGGTCGCAAAGAATCGGACATGACTGAGTGACTGAACTGTGAAGAGAGGTTAGGTAGCAGATGAGGAGGAATGTTCACTGTAATGTCCCTTTTTATTTCTGAATTCTAAAAAAAAGAATTTTTTAGAAGGTAAGATTTAAAGCATATTAAATAAAAAAGGTAAGATTTAAAGCATAACAAATAGAACCAAAGCAATACTTTTTCATGCAAGAAATCAACCTAAGATCTAGTGATTTGGGGGAGACATCTGTTAGCCCCATGAAATTTTATTCAGAATGTTTCTTTATATGTGCAGTCTTCTCAGAAGACAGTCCATAGTTTTCATCAGATTCTCAAGAGGCTAAAGGACAACTAATAAAGAAGCACTTCTCTAAAACCAATGCTCAGATATAACCTCAGAAGTTGGTATTTATGGCACGTCATCCTTCTGGATTGATAATATAGAAGATAATTTTAAAAATTTGAACTTAAAAATCTATTAACAAATAGTTTATATGTAGTCTTATTTGTACCACTTCTCCTCCCAGCTTTCTATAAATTAAGGGGCACACTGTTGCTTCATTTACAGCCAGTTATGATATGGCCCAAAGGGTCTTAGTGAGTTAAAACACAAATTTCACAAGAAGCACAAAGAAATAATTATTGTAGTCCTTACAAACTGGTTTTGAATATATGTCCACATGTAATCTAGTTATTGATAGTATCTTTTGAAAGAGCTCAGTTCTTTCACTGTCAGTCATGGATGTGTATTATATCTCTGTTAACAATATAAATTGTTGATAGCAAGTTAGTATAATAAAGAGGTTACTAGAAGAAGCTACCAGTCATGTGATGTTGAGTAAATTCTTCTCTTTAAGTCTCAGTTTCCTTAACTGTAAAATAGAGATAAAAATACTTCTTAGAACTGTTCTTATAACAATGTACCTGACTAAATTTCGTAAATGTTAGCTATTAGCTCTACTAGTCCAAACAGCAGCTTAAAAATAAATATTTGCTAAGTTCTGAGAGATCATTTAATCTGTATTTTAATCATCTTACATTTTAATCTATTCATTTTTAAAACAATTGCCAAAGATTTCATATCTCCTCTTGGATTCCCTTTTTATCTCACAGTGGCTTATTGACAGAGTCTTAAAATATTTCCATACAGTTGTATTACTTATAGAATCAAGAGGAAAAACACCCCAACCATTTTATTTAAAAAGGCAATAAAACAATCTTTAGTGTACCAGCTGAAATAAGTTTGAAAGTTCTAAGAGATCTGGTTTCAAATTTACCCTACACTGACTGGATTTGGACAAGTCACTTCACCTTTCAGAGCCATAGAATCCTCATCCATAAAACAAGAATGATATCCACATCACACAGTAGTAAGATAAGCCTTAAAAATGGGTTCGTAAAATAGTAAAATGGTGCTGGAATGACATGAGATCCAAACGTGAAAAAAAAAAAAACAGATCCATATGTATCATTATTTTAAAAAAGTAACTCCATGTGGATCATAGACCTAAATGTAAAACCTTAAACTATAAAACTTCCAGAAGAAAACATAAGAAATCTTTGGGCTAGACAAAGATTTCTTAGGTATGGAACCAAAACCCAAAATGTGTAAAAGGACAAATCAATAAATTGGATTCCATCAAAGTTTAAAATATCTGTTCTTCAAAAGGCAATGAGAAGAGAACGAAAAGATATGCCACAGACTGGGAGAAAGTACTGAGGAAACAAAAAGACATACAATTCCAAAAAAAAGGAAAAAGACAGTAATAAGTACTGGCAAGGATGAGGAAACTTTTGGAAAAGTTTCTTAAAATGGTAATCAATCATTTCCCTCATAACCTAGCAATTCCACGCCTAGGCATCTACCTACTCAAGAGAAATGAAACACGTTCACACAAACATTTGTAGCTGAACACTCAGAAGTATTATTTATAATAGCTCAAAAGTGGATACAAACCAAATGGCCATCAACAGATACACTAATTGTGATACATTCATACAATAGAATACTGTTCAGCAATGAAAAGGAATGACCTATTGATATTTGTTGAGTGAAAGAAGCCAGACCCCGCCCCCGGTCCCCAATCATAGTATATTATTTCATGTGTATGAAACTCTAGAAAATGCCAACTAGCTTATGATGTCAGAAAGCAAAAGAGAGATTGCCTGTGGATGGAAAGCCAGAAGTAAAAATTTAAAAGGGGCGCGAGAATGAGCTGAGTGCGCCACAGAGGGAACTGTGGGGTGATGGACGTTGGTTTCACCAAGTACACATGTGTCAAAACTTTGAATAAATGCATTGTACTGGGAGTCAGTTATACCAAAATAAAGCTGTTTAGCAAAAATGGTTAGCAGAATCTGAACTCAACTCCCTGAACCATCACAAAGTATTCTGTGGAAAAATATGAGATTAAAATAACCCAATGAGCGTGGTGGAGCGAGGCCCACCTCTACCTTGCAAGATACAAGAGTTCACCCAGGAGCCTACAGAACCCGGTCCAATCTAGAAAACGCGGCTTCCTTCTTTTCAGAAATCCGGTCTGGAAAACATCACCTTCACATCTTGGGGACAGACACTTTATCGGGGAACGCTTCTGAATGTAAATGGGGGCGACCCCATACTCGAGGTTTGCCCAGGGCAGCCGCGTCGACGCCAGGGACCCCACGTAACAATAAACCAGCTGCCCCTTCCCTCACAGAAGCACCTCGCTTTCTCCACGCACGCCCCAGGGCGGGGCCCAGGCCCGCCCTCCTTCCCACCTGCATGTTCCTCAGGAGCTGGAAGATCTCCATGGTGCGGTACACGATGTCTTGGACCGTCTCCTGCCCAATTCGGCAGAGCGATGCAGTGTTGACTCCCGGGCCGCCTGCTGGGCCTGGGGCCCGGCGAAGGGCCCGGGCGCCATGCCCGACGCCGCCAACGGAGGGGTGGACATGGCGTGGCAGCGGCGTCAGGCCAGCAGGACTGGAGGACAGGTGTCGGGGGTATCCCCCGACGCTGCGCGGCCTCAGGCCTCGGCGTAAACAGGCGCTTGTAAGACCCGGGCGGTCTGATTTCAAAAAACAGCGGCCGCGACTTCCGCCACGGTGACGTAACGCGTCATCAGACGTCACAGGGCCCGCCCACTCGGCCGATCCCTGGGAACCGGTCTTGGTTCGAGGACGGCCGGGATTGGACTGGATGCGCGGGCGGATCGGATAGGACGGGTTGAGCAGCCAATCACCGGTGCATTCCAGGCAGAGGGGGCGGTGCGCATGGTGGTAGGAAGGTGGGCTTTCCCACAGTCCGTTTCCCAATCTCAACCAGTGGTTAAAATTCTTAATAGAACTCTGACTTCGTGTTGATTTCCTTGCTGATTATTGCCTCGTGACGAGCCTACGAAGTTTGTAGTATTACTTTCCTTTCACAACTAGAAGGCAAACTCAGAGGGGCTAGTTCGACATGTTTCGTCACAAACAACTTGTAACTGAAAACCTGAAATTTGAGTTTTTTATATTCCAAGCTTCACTGTGACGTGATACTAACTTCCCATTTGTTGTTTACTGCTAAAAAGTCCGTTTATTTGACAAGCTTTCCTGATCACGTAAAGTATAAAATTAACACTTCGGTCTCTAGTGGCATACAATTCCTCCACTTCCTTCCCTTTTCTGACTTTGGCACTATGCTATATATAATTTTCAGTCTGTTTTCCTTCTGACTTCTCCTTGCTTTATTCACACACACCAGATATCCTGGACTAAAATTTAAAGTTGGCACTGCCCAACTGTGGGCAAATCACATCAGCTTCCATGTAAAAGCATGGGAGTAACCATCAGTTCAGTTCGGTCGGTCAGTCGTGTCCGACTCTTTGAGACCCCATGGACTGGGCAGGCTTTCCTGTCCATCACCAACTTCTGGAGCTTGCTCAGACTCATGTCCATCCAGTCGGTGATGCCATTCAACCATCTCATCCTCTGTCGTCCCCTTCTCCTCCTGTCTTCAATCTTTCCCAGCGTCAGGGTCTTTTCCAGTGAGTCAGTTCTTCTCATCAGGTGGCCAAATCAGCTTCAGCATCAGTCCTTCCAATAAATATTCAGGGCTGATTTCCTTTAGGACTGACTGGTTGGATCTCCTTGCAGTCCAACAGACCCTTCAAGAGTCTTCTCCAACACCACAGTTCAAAAGCATCAATTCTTCGGTGCTCAGCTTTCTTTATAGTCCAACTCTCACATCCATACATAACTACTGGAAAAACCCTAGCTTCGACTAGATGGACCTTTTTTGGCAAAGTAATGTCTCTGCTTTTTAATATGCTGTCTAGGTTGGTCATAGCTTTTCTTCCAAGGAGCAAGTGTCTTTTAATTTCATGGCTGCAGTCACCGTCTTCAGGGATTTTGGAGCCCAAGAAAATAAAGTCTGTCACTGTTTCCATTGTTTCCCCATGTATTTGCCATGAAGTGATGGGACCGGATGCCATGATATTCGTTTTTTTGATGTTGAGTTTTAAGCCAACTTTTTCACTCTCCTTTTTCACTTTCAAGAAAGTTTTTAGTTCTTCTTCGCTTTCTGCCATAAAGGTGGTGTCATCTGCATATCTGAGATTATTGATATTTCTCTCAGCAATCTTGATTCTAGCTTGTGCTTCATCCAACCTGGCATTTCACATGATGGGAAACCTTTGGGATTGTTGATAGTGTTAAGTGAGATTCTGAGTGTAAAGTACTTATAGTTCAAAGCATAAGTATTCAATAAATGTGTTCACATGTGTAACAGTGAGAAGAAATAGGTAAAGTGAGAAGTAAGGAATAAAGTTGTCCTAGGACAGAGGCAGTAGGAATATTAAGGGACAGAAACAGGAAAAGAAGGCCATAATAACAAAGTTGAGAATAGCCTGAGAGATTGAAGGAAAATCAAGATAATATCATACCATGGAAGCCACAGGAAGCACAGGTTATTTCAGAAAGGAGCTCTTGGTGAACAGTGTTGGATGCTGCTGTAAAAGGAGGTTATCTTAATTTAAAGAATAGGAATATTCAGTGGAAAATTCTTGCCTGACATCCTGTACAAAAAATGGTGAAGTGAGACAGAAACTATGTGTTCAATCCAGGAGCTATGCTGACTTTTTCCTTTGCAACAGAATATCTGATTTTAATAGACATCAGGGTGAAGATATGTCTCAATCTTCATTACATGTTGGCGAGGCTGTTTTACTGGGTCATAGCCAGTGGGTTAGAAGCATGGGTGACATGTGAGGCTATTGGCAGTTACGTCTAAAGAAGGGAGCCGTCTGAACAGCATGATAACCAATGAAACAAACAGGCAACCTGTGGAATAGGAGAAAATATTTTGCAAACCATAATATTCACATAAGGGGCTAATGTCCAAAATGTATAAGGAACTTATACCACTAAATAGCAAAAGGACAAATAATTCATTTAAAAATTGGACAGAGGCTCTCAATAGATATTTTTCTAAAGAAGACATAAAAATGGCCAAAGAGTCCATGGAAAAATGTGCCACATCACTAACCATCAGGGAAATGCAAGTAAAAATCACAAGGCGATATCACCTCACACCTATTAAAATGGCTGTTATCAAAGATAAAAGATAAGAATTGGCTACAGCGTGGAGAAAAGGGAACCTTTGTGCACTGGTGGTAGGAATGTGAATTGGAACAGCCACTGTGGAAAAGAATATGGAGGTTCCTCAAAAACTTAAAACTACCATATTATCTAGCAATCAAACTTCTGAATATATATCCAGAAGAATTGAAATGAGGATTTCAAAGAGATATCTACATTCACATGTTCATTGCAGCATTATTCACAACAGCAGAGATCTGTCGTCGACAGATGAATGGATAAAGAAAATATGGTGCACGCATGTATTTCAATCTTTAAAAAGAAGCAAATTCCGTCCCTTGTGATAACAAGGATAGACCTACAAGATGTTATGCTAAGTTAATTAAGTCAGTCACAGAAGATCAAATGCAGCCATGACCCATCTTATATGAGGGGTCTAAAATAGTCAAATATATAGAAGTAGACAATAGAATGTTGGTTACCAGGGAATGGAGACAGAGGTTTATGGGGAGTTGTTCTAATGGATAAAAGTTACAGTTATGCAAGATGAGCAAGTTCCAGAGATGTGCTGTACAATATATTGGTATAGTTAATAAGATATTGTATACTTAAAAATGTGTTAAGAGGGTTAATCTCCTATTGTATCCTTAACACACACACACACACACACACACACACACACACACACACACACACACCCACAAAAAGGGACACAAGGAAATTGCTGGAGGTGATGAATACATTTATTACCTTGATTGTGATGATGGTAAAATGAGTATATACATATGTCCAAACTCACCAAATTGTGTACATTAATTGTGTGCAGTTCTTTGTATACCACTTATTCTTCAATAAAGCTTGAGGGGTGGACAAAAAGAAGAGAGCCTCCAATTTCTCCTTCCAACTGGAATGCAGACATTGTGGCTGCAGCTCAAATGAGCTCTTATTTGGGGACATTTTTTGTCACATGGGGCTGAATCTAATTCTAGCTTCTGAAGTGGCAACTTTGGAATTTGCCCTGAGCTCCATTTAGTTCTTCCTGATTCCAACATAGGTTCTCCTAATACAGTGATTTACCACCTCTCCTTTAAATGATCCTAAAAACAGACCAGAGCCCCTTTTGACCTGGTCCACCACCCCCAGCGGTACCACAAGCTCTTGTGTAATCTCAGGAGTGGAGTTACCTTTGCTTCTGTTACCACAGAAAGTGCTCACCTCTGCACTTTCTAGAACCTGGGCGTGCTCAGTTTTTCAGTCATGTCCGACTGAGACCCCATGGTCTGTAGTTTGCCAGGCTCCTCTGTCCATGGAATTTTCCAGGCAAGAATCCTGGAATGGGTTGCCATTTCCTCCCCCAGAGGATCTTCTTGACTGAGGGATTGAACTCCTGTCTCCATCTCCTCCATTGGCAGGTGAATCTTTATCACTGAGCCACCTGGGAAACTTACCACCTAGGAGATGAACAATTCTGGGATGTTTTGTGGAGTTAGGACACTGTGCTAGTTGAATCAAAGGTTACAGGTCACTATTGTTAGTCTGAACCTAAAAGCCAATATTTGAGAGTACACTGACTGGAAGGCAGTGGACACTCAGGGTAGGGAAGAGAGAAATATAGATTATAGAAAGATATAATGGAAGGAAAACCCCTCTCAAGTCAGCACAATGGAAACCAGATTTGCTTTGTCTTTACCTAGTTTAGTGGGCTTGAGCTGGTCTATAACCCGTTTCACTCCTAAACTCTTACACTTGTCATGAACTCACATGTGCCGTAGAAAAGCTTCAAACTAACCTAGGTACATTTGGAAATTTTACCACATAGGACCTAGAAAAGCAAAGGATTGTGTGTAAACCATCATTGACATGACCTTGGCCTGCCAGTAGTGATGTTGAAATGCCCATTTGTGCACAGTTTATTCATGACTACAACCTAGATAGCATATTTAAAAGCAGAGACATTACTTTGCCAACAAAAGTCCGTCTAATCAAGGCTATGGTTTTTCTAGTGGTCATGTATGGATGTGACAGTTGGACGGTTAAGAAAGCTGAGCACCAAAGAATTGATGCTTTTGAACTGTGGTGTTGGAGAAGACTCTTGAGAGTCCCTTGGACTGCAAGGAGATCCAACCAGTCCATCCTAAAGGAGATCAGTCCTGGGTGTTCATTGGAAGGACTGATGTTGAAGCTGAAACTCCAATACTTTGGCCACCTCGTGCGAAGAGTTGACTCATTGGAAAAGACCCTGATGCTGGGAAGGATTAGGGGCAGGAGGAGAAGGGGACGACAGAGGATGAGATGGTTGGATGGCATCACCAACTCGATGGACATGGGTTTGGGTAAACTCTGGGAGTTGGTGATGGACAGGGAGGCCTGGCGTGCTGCAATTCATGGGGTCGCAAAGAGTCGGACACGACTGAGCGACTGAACTGAACTGAATAGACTATATTTTTCACTTCAGCCACTCATGTCAAGAATATTCCCTCTGGATACAGAATTATTGAATTTAAACAAACACTTATTGGGCACCTATAATTGGTCCAACTAACAAGCATTTAGGTTGATTTAGACTATTGCCTATACCTAATTAGTATTCCAGTTTAACAAACTATGCTAACTGGTCCCTGAAGGTTCATTAGTAAAGGTTTTCTTTGCTTCACAAATGCTCAGTTAGAATTCCATACTTAAGAAATGCATGAATTAAACCACCACTTCACACTGAAGAATCATTCCTCCCTCAAGTTTAGAGAACTTGTGTGCCCTGGTCAGCTGTTTTAGGTATTTAAGCAGTTAATGCAAGCTGTGTACGAATTTGCCTATTGTTTGTGGTGGGTTGTCTCACAATTACATAAGCTGATAATGGTTGATGGTTATTCTTTTGTTGTGCTTGAAGTCAATGTTCTACTCCTTCTTTTTGAGTTGTATGGCCATCAAACAAACTAGCAAAAACTTATTATAAGGGCTTTGTGATCATTGATACTCCAAGGTGAGCTGTAAGTGAGACAGAATAAAGTGAATAATTCACCTGCCAGAATTTTCAGTACCCTTGTCTGCTACGACTTCTTTTGAAGTTTGTTTATTTCAAACTTTTTCATGGAGTACTGGATGGAAAGCCTTCTGCACTACTGTTAATGGTCTAAAGCAGACCACTAATGGTCTAGTGATCTTCAGATTCCATAGGATGTTAGAATGATTGCATACTTGTTTAAAAATATCAGTATTGGCTACATTCACTCTGCCCCAATCTACTGCTTCAGTATCTAAGGGGATGCCTAGGAAACTCTTTCAAGTTACACCTTTTTTTGTCTCTCTTTCTTACCCCTTGTTCCCTTAGCCCCTCAATTCCATTTGTATTTTGATATAATTTATTTTCCCACTTCCTACCTTACCTTATTGAAAACTTCTGATCTGAAAAACAGGGTCCTTCATCGATTGCTTTAGAGAGAATCGTCTTACAACCAATTTTGTTTAGTTAGGGTAATGATGTAAAGTGAAAATACCTATATTTTAAAATGTTAACACATATTCTGAGAGGTAAAACTATTAAGGTTTGGTAAGCCAATGGCATTTCTCTTAGGAGAACGTCATGTACAGATTGAATTTTGAGCAGATTTTTGAGAGAGGAGTAACAGATAATGGTGTGGCAGAGGAGCGGGGAGGCATCTCGTATTTTGGCAAAGGATGAAACAGACAAATCAGGGGCGAGGAATTGAAAACGTTCAGGAGAGCAATAATGTTGGGAGAAAGTACTGACTTGTCACAGGCCAAGTTTTCAGAAAGGACCAGTTATGACAAACAGCTCCTACTCTCACTCACTTTTTCCCAAGGTCAGAGAGGTGAATGAGTGATGAGACTGGATCTAGGATGAATCAATCAATCTCCCTTCCTCCCACCTTCTTTCTCTTCCTTAGGCTAGCCTCCACAGTGCAGTATCCTCACCTCCTCTCCCTCAGGTGCTGTCCCTACCCTGCCTGGGACAGGTTGGCAATTCAAGAGAAAGGCAAAGGAAAACCATATTCTATAACCTAGCTGATATTCTAGGATAAGGCTGATATTTTACCTTCATCCCTTTGAATTTTCTGTACCTATTTCTCATCGTATTGGTTCTGCTGGGTTAAAAGAAAGGCAATAGTATGTCCTTTAAATCTCAATGCATGGTCTAATTGCAAAAGAAGTAGAGAATTAAGATAAACCTACTTGTCTCCCTGAAACTCTGCTTTCATCATGTCAGTCTGTTTATCTCCTTCGTATGATTCCAATCATCTCCAAAAAAAGTCTCAGTTTCTCTGACTTCTCAAGGCTTCCCATTTTTTACTTCTACTTTGCTTAAACAAACTTATTTCTCACTGTGTGGAGCAAATCAATCATGGTCCTTGCCATCCTCAGGGCCCTTTCTAAGGGGAACTGTTCTTCCTACTTAGGCGGCAATCTTAGGTATCCATTTCCGTACCATATGACTCCTGGTCCCAGCTAATGATTAGGCATGTGACCCCAAGGGCAACCAGTGTGTACGCTGACCAGTATATCCCCTGACTTTGTGCAAAAAGCTCTGCTCAAACAAGGATGAAAGTAATAAACTGGGATGATCAGAAAGTGTTTCTCAGGACTTTGAAGGGGAAATAAAGAGTGAATCAGGCAGTAATCTAAGGGAACAGGGTAGTTGGGAGCTAGACAAGAAATGAACTCGAAGAGAAGCAGAGACTGAGAGAGGCTGGTGGTGTTGGAAGGGATGACTGGAAGAAGCTTGCATTTCAGGACCATGAAACCTCATGCACCATCTTTCTACCATAATTTATTTGACCTCAGAGGATGTGCTTTTCCCCACAAGTTGCTCACAAATTTGCACATAAGCTCTGGACTCCTGAACATGCCTGATGGGGTCCTGCATGTTGTGTTCATGTCCTACCTATTCTCAGCTCTTGCCTCTTTTGCATCCATGCATTGAGCATTGTCACATTGTCCTTGAAGCTTTTCCAAAGTGCCAAGTTCTTTCCAACCTTGGAGTTTTCCCATAGGTTCTTCCCACGCTGTGAATTCCTTTACCCCACCTCACTCACTCCCAACACATTTATTTCCCTTCTGGCTTCCTCTTCATTTAAATTCCAGGTGAAATGTTACTCCCTTGGACCTTCCCAAGTGAAATGTGATCTCTGTTTTATTCTGAGCACTTCCTGTTCCATCCTTTCATAGCACTAGTCATCCTTTGCAATGATATCTTTATTTGCACATTTATTTATTTGATGACTACTCTTTCCATTAGTCTAGAAGCTACATGTGGAATAAGGAGAAGGTGCATATTTCTTCACCACTGTGTTCTTAGCATTTAGCTCAATGCCTGGGACATTGTAGATTTTTAATAGCCATTAAATGAATGAATGAATGAAATATATTAAATGACTTCCCCACTTTGGCTCAATCCTATCTGCCTTTCTTAAATCCAGATGTAAGATCCTTCACTCCTTTCTCTATCTCAGTGCTTCTTTTTTCTCCTGTCTTTTAATTACATTTCTAGTTCAATTACTAAAAGTTCTTTTGACATATATTATTATATCATTCGTTATTCCTTAATTGTTTTATGCATGCTTGGTTAATTTATCCACTGATGAAAGCAGGGACTGTGACACATGCCATGGATCCCCTCCTTCCTCAAAGTGCCTAACACAGTACCAGACATGTTATAAAAATTTAATAAATATTTGGCAGCCTGAATTGAGTCCCTTTCAGTGACTGCACTGAAAGACTGACTATATGGGATGCTATGCCGTTCTAGAGACTTACATTTAAGTCTCACATGTTAGGAAAAAAGTTCATCAGGATAAGGAGCTGTGCTTTCTGTCATCCTTGTCCTAATGACTGAGAAATAAAGGCCCACAGATGAAGATCTGGAGTAAGCCCTGAGGAAGTTTTAAAGTCCATCTAAAAACATACTCCTAACATGTTTTTCAATTAAAACTTAGACAACTAAGACCTGCTTTATGCTTTGAATACTAATAATCAGATTCATTGGTTCCCTTTGTATGAGCAAAGCCATAAATGGGGAGAAAGCCCTGCTTATTCATCTGAAAATTAGACTTTAACATTTCCTAGCATAAAATTCAAAAGTATTGCTTTTAGTTCTACTTTTTGGACCTAGCTACCTTAATTTAAAAAATTTTATCTTTATCTCACCTCCATACCCAGATTATAAAAATCTTTGAGAGCAGGCACCATATCCTCTTTCTTTTCAAAGAAATAGTTTTTATTAATTTAGTTTTATTTATTTAAATAAAATTTGCATGCAATAAAGCTGCATATATTTCAAGTGTACAGTTTGAGTTTTGACACGTATTTACACCCAGTAACTACCACAGTCAAGATGCTGAACTTTCTTAAAATTTATTTTATTTATTTATTTTTGGCTGCGCTGGTTCTTTGTTACTGCTCGGACTTTTCTCTAGTTGTGGCGAGCGGGGGCTGCTCTCCAGCTGCAGTGTACAAGCTTCTTATCGCCGTGGCTTCTCTTGTTGCAGAGCACCAGCTCTAGGATATGTGGGCTCTAGTAGTTGGCAGCTCACAGGCTTAGCTGCTCCGGGGCCTGAGGGATCCTCCCAGACCAGGGATTGAACCTGTGTCCACTACATTGGCAGGTGGATTATTAACCACTGGGTCACCAGGGAACCCCAAGACACTGAACATTTCTAACACCTCCAAAATTTCTATGTGATCTTGTATCTTGTGCCTCACTGTGTGTCCCTTATGTTATGAAATCACTTATCTATTTCTATTATTATAGATAAATTTTCTTTTTATAGACTTTTATAAAAGTGTAAACATACAGTATATGCTCTTTATTGCCTGGATTTTTTCATTTAGTATAATAATTTTGAGTCATTACCTGTTGATGCAAATATTAGTAGGTGGTACCTTTTGACTGTTGAGTACTATTCCATTGTATGGTCATACCATATTTTGTTTATATATTCACTCCTGATGGATATTTGGGTTATTTCCACTTTTAGAATATTACAAATGAAGCTGCTATGAACATCTGTAAACATGTTTTTGTATAGAATCAGGTTATAGATAGTGGACTCACTGGCTTATAGATAGTGTTTGTTTAAATTTTTACAAATCTGCTAAACTGTTTTCCAAAGCATTTGTACAATTTGACATTCCCACCAACAGTTTATGAGGCGAGATCACCCCCAGCACTTGGTATTACAAGTGTTTTTAATTCTAATTCTTATGAAAAGTATTTAATTTATGTATATCATTGTTTACTTTTTTCTCATAAACATTTTTTTCCATGTGCTTATTATCCATGTGTGTATCTTTTATGACATGTCTGTCAAATCTTTTGCACATTTGTAAACTGGCACGTTGTTAGAGTTCTTTTTAAAGTCTGGATTCAACTTCTTTGATATAACTTGCAAATTTTAGCTTCTTGTGGAATTTTAGGTCATTAAGAATTTGTTGTGTTTTTCTGCTTCGTTGTGTTTTGGGGTATTTTGGATTCTACCATGGGCATTCTGAAAGTTTTGTTGTATAGACTCTGGGTTCTATTATATTCCTCTAAGAAACTTTGTTGATGTTTCCTTTTTTACCATCAAGTAATTTGGTATAACATAAGCTATAACTCTTTTCTTACTTTCTGTGGGCAGTCATCTAAATTTTAGTTCAATTCTTTAGGCCTTTGCTGTATTGCTTTAAACCTGTCCCACATATGCTTGGTTAAAAGGTCAACCTGAACCTTTTAAAAAAGTTTTCATGCATAGGATTAGGGATTTACCCCTCTGGGATTCTCTTTCCACCGTCCAGTGTTGGCTGTTGTGCAAGCTGTTTCCTTGGTTCTTCTTTCAAGAAAGATGGGGCTTCTCTTGTAGTTTTAGCTTCTTGAGTTTCAGTTAACTCTGTTACTACAGCCCAAGTCTGGGGCAAAACCATAGGAAAATGCAGAACTTACCCCATGCTTGTTGCCACTCCACATTTCTATACTTTCCTCCATAATCTGCTGGCTTTTGTTTACTCTTCAGAATCTTCAGGTTTATTTTTTTTTCTCAGAGTCTTTAATTGTTAGAAGGGGGAAGATTGGTTTAAAAGGGAGTTATGCCCCCATAACTGAAGGGAACTCCATCATACTCCGTTATCCTATCCCTTGCTCCATCTCTGTAAAGCCAGAGCAGGAGCTTAGAGATCAGGTCTCCATTTTTCTTTCTGCTTCTTCATGAATACACATAGCCAAGACAATTGAAAAGATGTACAGGATTCAAACAGAAGTTGGGAGGTTGGGGATGTGGTTAGGGGAGAGAGCAGAAGTGTCAAATTTTCCTAAGCATTGCAGAATAGATATTTTGGTTCTTAAAGTCTCAATTAGTGGACTATGTCCATTTTTCCCTGCTTGTCTATAATACCTCCCACTGTTGAACATCTACTGTGTGCCAGATATTGTGTTTTACACATGTTATCTTTAATCCATATGTCTACAACAACTAAAGATTTTTTTTTCAACTGTCTCCTCACATTAGGGAATAGGTCTCAGGAAAGTTAAACGCACTATGCCATAGTCACATAGTTCTAATGTGCTTGTGCTTAGTCACTCAGTCATGTCTGACTCTTTGTGATCCCACCAACTGTAGCCCGTCAGGCTCCTCTGTCCATGGGGATTCTGCAGGCAAGGATACTGGAGTGGATTGCCATGCTCTCCTCCAGGGGATCTTCCAAACCCAGGGATCAAACCCAGGTATCCCTCATTGCACACAGATTCTTTACAATCTGAGCCATCAAGGAAACCCAAGAATACCGGAGGGGTAGCCTATCCCTTTTCCAGGGGAACTTCCCAATCCAGGAATTGAACCAGGGTCTCTTGCATTGCAGGCAGATTCTTTACCAGCTGAGTTACCCAGGAGGCCTTTGGAGCACAAATCCTCTTCTTTCTGTTATGCAGCCCTATCCCATTCCCCTCATCACCCTACTTTTCAAGCTTGGATTCAGTGTTAGTGTCTCTGCCTCTCCATAATATTTAACATGGGCATCATTTTCTTTTGTTGACTTAGAGGACTGTTGATTTCTCCCAGAGGAGTTACCATCTCTGCAACGTATGCCCAGATCTAAATAAAAATCGGGAACTGAAAAAAGTCTGTATTTGAGTTACAAAAGGAAGGCCAGTCTCATTTCCCTTTTTTATCAAGAAATGCGCTCCAGGTATTTGCTCAAATAAGCCTTCAAAAAATGCTTGTTGAAATGAATTGAGTCCTTGGGAAAGTGTTTAGGAAGATCAAGTGAATCACTGAAATAACCCTGACAGTTCAAAATCATATACAACTTAAGATCTATTAGCTCCTTCAACTGTACTTTAACACATACATTGTAGCAACTTGAAACTCATTAGGAACTTGTTTTCTGATTTGTATAATCAATGGTTTGCTTTCCACTTACAAGATTTTTCTCCTTGCTCTGCTTCACGAAAGAAGAGATGAGAGCTAATGGATAAACATACACAAATCAGGGAAGTTTTATGCATTCTTAAGAAGCTTCTTAACATTTTTTAACATCTTTTAGAGTTAAAAACATAGGGGCTTAAGTCCATGAGTTCTTTACATAATATTATCATTCAGGTTATTTCTGAAAAGGCTACAGATTTTTCTATGACTCATTCAGTGTTCATTTAACAAACATTTATAGAGCACCTGACTTGTGCCTGACGCTGTTCTAAGCCCTGGAGCTAATGTAATGAAGAAAATAAAGAAAAATCCTGGCCCACCTGAGCTTACCTTCTAGTTGGGGGAAGAGATAATAAACTGTTGTTGTTGTTCAGTCACTAAGTCGTGTCCAACTCTTTGTGACCCCATGGACTGCAACACATCAGACTCCTCTGTCCTTGACTATCTCCTGGAGTTTGCTCAGATTCATGTCCATTGAGTAAGTGGAGCTATCCAACCATCTCATCCTCTACTGCCCCCTTCTCCTTTGGCCTTCAGTCTTTCCCAGCATCAGGGTCTTTACCAATGAGTCGGCTCTTTGCATCAGGTGGCCAAAGTATAGGAGCTTCAGCTTCAGCATCAGTCCTTCCAATGAATATTCATGGTTGACTTCCTGAAAACACTAAGACATTAATAAAATGACAGTCCAAAAAAAGTAAAGTATATATTATGTCAATGGTGGTAAGGGCTATGGAGAAAACCAAATCAGAAAAAGGAGGTAGACAACATTGTTTAATTAAACTAGTCAGAGAAGACATCACATAGTAGATAATCTTTGAGTGGTGACCTGAAGGAGATAAGGAGTCAGACTCTGATGTATTGAGTATCAACTTTTCAGCTTGAGAGTGACAGTTTGTCATCTCTCTTACCTGACCAATGGTTTGAGGGCCTTCAGCAGGGAGGTACTGAGAAGGGAGCTGCCTGGCATGTTCAAGACCCAGCAAGTAGGTCTGTGGGGCCAGCACATTGTAAGCATTGGCAGGTGGAAAGAGGTTAGCATATCATTCAGTTCAGTTCAGTCACTAAGTCGTGTCCAACTCTTTGAGACCCCACGGACTGCAGCACACCAGGCTTCCCTGTCCATCACCAACTTCCGAAGCTTGAGCAAACTCTTGTCCATTGAGTCGGTGATAACATCCAACTATCTCGTCCTCTGTCGTCCCCTTCTCCTCCTGCCTTCAATCTTTCCCAGGATCAGGGTCTTTTCCATTGAGTCAGTTCTTCACATCAGGTGACCAAAGTATTGGAGCTTCAGCTTCAGCATCAGTCCTTCCAATGAATATTCAGGACTGATTTCCTTTACGATTGACTGATTTGATCTCCTTGCAGTCCAAGAGACTCTCAAGAGTCTTCTCCAACACCACAGTTCAAAAGCATCAATTCTTTGGCGCTCAGCTTTCTTTGTAGTCCAACTCTTTTGAAGAAAGTAGGGAAAACCACTAGACCATTCAGGTTTGACCTAAATCAGATCCCTTACAATTATACAGTGAAAGTGACAAATAGATTCATGGGATTAGATCTGGTAGAGTGCCTGAAGAACTATGGATGGAGGCTCATGACATTGTATAGGAGGCAGGGATCAAGACCATCCCCAAGAAAAAGAAAGGCAAAAAGGCAAGATGGTTGCCTGAGGAGGCCTTACAAATAGCGCAGAAAAGAAGAGAAGCTAAAGTCAAAGGAGAAAAGGAAAGATATACCCATTTGAATGTAGAGTCCCAAAGAATAGCAAGGAGAGATAAGAAAACCTTCCTCAGTGATCAGTGCAAAGAAATCGAGGAAGGCAATCAAATGGGAAAAACTAGAGATCTCTTCAAGAAAATTAGAGATACCAAGGGAACATTTCATGCAAAGATGGGCACAGTAAAGGACAGAAATGGCATGGACCTAACAGAAGCGGAAGATATTAAGAAGAAGTGGCAAGAATACACAGAAGAACTATACAAAAAAGATCTTCATGATCCAGATAAACATGATGGTGTGATTACTCACCTAGAGCCAGACATCCTGGAATGTGAAGTCAAGTGGGCCTTAGGAAGCATCACTATGAACAAAGCTAGTGGAGGTGATGGAATTCCAGTTGACATATCATATAAGGCACTTATTCTAGAAAGACATGGGGGTGCAGGGCTGGTTTGAACAGAGGAGGGAGATGGTCAGACTTTTATTTGAGCAGGATTTCTCTGAATAGAATAGACTGTAGGAGACCCAGATTGGGGAGGAGAGGGCATAACAAACAACAGTGGAGGCGGCTAAAATAATTCAGAGGCAGCCCATCTTGAGCAATATTTCACACAATGCACATTGGGATGAAGCTGCATTCCACTCTCATTGACAGGTTTTTTTTAAATTAATTTTTATTGGAGTACAGTTGCTTTACAACACTGAATTAGTTTCTACTGTGCAGCAAAGTGAATCAGATTGGGATTGACATTTACACGCTACTACATATAAAGTAGATAACTAATAAGAGTCTACTGTATAGCATAGGGAACTCTTCTCAATACTCTGTAATGACCTATATGAGAAAAGAATCTAAAAAAGAATGGAGATATATATATACATACACATACACACACACACACACATATATGTGTGTGTGTGTGTGTGTGTGTGTGTATAATTGATTATCTTTGCTGTACAGCAGAAATATAACATTGTAAATCAACTTACTCCAATAAAAATTTAAAAAATTGTTCAGAGGCAGTATCCTGAAAGGTTGGACCAGGGTAGTGATAGGGGAAGAAGAAAGGAGTGGTCACCCTCTGGATTTGTTTAGAAGGGAGAGCCAGAAGGAACTGCTGAGTGTAAGGAGAGCAAAAGAGAGATCAGGAATGCATCCAAAACTGTGGCTAGAGCACCAGGGCCAATGTAGTCATCAGTAACTCGGAGAGAGAAGGCCTTGAGAAGAGTACGTTATGGAAAAATAAGAGGATAGTTCTAACCTGTAATGTGTGAAATGTCCATCAGACATCCAAATAGTTAGACACAACGATGCAGAGGTTAGGAGAGAGGTTGGCCTAGAGTTATGGTTGTGAGAGTTTTGAGAATATAGATGATGTTTACTACCATAAAGGATGATTAAGATTGCTGCCAATTTCTGGAGTGCTATAAAATTAGGAGATCCAAGAGATGAGGAATGATAAGGACAATAGGCTGAGAAGGTGAGGACAGTGATACAGGTGGCAAACAAGGAGAGTGTCCTGAAACCCAAATTAAGAGAGTATTTCAAGCAAGTGAGCAATCAGTGAGTCAGATGCTCCTCACAGGTCAAATAAGGTGAGGAACAACAACACAGAGGTATTGGAGATCATGATCACATTAAAACAGTTTAGTTAGAGTGAAGACTGGTTGCAAAATTTTTTAGAGATAATTGAAAGAGAGGAATTGTTGCTGGTGAGTATAGAGAATGTTTTCCAGGAATTTTCCTCTAAAAGGAAGGCAGAGAAATAGAGGGTACCTGGAGGAAGCCAGATGGTCAAGACATTTTTTTATATTTAATAAGATGGGAGAAATTACAATATGGTTATATGCTCCTAGAAATGATCGAATAAAGAGAAAGAAATGATGGTGCAGCAGAAAGTGGGGAAAATTGCTGCCAAATTCTAGGAGTGTATGCTCCTAGAAATGATAGAATAAAGAGAAAGAAATAATGGTGCAACAGCAAGTGGAGAAAGAAAGGGGATGGAATCTAGTGCACAAGTGAAAGAGTTGGCCTTGGATGAGAGTTCATCCTAGAGTAAAGAGGAGAGAGGAGGGAATACTGAGTGTTTGGCAGAGATACAGGCACATGTGGAATTTTCATTCTAATTGCCAAAACTTTTAGTTGGTAAGAGGAAGATTAAAAAATTTAAAACTGTGTAGGCACGTAACATAAAGGCATAGTAAATATTAATAATTTTTAATTGGGAAAAATCAAAGCTGAAAGAGGTCAGCTTCTCAGGTCTTTCATTTTTCAAGATGATAAACCAAGACCAAGACATTAACAAGCTAGTTGTTGCTTGAATTGATTTCATCTCATAATCCTGTGCTTAGCTCATGATGTTGTGTTACTTTGTTACCTAAAAAGGTACCTACCATCTGCATTGGTAAACACAACATTTTAAATGGAGTATCTGTTTGTGAAAAAAATTTACATCAATAAGCAATACATACACCAAGTAAGCATATTGTATTAGGAAATCCTAAATTACAGTCTTTTATATTCTTTCACCTAGCCATCACAACAACCATGAGTTATGCATTATTGTTACCAATTTTGCAGATAAAATTAGCATCCCAAAGCAGTTAGCTAACTTGGCTAAGAATCCGCAGCCACAGGTAGCAGAATCAGATCTGAAATCCAGGTTTTCTGACTCAAAACCTATATATTCTCTAATATATTTTGTTATTTCTAGTAATGAGATCTCAAGTCATATTCTTGAGTCATCCAAAAGTTTTTATTATCTTTAATGTCTTCTACTAAGATAGGAAAATATATGTCAAATGGAGTTAAATGTGCTAGCACGTGAGGGAGTCGTTTCAGTTGTCTGAAGATACAGCTTGTCCAGAACTCCCCTTTTCCCCATGATAAATGAGATGTGGAAGCATGAGAGAGAACTGATGTTTAGAAGGCAACAAATGAAAATAACTTTGGGGGGTGAATTTAACTTCAAACTCAAACAAACACACTTAAAAGCTACTGATGCTTTGTGGTATGGGAGCATTTTTAATATTTCTTAGACCTTGAAGTCACTGGTGGAAAGAAAACCTGATATTTGAGAGACGTGATATAAGAGATGACTCCAGAGTATGTAGCTTGCAACCCAAGAAGCTGAAAAATCCAAATATTTCAGAATCAAAGTTCTTGCATTAGTTTTGTGCCTGATACCCACAATCCAACTAATGTGAGCAGAAGCTAGATTTCTCAGGACCGCTGAAGTAGAAAGTTGATTGGGTAGCATTACCCTACTGCCTCTCATTTAACCTTGAGACACATGCCGTTTATCCCTGGGTCAGTTTATCTCAGTCTGGGTGCTAGACTGTTCCTCTGGATCTTTTGTAGAATTTTTGTGGTCTTCTGGGCCAGTCAGATGTCTCTGTGATTGAAACTGAGGTTTTGCCATCTTATTGGTAGGAATGTATCTCCTACCTACTTTCTCATCTGAAACTTTTGGTAGCTTTTCACTGTGGTGAAATGTTTTTGTCAAGAAGTAATAACAATAATGACAGTTTATGGAGTATTTACCAGATGGTAGTCATTTTACAAAACACTTTAAAAATGTTTTAAATTGTAAAAACCTTTTAAAGAAAAGGTTCATTTTATTCTACCAATGATCTTATATAAGTACTATTTTAATCCTTCTTATTCTACACATGAGTAATGTGAGGTTTAGAGAAGTTAAGTGACTTGTCCAGGGTCCTACAGCTAGTAAACATTTCTTATTTAACTCTGGGTATTCTTTCATGGAGGGAAGACTTAGGAGAGAGGCTTCGAACTGCTTTGTTTTTGTGAGAGAGGCCTGGGGAGAAAGGTGGAAAGAGGTAACAAATTGACAATACAGTCTTTCTAGTAGTTGATGGTCTCCTTCTAGCTGGAAATCTCTGTAGTCCTCGGAAAGACAGTTGTTTTGGGACCATTAGCTGGGAGATGCACCAAGAAAGGTTTGACTTTCCCTTATATATCCCAATCTGCAAGGTGAGAATCCCTGTTTGAGTGCGTGCTTCAAACTCAGGTTGGTATTATAGTCAATGCTTTAATGGAAATGAAGACTAGACAAAAGACGTTCAAACTCAATTGAAAGATTAGCATTGACATATATACACTACCATGTGTAAGGTAGCTAGCATTTGGGGACAGAATACACAAACTTGCCACCAAAACTAAACAGCTGTAGCACATATTTTTTCAAGAACAGATTGATGAGGAAAAAAGTCTTAAATACTGTATTGTTATAAGTGCGCATGCACACACACACACACACACACAGACACACACTAAAATCCCAGAGCTACTTTGGTAAATAATAATTTGATTTTTAAAAGACCCCCAGTCATGGCACTGTGCAATTACAATTTTAATAAGTAACTACAAACTTTAATTAACTAGCTGTGAAATGAAAACTGTCCTAAGCTACATAAGCATTATGTGTTAAACATGACTTCAGAATGAAACAAGCTAATTTAATTCTAGTAATCAAGTTAATACATAAGAGATTCATTGAGTATTGCCTTTTCCTACATTCTATTAATGATTTGTGTAAAACTCAGTCACATAAAATGTAAAATTGCTACATATTTAATTGAATCAAGATAAAATATATATCAATAAAGGGCTGACTCTTGGAAACAATATCCACTATTCAAATATGGTTGCTTGGTATGTGTTTTGGTTATGCACATTCTTCTTCATGTTCACTTTGATATCTGTATTTTTCTTGGAAGTCCAGAATTTATACCTTGGGATAGTATATGAACAGTGGAGAATCTGAGTTTAACGACTTACTACATCAGAAAATCTTTTTTGCTTTTAGAATGTAATACACACATACATATACACACATATACATATATGTGCTATGGGTGCACGCTCAGTTATGCCCAATTCTTTGTGACTCTATGGATTGCAGCTCATCAAGCTCCTCTGACCATGGGATTTCCCAGGCAAGAATACTGGAGTGGGTTGCCATTTCTTTCTTCAGGGGATCTTCCAAACCCAAGAGTCAAACCTGTGTCTCCTACTTTGGCAGGCGGATTCTTTACCACTGCTCCACTATATAAATACTTTAGTGTAACTCATTGTGATACCAGATTTATTAGTATTCAATAAATATTTGTGAAACTGAACTTGATCTTGCATGTCTCCATCCAAATGATAATTGTGCTATATTTCCTACCCATTTCATTGTCTATGAAGTAAAGCCTATTCATACTGTATCTACCAAGTCTTATAGGCTACTGAAAACTCAACATATCCAAGAGAAATTCATCCTCTTTTGAACCATAGATGGTTCATGTCATCAACATCTGCCTAATCATGCAAGCCAGGAATTTTGAAGTCATCTTTTCTTTGCTCTCTTTCAATAATCCCTTTCCATCCATTTCTGTAGGGTTTGTCACTACTTCTCCATACCCTTGACCATTGCCTTATTTTAGTGCACCATATTTTTATCCAGGCTTCTACAGCATGCTCCTAAATGGCCTCCATGACTTCTTTTTTCCCCTGTCATTCTACACCCTGTTACTAGAGTTATTTTTTTCTAAGATACGGTTTTCATCCTTTCCCTTTTGGAAATTTTGTCGAGTAAAGTGTGTATTAGTTGCTCAGTCGTGTCTGACTCTTTGCAACCCCATGGACTGTAGCCTGCCAGCCTCCTCTGTCCATGGAATTCTCCAGGCAAGAATACTCGAGTGGCTAGCCATTGCCTTCTCCAGGGGGTCTTCCTGGTGCAAGGATTGAACTCGCGTCTCCTGCATTGCAGACAAATTCTTTACTGTCTGAGCACCCAGGGAAGCCCAAAAGAAAGTGTTAGTCACTCTCTCAAGTATAAGATGGAGTCTAAATTCTTCAGCACAACAGTTCAGAAGTCTGTCTCTTTCAGTCCCATCTGTGGCCTCTTTCTCCAGCACTTCCTTCAAGCTCACTGAAATTCTTAAGTCCCAGAAACATGCTATAAACATCTCTGCATCTATTCTTTTACTCACATTGTTTTCTCTGGCTGGTGAATTTCTTTTTTTCCAGTCTTGGTTTAAACATTATTTGTTGTTGTTCACTTGCTCGGTCATGTCCAACTCTTTGTGACCCCACGGACTGTAGCACACCAGGTTTCTCTGTCCTTCACCATTTCCCAGAGTTTGCTCAAACTCATGTCCATTGAATCAGTGATGCCATCCAACCATCTCGTCTTCTGTTGTCCTCTTTTCCTCCTGCCCTCAATCTTTCCCAATGTCAGGGTCTTTTCAAATGAGTCGGCTGTTCCCATCAGGTGAAGTATTGGAGCTAAAGTATTGGAGCTTCAGCATTGGTTCTTCCAATGAATATTCAGGACTGATTTCCTTTAGGATTGCCTGGTTTGATCTCCTTGCAATCCACGGGACTCTCAAGAGTCGTCTCCAATACTACAGTTTAAAAGCATCAATTCTTCGGTGCTCACCCTTCTTCATGGTCCAACTCTCACATACATACATGACTACTGGAAAAATCAAAGCTTTGACCGTACTGACCTTTTCAGAGTAACGTCTCTGCCTAGGTAACCTCTGTCTAGGTTTGTTATAGCTTTTCTTCCAAGGAGCAAGCATCTTTTAATTTCATGGCTGCAGTCACTGTCCCCAGTGATTTTGAAGCCCAAGAAGATAAAGTCAACATTATTTACTTCTAAATAAAGTATGGCACAAGTAATGGATTACCTTCCAAGATTTGGAGATACAAAACTTTGGTTGTTGTCTCGGTGCTCAGCCTCTCTTGCTCTCTCATTTGCTTTCTCTGAGGGAAGCCAGCTGTCAGGTTGTGAGTTGCCCCATGGAGAGGCCCATGTAACTTGAAATTGAGCATGGCTTCTGTCCGTAAGGAAGTGAGACCTTGGGTCCAATAGCCTGTGAGGAACCAAATCCTATCAACAAGTATGTGAGGGAGCTTGGAAGAAGATATTTTCCCAGCAGTAGAAAAGCAATATACTCTCTTTGATATCATGGTATCACTATATCACACTGTCCTTTGAGAAAGATTTATTTGAGGTCTCCTTCCGTGGGCTACCCAGGCGCTACGCTAGGCAGTAATTCAAAAATCAAAAAGGACAGGTCTCTTCTTCCTCTTCTCTCCAAAGCTGCTTCCTGTCTGCCTGCAGGCAAGCTCAGGTCTTCCCTATCCTATACAAATAAAAATGAAAACCCTGAAAACTCTTGTCTCAACACTCATCTCTCTTCATCTACTTATCAATTGCATGATGAGTCCTTAGAACAAAAAGACTGCCAGTGTGGTGTGGACAGAATAATAAAGGGAATAATACATGAGGTGGAGCCAGAGGAGAAGGTTATTAAGACTCACCTAGAGCAGTATAGGTCATGATGCAAAACTTGGTTTTACACTAAGTACTGTGAGAAGATAGCATCATTAGTGGTAACCAAATGGCAGTTTTATCTGTTAGGCATTATAACTTGAGTGGCTAGACTAGTATATGACCTTGTCAATAGCTTTTTTAAGATCTGGGAAAAAATTCAGAAGGTTTCTAAAAATTTCAGAAACCTTTCAAAAAATTTTTAGAGAAGCTATATGTAACAGGTGACATAGGTGTGATTTTATATGTTTGAAATGATATGGGGTGGGAGCCTCTAAGCTTTAGAAACTAAGGAGGTCTCTTAATTGCTGTGGATCTGCTTTCAAATACCTAAAAAGAGCAAAGTATCTCAAGGGACAAAAATGAATCAAAAAGTGAATAATATATATGTATATAAGTATCTGTGCATAATATCTTGTAGTTCTCTGAGATAGTAAAAATGTATGCATATACATAATATTGGATATTAAATATCAGATATTAAATATATATTTCAGGCAGCTGTCATTTTTTTATTTGTAGAATCAAGACTTCAGCTACAATATATACATCACTAATATATAATCCTGCCCCTTGAGTAAGGATCGAGTTTATTTTCAATGTCATAATAAGATATATCTGGCAGTTCTTAAAACTAGACCCAATAAATATTTACTTGATATTTTCCTTGACAAGTATCTGAGAATTTATTTTCTAGTTGACTAGAAGACTGGGCTACATTTTCCCTTTGTTAATTTTTGCATTATATTTATTACATACATACAAAAACATGCTCTTATGCACAAACATACATATAAACACACAATTATAAAGATCAGGCATCTCACATCGCCAAAGAAAATTGAAGTGAGTTTTTGCTTTTTCTTTATGTTCCAATATAACTTGGAACCTTGCCAGCCACATCAGAATTGGATACCATCTGTGAAATTGATTTGAAATTCACTAGGTTTAATTTGCTTGCCTCTAAATCAGCCATGGCATCCTTCCAAATTTATTTTTCCAAGTTTAGACTTTAATTTTATTCTGAGATCCTTCTCCTGAGTGTATTTTGGTCCCTTTCACTAGAGAACTCTCCATTTTAACCTTAACCATTTATATTTCCTGTCTTCCCAGTAGTTGAGTTAGTAGTTTGTGTCTTAGACTAAGCCTTAGTAAAGTTAAGAAGGAACAATATTCTTTAGTTCAATAATTCCCAAGTCATTAAAAATTTTAGTTTTTTTAGTTGCTGGTTTCTACAAATGTTGAGGCTTCCCCAGTGGCTCAGTGGTAAAGAATCTGCCTGCAGTGCAGGCAATGTGGCTTTGATCCCTGGGTCAGAAAGATCCCCTAGAGAAGGAAATGGCAACCCACTCCAGTATCATTGCCTGGAAGATCCCATAGAGAGAGAAGTCTGGTGGGCTACAGTCCATAGGGTCACAAAGAGTCATACATAACTGAAGCGACTGAGCATGCACCCACTCTACAAATGTTTGGCTTGATTTGGAAGTTGTACATGGCAGGGAAGATAATGAAGGGTGGAAAAAAAAATCAACACAGCCATTTTTAACTTTTTACCCTAGGAGATCCTTTGGCATAATTTTCAGGTCTCAGGGAATTCCTGTATAAAATTATTATTAAATCTATAGCTGGCAGTAAATTAGTTGAGTCAGTGAATTGTAGATATAGCAAACCATTAATAATCCTCAACACTTTTTTGAGTGTAGAAATGTGTTTTTCTCCAGGTCAGTTTATTTGACCAATGTTTGAGGTATTCTTTTTGTACGGTTCTCCCTTCTCACATTCTAATACTAGTCAGTAGTGAAGGTGCAGTAAACATCAGTTCTTTTGGCTTTTAAATTCTTGCTTGATTTTTTTTTAAACTTCATCCAAGTAGGCTTGAAAGGCTTATCACTAATTTCTACCACTGAGTTGTTGAGGATCTATTGTATAAGGCAGATGACATGTAGAGAGTAGTTTTACTCCCTGCTTAAAACTGAAAATATCTTTGCTGACAAACTTTCTTAAAAAACTCTAGTAGGTAAGCTCAGTTTAGCTTTTCTGAAATTATTTTTTGTTTCTTTTTAACATTAAAAAAATTCATAAGGCAAAGATAATAAATTTCTGTTAAATAATTGACTTAAGCCAGAAGAAGAGTTTCATTTGTTGAAAGGTAGGCTTGGTAGATTCAATAAAAACCCAAATAGATTTTTTAACATGTCATTCATATATGAAAATTGTTGACAAGTATTATTAATACATTGACTTATTGTACTAACAGTGAAACCTTTACAACTTCTGATACTACATATGTCCTCACATTTTACCCACTTGAACATAACATCCTGGCATTATTAGGTTCTTAACTTTTATGGGCAATACATTCTACCACTGAATAACTTGGCTCCTGCTCCTTTTCACTGGGAAAAATTATATCTCTATATTTCTATAGACATTGATTTTTTTAACAAAAAGCATTGGCATTTCATTGTAGTGCCAAACTTTATGTATGTGTGTGTGTGTGTGTCTATTTCACTAGTGCAGTGAAATGACTCACAGGATTATAAATCTTCATCAGTAGACATAGACTGTAAACCAAAGACTAGAATTCTTCTCTTTCGCCTTATATACCTACCTTAGAAATTTGAGCACATTATATCATCAGACATGTTATTAAACCCAAACATTAATAATATATAAAATATAAAGGTATAGAAAGTCAAATGAGAAAATCACCCAAAGCGTAAAAACTTCATAATGAAATTAGAATTTACACAATTCATATTCTGTAACATTCACAATAGCAAAGTGGCAGGGGGTGGCTAGGCCATAAGATATGAAAATTCCTTCTTTAAATAGAAATTTCTCATAAGTTGGTTGGTGACGCATGATGGGAGGTTAGGAGAAATGAGCTGACACTATCAGTCTCCTGTCCTCTTTGCACTTTTGTGCAGTTAAGTGTTCACCAATTATCAGCAACCTCCTTTATCCCACATCAAAAACTGAAAATTGACTTGAGCAGATGAACTCACGATCCTACTGAACCCTCTCATTCAGGACTGACAGACCTCTATCAAAATACCTAACAGGGCCATTCAATCACTACTTAACCTCTTCAAGCACTAACACTGAGTGGCCCAATAAGTTTAAAAGATACAGTGGGTTTTTTTTCTTTTCTTTCCAATTACAGTCTCTGTTGTAGAACCCTTAACTACACGGAATCCGTCTGAGAAATACCATTTTAAAATTGAACAATCCCACCTCTCCCTCCTTCCTTACTTTGACTAAGAAGTCAAAGATTCTTTTGTGCATCTACTGAAGATACACATCCTTTCCTGGTGATCTAGAGCTTGACCTGTCACCCAATGCATTTCTGTGGGTGGATACAAGTGTGGCCAATATGGAGATGCACTACTCAGTTCTTCTTTCAAGATACAATTCCCAGCCCAGCTGCAAAGGAAGTGGTTAGCTGACAGTCTGCAGTGCCGTGCTTCTTCCTCATGCACCACAGTATTTGAGCCAGTCTTGCTATTCTCAGGTCAGTCCCTGGCCAGTGACAAAGCAGGTTGATGGAATGAGGTGCTAGCCATTTCTACCCAGTGACAAGTTCCTCCAACAAACAATCTTTGTTCCAGAGTTCTCCTTTGGACTAGCAGAGACTTGTGACATCTATATCACAGTTTAATGCCAACCTCCCCCATCTAACCCAGCTTCCTTCCTTTTCCTTTTATAGGAGTTAATCTCTAAAAAACTACTAACATTCCAAAGTCCATCTCAGCCTTTCCCTCCTAGAGGATCCAACGTAGCACAGTTGGTACCAGGAGTGGCTGAAAAAACAGGCATATAAAATGGTGCCTTGGAAATGGACCACTCACTGACTGGCTGGTAATAATGATCTTATCCCTCACAGATAACCACTAGTACAAGGTAGTGGCCTAATTGTTAAAATGTTTACCCATGGGGAGCAGGATGTTGAGCTGGGACGGGACCTGTCCTGACCAGGGCAATAGATCAGAGTTTGACATGTACCAAGAAATAATAAAGATTAAGACAATGGAATTGGATGGTTATTACTATGTTGCATTGAATATCTTTGCTAACTTCTAAAGAAGCCTTCATCTTATGCAAAGAAAGCTGATGGTCAACTTCAAGATTTGATACAGTGGCTGAACTCCAAAGATGAGTGAATGTTTGAATGAGGCAGACCTGTTGTGTCAAAGTCAAGACAAGTTGGGAAATCCTAGGACCCTGGTTGGACTTTTGGCCTAAAGATTTGATTTCCCAGACTTATCTGGTCTTCTGGCCTCGAAGAAGTTACCCACTCCTTCCCTTAAGAACTAGCAAGTCCTCCCCCAATTCCCACCAAACTAGAAGACTAGACAATAGGTTCTCCACAAAAGAAGCAGCTTCTACTGCTTTCCTGATTCCAGGTCCTTAACCATGGTTAAGTAGCAGCATAACTCAGCCAGAGATGAGCTGCATCTGATAAAGAAAAATAGAGCTGTACTCCCAAGGAGCCCTAAGACCAGCCATCATGGACAAGAAGGGGCTGGGGTGGACCTTTTCCTTCTTTTTTTTTTTTAAAAAGTAAAACTAGGAACATTTAAAAGAAGAATTATGAACTTAACTATAAATAATGTTAATAATAAGAACACTCAAGGACAAAAGGCAGGAAAAGATAAAATAAAAAAAAACTTTAAAAAATATTCACATTACAAACCCAAGGTGTACATGGCAATGGATCCACCCACTCCTGCTTAAAAGGTACTATAATCTGAAATATAAATATAATTGTTCTTGTCCCTTTCAAAGAATTTTTTTTCCTCAGTGCCCCCATTCAGTCATAGCCCTGAGTGTGTTCTGGAGGCTAAGGGTGCTTGAACAAAGCAGTTCAAACATAAGATTGGTAATTGGAGAAGTTATTGACTTGGGGACACTTGTTTGGGGTACAGGATTTAATCTCATAACAACAGCCCCAGAAGATGGTGCAAACTTGTGGCTAGGATGGCTCCTACAGCCTAGATAAGGCAATGACTCATATAGAGTGAGGTTGAAATGCTTAACATTGCCTAGTAAAATACACCAGAGAAAGGAATTAAAAGGCTGAGTGAAGTAGACAAGCTGAAATGGGTATATTGTGTGAGGCAAGAAGAATCAGCAGAGGACTATGTTCCACGGACAGGTCCCCAAATCATACTTTCACCTAGGTGGTCAAGAATTCACTGGTGAGAAGAATATTAACATCACTGTGGAGTCCAGTGTTGGCTGTCTTCTGTAAACCAGAGTTGAAGGCAAAAGAAGCTGTCATTGAAATTGGCTCACTAATAGCAATGCGGATATTTGAGATCCAATATAATGGTGTCCAGCACCCCACTCCAGTACTCTTGCTTGGAAAATCCCATGGACGGAGGAGCCTGGTAGGCTGCAGTCCATGGGGTTGCTGAGTTGGACACAACTGAGCGACTTCACTTTCATGCATTGGAGAAGGAAATGGCAAACCACTCCAGTGTTCTTGCCTGGAGAATCCCAGGGACAGGGGAGCCTGGTGGGCTGCCGTCTGTGGGGTCGCACAGAGTCGGATACAACTGAAGCAACTTAGCAGCAGCAGCAGTCGTCTTACATTTAAGTTTTTAACCCATTTAGAATTTAGTTTTATGTATGGTGTTAGGGAGTGTTCTAATTTCATGCTTTTACATGTAGCTGTCCAGTTTTCCCAGTATCACTAATTGAAGAGAAAGTCTTTTCTCCATTGTATATTCTTGCCTCTTTTGTCATAGATTAGGTGACTAAGTGAAAAGTGAAAGTGAAAGTCGCTCAGTCGTGTCTAACTCTTTGGGACCCCATGGACTATACAAGTCCATGGAATTCTCCAGCCCAGAATACTGGAGTGGGTAACCTGTCCCTTCTCCAGGGTATTTTCCCAACCCAGGGATTGAACCCAGTGTGGATTTATCCCTGGGCTTTCTATCCTATTTCATTGATCTGTATTTCTGTTTTTGTGTCAATACCATACTATCTTGATCACTGTAGTTTTGTAGTATAGTCTAAAGTCAGGGAGCCTGATTCCTCAAGCTCCATTTTTCTTTCTCAAGATTGCTTTGGCTATTTGGGGTCTTTGTGTTTCTATCCAACCTAGTGCCTGTCATCCAGTGTGAAGTAAGTTAGAAAGAGACAAAAAGATATCATATATTAACGCATATATGTGGAATCTAGAAAAACGTTACAGATGAACTTATTTGTAGGACAGGAATAGAGATACAGAGGTAGAGAAGAGATGTATGGACATGAGGGCCAGGGGACGGGGAGGTGGAATGAATTGGGAGATTGGGATTGACATATATACATTACCACGTGCAAAACAGATAAACTAGTGGAAACCTGCTGTATAGCACAGGGAGCTCAGCTCTGTGCTCTGTGGTGACCTAGATGGGTGAGATGGGCGATGGGAATGAAAATAAGGTCCAAGAGAGAAGCGATATATGTATACATATAGTGATTCACTTTGATGTACAGCAGAAACCAACACAACATTGTAAAGCAACCATACCCCAATTTTAAAAAAAAGAATATATTCATTTTGTTGTAGGCAATAGGGAGTCATTAATTTTTAAAGTTTTTTTTTTCTTTCTTTCTTTTTTTTTTTTTGGTTGAAGACTAGCTTAGCAATAGTTTCTCTAGAAAATTTGATAAAGTCCCATGTACACAATGGACTAAGGATGTTGAGTGCTCTTAGAAAGATAGTTTAGCCTTTTACGATTTGTTATTCCTCCCCCATCTCACCTCAGATATACTCATCCAAAACATTTGTTGAGGATTTCCCTAGTGGTCCAGTGATTAAGACTCCACGCTTCTGCTGCATAGGGCATGGGTTTGATCCCTGGTCTGTGAAGTTCTGCTTGCCACGTGGTGAGGCCAAAAAGAAGAAAGAAAAAAAAAGAAAGCAAAAGCAAACTATGTGTCAAATCGAGGGCTTGGGAGAAGAGGAGTGAAGATGGGGTTGTGTGCATGGACCTTTTCCATTTTGTCCCTGCTTGATTCAGAGCTAATTTTTTCTTACTTATAGTTTGCAATGGAGTGGCTGTTTCATCCCTTGTTCCAAAAGACTGGGAAAGTCATTTCCATCAGTGCCTTTGTTACTGCTCAGATCCACTACAACCAAATTTCATGTCTTGGGGAATTCATTAACAGTGAGCTTTTACCTGTATATTGTAAGTACTGCATTGCCTGCAAAGGACTCTTGAGTTCCTTGGAGAATCATGTTAGTATTTATTTTTTGCAGCTCTTTTAGAACCTCTTCAAAGTGTTTGACTTCCAACAGACTGGAAATATTTTCTAACAGGAAAAGTAGTGCAATTGTTATTAGACACAGAACAGTGAACATTTGTAGTAATCAAGATAATCAAAGCAAATGAGGTCTTTTAATACAAAATTTTGCTTCCATGATCAGGATAATGGAGTTAATCCTGTTGTTTGCTTGCAATAATAAATATTTGTGGAATTAATATATTAGTCATATAATTCGTATTAGAAAACAGTAACACAGTTTGCCAAGTATGCCTTAATTGAGGCCGAGAGAGAGAGAGAAATTACACTTTGCTCTGCAAACTCTCTTGTGTCTCTTAGTGAAATCTTGTTATCAAACAATGTGTAAACATAGGCCTAGAGGTGACTTCATAGGTTGGTATTACTTGCTTTTTTCCTAAATGTAGGTAGTTAGAGTCAGGAATTGCCTTCCAGTTTCCAGTGCGTTTCTCCTGGGAGTAAGGCCAACTTAGTACTTGCCTAAGAGCTCCCTCCACTGGAGGCTGAGATTTAAAACGTTCTGCCTAGTGTTTGCCTTCCTTCAAGACAGTCCCCTTCCTGAATAACACCTAGTGCTGGCAGATTAACGCCAACGCAACACTGAGTAATGTCACTCAGGAAAGCGGCACGTAAGCCCATTTATCAATCCGAGGAGGCTGAACTGGAGAGAACAAGAAAACTCTTACAGCTCATCCTGTCACTCTCAAGTCACATGGCTGCACAGAATATGTTCTTGGCAGCCTAGAGCATAAACTGACTGTAATCACATACCGTCAAGGTCTTGGCCCAGTTTTTCATCAAATGCACTTTTTCATGAATTATTGCCTTCGAGGAAAGTTAGAGGTTTACATCCTCAAAGCTCTACCTCAGGGTCACTCTGTTTTCTTTAAGAAAGTTGACAGATTTGGCTGTATTTCTGAAAGAATGAAAACTTACTACATTTAACATTGTTTTAGGGCATTTGGGTTAATTAAATAGTCTAGTTAATCCTGAGTGACTTCTTTTGTCATACTGGGATTGATTATTTTCAATGGATTGGGATAAAATAAGACCAGGTAATTAACACAAACTATATAGGTCATGTTCAACCATTCTTAGGAGGTCTAGGGTTCACCATCATGAATATTCATTACTAGCTATGTAACCTCTGTTAACTTGCATAAGCATTTTGAAAATGTTTCTTTGTCTAAAAGTGAAGAAATTTAACATGTTACTTACCTCTTGTATCAAACAATAAATAATGAATGTGAAGTGTTTTGTAAGCCATGAAACCTTTTATAGGAGGTATGACTATGAGGTAGATGTTTTCAGAGTGACTGACTGAACTTTGTAATAAAATGCGTGAATGAATATCATGTGTAGAATTAATATCCTTTCTGTAGAAACACACTCCATGCCATAGAATGTACAAGTGCTGGTTAATAAAGAGAGTTGGTTAGCCAAATAATATTTGGCCCAATAGGAAGTATTATCTTTTCACAGAATAGAAACACATTAATGATTGTTTTTTCAACTGATGCTATTTTTCTGAACTCAGTTCTTTTCCATTTGAAAGGAAAGAGAAAAGGTGGAATTTCACCTTGCAGTTTGTTGTGGTTTGCTCTTTTAAGTGAGCAAATGTTTCTAACCTATCACAGTTTAATAGGGTCTGTGAAGTTTGAGTGTCTTTGCATAAATTACACTGTCAGTCGACATAAACCAATGGATGCATACAGTCCTTCAAAAATAAATCGGATCCCAGTGCTGCATGTGTGTACGTGCTCATTTAAATTATCTACTTCCTAACACGTTTCTCCTTCCCCCATGTCACAAATCCAGTCACATCAGTAGGAGCTCAATAAATCTTGGTTGAAGGTAGTCATTATGCTTACATATCATAGAAATATCAGGCTCCCTGGAAGAAGATTACAATTATATATTAGAATTTTTCAAACATTGAAAAAATCAGAGGCACCTAGCATGTGAGCTACTAAAGTATATACTTCAGGTGTTTTTTCTATAGAGTGAATACTTCTGAACTGGAAATCATTATATAATTTGCTCAATAAATGCTTGCTGATGGCTCCGATATTGTATTATTTCAGAATTTATTTCATTTCCTATGACCAAATAAGGTGAGAACCAAACACTCTCTCTTTAGAGGTTCCAATTTCACTATATTTATGTATTTTTGAGAGTTGCTTCTCATTACCCCCATCTTTTCCTTCTTTCCTTGTCTTTCCTGGTAGAGTGATGGGCTTCCCTCTCAGTTAAAATAATTCTTTGTAAATTCCGCAACACATCAAATCTTTGTTTTTTTACTTCTTTTTCAAGGAGACTCTGACTCCTTGGAGGTATTGTTTATGTTTTTACTGCCGAGCGTAGGGCCCATGTCCCCACCATGCTGTTGGTTTTCAGTCGCTCAGTCATATCCAACTACGGACTGCAGCACGCCACACTTCCCTGTCCTTCGCCATCTCCCAGAGCTTGCTCAAACTCATGTCCATAAAGCATCTCAATATATCATTGTTGTATAATGAGAGAGTAACAAAAGAAAATATTTTGATTCTCGCACTGCCTTGTTAAAATCCTTGAAATGTGACAAGGTAGTATCCTTGAGAAAATATTCTTAAGATAGGGGCTACCACTCACTTGATTTAATACTTTGCCTATAAAATCTAACTAGAAAAATCTGTACTTCCCCAGGGGATAAAAGTAAATGATAATTTGGTTGTTGTTCTTTAGGGCTGGAACATTTGAAGTGAGCAGCTGGGATGATAACCTCCTTGCACTTTGTTCATACATAAGGAAAAGTGAACATTCTGAAAAGACATCTGTATTGTAAATCAAAATACACTGCTGCAGTCAATGTAGAGTTGACATTCTGCTTGCAAATATTCTTTTGAGATTGGTTCTTGTAAATCTCTTTCCCATCTGGTTTTTATGTCTGCTCTGGGACTTGTATGCACATAGTTGTCTAGGATCTGCTCAGAATGTTGAAATAAAGTACGTGGTTTTTAATAAAAAGTTAGCCGGGAGGGGAAGACACTGTCTTGGTCATGTCTAAACTGCTTGTATATCTTGTGGTTTGGCTTAACTTTTAGAAACTTTGGGACATCTTTTCTTAGAAAAAGAAAACTTATTTGAAGTCATGAAATAATCCTACCCTACAACTTATATCTTTATAAAGAACACTTACCAGAAGGATAATTTCTATTTTTAAACACAGGAAGAGGGAACAGCAGAGAAGAGTTGGTGATTGCAATTTCCTCTCTTAGCATAATCGGACTATTTCCATTAAATTAATGATGGTAAAGAATAATTGTTTATATAAAAGTTTCTTTTGTTATTGAAAGTTAGCTAATTTGAGAATGTCTTCTAGGAAGTAGAAGACAAATGCAGTGATGACAAAGGAAAACAAATCAATCTAATATGTGTCATGATTTTTAAAAGCCCATAATTATAAAGTAACATCTGGAATTAATATTCCTCCTTGAGTTTTATGAAGGAATGGCATTGCGAATGGATTCTTCCATGTGAGAACATAATCACCATTGTCATCACAGAATGTTTACTCAACTCCAGTCTCCAATTACAGGTTGATGGTTAATCTTTATGCAGCAACCCATCTAGGATTCATACAAAGAAAAAGAGACATCATCCTACTCCTCAGAAGTATTCAGTTGTGTATGTGTCAGGGCATCCCAGAGGTCACCCAAATCTCATAGCAACAGCAAGTCTGTCGTGTATCAGGGCTTTAGATTTATTTTTCAACCAAAATGGGTAAACTGTTTGCAAAATGGAATATTTAAAAATTCTCTACTGATCCTTCATTTACCATTAGTGATTTCACAATTATCTTATAAACAGAATGGCTTTCATGCCTTGACATCTGAATTTAGAGTTCTCTTTTCTTTCTTTAGTGTAGATCAGTTGTTTTCAAACTATCATATCAATAAGAAAGAGATCATTGTTTTTGTTGTGCGTGTCCTACTCTTTGTGACCCCATGGACTGTAGCCTGCCAGGCTCCTCTGTCCATGGGATTTCCTAAGCAAGAATACTGGAGTGGGTTGCCATTTACTTCTCCAGGGGATCTTCCTTGCCCAAGGATGGAACCCACGTCTCCTGCATTGGCAGGCAGATTCTTTACCACTGAGCCACCAGGGAAGCAAGAAAGAGATTATTCAATAGCAGTTTTGTCTACATATCCTTTTTTACTTGTTGACTTAAGATTCTCACTGTAGTTCCCCATATTATGCTTTCCCATGCATCTATATTCTAGAAGCACTTTAACAGGACATCTCCTCTGTGTTGGTCTTTAGGAGATATTTTATGGCTGATATCCCATGTGAGACATGTTCCTATGTCACCTCACAATCCACTGTCTTTACTTACCACCTGTGCATGACAAATATTAGCTTCTCCTAAGCTCAGGATTAAGCCCAGCCCGCAGCGGGCACTTCCTTCCTAAGCCTAAATACAACAGTGTCACCACACACATCGTATTTCTTACAGTAAGGTTGCAAAAGTGATAGTTATACTGAGACCCTACAAAGCACACCTGTTAGATTACAAACGCTTACAATTAGGACTCTCCAACATCACACAGTGTCAAAGTGAATGACAAGGTGGGACTTTCACTCCTAATTTTTAACCACTTCATCCAGATATCTTGTGAAGTAAATATATTTCCTTGTGGCTACTGTTAAGTTCTTTTTTCTTTTTTTAATTTTTTTATTGGAGTATAATTGCTTTACAATGTTTTGTTAGTTTCTGCTGTACCACAAAGTGAATCAGCTATATATATATATATATATATATATATATATATATATATATATATATATATACACACACATATATATACATATATCCCCTCACTCTTGGACCTCCCTCCCACCCCACTACCCATCCCACTCCTCTTGGTCATCGCAGAGCAGAGTTGAGCTCCCTGTACTATACAGCAGGCTCCCACTAGCTATCTGTTTTAAACAGGGTGGTGTATTTATGTCAAACCTAATCTCCCAATTCCTCCCACCCTCTTCCTCCCCACCAGGCCACATATCCATCCTGTATGTCTGCATCTCTATTCCTGCCCTGCAAACAGACTCATCTGGACCATCTTTCTAGACTCCAAACATGCATGTCAACATACAATATTTGTTTTTCTCTTTCTGACCTACTTCACTCTGTATGACAGTCTCTGGGTCCATCCACATCTCTTCAAATGGCACAGTTTCATTCATTTTTATGGCTGAGTAATATTCCATTGTATATGCATACCACATCCTCTTTATCCATTCATCTGTTGATGGACGTTTAGGTTGCTTCCATGTCTCTTGGCTGTTTAAATGGTGCTGCAATGAACACTGGGATACATGTCTTTTTGAATTATGATTTCTCAAGGTCTATGTCTAGTAATTAGATTGCTGGGTCATATGGTAGTTCTGTACTACTGCATTCTAATTCCTCCTTATTCATTTGCTTGTCTTTAACTTTGGACTTTACTCACCTTGCCGTTTTCTATGATTCCATCCACTATTTCACATGGCGCTTCTTTAACTTTTTCTTATCTGTCATTAGAGCCACCTGCTCATTGCCCAGTAATCTCTAAATATGGTGAACCTGCTCTGAAATAGAGAAGCTTCTTGTTAATTAGTCACACCACCATTGCCTGATATAGTGAGGTTGCTTGTGAATCTGTGCTGTAATTGGGAGATGATTGAAAGGTTGTATGTGCGTATGTGTGGTGTCAATGTGCAGTATGCAGTAGTGTGTCTCTATTCTCTTAATGATGTCGTAGAACAGACTCTGTGCCTGTTTGTCTCAGGAGTTGTTTGGGATGGAATTTGCACAAACAGGTCACTTTAATGCCAGACACTTTCTCTTTCTATTATGCCATGACATAGCCCCATTATGATGGCTATAAAGGCAATGAAAGCTAACTTAATATAGATCAAGTCACTTCTGAAGTGGTCCCTGTCTAAAGTAATTGAAACCTCTTGGCCCACTGGGAAGAACCATCAGATAATATAAATGGTGTCAGTGGTTTACCACTCTTCAGAAACTGATTTATTTAAATGCATGTTATAGAACAGAAATATATCCTCAAAGTAAGTTGATATAAAGACCTGTTTGTAAACTTGATCCTTCTTTGTTCCTCCACACTTGAATAAATAGGTAAATATTTTGCCCTACTGGGCCTCAAACATCTGGGCAAATGTGCAGATTGGTGAGAGGCACTAAAAGGTAAGCAATAGGGTAGTTCTTCTGTTCAACACTCAGCTTCAAAGGATGGCGATCAACCTCCAGTGAATGGTCCAGCTATCACAATATTTGTTTTGGGCCACGCAGAATAATGGTGTAGAAAGGAGCAAAAGGGAGAATTTATGAGCGTCTCATCAGACATACAGACAAACACCAAGAAAAACCACACAAGTACAGAGCACATTTTTTACACAAACTCGGTTCAGCAAATGTCACTGCTTCTATCAAAATTCTATTGGTGAAGATGCAAAGGACATTTTTTCCTCCTAGATTGATCTGTATATCAAAAAAGTAGAGCCCAGACAATCTCTGTAATAACTTCTGGAGAGGCTCATTTGTCTCATGTCACGGAGCATGGTTTCTGTGAGAGAAATAGAGGTGAGGAAAGGAGAGGAGAAGAAATCCTGTGATGTTCTCCAGCATCACGGCCTATTGGGATGCTTTAGGACTTTCTTTCTGTGTGAAGGCTTTTAAGCCCTTAGTGAAATACATGTTAAGTGCTAAGGACAGACACTCAAAATACTAAAAATGGAAATTCTGAGAAGTCTGAATCCAAGCTGTGATGTGTCTCTACGCATGTGTGCATATGAATGATAGTGTGTGTGCATATAGTTACTGCCCTATGGATTTTAAAGTTATTAAAGGGAAATAATTTTTATTCACAAATTTATTTATAAAATTTACATATACAAATATACTTTGTAGGCTTAGCAAATGCAATAAGTTAGCTTTTTTAGGGGTTTAAGAATCATATTGAGAATTTTTATCTTCATAAGAGACATATAGTATCTTTCAAGTGTTAAGTAAGGCTGTAAAATAATCAGTTATTTATTTTAATGCCATACCCTGGCTGCGGAGTAGAAAATAGATTGGAAAAGTATAAATGTAAGTGAAGTAGAAGTGTGAGGAAGCTCTTTGGTGAGTGGTTTGCTTGACCTTGGCCAGTGGAATTGGCAGTTTTGAGAAGTGAAGGGTTGTGAGATGTAGTTAAGAGGTGGAATGTACAGGACTTTGGTTGTGGGGGTAGGAGACAAGAAGGTGCCAAGCATAGTTCCCACATTTCAGCATAAGCAACTGGATGAATGGTGTTGAATATTGGAGGAAAATTGCATTTGAAATTTGGGAGGTGTTTAGAAAGAAAGGTTCTGATTGGCACACATTCAGTTTATAATACTGGTGAGATGGTCAAGTGGAGATTTAAAAGAAGTTGGTTGTATTTGTCTAGAAGAAGGTCTTTCAAGGAAACACAAAGTTTAAATGGTATTTGAAGTCATGAAAATGGAAAATATGATCAATGAAATTGAAGTAAGACACAAGTGAGAAGTGATCGAGGGCTTCCCAGTGGTAAAGAATCAGTCTGAAAATACAGGAGACACAGGAGAGTTGGGTTTAATCTCTGGGTCAGGAAGATCCCCTGGAGGAGGAAATGGTAACCCACTCCAGTATTTCTTGCCTGGAAAATCCCATGGACAGAGGAGTTTGGCGGGCTGCAGTCCATAGGGTTTCAAAGAACAACTGAGCATGCACGTAAGAAGTGATTGGGCTTCCATGGCAGCTCAGATGGTAAAGAATATGCCTGCAATGCTGGAGACCTGGGTTCGATCCCTGGGTTGGGAAGATCCCCTAGAGAAGGGAATGGCAACCCACTCTAGTATTCTTGCCTGGAGAATCCCATGGACAGAGGAGCCTGATGGGCTACAGTCCATGGGATCACAAAGAGTTGGACACAACTGAGTGACTAACACATGCAAGAAGTGATCAGAAATGAGAGAGAAGACGCAAGGAGAGCCAAGACCAATGAAGCCATACAGAATGTCAACGTTTAAAAGATAGATTGAGTGTGAGAAGTTTCCAAAAGAAACTGAAATGGAGTGGCTGGAAAGGCAGGAGGAAAATCAGAAGGGCTTATAATTGTGGAATCGAAAGGAGAAGAATATTTCTAGCAGGAAGAAGCTGATGATAAATGGCCTGAGATAAGGACTGGAGAACATATGTTGGGTTTAGGAACACAGAGGAAGGTCATTTATGAGCTAATAAGCAAGAGCAAGTGTAGTTGAATGGTGGGAACAGATGCCAGGATGGAACCACCTGATAGGAAATATGAAGTGTGGACATGAAGACTGCTTGCAAAGACATTCTTTTGATAAAAGTTGTTAGAAGGAAAGAGGGTTCAGCAGCTTAAGCAGTCTGGATGACCCAAGGAGCCTTTTACTATTGCTGTGCTGTTTATTGTTTGTTTGCTTTTAATGGGAGAGATGGTAACACATCTGAGTGCTTAGAGCAAGTGTCCAGGAGGTAATGAGAATTTGAGGATATTACCAAAGAGTGGAGAAAGCCCAGAAACAGCTGGATACAGAGGGAGAATAAAAAGTTCCAAGGCAACACACACACACACACACACACACACAATTTCTAAGAAAAGAGTATCGGGTGAGAAACGTTCTGAAGGACACACTTTTCATAGCCATAGTTACCAAATGTGCCAGGGCCACACTAATTTACTTATTTAAATCAGCTCAACCTGTATACCACATTAGAATGGAAGTTCTACTTGGCCAGGATTTTTCTACACTCTGTTATTTGTTGTTTCTTGTGCCTAGAACTGTGCTTGGCACATAGTACGTCCTCCATGAATATTTGTTGAATAACTGACTGAGTTAGGTTTGGTTGTTCCAACTGTGTAGGCGAAGAGACTGAGTACTAAAGAGGTTAACTAACTTGCCCAGCCACAAAGGCAACAAGTAAGAACATCTGTAATTTGTACCTAATCTAGGATTTTGACTAACATGTGAAGTTTTCTCTCTTTTAAAATCGTATTAGATGAAGCAGATTTTTTTTTTTTTTTTTTTAGAATTCTTGTGTTTTCACATGCTACCTCTATAATGTCAAAAGATTTTCAGATATTAGAATCAGATTTATCAGAGTTTTAAGAAAGTGTTGACGGTAGTGTCTTTCAAACATTAGTTTGATTATCTATGAAGGGAAGGTGTTACCTAGCCATCCAGGCCCTTATTCCAAAAGCAACCAGCAAGTATAAACCCTGCCTCTTTTCCCTTCAAACCATGGACCGTGCTACATTCAGGCATCCCATGTGCTTAGCTGTGGATGTACTTTCTCCTCTCTCAGTCCAGGCCTTCTAGATACCTTTACCTACATCTGTTTACTTGTACCCATAATAATCATTGTCTTTATTTTTCTTTTTCTCTTTCCGCCTCTTCCCCAACTCCTATATCCCAGATTACAACCAATTTTTCAAAGAAGCTAACATCTTATAAAATTGTAAGCTCCTGGGACCCCAGAAAACCAGAGATTCTATCACACTGAGCAACAGACTTGATCATTCCCTACACTTAAAATGTGAGCTTTGAGAGGCAGAATCAAAGCAGTTCTTGATACATGCAGATAGCCATGTCAGCAGAGGACAAAAAAGAGGAAAGTAGTTCAAAGTACAAAGAATATGGTCAATGAAATGTGAGAACTCCTGATAAAACAAGATGAAAAATGTTTCTTTTAAACATGCTGGGCTTATTTTTACTGAGGAAAGTTTGGAATTCTAAATATTATTCACAGTTTATATGATTATGTGACGATTAATTCTACATCAAACTGTGTTAATTCTCATTCTCAGATGGGAGTTCAGTTCTCAAACAGTTGTTCTTCATTTTGATAAAGGTGCATTAGAGACTTCTTCAGGTATTACATGCAGAAATCTTTGGCAGGTTTCTCTCCAACTGACTCCTGAAGTCAAGATACTTATGATAGTGTCGTGGACCGTGTAAACAGTAACCTTACAAAATTCTGCATGACAGAGTCTTATTTCTACCTGGATGTACAATGGGCTTCTACAGACTTTCTTAATCCTCTGTTTCTGAGGTAGTAAAAATGGACTCTGCTTATTTCTCCCTGTTGTCTTAGCTCTGTGTTTTTAAGACCTCTTATAATGACCATACCTCCCACTCCCAGGAATTACTATTGTGATGCTCACGTAATAAAGTTTTACAAATGAAAGGTCTCATATAATCTGGAAAGGAGAAAAAACTGCTTCCTTCCTCCCATCTTAGCTTTACTGAAATATAATTGACAAGTAAAAATTATATATATTTAAGGCATATACTGTGATGATATGTAATACATACACATTGTGAACTAATTACCACAGTCAAGTTAATTAACACATCTATCACCTCATAGTTATTTTTTCTCTCCCCAGTGGTGAGAAACTCAAGAGCTACTCTTCCAGCAAATTTTAAGTATACAGTAAAGTACTGTTAATTGTAGTCACCATGCTGTATATTAGATCCTCAGAAATTATTCATCTTATAAGTGAAAGTTTGTACCATTTCACCAAAAAATGCTTACTCTTAAAAAGTAATTTTGTCATAGTTGCAAGACTAGACCTTACAAATTTTACAGTTTTCGTGCTCCTGTGATTCAATCTTTGATGACCAAATTATCTGAAAGAAGATTCAGTTGCATTTCTAATTCAGAGATTTCATGATGGTTAAATCCCTAGAGCTGTATGAAATTCTGTTATATGGCTTCTTCTCCCTAGTTTTCAGTATGATCCAATGGCTCTGTGTGTGTGTGTGTGTGTGTGTGTGTGTGTGTGTGTGTGTGTGTGTTGATTGTGAAGTAGATCATCTTTAAGAGGAAACCCAAGACTGCTGGTTTTTTATGACCTATTTGCATAAGCTGGTGTAAATTCACCCCTGAATAATTTGGCTGATGAGAGAAGAAAAACAATACATTTCTTCAAGTGAAGAGACATCCATGCATAGATACCTTGTTGAGGCAAGGTCGTGGTAGGATGTAATATGCACACCTCTGTAGGGAAATATACCTATTTCACCATGAAAACTCGGTGTATGAAATCCCCTAAGACATAGGACACTAGGGAGGAACAGAAAGGAATCAGGAGATTTGATGTCAGAGCCTTGGAGATACTAGTATTACACTTCTAAAATAGTGGATTATACAATTTTCAGGAAAAGTTTTGTAATTATGACAGACTCAAATATAAAATTTTGGAGATGGCAATACTGACTCCTATGGGGTATATGGACACAGTTGGAGAATATTTTCTGCCTGCCAGAGAAAAATTATATCTTCATTTAAAGTCAAGAGAACACCTAGGTTCCTACCTGACTAGATTCTAGAGAGGTCAGTTCAAATATCAAAACAACACATATTTCCCTTGCTTTCAAATTTTCCCAACATAATCGGTAGCCAGACAAAATATTAGTTCTTTTTTAGCCAGAGACAGTAGCATAAAAAAGAGATATGGGTGTTTCTGTTATAATGCCGATGTTTGCACTATTGGAAAACCTTCCATTCTGCAAAATTGAACACTAAAAATAACAAGGCCCATGAGGAAAATAAAACAAGGGGAGACCACTTAAAATTTGGAATTTGAAGAGCAGAGCACTAAAAAAATAAAGTTACCATCCTACACACACACACCCCCACTCACCCACCCACTCACCCTGGTATCATTAACACACTAATAGCATTTGCACCTGCCTTCAAAGTGAGTGGGTTATTGTTAGTCCTAAGTCCTGGAGCTCCTACTTGTTCCTTTGAGATGTTAGTTTTCCAAAATGAATCATTTTTCTCAAAACTAAAAATTGATCTACTGTTTAGACTTTTTCATTAATCCATTGTTTTAATACAGGGATTGATATCTTTACAGTTTCTTAATCTGGATTGATAGCTTCACCAGTGAGTTTAACATAGTTACACACCTAGAGATGATCTGCTTTTCTTATTTTTTTAAAAAAAATTGTTTTTAATTTTGGGGAAATTGCTTTATAATGCTGTGTTGTCTTCTGCCATACAACAACATGAATCAGCCATAATTATAAATATATTTCCTCCCTCTTGAGCCTCCCTCTCCTCCCCCATCCCACCTCTCTTGGTCATCACCACAGAGATGTCCTTGAGGCACCAAAGGAAAAGGCTTCTGTAGACTTTTAAGCTTTTTTTTCTGAAGATCTTCCTGTGTTGCTGTGATTTTTCTTTAATTGTGACAAAACTTGCTTGTGATAACTTTAAAACATTAAGCTACTGGCAACCTACATAAGAACCCAGATTACTTCTGATGTTTTAAGAACATCTTTCTCTTTACCAGTCATCCATGGAATAACTTACATCAAAGAATTGGCTGTTTTACAAAAGCAAATCCTCCTAATTCATGTGCTGTGTAAGGTTCCTACATCATGTCGTGAATGCCAGATTAGTCTCTATAAACCTCTGTCTCCTTGGCTCTATTCTGAACCTGATTCATCATTAATCCAAGCCAGAGTTTTACAATCATAATACAGTGAACAAGATTTTGCGTGTTGACTGGCAGTGTAGAGTTGCTATGCCTGGTGGAGGTGGACTTTAAGAAAGGATGAGGTAATATCTTGGAAAAGAAGAAACAAAACCACCTCTGTAAGTAGTTCTAGTTTTAACTGTGATGGTGTATTTGACACCAAATAACTGCACTGTTTCTTTTCTAGCTAGACGTTTCATCCTTTCTTCTTTCCCTCTTTCTTTCCTTGCTTTCCCTCCTTCATTTTTTAATCTAATGGTTTCTTTTATCTGTGTCATTTTTTTTTTCTGTATGTACTACACATCAAGTATCTACCATGTGGGAGGAACACTGCTGAAATAATGGCAAAACAGAGTTTAGAGTATTGTGGGAAGATGTACATTAAACACATAATCACACAAGCAAACTAACAGGTGATAAGTATTACCAAGAAGAGGCTCTATACATGACTGTCAGAGGAGAAATAAGTCTTAGATATGTCATCTAGGCTCCCCTGAGGACATCAACTCAGAAAAACGAGTGGGGTTAAAGAGGCTAAAGAATTTCCAAGGTGGCGCTAGTGGTAAAGAACCCGTCTGCCAATACAGGAGACATGAAAGACACAAGTTCGATCCCTCAGTTGGGAAGATCCCCTGGGGGCGGGGATGGCAACCCATTCCAGTATTCTTGCCTGGGGAATCCCATGGACAGAGGAGCCCGATGGGCTATGGTCCATAGGGTCGCAAAGAGTCAAATATGACAGAAGCGCCTTAGCATGCACACAATGAGGCTAAAACAGGAGAGAAGGACGTTCCTACCAGAGGGAACTTGTGTGCAATGACCTTGCAGCCCTGGTGAGGACAGTGCTTATGAGGAACTGAATGAGGGCCAGTGGGGTTGGATGACAGCGCTTGGAGAGGACTCAGGGTAGAGATGAATACTGTGGAGCCTGGCTAGCCTGGGGTGAGATAAAGATCTTCATCTTTAACCCCAGAGAAACAGGAATCACTGAAATGTTTCAAACCATGAAATGTGTGATGTGATCAGATTTTCATTTTGAAAAGATGTCTCTGATTATATCATAATCAGACCAATATATCATTTTTGTGCTTGCTGCAATTTTGCATCTTCAAAATATCTGTGTAAGGAAAGAGCAACCCTGATGTTGACATCCTTAATTTCATTTTGCAGATAGAGAGACTGAGGCGCAAAGAAGGAGCCATCCTGTGCCTCAGTAGGCCTGCTTTGCTCTTCACATTTTTTCTGTCATGTGGGGTGACAGGATAGCTGTGAAGCAAAGCATACGTGTATAATCATTTGACATTTCTTTGAACAGAGGGCCCCGAGTCCCTCATTTTCCCTACTTTCAATCCAGTAAACGGCTTTTACTCCTGCCTGAGCTCTCATTTACAAACTACTTCTGTTTCTGTTTCACTGGAGGTGTTTATAGGTTTTTCTGTCACATTAAACATACATCTTTAGGGATCTATCACCAAAAAGGGAAGTTTTAAAGACCACTAGAATTAGCAAAAGTGAAAAAGAAGTTGGAGTTTGGCAGTAAGTTATCTACCTGAGGTCACATTGGCTCATTCCCTTGGCAGCCATGCTTATTATGAAAGTTTTCATAAATAATTCAAGCCTCCCACTTACACGCTCCATAATCCCTCTTAGGGAGACAACACAGTATTTGTTTGCTTGTTTGTTTGTTTTTCATTTTGTTTTGTTTGCCACACTACTCAACTTGAGTGATCTTAGTTCCCTGACCAGGGATAGAACCCAGGCTTGTGGAAGTGGAAGCACAGAGCCCTAACCACTGGGCCTCCAGGGACTTCCCGACAGTGTGCTTCTTTGCTGAAGGGTTTCTGGCTAGGCAAGTCATACTCCCAACCCCTCCACATTTGCTCCAACCATTAAGGCATAGTATTAAGAGCTCCAGCAATATGCTAGGTGTTGTGCGAACTCTAAAGAAATACTGGATACATCCCAGTCAAATTTACATTCAATTTGCCACCTGAGTTTCTGTCCTGAACCTCCTTTTATGATACATTCTTTCTCTTAGAAGGCAGAGTTGCTCTGAGAGGGCGCCATCTTAACAACTAATGGTTTCTGTACAAACAGTGATTAACAGTCCACTTGGCATGCAGTGGCTGCAGCAAAACTGCTTGAGGTAAAAGTGTGAGAGGTGGATCCCAGGCCAGAAGCAAGAAACTGAAGGAGAAGGTATCAGTTGTAAGCTTTCCACTTGTCTAGCAGACTGTATTTTTAGCATCAAGAGGCAGTGTCTGGTGAGAAGGAATTGCATTTTTACAAAACATTTGAAGCGAGAGTTCTCTTCAATCTTTCAGTTCAATTCAGTTCAGTTGCACAATCGTGTCCGACTCTTTGAAACCCCATGGATTGTAGCACGCCAGGCTTCCCTGTCCATCACCAACTCCCAGAGCTTGCTCAAACTCATGTCCATTGAGTCAGTGATGCCATCCAACCATCTCATCCACTGTCATCCCCTCAGTCTTTAGTTGTGATCAAATTTTCAAAACTCCCAGAATAATAAATGGGCATCATATAAACTTACCTAGGGTTAATCACTTTGAATATGAAATGTGATCATAGTCTGATGATGTAAAAACACAAACCAAAACCACAGTTCATCAGGTCAGGGCTCAGTGAGGTCTTCACTGCGCACAAACACATTCCTGGCAACAGTGTCCAGACACTGAAATGCTTATTAGGCAACAAGTAATGGACAGAGCTGGGTAGAGAATGAGCAGGCTTGGGAACATTTTACAACTTTGAAAAGTTAATCCTTCTCCTCTTAGACACTCAATGACTTGGAAATTGGCATGGAGACAGAAGGAAGACAGAATAGAGGTAAGGAATTGAATGAAGGGAGAATGGGAAGAGAAAGTCCAAAAACAGGAAGGATTAAAGGGAAAGGAAACAATCAAAGGGATGCTTCCTAAAGCAGGTAAGAATATGAGGGACTGAGACGATGGAAGACACCACAATAATTTTGACTTGGACCAACCAAGAGTGTTTCTTGGTCTGAACATGCTGTTTATATTTATGGTGTACTGCTTGCAATCTGTTTCTAAATATGAACTATTTAACCCTTCTTAAAATAAGGTACAGTAAAAGTAAATAATTAAAAACATACCTACAATGATTATAATGTTAAGCTATACCAACAAAGGACAAATAAAAATAAAAGATTCAAGAAATGAAATGAGAAGAGGCTTTGGTGAACTTCCTATTGCATAATTATATACTTAGCTTTGGATTCTGTTTTATAAGGCAAAGGGAGAAGTGATTTAGTACTGTTGAGTTAAAACTGCAAGAGCAATCAACACAACAAAACAGTCTAAAATTTTAGCAGAACATTAATGCTTTTTTTCCTGGTCCTGAAAAAATTACTCAGCAGTTAAAATAAAGGACAATGTTTTCATTATGTTTTTTTAAAAAAGAAAGAAAGGAAGAAAGGAAAAGGAATCTTATGAAACTGTTTTATATGTATATAGTGTCTTATAATTTATGCATTTGTTGTTGTTCAGTTGCTAAGTCATGTCCGACTCTTTGCAACCCCATGGACTGCAGCACACCAGTCTTCCCTGTCCTTCACTACCTCCCAGAGTTTGCTCAAATCAGTCACCATTGAGTTGGTGATGCTATCTAACCATCTCATCTTCTGCCACCCTCTTCTCTTTTGCCTTCAATAATTTCTAGCATCAGGGTCTTTTCCAATGAGTCAGCTCTTCCCATCAGGAAACCGAAGTATTGAAACTTCAGCAGCAGTCCTTCCAATGAATATTCAGGTTTGATTTCCTTTAGGATTGACTAGTTTGATCTCCTTGCTGTCCAAGAGACTCTCAAGAGTCTTCGTCAACATCACAATTTGAAAGCATCATTTCTTCAGTGATCAGTCTTTTTTACGGTCCAGCTGTCACATCTATACATGACTACTGGAAAAACCATAGCATTGACTATATAGAGCTTTGTCGGCAAAGTGATGTCTCTGCTTTTTAATACACTGTCTAGGTTTGTCATATCTTTCCTTCCAAGAAGTAAGCAACTTCTAATTTCATGGCTGCAGTCACCGTCTGCAGTGATTTTGGAGCCAAAGAGAATAAAATCTGTCACTTTTTATGTTTTATCCCCTTCTATTTGCTATGAAGTAATGGGGCAGGATGTCATGATCTTAGTTTTTTGAATGCTGAGTTTTAAGCCAGAGAATCCTCAACATAATATTCATTATGTCCAGGATACAACTAAACCTATTTGTGATGTAAAATGAATAAGGAAAATATGGTCTATTCTTAAGAGAAAAGACAATCAATGAATGACGTAGATATTGGAGTTAGCAGACAAGTACTCTATAGAGGCTATTATTACTATGCTCATACTGAAGGGAAACATTGCAAATCTCAAGAGAAAAGTTATAAAAAGAAACTGAATTCAAATTACAAAAATGAAAACTATATTATCTTACATAAAGATTCACTGGATAGCATAACTGCAGAATTAAGATGACAGAGGAAAGAGTCAGTAAACAAAGAAGTCTAGGGAAAAAAGAGGTCTAAATGAAAGTCAATAGATAAATTAAAATGAAAATCTGAAAAATATTTAAATAAGCCAAAATGTGCAGGCAAAGAAGAACAAAGGAAAAAGAAAGGGAGGGTGTGGCAAACAGAAAAAAAAAATCCAAAAGCCAGATGGAAGTCCAACACCATCAATAATTACATTAAATACTAGTAACCTAACATTCCAATTTAAAAGGCAGATAAAATAGATTTAAAAAAGCAAGACCCAACATTATGCTTTCTAAGGGACACTTTATTTTTTATTTTTTATTTTTTTTTGACTTAAACATTATTGTTTACTAAGGGACACTTTAAAGACACAAATAATTTAAGTAAAAGGAGATCAGAATACTTTACTAATATTAGATAAGTTATACTTTAATACCAATAATATTACCAAAGATAAAAATGAAGGTATAATTATGAATCAGTTCACTAGGAAGAAATAAAAATCATAAACAGAACTTCAAAACACATTAAGTAAAATTAACAACATCATAAGGGCACAATAGAGAGTTACCCAAATTAGACCAAGGAGATTTTACCATTCTTCTCTGAACAATTGGTAGAAAAAGTAAACAACAAAGACATAGATGTCCTGAACAACACTATTACCCACATTGACTTAAATACTACCTCAAAACTGAAAAATATGCATTCTTTTCAAGTCTACATGCTGTGTATAAAGAGATCTATTTGGGAGTCATAAAATATATTCAAATTTAAAAAAACATTTACTTTATATTGAAGCATAGTTGATTAACAATGTTGTATTAGTTTCAGGTGTACAGGAAAGTGACTCAGTTATACATATACATATATCTATTCTTTTTCAAATTCTTTAAATATTCATATAAATGAAATCATATAATGTGTGCTCTCTAAATATAATGGAATTAAAACCAGAAATTAGAACCCATAAAATATGTAGTAAAATCACACATATTTGGGAATTAACTAACCTGCTCTTAAGCAATTTGTGGAAAATAATTTTAACTGATTGACCATGAAAGTATCACATATGAAAATTTGTGGGATGTAGCTAAGTAAGTGTTTAGAGTAGAATTTATAATTTTTTTCAGCTTTTTTTTTATATATGTGTGTATATATATATGTTTTTTTCTTTTCTGATTATTTTCCATTATAGGTTATTGAGAGATAGCAAGTATAGTTCCCTGTGCTACGCAGTAAATTTTTGTTGCTTATGCTATTTTATGCGAATTGTTTCTGTTTACCCCTAATTTAGAAATTAGAAGAAGAAAAGCTATGACCAACCTAGACAGCATATTAAAAAGCAGAGACATTACTTTGCCAACAAAGGTCTGTCTAGTCAAAGCTACGGTTTTTCCAGTAGTCATGTATTGATGTGAGAGTTGGAATATAAAGAAAGCTGAATGCCGAAGAATTGTTGCTTTTGAAATGTGGTGTTGGAGAAGACTCTTGAGAGTCCCTTGGACTGCAAGGAAATCAAACCAGTCAATCCTATAGGAAATAAGTCCTGAATATTCACTGGAAGGACTAATGCTGGAGCTGAAACTCCAATACTTCAGCCACCTGATGCGAAGAACTGACTCATTAGAAAAGACCCTGATACTGGGAAAGATTGAAGGCAAGAGGAGAAGGGGACAATAGAGGATGAGATCGTTGGATGGCATCACCGATTGGATGGACATGAGTTGGAGTTGGTGATGGACAGGGAAGCCTGGCATGCTGCAGTCCATGGGGTCTCTAAGAGTCGGACACGACTGAGCAACTGAACTGAACCCCTAACTTATTTTCCCCCTTCCCTTTACCATTTGGTAACCATAGGTTTGTTTTCTGTGTCTGTGAGTCAGTGTCTGTTTTGTATATAGATTAATTTGTGTTATTTTTTTAGATTTCACACGTATCACATAATTTTGCCTTTCTCTGCCTGACTTACTTCACTTAGTATGGTATTCTCTAGGTCCATCCATGTTGCTGCAAATGACAATGTTTCATTCTTTTTTATGCTGAATAATGTTTCTTTGTGTATATATATCACATCTTTTTAAACCAGTCATCTGTTGCTGGGCACTTGTTTTCATGACAGCTATTGTAAATAGATCTCCCTGGTAGCTCAAATGGTAAAGAATCTGCCTGCAGTGTGGGAGATACCAGTTCGATCTCTGGGTCGGGAAGATTCCCTGGAGAATGGAATGGCAACCCACTCCAATATTCTTGCCTGGCAAATCCCATGGACAGAGGAGTCTGGTGGGCTACAGTCCATGGGGTTGCAAAGAGTCAGACACGACTGAGCCAGTAACACTAGTGTAAATAGTGCTGCTGACAGCATTGCGGTGCACATATCTTTCAAATTGGGGCTTCCCTAGTGGCTCAGTGGTAAAGAATCTGCTTGTCAATGCAGGAGACTTGGGTTTAATCCCAGAGTCGGGAAGATCCCCTGGAGAAGGAAATGGCAACCGACTCCAGTATTCTTGCCTGGGAAATCCCATGGACAGAAGAGCCTGGTGGGCTACAGTCCATAGGGTCGCAAATGAGTCTGATTTAGCAACTAAACAACTAAACAGCAGATCTTTCAAATTAGAATTTTCACCTTTTCTGGGTATAGGCCTACGAGTTGGATGGCTGGATAGTATGGTTTCTCTAGTTCTAGTTTTTAAAGGCCCTTCCATGCTGTTTTCCACAGTGGCCGCACCGATTTACATTCCCACCAACAGTGAAGAGAGTTCCCTTCCCTCCACACCCTCTACAGCATTTATTATTTGTAGACTTCTTGATGATAGCCATAGAATTTATAGCTTTAATATTTGTATCTAAAATTATTTTTCAAAAATTTCACTATAAGAAGCTAGATTGAAAAAAGAGCCGAGTTAAGCAAAGAAAGAACCTGGGGGCAAAGTAACCTTAAAGCTACAGTAATCAGAGACTGTAGTATAGGCCTTAAGATCTACAAATAATCAGCAGAACAGAACAGATAGCTCAGGAATGGACCCCTACTTGTATAGTTATATGATTTTTATGTATTTTTTTTCTTTATTGTGGTAATAACACTTAACATGAGATTACACTCTTAACAAAATTTTAAGTACTCACTACAATATTATTACCTATATGTACAATGGAATTTAAATTTTGAGAAAGTTGCTGATAGTATCCAATGGAGAAGGAAAAGTCATTTCAACAAATGGTACTAGAATGAATAGAAAACTATATTGGAAAAAAATGAACTATAATTCTTGCTGCACATCATATACAAAAATAAATTAGAAATAGCCCTAAATATTAAAGCTAAAACCAGAAAGCTCTTAGAGGAAAAAATACAATAATATGTTAATGATTTAGGCATATGTAAAGGTTTCATATTCAGTAACAGAAAAACATAACCATAAGAAAAATATCAATAAATTAAACTGCATCAAAATTAAAATACTCATCAAAAGACATTATTAATAATATGAATAGGTAAATGACAGGCTTGGCGAAATTAATGACGAAATATCTCTTTGATCATAATGCAACATCAAAAAACAAACAACCCAATTAAAAAATTGGCAGAAGATGTGAATAGACAGTTTTCCAAAGAAGAAATACAGATGGCCAATAGGCAGGCACGTGAAAAAATTATCAACATAGTTAATCATCAAAGGAGATGAGAATTAAACCACAATGAAATATTGTCTGGCATTGATCAGAATGACTATCATTAAAAAGAATACAAATAACATTTTGGCAAGGATGTAGAGAAAGGGCAACTCTCATATACTGTTAGTGGGAATGTAAAGTAGTGCAGCCACTATGGGAAATGGTATGGAGATTTCTCAAAAAACTTAAAATAGAACTACCATACGACCCAGAAATTTCACTCCTTGGTATACCTCTGGAAAAAATGAAACATGAAAATACTAATTCAAAAAGATACATGCACCCCATTGTGTATAAGTGTTTGCATATATGTATTTGGAATACTATTCAACTGTGCAAAATAATGAGATTTTGCTATTTGCAACCACATAGATGGACTTGGAAGGTATTATGCTAAATAGAATAAGTCATACTGTATGATATCACTTATAAAATCTAAAAAAATAAACTATTGAACATAACAAAAAAGAAACAGACTCACAGATATAGAGAGTACACTGATGGTTACCAGTGTGTGGGGAGGGACCTGATAGGGGTAGGAGATTAAGACACAAAAACATTATGTATAAAATAAATAAACTACAAGAATATATTGTATAGCACAGGGAATACAGCCATTATTTTATAATAACTAAAAATGGAGTATAACCTTTAAAGAGGTGAATCACTGTACACCTGTAGGGCTTCCATGGTGATTCAGGCCAAAAAGAATCTACCTGCAATGTGGGAAACCCAGCTTCGATCCCTAGGTCAGGAAGATCCCCTGGAGAAGGGAATGACTACCCACTCCAGTATTCTTGTCTGGAGAATCCCATGGACAGAGAAGCCTGGCAGGCTACAGTCCACGGGGTCGCAAAGAATTGGACACAGCTGAGCAACTAACAACACAACACATACACCTGTAACTTACATGATATTGTACATTAACTATACCACCATAAAATATATACATATTTGTTTGACAAAAGGCTGAAATTCAAAATGTACATAGAGTTCACAAAACTCAATAATAAAATAAACAACTAACCCAAGGTAAAGACATTTGAAAAGACATTTCATGAAAGAAGATATATGAATGGCCTATAATTATATGAAAATCTGTTCAACATCATTCACCACATTATGCAAATTAAAATTGTAAAAAGAATAGCCACTGAACACCTACTATAATGGCTAAAATTAAGGTCTGTAAACACCAAATCTTGGTGAGGATGTGGAACAAATGAAACTCTTTTACATTGTTGTTAGGATTCCCATAATTTACCATCACTTTGGAAAATTGCCTGGCAATTTCATATGAAACTAATCATGTACAAATTCTATGACTCAGCAACTCCACTTCCAGATAGATATTTACCCAACAGACATAAAAGTGTGTTAACAAAAAGAGCATGTATAATAATGTTCACAATAGCTTTATTCATATTTTCTCCAAACTGTCTCAACTGTTCACCTATATGAGAGTGGATAAACAAATTGTGGAACATTTATACAATATGTACCATATCTCTCTGTCTAAAAAGAAATGAATTATTGGTACATGAGAAAACGTGAATATATGTAAAAAAATTATGCTGAGTGAAAGAAGCCTTACATTCTATAAAATAGACCACGTAATGTCTATATACTGCATGATGTCATATTTATTAAAACTGAAAAAGTCTAATTTATGATAGAGTTGATATGCATACTATTCAAATGGTGGAATGTTCATAATTAAAAAAGAAAATCAACCTACCTGCTCTTTTACTTGATATGCTAGGAGTATTGATATCCTTACGTGGACCTTTGTCTGAGTGGAAGCACTTCTGATTCTGTATGTGGATGGGCTCAAGAGGTGGTTTGGAACTGCACAAACCCTTGCATTAGGACACAACCCAGACTTCGTGGAGAAGGAAATGGCAACCCACTCCAGTATTCTTGCCTGGAGAATCCCAGGGACAGGGGAGCCTGGTGGGCTTCCATCTATGGGGTCGCACAGAGTCAGACGCGACTGAAGCGACTTAGCAGCAGCAGCAGATTTCGTGGCTCCTCACCAACATTTGAGAGCAAATGTTACCAACTATTCATCCACTGTAGAGCTTGAGCCTATATTGGAGTGTGATTTTGAATAGCATATTTGGATTGGCCTCTTAGGATGTGGGATGTTGTTCAGTCACTAAGTCCGACTCTTTGCGACCTCATGGACTGCAGCATGCCAGGGTTCCCTGTCCATCACCATCTCCCAGACTTTGCTCAAACTCATGTCCATTGAGTTGGTGATGCCATCCAACCATCTCATCCTCTATTGCCCCCTTCTCCTCCTGCCCTCAATCTTTCCCAGCATCAAGGTGAATTTGCCACAGAATGTGTCACATATTTGACTATTTCAAGTTGGTAAATGGGATATATCAGTTTTGTTCACTTAGATGTATGTGTTTATCTGCTGAAGATTACGATTTCAATTTTAAGTATACTTGGTTTATCAATAATATACCTATGTCCTTAGTAAATGTTTTTCTTCCTCTGGGTCTGTTTCTTAGCATAGTCATATATTTGTGTAAAAATATTCTGATATAAATAAAATAGATAACCAACAAGAACCTATTATATAGCACAGGGAACTCTGCTCATTGTTATGTGGCAGCCTCAATGTTAGGGGTGTTTGCCAGTCAGAATGGCTGCTATCCAAAAGTCTACAAGCAATAAATGTTGGAGAGGGTGTGGAGAAAAGGGAACCCTCTTACACTGTTGGTGGGAATGCAAACTAGTACAGCCACTATGGAGAACAGTGTGGAGATTCCTTAAAAAACTGGGAATGGAACTGCCATATGACCCAGCAATCCCACTGCTGGGCATACACACTGAGGAAACCAGAATTGAAAGAGACGCATGTACCCCAATGTTCATCGCAGCACTGTTTACAATAGCCAGGACATGGATGCAACCTAGATGTCCATCAGCAGACGAATGGATAAGGAAGCTGTGGTACATATACACAATGGAATATTACTCGGCCATTATAAAGAATACATTTGAATCAGTTCTATTGAGATGGATGAAACTGGAGCCCATTATACAGAGTGAAGTAAGCCAGAAAGAAAAACACCAATACAGTATGCTGCTGCTGCTGCTAAGTCGCTTCAGTCGTGTCCGACTCTGTGTGACCCCATAGACGGCAGCCCACCAGGCTCCGCCGTCCCTGGGATTCTCCAGGCAAGAATACTGGAGTGGGTTGCCATTTCCTTCTCCAGGGGATGAAAGGGAAAAGTGAAAGTGAAGTCGCTCAGCCGTGTCCGACTCTTAGCGACCCCATGGACTGTAGCCTACCAGGCTCCTCCGTCCATGGGATTTTCCAGGCAAGAGTACTGGAGTGGGGTGCCATTGCCTTCTCCGCCAATACAGTATACTAATGCATATATATGGAATTTGAAAGATGGTAATGATAACCCTATATGCGAGACAGAATAAGAGACACAGATGCATAGATCAGTCTTATGGACTCTGAGGGAGAAGGTGAGGGTGGGACGTTCTCAGAGAATAGCATTGAAACATGTATATTATCATATGTGAAACAGAACACCATTCCAGGTTCGATGCATGAGACAAATGCTTAGGGCTGGGGCAATGGGATGACCCAGAGGGATGGGATGGGGAGGGAGGTGGGAGGGGGGTTCAGGATGGGGAACACATGTAAACCCATGGCTGGTTCATGTCAATGTATGGCAAAAACCACTACAATATTGTAAAGTAATTAGCCCCCAACTAAAATAAATAAATTTATTTAAAAAAATGTTAGGGGTGTTTGGGGGAGAATGGATGCATGTATATGCATGGCTGAGTCCCTTCACTGTTCACCTGAAACTATCAAAACATTGTTAATTGGCCATACTCCGAAGCAAAATAAATAAAAGTTAAAAAAAAATTAGTTTACTTAACTCTTCTATCTGTTTTAATGTTGGGTTGGCCAAAAGGTTCTTTGGAGTTTTTCCATAGGATGGCACAGAAAAACCCAAATAAACTTTTTGGCCAACTCAGTATTTACTTACATAGGTTTATTTTCTTTTTTTTTCAGTAAACTCCTCTGTGAACCAAGCCTATACAATCTTTGCCAGATATTTATAGTCCTATGAGCTGGGACATTTTCTGGATTGTGTATGACTATTTCCTTAGTGCCTAGAACAATTCATGGCGTATAGTTGATTATCAATAAATGCTTGTTGAATAAGTTAATAATAAAAGATCTATTTTAAAATATTAAGTAGATGTTGTCATTGTTCTATATCCATTCCTTCTAGAGAAGGGTGTTTTGTTTTTTTTTTTTAAACTGTGCAGCATTTTTAGATTACAAGTTTGGTAAAGGCCGGTGGGTATCATAAGTATATTAGCATTGCTGAAAGGCCAAAGGTTAGTTCATAAATAATGTTCTTCCACTCTGGGCCATAGATGACATTTATTACATAAAAATTCCTGTGCAGTAGAACAAATATTATCAATTAATAGTCCAGAAAAAGGCATGCTCTATAAATGTCTTTTATAATAGTCAGATATATAAAGAACAATACTTGAATTAACCAGGAGTCTGTTTTCTGTAGATCTCAAACTGATAAAGGTAATGAAGTTGGTGGGCTTCCCCAGTGGCTCAGCGGTAAAGAATCCACCTGCAGTGCAGGAGGTGGATTCGATCCTTGGAAAGGGAAGATCCCCTGGAGGAGAAAATGGCAACCCTCTCCAGTATTATGTGCATGCATGCTCAGTCTGTATATTTTTATAGGAATATTTTGTTTCATCTAGGCTAAAAACACGAGAGTGGGGAAACAAGTAACCATGATGATGACTATGATTCACAGTGAAGCAGAAGGTGGAGAATTACTCTGTAAAACCCAGAGCCTGGAGACATTTAGTATAAGGACAGACACCTATAGGTAAAGATGGCCTCATTGAGCATCAGGGCACAATATAATGATTACAATTAATAATGAAGACCTCGAGTTATCAAGGAATGACTGAGATTGTAGGCAAATCGGCAGGTGTGTTTCCTTTTCTTTCTAGGCTTCCAGCTATGCTATGTTTTCCAGCCTTCCTATGCCCATAGTGTTAGTGATGAACAAGGCATAGTGTTAGATGCTCAGTCATGTCCAGCTCTTTGCAGCCCCATGGACTATAGCCTGCCAGGCTCCTCTGTCCATGGAATTCTCCAGGCAAGAATACTGGAGTAGGTAGCCATTCCCTTCTCTAAGGGATATTCCTGACCCAGGGATTGAACTCGGGTGTCCTGCATTTGAGGCAGATTCTTTATTGCCTGAGCCTCTAGGAAAGCCCATAACACTGAGTTTTTTCTAGTCAATAAGATGTTAATAGGAGGAATATGTATTTCCTATAGTTCTGATCCATAAAATCTTTTACAAACCCTCCAATGGTATTCCCAATCTAATGTGTACATTTTGATGTGTAGTATGATTTGGAAAGCTGCATTTTGAAGATAGCAGAGATTCTGTCAGCCTGGATTTTGAATGACTGTGATCGTCAAACTTCCGTTTCCTCTTATCTAGAACTCCTGTTTTGGTCTTTACTTGAGTGAAAGATAAACTTAGGTTTTGTCAAGCCTCTGAATGAGCTGTCAAGTCGACTAGCCACTAGCTACATTTGTCTTCGAATATTTCAGATTTAGCGAGTGGAGCCAAGGAGGTGAATTTTAAATTTTATTAGATTTAAATTTAAATAGACATATGTGGTTTATGACTACCATGTTAGCACAGATCTAGTAGGGCTTGGCTACATTTATTTTTTCATTTGAAGAAGACTTGGACTAAGTAATGGCAGTTTTTGCCAATAAAACCAGATCCTGTTTGGTCCTTCTCAGTAGTGTGTCCTCTGTGGACTTCCCCAGCATCCCTTTAACCATGCCTCATCTCACTCATGGTGCCACATTCACTCCCAAATTATGACTACCGTTTGTCTAACCCATACCCTTCCCCTCTACTGCCTGACATGCTTTGCTCCTTCATGGCCACTGGCAAATGGCCTCTCATCTTTCAAAATTTATAGAGCTCATGTTACCCCTCCTATGAACACTTTTTTTGCTGCATTCCAGGAAGAATTGCTCATTTTCTCCATTGTGTCATACTGAAACCTTCTAGATTTCTATTATGTCACCTTCAACACTCATTGAATTTATTTGTTACTGCATTTCTCTCTCTTTATATTAGACAGGAAGCTTTGGAGAATGGACTGTGTCTATTTAATATTTGCTTTGTAGCACTTAGGACATCAGTTTCAATGTAGATCATCAATAAAAGATACATGAATAGGAAATTTTGGAAATAGAAATCTATGATAATCCTCGACTGTTCTCCCTCTTTGATTTGCATTATCTGCCAAGATGTTAAGAACTGACTAAGCCTGGACCAGTGTTTTCTGCCCTTTATTTATATTCAAAAGGATCTACTTCTGAGACTTTACCCTCAGTGAGCACACAATCAATGGTTATGGTTCACAGACTGAAACTACAGTTGCACATTGCATTTCTTTCTGTGTTAATTTCAGACTGTGCGCGTGTGCTGAGTCGCTTCAGTCATATCTGACTCTTTGCAATCCCTATGGACTGTAGCCTGCCAAGTTCCTCTGTCCATGGAATTCTCCAGCCAAAAATACTGGAGTGGGTTACCATTTCCTACTCCAGGAGATCTTCTTGACTTGGGGATCAAACTCGGATCTCCTGCAATGGAGGCAGATTCTTTACCATCTGAGCCACCAGGGAAGTCCTCATTGTTTTTGAGGAGCCTTAATTCTGGTTTCCATAGCTACTGCACCAATTTACATTGCTACAGCAGTGCACATGGATTCCCTTTTCTCCACATCTTCACCAACACTGTTGTATCTTGTCTTTCTGATGGTAGCAATTCTAATAGGATGGAGGTGATATCTCAATGCAGTTTAAATTTGCATTTCTCAGATGATTAGTGATGTTCAGCACCTTTTCATCTACCTATTGGCCATTTGTATGTTTTCTTTGGAAAAGTGTCTATTTGGTTCTTCTGTCCATTCTAAAACCAGATTGCTTTTCTTTGTCTGTTGTTGTTTTTTATTATTGAGTTACATAAGTTCCTTATATGTTTTGGATATTAATCCCTTCAGTTCAGTCGCTCAGTCATGTCCAACTCTTTGTGACCCCATGGACTGCAGCACACCAGGCCTCCCTGTCCATCACCAACTCCTAGAGCTTGCTCAAACTCAAATCTATCCAGTTGGTGATGCCACCCAACCATCTCATCCTCTGTTGTCCCCTTCTCCTCTGCCTTCAGTCTTTCCCAGCATCAGGCTCTTTTCCAATGAGTCAGTTTTTCACATCAGGTAGCCAAAGTATTGGAGTTTCAGCTTCAGCATCAGTCCTTCTAATGAATGTTCAGGACTTATTTCCTTTAGAATTGACTGGTTGGATCTCCTTGCAGTCCAAGGGACCCTCAAGAGTCTTCTCTAACACCACAGTTCAAAAGCATCAGTTCTTCTGCACTCAGCTTTCTTTATAGTCCAGCTCTCACATCTATACATGACTACTGGGAAAACCATAGCTTTGACTAGAAGGATCTTTGTTGGCAGAGTAATGTCTCTGCTTTTTAATATGCTGTCTAGGCTGGTCATAGCTTTTCCTCCAAGGAGCAAGTGTCTTTTAATTTCATGTCTGCAGTCACCATCTATAGTGATTTTGGAGCTGAAGAAAGTAAAATCTGTTACTGTTTCCATTTTTTCCCCATTGATTTGCTATAAAGTGTTGGGACCAGATACCATGATCTTAAGTTTATTGGATGTTGAGTTTTAAGTCAGCTCTTTCACTCTCCTCTTTAACCCTCATTAAGAGGCTCTTTAGTTCCTCTCCTCTTTCTGCCATTAGAGTGGTATCACCTACATATCTAAGGTTGTTGGTAGTTCTCCTGGCAATCTTGATTCCAGCTTGTGATTCATCCAGCTCTGCACTTTGCATGATGTACTCTGTACAGCAGTTAAGCAGGGTGACAGTATGCAGACTTGTCATACTCCTTTCCCAATTTTGAACATTGGCAGGCAGCTTCTTTACCACTGAGCTCCCTGGGAAGCCCCTCCATTTTTTATAGAGACTATTTTTTTCCCTATTGAGTGTTCTTGGCCTCCTTGTCAAATATTAATTGACCATACATACATGGATTTATTTCTGGGTTTCAGTTCTGTTCCTTTGGCCCTGGTGTCTATTTTTATGCTGGTACCATGTTATTTTGCTATAGTTAGTAATATAGTTTGAAATCAGCAAAGTGATACCTCAGGCTTTCTTCTTTCTCAAGATTTTTTTGGCTGTTTGGAGTCTTTTTGTGGTTCCATATACATTTTAAGATTGTTTTTTCTATTTCTGTGAAAAATACCATTGGGTTAACTGAAAAGGAAATACAGAAAACAATCTCATTGACAATAGAATAAAAATGAAATTTTTGACGTGAATTTACCCAAGGAAGTGAAAGATCTGTACATTGAAAACAACAAGACTATGTTGAAAGAAATTGAAGAAGGCACAAATAAATGGAAAGATACATCCATGCTCATGAATTGGAAGACTGAATATTGCTAAAATGTCTATACTACCAAAAGCTGTCTATAGATTCAATGTTATCCCTATCAAAATTCCAATGATAGTTTTTAGAGTAGACTTTACTCTGTGTGCACGGTCATTACTCCTACAGCATGGTTCTCCCATGGTTTCAGCTAGAAGGCTGAGATGTTCACAAAGATCTCTTTGCCCTGATTGGACCTGAAATCCAAAATTTTCTCAGCACTCTGCAGCCTCAGAAATCTCTGTAGAGCTCCCCAACCTCCCAGTGAATTTTCCCTGCTAAACTTTTTGGGATCTTACCTTGTAGCAAGTCAGGAATTAACCAAGAATTCTAGGGGGGAATTTGTCAGGTTTCGATGCTTCTTACCTTTGCACCCTTCCTATATAATAACCTGTCTTCAAACCCTAGAGTATTGGAAGCTCCAAAGTTTACTCTGTTTATACAACCCAGCAAGAATACCACTCTTCATGGGTTTTATTTCTGTGCCATAGTTTAGGAAGTCTTATCGGCAAGAAAACCAGGATAAATTTGGTACACTCACCTTTATGCTTCTCTTCTTTCAATGACCAGAGCCCTGTGTTAATTGTTAAATGCTGTCTGCAAATAGTTATTTAATATATTTTGTCCAGTTGCTTATCATGGGAGGTAGATTTAATACCAGATACTCTGCCAAAGGGCTTCCCTGGTGGATCAGATGGTAAAGAATTTGCCTTCAGTGCAGGAGACTTGCCCGGGTTCAATCCTGGGTCAGGAAGATCCCTGGAGAAGGGAATGGCTACCCATTCCAGTATTCTTGCCTGGAGAATTTCATGGACAGAGGAGCCTGACAGGCTACAGTCCATGGGGTTGCAAAGAGTCAGACTCAACTGAGCAAGTAACACACACACACACACACACACACACACACACACACACACACACACTGCCAAAACCAAAATACCTTACAAATATCTCTTATTTCCATGGTCATTCCTTGTCTATGCCAAGATCTCTTATGTTCTTCCTTGCTTCTTAACATTTTCCTCATTCTTCCAAGATTAACTTGCTTTTTCTCAAGAGCAAAAGCATTCTACCCACTTTTTCTATGAATAGGTGACCTTAGACAAGTTTCTTAACCTCCCTCTTACTTTATTCATCTAAAAGAATCACATAATAGGCAGTGTTTCTCACATTGTGTTCCATGTAAATACAACCTACATCAGCATTATCAAGGGGAGATGGTTTAAATCCCTGAGATCTTGCAAGATTTTCCGAAACAGAATCTTGGCTTAGTGAATCCTGAGGATTTGCCTTTTTACCAAGCTTTATGGATGGTCCTTATATAGACTAAAGTTTGAGAACACTGTGATAAGACCATTGTGAAGTTTAAATAAGTTGTATTTTATGAAGTATCTGAAATATAAGTACTCAATAAATGCTAGTTTCCATCTATCTTCCAACCCATACATTTTAGAAAGATGTTTTAAATAGATGTGCCAATATATGAAATATTTGGAAGCTACTCAGATAGTAGAACTATATACATTCAAATGATTGCTGTTATTAACTTAAATATTCCATTGTCCAGCTTTTTTGTTATCTACTGTACCATGCAATAAAAGAGAAGTTCACCTTTAAATCTGATATAAAATATAGAGCTGAAAAGTTAGTAGTCAGAATCCATCAAAATATTTCAACCTTGTGATATATATTGAAGAGTTACTATTTCTTCCCATCCCTGGAAAATGTGGGGTTTCCCTGGTAGCTCAGCTGGGAAAGAATCTGCCTGCAATGCAGGATACCCTGGTTCAATTCCTGGGTTAGGAAGATCCCCTGGAGAAGGGTTAGGCTATGCACTCCAGTATTCTTGGGCTTCTCTTGTGGCTCAGCTGGTAAAGAATCCGCATGCAATGTGGAAGACCTGGATTTGATCCCTGGGTTGGGAAGATCCCCTGGAGAAGGGATAGGCTACCCACTCCAGTATTCTGGCCTGGAGAATTCCATGGACTATACAGTCCATGGTGTCGCAGAGTCGGACACGACTGAGCAACTTTCACTTTCACTTTTCCCGAAAATCTGAAAGGGAAACTAAGATTCAACAGGAACAATACACAATGTGTAAAAAAGGAGAGCGAAATACACACTGTTCTGACTTGTGGTTTATCAAAGTGTATTCTTGTAAAGGAAGAAAATATCAGAAACTGAAAGAGTGAAGTGAGGTCCAACTTCACGGTTCCACACAAAACTAATTGTCCTAATTGTTGTAAGTGATTTAGAGGTTCTTAATGTTCATTAATGTAAAATAAAAATGAATATCCCCCTAAGTAATATCCTCCTTGGCTTAATGACATAGAGAATCAATTGTGTGCAACAGTTAACATGCGGTTTTTAGAAAATTGGCTTCCTTTTTAGAAATGGCATCCAAGACATAGCTGCAAGGCAATCACCATCAATTACTCAATTATTTCTGATTTAGTAATAGCATAATTCTCACTGGAAATAGATTACACTGTTGGGGTTTTAAGGTGATAATTAATCATGCATTTCCTACTCCCAATACAAGTTTGGAATATTTGCTAGGGATCAAAATTCTAGCTTTATATTCAGTAAACATAGATCAGGAAAAGTTTCTTGGATCTATAGCCACAACTGGGTTTCTAATACCTTTTACCCCAATTTAAACAATACAACTGAAGGAGAATTTGGATCTGCCAAGTAGGTTCACTCAGCTAGAATTGTTGCTTTACATCTGGTGATCTCTTTTAGTGGCGACTAAGAGAGGAAGGCCTATAGACTTTTATCTAGAAGAAATTTCTTGGTCCTGACCTATGTGTATTTATCTGAAGGATGCAAGCACTGAGCACAATTTGCTTCCCATGGGCAGGGGGATGAACCCATAGAATGAGGTAGCACATTTGTTTCCTTTACCAAATATTATGTCATACATTTTTACTTCAGGGTCAGATGAGGAAGTTAGGGTGTAAGGGTAATAATGTATCATTATACATTAGTACTTAGGATTAAATATGAAGCTTTTTTAAAGAACAGAGCACTATACTTGCTGGTTCATCTTCCTGCTTCCCATAGATCTGTTCACTCTACTGCCTGTGCTCAGCCACTTCTGTTTATGTCCGACTCTTTGCAACCCCATGGACTGTAGCCCTCCAGGCTTCTCTGCCCATGGGATTCTCCAGGCAAGAATTCTGGTGTGGGTTGCCATGCCATCCTCCAGGGGAATCTTCCTGACTCAGGGATCAAACCCATGTCTCATGTGTCTCCTGTGTTGCATGTGGATTCTTTAACCACTGAGCCACTGGGGAAGCCCACTCTGCTGCCTAGTAGAATTTAAAACAACTAAGAGAACTTAGAATAAATAGCTAAAAACAAAATGGTAGCATCAAAATACACAAAGACTCATGCCCATATGCCCATACTGCATCCATATTTGGATAGATTTCAATGTAGATGTATATACCTACTGTATTACTAAGGGCCTCTCTTTCTTCTGTGTACTACAGTTATATGTGTAACCCACATGTGAACTTACCTTTGAATTTCAAATGAAGTTGGCTGAAACCTCATCCAGTGAACAGTGGCAGAGGTCCTACATGTATGTATGTATGTATGTGTATATATTATATATACATGAATGATTGGGCACTGATGTTGGTCCTGGTCGTCTCTGGTGCTAAGACCTTGCTTCTGATCAATCAGTTCAGTGTCTGGATTACCCTGCACTAGCAGGTGTGCTGTCCAGTTCCATGATGTGTGCATTGAAGGCCACATCTCTCTCCCATTTCTACCAAAACTATGGAAATGAAACCATTCCCATGAGGTGGTTAAGTGGGTTCAGCCTCAGGTGCTTTATTAAGAGTTTGTGAAGATGGAGATGTTTATATCGTCATAAAATAAGCTCAGGTTGAATCTTTGCATTTGTTCTTTACAGATCTTTTCGTTATCATTACTAGCTTGCTTTCCATTCTCCTTTCCTTTCCTTTTTCTCTCTTCCAAGTATCCTTCCCCTGAGGAATAAACTCTACTCCTCCCAAAATTATTTTCAAGTTTTCTTAAAGTTTTTTTCCAGCTCCCATTCTGAAACTCATGCCCAGGCCATCAAAGTCAAGACCATGGACCTCTTCCTTATGGTCTTAGTTCCTGAGCCTCTGCAGGGATATGAGAGCAGAGGGACCACATGAAGATTCACTTGCCCAGTGATAGGAACTATACCACGAGGAATTAGGAGCAAATTCCCCCTGTTTTGGTTTAACTATTAATCTTTTCACCTTTATTATATATAAATTGGATATCTATAGCTCTAGGCTGCCCTGGTGGCTCAATCAGTAAAGGTCTGCCTGCAACACAGGAGACTTGGGTTTGATCCCTGGGTCAGGAAGATCCCCTGGAGAAGGACATGGCAATCCACTCCAGTATTCTTGCCTGGGAAATCCCATGGACAGAGGAGCCTGGCTGGCTACAGTCCATGGGATTGCAAGATTTGGACACGACTTAGCGACTAAACCCATAGCTCTATTATTAAAGGTTTGTTAATTTCCACTTGCATACAATTATCCATAGCTCTGTAATTTGATAAATGTATTAATAATCATAAGCTCCTAACATCTCCATAAGAAATATGATTATTTATCTAGTGTAATTAATAATTACATTCCTGATATAAATTGTGTGATCTCACTATATTAGGAAGTCTCACCATTATGGGATAAAAACAACAAAATTTCCATACCCTTTTTTATGATTCTTGATATTTCTATAACTACAACTAAAGTTATTTCTTGTATGTGCAAGAGACTTTCAGACCCAGATATCTCTAAGGTTAATAAATTATATGATCTTTTTCTAAGAACAGGTTTTTATCAGGAAACAGATGAGCAGACTATAAGAACTCTGAATTCTTGAAAGGAAAGGATATCTTGAGTAAAAAGTGAGTTAAAGAAGCAGTCAGGAGTGCTGTGGCAAATTTCTTCTACCATACAATTTGGCTGAAAGCTGCCTTCAACTTAGTAGCATGTTTTTTGGAGTAGATTTAACTCTAGTGCCTTTGCTTCTGAAAATAGAAATTTTTCAAACATTAATCTGGGTTATATTTTCACTCAGTACTTTTGATAAACACTTTCTTTTGTCTGCACATGTTACAGTTTGATCCAAAATCAGTAATTTGGATACAGACATAGTAAGCCATCTGAGAGGGTTCATAAGGAGATTGGCAGGGTAATTTCCCAAAGTACATAGCAAATGCCCAGAAAATGCTTTCTGTGTCTGGGAATACTGATGAGAGGATCCTTGTCTAATCGTATCCTAAACAGAATGGGGATAAGCGTTTCCTCTTGATTGGAGAAAAAGGTCAATAAATTGATAACATTCCGGGAGCAGTTTTCATCTTTCCAGTTGGTTAGCTGTATCCTGTTTTTTTAATATATAGAGAGATTAGATTTTAAAAAAGAAACAGCTTTGGTAACTTTTAACCAGTGGAATTCTAGAACGAAATCTAGTATTTTCTATCAAATGTTGAGAGGTAGTTAAAAGAGTCCCAGACTAGCAACTAAGAAATAAGTAGCAAAAATGCTTAAAATTCAAGACTAGATTTAAAAGTTTTTCTAGAGCTCTATTAGCATGATGGGGCCTTCCCAGGGGGCTCAGCGGTGAAGAATACATCTGCAATGCAAGGGCTGCAGAAGACTCGCTCAATCCCAGGGTCTTGAGGATCCCCTGGAGGAGGAGGGCGTGACAGCCCACTCCAGTGTTCTTGCCTGGAGAATCCCATGGACAGAGGAGCTTGACGGGCTACCGTCCATGGGGATGCATCGAGTCAGACATGACTGAGCAACTAACACTTTCACTTTCACTAGCCTGATGCTAAGAATCACCTGGATGTTTATGACAGTAAATATACAGATATGTGGGCCGATTCCAGGCTTCCTGAATCTAACCTTCAGTGAAAGGGTCCAGGAATTTTGTGTGTTTAATAAGCATTCCAGACGATTCTTATAAGGTAAAATTTTAATTTGCTTTAAGAATGAAGGATGCATGAGAGTCTCTTGGGTGTGTCCTCTAAATAGATTATCCCTCAAATCGAGATATTGAAACATATCCCCCCATGCCTAAGCAAACCACTATCATTCACTGGATATGTCATATCCCTCAGGTGCTTTGCTGGGTTAACCAATATGTCAGCTGCTATTGAATAAAGTTAATATTAGAAAGAGCTTTAGAAAAAAAACACTGGATGCTAGGAAGGAAAATTATCTTCTGTATTTTTTATTTTTCAGGATGTTTATTCTGAAGTATCACTATTTAAATTTAGCATCCCTCCTTTGCTGCCCCCATTACTTGCTAAACTCTTGAAGGGTGGAGATAGTTCTCTAGTCATATTTGTATCTCCAGCCCTAACAAAATGTTTGGTACCTTTGTTATTGAGTAAGCGAATAGCTTAATAAATACTAAAATTGCTGTGTTAAATACTTTTAATGAAAAAAAACTGGTGCCCAAGGATGAGATGTTCTTGGCATACATTCATAAGTAGCAAGTACACCCCAAGTGAAGGCATTATAAAACTGAGGCTCAGACAGCAAAAAGCAAAGTCACAAGGTGACAGTTTCGTGACAGTGGTTATACACATTAGATTCCATTGCTCAGACAAGTGAAAATTTCCCCAGCTGGGTCTTTACTTCAAATTAACCTTCATCTCTAGCAGCAGGAGCAATTATTTGGACCTGAATTTAGAGAGAGGAAAGGGAAAGAGATTCTTCTTTTATGCCTCATTAGGCTACAGAATAAGTAACACAATACAAATGTCCCTGAAAGGATTAATGATACAACTCAAGATAGCTACTATTTGTGCTAATTGGAAATACAATCATCATTTCCTCTGATCTTCAGATCTGGGGATGAGCAAGGATCACAGCTGAACAGTAAGTAAAGAGGCAGCTGGAGAGAGATGAAATCACCCTGAAGTCAGCTATTACCAGTTCATCCGGCACTGCTTTCCAGTTACACACTTTCCTGGAAGCAAGACTGCTGGGTGCAGTTCCAATACTGAGTGGTAAGCTGTTGTCCTGAAGACTATGAGTACTTTGGGCACGTTAATAGAACCTTGCAAGGTGCCATTCGGAGATTTTGAGAACTTAAGCAGCTGTGTAGATTTTAGGGTGAAATTGTTCTTGGCTGATGTGTTCCAATTCCTACAAAATTCTCTGTTTAGCAAAAGAATTAAAAGGAAGAACTGGTTATTTGAGACAATCTGCTGTATTTCTGATATGTGTAGGAAGACCTGGAACATGATACTATTACTCATAAAGAGCATAATGATGGGAAACATTTCTAGTCATATTGATCAGCTGTCCAGTTGCTTTGTATCACATCAACCCATTATAGAAGAGTCCTTAAGAGTGTGTCTGAGGGCTGGGTTGCCTAGGCTTAAAGTTTAGCTCCTCCACTACTGGAGTATAACTCAGGACAAGTAACTTAACATCTCTCTGCCTCAGTAGGGCTTCCCTGGTGGCTCAGATGGTAAAGAATCTGCCTGCAATGCAGGATACCCAGGTTCAGTCCCTGGGTTGGGAAGATCCCCTGGAGGAGGAAATGGCAACCCACTCCAGTATTCTTGCCTGAGGAATCCCATGGACAGAGGAGCCTAGAGGACTACTGTCTATGGGGTCCCAAAGGGTCAAACACGACTGAGCGACTAACACATATGCCTCAGTATTCTCATCTGAACAATGAGGATAACGGTATACTCTGCTTTATAGAGTTGTAAGAGTCAAATGAGTTGATCTATACAAAGTGCTGAGTCATCTGGTCCCTAGAAAACGCTTCCTAGAGGTTGTTAACAGTAAGACATTTGTCCTGTTTGTTTATTTGCTTAATTGTTGTCAATATGAGGTACTCCACTGGAACGCAACCTGTGAGAAAGCAGGGACTGCTTGCATCATCACCACTGTATCCCCGGAATTAGGGTAATGTCTAATGGGAGAAGATGATCGATAAATACTTTTGAGTGAGTGTGTTAGGAAGAACCATATGGGATGTGAATGTTCAACCATTATTGAACTACAAAAACAGCGGCTTTTAGGTTTCCAATGTCTAGAGGGAAAGCCTTGGACTCGGGGACAGTCAGTTCAGGCTCTCGCTATAACTAAGCCACCTACTAGCTATGTGACCTTGAGCAGGTTTTCTCATTTTTCTAATTATGGTTTAGAGACGGTATATGCTTACCTTCAATGGTTGTTATTGGGGATAACATAAGTCATGGATTTGGAAGCAACCTGCACACAATAAACAGTTTTTGGGGGGAGGGAAACCAAGTAAGTTCTAACATTAACCCAGCACCTCAGAACTGCCAAAATGCATTTGCAAGTTTTATCTCATTTGTTCCCTATAACAATATGAAGTGGTACAGATAAAAGAGAGCTTTATTATGCAAGGATAATTATTCACTACAAGAGAATCCACTTAAAGCTGCAACAAAAATTTCATAGTATTCAAGAGAAAAAGGTTTCAATTGAGACTTTATCTTGAAAAAATGGAGTTAAAGTAGTGAAAATAGTATCTTTCTCATAAATAATTTTAGTTATAATGACAACTAAGGCTTATTATAGAAAATAGCGAGTTTTTTTGTTTATTTTTTAAACCATGATTCTGGCAAAGCTGTATGAGAACACAGTGCAAGATCCTTTCATGTTTAATTAACTTTCAAAGCGTTATCGAAAAGAAGGTCACTTTTGAGAAATATTCTTGGACTTACTGGCTTTTTCAAGGACTTCTATTCTTATGTTGATACTGGAATCTTTCTCCTATGCTGCTGTTGATCACCTCACCTTTGTTCTCTTCCAGTTTTGAGCTGCCCAACTAGGCTGAGATCCTTACATGTCTGTGGCTTTGTGTGTGGTTTGCCCTGTTTTGCAGCACTGATCTCATTCATCACTTGAAATTCTGAAACTTTTCTGAGATGTATAGTTTTGCTTGGCAAAGGATTTGCATTATACTTACAGACTAATGATCAAAGACATTGATTTAATGGTTAGAGATAGATACGTATCTTCAGAGAGAAGGGATGTGGAGAACAGACTAATTTAATAAATGATCAGCACATTAGAGAAAATGTTCATGTTTTGATGGCTTTTGCTTTCCTATGAAGTATCATTATTGTGCAGACTCAGATAGTAAAATTTAGATAATGAGGAACTTCTGTATTATCACTATCTTCACTCTATAGATGATTAAAGTGCAGCTTGGAGAAGTTCAATGACTTTAAGGCAACACAGCAAGTAAATATTCTCCCCTAATCCATCATCCTTATGCAAAGGAATGGATAAAATGGGGGTTAAGAGTGAATCTGTTTTCCCTTGTTGTGCTTAGTCACTCAGTCATGTCTGACTCTTTGCAACCCCATGGATACCAGGCTTCCCCGTCCATCACCAATTCCTGCAGCTTGCTCAAACTCATGTCCGTCAAATCAGTGATGCCATCCAACCATCTCATCCTCTATTGTCCCCTTCTGCCTTCAATCTTTCCCAGCATCAGGGTCTTTTCTAATGAGTCAGTTCTTCGCATCAAGTGGCCGAAGTATTGGAGCTTCAGCTTCAGCATCAGTCCTTCCAATGAATATTCAGGACTGATTTCCTTTAGGATGGACTGGTTGGATCTCCTTGTAGTCCAAGGGACTCTCAAGAGTCTTCTCCAACACCACAGTTCAAAAACACCAATTCTTCAGTGCTCAGCTTTCTTTTTTTTAATTAATTAATTAATTTAATTTAATTGGGGGCTAATTACTTTATAATATTGTGGTGTTTTTTGCCATACATTCACATGAGTCAGCCATGGGTGTACATGTGTTTCCCATCTTAAACCCCCCCTCCCACCTCCCTCCCCATCCCGTTCCTCAGAGTCATCCCAGTGCATCAGCGCTGAGCACCCTGTCTCATGCATCGAACCTGGACTGGCGATCTATTTCACATATGATAATATATATGTTTCAATGCTGTTCTCTCAAATCATCCCACCCTTGCCTTCTCCCACAGAGTCCAAAAAGTCTGTTCTTTACATCTGTGTCTCTTTTGCTGTCCTGCATATAGGGTCATCGTTACCATCTTTCTAAATTCCATATATATGTGTTAATATACTGTATTGGTGTTTTTCTTTCTGACTTACTTCACTCTGTATAATAGGGTCCAGTTTCATCCACCTCATTAGAACTGATTCAAATGCATTCTTTTTAATAGCTGAGTAATATTCCATTGTGTATATGTACCATAGCTTTTTTATCCATTCGTCTGCTGATGGACATCTAGGTTGCTTCCATGTCCTGGCTATTGCAAACCGTGCTGCGATGAACATCGGAGTATATGTGTCTCTTTCAATTCTGGTCTCCTTGGTGTATATGCCCAGCAGTGGGATTGCTGGGTCATATGGCAGTTTTATTTCCAGTTTGTTAAGAAATCTCTACACTGTTCTCCATATTGGCTGTACTAGTTTGCATTCCCACCAACAGTGTAAGAGGGTTCCTTTTTCTCCACACCCTCTCCAGCATTTATTGTAAACTTTTTGATAGCAGCCATTCTGACCAGCGTGAGATGGTACCTCATTGTGGTTTTGATTTGCATTTCTCTGATCATGAATGATGTTGAGCATCTTTTCATGTGTTTGTTAGCCATCTCTATGTCTTCTTTGGAGAAATGTCTGTTTAGTTCTTTGGCCCATTTTTTTTATTGGGTTGCTTATTTTTCTGGAATTGAGCTGCAGGAATTGCTTGCATTTTTTTGAGATTAATTCTTTGTCAGTTGCTTCATTTGCTATTATCTTCCCCCATTCTGAAAGCTGTCTTTTCACCTTGGTTATAGTTTCCTTCGTTGTGCAAAAGCTTTTAAGTTTAATTAGGTCCCATTTGTTCACTTTTGCTTTTATTTCCATTACTCTGGGAGGTGGGTCATAGAGGATCTTGCTATGATTTATGTCAGAGAGTGTTTTGCCTATGTTTTCCTCTAGGAGTTTTATAGTTTCTGGTCTTACATTTAGATCTTTAATACATTTTGAGTTTATTTTTGTGTATGGCGTTAGAAAGTGTTCTAGTTTCATGCTTTTACAAGTGGTTGACCAGTTTTCCCAGCACCACTTGTTAAATAGATTGTCTTTTCTCCATTGTATATTCTTGCCTCGTTTGTCAAAGATAAAGTGTCCATAGGTGTGTGGATTTATTTCTGAGCTTTCTATTTTGTTCCATTGATCTATATTTCTGTCTTTGTGCCAGTACCATGCTGCCTTGGTGACTGTAGCTTTGGGGTATAGCCTGAAGTCAGGCAGGTTGATTCCTCCAGTTCCATTCTTCTTTCTCAAGATTGCTTTGGCTATGTGAGGTATTTTGTATTTCCATACAAATTGTGAAATTATTTGTTCTAGTTCTGTGAAAAATACCATTGGTAGCTTGATAGGGATTGCATTTATCTATAGATTGCTTTGGGTAGTATACTCATTTTCACTATATTGATTGTTCTGATCCATGAACATGGTATATTTCTCTATCTATTTGTGTCATCTTTGATTTCTTTCATTAGTGTTTTATAGTTTTCTATATATAGGTCTTTCATTTCTTCACATCCATACATGACTACTGGAAAAACAATAGCTTTAACTAGTCGGATCTTTGTCAGCAAAGTAATGTCTCTGCTTTTTAATATGTTGTCTAGGTTGGTCATAGCTTTTCTTCCAAGGAGCAAGTGTCTTTTAATTTCATGGCTGCAGTCACCATCTGAAGTGATTTTGGAGCCCCCCAAAATTATGTCTCTCACTGTTTCCATTGTTTCCCCGTCTATTTGCTGTGAAGTGATGGGACCAGATGCCATGATCTTAATTTTCTGAATGTTGAGTTTTAAGCCAACCTTTTCACTCTCCGCTTTCACTTTCATCAAGAGGCTCTTTAGTTCTTCACTTTCTGCCATAAGGGTCATGTCATCTGTGTATCTGAGGTTATTGATATTTCTCCTGGCAATCTTGATTCCAGCTTATGCTTCATCCTGTCTGATATTTATCATGATGTACTCTGCATATAAGTTAAATAAGCATGATGACAGTATACAACCTTGGTGTACTCCTTTCCCAATTTGGAACCAGTCTGTTGTTTCATGTCCAGTTCTAACTGTTGCTTCTTGACCTGCATACAGATTTCTCAGGAGGCAGGCAAGGTGGTCTGGTATTCCCATCTCTTGAAGAATTTTCCACAGTTTGTTGTGATCCACACAGTCAAAGGCTTTGGCATAGTCAAAAAAGCAGAAGTAGATATTTTTCTGGAACTCTCTTGCTTTCTCAATGATCCAGTCTCCATCATCCAATCAGTTTCTTGATCATCCAGTTTCTCGATGATCCAATCACTTCATAACACTTATCAAATACTGCTGTGAAGGAATACCAGAGACTCCTGTATCAGTGTGCCTGAGCTACCATAGCCAAATACAAGAGAAATTAATTTTCTCACAGTTCTGGAGGATGAATGTCCAAGATCAAGGTGTCAATAGGTTTGGTTTCTTCTGAGGCCTCTCTCCTTGGTTCGTGCATGATTACCTTCTTGCTGTGTTCTTTCCTCATGCATGTGCCTCCCTGGTGTCACTTAGTGTGTCCAAATTTCCTCTTCTTATAAGGATACTGGTCAGATTGAATTAGAGCCCGCCCTATGGGCCTAATTTTCTGTGAGGCTTCTAATCACCTTCTTAATAGCCATAACTCCAAATAGAGTCACATTCTGAGGTCCTGGGAGTTCGGACTTCAACATGTAAATTTTGTGGGGACACAACTCAGTGTGTAATTCCTTTCCTCATCAGTGGAGTTAACTCCTTCTTTAGTTCATCTGGAAGACCTGGTTCTGCTCTCAGGGCAGAACTTTCTGGACTAATGTCCGAGTCTCCCCCAGGGCCCAGATTAGAGTGAGGTGAGGGAGGAGGGGGAGCACTTGTCTCAGACACAAAATATAAGGAGGGCATAAAAATTACAGTAATCAAGATTAAAATGTTTTAATAAAATTTTGAACACATAAAAGTAACACAAAAAATATGTGATAAACAAAGTATCAATTTTTAATAAAGACAGGGTCAATATTACTGAATTTTCCTTTTGCCTCAGGCTCCTATATTGCTTCCTACAGCACTGTTAACTGATCCTGTCATTAAAAACTTTGATATTTTATTCATCAAGGATTTTTTTGCACTAATTTTGATTGTCCAAATCATTTGCATTAAAATATTATTTATCTTGATTACTCACATTTTTTTTTTGTAGCATCTTAAATGTTTTGTACTTGAGGTCAGTGCTTCACTCTCATCCTTCTTCCACTTCCCCCAACCCTTTGCTTTTTCTTCAGGGAATTTTACCTTGTTCATTGTCCTTCACTGCATTCAAAGTGGGCATTGGTAAGATAGATTCTCTTTCTTTGCAGCTAAACCACCTTCTGCTGGTGCAGGTTCAAAGATCTATAGGTGTTTTAGTGTAGAACAGCCTAAGGTTTGGCCAGTCACGTTGTCCATCATTTGGTAGCATAACTCCCTCAAAAATCTTGTCAAATTTCAATTCTATTTGCTTTCATTCCTATAAGGTAGTAGCCAATAGTCTCATGTAAAATTTTAAACATGAAAATTTTAGTCTTTTATTTTCTGTCCCCTAGGCTCTGTCCACCTCTACACTGGTCTTTTTCTGAAAGTTACCCGAGGCCATTAGAAAACAGACTTGTGTGGGGAGGAAATATTCTTGGTCAAGTTTCTGCCACAGTGTCCCCTCCCATCACCTGGCAGAGGGCATTTACTGGGAAGTACTAGAGAAAATCTTGGGTTATGGGCTTATCTCCTGCTAAGGTTGCTTCTTCAGAATCACCAGAGTAGCGGTGCTATTGCCTTTACAACCCTGTGAGGCTCCACATAGCTGGACCCTGCCCCAAGCCAATAAAAAAGCAAAAAAAAAAAATTAAAAGTATCTTCCTAAACAGAGCTGAATTCCCTTCCATCTATACTTTCAAGTAGGCTGACTCTTTCTAGAGCTCAGCTTACTCTTGCAGGGCTTTGTTGAAAATGGCAAGAAGTAGACAACATACAGTAATATTCTGAAAAAGTTTAACACTTCCCTATGGTAGCCTCAGTTAGCATGGGTTTTGATTTCCAGGTTCTCACAGGAGACATTGTGATAGGCAGAACAGTGGCTCCTCACAAATGTCCATGTCCGAATCCCCTTGAGTATGTTACCTTATGTGGCAAAGAGGAATTAAGGTAGCAGGTAGAATTAAGGTCAATAATTAGCTGATCTTAAGAGAGGAAGTTCATCCTGGACCACAAGAGCTCTTAAATGTAGATGAAAGTGGCAAGAGGAGGGTCAGAGTGATTTAATGTAAGAAGGACTTGACCTGCTGATCCTGGCTTCAAAAATGGAGGAAGGGATTGTGAACCAAGGCATGCAAGCAGCCTCTGGAAACTGGAAAATTCAAGGAAATGGAGTCCCTCCCAGAGTCTAGAGAACAAAACACAACCATGCCCATCCCTTGATTTTAGCCCAGCAAGTCCCATTTCAGATTTCTGACCTCCCAAACTGTATAATAATAAATTTGTGTTGATTTAAGCCATTAAATATGTGATGATTTTTTTACAGCAGCCATAGGGAAAATGAAGCATTTTTTAAATGTATATAAAATTTTTATTGGAATATAATTGTTTCACAATTTTGTTTCTGCTGCACAATAATGTAAACCAGCCATATATATATACATATATCCCTTCCCTCTTGACCCTCCCTCCCAACCCCCCCATCAATTAAGCTTTTTTACAAAATCTTTTACTCTTAGGTTTCTAGCCTCAATTTTTTTATATTCTTGCTGCTGCTGCTAAGTCACTTCAGTCATGTCCGACTCTGTGCGACCCCATAGACGGCAGCCCATCAGGCTCCGCCATCCCTGGGATTCTCCAGGCAAGAATACTGGAGTGGATTGCCATTTCCTTCTCCAGCACATGAAAGGGAAAAGTGAAAGGGAAGCCACTCAGTCGTGTCCGAATCTTAGCGACCCCATGGACTGTAGCCTACCAGGCTCCTCCGTCCATGGGATTTTCTAGGCAAGAGTACTGGAGTGGGGTGCCATTGCCTTCTCCGATATTCTTGCTACCCACTGCTTAACCATTGTTGTTTTTCAGTCACTAAGTCGTGTCCGACTCTTTGCAATCCAATGGACTGCAGCATGCCAGGCTTCCCTGTCCTTCACCTGGAATTCATCTGTGATGCCATTCAACCATCTCATCCTCTGTCGCCACCTTTTCTTCCTGCCCTCAATCTTTCCTTGCATCAGGGTCTTTTCCAATGAGTCAGTCCTTCGCATCAGGTGGCCAAGGTATTGGAGCTTCAGCTTCAGCATCAGTCCTTCTAATGAGTATTCAAGATAGAGTTCCTTTAGGTTTGACTTGTTTGATCTCCTTGCTGCCCAAGGGACTCTCAAGAGTCTTCTCCAACACCACAATTCAAAAGCATCCATTCTTTGGCACTCAGCCTTCGTTATGGTTCAGCTCTCACGTTAAGCGAATGTAATACGTATTCAATTGTGTTACATCATTATCCTATTCCTAGGTACCAAATTCTGTATTCGTAAGTACATTGCGTCATAGCTTGGACAAGACCTAAAATAACGGTGACTTAAACGAGATAGAGCTTGTTTCTGTTTTACGTAAGTTGCATGAGAAGCATACCAGAGCTCTTATGGCTGCTCCATGGATTAGTAATGCAGAGTTTTCCCTTGTTCCTCTGCTGTTCCCAGGCATTGTTTCCATTCACATGGATGGAGGAGAGTCATCATCAAATTTTAGTTCCTGAGATGAAGAAACAGAAAGTAAAGAACACACACCTTTTCTTTAGGGTCACAACTTGGAAGCTGCATGCATCATAACATTCATGTGCTGTTGGTCTGAAATTAGTTCCATGACACATATAAGTGCAAGGGAGGACAGCAAAAGCAGTCTTTATTTTGGCAGCCATGTGCCAAGCTAACATTTGCTGCTGCTGCTAAATCGCATCAGTCATGTCCAACTCTGTGCGACCCCATAGACAGCAGCCCACCAGGCTCCACCGTCCCTGGGATTCTCCAGGCAAGAACACTGGAGTGGGTTGCTGTTTCCTTCTCCAATGCATGAAAGTGAAAAGTGAAAGTGAAGTCACTCAGTCGTGCCCATCCGACTCTTAGCAACCCCATGGACTGAAGCCTACCAGGCTCCTCTGTCCATGGGATTTTCTTAGCGAGAGTACTGGAGTGGGTCGCCAGTGCCTTCTCCGGCTAACATTTGAGGATTCTGTTATTAATGCTAAAGAAAAATTGAGATAATGAAATTATTACTTCCTTCTACACATAGGAAGTGGCATCACATTGTGCAAAGAAAGGATTGATTTCAATTTGAATTACAAGTAGGGAAAAAAAAGAAAAACTAGCTTTAAAAACTTTTCTCATGGGTACTGGAGCAACAGGAATTCATCCCAGAATCAGCATCACTGCAAAGATAGTGGGAGTATAGCACGTTCAAACCAGACGATAACTTCAAAGCATTGATCTAAGTATTCAGATCAAGCAGAACTCATGTAAAGTCTCAGTGAAAAGCTTCTACACAAACAAGTTGGCATCCCATAGCAGACCTTGTGATAGGAGAACAATGTGGAACTCAGAAAGGAGGCTCCAGAGAAAACCAGCCTTTAGGCTTCTGCCTTAGTCACTGTGGTGAAGAGTTATTATAAACCCCTCTGGGGAGAAGAAACCAGAGACTGATGCCAGAACCCACTGTGTATCATTTATGGATTAAACTGTGGATGGCTTTCATCTTAGAGAATAGATTTAATCATTCTCAACAAATCTTTTTTGGAAAATCCTATGGATGTTATCATACATAGATACTTTGAGTAGTTAGACAGCACCTATTAGAGACCAGATTCAGTTGTTCTGAGAGGAAAAAAAAACCCAGGTAGGCAGCTCCCCTCAAGCATTCTGATCAAATGTGTTACACAATTAGCTTAATCTTTCCAAATAACTAAACAGCAGTGAAGTGTACTGGCAGTTTAGGTCACTATGCTTTTTAACCCACAAAAATTCTGACATTTGTATTAAATATCATTTGTTATATGCTCATTGTTCTATGAAATATCAGCAATTCAAAAACATCTCAATGTCTTAGAACTTAGAACTTTCATCATCTTTGTTGACCGATTGTGTGTTAGCTAAGGGAGGATAAAGGTGCCCAGAGAGAGTGCACAGTGAATTTTCATAGTAAATGGTTAGATATGGACAGAGTCATGCCTGGAGTTTCAGTCTTCTGACTCTTGTTGAAAGAAAGTGCCAGTCGCTCAGTTTGGGACTCTTAGCAACCCCATGGACTGTAGCCCACCAGGCTCCTCTGTCCATGGAATTCTCCAGGCAAGCGGGTTGCCATTCCCTTCTCCAAGGGATCTTCCCAACTCAGGGATCAAACCCGGTTCTTCTGCATTGCAGGCAGATTCTTTACCATGTGAGCCACTAGGAGTTTCGGTCTTCCGACTCTTAACTCCACTGTTCTATTCTTCATGTTATGCTTGCTTTTCTAGTTGATCCTTCCCTCTTCTTTCTAAATTTTTGAATTACCCAGGTAATACATGTGTTTATTATTTTTTAAAACATTGCATTATAGATAAAATTCATGCATTATTAATTTTAGTTATTTACTCTTGTCCTCAGAAATAGTCACTCTTATGAGTTGAGTATCCACGCCCTTTAATATGTACACATGTATATTTGTTTGTGTTTTTCTTAGAAAACAGAGAGTATTACTTGTCAGTTTTGCTTTATTGCATGGATTAGATCATACTATACCTATCATTCTGCAGTTAGCTCTTATTCACTCAACAGTATATTTTTATGATAAATCCATACTGATATACAGGTTCAATTTTTTGCTTTTATTTAATGTATGGTATTCTGTCATCCAAATAGACCATATTTAACTTATATTATTTATCCATTCTCTTTTTGGCCACATTTCTCTTTTGGTACATTATTTATTTCCAGTATTCATTAATAAAGGTGATTAATTACTCATTTGATATTCAAGATTTTTCTAATTACTCTAAAGCTTCTGAAAGGGGATTGCTATTGCTTGAATGTTTAAACCCCACCCCCTCCAAATTCATATGTTGAAATTCTAAGCCCCAAAGATGATGGTATTAAGAAGGAAGGCCTTTGGGAGATGCTTAGGTCCTGAGGGTGGCACCCTCACAAATGGAATTAAAGTGGTAAAGAATCTGCTGCCATTGCAGGAGACTCTGGAACCATGGGTTCAATCCCTGGGTCGGGAAGATCCCCTGGAGGAGGAAATGACAAACCACCCCAGTATTCTTGCCTAGTAAAGTCCATGGACTGAAAAGCCAGGCAGGCTACAGTCCACGGGGTGGCAAAGAATCAGACACAACTGAGCACAAGTGTGTGCACATGCACACACACACACCCTTATTCAAGAGGCTCAGACAATTTCTTAGGCCTTCCACTGAGTAAGGACACGGGGAGAAATTGCTGGCTCTGACCCAGAAATACAACCATGCTGGCACCTTGATCTTGAACTTTCCAGCCTATGAATTGTGAAAAGTAAATTTCTCTTGTTTATAAGCTATATTTTGTTATAGAAGACCAAACAGACTGTGATATTTTGTACAGCAGCCCAAACAGACTAAGACAGAGATAAACAGCCAATTAAAATTGTGGTTCATAGAAGAAGACGATTTGAATTTTAATTACTTGGTTTTACATTCAACATGTTAGGAATCTTAGAATCACAGATCATTAAAGTTAGAAGAAACATCAGAAATCAAGTTTTCCCTCTTCCTATTTTAAATGCAATAGTAGGTGTGAAGAATTTAGTCATCCAAATGGGGGGAATAAAATAAAAGGAATTTCTAATTCCATCACCTGAAGATAACTTTTAAGCATATTCAATTCTGCCTTTTCCCAAGATTGACCATTGGTGGTGTGTGCCCTCAATTCATCTCTGTTTTGTAGGCTGTTTTTCTTGCCATGTTCCAGGTTAGAAATCCATGAGTCACCCTTGGCTTTTTCCCTGTGTCTTCCCCTTTTTAAATTTATCATGCCAATTCTGAAAACCCTTCAGTATTCTGGATAAGTTCTAGAATTCTGTCTTCCATTATGGTCCACCCAGGACTACCTCTCCGTGATAGCAGAAACCAATTCTACTTTGTCTTGACAGATAAGAATATTCTATGATACTATTATCTTCTCAGATGAATCTTCACAATTACCAATACAACCCCCGGATCTTTCTCAACATTGTTCTATAAAAAATCAAATTAGCAAGTGTGATGAAACCTATTTTTTATCTTTAATATGAAGTTTTGGCTGTCTCAAGGCCAGTCACTTATGGTTCCCTGCAGATGGTGGTTTATGGTTTATAAATATCACTTAGCTTGTGCCTTTGTTTCATTTTTATTATCCTTTTCTGGCATATACTGCCCCATGAGCTTGAATTATTCGAATCCTACCCATTCCCAGGATCTGGTTCAATCCCCTCCTCTCCTTGCAGCCTGCCTCAACTATTCCGGCCCCAAATGCCCTCTTTTCTCTTCATTCCTATATTACTTACCTTATCCTGGTGTATAAATGACTCATGCATCTCACGCTTCTACAAGATGGTCTGACATTAAAGGCCATGACCTTCATTTTCCTGTCTCCTACGTAACATCCACTATACTATAGAGAACCTGATGGAATCCAGTGACTTATTACATGAGCCAATGACAATTGGGTTGAGAAGGCATTAAGTGTAATGTCTTCCATATGGAAATGTGTGCAAAGGACAGATAATAATCTGTCAAAAATTAGTACTGTATCCTGGCAAGTGACTTCGGCATTTTGAAAAATGCACCAACTATTTATAATAATTTCCTTTCCTCATAACAAAAGTAAAATATGTTCATTGTAGAATTTTTGGAAGGTAAACAGGGAAAATAAAAGTAATTTCTAATTCCATCACCTGAAGATAACTTTTAAGCATATTCAATTCTGCCTTTTCCCAAGATTACTGCATCTGTATATTTATTTTTCAGTTTTAAGACAGTCCAGAAAATTCAGCAAATACAGTTTTGATTCTTACTCTTTGCAGTTAATATTAAAGTTGACCCTTGGACAGCATGGATTTGAGCTGCATGGGTCCACCCATTTATTTTCAGTAAATATATACTACAGTACTACACCACTCACAGTTGGTTGAACCACAGAAATGGTGGGCCAACTGTGAAGTTATACACAGATTTTCTATTGCACAGAGGGTTGGTGCCCCTAATACTGGTATTGTTCAAGGGTCAACTGTATATCATCATCACTTTCTCCACTTAATAGTCAATAAAAAGGTTTTTACAGCTACATAATAGTACCCTGCATGAGATGTTTCATAATATCTTCAATCACCTACTAGAACTACTGGGTAGTTCTAGTTTTTCACTGCTACAAATGAATGAACTAAGAATTATTGAGCACTTACTACAGGCCAGGTACTCTGTTGAGTCTTTTATATTTAGTGACACTTAAACGATCCATAACAGCCTTACATGGGAGGCGCTTCTATTATGCCCTCTTTTTGGATGAGAAAACTGATGAGTATAGAGGTTAGGCGGAGAAGGCAATGGCATCCCACTCCAGTACTCTTGCCTGGAGAATCCCAGGGACGGGGGAGCCTGGTGGGCTGCCGTCTATGGGGTCGCACAGAGTCGGACACAACTGATGCGACTTAGCAGCAGCAGCAGCATAGAGGTTAGGTTACTCATCCAAGATCATAGTGATAAAGCCAGAATTTTAACCCAGGTTAGAATGTCTCAAGAACCTGTGCTAACCATTATGATAAATAATCATATAATAATGATAAATAATTATGATAAATCTAATATAGAATTCTTTGTCTATGTCTTTAATAATTTCTAATGAAAAAATGACAACAGTGGAATTACTGAATCAAAGGATATGAAGAAACTTCCCATTGTCAAACTGCTTTTCAAAAAGATTTTGTACAAATGTATGTACTAAATGTTTGCAGTATATAAGCTTGCTCCCTTTCCCTGAGAGAGACTTGGGATCTTTAGTCCTACATGTCCACTTTAAAACCTTTTATTCTAAGTATACCACAGCATCAGTCACACTGTATACTTTCATTCATATTTCAGTTTGTCTTACTATACTGTGAAACCTTTGAGAGCAAGACTATCTCATTTGTTTTTAAATTCATAGTACCTTGGGCTTCCCAAGTGGCACTAGTGGTAAAGAATCTGCCTGCAAATTCAGAAGATGCAAGTTTGATCCCTGGGTCAGGAAGATCCCCTGGAGGAGGACATGGCAGCCCACTCCAGTATTCTTGCCTGGAGAATCCCATGGACAGAGGAACCTGGCAGGCTATAGTTCATAGGATCGCAGAGTCAGAAATGACTGAAGTGAGTTGGCATGCACGCCACATGCACGCACCTACCATTGGTGCCATATGCACAGTAGATTCTCAGGATGGCTTTTGTCAAAAAAGGTGCACCATGACTTGCAGTTTTCCTGTGCACAGGTAAATATCACTTCACTTTCCTTTCCAGTTCCCAGGCTTCCTATATACAGAGTTCCAGCTCTAGAAATTGTGGTCCTTTCACTAATCCTATCTGCCCTCTCACCTCTTTCCTTGGTGGTGGTGGTGGTGGTTTAGTCACTAAGTCGTGTCCAACTCTTGCGATCCTGTGGACTGTAGCTTGCCAGGCTTCTCTGTCCAGGAGATTCTCCAGGCAAGAATACTGGAGTGGATTGCCATTTCCTTCTCCAGGGGATCTTCCCAACCCAGATATCAAACCCGGACCTTCTGCATTGCAGGCAGATGATTTACCAACTGAGCTCTGAGGGAAGCCCAACCACTTTCTTTCCTTCAGCCTAATTCCCAGGGATCCAAGTCCAGGTCAAACATCACCTCCTCCAGGAAACCTTTGCTCTATCTTCCTTTCCAGGGCTGAGCTCTCCCCTTGTAGTTCCATAAAGGATTGATTCTTTATAATATGTACTATGGTAGTAGGTTTGTTTGAATTTAGCAGTTACCCAGGTAATTTCTTTAATGAATCTTTAATAGTGTAATCTTAGTGTCACTTACTCCTCATACTTTTATTTCTTGCACACCTTAAGCACATTTTAAGACCCTGGGCATTTGCAGCCAGTCATTCTCCAAGCTTTATGGAGATGGTCTACTGGAAACACTCAGAACTCCCCCAGGCACTGAGGGATGGGCCAAGGAGCTGTCCTGTTTCCAGCCTCCTCTCTAGATGTGTTTGTGTGTCTTCTGCCATTGAGATATTTTGAAAGAAGTTTCAGGAGTCATTGATTTCTCTCATAGCTCTTCATGAAAATATTTCATCACATTTCCAACTAGGGGCTCCTAGAATCCTGTAGATGAGTTTAGAACATTTCGCAATGAGAGGGGTTTAGGGAGATTTTAATTAACTGGTTTCCTTGGCAATCTACTAGAACCTTGATTACTAGCACCTTTGATCAACATGAAATCAGAATTTCCTGTAGCTGAAAAAATACTGTCAGATAATGAAAGCTGGCTCCAGTTTCATGTTCCTGTCCCCATGTGAATTTTGTTCCCCATCAGTTTCTATTGCATTTCATGTGAATGTTATTTTTAGCATAGTCTGTATTTCACAGATTACCATATGTTTTTTTTTCTTCTTGATATCAACACAGCTTTTAAAGTTAAAAATTCTTTGGCATATTAATATGCCCTAATAAATCAAGTACATATGTCTTTAAACCACAAACACAAATACTCCATTTGCCACTAGATTTGTTGATACATTTGATCTGATAATATTTTTCTATTTTACTGTCACCAGAACTTGCCAACTTGCCTTTTGAAATCTGCACTTATGGAAAATTAATATTTTATGTGGAAATTGTAGAGCCTGGAGTTTGGTGGGTATGAAAAGAGGCAGCAGGGGCTAGAGAATTTTAAAAGGAAAAAAGGGGAGGAAAGGAAAATCTGAAGCTAGGATACCTTTGGGTTGTTGGCATTCTCAAAATAGTGGAAATGAAAGCAGCAAAGACACCACAGAAAGAAAGGGGCTGAGGACAAGAAGCCAAGAATGGAGAAGGAGTATTCGAAGTGATGGAAAAGTTCAGAAGAACTGATGGGGGGGGCGGAGATGATGGTGAAACAGTTGGCAAAGATGAAAGTCACTGCCAGAATGAAAAAGCATTAACAAAGAATAATAATCAGAATTTAAAGAAGAAGCTATACACTTCTCCAGCCTCTAAATTCCAGTACTTTCAGTAATTCTTAGGAATTTAACAACAGCTTTCACAGCCAGAAAACTTTATTAGAGGGAAAGTGAGTCAGGAATGAAATTGTTTACTGACGATTTCAGTAAAGATGCATTCAGATGAATACTACGATTCCAATAGCTCCTATGGCTCCTTTAATGAAAAGATTGATTCCAGATTTTGGCAGAAAATAGTCTGGCAAAAGCAATAACCGTTTCTTGAGCTTGGCGTGAAACTCCACCACTTTCTCGGCTCTGTCTGTCTACTCTATTTTGCCAGGCCAATTCCATGCTTAGAAAGAGAGACAAGAAACTACTGCTCACACAGGAGGGAGCATTTGTGTTGGAACAGAGAGAGGGAAATCTGAGAGTCATGACTTAAACACTTATTATATTTGTTATTTGGGCTTCCCAGGTGGTGCTAGTGGTAAAGAAACTGACTGCCAATGTAGGAAACTAAGAGAGGTGGGTTCGATCCCTAGGTCAGGAAGATCCCCTGAAGGAGCGCATGGCAACCCACTCCAGTATTCTTGCCTGGAGAATCTCGTGGACAGAGGAGCCTAGCAGTCACACAGAGTCGAATACAACTGAAATGAGTTACAATGCACACACACATATTTGTTATTTAATTCACTCATGCAGTGAATTCTTACTGAACGTCTTTTAAGTGTTAAGTTCTGAACTCAATTGTTAGAATGAAGAACTCATTGATATTTAAGTAATCATGGTGAATAAGTTCAAGAGGAGAAGGAAATGACAACCTACTCCAGTACTCTTGCCTGGAAAATCTCTTGGATGGAGGAGCCTGGTAGGCTACAGCCCATGGGGTCGCGAAGAGTCAGACACGGCTGAGTGACTTCACTTTCACTTTTCACTTTCTTGCATTGGAGAAGGAAATGGCAACCCACTCCAGTGTTCTTGCCTGGAGAATCCCAGGGATGGCAGAGCCTGGTGGGCTGCCATCTATGGGGCTGCACAGAGTCAGACATGACTGAAGCAACTTAGCAGCAGCAGCAGTTCAAAGGTGGGCAAACTGTGATCTTTGGATCAAATTCACCTGTGGCCTGTTTTTGTAAAGTATATTGGCTCATTTATTTATGTATTGTCCATGGACCCTTTTGTGTTATGATGGCAATGTTGAATAATCACAACAGGGTATATATAGCCTGAAAGAATAAAACATGTTTATTATCTGGCTCTTTACAATTATTCTGTAACTTATTGTTTGCTGACTGCTGGATAAATGCAGTTGGTATAATGAAGTTATATTGGAATTCAGTCCATCTAGTCAAAGCTATGGTTTTTCTGGTAGTCATGTATGGATGTGAGAGTTGGACTATAAAGAAAGTTGAGCGCTGAAGAATTGATGCTGTGGTGTTGAACTGTGGTGTTGGAGAAGACTCTTGAGAGTCCCTTGGACTGCAAGGAGATCCAGTCAGTCAATCCTAAAGGAAATCAGTCCTGAATATTCATTGGAAGGACTGATGCTGAAGCTGAAACTCCAATACTTTGGCCACCTGATGCGAAGAACTGACTCATTGGAAAAGACCCTGATGCTGGGAAAGATTGAAGGCAGGAGGAGAAGGGGATGACAGAGGATGAGATGGCTGGATGGCATCACCAACTTAATGGACATGAGTTTGAGTAAACTCTGGGAGTTGGCTATGGACAGGGAGGCCTGGCGTGCTGTAGTCCATGGGGTTGCAAAGAGTTGGACATGACTGAGCAACTGAACTGAACTGAACTGAAGTTATAGGAGAGGAGCCAATGTTAGTGAAAGCTTCAAAGAATTGATCTGTGACATTTGATATCAGTTTTCAAAGACATAAAGGAGTTTCTGGTCATGAAGTCACGAGAGTGGTGGTTTGGGAATAGCCATGACAAAGCCAGTATTGTGACATAGTTTGTGAATTTTAGAAATCTATCCACTGTTTGTTCTGGGTGAAGCATAGTTTGGGGTGGGTGACTAACAACGGGGGATTGAGGCTGGAGGGGCCAGTGGAATCTTGATCATATGTGGAAGGGCCTCAAATTGAGAACTTCATATGCAAACACTCTGCATCGTAAGATACCCAATATTAATAGCACACAATCTCTGCCCTCATGAAACTTAATCTCCAGTAGGATATATAAGACTTATTAAATAAATCACAAGACAGAATGAGCTATGTACTCTAGAAAAGTCCAAATAAGATACAATAGGAACTCTTTTTAACAAGGAGAAATCATATTTGATTGGAAAGATCAGAAAATTAGTTTATGTTAAAGCATGCCTTGAAGGATAGCTATGATTTTTCTGGGGGCGGTGGGTGGTGTGGCAGGTGAACGCAGGCAGAGAAAACAGCATAAAGAGATACAAGCAAAAAGTAATGTTCAGAAGTTTGGGATGTTCCTGAGCCCAGATTCCATAGAAAACACACTCTGAGGCCAAAGCTTTGTGCCAATGCTTTATTCAGTAGTGCAGTTTCAGAGAAGTAGAAAGCGGGGATAAAGAGAGTGAGCAGATATGACAGGAGCATCTCCCAATTTGGCCACAGCTGTGTAACAAGTGGACAACTCGTAGGGAGTGGATGTAGGGCCACTTCCTAGAGACTGGATGAATTCTCATGTCTCTGAACCATCCATGTAATAGGGTAGAGAGAAGAATAAGGGAAGAATTTATCCATGGTACCATTGCACCATTGACATTTGTACCATTGATATTTCACACTTTGGGACATTAAAATCCCTGCACTGCTGAATTGTGTCAACCGCCCTCTTAGCCACTCGGGAAGTACAAGCCTCGTGTGTTCAGTCTGGTCAGGGTAGCTGCATGCCTGTTTCTCCTTGACAGTCAGGGCTTCTTAATCTGTAGTGGTGCCATAGTGGCAGAAACGGTGACCTGGTTCCATGACCTTGGGGACAGTGCAAAATGTTCCTAGGGCCCCTTCAGTCAGAGAGCAAGTGGGCAGATTTGGAGTGGCACGTAAGCTGAGTCTGGTACAGAGCATCAAATGGCTTGTCTGGAATATAGGATAGGAAACTACTGAGAGTAAAGGTCAGACAAGTTGGAATGCCTCATGGAAGACGTTGGTTGTTGGAAAATTAGTAACCATGTAATTGATTTATCAGCAAATGAGAAGCAGTGGGGAATATTTTCCAGAAGGAGATGACATGATCAAAAGTGTGTTTTGGGGGGAATTAATTCAGAAGTGGTATGTGAAATGGATTTAGAGGGTATGGAAATTAGAAGCAAGATTATTTGAGAGTTAGAAAGAGTCTTGGCAGATCAAACTGTTCAGTTGCATACTCCAGACGTTTAGAATGGGCCAATGGACTCGCTAAAGAGGCCCCTCCTGAGCCCTGCACTATGAATCATCCCTGTTCTTGAAGGAGGTTGAATAGATACATATGTCTTGTTCCAGGAGACAAAATGACACTCAGCAGTATCTGTTTCTAGACAGCATATGGTTTTTACATGCTTATACATTGAAGCACTTTAATTTTTAAACATAAAGTAATTAGGCACTTATTATTCAGACTGTACCTATTTAAATAAATATACCTGGTTCTTATTTTGTGATCTAGAGTTCCTCCAGCCTTGCGAGACTGTTGAACTACACAGTTAGAGAGAAGGAGGCAGACTGGCCACTGAGCATAAATAGATCCTGCATTTCCCTCCTCCTTACATGGCCTTGCGTTTGACTAAAGGCCTCAAAGAAAGTATTGGTCAGTCTTTCAACTAGTAAATAGTGGAATCGTTTGATGTTATTCTGTCTGTGTACCATGTTCCTAGTCTAAAAGCCCCAAATTTCCAAATTCTGAAACACAGTTGCCCAATAATTTTGGATAAGGGATTGTGCACCTGTATTACTTAGAAGTGTGAAATGACAATATGAGGATTAAAACTGATATCTCCTATCCATCCTACAGCAAAAGCACATTAACATTTCTTGAGAAACTTTCAGTTGCTTTCAAAACATAACTTAGTATGTGAACTTTTGGAAAATATGTTTCTGTATAATATTAACTGAGACAAAAATTTTTATCATCTCCCCATCATTTTGCTCCAGTTTCATCCCACTGATGTAACAACCAATGGTAACACTTTGGCATTTGACTTTTTATATCTTGAAATATTTTTAAGGATATCCTGGATTCAAACAGGGAAGACTATTAATTTAATGATAAGTTCATTTAAAAAATTACATTGTATTTGAGAAAACCCCATTAATAATTCACTCATAAAAGTTGTTTGATTTCTGTCCTATGGGGGCACTTTTAGTATAAATTTTAATGACACTTCATAAGTCTAAATATATAGAGTTGAAGGCTTTATTTGACATAGACTGTTAAAACCAATATCATTTTGGTTATATAACTGATGTTTCTTTGTAAGAAAGAGCCATTCAAAATATTCCTCAGCTAAACCACATCCCTGAAAACCTAGTAATCAACATTTGGATTTCTGTACTGCAGCTGGCCCTCAATAAGCCAGGTGGCAGTGGGGGGTGGGGACAAATTAGTTCCAGGACCCTCTCATAGATACCAAAATCCCCAGATGCTCAAGTACCATAGTCAGTCCTCTCTACCCATGGATTCCCATGGACTGTAGCCTGCTAGCCTCCTCTGTCCATGGGATTTTCCAGGCAAGAATACTGAAATGGGGTACCATTTCCCTTTTTAGGGGATCTTCCTGACCTAGGGATTGAACCCCTTGTCTCTTGCGCCTCTGCATTGGCAGACAGATTCTTTACCACTGAGCTTCCTGGGTGTAGTAGTACTGTATTTATTGAAAAAAAATCCACATATAAGTGCATCCCTGCAGTTCAAACCCATGTCGTTCAAGGATCAACTGTATTTGCTGCTTTATCTACCTCAAAGCTGAATTAAAGCTTACTGATGTTGCTTTTTGTCCATCTAAACTGTAGTTTCCATGTTAGATGCCAACCAAATATCTGCATTTTCTAGTCTCATCAAATTAAGATATGGGATGATTTTCACTCCAGAATGCTTTCTTCTATTTCAGTTTCCCACTCTACCCTTACCCTAAGTCTTCTAGTTTCTGGAATAAATACTAAATTGATACTTAAGGTTTTATCTTTCATTTTGTAAGTTCTGACAGCTTTAAAAAATCTGCATTTTATCTTGTAAAGAAGTTAAACACTCTTTGATTATTTTCCATAAATTTACTTTTGGCCAAATTCTATGATTATCTTATTCTCTGGTCATTCATCAGACATGCCCTAAAGGTGTCTATCACTAATACTCCAAGACATGGGATGGCCTTATAACTTAAAAAAATTAAGGTGATATTATAAGGGGTGAGACCATAATAGGACTATGTTATTAGATACATAAATGTAGGTATCCCTTGCCTTTTAAAAGTTCACTTTACACTACTTCCATGAAAGACCTACATTAGTACCTGTTTTTGCAAGCCTAAAGGAATCTGAAGAGGTTTTTCACTTTTACAAAAAAAGGCAAAAAGTGAAAATACCATTTAGTGTGAGGCACTACAGAGGCAGTGAGCACCCAGAGCAGTGAGATTTGCCCCACCGAGCTCCTTCCCCAGGGACTACGCTCAGCATCTCAGCATCAAGCCACCATAGCTTTGAAATGTGCCTGTGAGCATCTGTGCTTTATCTCGATTTGCACATTCGTTAGCAAGATGTGTCCTAAGGTAATTGCTTCTTTGCTTTTACCATTTCAGCTTACAAAAGGTTTCATAGGAATGCTCTACTTTTGGATGGTGGGGGAAACCTGTATCTCCCTGTAAAGCAGTATTTATGGTGCTCTTTGGCTTCACTATGGACAGAACTAAGCAAATCTATACAATGTAAAAATTATTGATGGCATATGTTGGGGTTTTAGGCAGCCCAACATATGTTATTTTGGTTCTTGCCTGAGTTCTGTGCTGAAAGAGAAAAGGAATCAGGCAGATGGAGCTTAAAGTGCCTGGTTCATTACTGATGGAGATTTTAGAAAATGAGGCTTAAGCATAAAGCAACAATAAGCTTCCTAACACTTAACCCTGTTAATACAGGCTTAGTCACGCAATGTCAGGTTGTACTGGTCAAACACAGGCCTTCCACACAAAATGTCAGGGCTGCTACTATGAAACTCACTGAATGACCAAAAAGAGAGTAAAGTGTATGTTTCTGAAATCAGGTAGATCCAGAGAAGAGGAGGAGAAGGGAGGGAACTCAGTCATACATGCCCAGTTTCTTGTCCTAAACTTGCAATTCAGATAATTTAATCTTTTTCTTACGAGGGAAAATTAGTGAAGATGTACAAGTTATGAATGTTACACTCTTTGATGTCTCTCTTCATAGAACCATGATTCAATAGTAAAGGCAGTATCATTCAGTAATGTATGGTCCCAATAAAGTAAGAGAAAGGGTACAGTCAATACTTACATCAGCATTTCTGCCTCTGCCTTCTGCATCCAAGCACACATACACATGGCCTAGAATCAAGCGTTTATCTTCTCGGTCAAAAATTTGAGGCATACGCTCTGAAAAATTCCACTAATTGTCAGACACTATTAAGTATAAGTGCCACAGGGTAAAACTCTCCTCTTTTAGAGACTTAGCCATTTAGATTGCTTGGGACATCCTTTAGGATATTTAGATGTTAAATTTCAGCAGCAGAATCCTAGTTTTCAGTCTATACACCATATATGTTCATTTGTCAGGGTACCACAGTAATATCAGAGAACCTTAGCAATATTTGGCTCAGAGAGTGAGAGTGGAAGCTTGCACCAGGGCCCATCAAGAAGATACATGATACAGGCACTTATTGGAAAAGGGACCCACCACTGTTGAAACTCCCCGAATGCATCTCACTCTCCCAGACTGACCACAGCTGTAATGAAAAATGGGACCAAGGAGCCTGGCTTCTGCTCTTTCACAGAAACATCCTTTTCTACTTTTACATCAAAACCACATCAATAAAATCCCAAAGCAGAATATCAAACCCAGTGTAAGATGGATGCCCTTATATTTTTGAGACAATACCAGCATTCTTGTTTGGTTGAACCATCTCTGGCACAATCTATGACCTACACTTGAGGCTATTACCACGGAAGGTGATTCACTTTATAATACTGTGGAGACCTATCTCCAAGAAATTACGTGCCCTCTTTTTTCTTGAAAATAGTCCTTTGTTGTACTATAGCGGGTAAAAAAAAAAAAGGGAGATGAAAATTTTAGTAGATTTAAAGTACCAGCAAAGCCAGTGTGTCAAGTTTAACTAAAAATGACAGGTAGCATGTCTGGGAGCAAAACGAGATCCCAGAGAAATGTCATGATCAGAAAGGAAATCATTCTTCTCTAAGATAGTTTTATTGGTCATTCAGATAGAGTGGATACATGAAATACCACACGATTACGCATGACAGGTCTGTCCCTTATAAACAAAGTGAAAGTTGCTCAGTCGTGTCTGATTCTTTGCAACCTCACGGACTGTAGCCTGCCAGGTTCCTCTGTCCTTGGAATTTTCAGAATACTGGAGTGGGTAGCCATTCACTCTCCAGGGGATCTTCCCAACCCAGGGATCGAACACAGGTCTCCCACATTGCAGGTGGATTCTTTACTGCCTGAGCCAACATAAAGGGCCTTGCTATAATTGTGATGCCACTGTTCTCTATTCTGTTTGATTCAGGGAATATATGTGCTCTGTGTGGTTACACAAACAAAATTTCTGTTTTGTTAATAAGCTGAACATTATCCTGCTCTAGGAGCCCCTTACACGTATAATAGCTTCTTAGTAGGTTACTTTCCAAATCATGACTATCAGAAATGCCACTTGTATTTCTTGGGGAAAAAATGAGATAATAGATATATTTAGTCTGTGTACATGCATGCTAGGTCACTTCAGTCATGTCTGACTCTTTGCAGCCCTATGGATCATAGCCAGCCAGGCTCCTCTGTCCATGGGATTCTCCAGGCACGCATACTGGAGTGGGTTGCTTTGCCCTCTTCCAGGGGATCTTCTCGACCCAGGGATCAAGCCTGTGTCTCTTTCATCTCCTGCATTGGTAGGCAGGTTTTTACCACTGGCGCCACCTGAGTAACCCATATTTAGTCTAGCACCTGATATGTAGTATATCCTCAAAAAGTAGGAACTGCTAAGGCCCATTTGCCAAACCCAGGCTCATATCATACTCTGAGGTAACTGATGAGGGAAAGAGGTAGATGAGCAGCTTTGCCCTCTCCCTCTCTATACAGTGGCCCTTGGAACTAAGTCTCATTTCTCAGACCACATATCCAGTGTCTGAGCGATGACTGCATGCCACATGCCCTCCAAGTCCCCTTAATGCCAACCTGATACAAGATCCCATGTACCAGGAATGAACTCTGAGCATCTGCAGAGCCCTATACTCTTTCTCTATTTTATGGGTCCTAGTCATGGATTCTTTATTTTTATTTTATCATTCATGGCTTCTTCTTAGTTTTCTTGTTTAGTACCCACTTCAGCTTTGGATATTTCTCTGAATTCCAGCCAGCATCTTGCCTGGTTCTTGGAAGCCTTCTTTCTCAGAGCTGAATTCTATTGCCCTCATATTTCTACCTGAATACAATACATTTTCATAGACAAACTTTGGTCCAACTGCTATTCACCTCTCCCAGGTGTCATACGCTGCTGCGATCTGCATTCCCACACGCCACATGGGCACTGAAAATGGAATCATCTCATTCTCAGTGTCCCTCAGAGTTTCTGTGTCTGAGCTGCTCTCGCTCTCACCATCCTGTATCCTGGTGACACTGATGCTCCTGACATCTGGCTTCTCATGTCCCCACAAAAGATGTATCAGTGACTCAGCGTGCACCTCACCTCACCTTGTCTGTGACAATGCTAATTCTCCAGATTGAGCTGCAAATTAACTGAGAATCTCAAATCTCAAAGTATGGGGGTAGAGCTAGAGAGTCGTAAGATTCATTACTCAAAGATGATTATGAGTTAAATCCTGCCCCTGGAACCCAAATGAACTAAGGAAGTGCTTTTCCCTTTGTACCTGTTTTCTAGAATCACTTCAACATTCCTTCAGTATTTTATCCATTAGATTTATTTTCCTTACATTTTCTGAACTCAGAACTTCCGTGTGTGATGGATGGAGAAAACTGCAGACGCTTTCAGGCCACAGATCAGGAATTATTTCAATTATTCCTTTTCTTGATGCAGCCCAGGATATAGGTCTTGATGATGCTATATCAGCACTTTTTCTGTTTTCCTTACAGAACAAATTGCCAGCAGGGTTCCTGTTTATGAGGGTAGAAATTGCCTTGTACAAATTTCCCATAAGGATTCTGACAGTAGCTTCTCTCTGCTCAGGCAGAGAGTGTCTGTGTCACTGATGTTGGGCACGACTCCAGAATAAGTCTGCAATCCCTTATGTCTACCGAGATACCCTCCCCCAAAACTGTACAGTCTGATTTGTTTGAGAAACTCGGCTTATTCCTGTAATTATCTCAGAAGGGATAAGTCTAAGTCTGTGTAATTGTGGTGCTCATGCATATTGAGGATTTTCTCTAGGTTGGATGACAGCAGGGTGCCCAGGCAAGGGCTGAAAGCTGAATGGGAATGCTGAGGCTCCCAGCAAGATGGGGTGGCGGAGGCCCCATCACATGTTAAAGGCCAATTCCACACTGAATAGTGCCGCTATGAGGGGCTGGGAAGAGCAGCAGCAGCAGCAGTGGAACAGCTAGCCATCTTGCCTAGGCTAATTCACCTGACCAAAAGTACGAGAAGAATGAAGAGGCTTCTGTGGTAACAGCCCAGATTAGAACAGTGACTGTCTGACTAAGGAAGTCTTCACATGTGGCACACAGTGTGCATGAACAACAATATTCACAGTGATAGCCTTTTAAAAAGCATTGAATATATTAAATTCAATATATTTGAAGCTTCAGGGCCTCCCTGGAGGCTCAGGTGGTAAAGAATCTGCTGCAGTGCAGGAGACCCAGGTTCGATCCCTGGGTCAGGAAGATCCCTTGGAGAAAGGAATGGCAACCCACTCCAGTGTTCTTGCCTGGGAAAGCCTATGCACAGAGGAGCCTGGTGGGTTGCAGTTCATGGGGTTGCAAAAGAGTCGGATACACCTTAGCAGCTAAACAACAACAATATTAAATGTTTCATCTATATTGCATTTGCAATATTTTTTCCAAGCTTATTCTAATTGCCAAATGCTCTTCTTAACACCAAGGATTCAGCAGGGAATAGACAAAATAGACAGAAAACAGATAAAGTCAGTGCCCTGGTGGATCATCTTTTGTTGTTATTGTTCAGTCCGCTAAGTCATGTCTGACTCTGTGATCCCATGAACTGCAGCATACCAGGCTTCCCTGTCCTTCACTATCTCTTGGAGTTTGCTCAAACTCATCTCCATTGAGTAGGTGATGCCATCCAACTATCTCGTCCTCTGTCATCCCCTTCTCTTCCTGCCTTCAATCTTTCCCAGTGGGCTCTTTGCATCTGGTAGCCAAAGTATTGGAGCTTCAACTTCAGCTTCAGTCCTTCCAATGACTATGCAGGTTTGTTTTCCTTTAGGATTGACTTCTTTGATCTCCTTGCTGTCCCAGGGACTCTCAAGAGTCTTCTCCAGCACCACAGTTCAAAGGCATCAGTTATTCAGCACTCAGCTTTTTTTATTGTCCAGCTCTCACATCCATACATGACTCCTGGGAAAACCATAGCTTTGACTATATGGACCTTTGTTGGAAAAATAATGTCTCTGCTTTTTAATATGCTTTCTAGATTTGTCTTAGCTTTTCTTCCAAGGAGCAAGCGTCTTTTAATTTCATGGCTGCAGTAACCATCTGCAGTGATTTTGTAGCCCCCCAAAATAAAGTCTCTCGCTGTTTCCATTGTTTCCCCATCTATTTGCCATGAAGTGATGGGACTGGATGCCATGATCTTAGTTTTTTGAATGTTGAGTTTTTTAAACCAGCTTTTTCTCTCTCCCCTTTCACCTTCATCAAGAGGCTGTTTAGTTCTTCTTCACTTTTGGCCATAAGGGTGGTGTCATCTGCATACCTGAGGTTATTGCTATTTCTCCTGGCAATCTTGATTCTAGCTTGTCCTTCATCCCACCAGCATTTCACATGACGTACTCTGCATATAAGTTAAATAAGCAGGGTGACAATATACAGCCTTGACGTACTCCTTTCCCAATTTGGAATCAATCCATTGCTCCATGTCTGGTTCTTACTGTTGCTTCTTGACCTGCATACAAGTTTCTCAGGAGGCAGGTAAGGTGGTCTGGTATTCCCATCTCTTGAAGAATTTTCCACAGTTTGTTGTGAGGCACACAGTCAAAGTCTTTAGCATAGTTAATGAGGCAGAAGCAGATGTTTTTCTGGAATTCTCTTGCTTTTTCTATGGTCCAGTGGATGTTGGCAATTTAATTTCTGGTTCCTCTGCCTTTTCTAAATCCAGCTTGAACATCTGGAAGTTCTTGGTTCACATACTATTGAAGCCTAGCTTGAAGGATTTTGAGCATTGCCTTGCTTGCATGTGAAATGAATGGAATTGTGGGGTAGTTTGAATATTCTTTGGCATTGCCCTTCTTTGGGATTGGAATGAAAACTGACCTTTTCCAGTCCCGTGGCCTCTGCTGAGTGTTGCAAATTTGCTGGCATACTGAGTACAGCACTTTAACAGCATCATCTTTTAGGATTTGAGATAGTGCAGCTGGATCATCTAATACTCATTAAATACCCCTAAAGTACTTCAAAGTCCAGGTTCTTTCTGCTGGGCACCTTCTCATGGCTAAAGAATATTTGCCACACAGGCAAGCAGGGTCACTAGTGGTGTGTTTTCATTTGTGGAGAGAAGGGATAGAGCAGCTGTCAGTTTAAAGCAATTACCTCTTTCTCAAGGACTAAGTATTGTCCGCAGCTGGTAACTTAGCTGAGACTTTAATAGGTCTTCCCATCAGTATATTAGTTTGTGTACTCCTGAGTGAGATGGAATATGGTAAGGTTTCATAGATTTTATGGTCATCGCCCCACTGTTGTAACTCCTGTGCTGTAGCTTTTTTAATAGACAAAGCTGTCTGGGATCCCATGTCTATAAATCAGGCATTCTGTAAGCTCTTGGGTGGTGGCACTGGGGGAAGCACAGCTGGCAAGGGAGGCTAAGTAAGATATATCTGGAATAAATGTCCATTCATTTAAGGATGAAATGATACTCCCTGGATGATGAAAGAGGTCTGATACAATCAAGTTCTGCAACATGACTGGCAGATATTTGGGGAAGACGATGCCATATCAAGGAATGAAGTGTTGGTCTTTTGATAGCAGTTTGGGCATTCGACAGTTTCAAAAGCTAGGTCAGCCTAGATCAGAGGAACCCCAAACTTTGGGTGCACCCATGGCCTCTATCTCTGCCAACATGGCTACTGAGTTCATGGGCCCCTTGCGCAATCCCAGGGGTGGCCAAAGATAGAGGTTGGCTGAGAGCCACTGGAGGATACATCATCTTGTCTGCCCAGTTAAGCAGTGAAGGATCTCTGGTGAACAGGAACAGGAAATAAAAAGGTCTTCATGGTTTTTTCCCACTTCCATTGGTGCACCTATATGTTTTTTTCTGGGATACCCTGGTGTCTGATCTAACCTTGCTTTCTCCAGGTCTCTGACTAAGTAGATAAGCCTTTCACTACTGCTGAAAGAGTTGTATATAGGCTTACTTTGGGTCACTTCTTAATTCATACAGAGTGGATAATCACGTGGAAGCCCATACTGCTACACACCTCTGTCCAGTTGGAGGATTTGCTTTACCACTGTCCTTTAGAGTCATGCCTGAATGGGACCATGCTGAAGTAGCAGTCTATTTTCAGCTCAGACCAACATAGTGGGAGAATAAAGACACTGTGAACCCAGTTACAGGTTTGTTTTCTTTTTTAATGCCTCCATCATTTAGTCATAGGAACCTCCCCATGATGTGAGATTGTACACATAAACTGTGGGAGAAGCCTGACTACTGTGTTAAAGGACATCTTCTTGTAAGTTACATATATCTCTAGACCTGTTTAAGCTTGATCTTCTTTTTTTTTAACTTTTTTGGAAATTTACTTATTTGGCTGCACCAGGCCTTAGTTGCAGCACTTGGGACCTTTAGTTGTGGCATATGGGATCTAGTTCCCTGACCAGGAATGGAACCTGGGCCCCCTGCATTGGGAGTGCGAGGTGTTAGTCTCTTAAGGTCTTAGCCTTCCCACAAGGGAAGTCCCACATCTGAGCTTGATCTTAAGTATACACTTTGTATTGTTCAGTGTCTAGTAGATCATTCTTTTGCCCACCTGGTATTCGGATTTGGAGAACATGATAACATCCAGCTCATAGTTGATGGCTGCACTTACCTGGTGACTACTGTTAGGTGCTCAGTCTTTACTAGGACTCAGCAGCACTCTAGGAGCTACTTTTCCAATGGCAAGTAGTTGTCTGCTGTGGAAGGAGTCTGTTTCATGTCTCTCCTATTGGGGTTTGACCGAGGTTCCAGACAGCATCCTTATCTCTCACAGACAGTTCTAGAGCCATTGGTTCTGCCAGGTTATATAGCTCAAGTAGCAGGTCAGCTAGAATTGTAGCATAGACCTATTACAGAGCTTTCTCTTGCTCTGGGCTCCATTCAAAACTGTCAGTCTTTCAAGTCACCACATAAATGCATTGGAGAACTATTCCCAAATGCAGTCAGAAGTCCTGGATCCAAAGAGGCACACTAAATGCTATATCTCCTTCCTAACAGGAGACGGCATAAAATATAAAACATGTCTTCATCCTTGGAAGGGATGTCCCAGCATGTCTTAGACCATTGAGCCCCTAAAAACATCGCTGATGCAGTAGGCAGTTAATTCTTCATGAGATTCATCTCCAGCCTTCTGACATGTATTTATCTTACTTGGGATACTTAACTCCTTTCTGTTCACCAAGTCTTATTTGCATGATATGATCAGTATTGTGGGCCAATATAATTCTTGAGGAAGGCCAATATGATCAAGGATCCTGCTGACTATGTTGTGACAGAGAGCAGCAGATTTAATAGCGCCCTGGGAAAAGAAAGTGAGTGTATAATGTTGTCCTTCCCACATACAGGGAAACTGCCTTTGATTGTCCTTCCTGATAGAATTAGAGAAGAACACATTTATAAGATCAGTAGCCTCATACCCAGCACCAAAGTCATTGTTGTCTGTTTCTTCGCTGACTGGGGACAGCAAATGAAAAATGGTTGGTAAGCATTTACGGTAAGATGGTGCCAGTGAGTTAAAAACCATTAAGAACTCTTTGCGGGCTTCTCTGGTGGCTCAGTGGTAAAGAATCGGCCTGCCAATGCAAGAGAAACAAGTTCAATCCCTGGTCTTGGAGAAGATTCCACAGGCCTCAGGGAAACTGAGCCTGTGCTCTAGAGCCCAGGAGCCACAGTTGCTGAAGCCTGAGTGCCCTAAAGCTCCCTAGCAAGAGAGGCCACTACAATGAGAAGCCTGAACACCACAGCTAGAGAGTAGCTCCAACTTGATGCAACTAGAGAAAAGCCTGCTCAACAACGAAGACCCAGCACAACCAAAAATACTTGTTTTTTTTAAAAAGAACTATTTGCTATAATCACAGCTGAGGTCAGAAGTGAGGTCAGGAGAATGTGATACAGTATGCTGAGGAATCTGGAATAAATAGGAAGAAGAGGAAAAGGAAGACTGGTCTAAGTTAAGCAGATGGTCCAAGATTATACATCCCATACCTGATAGAGAATTGGACTAGATGTCATCTTAACTGTTGTTTCCTCCATATGTCATCTGTTAAACACTGTTACATCTTTGGAGTACATCAAACAGAAAATACAAGAATGAGCATTTTGACCTTCAAGTAGGAGGCAGAACTTGGCTCAGCAATCATCTGTGACTGCTGCACCATTAGCTTTCAAGAGCATAGCTGCCTAGAAAGCTACTTATGCAAAGTCTCAGCACCTTCTGGACATCCTGATAAGCACTTACTGCCTTATATGGTGAATCCCCCAAGGAGCTCCATGGTCATCGCAGCCTTCCCTAATCAAGCCTAAGTATTTGTCCTTTGAACACCAAACTTGCTCCCACTCCAGAGTCTTGCTCTACTGTTTACCTCTGTCTGGAACTTTCTTTCCCTGTCCCTTTGCTTGGAGGGCTCCTTCTTATCCTTCAGGGATCTGCTCAAGGACCATCTCCCAGAGAGAGAGTCTCTTACTACATCATCTAAAGGAGCACACACCACCCTTCTTGTCTGTTATGCTACACTACCTGGATCTTGTTCTTCATAGACCCAGCAAGAGCTTCAGCTATTCTGTACTGATTTATAAGATGCTTGTTTGATTTCCTCACTACAGTACAAACACCTTGGAGACAGGCACTATGTCTAAGTAATTTACCATTATGTCCCTTGTTTTAAATTGCACCAGGCACAGAGGGCTTCCCTGATAGCTCAGTTTGTAAAGAATCTGCCTGCAATGCAGGAGACCCTGGTTCGATTCCTGGGTTGGGAAGACCCACTGAAGAAGGGATAGGCTACCCACTCCAGTATTCTTGGGCTTCCCTTGTGGCTCAACTGGTAAAGAATCTGCCTGCAATGCGGGATACCTGGGTTTGATTCCTGGGTTGCGAAGATCCCGTGGAGAAAGGAAAGTCTACCCACTCCAGTATTCTGGCCTGGAGAATTCCATGGACTGTATAGTCCATAGGGTCACAAAGAGTCAGACATGACTGAGCAGACTTTCACTTTACTTTACTTGAGGCACATAGACACTCCAGACATAATTGCTGGTTGAATGAATGAAAGCCATTAAATAAACAAAATGAATAATTGTTTTCTGCCTAATACCTATGTATGGCTTTCCAGAAATTATCAGATCACATAGAGACCGTGAAGACATGATAGCATCAGTGGGCCAGGGCTCGTATCACCAGTCTACTGCACAGAATGCAGAACAGACTTTATCCTCTACTGCATATTCTTCTATGTAAACATGACAAAATATGGAGCAATCAGACCAATAATAATATTACCAAATGTACAGACAAAAATTCAGAAGCTTAGCAAAATAGCTGCCGTTCAGTAATATGGTATCAACATTTTATTTCTTTCTCTGGATAAGTGTTGAGGTGATGCTGTCTGTTAGCAGGTGGCATCGTTGTCTTTGGCCCTAAGAATGGATTACAAGAGTGAGTTGCATGCTAATATGGTGAGTATGTTCTTCTTTGCCTTGCTTTTTAAATCCATTCACACCACTTTTGACATTTCTTGCTAGAAAATGGTCATTTTGCTTTCTTTATTGATTTCTTCCTCAGTTCTTGCTTTGACTTGATTTAGAAACTGGCTCCAGACCATGTTGCCTCATCATTGCCTTTGAAATTCCAGAGACACCCTCATAGATAGTGAAGGACAGGGAAGCCTGGTGTACTGCAGTCTGTGGGGTTGCAAAAAGTCGGACACGACTGAGCGACTGAACAACAGCAACAACAGAAGTCTTCAGTGAGTGTGTGTGTGTGCTAAGTCACTTCAGTCTGACTGTTTGTGACCCTATGGACTGTTGCCAGCCCAACTCCTCTCTCCATGGGATTTACCAGGCAGGGATACTTGAGTGGGTTGCCATGTCCTCCTCCAAGGGATCTTCCAGAGCCAAGGATCAAACCCAAGTCTCTTTTGTCTCCTGCGTTGACAGGCAGGTTCTTTACCACTAGTGCCACCTGGGAAGCCCATAGAGTTACCCTAAACCTCATAATCAACTGAATCTCTGTCCAGCTTCTGCTACTCAGTTTCATAGGGCAGAAATGCATGAATAATAAATAAATAAATAGCATAAATAAATAAATGCTATTTATTTAGCCTGATAAATAGATGCATATTTTAAAATATTAGTACCCAGATAGTGACTAGGATACTGGGTTTCACATTCAGAGACAATCTTGTACAAATGGTAATAAACTTAGAAAAAATATCACGGGACTGTTGAGTAAACATCAGATTAAAGGAGAAAATAGTATTGTTTTGGGAGATGTTTCATTTGGGGTCAAGAGGACCAGAATTCCAATCCACACTGCCAGTCATTAGCTATATCAACTTGAATATACGACATAAATTTTTAAAAAATATTTTAATATTACTGGCATATAGTTGACTTGCAACACTGTGTTAGTTTCAGGTGTACAGCAAAGAGATTTGGTTATACAATATACTTATATTCAGACTTCCCTGGTGGCTCAGATGGTAAAGCATCTGCCTATAATGTGGGAGACCCAGGTTCAGTCCCTGGGTGGGGGAGATCCTCTAGAGAAGAAAATGGCAACCCACTCCAGTACTCTTGCCTGGAAAATCCCATGGATGGAGGAGTCTGATGGAGTTGCAGAGTCGGACACGACTGAGAAACTTCACTTCACTTCATACATATATTCATTCTTTTTTAGATTCTTTTTTTTTTTATAGGTTATTACAGAATATTGGGTACAGTTCCCTGTGCTATATAGTAGGTCTCTGTTGGTTATGTATCTTACATGTATTAGTGTGCCTGTGTTCATGCCAAGTTCCTGATTTATCCCCCCATATACATTTCCCCTTTGGTAACCCTAAGTTTGTTTTTGATATCTGTAAGTCTGCTTCTGTTTTGTAAACAAGTTAATTTGTATCTTTTTTTAAAGATTAGATTTCGAGTGATATCATATGATACTTGTCTTTCTGTGTCTGACTGACTTCACTTAGTAGCATATTCTCTAGGTCCACCCATGTTGCTACAAATGGCATGGTTTCATCCTTTTTTATGACTGAGTAATGTTCCATTGTCTGTATGTTCCACATCTTCTTTATCCATTCCTCTGCTGACGAACAGTTAGGTTGATTCTGTGTCTTGGGTATTATAAATAGTGTTGCAACGAACATTGGGGTGCGTATATCATCTTGGACTATAGTTTTCTCCAGATATATGCCCAGGAGTGGGATTTCTGGATCATATGGTAGTTCAATTTTAAGTTTCTAAAGGAACTTTCATATTGTTCTCCACAGTGGCTCTGTGACTGTACTAGTTTACATTCCCACCAACAGTGTAGGAGAATTCCCTTTTCTCCACAACCTCTCCAGCATTTATTGTTTGTAGATTTTTTTGGTGATGGCCATTCTGACTTGTGTGAAGTGATACCTCATTGTAGCTTTGATTTTCATTTTTCTGATAATTTGTGATGTTGAGCATCATTTCATGTTCTTTTTGGCCATCTGTACGTCTTCTTCAGAGAACTGTCTATTTAGATCTTCTGCCCATTTTTGGATTAGATTGTTTGTTTTCTGACATAAAGTTGCATGAGCTATTTGTATATTTTAGAGATTAATCTCTTGTCAGCCACATCATTTCCAGATATTTTCTCCCATTCTGTGTGTCTTTTCACTTTGTTGACGATTTCCTTTGCTGAGGACTTAAAAACTTTTCTAAATTTTTTAAATACCTATAATTTAGTCTCTTTAGTATGTTCCAGTGTCAAAGATGAAAGTATGAAAATATAAACTAAAGAGTTCTAAGGAAAGATTATCTTTCTTATGGACTTTTGTATAATGTTCATGAATTTCATGGATTCTTTTTTAAATAATATAAAAATTTATTTTTTCTCATGTCATGAGAAATCTAGGGTAAGCAAATGCTGACATGGGTTTGTTGTTGTTGTTCAGTTGCCCAGTCATGTCCAACTCTTTGTGACCCCCTGGACTGCAGCAGGCCAGGCCTCCCTGTCCCTCACCATCTCCCAAAGTTTGCCCAAGTTCATGTCTATTGCATCGCTGATGCCATCCAGCCATCTCATCCTCTGATGCCCCCTTCTCCATCTGCCCTCAATCTTTCCCAGCATCAGGGTCTTTTCCAATGAGTCATCACTGGAAATGATGACTTTTGAGTTTTCAATTCCATCATGTATTAAAAAAAAGAGTAAACATATTATCTAGCTTATGAGGATGAATTGAGCAAATGCACATAAAGCCCTTAGTACAGCATGTGGCTATAGAAAATGTTAGTTGATAAATGTTAGCTGTTAGTGATAACAATATAAATATGCTTGGAATATTGGAATACCTTTCCCTATCTCTCCACCAGGAAATCTTCCTTTTGTTCTTAGAAATGGTTTTGCTCTGCTTTCCCCACAGATGGCCTTAGTCACCCTTCTTGCTGTGACACCATTGTTCGTACTTCTGTACTACCGATGATATTGTTATTCATATCTATACTACAGGGGCTAACCCATGATAGTTATTCAATAAATCCTGACTGAATGATGCATACCCTCTCCACATTACCCTTGACCTCACCTGAGTCTAACAGTGGCTTATTTCAAAGTGAGATTTCTGAAGCTCTAAATTGTTGGAGAAATGACTGTTGTACAGAAGTCAGAAGCACACAGAAAAGCCTTCACACTCAGTGCCTGGCCAACTCTATTTGTTCTCTGGGCTTTGCATGGGTGGGAAGAGATCTATGTTCCACCCTAGAATAAAGTTTTAACATTGCCGACGTATTTTGAAAAATGCTGGCCCAAGAAGCAAAGACAGGATATTGGATCTACTCTTAGTTAAGGCTTCTGCTTGGAATTTGAAAAACAAATTTTCAGTGAAAGTGCCACTAAGTTTAGTAGGTAACTTATGCATTTTCTAAAATACCTGCTGCTAAAGTCACCCAGTAGTTCACTCATTATTATAGTCTTAATATTTAATCAATTATCCACCTGGCTAGTAATCATCTCTGTCAGCCTAAATCTATTCTCCTGGGCTGTCGTAAAATTCTCACAGGTTCAGAAGCACATAACATTCCTCATTCTCCACCATGCTCAAAGCAGAACAAGGACTACATGACCTCTAGGACTCTTTAAACTTTCAAATTCTGCAATTCTGTGATTCTTTCAATCAGATAGCATGTTGTTAGTTTCTGTGATTCACACTTGGATAAGAAAGAGCCATCTTAACCATTCAGAACTAAATTGTGATGCTGTTAAAAAATATATTGGGTGATTCAAAAGGAGATGACACAGAATTGTTTAAATAGTGCAGCTACACCAATTTGCCAAGAGGAAGATGCTAGAAGAGCCCAAACTCAAACCCTCAAGGATTATCGAAACCAAATGAACTTCCCATGTATCATCTCGAGACAAAGTCACATTCAGTGTGCTCAGCTAACCAACTTTGTAAACTTTGCATCCAACATCAGTTTACCTCTCTTTAGACTATATATTGCCTAGAAATAGCACCAGATGAAAGATCAACAGCAAATAAATCTGATGAATCACTTTGATCCCTCTCTGTTGGTCTCTCTCTTTTTTTTTTCCCCTGAGAGGTTTTATTTCTGACAGTCTCCCCAAGAGTCATCTCATGAATCATCTTCGTTCCTTTGAGAATATCTGCTCTCAGAGGCGGTGAGCCCTCCAGGGAAACTTGTTTCTGGCTGAGGTACAGGCTGTGCAAATCATGAAAATGATTTAGCTTTAGCTGAGAAAGCATTGCTGAACCTGCAACACCAGCTCTTTTTTGGCTGCTGTGTTCAGCCATTGCAACTTTGCATTCATTCATTTATTCATACCTTCATTCATTTTTTCATTCACCTTTTACACACTCATTTACTCTTTTAATCAGAGTTCACCATTAAACAACTCCAGAACCTTTCACTTCTTACATTATTCACATATTACCTGATTTACCGTTTTGTCTAAAACTGGGTATACAAATTAAATGATGCATTTCTGCCTCTTACATCTTTCTTATACATTATACTAGCAATGTGGCTTCTTAAAATATGAAATATATGTGCTTTTTATTGAGTCATTGTTGAGATCCCAACGGCAATCATCTTATTAAGTACCAAGTTCTCTGCTTAGCTGTTCTTATAGGAGCCTCTTGATTTCTACAATAATCTTGTGAGAAGTCTTCATTATTCCTTGTTTCCTTATTAGAAGTTCTGGCAAGGGTAAGATCATTGCCCTGCTCCCCATTCTGTCCTAGATGACTACACCTAGTGCCTGGCAAATGTGAAAGTGAAAGTCACTCGGTCTTGTCTGACTCTGCGACCCCATGGACTGTAGCCTGCCAGCCTCCTCTGTCCATGGAATTCTCCAGGCAAGAATACTGGAATGGGTAGCTGTTCCCTTCTCCAGGGGATCTTCCCAACCCAGGGATTGAACCCAGGTCTCTTGCATTGCAGGCAGATTCTTTACCATCTGAGCCACCAGGGAAGCCCTTATAGTAGGTGCTTATTGATTTATACATGTGTTTATCAAAAAATGTCACTAGTTCACCATAAACCAGGCACTAAATTGGCCCCCAGGGATGAAGTGCCAGGTGGATGTGGTTCTGTCTTTATAGACCTTATACTCTAGTAGAAGAGAGAAATGTTTGATGAGTGAATAAGTGAATGCAGAGACTAAGGTTAAGAGAAATTAAGTAACTTCTGTGTGTGTGTATATGTGTGCACTCAGTTGCATCTGACTGAGACTCCATGGGCTGTAGCCCACCAGGCTCTTCTGTCCTTGGAATTTCCCAGGCAAGAATACTGGAGTGGGTTGCCATTTCCTACTCGAGGGGATCTTCTCGACCCAGAGATCACTGTGTCTCTTGCATATCCTGCATTGGCAGTTGGATTCTTTACCACTGCGTGACCTGGGAAACCCCAAGTAACTTCTAATAAGTAACAAAATTGAGATTCACATTCAAATCAGTAGGACTCCAGGTCCCTCCATGATATCTCATATAGAACAGTTTTAGGTGGAAAGCTTGACCTCAAGGAGATCATAGTCTAGAGAAGAGGCAAAATGTAAGAGAGGGAGGAAAGTGAGTCACCAAATATTTCCAGTGTAAACTGTTTGATATTTAGTGAATCCCTGCTATGTACCATGTACTGTTTGAATAGCTTTATGGATATTGACTGTTGTCCTATAGCAACCTTTAGGACAGGTAGTATTTTATCTATATTTACAGATTATGAAAAGAGGCACAGAAGTTAAATAAGTTTCCTAAGATCACCCAGCTAGTAAGTGGTAGAATTTGAATGCAAGGAATCTGATGCAGCAGTGACTGTCTTGTCATCATTTTGTACTACCTTTTTCAGTGTGACTGTGTGCCAGGAACTATTCCAGCCTCTTTGAATTCAAAGACAAATAAGATATTCCCTCCATTCTTTAGTTTTAAAATTTTTTATTGAATATACTTACTATGCAAAAAATTGTACATACTTAATATATACATTTTGATGAATTTGAACATATCAATATAACTGTGATACTATCACTACACACAAGGTAATAAACACAGACATTGCTTCTGAAATATTTTTTTGTCCTCTTGCTTTTTGTGGTAAAAACACTTAACATGAGATCTATTCTGTTAACAAATTTTTAAATGCACAGTACAGTGTTGAAAACTATAGTCACTGTGTTGTGCAACAGTTCAACAGAACTTAGTCATCATCTATAACTTTATACCCAGTGAATAATAACTCCTCAATTTTCCCCTCTCTTCATCTCTTGGCAACCATCATTCTGTTCTCTACTTCTATCAGTTTGACTATTTTTGATACTTCATATAAGTGCAGTCATGGATTATTTGTCCTTCTGTGACTCACTTACTTCCTTAGCATAATGTCCATTTGTGTTGTCAGAAATGACAGAATTTCCTTCTTTTTCAAGGCTGAATAATATTCCATTCTGTGCATGGATATGCCATATTTTTTAAAATCCATTCATCTGTTTATGGACATTTCATTTGTTTCCAGAAAGCTTGGCTGTCGTGAATATGCTGCAGATATCACTTTGAAATCCAGATTTTAAGTCTTTTGAATATAAACCCAAGAGTGGTATTTTTGGTACATATGGTAGCTCTATTTTTAATATTTTGAGCAACCTCCATATTGTTTTCCATAGCAACTGTGTCATTTACATATCTATCAACAGTGTACAAGAGTTACTTCTTTTCTATAACCCTTCCTATCTTTGGTCTTTTTGATAGTCAACCTTACTGATATGAGGTGGTACTTAATTGTGATTTTGAATTGGATTTTTCTATGATTAATGATATTGAACACCTTTTAATATACCTGTCATTGTCAGCAATTCCTATGTTTTCTTTGAAAAAGTGTCCATTCAAGCCCTTTTCTGTTTTCTAATCAAATTGTTTATTTATTTATTGCTATTAAGTTGTAGGAATTCCTTATATATTTAGAATAGCAGAAGGACCAGAATAACCCAAGCAATCTTGATAAAGGTGAACAAAGTTGGAGGCATTACAATTACTGATTTCAAAATATTGCAAAACTATAGTAGTCAAACAGAATGATATGGACATAAAGGCAAGTATATAGACCTTATTTGATAAGACAATAGATCTTATTTGATAATTCAAAGACAAATATCTTATTTGCCTTTGAATGCAAAGAGGCTAGAATAGTTCCTGGCACTCTGTCACACTGAAAAAGTTAGTACAAAATGATGATAAGATGGTCCACTGTTGCATCAAATTCCTTGCATTCAAATTCTACCACTTACTGGCTGGGTGATCCTGGGGAACTTATTTAACTTATCTGTGCCTCTTTTCATCATCTGTAAATGCAGATAAAATGGCACCGAGAGCCCAGAAGTAAACCCATGCATATTCGCACAACTGATCTTTGAGGACACCAGGAATACATAATACAGAAATGATAGTCTCTTCAATGAATGATATTTGGAAAATGATATCTGCATGAAAAAGGTTTCTGAGTTGTAACTGAAACATGGCTCATCCATTGCCATGCCCAACTGAAGGTCATGCTTTGTCCCATCTGCACCTCCTCCCCTTCCCCCACTCCCATCTAATTTTTCATTTCTATGACTTTTTTCTTAAGTTTCCCCTTTTATTTCTTAGTTGGATGAATTTGTTCTCCAGAAAATTCTTTACAAAGGGCACCTATTTGGTATCCCTTTATTCTTGCGTGTCTAAAAATATATTTCTGTAACCTTGATAGTTGAAGGACTGCTTGTCTATGTATGAAATCCTTTCTTTCCTAGAGATTTTTGAAAATGTTATTCTATTGTTGTCTGTCTTTGCCTATTACTGTAGGTAAATCTTATGCCAAATTGATTGTCTTTCCATTGTAGATGACATACTGTTGCTTATTTATTAGTTTTTCTTGGTGATTTTGTTTTTTAGCTGTAGGCCATGAATCTTTGTAAAGCCTCATTAGGATATAACTCAGATATGACTATTCCAGATCAGATCAGTTTTCTCTACACAGTCCTTTCAGTATATGAAAATGGGCCTTCTTTCACTTTTGGAATAATTGATTGGATTATAGTTTGAGTGGTGCTCTGTTACATTGTTTTACTTTTCTTCTTCAGAGACTCCAATTATATGTATATTACCTCTTCTTTCCCTCTACCAATGCTTTTTCTTGATTCTATTTACTTTCTTATTTCATTTTCATCCTCTGCTAATTTTATTCTCTTACTTGCCTACTTATCCTTGTTTAAGTTCAATTCAATGTTTTCTTGCTCTGGCAATTTGTAATGTTTTCACTTCTAAGGTGAATTTGGCTTTTTCTATTATTTCTTCCCTGAGTTCAGTCATTTTACCTCTTTCTGGGGGTTTTTGCTCATGTTGGTTAGGAGTTTTTAATTTCTCATTTGAGGTATTTATTTCACATTTGTAAGTTTTTGTCTTCAGATATCTAATTCAGGTGAGAATATTATGTTGCGCTATTCTACTCCACAGTTGACATTTTGAGGATCTTTATCAACAGTGATATAGTTAGATTTTCGTTTCTCCACTTTGTTTCTTTTAGCTTTGTATGTATATCATCTACTTTTTCTGTTTATTTTGAATGTCTAATTTCTCATATCAGCAGTGGCAGTTGTATATAGACCAAAGAGATAGTTTTGAGTGGCTTACTGGATTCCTTAGTTCAAAACTATCCTCTTCTGTTGCCATGGTAAAATGCTTTTTTCTAACTGATTTTTCTGTTTTGGAGTGGAAAAGATTTATGTTTGTTCTGATTTATCATTCATTCTCTCTCTCATGTGCACATGCGCATATGTGCATATGCACGCACGTGTGCGTGCGCACACACACACACACAGAAGTGTGTTTCCTTTTCTCTTCACCACCAAATCCCCAAGGGCCATGTCTCCCTCTCAAATTGCCCATTAAACTTGCTTTCCAACGCTGCTGCTTTGGGTTCTGCTAACATTTAAATCCCTTCCTTTTGATTTATTTGTAACCAGCACTCTGATCTACCAGATTTTAAATGTATTCTCACTGTTTTCCAATCCTTGACAAGTCTTTCATGGTGGGAATTATTTTAGGATAATTGTTATTTGGATTCTTTCTCCCTATAGTCCTTGCTCCTTTTTCTTTGGATCTCTTTAATACCTGTGCCTGGCTCTTCCCCAAATAGGATTTTTAAGAAAATTTCCCACTTATCAATATTTTAAGTTCTTAGTGTTATATATTTTCCATTCCTTAAATGTGCATAAAGCATAGATTAGGTTAGTTTAATTTGCTGCTGTTATCTATCCAGATGAGTTTTGGGGGAAGAGAATCAGATTTCAGAGGCCAGAATTATTCTATGTCAAACCAGAAAGACCAGACAATTACAATTTAAGCAAAAGCATGTCAGAAATAGGACAAGAAATGATAAAGCTTTTGACAGGGCTCAGAAATGTGTTTGACTACCTGTTTGCACCTCTCCGATAAAGAAAAGAAATAAGCTCAGGTGCAAGCAATCCTCCAGGGAAGCAACTCTTACTCACCAAATCCATCTTAACCTCACCCTGGCTCAGAGGGTGAGGCAGAGAATCAATCTGGTAGGGTTTTCATGAGGAACAGTACTTCCGTTATGCTCATGCCTGACTGTCCAGTTTCTTACGTGTACACTTTTTCTCTTCCCAGGCTAATATTGCCCCAGGTGTTCTCAGGCCCTTTCAATGAGAGTATTTTTATTCACTTTGAGATTCTTTTTAAGTACCAACTCTTTCAGGAAGGCTTCCATGACTTCCTACAAACTGGATTATGAGTCTTTCTTCTGTGCAGGTAGAGCAAACCATGCACATCCCCATCACTGAACTGACATGTTATTCTGCTCATGCATGTGTCTTCACCTGTAAGGTGTGAATACATCATGATTCTGTATTCATCTGTATTTCCCTGGTGTCTCTCACTGAGGCTGACATTTAGTAAATGCTCAGTAAACATTGGTGGAATGAATTGATGGAAAAAGAAATGAACGTAACTGCTCTAACAGCTACTAGAATGTAACTGCTCTAGGCTGTACTCTGCATGGGTCTAGTCAATGGGAAATGGTCAACCTTAATTTTATTATTATTATTATGGTGGAGAGTTATTGGTCCCTAAAGAACAATTTCCTCTACTTACAGCCCTGGCTTCAAGGCCTCTTGAACATAAATGTTGACCATACCTCCCTCAGAGCCTGGAGGCACAGAACATTTTGCTGAGAGAACTCTCAGATGATCTTTCTATTCTTGTCTCCAGCCATCTCCTATTGGGGACATACAAATGATGATGTCTTCTCTATACAGAGCTAACTGGAAAGAGCATATCTACCCCCAAAGTCGGAAAAGGAATTTTTCTCTTAAGATAGAGGCAGAATAAAATTCATGTAACCTAGTTTTCTGCCTTCACTCACTTGATCTTTAATTGTATTTTAGAGAAGTATTTGACTGCCTGCTTTTGTCCAAGATCATTTTAAGTCTTGCAATTCAAAAGCCTGTTCATTTCCTCTTTTATAGAGATACCTAAAACTCTACAAATCAATGAAGCATAGAATTTAGGAATCAAAGGTACATTGTGATCAGCTAGCCTTCTCATTCGACACACATACACTGACTTGCCTGTAATTATAGAGCTGGTTAATGGCAGAATGAGTAGTAAAACCAAAGTTTCTCAACTCATAGTTTTATGTCCTTTCTGTGTGAGAAAGTGTAAGTGTTAGTCGCTCAGTTGTGTCCGACTCTTTGCAACCCCATGGACTATACCTGTACATATCATAAATATAAATATCTCTCTATCTCTCTCTCCATATATATGTATGTATTCTCAGGTTCAGATCAGCATGGTAGCCTCTCCTTTAAAGCCCCTGACATATTCTGCTTGCCTAGGGGGTCATGAGAAGAAGTTTTAAAAACTCTCCTTTTTACTGCACTATGTAGCTTCGAGATTATGTTGAGTGCTTGTAGTCATACTCAGTTGTTCAGTCCTGTCTGACTCTTTGTGAATCTGAACTGTAGCCCTCCATGCTTCTCCATCCATGGAATTTTCTAGGCAAGAATACTGGAGTGGGTTGCCATTTCCTTCTACAGAGTGATCTTCACAACCCAGGAACTGAACTCACGTCTCCTGCAGCTCCTGCATTGGCAGGCTGATTCTTTACCACTGAGCCATGTGGGAAGCCACTGAGATTATATTGGGTTTGCCAAAAAGTTCATTTGGGGTTTCTTATGAAAAACCTAAGTGAACTTTTTGGCCAACTCAATAGATGTTATAGATCTCCCTGTCATGCCCCACCAAACACTGTTTAAATTTTGGAAACATTTTTTCTTCCTTCCCTTCATTTTTATCATGAAAAAGGGAATAAAATAATCTTTTAAAAGTGAGAAATAGCCAAGAATTCTGAGTTTCTCCAGACCTGTACATCAGTCTTCATTGGCTACAGTTTTCTCTCACACTTATGCAAGCAGAGTTAATAACAAATTTTGGGTCTCGTGGAGAATTCGTCGTCTCAAAATGCCACTTATTCTTTCCACCTGGGTCTTCTCATAAAAGGACAACTACAATTTCTTTGAACATAGAGAATAATTCACAGCACCAGTTTTGCCATGCTCCAGAGTGTCTTCAGCCATAAAGCAGTGTCAAGAGATTGTCAAAACAGAATTAATTGAAATTGAAACAATAAATTCCTGCCACATAAGGTCTTCAGAAGGTGAAAGTCAAGGTGTGTCTCAGAATAAAGCAGGAGACTGAAGGTTTTAAAAGGAGGAAAAACCAGAATTTTCAAAACAAGAAACCACATCTTCTTACTAGTCAGGGCCCTCCACAGAATTTCTGACAGTTTGAACACCAACTGAAGTTTTTTTAACACCAAATTTAACATGCACAGGCATTTCAGATCTGTCACTAGAAGCAGGATGATGTCAGTGAGAAAATCTGGTGTTGTTTCATTTTCACAAGTTTTTCAGGATCCGAGATGGAGCTGTTTGTTGAGCATGTCACCGCAGAGAGGGAGTAATAATTAGTGATCTGAGAAACAAGCTTGTTGCGAGGTTAAGAATCAAAAAAAAAAAAACTTATTAACAAGAAGAGCTGTCAAAGGGAGGAAGAAAGTGCTACAAACATAACGCCTATTACTCCTGAAAGCTCCAATTTTTTAAGAAGGTTTGGAATTCTATTCTCTGGGCCATATGCAGTATGAATAGGGTCAGAAATTCACACATCGTGGGGGTGCCATTGCAGTCATGTTTGAGAAACATATCATGACGTGTGCATTATGTTATCCCAAACCATTTATTTGTACCTTACCTTTCAGACTAAGGTTGCTTCTCAACTTTAAATTTTTAATTGAAACATTCATGAAAGCTCTGCATGAAACATGCATGAAACTGAAGACACTTCTAAAATGCATAAGATGATAATGATGATAATGAGGTTTTACGGAATCTTTCATTATTCTGTGCCCACTTGATTCTCTGCATCATGTTAAGCGACAATATTCTTCCTTGTTGAATTTCCTTTCCTCTAAATTAGCATTTATTTATTTTAAAATGGCTTGATTTATGTTAATCTGGTATCCTTATGAAGAATTTGGTGTTTCATGTAATTTAGCTAGTATCTTTCTATGTAAGAAAGGAGTTGGTGGTCCCTCAAATTCCTTTAGCTTCTTTTCATTAGTAACAGAATCCAAGTTTTATTTCAGTGTCAATGATTCTGGCTGAAAGAAAACATTTCCCAGCCTATGCATTTTTTTGCTAAGTGTGACCATATGGAAACAAAAAGGTTGCATGAAGGTAGATAAGGTTTTGAAAAGTTAACTCATTTGCAAATATGCCCATTTAATTCACCTTTTTCCTCCCTGCAATCTAGTATTTGGTTCTGATTGTTGGAGCTCTAGCAGACAACTTGATCCATAAGGTAGCTTTGAAGTTGGAAAGTGTGCTCTAGGATAACAAAGCAGAAAGTATTAATAGAAGAAGGGCTTGGCTTCTGAAATTTCATGCATGACTATGCCTATCCTGGGGCTAAACTCTGGGCCCTCAAGTCATATGAGAGCATAAACACTTCATTTGTTTAAACACTGTTATTTCTGCTCTTTGCATTTCTGGCAGCTGAATGTAATTCTTACTTAATGCATACTATTGCTGCATATAAATTCAGGGAAAGCAGAATGACCAGTAGTTAAACCTGTCTTCAAAAATCAGGCCTTCTACATCAAAAGATGGGAAAACAAATGTGCTTTTTTTTTTACATTTATAAAATGTATCATTTTATAATTTCTCCTTTTAAATGATTTACAAATCTACTTACAGTTTCATTTACCTATAATATGAGCCTTTCCTATGTAAAATTCATAGCTTTGACGTTAAGAGGCTATTAATTTAGTGTTGGATTCAGATATTTAAGAAAATAGTGATGAGACAGACTCATAAGTATTTACATTGGGACCTTTTTTTTTTTTTTTTTTGGCAAATATAAATAACCTACCTTAGACCTATTTGGACTTCCTAGGTGGTACTAGTGTTAAAGAACCTGCCTGCTAATGCAGGAGAATAAGAGATGTGGATTTGATACCTGGGTTGGGAAGATCCACTGGAGGAGGGCATGGCAACCCTCTCTGTTATTTTGCCGGGAGAATCCCATGGACAGGGGAGCCTGGCAGATCCTACAGTCCATAGGGTAGCAGAGTTGGACATGACTGAAATGACTTAGCACGCACAGACATATTTTAAGCTGAAAGATAATTTATTACTTTAGGAGCTGTAAAGTCTAAGATCACACGGGCTTCTGGTGTGGTGAAATCCAGGTGTTAAACTTCGTCAGTCAATATAGTGTTACCATCTTCTAGCTCTGCTCACTGATTTTTTTCCCTTTAAGCCTGTTGGCTTCTTTCTCTCTCCTATGCAGAGACTCTCTCTTTGTGAAGGAAATTTTTTCCGTAGGCAATCCCCCAAGCAGACATCACTGTTGCTCATGTTATTGAGGAAAGAGAGGCAGTCTGTCCCAAATTTAATTGGTCCCTAATGGATCTTGTGTTCTTGGACTGTTTATTGTGAACAGATTTGGGTCTCCGAGTCTGTGCATTCAGATTACAGTTGAGCCAGCACCACTTGGAATGAGGGGATGGTAACCCAGTCCTAACCTCTCCATTGTTTCAGAGGTTTCTATTTCTGGGCCTTGGAAACACTGCCCTTATCCCTCTTGATTCTGTTTTGTCTAAGATGCTGGGACTATTTGAAATTTTATTAGCCCATTCAAGGGCCAGCAGAAGGTCCCCTCCACTGCATATCAGAGGATTTGTGTGAGAGTCCTGTGGCCCATTAACTGACTTTGTATCCTTAAGAGTTACTGAACTTTCTGAATTTTAGCTTTCTGGACTCTGAAATGAAGACACTGGACTTGGTACTCTTTAAGATTACTTCAAAGCCTAAAATTCTACGACTGCACCTCGACACTTTTGCTTAAGCCATATATCCTGCGCTAGGAATATTTCTGCTTTTCCAGATTTACATATGTAAACTGTATCTTTGATGAATAGCCTAGTGCCCTGCATCAATCTACAAAGACTCGAGGAATAGTTTTTTATTTTTTTCCTTGGCAGTTTTTACTACTTTAATCTGAGAAAAATGGTGCCCCCCTCTCTAACAAAATCTGTGTTTTCCAAAGTTTCCTCAGGTGGTTCCATGGTGAAAAATCTGCCTGCGATACAGGAGTCATGGGTTCGATCCCTGTGTCGAGAAGACCCCCTGGAGGAGGAAATGGCAACCCACTCTAGTATTTTTGCCTGAAAAATTCCATGGACAGAGGAGCCTGGTGGACTACAATCCATGGGGTCACAAGGAGTCGGACACGACTGAGCAACTGAGCACATGTGTTTTCTAAGTAAATCCAAATTAGACATAAAAAATAGTCATTAAAGAATGAGCCAGTACAGGAGATGAGAACAGGAATATTGGCAGGTTGGGGAAGAAGCTTGCATATGCTAAAGGTGTGAAGAAACTTCACCAGTCCTTCTTCTTTGAAGAGAGAGATTTTTTTCATCCAAAGATATTCAGTATGAACACTGGGCTACTTTGAGATAAGAAAAGGAAAATTAGCTGTTAGCATTTACTTTATGCCAGGCACTGTACTAAGTTTTATGGTATTGTTTTTCTCATTTGTTTTTCACAACAACTCTAGGTGTGTACTGGGTGTGCTCAGTTGCTCAGTCGTGTATGACTCTTTGCAGCCCATGGACTGCAGGCTCATCTGTCCTTGGGATTTCTCAGGCAAGAATACTGGAATGGGTTGCCGTTTCCTACTCCAGGGGATCTTCCTTACCCAGGGATTGAACCTGAGTCTTTTCTGTCTCCTGCATTGGTGGGCAGATTCCTGACCACTAGCGCCACCTAGGAAGCCCCATAGGGTAGGTATCATCTTTTAATTAGGACCACTCAGATGAGAAAGGAGTGATACATGATCAACTAAGCAATAAATGATAAAGGTGGATTCATCCTCAGGGAACCTCACTCCCAGTTGAAGCTGACCTCAACCCAGAATGACTTCATGATTTGGAGCATTTCTATCACATTTCCTCCTTGTTCTCCTCTGCTTCCTGATTTCCTCCTTTAGAATACAGCCCAACTCCACCCCATTGAAAGGAAGATCTTGAGGCATAAACATAATTAGAAAGCTGGACTTGAAGTTCCTAAAGAAATGTAGCTGCTTAATTATAACTGAAGAAAATGAATGAGTTCGGTACAGGGTCCTCTAGCCAAGGGCAAGAGAAGGAGGATCTTGTTGATGGCCAGGTGGTCCTTTTAGAATGTATTAATATTTATTTGGAAGCTGGTTTCCTTTTTTTTTTTTTTTTTTGGAAAGAGAAAGGAAAGAATGTTTCCATGAGCCTTGCTCTCTTCTATAAGGTCCATCTGGTATCACAGGTATGCATGCCAAATCACACTATTAAAATAACACATACAAAGGGCTGTTCCTTTTATAAGTTGAAAATCTGTCTGATTTTTCACACTTTCACCAAATCAATGTCTAGAGAAACATTTTATAAGTTAAAATATGTCTTCTGTTGCTGCTGCCTCAAGTTATGATTTAATTAGTCATAAATCTCATTTGGAGGTTTAAAATTTTTCCCAGAATAGGATTCTACAGACCTTACAAGCTAAGTCTTCCCTAAAGGTGGACATTTGAGCCTTTTCTTCTGCAGATTAGCAAATTTCTTCCTCTGCTATTAATCCCATAATATGATTTCTTTTTTTAAAAATCCCTCAGTCTCCAGATCCACCTCCCAAGATGCCAGCTTTTCTTCTCTTTCCAGACTACTTTCTCTTGTTACATGTATCACCGGGTACCGTAATGATTTATTTTCCTACTGAGAGACTGTAAGCTCCTTGAGAAGGTCTATTTCTTGTTCCTCCCTATCCTCAGTGTCTAGCACAGCACCTGGCATGTAGAAGGTTCTCTACTAGTGTGTGTTACATTGAAATGCTTCTAAGACAGAGTTTGCCTCCATGACCAGGAAGGACGGATGAACAAGTGAACAGTGGTTGTGACTATGGGTCAGAGTTCAAAACTAATCTTAAGAAGCACATAAGCAAGAATGACTATACTAATGGTACTAGTGGTGAAAGAGCCTGCTTGCCAATGCAGGCAGATGTAAGAGATGTAGGTTCGATTCCTGGGTCAGGAAGATCCCCTGGAGGAGGAAATGACAACCCACCCCGTATTCTTGCTTGGAGAATCCCATGGACAGACGAGCATGACAGACTGTAGTCCATGGGGTCACAGAGTCGGACACGACTGAGCACACTTCAATGTCAGTGAACAATCAGCTTGGTTTAGCTGAACTCTAGTCATAAAATTATTCCCCCTGATAGGAAAGCTCAGAAAGGCCCTTTCTCCATTCTGTGGTTCAGGCATTTGGGAATGTGGTGGTGGGAACAGAAGCAATTAAACTTCACAAACACATGGAGAATGGATTTTTACTGTTTTGGTTTGAAGTGATGTGTTTGCCTCGTAAATATAGAATTGAAAAGATTCGAAACAGAGAGTGGCCCAGACAACAGTGATTTTGACATTTCTATGGAAATAGCTCTTCAAGCATCATGTGGGAAACAATCTTCATAACAGTTGTTAGCCCCCTGTTATTTCAGGGCTTGAGATTCCTGTCCCACAAATACAGCTTTCTATCATGAGATAATATTTTAAAAACATTTTCCAGACTTCATGTTACCTCATGATATATTTATGGCTAATTTAAATGTCATGATTAAAGAAGATTTTCATTCTGTTTTGTTTGGTTTTATAAATGTCAGATACTTTTACAAATAAATACAAGGAGCGACCAATTTTTTATAGTATCACTTTTTAATCAAATATAGTTTCTCTTATGATAACCCATTTGATCAACCAAGTTCTGTATTTGCCGTCTTTTAAGTGACTAATTCGGATAAGTGATTTAACTTCTCCAAACCTCTGTTCCTTCTTTTGTTTTTGTTTTATATAAGATATTTATTTATTTATCATTTGGCCACGCCAGGTCTTAGCTGCAGCATGAAGGATCTTAGATCCTCGTTGCAGGGCATGCAGAATCTTTTAGTTATGGCATGTGGGTTGTTTTTTTTTTTTTTTTAGCTGTGGCATGCGAACTCTTAGTTGTGGCATGTGGGATCTAGTTCCCTAACCAGGGATCGAATCTGGGCCCCCTGCATTGGGAGTGCAGAGCCTTAGCCACTGGGCCACCAGGGAAGTCCCGCCTTTGTTAACTGTGGTTCTTATGATGGTAGCATGAAAGAATATATGTAATGCCCATGGTACAGTACATAAAATATATTAGAAACTCAATAAATGTTACTTTCTCACTTGGCTTATGGCCCTTCTCCTCTAATAGCTGTAAGAAACTTGAGAAATGGGGTGAGAAGTGGGTGTTACCCACCCTTCTGCCAATCTGAAAACTATTTTCAATTTGCATATTCTTTTCTAGCCTCTGTGTATATGTTTTTATGCAGCTGTAACTATAGCTGTGGATGATTGTTTCCTGATTTTTCCACTTAATAAATATTATTATAAAGTCAAAAAAATGGTACTTTTTCATAAAAAGAAAAAAATAAAAGGAATGATCACTATGTTGTCTCTGAGCCTTCTCCCCTTTAACTAAATAATTCCTTTTAGATATTCTCCCAGGTTTCCACTACTCTTATTATTCTATTCAATCCTGAGCCACACTTTTTTCCTCACTGCTGTGAAATTTCATAATAAGACAGAGTTTTCAGCCTTTAGACAACTGAATTTTTTGGAGCCAAAATTGAAATTAAATAAATTGCCCAAGTCACTACATTTCAAGTAGATTAGCGTTGGCTAAGGGTGCAGCATTTAGGAAAACTGAGCAAACCATCTTCTTTTCTAAATAACAATAATAAAACATACTGTCTAAATTTACATTCAAATAATTTAAGTACCTTTTCATGCCTTCTCCTAAATTGGGGTCACTGAGGATCTATAAAAGTATATTATGAGATAAACCCAGAAAAAAGATGATATTCCTGGACTCTGGCTCATAACGAAAGGGGAGATGAGAATGTGCCTGTGTGTGTGCATGTGTGTGCGTCCACACGTGAGTGTCAAAATCTATAGCCAGCCCTTTCACCCAATCAAAACACCTGTGACCACAATAGTTATTTAATGCCGTATTCTACCTCAAAGATGCTCCAGGCAGCCACCAGCGCTGTAGAGGCAGTTTATCAGTATGTGTGTTAGGACACTGTGAAATAAGAATAAAATCACTCAGAGACACGACGCTTCGGTGAACAACATTGTGTTTCAAGTCCTCATATTGATTTCTTGCTGACCATCTTTGCTCATTTCTAGCCTTTAGATGATTTCTATATCTTTGGCAGATTTGAGACAGCGTGATAATTTAGGGAATTGTTAGTGAACTTAACGTTTATGCTGAGTACCAACCCTTCCTGTAGAAAAATTAATATTATGGCAGTTACTGCCACATCCCTAACACAGAAGAAGGTAGTATGTGTCATAACATAAAAGCAGTTAATAATAATTAGCATTAATTGACTGATTTTTTAATTTATTTTTAATTGGAGGATAATTGCTTTACATAATTGACTGATTTTGATTCCATTATACTAGATACTGTTTCAAACTCTTTGCATGTCTTATACAGCTGAATCCTCAATGACCTCTAATTAACATAACCCCCATTTTAAATGTGAGAAAATGAAGAGCAGAGAATTTAAATAATTTTCTCACAGTGATATAGTGATTAAGTGATAGACTTATCATTCAAACCCAGGTTATCTGACCCCGCAACGTAATTTCTTAATCTTCTTTGGCAACCAAATATTTTGTATATTTTCACTGCAGGGATCTAGGACTTAATGTGCTCACTCAAGGCATCAGTTAGGTTCTCAAAAGGAAAAATTTTCAGAGACCTGTATGCCTTAGTCTCAACGTAGCTTTCCAACCCTATCTTGTAAATATTTTATGAATGAGATGGTACCAAAGTGGATTACTGACTTTTTCTCAAATCTGTCCTAGGCTTTTCATATACATTTGAAATGTCTTTTGCTCTATTTTATATGTTTTTTTCTTTATTATCTCTATCAGTATGATTCCTATCCTTATCTACAAACCTTCCTTAAGTATAGATGCTTTCTATAAATTCTTCCAAGTCTATTTTTCCTCTGTTGAAATCAACTTCTCCTCTTTACCTTTGCTTGGACCTCTCTTGAAATGGTGGTCTGTTTCGTTTGTGCTCCCATCTGATCTGCTTTACTAGGTTATAAAGTCTTTATAACCAATGCTGACCCTTAGGCAGAGTTGGTATCTAATGACTTGAACTGATGCTGAAGATCCTGGCTGTGTTCAGCAGTTGGGTCACACAGGCAGTGGGAGAGCAGCCAGTACCCTCACCCTCTCACGTCAATGGCAAGAAAACAAAGCCAAGTCCTAATGTGTGATGGGCCAGGGCAGCAAGTTCTTGTTCTTGTTCAGGGGGCTTTCCCTGGTGGCTCAGATGGTAAAAGTTTGCCTGCAGTACAGAAGTCCCAGGTTTGATCCCTGGGTTGAGAAAATACCCTGGAGTGGGGAATGGCTACCCACTCCAGTATTCTTGCCTGGGGAATTCCATGGACAGAGGAACCTGGTGGGCTACAGTCCTGGGGGTCACAAAGAGTTGGACACAACTGAGTGACTAACACTTTCACTTTTTCTTTCACTTGTCTCAGTCCATGAGGGGCTGTTTCTCTTCCCTGCAGCACACAAGGAACATAATCTGCTCTCTCTTCTTTAATGCTCCCACTGCCCATTTTATCCTTTGGGGTTCTTATTTCACAAGAAAGAGGTCATCTCCCTAGACATTATCCTCTGTTTTTGTTTTGGTTTTGTGTTGTCTTATGTGCTGGAGTATAATTGTTTTACACTGATGTGCTAGTTTTTACTACAGCAAAGTGAATCAGTCACATGTATACATGTATCCCCTCTTTGGGGGGCATTTCCTTACCATTTAGGGTACCACAGAGCACTGAGTAAAGTTACCTGGGCTATATAGTTGGTTCTCATTAGTCTGTTTTATACATAGTAGTGTATATGAGCCAATCCCAATGACATTATCCTTTTTGTTGCACCCGAAGACAGGCTCATAGTATTTTATTGCTGTAAAGGTCCTTATTTTGGAGAATACAGGGGATATAAAACAAAATGTGAAGAAGATAAAAAGCTTAAGTAGTCTGTTGTGTTTGTTTCAGTGCAATCCCTGATGAGTTGTTCTTCTCCCATGCTAAAGTTAAGGAGCTTCCCTGGTGGCTCAGTGGTAAAGAATGTGCCTGCAATGCAGGAGACAAAGGAGCCAGGCTGGGGTTTGATCCCTGGGTCAGGAAGATCCCCTGGAGGAGGACATGGCAACCCACTTCCTCTTGCCTGAGGAATCCCATGGACAGAGGAGCCTGGCAGGCTACAGTCCAAAGATTCGGACCTGACTGAAGCGACTTAGCATGCACGCTAAAGTTAGAGATTCAAAGTTACCTTAGGCTTTTCTGAGTCTTTATTCTTGGGGAAATGTTTCCTGAGAGACACAGTCTTGGAGGAATGGAGATAACCATTCAGATGCCCATGCACATCTAAGGAGGTAGAATGGTGTTATGATTAGAAGCATATGTTTGGGGACCTGTGTTTGAATCTTAGCTCTGCCACTTTTGTAGGTATGTAACACTAGGAAATTTGCTTAATGACTAAGACCGAAGTTCTTTATTTGTAAAAAGAAAGTGATATGGTGCTTGCTTCACAGAGTGGTGGAAAGTTTAAATGAGATATGTAAGTAGAAGGCTTCAGGTAGGCATGGCTACTTTAACTATTGTCTGGTTTTCTATTTCTAGGCATAGGGAAGTTTGTCACTTGCCCATGCCCTTGAAACTAGGAGCAGGTATGTGAAAACGGTCAGTGAAATATGAGTGTAAATAGCATGTGTCACTTCTAGGGAGACATATTTAATTGCTGGTGCCAGTCTTTCCCATCTGCCTTTTCCTGGGCAGAGATACATATGACAATGCCATGAGGTTAAGATGCTTGGAAAACTGAGAAGTCCAGAGGAGACTTTGCATGAGCAGGAAATAAAGCCTTGATGTCCTTAGCTTCTGGAATCATAGGTTTATCTGCTATCGCAAGATAACCTAACTTATCCTAATACAGTGTTCAATGAAATCTAAGACAGAGTAAATATTTCCCTGGACGTCTAGAGTGAGAAGTGCCTGTGTTAATGGGCCCCCAACCTGGTCCCACACAGGGATATTTCCTCATGCTTAGCATCAGCATGTTTCCCTGACAACCTCACCAGCAAGCCCGTCAGCATTATATAGCATATTTCCTGTAACATTCACCAGCATAGAGTTTCTTTACTTTGTTTTGTATTGTTTTACGTATTGGAGTATAGTTTCTTTACAACACTGTGCTAGTTTCTACTGTACAGCAAAGTGAATCAGCCACACATTTACATATACCCCCTCTTTTTTGAATTTCCTTCCCACTTAGGTTACCACAGAGCATTGAGTGGAGTTCCCTGTGCTATACAGTGGATTCTCATTAGTCATCTATTTTATACATAGTGTATGTATGCCAATCCCAATGACATTATCCTTAGAATTAGGAAGCTTTAGGGGTAAACTTTCTTCTAGGAAGACACAGTAATATTTTCCTTGCACACAAAAACCATTAACAGTCCTCCTGACCACATGTCTCTGGCAGCTTCATTCCATGCTGTCCAGAATTTAATCTTTTTACTTCTTTCTTCATATGAAAAAGTCATTATGTGTCCACTTGCCACAAACATCCTTAGTAAATCTAGTGTTTCATTATTTTTGTAGAGGAAAGTGATTTTTTAAAATCTTATGGAATTCACAAGCTATATGTCAGTGGATTTCATGACTGGAGTTGGGTCACTCTTTCAAGTGAATGGTATGGATGGTAATTTCGTGGCTTAGAGGGAAGAACAGTGGCCTACTTCTCAGTTGCAGGTTATAGGACTGATTCTAGCACAGTGTTGCTATGTGACCTTGGTCAATTTCTTTCTTCCTTGAGCTACCTAGAGATTTTCTTATTGAATTGTAAAGTCTTTAACACAGTGTGAGCTTTAACTTCTAACTCCTTATGTTTCTTTCTATCTCCTACACACATATGCACCTTGCAGTTTGCTTTCTAATAATGCTTGTATTTTTGTAGAAACAATCTTGTTTTGCATCCTATCCCTGCCTTTGCTAACTTAAGTAATCCCAGATGAGCAGTTTAACCTTCGAGTCTCTGTTGCTCCATCTATAAAACGGGAATAATAATACCTAACTCCCTAGACTGACGGTAGGGCTGCATGGAGCAACATTGGAAATTACCTGATATTGTGGTAAGAAGTTAACACATAGTAGTTTCTCTTATGTTGGTTTCCTCTCTCTCCTGGCATATAAAGATTCTGGATCTCCGTATTCTATACAGTCTAAAGAAGATGATTACTAATGATTGTTCAGTTTTAAAAAGATCTTTGAAAAATTATTTTTGGAAAAAAAATTTTTTTAAGTCTTTGATATTTTTCATTTCAGAAAATGTAGGTAGATTTAACTCCTTCCACTTTCTATAGCTCTCACTTTTTTGGTGCCTTGCGATTTGCAATTCAGATGTACTCGTTAGCCATAGTCAGCCAAAACTTTTCTACATCAAGATGCCAGTTCTGAGCAGTGCTATGAATAGTATTACTGTTAATAAAAATAGCCAATATTTATTGAACATATACTATATGCCATATGCTATTCTAAGTACTTTATATAAAAATATATTTATATGGTGATATGTATATATAAAACATAACTATATAGAGAAGTGTTTGAAGCATATAAATTTAAAGCATATGTATTTTACATACATATACAAACAATTCTATGAGTGTTACTGTTGTCCCCATTATCTCAGTCTGGATTCAGTCAGTAGAGTTACTTATTTTGACAGAGAAACAGAAATTTTAATACAAGTGACAAAAAAAGTGACACTGATTTATCACAAGAAGTGTACCTCTAAGGCTAAACTTAGAGGAGAATGGAAAAAGTTGGAATTATTTAAACTAAAGAGTTTGAAGGAAGGGCCTTGTGGATCTGAGACCTGACATCTGTAAGGGGATGCTGTTTGGGGTTGTATTTGCATTCTAGTCTTGAAAAAGTATGCTCAGCTGATTCTAGGAGCCGGGAGAACCGCACCCTGGAAGCAATGCTGCTGCACAGACTGTTACTGAGGAGCCATTGCTGCAGGGACAGGACAGGAACAGGAAACACAGCAGGAAGGAGTAGGTGCTTCTTCTCTTCCTGTCTGCGAATTTGCCCTCTGGCATCCCCAGGTGGAGAGCACAATGGAGATCCAGCCTGCAGAGGAGACATGTGGCTCTCACAGTTCTAAGTCCAGCCTCAGGGAACAGAGTAGAGCAGCCGAGAGACAACTCTCACTAATCAACACACTCCAATAATAATAATCAACAAACTCTACCCTTTTAGCCATTTGCAATCTATATATACACCCTTGAATACAGTTAGATTTCAGTACAATAATAAAACAGCTTTATGCTTCCATGGAGGAAGATGCAACTCTCTCTTTATACAACAAGATATTCTCCCCCTCTCAATAAAGTGAGGAGATGCAAAGTTCCAACAGTTACTGTGTGCATCTCTGAGAGATGGTCACAATATTCACCTCTAAAGTTCTGAAAAGTTATCCAGGTAATTTCCATCGGGTTGTGCTGAGACACCTGCGTACAATTTCAAGAAAGGGATCCAGTGAACTGTGCTGGGAAGGAAAACAGTTCTTCACAATGATTTCCCTTGTCCATTGACTTGTAGATAAGTTTAAACACTTGGTGCTTGGTGAAGCTCTTCAGGGCATTCATTTTCAGATTTATCCTCAGCTGCATGTCATCCCCAATGCTGTCACTGCCATTTTCTCCTTTTCCTCTTCTTCCCAACCCCCCATCCTCTTCCTCTTCCTCTTCTTCCTCCTCCTTCTTCTCCTACTCCTCCCCTTTTTATATTTGTATATCCTTTAAGTCAACTTGAACATTTTTTTCTGGAACAAATTAGTGTAAGAGTATACAGAAAACAAAATATTGCCATTTTTTTCCAGAAAGGTTATGTATTTGAGTACACACCTAATATGATAAAAAATGTTTGTGATGGGAATGTGCTCATCCATGTCCGATTATGCAACCCGATGGACTGTAGCCTGCCACACCTCTCTGTCCATGGAATTTTCCAGAAGAAAATACTGGAGTGGGTTGCCATTTCCTACTCCAAGGGAATCTTCCTAACCCAGGGATCAAACCCAAGTCTCTCGAGTCTCCTGCATTGGCAGGTGGATTTAGGGAAGCCCTAAATAAAATGTTTATCCCACTCTAATCCTGTCAATAACATTTTCACATCCTTACTAATATGATGGTTAAGTAAAATGTATCTCCTAATTTCTATTACTTTGCTTGTAAAGTTGCACATTTTTCATGTAGGTGCCATTTCTCTTTTCCTCTTCTAGAATTTTTATCTTCAAATCATTTAAATACTCTTCTTCTAAAGTCCTTAGTAGATTGTTCTTAATAATTTTTATGTGCTCCTTATATATTAGAAACACTAGTTCATCATACCATAGTTGCAATTTTAAACCCAATTTTTATTTCCCTTAAAGTTGCATTTCTATAGTTTCTGCTATATTAGATTTGCATCTTGGATTGATCAAAGCAGTTGAAATGTCTGTGAAGCTATTGTTGATATCAGTGGAAGGATATAGGTTAGCGATTACCAGTCAGACATTCAACCTATTCTGAAGACTGTCAACATGATGCTGAGAGACAAGTTCTTGGTCTATCAGTGGATGACATTTTACCATTTAAAGGGAAACTTATGTATGACTATGTGGCTTCATCTTTTAGAGTGATAACATAGCAACAGCTTTTGTTAGTCTCCAGGAACCAGAAACAGATTGAATTCTTGGCAAGATATAAGAAAAGAGCTTTCACAAACTCAGCTGGCTATGGTGCTCCCTGTGTTGTGAGTGCCACTGAAGACAAGCCCTGTGAGTGAGGCTTCCCATACTGTGAACAACACATCACTCAGCAACAACCATCCTCTCACGGGTCTGACAGGGAGAGTGAAACATGCCAAGGTGAAGATACTTTCAGAGGGCAGAAACACTGGCAAATTGCTTTCTTTTCTAAATGGAACACTTAGGAGCAGCAATAAAACATAAACAAACACGCACATCACCAATTTATTTTCACTATTGAAGGTGAGCAAATTCACAACAAGGCTATCCATAAAAATTGAGTGTCTGTTTCATCACAGGCTAGAGGTTGGCAGAGGTGAAAAAGGTGATTTGGTTTCCCAATCAGGATTAGGTCAGCTCTGAACAATACTGAAAGATAAACTTGTTAGTTTGATTTCCCTGTCGGTGACTTATTTGATATTCTTAGGTGCCTATGCCATGCTCACTCAGTGGCCACTCTTTTTCAGTAATAATATGTAATCTACTTATCATCAATGATTCATTGATCATCTAAGCATTTGCTATCTATCTTTTGTAGGCACCTCTACTATGCTAGGTATAGAGAGTTCAGTATTACAGATGTTAGGTCAGAAACCTACTCAAACCCTTTTCTCATGTTTATTCATGACTCATAACTTGGTGACCAAGATAAAATTCCGGAGTTAAACTATGCCATCAAGTTTGTCTCTCTCTCTCTCTCTCTCTCTCTCTCTCTCTCTCTCTCTCTCTCTCTTCTCTCTGTTTCATCTCAGGAAGTCTCTATCTACATGATAGCAAAGCAGCTATGTATAATTATATAGAGGAAAATTTTTAAAATCCTGTGTAGGCTTCACAACAAAATGGAGAATACAAAGGAAACAGTCTGCAAAAGAGAGTGCCTTGAGGCCTGAGGGACAATGCCCAAAGTCTAATTCATGCATAACTGGAATTGCAGAAGATAAGAAAGATACAAGGAAACAAACAAACAAAAAAAAATGAAGACACAAAAGAGCAAACAAAAAGATAAAATAGACTACATCAAAATTAAAAACTTGTACATCAAAGGACTCTGTCAAGAAAGTGAAGAGATAGCCTATAGAATGGGAGAAAATGTATAGGTTGCAAATTATATATTTGATAAGGGTTTAATATCCAAAATATATAAATAACTCTTATAACTCACAACTGAAAGGCAAATAACCCAGTTTTAAAATGAACAAAGAACTTAAATAGACAGTTCTCCAAAGAAGGTGTGTGTGTGTGTGTGTGTGCACGCAGTCATGTCCAACTCTTTGTGATTCCATGGACTGTAGCCCACCAGGCTCCTATGTCCGTGGAATTTTCCAGACAAGAATACTGGAGTAGGTTACCATTTCCTCCTCCAGGGGATCTTCCCAACCCAGGAACTGAACCCATATTTCCTGTGTTTCCTGCATTGCAGGCAGGTTCTTTACCAACTGTACCACCTGGGAAGTCCACAAATGGCCAAAGAGCACATAGAAAGATGTTCAATATATTTTGTTATTCAGTTCAGTTCAGTTCAGTCTCTCAGTTGTGTCTGACTCTTTGCAACCCCATGAATTGCAGCACGCCAGGCCTCTCTGTCCATCACCAACTCCCGGAGTCTACCAAACCCATGTCCATTGAGTTGGTGATGCCATCCAACCATCTCATCTTCTGTCGTCCCCTTCTCCTCCTGCCCCCAATCCTACCCAGCATCAGGGTCTTTTCCAATGTGTCAACTCTTCACATGAGGTGGCCAAAGTATTGGAGTTTCAGCTTCAACATCAGTCCTTCCAATGAACACCCAGGATTGATCTCTTTTAAGATGGATTGATTGGATCTCCTTGCAGTCCAAGGGACTCTCAGGAGTCTTCTCCAACACCACAGTTCAAAAGCATCAATTCTGCAGTGCTCAGCTTTCTTCACCGTCCAACTCTCACATCCATACATGACCACTGGAAAAACCATAGCCTTGACTAGATGAACTTTTGTTGGCAAAGTAATGTCTCTGCTTTTAAATATGCTATCTAGGTTGGCCATAGCCTTCCTTCCAAGGAGTAAGCGTCTTTTAATTTTTTGGCTGCAATCACCATCAGCAGTGATTTTGGAGCCCAAAAAAATAAAGTCTGACACTGTTTCCACTATTTCCCCATCTATTTCCCATGAAGTGATAGGACAAGATGCCATGGTCTTAGTTTTCTGAACGTTGAGCTTTAACCCAACTTTTTCACTCTCCTCCTTCACTTTTGTCAAGAGGCTCTTTAGTTCCTCTTCACTTTCTGCCATAAGGGTGGTGTCATCTGCATATCTGAGGTTATTGATATTTTTCCCGGCAATCTTGATTCCAGCTTGTGTTTCTTCCAGCCCAGCGTTTCTCATGATGTACTCTGCATATAAGTTAAATAAGCAGGGTGACAATATACAGCCTTGACGTACTCCTTTTACTATTTGGAACCAGTATTAGAGAATTGCAAATCAAAATTGTAATAACCTTTCACACCTAAGAGGATGGCTATAAAAATAGAAAACACGTGTTGGTGAGGATATGGAAAAATTAAAACCCAAGTACATTGCTGATGGGAATGTCTAATGGTGTAGCTACTGTGAAAACGTATTAAACGAAGAGGTATCCCAACCAATTCTGGTATATGAATGCTCATAGAAGCCCTAGTCACAATAGGAAAATGGTGGAGACAATCTAAATATCCACCAATGAATACATGAATAAACAAAATGTGGTATAGCTGTCTAATGAAATATTCAGCCATGAAAATAATGAAGTACTGATGCATGCTAGCATATGAAAGAACCTCAAAAGCATATTATGCTTAGTGAAAGAATCCAGACAAAAAGGTCAGTTGTTGTACAATTTCATGTATATGACATATCCAGAATAAATAATCTAATCCATAGAGACAGAGACCAGATTAGTGGTCATCAGGGGTTGGGTAGAGGGAAGCCTGGGGACAGGTTGCATAATGGGAACAAGATCTCCTTTGGGGTGATGAAAGTATTTTGAAACTAGATAGAGGTGATGGCTGCAAAACACTGAGAACAGACTAAATGCCATCAAAGGGTACACTTTAAAATAGTTAGGATTATGTAGATTTTGCCTTGATATACATTTGAAGAATAGATGGTGGACATTTTCCCACATTTTGTCAAAAAGTTAAATATGGTCCAAGAAGTCCAATGAACCCTTAGGAGAATAATTATGAAGTAAATCATGCCTGAGAATCATATTCAAACTACTGAGAACCAAAGATGGAAATAAATCTAAAAAAGCAGCTAGAGAAAAATAATTCACAATGTTGAGGAAAGCAGCAAGTCAAAGAATGGATTTTCATCAAAAACTAAGAAGACAGTAGAAAGACATCTTTAAAACTTGAAAGAAAAACAAAATTGTCTATCCATAAATCTACCTTCAAAAATAAAGGCAAAATAAAGACATTTTTGGATATGATAAGACTAAGAGTATTGATTGACAGCAGACACAGACTGCAGGGGATGTGAAAAAACATTCTTCAGGCTGTAGGAAAATGATACCTGGAGGAAACTCAGAATTTTTATAACAGGCAAAAAGCATAAATATTCTACATTGTTTTCTTAATAAATTTTTAAAATTAGATTTTATTATTGAAAGCAAAATTATAAAATTTTATTATCAGTTTTTAAAATAGGAACATAGGTAATACATATGATATCTATAGCACAAAGAATAGAGTGGAGTGGGCAATGAAAGTGAAAGTGAAAGTCAGTCATGTCCGACGCTTTGGGACCCCATGGACTACGCAGTCCGTGGAATTCTCCAGGCCAGAATACTGGAGTGGGTGGCCTTTCCCTTCTCCAGGGGATCTTCCCAACCCAGGGGTTAAACCCAGCTCTCCCACATTTCAGGCAGGTTCTTAACTAGCTGAGCCACAAGAGAAGCCCAAGAATACTGGAGTGGGTAGCCTATCCCTTCTCCAGCAGATCTTCCTGACCCAGGAATCAAACTAGGGTCTCGCGCTGCAGGCAGATTCTTTACCAATTGAGCTATCCATGTGCTATCTGATGGGTCTACACAATTTTAAGCTTTTCACATTTTACAAGAAGGGGACAATTGTAACCGAGGCACTGAAAAGTTAAGGATGTATATTGCATTCACAGAGTATCAACTTTTAAAAAATTACAAAGAGGCATAACTAATAATCCAGTAGAAAAATTGAAATGAGATTCTAATAAAATATTCAAATGGCTCCAAAGAAATCAAGAAATGCAGAACAGAGATGAAAATAGAGACGAAAAAAAGCCCTTCTTTTCCAGCCTCTTCTGACCCTTCACATTTATCTAAATTATTGTTGTTGTTTAGTTGCCAAGTCATGTCCAACTCTTTTGCAACCCCATGGACTGTAGACTACCAGGCTCCTCTGTCCATGGGATTTTCCAGGCAAGAATACTGGAGTGGGTTGCCATGCCCTCCTCCAAGGGATCTTCCTGACCCAGAGATTGGACCGGCATCTCTTGCATTAGCAAGCAGATTCTTTACCACTGAGCCACCAGGGAAGCCCTTTCATCAAAATTAGAGAGACTATATAGTTTTCCAGAAATTCTTTGCACTTTCCCCCCTCTGCATCTTCAAGCTCACCATCTCTTTCATCTCAAATGTCTTTCCTTTTATTCCTGTGGAAACCCTAAACATGGCACAAGTCCTACTTTACTGACACTTACGAGATGGCAATTACTTTATGCTGAAAAGACCAGAAAAAAATTCAGTCTTCATCCAAGCAGCCTTTCCTCTCTTTTGTTTTGCCTCATCCATTTCCTTCACCCCAATAGAATTTACCACTTCTTTAAATAAAATCCCATAGTGTCTTCTTAAGAGAGTGTTTAGGGCAATTCTCTTGTTTAATCTGAGCAATAAGTCTGGGTAGGAGTTTAAATTCTGTTTACTTCATAAGTTGCTTTCTTGCCCAGAAAGGTGCTTCAGGAAAGAGAACAATATTAGTACTTAAACAAGGACTTTTGGGTAAAAATCTCAGGGTTTGGGTACCAGATTGACCACTTGTTAACTCTGTGATTGTGAGAAATTTCCTAACTCTTCTGAGCCTCAGCTTGCTCATGTCTCAAATGGGAATAATTTTAGTCTCTAACTTATAGATCTGTTGCAACACATAAGTATGATAATGTATCTAAACCTTTTAGCACAGTGTCTAAGAGCTCAGTAACCATAATGATTATAAAGGCAGAAGGAATGAATGATATCAAAACAATAGTGAGGATTATCACCTCTCACACCCTATTCACATCCCTATTCTCCGTTGCCCAGATGGCTTTTCAATCTCCAGTAATCTTCAACATTTTCCAGAACTCTGAGCTGTTGCATATTTTTGGATTTTCTCCTAAATCCCTATATCTCCTTGGGCAACTGGAAGAATCTGATTTCTGTTGAGCGGGTGTTTTTCTGTCCCAGTAGTCTTAAGTTCTGTCAGTGCTTGAGGACCTCTCTTTATTTTCTTATACAAGCAGATTTTTTTCTCTTCTGCCCACCCCCAGGAGCACATCAGAGCTGGCATCGGGCCAAGGTTCCCTGATGGAGTCTGGCATACTAATTTGGAATTGATGACAGTCTTTAATTTTCCCAGGCCTCTCCCTCAACTACTGACCCTGCAGCTCTGTCATTGCTTGGGTATTTTTATTTCGGTTCTTAATGTAACCTTTCAGGATAGCACAAATGGGCTTCAAACACAATTAAAATGTTCATACAGAGCCATTGGTCTACATTGTTTGGTCTTGCAGCTCAGCTGTGTATCCCATTTTTTTAATCAGGGATCTGAAGTCAGTTGACGAACACCAGTTTAAACCCCAAAGGTCACTACCAAGTGATTATAGGTGAAACGATCTTCAAAATATATCCCCTCCTCTCCAGCTTCATTCCAGTCTCCTCCTATAGCCTTTGCTCAATCCACATTCTCGATATAATGCAAAAAGATGATGACAGTTCAGCTTCAGAAGGAACCTCTTCAGCAGTGCCTGACTTCACATTGTCAATGTTTTGTACCTGACTTGCCTTCCTTGTTCTTCCTCTCTGGCAGACTTTTAGATACAAGTCACCATGCAGGCAGAATGAGATAAATTAGAAGACTCTATTGGCAATTTATCAGGAAACTGCCGCAAGGCAGACCATGAATTTCCTTGCTAACCCTCCACTTTCCATTCTCCACTCACGCTACAGTAATAATGCTTTGTAACTACGTAATGGCACTCATCCTTCAATCTCCAGTGAACTGCCCACAGCTAATTGGCTCTTATAGCATCCCTGTAGGGTAAGCAAGCAATGCTACCACTGTCCCCAATTTGCCAATAACTGAGATGCAAAGTGGCCAAATGTCTCTTGTAAGGCCATAAAGAGTGTAACTCAGAGAATTCCTCCACTGTTACCTGTTTGTCCCATTCACTAGGTTTCCCTGTAGCTCATATCTCCTGATGAAAGCCTGATAATCAGAGAGTCTCCAGACAAACCCAGGGAACAAAGAATGGATGCTCCTCAAAGTCCCTTAGTTTTTGTTGTTGTTCTACATTTTTAAAGTTATGGTCATTAGAAGCTTCGAAAAGGACATAATCTCTCATTCTCCACTGCGGCCTTTATTGTAAAAGGAACTACTGAAACTCATGGAAGAAAAGGAGCTCCTGAAACTCATGGGAGAGATGTATTTCTGACAGCTGGGAGAGGGAGACTCATTTTCCCAGAACCCAGAATGAAGCCTGACGTGACTTCTGGCCCCCACAGCTCTCCTCCCACCATGAGACTCACTGTCCCAATCAACCCCAACCCACTTGGGTCCCCAGGAGCAGTTCTGCCAGCTCAGGACTCCGCTTCAGGTGTTCTGGTTATAGTCTATTTGCCTGGGGACCTTACCAAAATTGCAGTAATTAAGAGAGGCCAAAATGGATTCTTCCAGGACACCAAGTTACGACAAAGACCAGTTCATGAGTTATCTATTTATTCTTAGAACTAATAAGTATCCATAAAAAATCTCCTGTATGCTGGGCACTGTGGAACAAGAGTGAATAACACACACAGTGTTTCCCCTCATGAATCTTCAATTCACTCCTTCCCCTGTTTCCTTTATCCTCTATTCTGGCAATGCTAAGTAATGTTCAGTCATCCCAGAATTACCTTTCTGTCCTCTTCTGAACATGGGCTTTATCTCAAAATTCCAAGCACAGTAGGAAGATGGCATGTGTAGTGGGTTACATGGTGACTCCCCAAAAGATATGTCCATGTCCAAATCCCTGGAACCAGTGAACATGACCTTATCTGGGAAAATATATAATTTTGTATGTTTATATATCTTAATATTATATATATATATATATATAAATATATAAATTTGGGGAAATATATAATTTTCCCAAATATATAATTAAGATATCATTTCCAAAGATATAATTAAGGATCTTCAGATGTGATCCTCTTGGATTATCCAGGTAAGCCTAGGTCCTATGACACATGTCCTTAGAAGATACAAAGGAGAAGACACGGAGAAGGAGGCAGTGTGAAGATGGATGCAGAGACTGGAGTGATGCAGCTATAAGCCAAAGACTACCAGAGATTGCCAGAAGCCATGAGAAGTTAGGAGAGGAACGTGAAATGCATTCTCTTCCTAGAACCTCTAGAGAGATGTGGCCCAGCTCACACCTTGATTTAGGATTTCTGGTTTCCAGAACTATAAGAGAATAAAGGTGTTCTCTACCACCTAGTTTGTGGCAACTTTTTTTTGCCCCAGTTACAGGGGCTTCCTCGATGATGCAGCATTAAAGAATCTGCCTGCCAGTGCGGGAGATGCAAGAGAGGCAGGTTCAATCCCTGGGTCAGGAACGTCCCTTGGAGAAGGAAATGACAACCCACTCCAGTATTCTTGCATGGAAAAAAATCCTATGGACAGAGGAGCCTGGCAGGCTACAGTCCATGGGGTTGCAAAGAGTTGGACATGACTGAGCGAATGAATATAGACACAGACAGGCAATTAACACAGCATGGCACATTGGCCTTAGAAGATGTACACAGAAACATTTGTCTATGACCAGTGGGCACACTCGGGTGACTTTTTCAAAGTCAGAGTCCTGACTCGTTTAACGCATGTCCTGAGGCTGAAGTGATGAGCCACAATAATATCCAGTCATTAATTTTGTTCCATCTTTTGAAAGACATTCTCTCACTTTTCTGTAAGAGCAACTTAAAAATAGAAAGCAAGTGATGTTTTTGAACTGTGGTGTTGGAGAAGGCTCTTGAGAGTCCCTTGGACTGCAAGGAGATCCAACCAGTCCATCCCAAGGGAAATCAGTCCTGAATATTCATTGGAAGGACTGATGCTAAAGCTGAAACTCCCAATAGTCTGGCCACCTGATGCGAAGGACTGACTCATTAGAAAAGACCCTGATGCTGGGCAAGATTGAAGGCAGGAGAAGAAGGGGATGACAGAGGATGAGATGGCTGGATGGCATCACCAGTTCGATGGACACGTGTTTTAGCAAGTTCTGGGAGTTGCTGATGGACAGGGAAACCTGGCGTGCTGCAGTCCATGGGGATGCAAAGAGTTGGACACGACTGAGCAACTGAACTGAACTGAAAATATCACACGGGTTACCAAGAAATACATATTCCTTTTGGTTTGCATAAATTATTCTCTGGGAAAGGTGCATACAGATTATAGTACAAATTATGTTAACAATAATAGGTCAACAGCCACAATTTGCCAGTTTCACCTATTTGTTGTCCAAGAGAAAGGCAGAAAATAAATATTCATGAGACAAAGGTTGGGGAGCTCCCATGTCTGTAAAAGGGCTTGTGTGAGTCAGTCTCCCAGAGCACCCCTCTGTAGATGAGGAGAATCGTCTGGTATTGTTTCTAACCAAAACCTAAGTTCCCCAAGGATGGGGGCATCTATGTTGCTTATCATTGTACCCCTCCCCGTGCCTACTATAGTTTCCAACTCTTGGTATTAACATTGTTAACTATAGCTCACATTTCTTGAACTCTTAATATTTCAGATTTATTCTAAGTGCTTTACATGTATTGACTAATTTGATCTTCAGAGCAATCCTATGAAAGAGATTCTTACATGATACCTATTTTACAATAAGAACACAAAGTCAGGTTAATAAATATTTATTTTGCTCATGATGCAAATTATCTTACTGATTGAATTTCTAAGCATCTCTAGCTACTAGGTTGTGTATTGCTTTTTACTCTCTCAGTTTATAGACAAAATCTCTCCCCATAATTGTTTTATCTTATCAATTTTATTGAGGTAAAATTTGTACACAATAAAATAATCCAAATTTACTTGTACAGTTTAATGAGGTTTGAGAAATGTGTTTGGTTATTTCCAGCACAATAAGCATAAAAAAATATTTTCGTTATCCTTAATTTTTCCCTTATGCCTCTTTGCAGCCGACTCTCTTCTCAAAACCCAATCCAAACCACCTTTTCTGTATATAAAAATTAGTTTCATATAAATAGAATTGCACAATGCTGTTGTATCTAACTCAGCATGCTATTTTTGAGATTTATCTGTGTTGTGTGTCTGTGTGTGTGCTCAATCATGTCTGACTCTTTGCAACCCCATGGACTGTAGCCCGTCAGGCTCCTCTGTTCATGGAATTTTCTAGGCCAGAAATACTGGAGTGGGTTGCCATTTCCTTCTCCAGGGGATCTTCCCGACCCAGGAATCAAAACTGCATCTCTTGCATCTCCTGCATTGGCAGGTGGATTCTTTACCACTTGCGCCACCTGGAAAGCCCTAGAGATTCATCTTTGTTGTATATATTAGTATGCTTCTGTAACTGCTGGATAATAGCTTGTTGAATGAATATACCACTTCTTGATACATGTGTGTGCTACTTCCAGTTTGTGGCTATTATGAATAAAGCTGTTGTGAACACTATGTGTAGACAAGTGTTGGCATTTCCCTTGGAGTGGAATTTCTGGGTCATGCATAAGTATATGTTTAAAGATAGAAGAAAATGCCAAGTTGTTTCCCAAAGTAATTACACATTTAACACTTCCATTGACAATGTATGAAAGTTTAGGCCTTGTCCACATGTAATAGTGTCAGTTTTTAAACTTTCAGTTGTTCCACAGAGTGTGTAGTATCATTGTGATTGCATTCCTTAATTAGTAATGAGGTTGAACATTTTTTCTTCTTGTGCTTATTGGCTCTTTAAATATATTATTTTATGAAGTGTATGTTCAATCTTTTGCCAACTTTTTATTGGCTTGCTCATCTTATTACTGAGATGTAAACTTTACATACTTTGAAAATGTCTATTGCCAGATGAGGTTGCAAATGTCTTTTCTCAGCTTTCAGCTTGCCTTTTCATTTTCTAGATAGTGTCTTTTAAAGAGAAAGTTTTAATTTTGATGGAGCTCCAATTTATCAATCTCTTCCTTCCATTGTGAGTGATTTTTATAATCAAAAAAGCCTTGCCTACCCAAAGGTCATGAAAGATTTTCTCTCATGTTTTTTTCTAGGAATAATATAACTTTTTAAAATCAAGAGGTCATCAATTTTAAGATTTTATTGTTGTTTGAGATAATCGTGGTCTTTTTTTTTGTTTTGTTTTGTTTTTTCCTATATTGTTATTCAGTCGTTCCAATACAGCTTATGGAAAAGAGTATTCTTTTTCCATTGAATTAACTTACCAACTTTCTCCCAAATCAGTATTCCTATCTACTGACCTGTACTGCTGTGCTTATGTCCATACTACAGTCTTCTGACTACTACACCTTTGTAATGTGTCTTGAACTTAGGAAGTGGGAGTCTTCCAACTTTGTCTCACTTTTTCAAAGTTATTTTAATTTTTCTACATTTTTTTCACAGCTAATCAAATGTTATAATAAGCTTGTCAATTTCAGAGAAAGTCTGCTTGGATTTTGATGGACATTATATTGAATTTAGACATCAATTTGGGTAGAATTGACTTTTTAACATACTGGATTGTCTGATCCAGGAATTGGTCTATTTCTTCATTTATTTAAGTCTTTATTCATTTCTCTTAGGAGTGTTCTATTGTATTCAGTTTAGAAGTCTTGTGTAACATTTGTCAAATTTCTTCCTAGGAGTCTCATAGGGTTCCAAGTGCCCATTGCTCATATGTGGAAATATAATAGATTTTTTTTTTGTTGTTACATATAGTCACCTTTGTTCGGTAACTCACCAAGTGGTTCTAGTAGAATTTTGTAGGTTACTTGGGATTTTCTGTTGTCTGTAATAAAGATAGTTTTCGTCTTTCTTTCCAATTTGTTTGCTTTTTATTTTTTATTGCCTTATTAGACTGACCCGGACCACCAGTACAAGACTGAATAGCTGATTCTACTCATATTAGATCACTTGATACTGTTCCGTGGTTAGTGAGGCTGTATGAGTTTTGTTCTGCCCTTGTATCTCTGTGATTCAGTTTAGGCGATTTCTCTCACTATGACTTGAAGTCTAATAACCTTTTCCTCTGCAATAGAATCTCTTACATACATTCAGTGAATTTTCCAATTCAGTATTGTATTTTCTACTCTATAAATTTTATTTCATTCTTTTTATAGTTTTTCACTTTTCTCTTTACTGTGTTCATGTTTCTGTCTATATCACTGAACATATTTAAAATAAGAGTTTTAAAGTCATTAATATTTATATTAGCTCTGTCATTTCTTAAGCTCTTTTTATTGACTTTTCTTCTGTTTATGGATCCTGATTTCCTGCTTCTTTATGTACCTAGTAATTTTTTAATTGGATACTAAGTATTATGATTGTTACCTGGTTGAATACCTGCATTTTGCTTTCGTCCTAATTAGAGTGTCATCTTTTGTTCTGGTAGCCAGTTACTTTGCTTCTAGGTCAACTTGATCCTCTCAAGGCTTGTTTCTAAGCTTTACCAGGGCTTGTTTAGTGAAGTGTCAGATCTTTGGCTAGCATAACACTGTTCTGAATGAGTTCTCATTATGGTATCTCCCTCCTAAATGCCTCGAGTGTTCAGTGAGGTCTCGCAACTCTTCTTGGTCAAAACTCTAATTTTCCCAGCCTTGTGCAAACTGAATTAGTTGTTTATTTTACAGTTAGGGTGCACCTCATTTGTTTTCCTTTGTTTGGGAATTACACGACTTTATTGTTCTTTGTCTGGTGTCGGAATATTGGTTTTTTGTTTCATGACTTTAGTCCAGTTTTCTGGTTATTGTTGGTGGAATGAGCAGTCCAGTCTTTCCTTTGTTTGGGAATTACAGGGCTGTGCTATTCTTTGCCTACTGTCTCTGAATATTGATTTTTGTTTTTGTTTTGCTTTTCATGAATTTAGTCCAGTTTTTTAGTGGACTAGATGGTGGAATGGGTAGTCCAGTCTTTTCATCATAGTCAAAAGCAATGTACTCAGCATAATTGTTGAATGAAGACCCTCAAGTTCTCATTTCATGATCTAGAGTAAGTGTAGTACTTTACCCCAAATTCCCAGTTTTCTGGGGAGTCTACTTATTTTCTTGGTTCCTTATCTACTTTCCTTCACTCCTGAGTAATGTTTTGATCTCTCTTAATGTCTTTTGTCCAATTCCCAAAAGATCACCAATACAAGTATATTGCATATGACAGTATATTACTGAATACTGGTTAACAGAACAATAATACACTATTCAGTTCAGTTCAGTTCAGTCGCTCAGTTGTGTCCGACTCTTTGCGACACCATGAATCGCAGCACGCCAGGCCTCCCTGTCCATCACCAACTCCCAGAGTTTACCCAAACTCATGTCCATCGAGTCGGTGATGCCATCCAGCCATCTCATCCTCTGTCGTCCTCTTCTCCTCCTGCCCCCAATCCTTCCCAGCATTAGGGTCTTTTCCAATGAATCAACTCTTCACATGAGGTGGCCAAAGTATGGAGTTTCAGCTTCAACATCAGTCCTTCCAGTGAACACCCAGGACTGATCTCCTTTAGGATGGACTGGTTGGATCTCCTTGCAGTCCAAGGGACTCTCAAGAGTCTTTTCCAACACCACAGTTCAAAAGCATCAATTCTTCAGTGCTCAGCTTTCTTCACCGTCCAACTCTCACATCCATACATGACCACTGGAAAAACCATAACCTTGACTAGACGGACCTTTGTTGGCAAAGTAATGTCTCTGCTTTTAAATAAATGCAAAAAAGCAAAATGGCTGTCTGAGGAGGCCTTACAAATAGCTGGGAAAAGAAGAGAAGCGAAAAGCAGAGGAGAAAAGGAAAGAGATTCCCATCTGAATGCAAAGTTCCAAAGAATAGCAAGGAGAGATAAGAAAGCCTTCCTCAGCGATCAATGCAAAGAAATAGAGGAAAACAACAGAATGGGAAAGACTAGAGATCTCTTCAAGAAAATTAGAGATACCAAGGAAACATTTCGTGCAAAGATGGGCTCAATAAAGGACAGAAATGGTATGGACCTAACAGAAGCAGAAGATATTAAGAAGAGGTGGCAAGAATACACAGAAGAACTGTACAAAAAAGATCTTCACGACCCAGATAATCACGATGGTGTGATCACTCACCTAGAGCCAGACATCCTGGAATGTGAAGTCAAGTGGGCGTTAGAAAGAATCACTACAAACAAAGCTAGTGGAGGTGATAGAATTCCAGTTGAGCTATTTCAAATCCTGAAAGATGATGCTGTGAAAGTGCTGCACTCAATATGCCAGCAAATCTGGAAAACTCAGCAGTGGCCACAGGACTGGAAAGGGTCAGTTTTCATTCAAATCCCAAAGAAAGACAATGCCAAAGAATAATACACTATACCAGATGACAAGTAGAATCTTAAAATAGAATATTTGACATCCACAGTCTTGAAGGTACTTGACTGTCCTCTGCAGGAAATTTCTTTCTGTACATCTGCCCCACAGAGGCCTCAGTCTGAGCCATTCCTTGAGATTCACTCATTTTTGTGTCATAATTCCTATGGCTGTATTTTCTCTTTATCCAATTCCATAATTCCTAGCCCTGGTCTCTCAAGTTATCAATCCCAAACTAAGTATTCTTATAACTTCCTTGAACAGAGCAGTGCAGATTTTTCTTCTTAAATTTGTCCTTCTAGACCAGCCCTTTTCAATTCTGGCGGCTCTTTAAAAATCACTAAAAGATAGGAATGTAAATTCTGCTCCTAGGTCTTATCCAAGCCCAACAGCATCAGAATTTCCTGGTGAATCCTGGGCTTTCTATTTCTACTTTAAAAGATTCTCTGGTGATTTTCAGTTGAGAACCACTGCTGGATATTGTACCCATAGGGCTGTCTTTCTCAGCTGGAAAGACTTTTTCAATTGTGTCTATCAACCAAATCACCATACACCTTATCTCTCCATCCTGAAGAGCACAGTGAATCAGCAGAAAGCTTGACATTTTGTTTTTGTTTTTAAGGTTACCTTGTCCCAGATCAAATATTTACGCTGACTATCTTCTTCTAATGTTCTGAAAATGAGAGAAAGGGAGTGCATGTATGTGTGCTAGATAGCTTCAGTCATGTCCGACTCTTGCAATGACCCTATGGGCTATAGTCTGCCAGGCTCCTCTGCCCATGGGATTCTCCAGGCAAGAATACTGGAGTGGGTTGCCATGCCCTCCTTCAGGGGATCCTCCCGACCCAGGGATCGAACCCGCCTCTCTTACATCTCCTGCATTGGCAGGCAGTTTCTTTACCACTAGCGCCACCTGGGAAGCCCAAAGGAAAGGGAATAGAAGGATTTATTTCTATAGAGCAAAACCTATAAATCGTATTTTTTCTTATGTTTATAGTCCTCATGTTTTTAATCTTTGATGCGCTCTAAAATGTAAACAGATTCAATTTAAGCACTTCAAATTCTATCAGTTTTTAGTCACTCTTAGTCTATAAAAGAAGTTGATGTAATTATCTCATGCTGAAGTTTTCTACAGTTGCCTAATCCTTAGTTTTATCCAGAACCAGAGAGGGTGCATCACGTCTCTGTTTTCACCACCTAGTTTTGGGCCACTTTCTTAATCTGAGTATATTTTAGAGGGTGGGATGTAAAGTCCTTGGGCTGCAGGTCTTAAACCTTAAACTTATCTTTATCTAGACTTTTTAATTTATTTCTAGGAGAAGAAAGTGTGAGTCTCCAGATAACCGTCTTGTCAAAGTTTTACACTATTTCAAAGGCTCCTTGGAGAAGTGTCAGTGTTGGCAACAGTAGATGGAACATTCTTAAGGATTTATACCAAGGAATGCACATTTCCTTCACTGTATTTCATCTACAAAGACAGCACATTTGGACTCTGGAATTGAACTATACATTAACTAGTTCTTTATTTGAGATTAAGGGAAAAATTATTAATTGTTGTCAATATACTCCTTCAATAGGGGGCTCTTTCTCTATCACCTGATGGTAGTACTTAAAAAATTCTTAAAATACTTAAGAAAACTGAGCTTCAAAGTATCTGATTAACTTTATTATTGGTCTCTCATGTGAACATCAGCAAAGTTACTGATCTTGTGGCTCCAAGATAATATTCTTTCCACTATAAAATTGTGATATTCGTTTAACAGATTTTTTTTTAAAAAAAGCTTAAATGTAGCACAGTGGTTCTTAAACTTTGGCATCTGACCAAACTATGGCCCTCCTTCAGCAAATACCCTCACGTGCACACAGTATATGTATGCCTTCTTACAATTTGCACTTACTTTCAGGGAGTTCTGGGGTCTTAAAACCCATTTGTGGATTCCTCATTAACAGCTCCTCATCCAGATGTAGGTACAGGGCAAGAACAGAATATCAGATATTTTAGCACTGACTTTCTGAGAGTTGTGGTGGAAAGGGTTATCTCTCCAACATCATCACCTTAAGAGTCAAGCAAATTTTCTTCCCAGAAGGCAAAACTATTTTGTTTTGTTTTTTATTTGATGTTTTAACCTCAGCTAGTTCCTTAAATATTAGCCAGCCTGGAAACATCAGCCAGCCAATTGACGTCAAGATAATTCCTGGCTTAGATTGTGTAACTCTTGCAGAATTTCCTTTTCACACCTTTGTTGGCCCTTCTGTGCATGCACATTTTTTTCCTTCTTTTCCCTATTTTTTAAAATAAAAAGTAATTCTAGTCTGTATTCTTAAATGTATTCTATCTTCATTGGAAAAGTTTCCTCCAAGAACTTTGTTGTTGTTTAGTTGCTTTGTCGTGTCTGACTCTGTGACATCACGGACTGTAGCCGGCCAGGTTCTTCTGTCCATAGGAATTCCCAGGCAAGAAATACTGGAGTGGGTTGCCATTTTCTTCTCCAGGGGATCTTCTTGACCCAGGGATTGAACCCATGTATCCTGCATTAGGAGGCAGATTCTCTACCACTGAGCCACCAGGGAAGCCCCTCCAAGAACATTAGCTAATGAAAAATCAAAAGAGAGGGTTAAGAAGCTGTTTCCCTCCACCAAAGGCAAGAGTGATAATATTCCCTCAGTAGATGTGTTTTAAAGTGAATCTGAGTCATTCTCAAAAGATATTAAACAGTATCAGTGTGCCCAGAAAAGAGGCAGATTCTCACTGTTAAAGGTTACTGAGATACAGGTAAAGAATATTCTGAGGACATAGGATAGAAGCACTATTAATAGCAGGATAACTCTCCTTAGCACTTCGAGACATAGATTATTGGATAAAGAAGATGTGGTATACAGACACACAAAATGGAATACTACTCAGACATAAGAAAAAATGAAAATTTGCCATTTGTTACAACATGGATGGACTTGGAGGAAATTATGCTAAATGAAATAAGTCAGAGAAAGACAGTAGTGAAAGAGAAATACTATATATGTGGAATCTAAAAAACACAACAAGCTAGTGGATATAACAACAAAAAAAAAAGAGGCAGACTCACAGATAGAGAGTACAAACTAGTGGTTACCAGTAGGGAGAGGGAAAGAAGCAGGGGAAATACAGGTGTAGGGGAATAAGAGGTACAAACTATAATGTGTAAAGTAAGCTACAAGGGGAACTTCCCTGGATGGTCCAGTGGTTAAGAATCTGCCTGCCAGTGCAGGGAACACGGGTTTGATGCCTGGCCCAGGAAGATTCCACATGCTGCGGGGCAACTAAGCCCATGGGCTACAACTCCTGAGTCGGTGTGCTGCAACTACTGAAGCCCATGCCTCCTAAAGCCTGTGCTCTGCAGCAAAAGAAGCCACCACAATGAGAAGTGCACACCACGGCTAGAGAGTAGCCCCCACTCGCCACAACTGGAGGAAGCCTGTGCACAGCAGTGAAGACCCAGTGCAGCCAAAAAATAAATTTTTAAGAAAGCTACAAGGATATATTGTACAACATGGAGAACAGAGCTAATATTTTGTTATAACTATACATGGAACACAGCATTTAAAAATTGTGAATCACTATATTTTACACCTGTAATTTATATAATATTGTACAGTACCTATACTTCAGTTAAAGTAATAAAAAGTAAAAGGTAGATGAAAAATCTAAAAAAAAAGAAAAGAAAAAGACAAGAAAGTGGAACAGTTGCTCTCACCCTGACAGTGCTGGGATCCTGTGGGTCTGTAGGGACAGATAGCCAGTGAATCAGGAAGGCCACAGGAAGGGGAGGGAGTAACTCAATTAGCTGGTGCTTCAGGGATCTGAATCTGAGCGCCTCTCACGTGGCTTCCCTAGCTCCGGGTCATTTCTTCATCCCTAGCCTCAGGCTGATTGCTGACCCTTTGCATTTCTTTCCTTATTTACAATGGCCTTTGATGTTCCTTTTCTGTCAAGCTTCACCTTGCAAATGCACGACCTTGAGGGTGAAGGAGGGCCGCCTTACACTTTGGCCTCGTCTTTGTCCTGCATGCATGCTCAGCCTTGTCTGACTCTGTGACCCCATGGACTGTAACCCATCAGGCTCTTCTGCCCATGGGATTCTCCAGGCGAGAGTGCTGGAGTGGGTTGCCATTTCCTTCTCTAGGGGATCTTCCCTACCCAGGGATCAGACCTGGGTCTCCTGGATCTCCTGCATTACAGGCAGATCCTTTACAGCTTGAGCCATCGGGAAGCCCACACTTCGGCCCCAGGTGCCTTGATCGTCCGGCCCTGCCTAGAATAAAAGAACTGAAGAGGAAAAGTGAGAAGGGACAGCCTTCTGTCTAACACCTTGTAGCTAAGGTTTATGGAGGACAGATGCATGTTCACGGATGAAAGAACTGCTCCCCTTTTTCTTCCTATGATGCCCTCTCTCTCTGCCTAAGTTCAAGTTCTCCTTGGGCATTCCTGCCACAAAGAGAGTAAAAAGAGGCTGACATGGAACCTGCCAGAAATTTGCCAAGATGGTTGTTGCTGGCCTTCCTGTTGGCCTTGGCTGTCTTGGTTTTGAAGCAGCATCTCAGAGTCCCTTCCCTACCAACTTGATAGAGAGATTGAGTTTGCATCAAGTGCTACAAGGATTTTTCTTTCCACTTGAAGATAACTTCTGTTTTCCTAAATCTAAACTTGATGTGGGAAGACTATAGATAAGTCTTTGAAGGCTTCGGTACCCAGACTCATTTACACTGGATCCATTTAACTCCCAGAGAAAATGTGTGGCCCTCATTCACATGGAGGTGATGGGAGCATTGCATGTTTCTATCTCCCAAGGTAATTTAGAGTTTAGAGGAAGTAGTGTTGCAGAAACCAGTACTCGAGAGACCAAGCACCACACTCGGAGAGTTGCAGAACTCAGGTTTATTACGCTGGTGGGCCCAGAGGAGTTAACACTCCAAGCTCTGAGCCCCAAACACCTGTTCTCTTTCTGCTCCTGAGCGCTGTCTCCTGCACTGAGAAAGGGCGTTTGTGGCAGGAGTGTCCCTGGTGTCCTATATCCCTCACAATGGGGAGCAGTAAGTTTGACTCCATCCACATTTATGGGATTCTTACTTTGCATGTGGTGTTACACTGGGGGCTGAAGATGCACCGAAGAATCAGATTATCTTCCCTGTTCTCAAGGAATCTACAGAAGAATAAACAACCACTCTTTGGGGATTCATTAAGTTCCATGAATTTATTGAGGTATATAGCATTTTATGGGCTTCCTTGGTGACTCAGATAGTAAAGAATCTGCCTACAATGCAGGAGACCCAGGTTCCATTCCTCAGTTGGGAAGATCCCCTGGAGAAAGGCATGGCAACCCACTCCAATATTCTTGCCTGGAGAATCCCGTGGACAGAGGAGCTTGGCGGGCTACAGTCCATGGGGGCACAGAGTCACGACTGAGCACCTAACCCTAGCTTTTCACCATCCGTGGGACTTTGCTGTTGATAAGCAACTCATCTTTACACTGGACTTCATGCTTTCATCTCCTGAAACCTTACTATGCCCAGCACAACCCTGAAACAAGGCAGGTGCCCATAAATATAGTAGATTAATTGACTAAATGGAGATATCAATAACAGCAGGTTTTTGCATAAGTAATCATAGGGGAAGTTCTACTTTGGTACTTTTTAACATTCTTATCCATTTCCTAACTCCCCACTGTAAACAAAGGCATCCTTCCTGATTCCAGGAGATGCACAGGCCCATGCAGCCCAGTGGCAGACAGCCTGAAGCCCAGCCTGCTCTTGCTGCTCGGAGGCAGACGAGGGTCCGGGTGGTTAGAAAGAGGGTCCAGATGCTCTGCTGTGGCTCCAGTGCATCCTTGAGCCGCTCACACCCTTCACCGTCCCATCTATTCCTCTGCCCTCCGTCCTGTGTCAGTCTGATCTGCCAGCTCCCATTCCTGTGTTTATACATCAGCTCTGGGATCAATGCCTTCACCAGCACCTCTGGAAACCTTAACTAAAGGAGGCCCATCTTTGAAGACCGTGTCCGTCTTCAAAGAGATCACAGAAAGGAAGCCTGTGAAGGGGAGAATGGCCGGTCATTGCAACTATTCTTCCTTTTGATCCTCTAAAATAGATTGTGAGTGTGACTGCCAGGCCTCTGTGCCTCGAGCCCCTCCCCCTTCCCTTTTTAACGTTGTGCCTGTGATTTCACAGCCTGAGCTGTTTCTGTGTTTGGCACTGAGATGGGGGGAGCTGGGAGTGGGGTAGGCTGGGGGCTGGGGAGGGGGAAATGTTGAGAGAGAAGCCAGACAGGGGGTCAGGCCCCTCAAGATGCTTAAACCCTTTCCTCTGCCCCTCCTCCCCCCCACACACCACTGCTACCCTGAGGCATGAAAATATCAAGGAGAATTCCTCCAGTTCTAAGGAACTGCTGGCTGACAGTTCTCGAACCTCTCACCTTGGTTTCCGGTATTATTGGCACATTCTCTAATTTGTCCTCCGGGATGTGGGTAATTAAAGGTTATGAGGTTTGGGCAATTATCCAACATCGTGCTTCTCTGCGAAGACTGCCGATATTACAACGCCAGCCCGCGCTCTCCTCCCTGCCATCAGCCACCGGGTTCCCTTTCATGGGGATCCCATGCTGGAATGCCGCACTTAATTGAGAAGGAAAAAAAGCCCTTTCAGGCTCTCATTCACCTCTCTGGTTTTCAGACCTCGCTTTTCATCTCCTGGGGGAGGCGTGTGATGCTGTGTCAGCCCCGCTGTGCCCCCTCGGTGCTGGCTGGCCTTGCTCTATCTTATTGCCCCATAAATATTTTGCACTGGAGGGGCTGTATGTGCCTTTCACTTTTATTTTAAGAAAGCTCTTCACATGCCCAGCCTTAGGATTTTGCCCCTTGGAGAGTGGGAGGCAGCACACATTTTAATCAGGTCTTATAGGTCCAGCTGCCACTCTGCTCTGAGGCTCCCAGGTCCTCTGGGGGAGCTCTCAGGCCACAAAATCACCTGCAGGCTCCCTATGTTGTTTCTTAAAGTTTGGGGTGATGCCTTACTTTTTCTGTAGCAGACTGTCCCCCTCACCCATTCCTAATGACTCTCTAAAGCCCATCAGTGGATGAATGAAAGAAGTTGGTTGTGATGAACTGAGTCATTATCCTTTATCAGTGGTTATCGCTTATTAAGCTAATGTTGACAGACACTTGCATTGCTCCCCTCTCCTCAGCTTTCCTACTGGACAGGGGTATTTTGCCTCCATTTTACAGAAGAGGAAATGGAAATGGAGAGGTGGAAAAACTTTTGCAGGATCGCGGAGTAAGAGATGGAGTTAAGAGCAGATACAGGTTTCCTCCTCAACCACGTTATGATGAGGCAGGAGTAGATGATGTGTCTGACTTGTTGTTGTTGTCCAGTCACTAAGTCGTGTACGTCTCTTTGTGACCCCATGGACTGCAGCACGCCAGTCTCCCCTGTCCTCCTACCATCTCCTGGAGTTTGCCGAAGTTCATGTCCATCGAGTTGGTGAAGCCATCCAACCATCTCATCCTCTGTCGTTCCCTTCTCCTTTTGCCTTCTGATATTTCTGATATTGAGACCCCAAAGATACATTTCTCCTTAGAAAGCATCACGGAGCTGAAATGCACCCTTCCTGTCTGACATGTACAGAAACGGTAACTTTTTTCTTTTGAATAACAGGCCACATATTGCTCTGAAATTCTCATTTCTAATGATTGTGTGTGTACGTGTGTATGTGTGGTGTGTAGCTGAAGGATGAGATATGGGAGGGAATACTTAATAAATGTGACTTAGTCTTCCTGGTTCAAAACATTCTCTCTGATGAAAATTAGCATATGCACACAACACATATACTATATATACACATATACATTGAATGTTGTATACATGGTGTACAGGTCCATGTTTAACAGTCAGCTTTTGTGGGGGGGATTTCTGATTTATAACATTTACCAATCTCTGTGGTGTAAATACCCCCACTGTGGCCAGTTTCAAGCTATCAATGTGATGTTGCTAAATGTGTAGCTGGGAGATGTTTTCAACTGACTTTCACTAGCCAGTGTGGATTGGCTCCACAATCACAATAAATAAATAAACACACATATGTATGTATATATGTATATGTAAAACAACTTTTAAATATATATTTAGTGTGTGTGTGTATATGTATATATATATATATATATATATATATATATATATATATATATAGGGTCGGAAACGATTGAAATGACTTTAGCAGCAGCAGCAGCATACACACATATATGCACACATACACATATGTGTATCAATGGCCCTCCATATCTGGTTGAACCAATTGTAGATTGAAAATATTCAGAAAAAGAATTCCAGAAAGTTCCAAAAGCAAAACTCTAACTGCTACCCACCAGTAACTATTTACATAACATTTACAACTATTTATATAGTATTTACAACCATTTAATAGCATTTACATTGTATTAGGTATTAGAAGTAATCTAGAGATGATTTAAAGTATAGAAGAGGATGTGCGGAGGTCATGTGTAAATATTATGCTATTTTGTTTAAGGGACTTGAGGATCCTCATTTTGGTATCTACCTCCTTAGATACCAAGGGACAACTGTGTATGTGTATATGTATGTATGTAAATATATATAAGTATATATATATATATTCAGTCTCAAGTTGAAACTCCGTATCAGAACTGTTCACCCCTTTCAGGGATTGTCCTTCTGCTTCCTCCTCTGAAGACATCATCTGGGTACAGACTTGGTTAAGTACCTTCAGATGAGCAGAAGGACACCATACCCGCTGGCGCAGGGGTTGTCCTCTAGGAAGGCTTGCACTAAGGGGTGCCAGGTCCTTCTCGGTCACTAGTGTCCTGTGTTGGGTGTCCCCAGACTGCCCCTGATCCAAATATCTGCTGGATTTTATCCTGTAGTTAGGCATTCTGCCATCACCTCCAGTTAAAAGGTGGTTGCTTTCTACAGTTTTATTTTCCTGCTCCTTTGGTCTGCCAGGCCTCTTAGATGCTTTCTCTGCCCAATGCTGCTGGTGCAGTAACCTATGAGGCACCCTCAGGTCTTTACTTAGCCACTCCACTCTGAGTCAAGTCACTGTGGCACCTTCCTGAACCTGAAGTTTTTCTGAGGGACTTTTACACTATCTCAATTCCAGGATGGAATTCCCACCAACCAAACCCCACCTAGATATTTCTAACCCAGCTTTTGATTTCTACCCCCAAGGAGGAGGGGGAAGAAGGTGAGGCCATTTATTTCTAAGGCTATACTCAAAGCTCCTCCCTATCTTCACATTTTATAAAGGGTTATACGTCTCTTTTGTGTTTTCTCTGAATTCCCCCCTCTCCTATCTGTTCTAGTGTCAGTTCTCCAGTGTCTGGCTCGTCACAACTCTGAATCCTGTCATCACTCAGCAAAACTTTGGCTCTTGCAGTGTAAAAACACTTGCCTTCTGACCACTGGCTGGTTTTCGACTTCAATAATTTCAGTTTGAAACCCAAAGCTTGGGAAACAACTTTATTCTCAGCGGTGTTATTTCCCCCTAAGTAGATAAAATGCCATGTCTGTAATGAGTGTGAACTGGCAGGACAACATATTTCACAGGGGTTGAGAATCCATCAACTTAATATGACTAAAGATATGATGACCTCTGGGCTTCCCAGGTGGCACTGGTGGTAAAGAACCCGCCTGCCATTGCAAAAGACAGAGACATTAGTTTGACCTCTGGGTTGGAAAGATTCCCTTGAGGAGGGCATGGCAACCCATTCCAGTGTTCTTGCCTGGAGAATCCCATGGACAGAGAAGCCTGGTAGGCTGCAGTCCAGAGTTGGAGTGACTTAGCACGCATGCATGATGACGTCTAACCATGATGAGATCAGATCATCACTTGCTTTTAAGAAAGCAAGAAATGGCTAAAAAGTGAAAAAGTTCCCTAGATATGATTTAATTGTGCCTGATGTGTGGAAACTCCAGAGCTGACAATAGGGAAAATACTTCTGACAAGTCCGAAGTGGGTGGGTGGCAGCCATAGGCTTGTTGAATTCCCAAGAGAAAAGAGTGTCATCCAAAACCCAAAAGAACACATAACTTTGTTACTATCCAGTTACTAAGGCACCTGTTACCATGCATCTCTGGTCCAGCAAAGCCCTCCTCTCTTAGCTCCATTCTATTCTGTTTGGCCTGTGATGCTGTGAGAGCTTTGAAGGTGGCCACCAAGTCTTTTGTGTCTTTGTAATTGAGCGTCTAAGAACAATGTTGGACACATAAGCATTTGTCAAATGGATGTCCCACACAGCAAGGGAATGTTGGGCCAATTCTGAATCATGTCTCACAGACTGTAAGAATTTAGAACAAAACCATCAATCCATAATAAGGCAAGAAGGGAGAGTAAGAGGTCCAGGGTCAGCTCAATATAGAGCAGGGGTAAAAATAAAATTTTGATCTACTTTACTGTGTGGTTCCCTCCAGGTGCCAGCCTGTCACTCACAAGCTGCTTCTGGACGACTGAGGGTCTGATGGGGACTCATTCCTTAATCTCCTAGGGTCCATTACTATGGACATAAGACAAAGCCAGTGCTCACTGTCTGTTATGGAATGGATCAGGAAATTTCACTCACTGGATCAGAGCCAGCAGAGATGTCTGGCTCTCAGAATCATCTTTGAACACCCTTAAAAACACGTACACGTCACATTGGTTGGAGAAAGAGATGGCAACCCACTCCTGTGTTCTTGCCTGAAAAATCCCATGGACAGAGGAGCCTGGAGGGCTACAGTCCATGGGGTCGTAAAGCGTTGGACATGACTTAGCAATTAAACAACAGCAACAAAAACACATACACATCAAATTGATAGTTAATTTTACCATGGCATATATTTACATAAATCAATCCATCGGTGAAAATATTTTTGCAGAAGGTTAAAGCAAATAGTCCCTCCAAATACATGAGACTGAAAGTGTAATTTTATTCATATTCGTCTGTGTGTGTGTCTAGCGATTTTTTCCAGCTTGGACTAAATTCAGGAGAAAAATCCTGCTTTTAATTTGGAAAGTCTCTGGCTGGTTAGAAACAGCCTGTCTTTCCCCCCAGCTGCCAGTAGGGGGAGGTCATACTTCACGCCCAAATCGGGGACCAGCCTGCCTTCCTGCCCACATGCCAGAGCCAAGAAGAGAGCTTAAGTCTGAGGTGGTCAGGAGAAAAGAGACGAGATGCACATTTGTGGAGGGAGACAGAATGTACTTGCAAAAAACCACCTGTTTCTCTCAAATGTCGCCACTTTGGTGAACCGTTTTCTGACAGATAGAAAATGAGTTCTATCTACAGAAATAAGCCTGCCTCTACCCATCTACAGAAATAAGCCTGTCTCTACCCATCTTCTTTCTGCGCGGCTTCCTTTTCCACAGAGGAAAGCGCTTCTTCCTGCAAAGTGTGGTTTTTTTTGTTTGTTTTGAGGGTTTGTGTGTGTGTGTGTGTGCTGGAATTACATGTTTTTCTGAACTGTGTTTTGTAAGTTTCTCTGACATTTACCAATGTGGTTCTAAGTGCTGCCCTGGTAACTCTTAGCGAAAGTGCTTAAAGACAGGAGAAAAAAGTGAAAGTGACAGTTAAAGTCGTTTAGTCATGTCTGACTCTTTGCAAACCCGTGGACTGTAGCCTGCCAGTCTCCTTTGTCCATGGGATTCTCCAGGTCAGAATACTGGAGTGGGTTGCCGTGCCCTCCTCCAGGGGATCTTTCCAACCCAGGGGTCGAACCCAGGTCTTTTGCATTGCAGGTGGATTCTTTACCATCTGAACCACCAGGAAGTCCTATAGACAGGAGGCTGGTACCCAAGTAGCATCAGAGCTCGCTGGGATAAAGGTGCAGACTTTGCCTGCGAGTAGCTTTCAGGAGAGGAGGATCAGGCAGGAACCTCCTCCGCCACGGGACATGGAGCCCAGTGCCTTGTGATTCAGGTTATCCAAAGGATGGGCCTTTGTGTACATGTGTGTGAGAGAGTGTGTATATGTATGTTTTCTTAGTCAACAGTCAAGTGCTGCTAAAAATCTGTGGTAGAAACTCTGCCAACCAGTTCATCTCCCCAGCCCCCAAAGAGAAATATGAATAAATAAAATTTATCACAAGCCTGGAGAAATTTCTCTCAATAGAAAAAGCATCATTGCTTGCTTTTTGACTCAGAGGAACAGTGTCTTAGAAACACAGCATAAAATCTTTCATAAAAGTGGTTTGCGGTATTACTCTTTTCAATAGTGAAAGTTTTGGATGCCATGTGTTAAAAGATCTATGATTAAATATTTACTAAAATTCAGGGTAAAGTAGCTCATAATTTGAATATTTTATTTTTCTTATGTCTGAAGCCTCTTGTAAAAGCAGAAGTGGCTGATTTATGGTCTCATTCAGTCAAGGAGGCAAAAAAAAAAAAAAAAAAAAAAGAGACTGGGACAACTCCCTGTGTTTTTTGCTTGCAGCTCTTCTATGTACCTTGGGGCCCTGCCCAGAGCTCTAAGTTAACAGTTGGAGAGGAGCACCACCTTGTGGCCACACGAAAAATTAACAAGTAGCTGGCAGAGGAGCCTGGCGGGCTAAATAGTCCATGTGGTCCCCAAAAAGTTGGATATGACTTAGCGACTAAACAACAAAAACATAGTGGCCAAATATTTGAAGTACCTCTGATTTGTCAGGTTCTAAGGCAGAATCAGTTGAGTTAGAGTCCCCTTCCATAGCCTGGCTAAGAGGCCCTTTTTCTAGGAAACCTGGGTGTTTCTCACCAATTCTGGGGACTAGCCTTTCACTTATGTGGATTAGTTTAAGTTTTCTTCTTTATTAAGGAGAAAGTTAAACTTGTGCTATGAAGACTATTAATTAGGCTTTAAAAGCCACTTTCCAGTTTTTTGTTGTGCAGTCGCCAAGTCATGTCCAACTCTTTGTGACCTCTTGGACTGCAACACACCAGGCTCCTCTGTCCTCCAGTATCTCCTGGAGTTTGTTCAAATTCATGTCCGTTGAGTCAGTGATGCCATCTAACCATCTCATCCTCTGCTGCCCCCTTCTCCTGCCCTCAACCTTTCCCAGCATCTGGGTCTTTTCCAGTGAGTCGGCTCTTCACATCAGGTGGCCAAAATATTGGAGCTTCAGCTTCAACATTAGTCCTTCCAATGAATATTCAGAGTTGATTTCCTTTAAGATTGACTGGTTTGATCTCCTTGCAGTCCAAGGGACTCTAAAGAATCTTCTCCAACACCACAATTTGAAAGCATCAATTTTTTGGCACTCAGCCTTCTTTATGGTCTGACTCTCACATCCATACATGACTACTGAATAAAACCATGACTTTGACTATACAGACCTTTCATCACCTCCACTAGCGTTGTTCGTAGTAGTGCTTCCTAAGGCCCTTTGCCAGGAGAAATATCAGTAATCTCAGATATGCAGATGACACCACCTTTATGGCAGAAAGTGAAGAAGAACTTAAGAGCTTCTTGATGAAAGTGAAAGAGGAGAATTAAAAAGTTGGCTTAAAACTCAACATTAAGAAAACTAAGATTATGGCATCTGATCCCATCACTTCATGGCAAATAGATATGGAAACAGTGACAGACTTCATTTTGGGGGGCTCCAAAATTACTGCAGATGGTGATTGCAGTCATGAAATTAAAAGATGCTTGCTCCTTGGAAGAAAAGTTATGACCAACCTAGACAGCACATGAAAAAGCAGAGACATTACGTTGCCAACAAAGGTCTGTCTAGTCAAAGCTATGGTTTTTCCAGTAGTCGTGTATGGATGTGAGATTTGGACTATAAAGAAAGCTGAGCACCGAAGAATTGATGCTTTTGAACTGTGGTGTTGGAGAAGACTTTTGAGAATCTCTTGGACTGCAAGGAGATCCAACCAGTCCATCCTAAAGGAAATCAGTCTTGAATATTCATTGGAAGGACTGATGCTGAAGCTGAAACTTCAATACTTTGGCCACCTGATGCAAAGAACTGACTCATTGGAAAAGACCCTGATTCTGGGAAAGATTGAAGGCAGGAGGAGAAGGGGTCGACAGAGGATGAGAGGGTTGGATGGCATCACCGACTCAATGGACATGAGTTTGAGGAAACTCTGGGAGTTGGTGATGGACATGGAGGCCTGGCGTGCTGCAGTCCATGGGGTCACAAAGAGTCGGACACGACTGAGCGACTGAACTGACTGCCTTACTGACTGAAGGCCCCTTGATTTCACACTCTAAAATGTCTGGCTCTAGGTGAGGGACCACACCTTTGTGGTTATCCGGGTTATTAAGGCCGTTTTTGTCTAGACCTTCTGTGTATTCTTGGCACTTCTTACTCTCTGCTGCTGTTAGGTCCTTACCATTTCTGTCCTTTATGCTGCCCATCCTTGCATGAAATGTTTTCTTGATATCTTGCATAAAATGCTCCCTTGATATCACACTTTCCACTTAGTGTGAGTTTAAAATGTAGTCCTGACAGTAGTTTCTGATAAAAGGGGGGGTGCTTCTTGTTGAAGTGGGAGGAGACTCAACATATTTGAATTGGGAGTGAGACCTGAAAGCAGGTAAAGAAAAGGAAACCTCATATACTGTAGGAGGAGCTGTTGCTTCACAGTTCACTTTACTTGGCCTATTTTGTTTTTTCTTCTTTTTAAATCTCAAAACAGAACTGCAGAATTTTTCTCTGTTAAGTGTCCTGAAACTGGAAGGTTTGTAAGTCTATATTGTGAAGTTATTCTTAATAGGTTGTATTTTCAGATCTGTTTATCTCACCTGATAATATTTGTCAACATTATTGACAGCAGTTTTCTGAGACAGGCTGCCTACTCGTGAAACCAAGGAATATTTGGAAATCCTTGGAGAGCACACCCTTTCTTTGTGAAAGATGTTGGTAACACGTTTTCTGCTTTGTTCTATCATATTGCAAGTTCCTGATCGTGAAGCCATGAGACTTATTTTTGATCAGCAAGCAAGATTTTTCTTAATGACTGCAAATTTAAAAAATTTTGTAGCTAGGTATAGTGATGGATGTTAACTAGACTTATTGTGGTGATCATTTTGCAATATATACAAAGATCCATTCATTACATTATACACTTGAAACTAATGTAATGTTATATGTCATTTATGAGTAGAAATTGACATATATACACCGCTGCTGCTGCTGCTGCTGCTAAGTTGCTTCAGTCGTGTCCGACTCTGTGCGACTCCATCGACGGCAGCCCACCAGGCTCCCCCATCCCTGGGATTCTCCAGGCAAGAGTACTGGAGTGGGTTGCCATTGCCTTCTCCGAAATATACACTACCATGTGTTAAATAGATAGCTAGTGGAAAACTGCTGTATAACAGAGGGAGCTCAGCCTGGTGCTCTTTGATGACCTTGAGGGGTGGGATGGGGGATAGAAGGGAGGCTCGAGAGGGAGGGGATACCTGTATACTTTTGGCTGATTCACGTTGTAGAGCAGAAACTAACATAACATTGTAAAGAAATTATACTCCAATTAAAAATAAATCAATTACAAAATTTAATAGCAAATAAAGGGAGATAAATGAGAGCCTTTATGTTCATTTAAACATGTTCCTATATAGTCTATAGATGCACATAGGTCCTCTTGCAGAGGTAGAAGAGTGCAATACAGCACTGGGATCCCTTGGAATCAGATGAAACCTATTCACATCTCAGCAGAGCTAGTGAACTAACTGCGTAAATCTGGACAAATTGTGAAAATGTCCAGCGTCTCACTTTGTAAAAGTGGAGCAATATTGCCAATCACAGAGGGCTTATGTTGTTTTCTTTTTTTTTAATTTTTTGTCATTGCAAGATCCAAAATCAAGGAATGGACTTCTGTGTCAGTTAAGGTAATGCCAGCTGCTGTAACAAAACAAAACAAAAAAAACAACTTCCAACCCGTAATTCCTTAACAAACAAACATTTATCTTTCCTTCCTGCAACAGCCCAAAGAGGGTGGATCTAGTCACATGCTGTGCTTCCAACAGTGATCCAGGATTTCAGGCTTAGTCCATTTTATGAGTCTGTCATACTTAGAATTCTCTGGGGAATCTCCACTTTGTCAAAATGAGGTTCAAAAGAGTGGATACATATTCAGAAAGGTTTTTTTGTCTCAGTCTGGAAGTGATAGCCATCTCTTCTGCCATATTTCATTGATTTCATCAGAAAAACTCAGTGACTTGGCCACAGAGAGCTGCAAGGGTAGAGGTCCAGACATCCAGACTAATTGTGGGTTTTGGTGATCATGGTTGTTTAGACTGATCAAACGGGTTTTCTTTTTTTTTTCCATAAAATACTGTTGTTCTTTTTTCTAAACAACTCTGTTGAGGTATGTGCATTCATGCTATGTCGCTTCAGTTGTGTCCAACTCTCCAACCCCATAGGCTGTAGCCCACCAGGCTTCTCTGTCCATGGGATCCTCCAGGCAAGAATACTGGAATGGGTTGCCATACCCTCCTCCAAGGGAACTTCCTGGTTAGGTATTGAACCCATGTCTCTTATGTCTCTTGCATTGGCAAGTGGGTTCATTACCACTAGCGCCACCTACACACCATAAAATAAACAGTATATATTTAAATATATCTAAATATATGTATGTAAATATATTTAATGTATTTATTGTATATAATGTATGTATGTAATGTAAATATGTGTAATGTATACATATGTATAATGGAATTTAAATATATGTAAATATATTTACAATTTTATAAGTCTGAGAGATATGTGAAACCATCAACACCTTCAAGAAAATGAGTATGTCTGTCATCTCAGTATGTTCCTTGGGCCCCTTCATAATCCAATTCTTCCCCACTGATCTGCCTTCTCTCAGTCTAAATTAGTTTGTGTTTTCTAGAATTTTATATAAATGGAATAATAGAGCACACTTTTTGTGTATAATTATTCATGTAGTATAATTATTTTGAGATCTAGCCATGCTGTTGTATATATTCATAGTTTGTTTCCTTTTACTGCTGAGTGATATTCTGTTATATCCATATGTCACAATTTAGTTATCTATTAATGTGTGTTTTTTAATTATTTATTTCTTTATTTGGCTATGGCGAGTCAGTCAGTCTTGAGGACCTGATATCTTCAGTCTTTGCTCTGGCATGGGGGACCTTTATTAGGTATAGGCAGCATCCTTAGTTGTTGAGATTAGATAGCATTTGGGATCTAGTTCCCTAGCCAGGGATTGAACCTGGGCCCCCTGTAATGGGAGCACAGATTCTTAGCCACTGGACCACCAAGGAAGCCTCTATTCATTTGCTAGTGAATGTTTAAGGTTTGTCTGTTCTTTACTATTACAAATAAAGCTGCTGTGAGCATTTGCGTATAACCTCTTGGTTGGACATTTGCTCTAATTCTTTTGAGTAAACACCCAGGAATGGAATGCTGGGTCACAGGAAGTTATCTTTAATTTTTAAAGACACGTTTACATGTTTCCTGACCATTTTACATTTGCATCAGCAATGTATGAGAATTTAGTTGTTCTATATTCTCATCAGCTCTTGGGATGGTAAATTCTTTTAAATCGAGTCAATCTAAGTATGTGTGTTGTGGTGTCTCATTGTAGTTTTCATTTAATTTACGGAATATTTGCTGAGAATACTTCATGGGCTATTTTGCCATCCGAATATGTTTATTCAATTTAATTTTCCTCTTTTTTTTTTTTTTTTTTTCGCCATGCCACTTGTCTTGCAGGATCCCATTTCCCGACCAGGGATTGAACCTGCGCCACAGCAGTGAAAGCACCAAATCCCAATCACTAGTTCACCAGGGAACTTTCTGCTTGCCTCTCCTTTTATTAAGTTGCCTCCCTCTTCAAACTGAGGTATAGGAATGTTTATATATTCTCCTGAAGAGCAAACATATTTAATTTTGATTAAGTCCAATTTATTGATGTTTTACATTTATAGCTTGTGCTTTTGATGGCCTACTCAATAAAGCTTTGCCAAATTCAAGGAAACTAAGATGTCCCCCTGTGGTTTCTACTGAAATTTTTATAATTTTAGCTCTTACATTTAGGTCAGTGACTCATTTTGAGGAAATTTTAATACAGGGAGGGAGGTAAGGGTTGAGGTTTCTTTATTTGCAGGTGGCTACCTGATTGTCCCAACATCATATTATTGAAATGATTAGCTTTCCCCCATTAATTAATTCAGCACATTTGTTGAAAGTCAATTAACCATATATACATGGGTCTATATCTGGACTCTATTTTTTGTTATTGAGTAATCTGGGTCTTTGAACATTTCCACTTAAGTCTTAGAAACAGCTTGCTAGTTTACATGACCCACACCCCGACAACACACACACACATACACAAAGCCTCCTACAGTTTTGATTGAGATTGCATTAAATCTATAAATAAGTTTGGAGGAAATTGATATTTTAAAAATACATGATATAATGTCATTCTTCTTCAATTTCTCTTTCCAGTGTTTTATAGTATTCAGTGTACAGGTTGTACATATCTTTTGTCAAATTTATTCCAAGTCTTTCCTATATTCTGGTGACACTGTTTAATTTTACTTTGGGTGTTTTCAGGATACAAAAATACAATTGATATTTGTGTATTAATCTTCCATTCTAAACTCTTACTCAATTTATTTGTTAATACTTGTGATGAACAGGTTTTTGGTGAAATCCTTAGATGTATTTATATGGTATTCTGGTTTCCCTCACCTTTGTGTAGATCCAGATTTCTGTATGGTATCATCTTCTTCTCTTCCAAGGTCTTCCTTGAACATTTCTTATATTTGAGGCCCTGGTGGCTCAGATGGTGAAGAATCCGGAGACCTGGGTTTGATCCCTGGGTTGGGAAGATCCCCTGGAGGAGGGCATGGCAACCCACTCCAGTATTCTTGCCTGAAGAATCCCCATGGACTAAGGACCCTGGTTGGGCTATGGTCCATGGGGTCACAAAGAGTTAGACATGACTGAGCAACTAAGCACACACACTAATAATGAATTATTTCACCTTTCATTCTATCTCACAAAAATTTTATTTCACCTTTAGTTTTGAAAGATATTTTCACGGGGAATAGAGCTCTAAGTTGAAACTTTTTTTCAAATCTTTGAAGATGTTACCCTGCTATTGTCAGGCTTGCATTCTTTCCAGTAAGAAGTCTGAAATCATTTTTTCTTTATTTTTATTTTGGATATGTCTAATATTCTCTGTTTTTAATATTTTCTATTAATCACTGACTTTATTTTATTTGATGTCCCTTATTGTTGTCATCGTTCAGTCATTAAGTCGTGTCCAACTCTTTGTGACCCCATGGACTTCAGCACACCAGCTTTCCCTGTCCTTCACCATCCCCCAGAGTTTGCTCAAACTCATGTCCATTGAGTTGGTGGTGCCATCCAACCATGTCATCCTCTGTCACCCCTTTCTCCTGCCTTCAATCTTTCCCAGCATCAGGGTCTTTTCCAATAACCTGGCCCTTTGCATCAGGTGGCCAAAGTATTGGCATTTCAGCTCCAGCATCAGTTTTTTCAGTGAATATTCAGGATTGATTTCCTTCAGGATTGACTGGTTTGATCTCTTTGAAGTCCATGGGACTCTCAAGAGTCTTCTCCAGCACCACCATTTGAAAGCATCAATTCTTCAGCGCTCAGCCTTGTTTATGGTCTAACTTTCACATCCATATATGACTACTGGAAAAACCATAGCTTTGACTACACAGACCTTTGTTGGCAAAATGATGTCTCTCCTTTTTAATACCCTGTCTAGGTTTGTCATAGCTTTTCTTCCAAGGAACAAGTGTCTTTTAATTTTGTGGCTGTAGTTGATGTGGCTTGGAGTAGTTTTATTATGGTTGGGGTCAATGGGATTTTTATATCTGTGAGTTTAGAGTTCTCATCAAATTTGGAAAATTTTTGATATTTTTTTTCTTATATTTTTCTATCACCCCACTTTAGCATGTCAGGCTCCTCTGTTTCCCACTATCTCCTGGAGTTTGCTCAAATCCATGTTCACTGAGTCAGTGATGCTATCCAACCATCTCATCCTCTGATGTCCCCTTTATCTCCTGCCTTCAATCTTTCCCAGCATCAGGGTGTTTTCCAGTGAGTCAGCTCTTTGCATCAGGTGGTCAAAGTATTGGAGCTTCAGATTCAACATCAGTCCTTCCAGTGAATATTCACGGTTGACTTCCTTTAGGATTGACTGGTTTGATCTCCTTTTCAGTCCAAGGGACTCTCAAGAGTCTTCTCCAACATCATAGTTCGAAAGCATCAATTCTTTGGTGCTCAGCCTTCTTTTATGGTCCAAATCTCACATCCAGATGTGACCACTGGAAAAACTATAGTTTTGACTATACAGACCTTTGTTGGCAAAGTGATGTCTCTGCTTTCTAATATGATGTCTCAGTTCAGTGGCTCAGTCATGTCCGACTCTTTGCAACCCCATGAACTGCAACACGCCAGGCCTCCATGTCTGTCACCAACTCCTGGAGTTTACTCAAACTCATGTCCATTGAGTTGGTGATGCCATCCAACCATCTCATCCTTCATTGTCCCCTTCTCCCGCCTTCAATCTTTCCCAGCATCAGGGTCTTTTCCAATGAGTCAACTCTTCGCATCAGGTGGCCAAACTATTGGAGTTTCAGCTTCAACATCAGTCCTTCCAATGAACACCCAGGACTGATCTCCTTTAGGATGGACTGGTTGGATCTCCTTGCAGTCCAAGGGACTCTCAAGAGTCTTCTCCAACACCACAGTTCAAAAGCATCAATTCTACGGCTCTCAGCTTTCTTCACAGTCCAACTCTCACATCCATACATGACTACTGGAAAAACCATAGCTTTGACTAGACGGACCTTTGTTGGCAAAGTAATGTCTCTGCTTTTTAATATGCTGTCTAGGTTGGTCATAACTTTTCTTCCAAGGAGCAAGTGTCTTTTAGGTATATAAATATACCCACCTTTTGATCTTCCTTCCCATTCAGGTCACCACAGTGCATTAAACAGAGTTCCTTGTGCTACACAATATGTTCTCATTGAGGTTGTGTTAGTTGCTCAGTCATGTCCAACTCTATGACACCAACCTCCTCTGTCCATGGGGTTCTCCAGGCAAGAATACTGGAGTGGGTTGCCATTCCCTCCTCCAAGGGGTTCTTGCTGACTCGGGGATCGAATCTATGTCTCCTGCATTGCCGGCAGATTCTTTACCATCTGAGCCATCAGAGAAGCCCATGTTTGCATTAGTCAATCTATTTTATACATAGCATCAATAGTGTATATGCATCAATAGCAATCTCCCAATTCCTCCCACCCCTCTTTCCCTTTTGTGAGAAACCATTATTTCTATGTTTTGTTTATTTAGTTTTTTTTAAGATAACAGAGTAAATCCTCCCCCTTGTACACAATCACAACCAAATGTAAAATTCCTTAAATACTTGATGGATAGTGATAGCTTGAGGAACATAATAGCCTGGAAGTAGCTCTCCAGAGAATGCCTCATAGGGTGTCACTACATGTGACAAGCCTATCTTTTCCCTGATACCCATTTGCAAGTTGAGGTAAATACTCAGAAACCATCTTTTTCACTTTGGTATCCACTTTCTCTGAAAGGTTCTATTCTATTTGAACTCTTAACACATGTTATAATGGCTTGCATTTTTGTTCACACTTTGCAACATGAAATCACCCTTCCTCAGTCTGAAATGGGCTAAATGCCAACCTATTGCTTGGGTCATTGCCTACTTCGATTTGGCTGTAAATATAAGTAAAATACAGGTTTAACACCTGGTTATTTTTGGCCTTTATAATATAAGCAGATACAATCTGCTCCTGGCTGAGTGTTCTGATGGTCCTTAGTCACTGTAGAATATCACTATGATCATGCTTTATAGAGATGACCCTTAGTGTGCATAATCAATTTTTTCTGGCATTGTGGAACTGGAACACACCTGCAAATCACAGCTGGCAACTTTTCTGGTTAATCTAGGCAAGGGAAACTGGGCCAGAGAATGGACATCCAAAAAGAAAAACAAAATCCAAAACAAACAAAAAAACCCCAAAACATAACTGGAACCAAGAGTTGATATAGAAGTTCCAGTTTATGAATTCATTACCTAACATCTCCTTGAGTTACTATGTGTATAATGGTACAATACAGTAGAATGTATGAAAAGCCTGTCATGATGAATACACAAAGTAGTATTAAGCAATGTTGTATCTTGCAATCCTAGGCTTTCCTGGTGGCTCAGACAGTGAAGAATCCACCTGCAGTACAGGAGACCAGGGTTCAATCCCTGGGTCGGGAAGATCCCCTGGAGAAGGGAATGGCAACCCACTCCAGTATTCTTGCCTGGAGAATTCCATGGGTTCCAAAGAATTGGACACAACTGAATGACTAACAGTTCTACTTTTTCCCCGCTAGCACTTTCACTTTTTTCACTATCTTGCAATCCATGCAACAAGTACATACAGTTGTAAAGGAAAATAATTTTGAAATATCAACTCATGTAGGTTTGTGGTTGTTTTTCTTGGAATTGCCTGTTGCCCTTTGACACTTTAACCAACTGAGGCCACAGTTAGAATTTTGCATACTCAGTGTTTCAAGGTAGTAAAGATTAGATCAAAGAGAGAAAAGAAAAGTTGGTCTCAGCTTTTGAGTTTCAAAAGTCTAGATCTCTCAGCATAACAGCAAAGCTCTTCAGCTCTGCTAGAAAAAGCCCCCCAAGAGTCAAAGAAATGAGGAGAGTTAGAAGAAGACATTTTGAGTTATTTGGGTTCCTAACAAACAGGACGCTCCTCCCGCTAGAGTCCATGCTCAGTCCAGGCAGAGGCCTCAGGAAGTCTAGAGAATCTGCATGCAGAGGGACCCATGCTCCCTCTTCTGAGAGCCTAGGCTGGAAATATCCACCTGGCACTGCCAGACAGACATGTCCAAGACCAACGCATCGTATTCCCCTTCACCCGAGTGAACTGCAGATACTGTAGAACAATCCTTGCATGTCTGTGAGCAGCTCCAAGCTCCCTTCAGCTAAGAATAATCATGGGCTTCCAAAAGGAGGTTAGCTGAAAAGAAATCAGATCCTGGACCCTTGCTCACATAGACCAAGGTATTGCAGCAGAGACCTGAAGAGACTGACAATGGGAAAAATGAGGTCCAGATGGTCCCTCCCAACCCCTGGCTCCTCCTCCTCATGCTCTATGAAAAAACTCCAAAATTTAAATACAGCCCTAGAGGGAGAAGAAACCCAGCACTGATCTAGGGATAGTTGTGCTACCCAGCAGAATGGGGGATTTATAATAATAGGGGATTTATAATAAAAGTAACACAAAATAGGTCTCATCATAACAAAGCTGCTTTTCTTGCACACCTGAATTCAGAAATTAAGATTTCAAAACTATTATACAGCAGAGGTTTAACTTAAGAATACTATTTTCCAAGCCTAATCTGTAATATTAGCACTGCAAAAGATTCATTCAATGAGTCCTGGGTAGAGCACGCATGAATGTGCATGCTGATTTGCTTCAGTTGTGTCTGACTCTTTGTGACCCTATGGACTGTAGCCCTCCAGGCTCCTCTGCCCATGGGATTCTCCAGGCAAGAATACTGGAGTGGGTTGATCCACCCTCCTCCAAGGGATCTTCCTGACCCAGGGATAGAACCCACGTCTCTTGTGACTCCTGCACTGATAGGTGGGTTCTTTACCACTAGTGCCACCTGGGAAGCCCCCTGGGTAGAGATGTAGTTACAACTCAAGAGAGGGAATGTGAGATCATATGCTTGTGAGATACTGCAACCTAAACTAACTGACCTCAGAACTCAACAGTTTCAAACATTCATTATCCTCACTCAGATGCCTTTAAAGATGTTGGATGGAGTTTGAATGCTCTGGGCTTGCTTGACTTGGTGGCTCTGCAGATGGGCTAGGACAGCCCCGCTGCATGTCTCTTTCATTCCTTCTTGGACCCAGTGGGGAAGCCAGTGTGTTTTACTCTAGGGAAGATGGAGGTGCAGAGGGCAACTAGAAACGTGTGATGCATGCAAGGCCCGTTAAGTCTTTATTTCAGTCACATGTACACTGTTACATGTGCCCACATCTATTGGTCAAAGAAAGTCATGTGGTCAACCCCCAAGCAAGGGGCAGGAAAATGCACTCTACCAAAGATGCAGTGAATTCAGGCAGCGTGAAGAATTGGGGCCATTTATCCAACTGACCACAGATGGAAATGGACATTTTTTTTTTTTTTGAGTGCCTACTAGTAGCCTGACACTTTGCTAGGTTTTTAACATCCATGCACCTAAAGTCTGTAAAACAGTATCGTGTATACCGTTCACATTATTTTACCTCTTTTGTCAGTATGTAGGGAAACTGAGGCTCAGAGAAGTCAAGTGGCTTGACTATTGTGTACAGTGGATTTGAGATTTCAACCTATGTCTGTTAGAATTCAAATCTTGTGATTGGTTTCTTGACATCCGATCAAGTCCCTTTTTCCTAAATGACCCTCACTCTTTCAATTTTTTTTTTTTTTAATTTTAAATTTTATGTTGGAGTACAGTTGATTAATAATGTTGCGTTAGCTTCAGATGTACAGCAAAGTGATTCATTTATATATATACATGTATTCAGTGAAAGTGAAAGTCGCTCAGTCATGTCTGACTCTTTGGGACCCCATGGACTATACAGTCCACAGAATTCTCCAGGCCAGAACACTAGAGTGGGTAGCCTTTCCCTTTTCCAGGGGATCTGCCCAAGCCAGGGATTTTTCAAATTTTTTCCCATTTAGGTTGTTCCGTAATATTGAGCAGAGTTCACTGCTATACAGTAGGTCCTTGTTGGTCATCCATTTAAAATACAGCAGTGTGTACATGTCAATCCCAAACTCCCTGACTATCCTTAGCCCCCTCTTCTCCCCTTTCCCCCAGTAACCATAAGTACTTCTCTAAGTCTGTGAGTCTGTTTCTGTTTTGTAAATAAGTTAATTTGTGTCATTTTATTTTAGATTCCGAATATAAGCAGTATCATAAGATATTTGTCTTTGCTCAATGACCTTGACTTTTGATTAAAGAGCCCTGAGTTTCCTTCTTTTTCTTCTTTCACATACAGTCATGCTTCCTTTCCTTTTTGACTTGCTAATTAATTCAGTTACTTGTCCTTGAATCCTATTAGCAGGTAACACCATGATAGATACCATCTGGAAAACATTTACCCAAGTCTTGAGTGGAAAGTTTTACAGAACAGGAGACGTAAAAGCAGATCCTCCAAAGGAGCTCTGCCTGTGTAAGTGATAAATTACCAGCTCTTGGATTATCTGCCAGGAGCTCTCCCTCCAGGTTTAGGAGCAGCACCTTTCCTGCTGCATTGCCAGCTGTATTATGTACCAAATGTTCAGTAAAGCATGTGCCCTCAGAATAAAGCAGGGAGGGCAGAACCACTACGCTTGCGTAAACCAGCTTTCAATAGAATCTGTTTCCCTCCAATTGTCTCAAGTGCCTTCTTCCTGGATAATCATGCTTCATACTTTTAGAAGCCCAGATCCCAACAGCTGGAAGTAAAAGTCCCAGTGTAATGGAAGAAAACATGTTGATAGTTTTAATTGGTCCCTGAAGTGAAACCCAAGGAACTATTTATTGGTTGATGGATTTGAGGCTTTCAACTTAGCAGAGCTGGGAAGCATATGGTAAAGATAAACACATTAGAAATTTGCAGCTAATTATTAGAAAGTTAATTTTATTTCATTAAGGATATGATAATCAAGTGAACAGTCAGTTTAATTTATTGCTTTTGAAGTTAATGATGCGTCCACTTGTACGTAGGCATGGCCACCTGCATCTCGGACCATTCTCCGGCTTTCCATCAGTCTTGAATCCTCTGAAGGTCTTGAACTCAAAATAAGCAAGTCTATTCTCAGCCATACGAATCCATTGCTAAAGTGGGAAAGATTTGGTGAAGCTGAGGATCTCTGAGAGCCCTGAGAGGCTGGCCATCAAAGATGCATGAGAACTTTAAGTACTGCACATTTGTAGTATCAGTCAACAGTTCTTACAGTCATTGTTGTTTAATCACTAAGCTGTGTCCGACTCTTCTGTGACCCTGTAGACTGTAGCCCACCAGGCTCCTTTGTTCATAGAATTTCCCAGGCCAGAATACTGAAGTGGGTTGCCATTTCCTTCTCCAAGAGATCTTCCCGACCCAGGGATGAAACCCGTATCGCCTGCATTGGCAGGTGGATTCTTTACCACTGAACCACTGGGGAAGCCTGGTTGCAATAACACTGTATAAAGGAAATCTCCATATATCAATGGCTTATAACAACAAACATAGCAACTACTCTTAAGTACTTTCTTACTCGTGAATATGTAAATTAGTTTTTGCTTACAGACTGCAGGTCAGTTGAGCCCAGCTTCTCTTCAGGTTAAAGGTCAGGTTCATATCAGTTCCTTGCACCTATCCTTCCAGGATCCAGGATCATGGGGCAGCACCTACCTGGGTATGCTCTTCCCATGGCAAAATGCAGGAATGCATCAAGGCTGCAAGAAACTTGCTATATATACTTTTTAAAACCTCAGTGTGGAATAGGTACAGTGTCGCTTTCGCTCATATTCCTTTGGGCAAAGCACATGGTATAATCTTGTATCAGTGGACCAGGAGAAATATACTTCACTCCAAGGGAGGGGAAGGGTGAATATTTGCTGAAAAATAATTCAATAATATATAGCTTTATTCATTTTTATAGGCTATGACCTTTCTTTTCCTCTTCTCCGTGGTTTAGGGGAATTGAGTGTACACTAGTAGGTATATAGGCATTTGAAATAATTTAGGAAGAAATAAGCAGAATAAGAAATGTATAAAAACCGTGCAGTGTCATGCAGTAATTTTCTTCTTTGTGGTTTCTTTGTTTGGTTTTGATGGTTTTGGTGTCAGGGTAATGGTAGCCCCATAGAAAGAATTTTCAAATGTTCCCTCCTACTTTTTGGAGTAGATTGGGAAAGATAGGTATTAGCTCTTGTTTATGTGTTTATTAGAATTCCCCTGTGAAACTATCCAGTCCTAGACTTTGGTTTGCTGGGAATTTTTTGATTAGTAATTCACTTCACTACTAGTGACCAGTCTGTTAAATTGTCTATTTCTTCCTGAATCAGTCTTGAAAGATTGTTTCTAGAAATATGTCCATTTCTTTAAGATTGCCCAGTTTGTTAGAGTGTAACTGAATATGGTATTTTCTTAAGTCTTTTTGTATCTCTGGGATTCAGTTTTAATTTGTCCTCTTTCACTTCTTATTTTGTTTATTTTGGTCTTTTCTCTTTTTTTCTTAATGAGCCTGGCTAAAGGCAATTTGTTTATCTGGCCTGGCAATTCTGTTTATCTCTTTCTTTTTTATTGAAGTATAGTTGCTTTACAATTTTGTGTTAGTTTCTGCTGTACAGCAAAGTGAATCAGCTATATGCTTACATATATCCCCTCTTTTGGGGGTTTTTCTTCCTATTTAGGTCACCGCAGAACACTGAGTATAGTTCCCTATGTTATTTGGTAGGTTCTAATTAGTTATAAATTTTATACCTAGCAGTGTACATGTCAATCCCAATCCCCCAGTTCTTCCCACCCTCCCTTCCACCTTTGGTATCTGTAAATTTGTTAGCCATGTCCGTGTCTCAATTTCTGTTTTGCAAATAAGTTCATCTGTGCCATTTTCCTTTCTGCCAATCTCCAGTTAGTTTTCAGTCAGAACTGATCCACATGTAGATGTATTTTTGATATGTTCCTGGAGGGAGTTGCTGTCTACATCTTCCCACTCTGGCATCTTCATCTCTACTCCAACTCACTTTAAAAAAAAAAAAAATTTTTCTATTATTTTTTGGAAGCAAAAGGCTCTTTACTGTTTACAAGTTTATTTCTGAGTTGCAAAACTTCCCCCTCCTTGTTTTTCCCTGTGTTATTATGATTTTCCCCTGTCTTTCCCCATTCAGTCTAGAAACCACAATCAGACAGACAGAAAGCGCAAGGACAATTTTTTTCTTGTATATTAGTAGAAACTTTAGGAGAATATAGTAACTGCCCCACATTTGTCAAATAGATACATTTTCAATTGATTTTTGAATTTTCAGCATCCTTAACAGTGCCTGACCCATAGCAAATACTTTATATTTGATTTTGTTTAGTCACTAAGTCGTGTCTGACTGTTTTGCAACCCCATGGTCTGTAGCCCACCAGTTCTCTGTCCATGAGATTTCCCAGGCAAGAATACTGGAGTGAAGTGAGTTTCCATTTCCTTCTACAGGGGACATTCAGGACCAAGGGATCGAATCTGCATCTTCTGCTTGGCAGGTGAAATTCTTTACCACTGAGCCACCAGGGCAGTCCTATAAATATTTGATAATGAATTTAATTAAACACTTGGATGCCTAGTAGGCTTTGGGTATATGAAAAAAGACATTAGAAATATAGACATATCTTGGAGTATCTTTAAATATAGTCAGGAATCATTATGTGAGTAAAAAATTATAATAAAACATGAAAATGTCCATAATAAAGGTATACAAACACGTTAACAAAAATATGCACTGTGAAAATAAATGAAAGGCAATCAATGGACAGGAATCTCAAGGACCACAGAAGATTTCCTGAAGGAACATTTTCAGTGAACCCTGAAAGATGGATAGGAATTTACATAAAGAAACATAAGCTCATTTGAATGTTTGGAATTTCTCCCCCCACTTGTCCTATGCATGTCATGTGACTTGCCTCAGAAAATTCTATGTGATGGAATCCAGTTGCAACCTTTCCTGACTGCTTGTCAAGAAATGAGTTAATTTTCAATCCAAGAGATCAGTGTCTTTAGGGACCAGCAACTCTACAGCATCAATGACAGAGAAAGAGCAGGCTGGGAGGAGCCCATGGCCTTAACACAGAAATTGTTGGTGTGTTCCCAAAGGTGAAGACTGCCTAGTAAGTAAAAACCTAAGTAAACAAATCTGAAAAGAACTGGGGAAAAATTAGAACAGTCTTCAGAGGGTTCCTTTTTGCATGAGTAAGTGCAAAAAAAAAAAAAAAAAAAAAACAACAACAACTGTGGGAAACTATTACAGAAACCACAGGAAATTCAAGCAGTGCTGTAGCATCCCATGCTTCAAGAATCCCGGAGCATCCTATCAGTAGGACATAGACCTATGCTGAAAAAAACCTACTTGGAACCGAATTCATGTTGCTTAAGATGGGAACACCATTAATCCCAGTGATAATGCAGGTACAAATACTTGTGAGACAGAGAGATCCAGGGGGCATAGTCCAAAAAAGAACTGTAAAAGCTGGTACAGGTGAGGATAACACTTTGGAAGACAAAGCTTTAGAAAATAAGATGAGAGAAACAGGAAGCTTTGCTGAACTAGGCTTAGCCCAGAGAGGCAGAGAAACAGATTTTTAAAATGCCATTTTTAAAATACTTCTCTGTAACCATAGAAGAGTGCTCCCTTGAGCTGTGAATCTGAGAATGCTTCCCTGGCCCACCTTCAACTTCTGCAAAAGAACTTCCTCCTAATAGTGCTATTTAAACAAGGAAAAAGAAAGAATTATGAAAAGATACTATAAGGTAAAAGATGAAGATGAACCACAGACCTCTATGCACATAAAAACATTGGGGAAAAAACACATATTTTTGTCCACGAAGAATATTAAAATTGAAACCAGATATTTCAAATTCAATAAAAAGAAATTTAGATATCACCAAAACAGTGTAAGAAAAACAGAAACAAGCATTTCAGAAATAAGGTGACTGGAAAGCAGAAGGAGATTTTTTTTTTTCCAAAGAAATGAAAGAAATTGTGTGAACTGTTTCAGAAAAAAAAAATACTGAATTAGAAGGAAGGCAAAAGCAAGTAGACAAAGAAAGCTTAATATGGGAGCTATACGTTCAAGGGAAAATAGTGAAAATAATGAAGTGGAAATAGAGACAAAAAATATTCAAGAAAATGTGAAAGATAGGCAGAATAGAACCAACACATATGCTATTGGAGATCCTAAATGAGAACAACATTTATAGCAGTATGTAAAAAGAAAAAAACTTTCCTGAAATGAAATAAATCACAAACCTACTACTAAAAGGACACTTTGTGGGTGATACAAACTTTGTACTTTGAGTCCAGTAAATTGTTTATTAAAACAAAACACCAAACTCCTCAGATACTCATACCAGAATTCAGAGTTGCTTTTTAAGATATTCATTTTAAAATGTTTTCTTGAAGTATAATTGTTTTACAATGTTAGTTTCTTCTGTACAGCAAAGTGAATGAGATATGTATATACATTTCCCCTCTCTTTTGGGTTTCCTTCCCATTTAGGTCATCACAGCACTGAGTAAAGTTCCCTTTGTATACAGTACATTCTCATTAGTCATCTATTTGATACATAGTATTGATAGTGTATATATGTTTATCCCAATCTCCAAATTCATCCCACCTTCCATTCCTCCTTGGTATTCATACATTTGTTCTCTAAATCTGTGTTTCTATTTCTGTTTTTCAAATAAGACCATCTATATAATTTTTCTAGATTCCACATACATGCATTAATATACAATATTTGTTTTTCTCTTTCTGACTTACTTCACTCTGTATGACCGTCTCTAGGCCCAAGCACATCTCTACAAATGACCCAATTTCGTTCTTTTTTATGGCTGAGTAATATGCCATTGTGTATATATACCAAAACAAGAGCATTAAACAATTATCTTGCCTTTCTGGTTTGAGGTATATTTCAGAAGGTAACACATAGCTTTCGTGGATAAAGGAAAGTTCTACACAGAATAATTTCCACAGACAAAATGCAAACCAAAGGATAAAATTAGAAAATCATCATTTTACAAACCCAATGAGATGACTGATTTAGACAGACAGTAGTAATCAATCATTTCACAAGTGTCTTTCAAATTGCACTCTCCGTTAAGCATCATCTGAGAATTTCTTAGAAATGAAAAATGTTGGTCCCTAGCCCAGACTTACAAATCAGAAACTCTGGGGGTGGGGCCCAGGAATTCTGTTATAACAGGTTCTTCAGTTGGTCCTGATGAACTGTAAGGTTGAGAATGGCTTTATGCCACACTGGCTCACATGACTTCATTCTTTAGAGAAATCAAGGAGGATTAGGGCTAATCCAGGGGGCTTCTCTGGTAGCTCAGCTGGTCAAGAATCTGCCTGCAATGCAGGAGACCCTGGTTCGATTCCTGGGTCAGGAAGATCTCCTGGAGAAGAGATAGGCTACCTACTCTAGTATTCTTGGGCCTTGGGCTTCCCTGGTGGCTCAGACAGTAAGGAATCCGCCTACAGTGCAGGAGATTTGGGTTCAATCCTTGGGTTGGGAGGATCCCCTGGAGGAGGGCATGGCAACCCACTCTAGTATTCTTGCCTGAAGAATCCCCATCAACAGAGGAGCCTGGTGGGCTACAGTCCATGGGGCCTCAGAGTCAGACACAACTGAAGGACTGAGCACACAGCACAGGGACATCGAGTTTCCTGCTGAAATCTCTGATTTCATTGCTTTCTTACTTTGGCCTGAGTGTTCAGAGGCGATAGGAATTTCTTTGTATTTTGAAGGCTCAGTATTGCTATTATGTCTCTTCTTCTGTTGGCTCCAACCCTTCAGGTAAGATCACATCTCAAAACCAAGCGCAGAAAGGTCAGAGAGGTCTTTTCAATTCAAATTGACTGTTTGGACTATTAAACAGTAATTTTGATTTCTGAAGCTTCCCTAAGGAACTGGGGAAAATTGAGTTAATCAAATTTTCTAGACTGCTTTGATTCCCCTATAGCCACACAGACCTGGCTCCTGTCATTTTGAATTTCTTAGCTTTTATTTCTGTCAAGAAAATTGGATAATATATTCATGTGCTTAAAAGCAGCTTGCAATCCTCTTAGCAAAATGACCTATATGTGACAGAAATGTGCCAACAATCCGTGCATTGCTTTGAGGTTTCTATATGGCTGTTAGGAGGTGTACAGGTATTTTGAATTTGTACACATTCCTAGAGGGCTGAGGCTGAATTCTGTGGCATTCCCTTTGCAGGAAGCCAAATGCTGTAAGCCCTCAGTTATTCAATTAGTGCATTTTGATGATTAAGCTGCTATGAAGAAAATACTGTTTCTTTTTTGAAGTATACTTTGTGGAGGTATGTGTTTCACTGGGGGTCCTTTAGGTGAATGTCCTCAAGTTAATAAAATCTTCAAAATGCCTGCAACCTTAATTTCTCCATCCTTATAAGATATATCACACTAGTATAATGACATTTCTTCTCAGCTGTCCCCAGATGCTTCCCAGAAATTCCTGCAGACAACCCCGGTATTTCTCCCCAAGTACTTCTGTGAGTTCTCAACTGGTGTTTCACTTGTGAGTGATTAGCCTTGTTCCCTAATGTGTCCTGTGGGATGTGCCTTTTATTTGTCTCTCTTGTCCTACTCCTGTTTCCTGCAGTGACATCTCCCAGTGGAGTCAATCCCAAAACAGCAGCTGAGTCAATGGTGCCTGTTTAGGAAAAGGATGAAAAGTTTCAAAATAGCTTTTGCTACCCGGTGGCTCAAAATCTGCCTGCAATGCAGGAGACCTGGTTTTGATCCCTGGGTCTGGAAGATCCCCTGGAGAAGGGAATGGCAACCCACTTCAGTATTCTTGCCTGGAGAATCCCATGGACAGAGGAGCCTGGTGGTTACAGTCCATGGGGTCACGAAGAGTTGGAAACAACTTTCTCTTTCAATCTCTAGTCTCCACCCATACTGCCAAAGAGCCTTGCTGACCATGTGGATAAGGGACCCCAGTGCTTGATACTTGCATCATATCATGATTGCCTCCTCGAATTAGCTTTTTTGTAGTTTTTACTGGATCTTCCATTGTAGCCCACTTTCACTTAGAAGGTGGCAGGTCAGACTGGACTGACGAATTATCAGTGATGAATTCAGTATTCATGATCTTACCTCCCTTCTATTTTTTTTTTTTTATTGCAAGTATTTTATTATTCTCTTCTTATTCTTTTTTTTTCTTTGTTTTTCTTTATTTATTTTTGTATTTGTTTTGCCATACATTGACATGAATCCACCATGGGTGTACGTTTTCCCCTTCCAGAACTCCTCTCCCACCTCCCTCCCCATCCCATCCCTCTGGGTCATCCTGGTGCACCAGCCCCGAGCACCCTGTATCATGCATCAAACAATTATTTTTAATTGGCAGATAACTGCTTTACAATGTTGTGTTGGTTTCTGCCATACAACAATGTGAATTGGCCGTAAGTATCCATATATCTCCTTCCTCTTGAGCCTCCCTCTCGCCCTCACATCCCACCCCTCTAGGTCATCACAGAGCACCAGCCTGAGCTCCCTGTGTTATATAACAACTTCCCACTAGCTATCTAGTTTAAATATCTCTCTGTCCTCAGTCTCTCAGTTGTGTCTGATTCTTTGTGACCCACCATGCACCTCTGTCCATGGGGTTTCCCAGGCAAGAATACTGGAGTGGGTTGCCATTTCCTTTCTAGGGGATCTTCTCAACCCGGGGATCGAAACCAAATCTCTTGCGTCTCCTACATTTTCAGGCGCATTTCTTACCACTAGTGCCACCTGGAAAGCCCCAGTTTTAAACATGGTAGTGTATGTATTTCAGTGCCATTCTCTCGATTGATGAGCCTATTTGCAGCGCAGAAATAGAGCTGCAGAGGTAGAGAACAGATTTGTGGACACAGTGGGGAAAGGAGAGGGTGGGACGAATTGAAAATGTAACATTGAAATGTATACATTCCTTTCTATTTTGACTAGTTGTCTTAGATCCAAACTCAGGTATTCAGATTACATGCTTTGGAATGCAATTCTGAGACCCACTCCACCAGTCCTCCAGATGTGTCTAGATGTGCCTGAATACTAGGATAAACCCAGCTTGAGGGCAACATATTTTTATCCCTGCTTTAGATAATGCTGGAGGGTAGTATGATGCATCTAAATTAACCATACTGAATCTGATTCCTTGGAATCCATCTGAGAAAACATAAATAAATTAAAAAAAAACACTCTAAGTGCAAGGGGGAAGGGGACCAGAGAAGTCCCATAATCTCTAGAAGCATGTCTTCATTTATTTGTGCATTTCAACATGTATTTATTAAATGCTTACAATGTTCTAGACCAGGGATTGCAAATAGATTCCATCTTGTGTGCCAGCTCTGATCAATTGGTGGTTACTGTCTGGAGCAGTCTGCGTCTACATGTGGGCTCAGCAGGAAGATGTCGTGAGTGATTAGTGATGTCAGCTAGCGAGGAAGGAAAAGGCAGGAGTGGCAGCAGACTCACCAGGTGTTTGCAGTCCCTTTTCCAGTCCCCAGAGACACAGCAATAAATAACACACATGCATATTTTTAAAATAGCCAAAATGCCCCGGCAACTGGAATTCACAGGATTTTTATTTAATTTTTTTTTTTTTTTTTTGCTTATGTTCCTTTTCCAAGAACTGTCCTCAGTCACTCAAGCTCTGCCCATCTTGGCATGCACCTGTTTTTGTCTCCTACTATTCCACATTTTCATCTCAATCTACAGCCTCTGTAGCCTGTCATATCGCCTCCCTCCTTGTGGTTAATGCACAAGACTAGTTCATCTCTTGCCCACAGAAATTGGAAAGAAAAATTGACATTACAAAGAAAAATTGTCCCCCCAACTCAATAAAAGCCTATCCTGGAACAATCTCAAAAAGTATAGCTCCCTTCAGTATGATACAATTTGACATCCTAATTAAAATAAGCTCAAAGAAGAGTCAAAGAGGGAATGAAAGGAAGAAATTCCTATTTCAAGCAGCAGAGGGAAATCTTTTAGCTGACTTGCATGCAGATGAAAGAGACCTCAACGCCCAGAGCTAATTACCTACAGCATTAATTCAGGATGTGAGAGACAAAGGATGCACCTTTTTAAAAAAAATGCCCCAAGATAGACAATTGAAGCTGATTAGCAAAAGCAAAGCTGGTAGAGTGGGCTGGGGAATGTGTGCTGTGAGTTGTGATTCACAATGTCTTGTCTAGTGTCTCAAAGAAATTGCCAGCTTGTGAGTTCTATAAAAATTGATTAATCATTTGAAGCCAGATGCATCCTTTATTGAACCTGGCTCTTCCTTATTAAATATAGTGATTAGAACCAGAAATAAGGAAATAATACTTAGACTGATCCATCATTATCCCTATATACTTTACTGCTAATGAGGCAAAGCTACTTTTTTTATTCAATAGGTATCAAGATAATCACATATAAAACCAAAGCGTCTCTTCAATTTCCTGATACAATTAATGGATAAATACAATGTTCATTTAAAAGCAAGGCCTCTCCTTCACCTCCACAATCAAAGTAATTAAGGCATCTGGGTTGCTTTCCTTTTGATTTTTAATAAGGGAAAAATATCCTGGTTTTGCAGTTGGCAAAGTTCCATATTGTGCTTGATCTGCTTTATAAGAAAAAAAAGCCTTTGCTAATGAGTGTATGTTGTCTGTGTTATGTCATCACACTGTTTCTTCCATAAAAACCTCCTGGTTTATTTTCCCTAGCTTCTCTTCCTTTTTTCCTGGGGCAACATCACCCCTGTCCCTTTTTCTGGGAGTGCTTCTCCTCCCCTCACTTCTGGTATTGTGATTTTCAGTGGGAATGCCTGTATTCAGTCAGGATCCTACTCCTCTCATCCCCACTATAACTCCAGGAGTGGCACTGGACCCAGGATGGGTCAGAGTTCCTTTCCTGATATCTTAAATCTTGGAAACAGACAGAAAGATGCAGGCTTGGGTGAAGTTCTTGAAAGGCATGTTTCCTGCCAGGTGACATGCCAAGGCCAGGGAAGCAAATGTATAGAAAGACAAGAAAGAGAAAACTCAAAATGAAAGGCAGACCATCCTGATTGAACCTCACTTCCTGTAGAAACCTAGCGGTATCCACTCCTGTGACTCGAGTGTTCAAAACTTATATGAGATGCACCAGTATTTCCTCTGTTAATTCCTCATTTTGATTAAGTGAATTTAATTTGAATTTTGGTAGCAAAGAGCCCAGACTATTGAACTGTCTACTAAGCATGCTAACAGTTGACCTGGTGTCAGTAATACTGAGTCACTGGGACCATTTCTTGTAAACAGTGGTTGGCTTTGGTTATTAGGAGGATGCTAAGAGATGGTGAGGATCTGGGAACATTCCCAGGGATAGCTGGGAATGGGTAAGGAGGCTAGGGTCTCCAAGCACAGCATGACAGTTGGCATTCAAATGACCAAAGCCCATGCCCTGACCATTGCAGGATTAGTAGGAAGCCCCCAGACCAGGATTTATACAGCCGAGAAGTCTGGTCATGTATCTCTTGCCTCCTATCCCTCCCCAGTCACTTGCTCTCCATGCCTTCCTCTAAATTTGGCATCACGTATTTGCTTTGACATCCAGATTCCTTCCTTATCATCCCCTTTGATCAAACTTTACCTTGCCCTGACTTTCAGCTTCCTGGGTGAATTCCCCTCAGGCTGCATGCCCAAGGCATTCATCCATAGCCAACTGACCTTTGTCCCACAACTGCCCTGATCAATATTGTGGCCACTAGCTGCAAGTGTCTGTTTAAGTTCATGTGTTTATTAATTTAAAAATGTTTATAAGTTAAAAATATTCTATTCAGCTACATTTCAAGTACTCAAAAGCCACATGTGCCTAGTAGCCACTGTAGTAGATGTTTTCATTATGGCAGAAAATTCTGTTAGTCAGCCCAGTTCTATCTGGTGACCTATCAAGTAGCCCATGTTTGTCCAGGCCACCCTTGGTTACTCTCTCAGCAGCTACAGAGAGGAGATGCAGATAGAATAATGAAATGCATGCATTCTAAGTCACTTCAGTCATGTCTGACTCTTTTCTATGGACTGCAGCCCACCAGGCTCCTCTGTCCATGGGATTCTCCAGGCAAGAAGACTGGAGTGGGTTGCCATGCCCTCCTCCAGGGGGTCTTCCTGACCCAGGGATCGAACCCACATCTCTTTTGTCTCCAGCATTGGCAGGTGGGTTCTTTACCACTAGCTCCACTTGGGACACCCCTCCCCTAAGGATAGCAGGAATGTTACAAGTGCCTCTGTTGCCTCACCCATCTGCCCTTGGCAGACATCACTAGTCAATCACAGCATTGTTTCCCACTGAATAAGATTTGGCTTTTGCAGTCTTTTTGAGGGCTAGGCTCCTGGAAGCCTCTAACAAAAGTGATCAAGGTGGGCATTTGAGATGAACCATTTGGAACCTGATTCATCACTAGCTAGAGCTAAAGAGGACATGAACGTCCAGTGAGTAAATGGAACGTAGACTAGCATTGAAGCCTTCTGATTAAAAGCAGTGAAGCATGTGGTAGGGTAGTAAGTTCTAGAACGAAACTGCTGGGGTTCACATCTCAGTTCTACCTTTTAATTTCTGTGTGGCTTTGCACTAACTGTGTTGATCCCCAGTTTTCCCATTTATAAACTGGGAATTTTAGCAACAATACTTTTCTCATATGGTTGTTTTGAGGAATAAATGGGATCGTGTAAGGTGCCTGGCATAAAGCACTGAATAAATGATAGTATCACTACCTGTGTGGCTTTTAGAGCTCCAGTTATTATTCCCATCATACAGACGAGGAAGTAGAGAATAAGAGATTAGCCCACATGTCAAGGTCACACAGCTAGTTTGCTGGAGATTAGGGGCTTTATCTATTTTTATTCCAAGTCTACTGCTCTATTTACTAAAAGATGTTCTCAAAATAATTCCTGATTTCTTACATGTGCTATTTTTTTTTCACCCTTCCAGTGTAAGATACTAAAAAATTCATGTATTTGTGTACTTACATAGCCCTTTGACATAGCTGAGAAAGATCCTGACAGATAAATTTGTTGTGAACCTTTCTTGTGGAGACCTTTTTGAGTAAACTTTTCCCACAGTTTGTCCATCAGCTGCTTAGAAATGGACATTAAGGTCATGGTCATAGTCAGCTTGCTCCATTGCTTCCCAGGTCGATGACAGTTGCAACTTACTAGGTAGAACTAATAAACTGCTGACATTCAATTGTTCCTGCCTTACAAAAATTGCATTGTCTAGCCTAATAATTATTTTTATTTTTACAAATAAGGAAAACTGGCTCAAAAGATGTCAGTGATTTGCCCAAAGACAAACAGCTAGTAGGTAATGGAACTGAGATTCAAATTTAAATAGGCCTGACTAGGTTAACCACAGTTAGTTGCTATGCTTGACCTGGAGGCTGGACACCCTGTGACCAAAACCTCAAGGGTGTCATGGGGGAGGGGTGGAGTGGCCAGTCTCAGCAGAAGAATATCATTGACTCTTTGATGACCACAGCCATCACTGCAAAAGAAAATCAGACATCTTGCCTGATAGCCTGTTCACTGAAAATGTCATGCTAATGTAACTGTATTTTAAGCCACTTGTTCATTACCTGCCATTGCAGAATTAACAGAGAAGCCTAAAGCTTTTTGCAACTTGGAGTTTGTTATTTAAGCAGCATTTTGATTCCTTTTACATTTCTTGAAAAACCTTAATCCAATCTTTATATTCTTACTGGAATTTCTTCTGAATTTCCTGCTTTGTGGCAAGGAATACCTACTGCTCTTTAGGAGTAAGGCTGTCTGCCCATGAGATGAATGGTTGGCTGATTTATCCTTTTAAAAATGAAACTTTCGCTAAGGTGTCTTGTGAATATGAGTGCTTTTACAAACCGAACATCAGCAATCATCTTTTATTTGTCTAGAAAGATAAAGTTGATAATTTGTCCTACAGTCGTATGTCCTTACCTAGCTGAATGACTTTCCCAGACTAAGGAGACGTTCAGCTGGCTCTGAAAGAGTGGTTTTTATACAAAATGGAAGTATCCCTTGTTGCCAGCCAAAATCTTGGCCTTCTTTGCTACCAAAGCCGAATGAAAAATACAGAGTTTGGAGGAAATAGAAAGGTGGTTTTTATTCTCAGCAGGCAGAGATGGGAACACAGTAAGCTCATGCCTCAAGAACTGTGCCCCCGCTCCATGAAGAGTCTAGGGGCTTATATAAGGCAAGGGATCGAAGTCAGGAGTCAGTGATGAGCAACAAAGGTGATAGGATCATGATTTCTCTCTCTTGCATTGCTTCAAAGACAGACATAAACTGGCACCCGTAGTCCAGTAATGGAGTCCGGCAGTTTCGTGGCTCTGCGGTCTTCTTTCTGATATGTAACTACAAGGGGAAGGGTGTTGTCAGGGCTACAGCCCAGGAGACGGCGTTTCCTGAGATCCTGCTCTGAGGAGATGCATCAGCACGGACTGGCTTCTGTTGGAGGGCTGCAATAGTTGATGACTGTGACATTCTTTGTTTACCGATGTGGCAGAAAATATTCCATTTCTCAGTAGTTCTTTATAACATAGGCAATGTCAACATGGTCAGACAGCTTATTTAAATTTTTTTGATGAGCAAGTGAATTGATTCTTTTATAGGATATCAAACATTTGGATGAGCTGATTTTTTTTTTTCTTAGAAACGCATCTATTTTTAAATTCAATTTAATGATTCTTGTATCTTTCAGGCAGGGCCCATCCTCTTTACATGTTTTACTAAACAAACAGCAAACTTGTTTCAATAGAGACTATACAGGAAACAGGAATCTCATGAAACAGGTGTAAATGCGAGTCAGCTGTTAGCGGGTTTCTGCTGTGGGTCTCTGCACTGTTGGAAGCTGTGATATGCATACAATGAGGAGCACTGGGAAAGAAAAAATCAGTTTTTAAATCAGCTGCAGTCTCTCGTGAGTTCATTTATCTCTGCCCCCATCGCTGCTCTGGGTGTTGGTTTTTTGTAAAGGCAGGATGTAAGTTTTCTGTGTAAGTAAAAATCTATTTTCTGCCTGAGAAATTCTGCTTTCCTCCAGCTGGTGGTGAAGACTCTTGTCCCTTCTGTGTGGCTCTAGGCCAGTTGCTGCTCTGTTGTCTTAAGAATCGCTCCAGGCTCGATCTTCTCTGGCATAGAGTATGTGCAGACGAGACCCGTGGATGTGATTCTGTACAGCTGAATCTGTCCCAGTTTACCACCCCAGAGCAAACGGAGACTATTAATATTTTAATGAATTACCTTAGGGGCATTGTGGAAAAAAAAACAAAAAACAGTAAGAGCGCCAGCGTCCCTCCGGGACTGAAACCAGGAGCATTTCATCCATCGCCAGTCCTGCTCCCTGAAACATTTTCCTTGTTAAATCTCAGCACAGTCATCTTTGGTTGTTTTCAGCATTTGTGTGCCAGAAGTAACAGACACATTCTTGGCCTTTTTTCTCTCAGTTTTGAAATTCTCTAGTTCAATGTTGGGGAAAAATAATTTCTAGGCAATATTTGCAACTCATTTAGAACCATTTGCGAGAAGGGAGAAAAGCATAGTCAACCCACCAATAAGCTAAAATCATCTCTCGTTTCCCAGTGAAATAAAAGCTAGTTCCAAATGTGATTTCAGTCTGACTTTGGTTGTGACACAGCCTTCAACCTTGTATTCCGTGGAACACTGAGGAATGATCCTAACACTAAGGTTAGGATGATCTCTTTTCAAAAGATCACAAAGGACAAAGGGACAGAAATAACAGTGTGGTTTTCTGATGTTGGTGGTACTGTTACATTATTTTAAGTCTAGCTTCCTGGTTTGGTTCTGCTTCTGCTGGGTTTTCAGTACAGGAGATCCATTTCTGCTCAAGGCATTTTGGAAAGTGTAAGGAACCACTAGATGGCAGAAGTGCACTGCCTAAAATCAGAGGGGCCATCGACCCAGCATCCCCCTGGATGCTGGCTGGGAGGGGGGTGGGAAGAAAGGTGCACTGATTATTCACCAATCCAGGGACCTCCGTCTCCCCCTTCTCTACTCCGACTCTAATTGCAGTCCTGGGTGCTAGTCTCCTATAGCTTCTCAAACACACTATTAGGATGGATGGCTCTGAGACCATCCTCTGCAAGCAGATCTGCTAGACAACACTGCAGCTTTAGTTTAAGGTGGCCTGAAAGTCTTACTAGCATTCCTCAGCATCCCCAGCAGTGTGGTCCTGGCAACTGTTTGGAAAAAGCCCTAAAAATGCCTAGGATGAGGATTCTTAGCTTCTTCTGGGAAGAACACAATAGGTCGATAAGGCTAGTTCGAATAAATAACTTGTTCTTTGCCACCATTCATTTTTCTCCTTCCTTAAATGCATAATTAATTCCTACCATGATCTAGGCACTAAGGATGTGAGCCTGAGTGCTCTGTCTTGTTTGACTCCTTTGTGACCCCCTCCACCCTCCATGGTCTGTAGCCTGCCAGGCTTCTCTGTCCATGGTATTATCTAGGCAAGAATACTGGAATGGTTTGCCATTTCCTCCACCAGGGGATCTTCCCAACCCAGGGATTGAACCTGCATCTCCTGCACTGGCAGGTAGATTCTTTACCACTGAGCCACCTGGGAAGCTCCAGGCACTAAAGATACAACTGCAAATAAGATAAATTCTGGTTAGGCAAGAAACCTATAAGTTATGACAGACACCTAGGCAGTTAATAGGCAATTAAGACAGGTGATGGTTACTGCAATAAGAATGAATACAGGACACTTTAGCATTTTCTACTGGGAGTTAAGACTAAGGGGAGATCTCAAGGCCAATTAGGAATGAGCCAGGGGGAGCCAGGTGGAGCCTAAACTAGAGAAAAGAGGATGCTAACCCAATTACTATGGGGGAGAGAGCTGTCACTTGGGCACTTAAGAAGCTGTCTGGCTGTAATTTAGTGAGATGATGACAGTGGAGGAGTAAGGCAAGCACATACCAGATTAAGAAAGGTCTTGTGTGCCATACCAAGGAATTTACATCAATGAGAAGCCATGAAAAGTTATGTTAAAAGGCAGTGTCTTGATCACATATGCTCTTAGATGGGTCATTCTGGTGGCATTTAGAAATGGATAGGAGGGAGGCAAAGGAGAGCAAGTTAAGGTGAGCATTTCTGATAGTCAAAAGGTAGTGGCAAGGTATAGAGAAGAGAGTGAACGGTTAGCATTATTAGGAGGGTAGAAAAGATGTCTGCAGGTTTGCTATATGTGTGGGTACAGGGAGCAGTGGACTCAATAATAATCCCTTAGGCTTTCTCTGGGGTAACTTCAGAGACTGTATCACCAGTAGTCAATTGTGGTACTGGGCTTAAAGTTCATACTAAACCCCAACAATGTGCAAAGAATAGCATGAAACTATAATTATTTAGTATTCATTGATCAGTTCATTTATTCAAACAATATCTGTGGCTCATCCAGTCTATGTAATGGATTACGCCATGTCTTGTGTATATCAGCATGAACAAAAATGATATTTTCCAGTCTTAAATTTAGAGAACATTTTTTTTCCTTCTGAAAGTGTCTTTCCTGGCCTGTTTATTGCTACTATTATACTCTTTGGATACGAATTGTGTTATTTTAACAATCATTATCATGTAACTCTCATTGCTTTACCTAGACTAAAAACTGCTTGGAGGCAGGTCAGCAACCAAAACCTTAATTGTTTCACACACAAAAAAAATATATTGAAAATTGTTGTCAAATGAAGTAATGTAGCTTTAATTCCTAAAGCTATTTTTGACACACAGATTGGAACACTCCTGCCATTAGTATCATCATGGAAAAGGTGTCATAAGAATATTTGCTGAGCTCCTCTGTGTCAGCACTGGTGATACAAGGTTAACACAATAGGCACAGACTTTCTCCGGAGCTTGAGATCTCATGAGGACAACAGAGTGTAAGTGAGAAAACACACGGGCAGTGTATTCCTATAATAATATGAACCTGTGTTAACTCTCTGAGCTTTGTCTGCCTTGCGACAACACATTTGTGGATGAAATGTGCAGTTACACTTAGGAGACAGGGAAAAACTGACTGGGTTCTGAGGGCCTGACTCGATTGCCTTGGTCATTGTTACTGAGCTAGATTTTTGGCTGAATTCATGGTCAAATGGAATAAGCAGCTAATAAGAAGAGACAGGGAATCTTCTAAGTCTTTAGGAAGAGCATCTGTACCAGAGATGGCAAAGATGCTAGGCTTCATCTTGTGTATCAATTCAAACTGGAAGTGGCTGCCTGGAGGGCCCCACCGAGCAGGATTTCAGGGGAAAGGGGTTGTTTTCAAATGAACGATTGCTCGATTGCTCAGGAAGGGAGGGTGGTGACACATGGTGTCTATTGGTGCATCCTTCACAGCTTAATCAATAATATTGACATATCTTGAGAAAGAAGGCGCAGAGAAATTAAAGTGTGCCATATAGAAACATGGGGTTCAGAGAAGAAGCTTTGGGTAGAAACTGCTCATTTCAGAATCTGGGAGACACAGATGGTCAGAGTGAAGGCTGTTAAGGGTCAGTCATATTTGATTAGTCTTCGTCATGGCACTGAGACCGGAGAGTCTACTTTTCTTTGCTCAAATACTGGGCTCAGGAGGGCCTTTGGATTCATCTGTCAATCTCGCCAATACCAGAAAGGAAGATAGTCTATAAGGAGTTTAGGATTCATTTTTTTGTTGTTTAGTTGATAAGGTATGTCTGACTCTTTTGCCACCCCATGAACTGTCGCCAACCAGGCTTCTCTGTCCGAGTGGGTTGCCACTTCCTTCTCCAGGGGATCTTCCCAATCCAGGGATCAAACCTGAGTCTCCTGCATTGGCAGGCGGATTCTTTACCGCTGAGCAACCAGGGCAATTATTAGAAACAGCTAAGATCTGCTCTCTGGAATTATAAGCCTGAGGATTAGGCCCCTGGTTATAGTAGATTCATTCTAAGGTTATGTTCTCCTAAGGTTTGTTGGCCAGCTTGGTATGGCCACATGCATTACCTGGAAAATGCCTTTCTTTTGACTTTGATGAAACCCACATAAAGTTTTATCAGTTAGCCAAATCGGCTAATTTGTAAAACTTATATAACCCATGCAGAAAACTGATAACAACAATAAATTATTCAAAAAACTCATACTTCTATTTTGAGCCAATATACTCTTTAAAAATAAATGTGACAATTAAAGCATATATAAATTCAGTTTCAATGATTTTTGGCAAGAAAGTACTATTTTCTTTCCACTGGCATCTTCTACTTGCAAGTTTTGCAGAAATTTTTGTTTTTGAATGTGTTTAAATGCAAATTTTAAGTTTACCCACACATTCTCTTAATGATGTGAGAGTTCTAATGTATTTTATTTCTGGCTTAAAAGATGAAGCAAAATGCAAATTTGAAGAACACTGAAGGAGTTTTCTTTCTGCCTTTTTAAATGCCTCCAAAAGGTACTACCCTTCAGGTTAAATACACAGAAAAAAAATGCCTAATAACAATTACTGCTTGGCCTTGACAGCTGGCATTGTATTTCTTGCAAATGAATATCTCAGGATTGAGTCACAGAACTATTGCCACATAAAAATGCATGGGTACTAACTTCCTCCAAGGGAAAGGAAGGCTTGAAAACACGGTTGGGTCTGTAAAGCCCTCATGGTCCAGTGGCTCAGCGGTCTGAGAAGTTCACTTGGAAGCAGTGCTCAGATGGAAAAGAATGGGAAGAGGAACACAGTTGGGAGAAGGCCAGAGGCAGATGGAGCAGAAAAGAAAGAGTCATAATCTGAATGTTAGCTGTAGCGGAGTGGTGACTGACTTAGATGTCATGGAATATTTGACAGAGGAAGATCGAAACTTTAAGCACTAGGCTAAGAGACTGAATCAAAACGTTAAGATTTTTTCAAACAGAAGCCAAGTTACTCATATAGAACATATTATCTCCCTTGAGACAGATTTAATAGCCACAGTTTCCTGCCATCCCAACGTGCAAGCTTGAGACTTCACCACTTTTCCCTTCAAGAGGTGGAGTCACAGTCCCTCTCACATTGACTCTGGGATTGACCGTGTAACATGTTTTGGCAAAAGGGATTTCGCACAAGGAGCTTTGAAAGTATTATGTGCAATTTCTCTCCCTCTCTGGAAATACCACTCAAGACATGATATAGAGAAGAAGCTGTGTTATTTTCCTATTGCTGTTCTAACAGAGTACCACAAACTCAGTAATCTAAAAGACCCTGCAAATCTATTGTCTTATAATTTTCAAAGTCAGAAATCTATCATGCGTCAGCAGGGTTGAATTCCTCCTGGAGGCTCTGTGGGAGAATTCATCTCCTTGCCTTTTCCAGTTTTTAGAACCCATCTGCATTCCGTGGCTGGTTAACCTCTTCCTTGCATCACTCTGACCACTCTATCTTTGTCACATCTCCTCTGACTCACCTGCCCCCCTTCTTAAAATAACTCTTATAATTAGATTGGGCCCATGAGCATAATCCAGGATAATCTTCCCATCTCAAGATCTTTATCTTAATCACACCTGAAAGATCCCCTTTCTCCTGGAAGGTAAAGTATCCATATTCACAGGTTTTGAGGATTAGAACTTAGATGTCTTTGGAGGACCATTATTCTGTCTACCACAAAAGCCAAGTACAGGAAAATCAAGGAGCTCCATCCTACAGCCAGCACCAAAGTACCAGGTATGGGAATGAGGCCCTCTGGGCTCTTCTAGTGCAGCCCAGAAAGCAAACATGTCAATGAACCTGGCTGAGATCAGCAAAAGAATTGCAAGAAATGATATGCCATTGATTTTTTTAAAAAAATATGTATTTATTTGGTTGTGCTGGGTCTTAGTTGTGGTACACAGGATCTCTTAGTAGGAGCATGTGAAATCTAGTTCCCTGGCCAGGGATAGAACTCAGGCCCCTTGCTTTGGGAGCATAGAGTCTTCACCACTGGACCACCAGGGCTGCTGCTACTGCTGCTAAGTCGCCTCAGTCGTGTCTGACTCTGTGAGACCTCATAGACGGCAGCCCACCAGGGTCCGCTGTCCCTGGGATTCTCCAGGCAAGAACACTGGAGTGGGTTGCCATTTCCTTCTCCAATGCATGGAAGTGAAAAGTGAAAGTGAAGTCACCCAGTCGTGTCCGACTCTTAGGGACCCCATGGACTGCAGCCTACCAGGCTCCTCTGTCCATGGGATTTTCCAGGCAAGAGTACTGGAGTGGGTTGCCATTGCCTTCTCCGCCTGAACGCTAGACTCTGTTGCAAACAGAATCTGTCTTGAAAGGAGAATAAATCTTTGGACCACCAGGGAAGTCCCTTCTATTGATTTTTAACTCGAGTTTTTGGGTGGTGGGCTATGAAGACCTCAAATCCTAAATTAAATAATTTATTTTCACAGTAATTTAAATCAACCATCTGGAATTGAGGCATTTTACTGACACGGGTGAAGTTTGAAAGAGGGAAAATCACTTTATGACTTCCACAAATAGCTCCCTTCCTCATGGTATGAGAACTCTTACCTGTTATATTTTCCAACCTATATCTGAATACCATCAGATGTCAGAAATGAAAAGGATTTTTTAATTCAGCATCCTGATTGATTCCCTAGTGAGTGATTCTTTTCTCCTTTTTTGACATAGTTTAACATGCCAAAAGGTGTTTTCGACCCTTATCAGTACCATTAGCAATTGTTCCAGTTTTCCAGTTTCTGAAATCACAAATGCTTGAAAACATTCCCTTATTCATCTCAAATCTTGGATTCATGGAAGTCTATAGTACAGGCTCCTTGGTGTCTTTATGGACCGAGGTATTTACTGACTACTCTGTTCTATCATCTATCACCTATCTGAAATTTGTTAAGCACTAACCTCCACATTGGGCTCTATGGAATGCCATACGAGTTAAATTAAAAAGACAGAACCACCACTCTCCAAGACATACCATAAAATTTAATTCAACGGGCTCATGAGGGGAGTGATAAAAGGTCTCTTTGGTCTTTGATTAACTCAAATGTGAAACACTTGATTTGCAGCTCAAGTTCCTGACCTTGAATATTATTATTTTTCCTTCTATGTCATCTCCTTTTTAGAACTTTATGCTAAATGTCAATCCCATTGTCTTGGAAACTAGGCAAAGCTGAATTAATCACTCAATTACATTTCCTATTGTAGGGTGTTAAGATGATAAACAAATGGAAGAGTACATGTCCTAGTTTCCAGTTTCTTTGGTGGGTGTAGGCAACTGATCAGTTCTTCTGGCTTTATGTCATATCCCCTAACTAACCTGAGATATCACTCTCTGTGACCCTATGTGTGTGTGTTAGTTGCTTAGTCATGTCCAACTCTTTGCAACCCCATGGACTATAGCCCACCAGGCTCCTCTGTCCATGGGATTCTCCAGGCAAGAATTCTGGCTTGGGTTGCCATGCCCTTCTCCAGGGGATCTTCCCAACCCAGGGATTGAACCTGGGTCTCCTGCATTGCAGGCAGATTCTTTACCGTTTGAACAACCTGGGAAGTCCTCTGAGAGCCTCTGGTTGTTTTAAAATAAGTCTACAAGTTATCTAAAAGTATTCATACCAAGAGGGGGATTTCCTTTCCTCCCTTGTATGTAAGTGGGCCTTAGTAATTTGCTTGTAGTAGAAGCAATAGAAGTGAGGGTGCATAACTTTAAAGAAGTGATGTTGCATAATTCTGAAAAGTACATGTACCTTCTGCCTGGATAATTCAGCATCCTTGCTCTAGAGGAAGCCAGTCTCCACGAGAGAGCATCTGAGATGAGCATGAGCATGCAGGAGAGGCCATATGCAGATCCTCTAGCTAGCAACCTCAGCTGAGCCCCCAGAAGATCTCTGTACCCATCGCCACCCATGTGAGTGAGCCCTCCTGAAGGATCTGCACAGTAGACCTTCAGATGGCTGCAACTCCAGCCAGTATTTGACTGCAGCTGTTTGAGAGACTCCAGGTACCACCTATTCAGACAAACCCTTCCCAAATTCTTGGCTGCAGCACCTTGAGCAAAAGAAAATGATGATTGTTTTATGCCACTACTTTACAGGGCAATTTATCAAGCAGCAATGATAAAAATCGTTTTAAAAAGAAAAGACACCACACCTGAGTTGGTGTCCAGCTGTGTTTAAACCAGTTTCCCAATCAAAGATGGCCTGGTGCGAAAACACTTAGCTCAACACTTAGCTCAGGTTTCTTATTGAGAAGAGGCATGGATATCGGATATTAGGAATCTAGGGTTTTAGACCACATATTTCTACTCATTGCTCTGTGAGTCTGGTCAGATCACTCTCTCTCTAGGACCTACTTTTCTCATCTCTAAAGTAAAAAAATTGGGACTAAATAATATGCAGGGTTTCTTCTATACTTTAAAATTTTATATTCTAAGGACTTTTGAGAACATGGAGATAGCCACATCAATAAAATGAATTGACTTGTAGTATCTCCTAAAAGAATGCAGCCAACTTCCTGGTGGAGTGGCTCACCTATAAACCTGCAGGGAGTTCTGTCCAAAAGTGTTGAAAAGCTTGACTCCAGGTTTAGAAGAGACTGATGTTGTCTTAAAAATTTTTATTGAACTGAAAACAGTGAGCTTTTCAAAGATGACAGTAATTAGAAAAATCTTTCCTAATTTCAGCATTGTTAACTCAAGAAAGGTGTTATATGCCATTTGAAATGACTTCAATATAACATTTGCTTAAATTATTTGTCATAAGTAGCACAGTCATTCCTTTTCTTATAAAATAGTTGAGCCCTCCGTTTCCAGATCATTTCTATTTGGAATGTGACCTTCTTGTTGGGGACTGAACTACCTTGAAGATGTTAGAAGAGATTTACCCCCACACTCCAGGCATATAGGGGAGAAGGAAATGGCAACCCACTCCAGTATTCTTGCCTAGAGAATCCCGTGGACAGAGGAGCCTGGTGGGCTGCTGTCCATAGGGTCACACAGAGTTGGATATGACTGAAGTGACTTAGCATGCATGCATGCATTGGAGAAGGAAATGGCAACCCACTCCAGTATTCTTGCCTAGAGAATCCCGTGGACAGAGGAGCCTGGTGGGCTGCTGTCCATAGGGTCACACAGAGTCGGATATGACTGAAGTGACTTAGCATGCATGCATGCATTGGAGAAGGAAATGGCAACTCACTCCAGTATTCTTGCCTGGAGAATCCCAGGGACAGAGGAGCCTGGTGGGCTGCCGTTTATGGGGTCACACAGAGTCGGACACGACTGATCAACTTAGCAGCAGCAGCAGCTAGGCATATAGAGGAAGTGTCCTTTTAAATTTTTTATGTTAAATGTTTCTATAATATTTATAACTGTATAACAGGTAGACATTGTTTTTGTAATAAAAACAATAATATTTATAACTGTATAACAGGTAGACATTGTTTTTGTAATAAACACAATGAAGACTTAAGTATATATTCTTCGCCTAAAGAGATAAAATAGAAATCATTTCTCATAGTTTTTATTCATTCTTTGTACTGCTTGCCACTTCACGTTGAACAGAGGTTTTTTTTTTTTTCACCTAAGTATATTATTGCCTAACATTATCTTACTGTCTGTGAAGATGAATCAAAGTTTGGTGGACAGTGGCTGTTTGATTGAAGGATGTTGTATTCTGTGACAAAGGAAGTGCTGTACTGAGATGTTCACAAAATGCTAAGCGAATGAAAAAAAGGAGATAATTAATTTTGAGTGGAGGAAACAGATCAGGCTTCTGAGGGGAGGTGACATATGAGTTGGGCTTGTCAATGGCAGAGCTAGAATTTTAACCCTTCTGACCACTCCACCCCACCCAAAAAAACCTCAAGATCTTAACCCTGCCTGTACTGTCTCCACAGCCACTCCACCACCCCCCACATCCTCCCTGCCAACTGCCCAACCAGATCTACTGTCTCTAATCTGATGTCTGCACATCAGAACCAGCTTCATTCTTGTTGCCTTCATGACTGTGGCATGTTAATTAATATTAACACTGATATTTTAACATTAGCAGTAAAACTAATACCCAGCACTAATTAAGCACTCCCTAGATGTCAGGTCCTTTATTAATAGAGAGAGCTAATAATTTATCACCAACCAGAGACGTCTTTTTTTAAAAACAATTCTCCTAGGATATTGTTGATCTATACAATAACCTATGTATGTTAGAATATAGAATTTAATAAATTTTGGTTTACGTATTCACCCTTGAAACAATTAACCACAATCAAAATAATACTATTACCCCTGAAAGTTTTCTCATGCTTTTTTATAATCCCACCCACCACTCCCCTCTGTCCCCAGGCAACCCCTCATCTGCTTTCTGTCACTAAGGGTTAGTTTTCATTTTCAAGAATTTTATATTGATGGAATTATGCAGTGTTTTGCTTTTTGTCAGGCTTTGTTTATTCACTCCAAGTTGTTGTGGGGACCGATAGTTTCTTCCTGTATGTTGCTAGGTAGTATTGCATTCATTGCATGAGTATGCCACTGTTAATTCATCTATCCACCTGTCGATAGGCATTTGAGCTATTGTCAGTTCTTGAATATTGACAATAAGGCTACTATGAACATTTATGTTAAAAAAGTGTTGTTGTTTTTTTTAAGCATCCAGGTTTTATAAGCAGAAAAGGCTAGACTCTTTTTAGACCCTTGCATCCATCATTTCCATCTTTCTCTGGGTCTTAGCAGATGCCATTTTCCAGGCCTAGAACCCTCTTCTCTGAGTGCCTCCTCTGTCCCCCATCTTTCATGTGAGCAGTACCATTTTACTTTTCCTGTCTCTACAAAAGCCTCACTTCTTTCTAGAATAACTCCCCCGACTTTCTGTCATCAGTGAGTTGGGTACCACTGCATATATCCTCCCATAGATACATTTTGTATCTTCCCCCATTATAGGACTTTTCGCCAGGTATTTTAACTGCTTCTTTACATGTCAAGGTTTCTCTAGAATTAACATTGTCTGGCTAAATACATGTTAAATGACTGAATAAATAAATGAATGAATAGTAAAGAGTAAGATCAAAGTAAGCACAGAAGGGAATTAGTCATCTATAATTAGATTGTGGTGACATTGCACAACTCTGTGAATATCCTAAAAATCATTGAATTGTACATGGCAAGTGAGTGAATTATGGTATATGAACTATATCTCAATAACTCTATTTATAAAAAGGGAATTGACAGGAAGTCATCCTGATGGAAAATACATTACATTACAGTGAAAGTTGCTCAGTCGTGTCTGACTCTATGACCCCATGGACTATACAGTCCATGGGATTCTCTAGGCCAGAATACTGAAGTGGTTAGCTGTTCCCTTCTCCTAGGGGTCTTCCCAACCCAGGAATTGAACCCAGATCTCCCCCTTTGCAGGTGGATTCTTTACCAACTGAGCCACCAAGGAAGCCCAAGAACACTGAAGTGGATAGCGTATTCCTTCTCCAGTGGATCTTCCTGACCCAGGAATCAAACTGGAGTCTCCTGCATTGCAGGCAGATTCTTTACCAGCTGAGCTACCAGGGAAGCCCTATATTACGTTAAGAAGTGACCAAAAATGAGGCTGGGAAGAATTCTTACCTTTTCAGTGTCAATTGAATGATCAAAACTCAACTTACCACCAGGTTTTTAACCCCAATATTCTTTTCTTACTTGATTCACTTATTTACTTATTCATTTTTGCTATCAAGTTTCAAAGTATGTTAAGATTAGTTTTCTAACAGCTATTGTGTTAACTGTCCCACTGTGAGTAGTAATCTAATCTAGAATGGATAGCATAATAAACTAGGAGCAAGGAGGAACTCATTCTATACTTGGAACCATCCTTCTCCAGGAGACCTGATGCAAATCAGGACCCGTATTTCCTGTCATGAAGGATACATGAGGCTTTACCATGATGATAAAACTGAGAAGTGCATTTGAAGCTGAGCTATAATCTACACACATACACACACACACACACACACACACACACGCACAAAGGCAGAAAGACATTAACCATCAAGGTAATCACTGGAGGATTTGTCCTGTGGTGTTCATCTACAGGGTGAAGGTGGGCAGGGGCAGGAATATAAGACTAGAGAGGTGAGTTGGTATAAATCTCTTTGCCCTGGAAAGTTTTGGATTTCATCCCATTGTCAAGGCAGAACCAACATTTTAAAAATTAGCTTTGTAAGGAGAAATGAAGGACTGAATGGGTCATTGTGAGGGTAAATGCAATCACAGCTATGAAAGAATTTGGCACCCCTGGGAAGAGAATGCAGTTTAAACCAAAATCTCCTTCACTCAGCTAACTTGAGCAAAGCATTAACTTAGCCTCTCATTTGGATTCAGGCTTTCTTATGCCCAACTCTGTTCTCTCTCCTGCCTTCCCTGAAACCCTCTGGTTCCAAGCATAGTTTTGAATGTGTGCTCAGGGGTCTTATTTTGCGTGTCCTGGATCAAGAAGAGATGTATACTCTGGCTCTTGTTTGTTGAGGACTATCTTTTATCATTATCTTTTATCTTTTATCAGAAATTCCACCTTGAATTAAAGGTATCCGAAACAGTCAGTCTTGGAGGGAACAATGTTTTAACCACCCTGATTTTTTTTTTTTAATTTATTTGAGCCTGTTTGACTTTTATCTGTAACTATTTCTTGATTTCAACGCTTTGTAAGAGAGAAATTTATACCTGTCAGTAGGCTATGTGTGAGACAGTGTATGTGTGCGAATTTATGTACATGTGTGTGTTTGTATGGGTATGTGGAGGGTTGTATTCAGTTTTTATTACTCCCTAACAAATGTCCGCAATCTTAATGATTTCAAAGAACACCCCTAGGTATACATATATATATACTTGTGGCTGATTCATGTTGACGTATGGCAGAAACCAATACAATATTGTAAAGCAATTATCCTCCAATTAAAAATAAATAATTTTTTTTTAAATCACCCATTTATTAGCTCACAGTTGTGAAGGTCAGAAGTCCGGGCTGACTAAGCTAGGTTCTCTGGTTAGGATTTAATAAGACTGAGTTCAGAGTATTCCAGTGGGCCAGGCTCTTACCTGAAGGCTTTGGGGAGAAATCCACTTCCAAATGATTTAGGTTGTTGACAGATTTCAGGACAAAGACATTCTCTTATATAACCGCTGTGCAATGATCAAATTCAGGAAATTAAATGTTGATCAAAATATTACGACATCATCCATAGTCAGTCAGTCAGTTCAGTCGCTCAGTCGTGTCTGACTCTTTGCGACCCCATGAATCGCAGCACGCCAGGCCTCCCTGTCCAACCCCATGAATCGCAGCACGCCAGGCCTCCCTGTCCATCACCAACTCCCGGAGTCTACCTAAACACATGTCCATCGAGTTGGTGATGCCATCCAGCCATCTCATCCTCTGTCGTCCCCTTCTCCTGCCCTCAATCTTTCCCAGCATCAGGGTCTTTTCAAATGAGTCAGCTCTTCGCATCAGGTGGCCAAAGTATTGGAGTTTCAGCTTCAACATCAGTCCTTGCAATGAACACCCAGGACTGATCTCCTTTAGGATGGACTGGTTGGATCTTCTTGCAGTCCAAGGGACTCTCAAGAGTCTTCTCCAACACCACAGTTCGAAAGCATCAATTCTTCAGCACTCAGCTTTCTTCACTGTCCAACTCTCACATTCATACATGACTACTGGAAAAACCATAGCCTTGACTAGATGGACCTTTGTTGGCAAAGTAATGTCTCTGCTTTTTAATATGCTGTCTAGGTTGGTCATAACCTTCCTTCCGAGGAGTAAGCGTCTTTTAATTTCATTGCTGCAATCACCATCAGCAGTGATTTTGGAGCCCCCAAAAATAAAGTCTGACACTGTTTCCAATGTCTCACCATCTATTTCCCAGGAAGTGATGGGACCAGATGCCATGATCTTAGTTTTCTGAACGTTGAGCTTTAAGCCAACTTTTTCACTCTCCTCTTTCACCTTCATCAAGAGGCTCTTCAGTTCTTCCCCACTTTCTGACATAAGGGTGGTGTCATCCACATATCTGAGGTTATTGATATTTCTCCCGGCAATCTTGATTCTAGCTTGTGTTTCTTCCAGCCCAGTGTTTCTCATGATGTACGCTGCATGTAAGTTAAATAGCAGGGTGACAATATACAGCCTTGACGTACTCCTTTTCCTATTTGGAACCAGTCTGTTGTTCCATGTCCAGTTCTAACTGTTGCTTCCTGACCTGCATACAGGTTTCTCAAGAGACAGGTCAGATGGTCTGGTATTCCATCTCTTTCAGAATTTTCCACAGTTTATTGTGATCCACACAGTCAAAGGCTTTGGCATAGTCAATAAAGCAGAAATAGATGTTTTTCTGGAACTCTCTTGCTTCTTTGATGATCCAGCAGATGTTGGCAATTTGATCTCTGGTTCCTCTGCCTTTTCTAAAGCCAGCTTGAACATCTGGAAGTTCATGGTTCACATATTGCTGAAGCCTGGCTTGGAGAATTTTGAGCATTACTTTACTAGCATGTGAGATGAGTGCAATTGTGCGGTAGTTTGAGCATTCTTTGGCATTGCCTTTCTTTGGCATTGGAATGAAAACTGACCTTTTCTAGTCCTGTGGCCACTGCTGAGTTTTCCATATTTGTTGGCATATTGAGTGCAGCACTTTCACAGCATCATCTTTCAGGATTTGAAATAGCTCAACTGGAATTCCATCACCTCCACTAGCTTTGTTCGTAGTGATGCTTTCTAAGGCCCACTTGACTTCACATTCCAGGATGTCTGGCTCTAGGTGAGTGATCACACCATGGTGATTATCTGGGTCGTGAAGATCATTTTTGTACAGTTCTTCTGTGTATTCTTGCCACGTCTTCTTAGTATCTTCTGCTTCTGTTAGGTCCATACCATTTCTGTCCTTTATCGAGCCAATCTTTGCATGAAATGTTTCTGCCAATAAGTCTGTTATAACTATCTTCTTCTGCTTCAGGATCCTACTCAGAATCATACATTGCATGTGGTTGTCATGTCCTGTAGTTTCCTTTCATCTGTATTATTATTTCCTCAATTTATCTTTTTCTTTTTTTTTAAGGCTTTACAGATTTTGAGGTTGCAGCATTCTCTCTAAGGTAATAATTCTTGGGCGTAGATCTATCTTTATTTTAGTCTTTAAATTTTTTTATTTATTTATTTTTGGCCATGCCACATGGTTTGTGGGATCTTGGCTCCCTGACAAGGGATCTAACGTGTATGGCTTGCATTGGAAGGTCAAGGTCTTAACCACTGGACCACCAGGGAAGTCTCTCTTTACCTTTCTTGACACTGACATCTTTTAAAGACCAGTTATTTTATAGAATGCTTCTCAGTTTGGATTTTTCTGCTTTTCTCCTTGGTTAGATTCAGGTTAAGTACTTTTAGCAGGAATAGCAGACAAGCAATATAATCATATCAGAAGACCTGTGACACTAGTTCTTCCCCGTGTTGCTGATGTTTGTGTTGATCATCTGCTGACAGGGGTGTCTTCCATGTTTCTCCACTGCAAGATGTCTGCCTTCCTCTTTGTAAGTAATTTGTGGGGAGTGTTTGTTTTTTTTTTATTATATCTGTTCCTCATCAAACAAATTTTAGTATCCAGTGATGATTTTTTTAAGTCATTCACTTTCTATTTATTAGTTAGCATTCTACTGTAGAAAAACTGTTATTTATTTATATTACTACGAAATTATATTCTTCTTATTCAGTGTATTAATGCTATAAACTGTTCATCGCCTCATTTACGTTGAGGCTCAGTTTGACTCAGGTTTGGCCAGTGGAGTCCTTTCAAGCTCACTCCCATGTTCTGTTTACATTCTCATCATCTTCCCTATTTTTAGGTGTAGAAAAATATTCCAGGCTTGTCTTGCACTTGAGCCCTGGAATCCACCTTTTCTCCAAGGAGACTTGTTACTTTTTAGAGGAGAATGTAATTAGAAACCAGTCACTAGGTATGCTTATTGCTTCTGGAGAGTTATTACTTTTGTGACTTCTCAGTAGAGAGCTAGGATATAATATACAAATACACACATGTATTCCTTTGTTTCAACAACTAATAGCTTTGTTTAATTTTAGAAATTGGTTGGATATTTATTTCCACTTTGCAGAAAAATTAGTTTTAGAACCATTTTCTTCATGCTGAAATAGCTTTATTCAACAATCATAACTAAATCTATTTTTTTAATAGACCATATTTTTTCAGAACAGTTTTAGATTTACAGAAAAACTAAGATTTGGGAAGGTAGTACAGAGTTCCCTTGTGTTCCATGCCCATTTTCCCTGTTATTAACATCTTACATTACTGTAGTGCATGCTACAATTAATGAATTAATGTAGATACATCATTGCTAATTAAAATTAGTAGTTTATTCAGATTTCCTTAGCTTTACCTAGTGTTCTTTATATGTTTTAGAGTCCCATCCAAAATACCATATTACATTTTAGTTATCATGTCAATTTATGCTCCTCTTGACTTTGGTGGTTTCTCAAATTTTTCTTATTTATTTTTTTATGATCTTGACAGTTTTGAGGTCAACTAGTCCAGTATTTCGGAGAAGGCAATGGCACCCCACTCCAGTACTCTTGCCTGGGAAATCCCATGGACAGAGGAGCCTGGTAGGCTACAGTCCATGGGCTCGCAGAGAGTCGGACACGACTGAGCGACTTCACTTTCACATTTCACTTAAAAGTATTGGAGAGGGAAATGGCAACCCACTCCCGTGTTCTTGCCCGGAAAATCCCAGGGATGGAGGAGCCCAGTGGGCTGCCGCCTCTGGGGTTGCACAGAGTCGGACACGGCTCGAGTGACTTAGCGGCAGCAGCCTGTCCAGTGTTTCACAGGCTGCTCCTCTGTTAGCACTTGTCTTTTCACCTTAGGAATAGACTTGGGTTGCATGTGTTTCTAGAGAATGAGCTCAGAGGTCCATTTTCATCATATCATATTAAGGGTACATACTAGCAACATAATTTTTCACTGTTGATGTTCACCTTGATTACCTTGCAGAAAAAGTTTCTCCATAGTAATGTTATCTTCCCACCCTTTGTGTACTGTACTTGTTGAAAGAAAATCTCTACCCAAAGCCCACATTGCTTCTGCTTCTTGACAGTGGAATATCTACATAAATTATTTGAAATTGTTTTGTGAGAGATATGTCTCTTTTCCTTTTACTCATTTATATACGCGTGGCCTCATGAATATTTATTTTGTGCTTTGGGTTATAATCCAACACTGTTTTGTTGCTCAGTCTCGTTCACTGTGAGCACCAGCAGTTGGCCGCTCTGTCCCTTTGGCATACCGTTATAAACGTGGTTTTTGTTCGTTTTTGAGCACTTCTTATTTTCTGGCACCACCAATATTCAAAGCTCATTTTGTGTATTTTCTGACCCGTCAGGCTCGCTTTTCATAACAATATTTGTTAGTCCTTTTGAAACTATATTCTGTGTTGTTGTTTAGTAACTAAGTTGTGTCCCACTCTTTGTGACCCCATGGACTGTGTAGCCCACCAGCCTCCTCTATCCATGGGATTTCCCAGGCAAGAATACTGGAGTGGGTTGCCATTTCCTTCTCCAGGGGATCTTCCTGACCCAGGTATTGAACTTATATCTCCTGCATTGGCAGGCAGATTCTTTAGATTTAGGCAAATGAGTAGTATTTGGTGGGGAATGGAAGCCAGGTTTCTCACTCTTTTGGAAGGGAATTAGAAATGTGGAAAGCAGAAAGAAAGGAAGGTAACTTGTGGATTTGGATTGAAATTTAACATTTCAGTATAAATTCATGATTTTAAATTTACAGATACTCCTTGTCTCAAAGTCTGTTTGGTCTAATATTAAGATGGCCACGCCAGCTTTCTGATGCCTACTGTTTGCCTAATATTTGTTTTTCTCTCCTTTCATTTTTAAACCCTTTTTGTCTTTGTAGTCAAAGTGGATTTTTTTTTTTTTGATAGAAATATTTAGGCCTTATCTTTTTAGTGGAAAATCTCTGCTTTTTAATTAGTCCATTTTTTTTTATGTGACTACGGAATCCCCGTTCAGTCTTTATCCCGCTCCCACCCCCATTCCCTTGCAGCTCTCTCTTATCAGGTATCCTGTCCTACAAATTCCAGCCACTTCAGAAACTGGCACTTCCAGTCTCTGCCTCCTTCACTAGCTCAGTGAAATCCCTATCCTACACAGGTTACTTCTCCCTAATCTGCAGAAGGGAGAAAGTCTGGGTGATCATGGTATAACCTTGATACCTCTCTTGTGTATTTCCCTACTCATGAGATTGCAATATGCACTACTCATTGTTCAATTAAGAAAAAACACCCAAAAAACAGAGGTATCACATATATTATATATTTTTATTTATTATTGATTTCAATTTCCTAATTTGTAGCCCCATTAGTTGTGAGAGCAAATTGGGTACAGCTACTCTATTATGCCTGGAAGGAGAGATACCCAAAGAATTCACTAACACACATCAGTAAAAGTACCATAGACTGTATTACAGTCAGTTATTCTGTAACTTGTGTTTTCTTTTTAAAAAAACTTTTCCCAGCTTTCTTGAGGTATGATTCACAGACATTGTACATGTTTAAGGTATACAGGGTGATTTTTTTTGATATATATATATATATACACATTGTAAAATGTTTTCCCCAGTTAAGTTAATTGTGTAAATTGTGTTTTATAGATAAATTGCAAAAAGAATTTTTTTTTTCTACTGCTGAATTACCTCAGTATCCTCAGATAAGGTTTCCAGTCCTTTCAGGTAACTAAAATTCTGACCAAAGACAGAAAAATAGAAAGATGTATGGTGAGAAAGGAAATGGAAATTGTATAACACAGTGGCACTTTGTACTTTCCAAGTTCTTTCACACGCTTCTCTGTAAGCACTCTGTTGGTTACAAGTGACAGAAATCTAACCCAAAGTGAATTAAGCATAAAGGAGAATTTATTGGATTGTATAACCAACATCCCAGGGTATCTGGCTTTGGTTATACTATCAGGAATCTGTCCCTCTCCATTTCTCAGCTCTCACTTCTCTTGTTGGCTTTTTAGCTGACAGTTTAGCAGCTCCTGCCTTATATCCTGCCAACTTAGAAAACCCAGCCAAAGAGAGCTCCTCCTCAGCCAACAAATAGTTATTGAGAGCCTGATGCTTATGAAATAGAAGATGCGTGCAGTGATCAACTAGATAATTAATGTTCTTGCCTTCAGAGAGCTTACATTCTGATCATATGAGAGAGAATAAGTAAACAAACAAAATCATTTGGGCTCTGGTCATTAATATGAAAAAATAATGCAGGGTAATGTGGTAGAGGACTTCCCAGATCACTCAGTGGGTAAAGAATCTACCTGAATGCAGGATACGAAGGAGATGTGGGTTTGATTCCTAGGTCAGGAAGATCGTCTGGGGGAGGGCATGGCAACCTACTCCAGTACTCTTGTCTAGAATCCCATGGACAGAGGAGCCTGGTGGGCTACAATCCATAGGGTCACAAAGAGTCAAACACAACTGAAGTGACTAAGCGAGTGAGTGAGCAAATGTGGTAGAACATAAATATGGTGTCTATTTTTGTTTCATTATCCCGGGATTCCTATCATCTTAAGGGGCATTTGACTTAAGACATGAACTATTATTAGAAAAGGCAACCAGGTGATCTAGGGAAAGAATATTGCATGGAGAAGGAAGAGTAGATGCACAGCTTCTAAAATGGAAATTGACGTAGCCTGTTCTAATTAAAGTGAAATGAATGTAAAGAAATAGCAGATGATCAGATACATGAGATAGGAGTTAAACTGCAGGGGCTTTATAGGTCATGATAGGTGTTTGGATGTAGTCCTGGTTACAGTGAAATGAGGACAGCTAAGAAATATAATGTGACCTTTTAGAAAGATCATTCTGGAGGCTGTGTAGAAAATTTGCCAACCATGAACCAAGACTGAGAGTGTTAGTCTGGCCTGGATAACTTGCCCATCCCTAAATCAGTCGATGTGGCCAGGGTGATGCAGTGCTTTGTTTGGTCCATTTCAGGATGTGTTAACTCCTGAGGTCATCTGAACTATATGAACTACAAGTAGGAAAGGGGTTACCTTCTCACACTGAGGTGTTATTTCCAGAAGAAAGGTGAATGGCTAATTACAAATAGCAAAACACCTATCCACTCCATTATCCAATGTATCCAAAGTGTAATTGCCATTATTGGAAAAGTCCTGGAGCCCTGCAGTGTTCTGGGACTGAGTACTCCCCACGTCAGACTTTCTCACCAGCTTCCAGGGTAGCATCTGAACACTGGGCAGGAGTCTGAACTCTGAGCAAGGTCATTTGGGTCCTAGAATAATATGCGAATGTAAAATATGTCATTAAAAATTATGTTGTCTGATATTTTATTTTTGTAAAATGTGGCCAAAGATCCCAGGAGAGGCCACATTTGGGGGAAAAAACATGTTGATACCATGTTCTAATACCATGAGTAGAGGCTGAAATCTTTATATTTCTTTAACGAAAATAGTCTTTATAGGAAACTCGATAGGAAATTCGAGTGTGTCTTAGTCTCTAAGGATTCAGTTCCTGACTAACTTTAAGGAACTCAGATACAGTAAATCCCTAGTATCCTCTGGTATTCATCTGGGAATTCTTGAAGGAAAGAAACTATGATACAGTGGTACTGCCAGTCAGGACACAAGATGTCCTCTATAAACAGCAACTCTCAAAGCCTAGAGGAAAAAATTGCTAATGCTTCACTCATCAGGGGAAAAGGGCAGGGGAAATAAAAGGAGATTCCAGCAATTTCAGGTCATTGGATCTCATCTCATCATTTCGGTTCCCAGGAAGGTGATTGAGGATTTAATTAAGTTTGGATAGTCGAATAAGTATAACCAGAAAGTTTCACTTGCAGAATTTCCATACAGCATTTGGATTTGTATAACAGAACCTGTCTTAAGGGAAAACCTGCTTCCTGGCTGGGAACTTTTATAAAATTGGTCATAAAAATGTATATAAGAATGTTTGGTTTCTTTTATGTGGTCTCCGCTGCTGCGGATAAAGTCAGAGCTTAGATATTTCTCAACACTTTTTGTTTCTTAATAAACAAAGTGTTGGGGATGCCAGTGATCTAGGTTGTTACATTTGCTAAAGCTCCTTGTCTGTTACAAGTTTGCATTATCTAATGGTCAAAACAGGTAGTCATCAGTTATCTGCAAATATTTATGGAGTACAGATCCATGCAAAGCCTTGTGTGAGATACAAAGGCGGAAAGAAATCTGCTCCCAATCTTTAAGAAATCTAAATCATTTGGAAGCAAATATTTTCTTGATTCTCTTCTCCTTTCAATAGCTATATGAAGAGGGTAGGAGTTACAGGTGTTTCTAAGTACACTAAAATGGCATAAAGCCACATATTTCATGGGGTGGGGGGAAGTGCATAACAAACTAGAATTACTGACAAAATGACTTTCCAGTATGTCCAATATACCAATGCACATTATAACTAAACCTAATATAATAGTAATACCATAAATACTACCCTTAATTTTCTCCCAGAATTCATTTTATTCTTTCATTCATTTAATAAATATCTACATTATGTTCCTTAAAAAAAATCTGGTGACAAAACAGTGCATGTACTGCATCCTGAGAAGAGAAAGTAGCATGGGTATTGGCAGTTATGTGGGTGTCATTGAGAAGCTGGGATATGATTTAGGTCTTAAAGAAATGAATAACCCTCTGATCTGAAAATAGAAAAAGGCTGAGTAACTGGTGCTGTGTCATCTTTGCTTTTTCTCCAGTTTCTCCCTGCTCCTCCAGGGTTACCACTTTTATTGCTACCATTTCAAATACTCTTTATATGTTCTTATGATGTCCTACTTTGTATTCCTATATTCCGGGCCTCTCTCTGGAGCAGATTCATATTCTCCTTCCCAGTGTACATTACTACCATAAAAATTTTAATGGAACAGCCATTATGGAAAACAGTTTGGAGGTTCTTCAAAAAATTAAAACTAGAACCATTGCGTGATCTAGCAATCCCTCTTCTGGGTATGTATCCAAAGGAAATTAAATCAGTACTTCAAAGAGACATCTGGGCTCACATGTTCATTGCAGCATTATTCACAAGAATCAAAGTAGGGAAACAACCTAAGTGTCCATTCATGCATAAATGAATAAAGAAATTGTGGTAAATATTTTTAAAAAGATTTTTCCCTTTACAACAATGTAGATGAAACTGGAAGACATTATGCTAAATGAAATACACCAGAAACATAAAGGAAATATATATATATAATCTCATTTGTATGTGAAATCTAAAAATGTCATTTATATGTGGAATCACAGAGTCAAGGAGTTGAATGGTGGTTACCAGGGGTGAGGAGGCAGGAGAGGTGGGAGATGTGAATTAAAGAGTACAAAGTTGCAGTTGCACAAGATGAGTAAGTTCTGGAGATATAATGTACAGCATGGTGACTCTTGTTAATAATGTTATATCATATATTGGAAATTTGCTAACAGAATAGATCTCAGGTGCTCTCACCACACATACACACACACACACAACTGTGTACAGAGATTTAATTCACTTGACTGTACTAATCTTTCACTATATATATGAAAACATTCGTGTTATATACCTGAAATATAAACAATTTTTATTTTAAAAGAGAAAAGAAAAAATGAGCCAATGTGTCTTTTCTCTTAGACTTGCATTTCCTTCTGTATTGCATATCTTAGCTGATGGTACTACCAGTCATTACCAAGCTACCAACCTCACAACCTCATTCTAGGTTCTTTATTCTTCCTATACTTCCTTAACTTGGGCTTCCTAGGTGGCACTAGTGGTAAAGAACCCACCTACAAATTCAGGAGACACAGAGATGCAAGTTCAATCCCTGGGTTAGGAAGATACCCTGGAGGAGGGCATGGCAACCCACTCCAGTATTCTTGTCTGGAGAATTCCATGGACAGAGGAGCCTGGCGGGCTACAGTCCACAGACTAGCAAAGAGTCAGACAAGACTAACGTGACTTAGCATGCATACACTTCCTTAACTCATCACCTTCCAAATTTAGCTGTTTGACTTCCATTTGTTTCCAACACTGTCCTTTGCATTTGGTACTTACTTGTTGCTGCTGCTAAGTCACTTCAGTCGTGTCCAACTCTGTGCGACCCCAGAGACGGCAGCCCACCAGGCTCCCCTGTCCCTGGGATTATCCAGGCAAGAATACTGGAGTGGGTTGCCATTTTCTTCTCCAGTGCATGAAAGTGAAAAGTGAAAGTGAAGTTGCTGAGTTGTTTCTGACTCTTAGCGACCCCATGGACTGCAGCCTACCAGGCTCCTCCATCCATGGGATTCTCCAGGCAAGAGTACTGGAGTGGGTTGCCATTGCCTTCTCTGGGTATTTACTTGTATTGACACACTAATCATGTAGTGTTACATATATGTATTAACATGTGTGTGTGAGTTCTGGGTAGCCTATGGCTTCTTAATCTTTGATTACATTCTCAGTGACTAATGAAGACTCTTGAGAGTCCCTTGGACTGCAAGGAGATCAAGCCAGTCAATCCTAAAGGAAATCAGTCCTGAATACTCATTGGAAGAACTGATGCTGAAGCTGAAGTTCCAATACTTTGGCCACTTGATGCAAAGAGTTACTCATTGGAAAAGACCCTGATGCTGGGAAAGATTGAAGGTGGGAGGAGAAGGGGACGACAGAGGATGAGATGGTTGGATGGCATCACCAACTGGATGGACATGAATTTGAGCAAGCTCCAGGAGTTGGTGGTGGATGGGGAGGCCTGGCGTGCTGCAATCCGTGTGGTTGCAAAGAGTCTGACACAACTGAGCGACTGAACTGAACTGAATGCCATACCCAGAGACCTAACGTGCATGGGATGTATGCAAGGAATTGTATGTCAAAGGAATGTTTGTCAAAGGAATTGTGTTAGATGTCTATTGTCTAATCAATTATCTAACAATTCACCCAACACCCATTTATGAAAGACTTGCTTTGTTATTCGAACTGTGCTTACTTGCTACTGAGGAGACAAAGATGAAGAGACACACCGTCCTTGCTCTCTGGTAGCTCACAGAGGGCAAGGAAGAACAAACATGTAAATAAGTGATATTGAAAAATTAAGATAGACCCAATAATCTTAACCATCTATCATTTTTAGTCTCAACATATGTGTATATGTGTGTTATCTTGTTTGATAGTGATGTTGCAGATTTTGCAATGATATTCTCTCTCTCTGGAATATTATTTCAATGCATAATTAGTTAAAATTTGGTAAGATCTCAAGTTGAATTATCACTAGCAAAGTACTTGGGAGACTAAAAACATTTCCTCTTTAAGGAGTGTGTTCCAAAGAAGAATATGATCCTTGCTAGGAAAACAAAAACATCATGGGATCCTATAATTACATCTAATCCTAATAGAAATACAAATTCACCTCATGGCTACCCAGGCTTGAGCATAAATCACGATACAGTGACCTTAAGGACTGTAGCCAAAAACTAGTGATAAAACAGCGAGAGTACTGATTATTCCAGGTAGACTGAAAAACTGACTTAAGAAAATTAATTAAACACCCCAGAAAGGCCAAGAGAAAAAAAAGCAGACCTTAGAGTTTTCCCCTGAGATCATCTTATCTCAACCACTTTTTTGTAAGCTTATGTTGAAAAGGCTCTTTCAGGAAAGTGCTAATGTTTACCCCAAAAGTTTCACTTGTTGTCTGACTGCCTCCAGATTCACTTTGAAGATTTTTCTGAGGTCAAGTAAGGTTCTAGTAGCTCTTTTGAAGTACAAAAAAGGAAGGATGTTCTTTAGGTTGAACCAGCTTGCAGGTTATTATTATTACCACTGAAAAATTGAAAAGGTTCACGATGAACTTGCAAAATGGAGTTAGTCTGCACAACCACAAAAACCAAATGTAATTTATGTTCAGAAAGGGAGAAATGCTATCCAATTTTTTTCAAAGACAGGTTATAGCACAAAGTAGGCAAGGTACATTAGATTAGGAGTTAGCACAGTATTTTATTTTAGCACACCATTAAAGTGATTAAAAACCTCTTTTCTCCAAGCCCTACTACACTCAGTCTCAGTAGACGTTCCCGCTTTCTTCATCCTAAAAGTTGAAGTCATCAAGTTTAATCTGCTTTAACAGCCCTACCTCCCTTCCCATAACTTATCTATATCCACTCCCATCTTCTGATCCTCTTCCTTCATTTCAGACCCTGTGAGAAGGGAGCAAGCACTACACTGGGCACTTCTTTGGCTGTTCAAATGGAATCCAAAAAAGCAATGGCTTAAACAACTTAGGGCTTTCTTTCCCCTCACATTACCAAGATTTGAAAGAGACATTCTAGGTCTGGTACAGAAACTCTGTAGTGGCACCAATGGCCAAGATCCCTTTGATCTTTCTCTTCTTCCTTGCTGTGCACTTGACTCCTTTCCAAAGAGATGCCTCTTGATCAAAGAGTGGTCACAGCCATCATGTCCACATGCCTGAGAGTAGGAAAGAATAAAGGGGTGGAATATCAAAAGGACATCTTACAGCTTAGGTAGTCATCTTTTGAAGGATAGTCCCTAGACCCAACAATTTCTTCTTATCTCATTGCTCACCATCCTGTCATAAGGGCAGTAGTATCTCCAAGGAAAGACAAGAGACAATTTTTCTGAAACTTGGCACATTGCTTCCTCCAAAAAACCAGGATTCTGTTAGAAAGGGGAAAGATGAATAAACAACTCAGTCACTACTATGGTATCTTAAATCATTTCTTCTACAAAGTTAACCATTTTGAAATGTTACAAAAGCATAGTGAGGCAAAGCAGCTGAAACATGGGAATCAGACAGATGTTCAGTTCTCAGTTCATTGCTAATTAGCTCTTGGATCTTGTTCAAGTTATTTGACATTCCCAAGCCTTAGTCAGTCTATAAAGTGGAGATAAGATTACCTATTGTGAACACCTGTTTGGGGAACTAAGTATAAAGAACTGCTATAGTGCCTGGAACACAGTAAGTCATCTGTCATTTATAAATATATGTTGTTGTTCAGTCTCTCGGTCGAGTCCAATTTTTTGTGACCCCACGGACTGCAGCACACCAGGTTTTCCTGTCCTTCACTGTCTCTCGGAGTTTGCTCAAACTCATGTCCATTGAGTCAGTGATGCTGTCCAACCATTTCATCCTCTGTTGCCCCCTTCTTCTCCTGCCCTCAATCTTTCCAAGCATCAGGGTCTTTTCCAGTAAGTTGGCTCTTTGCATCAGGTCAGTTCAGTCGCTCAGTCGTGTCCGACTCTTTGCGACCCCATGAATTGCAGCACACCAGGCCTCTCAGTCCATCACCAACTCCCGGAGTCTACCCAAACTCATGTCCATCGAGTCGGTGATGCCATCCAACCATCTCATTCTCTGTCGTCCCCTTCTCCTCCTTCCCCCAATCCTACCCAGCATTAGGGTCTTTTCCAATGAGTCAACCCTTCGCGTGAGGTGGCCAAAGTATTGGAGTTTCAGCTTCAATATCAGACCTTCCAATGAACACCCAGGATTGATCTCTTTTAGGATGGATTGATTGGATCTCCTTGCAGTCCAAGGGACCTCAAGAGTCTTCTCTGACACCACAGTTCAAAAGCATCAATTCTGTGGTGCTCAGCTTTCTTCACCGTCCAACTCTCACATCCATACATGACCACTGGAAAAACCATAGCCTTGACTACACGGACTTTTGTTGGCAAAGTAATGTCTCTGCTTTTAAATATGCTATCTAGGTTGGCCATAACCTTCCTGACAAGGAGTAAGCGTCTTTTAATTTCATGGCTGCAGTCACCATCAGCAGTGATTCTGGAGCCCAGAAAAATAAAGTCTGACACTGTTTCCACTGTTTCCCCATCTATTTGCCATGAAGTGATGGGACCAGATGCCATGATCTTAGTTTTCTGAATGTTGAGCTTTAAGCCAACTTTTTCACTCTCCTCTTTCACCTTCATCAAGAGGCTCTTTAGTTCTTCTTCACTTTCTGCCATAAGGGTGGTGTCATCCGCATATCTGAGGTTATTGATATTTCTCCCAGCAATCTTGATTCCAGCTTGTGTTTCTTCCAGCCCAGCGTTTCTCATGATGTACTCTGCATAGAAGTTAAATAAGCAGGGTGACAATATACAGCCTTGACGTACTCCTTTTCCTATTTGGAACCAGTCTGTTGTTCCATGTCCAGTTCTAACTGTTGCTTCCTGACCTCCATACAGGTTTCTCAAGAGACAGGTCAGATGGCCAAAATAATGGAGCTTCAGCATCAGTCCTTCAAATGAATATTCAGGGTTGATTTCCTTTAGGATTGACTGGTTTGATCTCCTTGCTGTCCAAGGGACTCTCAAGACATTTAGATACCATGAAACAATGCTTTGATTTTCTTTGAAACATCTATATCATCTTATTGCCCCGGTAGGCACCTTTTCCACTGCTGTTAACCAAGTAAGTTACCTCCGGTTTTGCTCTTGGCTTCCTGACACTCTTCCTTCTATGTTTCTCATTCATTATCTTGGTTTCAATTACACTCAAATCCTGATTATTCTCAGCTTACTCACATCCCAGCTTCTGACTCACCCCTTGGGTATTCCCAAAGTATCTGTATGGGTTAAAGAATAGTGCCCCCAAAGAAATGCCCACAGAAACTCCAAATGTGACCTTACTTGGAAATAGGGTCTTTCCAGAGGTAATTATGGTAAGACTCTTAAGATCAGATCATCCTGGATTAGAGTGAGTGCTAAATTCAATAGCAGATGTCCTTGCAATAAACAGAAACAAAGAAGACACACACAAATATGGAAGAGAAAGCCATGTGAAGACATAGGCACAGACTGGAGTTACGTACCTCCAAGCCTAGAAACACCAAGAATTATTGGCAGCCACCAGAAGCTAGGAAAGAGACATAAAACAAATTCTCCCCAAGAGTCTCCCCAAACAATTAACCCTGATACCACCTTGATTTTGCATTTGCCCAACTATGAGAATAGAAATTTCTCTCGCTTTAAGCTCCATGATTTTTAGTAATTCATTGTGACATCCCTAGGAAACTATTCCAGTGTCTCACGCTGAACTCATTGACCTCTCTGAATGTTTCTTTGCCCATATTTTCTAACTTAAAGCACCACTATTCATGTAGACAACTCAGCTTGTTTTCCTTAACATCACCCCCACCATCTCCCTCGTCATCCAGTCAATTACCAAACATCACATCAGACCATTTCTAGTATCTGGCCTTCTTTCTCCAAATTCATCGGCCACTTTTTTGATTTTGAGCTACTGATGTCTCTTATGTGGAGTTATACAAGCTTCTCAGTGTGTCCTCCTGCGTCTTAGACTATGCCACTGAAAGAGATCTGGCCAAAGCACATAACTCATCATGAGCCTGACTTACTCAAAGCTGTGATGGCACTCAGTGCCCTGAAAGTGAAGCCCAAGAACCGAGCTGGTGATGACTCTGTTCATTCCCTCTTGTCCATGTGCCTTTGTCCACACTGTCCCCACTGGTGCTGCGTCTCTCTGCTCACCACCATGTAACTTCCTTGCCAACTGATGCCATTTATTACCCAGTGCATCCCATGTGTGCACCCCTCTCAGTAGCCTTCTTGATCCCTGTTTCCAGTAGATACCTTTCTCTGAGCTCCTATAATACCCTGGATGTTTACCATGAGCTGTGGAGTTTACGTATTGTATAAAGTGTAAGCAGATTCTTAATGGTAAGAAATAAAGAATCTAACTCCCCTGCTAGTTTGATCTCCTTGAAGGTAAGGGCTCTTCTCCTTCACCTCTCCAGAAACCTGCACAGTACCAGGTGGATACCTTTGTCTTCAATCATTGTTGAAGGACTGAAGAGTTTAAGTATTTCTCCTGTGAAAGTACCAATTCCCTTCACATTGTTTTACCACCATTGGTAATCATGTTCAGTTAGTAATTTTGAAATGATCTTAAATCCTTTTTCTTGTTGGCTGTTGCGGTCAATTCACCCAAGTCCCTCATTTCCTCTTTAGTCACACAGGGTCTCTACAGAGACCTAAGGGGCAGTGGTGAACAGGCTCCAGAGTCATTGGAGTATGGGCATGCTCAGTCGTGTCTGACTCTTTGCGACCCCATGGATTGGAGCCCACCAGGCACCTCTGTCAGTGGAATTTTCCAGGCAAGAATACTGCAGTGGGTTGCCATCTCCTACTGCAGGGAATCTTCCTGACCCAGGGATCGAATCTGTGTCTCTTACATTGGCAGGCGGATTCTTTATCACTAGCACCACCTGGGAAGCCCCAGAGTCAGTGGGATTGGGGTCAAATCCTGGCTTTACCACTTTCTAATTCTGTGACCGTGGTCATACTCCCTGAGCTTCATCTGTGTATTTGTAGAACAGAAATGGTCAGAGCACCTACATCATAGGATCACTGCCCTTTACTGATCACTGAAAAACACATGCATGAGATAAAGATGGAGAATATATCAGATGAACTGAGAATCATACCACTCGCCTGGCTTCAGTTCTCTTAAGTTGAACAAGTCTGTCACAGAGACATGGACTTTGAGCTAAATGTTAGATTTTACTAGTTATTGTTTCTCCAGTGGTGCCTAGGTGACTATTACACCTGACATCTCTTCTTGCATATGGTCTGCAAACCTTGTTGAGGTCAGAGCCCTTTTTTCTCCCCCCAGAATGATTTAAGTAGACTCTGAGGTACTCTACTTCCCTTTCCTCTGTTCCCTTCTCATCCTCAACAAGATTCCTGTCCCAAAGTGTCATTTCGATCATAATACCTCTCTTCATGGAAGGGAACAAAATCTTCTGGTTCTCCATCAAAGGCAACTCCAGTGTTGTCTTGTAGGCTTCAAGGTCCTCACCCAAATGGTTTTCCTACCACACTCCCCTCCCCTGCTTGTTCCTTTTACCTTCTAGCCAAGCAGACTTACCTATGGTCCACTTCAAACAGCATGCCTGATGGTGGCTTCCAGGCCACTATACATTTTCAATTAGGATAAGATTCTGGGAAAATATTAACGTGCTTTTCTCCTTTGCCTCTTCAGGTTCATGGGCCTTTCCCTAGTGGGGCTGAGGCATCCATCCACCAGGAAGAAATCACATTGTTACCATTGGGAGGAACTGAGAAGGAACAAGGTAATGCTGAACATGTGTTTTTTTTTTTTTAATATTTATTTATTTTGCTGTGCCAGATTTTAGTTGATGAATGCAGGGTCTTTGATCTTCATTGTGGCATGTGGGATCTCCAGTGACAGCATTCAAGCCCCAAGTTATGGCATGTGGGATATAGTTCCCTGACCAGGGATCAAACCCGGGCCCCCTAAATTGGCAGCACAGAGTCTCAGCCATGAGACCATCAGGGAAGTCTCCTGAACTTCTGACACTTCAGATAGTACTATCAGGAGGGAGAAAACTTGTGACTAGGTTTTCTGAGAAATATGGAATTTTCAAAATTCCTCTAGTTCTATTTTTTTAATAAGAAAAACAAAGTCCCAAAGCTGTGTGAAGTGTCTTCCATGATGGCCAAGCCATGAGGTTTGCTACTCTGTCTGGAAAGAACGTATAACAGTGAAAGAGGGAAAAGCCCATCTTTTTTGGCTTTCGTGGCTCCTGAGAGATGAAGGGTAGCTGAAGCTAAAGCAATCCATTGAGGCTCTACAGTTAAGACATGGGTGGAAAGGAGGGTGTCTGATAAATCGAGGCATATACTGCCCTGGTTCCCGGCTCCAGTTCTCTGAATAATTTAAGTAACTCCATCACATAGATAAAGCTTAGAGGTTTTGTCTTTTCAATTTCATTCTCTTCCTTCTTGTAAAGCTGTAAGATACTTCAGGGCAAAGAAACACATCCCACGTCCCATAGTTCGGTTTCTGATTTATTGGTGCCAGAGAATGGGAAGTTCTTTCCAATAGCCACGCAAATCATCATTGAATTACCAGGTCGAGGCTTGAGATGAAAACACATCAGTAAAACCTGAAGGAAAAAGATGCAAGGTTCTTATTTATACCTTCAGGCTAACAAATGTCCGTTGCCTTCCAAAGAACTGTGGTCATGATCAGGTGCTGGTGAGGAAAGACCACAGATTGGTTTAAATCTTACTGAAAAGCTATTTAACTTGTTGCATTTAAGAGCCTCAAGATTGACCAAGAATCGAAATAACTATTTATGCTAAGAGTTGCTGCAATTATTATGGAGACCGTGGCCAGACAGATTCAGTAATAAATAATTTATGAAAAAGCAAAATGGGAAAAATGTATTTTGAGTGAATTGACTTTTTATTTGCTGAGTGTGAACTGTAGGCCAGGAATTGTGCTCAGGGTAAGCTCATAGAGATAAATGATGTTTGGTGCCCTCACATAGCTAATATTTATGGAACACCACCCTAAATACTTCATGGGGATGAATTTGTTAATACTAAGAACAACTTCATGTGAACTATTATTATTGCTTTTGCCAGATGTTGAAGGTCATATAGTTGGTAATAAGTGAAGCTGGAATATGAACCAAGGCAACTGGCTTTGAAGTTTATGGTCTTAACCAATATGCTTTAAAGTATGTACTATGGTTTTATGGCTACATGCAGAGGGTTGGTGTCAGAGAGAACTGAGAAACCACCAGAAGAAAATTTAGGAGGATATTTTTTATATGTTGGAATAGGGCAGGATTTCCTAAGCATGGGCCAAACCCCAAAGCCATGAAAGAAAATACTGGCATATATGGCTATATGACACATAAAACCCTTTGTATGTTCAAAGAAGCCATATACAAACTTAATGTGTAATGACCTACCTGGAGAAAAATATTTGCTATATACTTAACATACAAGAGGTTAATGATATTTATAGGAATTCTATAAATCAGTGAGAAAAAAATTCATCAACTAAAGAGTGAAAAGGTAAATTCAGTTCAGTTCAGTCACTCAGTCATATCTGACTCTTTGCGACCCCATGAACCCCAGCATGCCAGGCCTCCCTGTCCATCACCAACTCCCAGAGTTTACCCAAATTCATGTCCGTTGAGTCAGTGATGCCATCCAACCATCTCATCCTCTGTCGTCCCCTTCTCCTCCTGCACTCAGTCTTTCCCAGCATCAGGGTCTATTCCAATGAGTCAGCTCTTTGCATCAGGTGGCCAGAGTATTGGAGTTTCAGCTTCAACATCAGTCCTTCCAATGAATGCTCAGGACTGATCTCCTTTAGGATGGACTGGTTGGATCTCCTTGAAGTCCAAGGGACTCTCAAGAGTCTTCTCCAACACCACAGTTCAAAAGCATCAATTTTCAGCGCTCAGCTTTCTTTATAGTCCAACTCTCAAGAGGTAAATTAAGAAAAGGCAAATATTTAAATACAATGGCCAGTAAGCAATATTAAAAAAAATGCTTAGTATCACTGGTAATCAAAGCAATGCAAATTAAAGTTTTGAGATACCTCCAACTATTTAATTGAAAGTATCCAAAAGTTTGATAGGAAATAAAAGACATATCCTTGTTTGAATCAGAGATTGCAAAGACCTCGATCAAAATCTCAGAAATGAGGCAGATGGCAGATTGCAGTGATTTTCATACTTACTGAAAGAGCCATGTTCCTTTTTCTCTTTCCTTCTCACTTAATTGATATTTCTTCATTAATAAAGCTCATAATAAATCAAATCAGAAAGCTGAAACAAAACACGAAATCAAAATACCTTCAGAATGCTTACTGCATTCTGTCTATTGTGACTTGCTTCCTCCGCATGGTACATCTTCACGGAGAGAGCATTTGTTACCACAGGCTATTTTCTGTTTGATCTTTATTTTTTATTTTGCTTTATTTCTATTCACAAGTCATTTGCTATTCCAGAGACCTAAGTTAATCAGGAGGTTCTGAAAATCTGATGAAGTGTGAGGAGAATGTGAGATTGGCACTTGTTCATGTTATTCGGAATAACAAAATCTCGAGTTTTTGGAAGGAAGGTAAGAATGTACTTTAGGTAGAGGCCTCAGACCCATTTTCTCTAGGAAGCAGAGAAAACCAGGAAAGAGAAAAAGTTGGGCACAGCAGAGAACTTTGAGAACTGCTAGCAACAGATAAGTAATCACTATGTGATAAACACCATGCATTTCACAGAGCAGCTCTTTAATGAGATTCACTTTCTGCTGACTCATTCAGATCTACCTAGTGGTAGAACTTCAAAAATAAAAAATGAAGAGAATTAAGGCATGATCCCATTATCCTCCCGAGAGAACTGCTGACTTAACTGGCATCAGTCCTCTAAAGACTTATGTAAATTTTCAATTGGGTAGCTAGAATTATATATATATTTTTTCTTGTAAGTGTTTTTACCGAGATGCTCTCTGGATAACTTCCATCTTCTAACATTTTCTGGATGAACACCCTCAAGAAGGATCAAAAGGCTTTTATTCAGTTTGGCTTTCTTCAGAACTTAAAGAAAAATAACCCTTTGCAAGATACATTAACTCTTTCCTAGCATACAGGTATCACCGGGCAGTGGTAATAATACAAAAAGGCTCTTAAGAATAGGGTTAGAAAGTGCTAGGCTGAACCTTGATAGATGGGGTGTTTAACGTTAGTTCTGCCCTTGATTTGCTGAAATGCCATGGGAAAATCATCTTACTGCTGCTAACCTCATATTTTTCATCAGTAAGGAAAGGAGGTCATTCTTGATGACCTTTGTGATCGCTTTCTGAGGGCTGAGGAAATGAGCTCTAAAAAGTATCCAAACCCTCTGAAATATGAATCTCATAACTTCAATTAGATGTGCTTTTAATTGTGCTTTTATATAGCATCAATGGCTTGTTCTGTGAAACTTGACATTACCAAATTTTATCCAAAGCATTTTCTCTGTTCCAAGTTTTTTTTCTTGTCTTTGACATTATTTCTAATTAGTTTGAGCCTGCTTATGAAGTCAACAATTTTGTATGCCAGAAAGCTGATTTTCTGGCCTCAAAATATTTGTGTTACAAGGGGCAGAGTATGCTTGGTTATGCTGCAGAAACAAGTTAACTCAATAAAATCGTAGTTTATTCACAGTCTGGTGCAAGTCCTGTAACTCCAGGGCAGGTTTCTGCCCAGAGAATGACTCAGTGTTCTTGGATCCTCCCACCCTGTGGCTCTTCCGTCTCAACATAGGTCCTCCAGTTATTGCCACAGGGCGAGAGAGGATGAGAAGGTCATTCACTGACTCTGGCTGTTAAATGCTTTGGGCCAGAAGTCACATACATCACTTCTGCTTATAGCTACTGGCTGTATCTAGTTACACAACGCTGCTGAACTGCAAAAGGGCTGAGAAATGTGGGTCTGAGGGCAGAGAGAGTCAATGAATGATACATCTTACATTTCTTCCATACCCTTCTTCTTTTTTTTTAAATTTTATTTATTTTTGGCTGCTCTGGGTCTTTGTTGTGGTGTGAGGGCTTCCTCTAGTTGGGGCAAGCAGAGGCTACTTCTTGTTGCGGTGCATGGGGTTCTCATTGTGGTGGTTTCTCTTATTGTGGAACACGGGCTCTAGGCCCTTGGGCTTCAGTAGTTGTGACAAATGGGCTTAGTTGCTCCTTATCATGTGGAATCTTCCCGGACCAGGGACTGAACCCATGTCCCCTGCACTGACAGGTGGATTCTGAACCACTGGACCACCAAGGAGGTCCCCCTTCTTCTTTTTTATCCACCATCACCTCAAGCTTGTCATCCATCAATCCATTCATCGTTCTCATCTTCCTTAAACACAAGGTACTTTCTAGATAACTTAGGTACCATTTTAAAAAATGGTACAGAATGAACCTCTTTGCAGGTCAGGAATAGAGATGCAGACATAGAGAAGAGATAGGTGGACACAGAGGAAAGGGGAGGGTGGGATGAATTGGGAGCTTAGGATTGACATATATTCACTACCATGTGTAAAATGGATGGCTAGTGGGCGGCTGCTGAATAGCACAGGGAGCTCAGCCCGTGCTCTGTAATGATTCTGATGGATGGGATGGGAGGGAGGGTACGTATGTATACGTGTAGCTGATTTACTTTGTTGCACAGTAGAAACTAACACAGCATTGTACAGCAACTAGACTCCAATAAAGAAAATAAAGATGAGTAGAATCCATTCCCTTCACTCAGACAAAGTAAGAAATCTACCATGAACTACATAGATATGATCTCATTTAGTCTTGCCATTTAACGCTAATAAGGCATCAATATTTTTTTTATCTTTACAGATAAGAAGCTACTTAAGAGATTAAGTAGACTGCCCCAAATCACATGGTGAATATATGGCTAGTCTGTAATTCCTGTTCCCGTCTGTGTGAAGCCTGTGGCTTTGCCTTTTCCATCGTAACCCCTGACTTGTCAGTCTTCGGTTAATTAACACGACAGACTGGCTTGACTTGGAGGTTAGATGAATCAATTGCTCTTGTTTTTCTCACATAGGGACACAGTGGGGTGGGAGATAGGTCACTGAAGTCATCAAGAAGTCAAAATGCCCAGAGTTTCAACCTTAATTTGTTTACTTGGGCAAATTATTTAACTTCTCTAAGTTCCATTTTCTTCACCTGTAAAATAGATTATTCAGATAATTAAATGGAAAAATAATCTGATATGAAGTGCTTGACACACGCCTAGTGCTCAGTTGGTGTCATCGTCAGCATCAGTAGTGTCACCACCTTTTTAATTACTGCTGTTATTGTAATTCAAACTCTTGCCTAAGGTGCAGGGCTAAGGGTCCTCTGCATGTGATTCTGTTAATCTCGATTGTGACACAGTTTCTTATGGACTTTTTTTCCTGGAGCCAAGACTCAGCTTGCTATTGCACGGGGCATTGTTAATTTATTTCAGGTCTTTAAGTTCAGATAAAGGGTCCCTATTGGTCTTTAAAGAGTTTAAAAAGTTAGAATTCATCTTATCTGGTACCTCATGCTAGCTTTTATTTTCTGTTAATTTTTAATTCACTCTTAAATCTTTATTCTTTTACGTAGGTAAACAAAACACACTAATATAAGAAGGCATATGGAAATCTTGACTCACAACATGAGAGGGCTGGGGTCTTTTTACTCCAATAGCTTCACAAAGATTGAGGAACTTGAAAATTTTTCAGGGACATGCTCTTGACCTCATCCTTACCAAATGCCCAATCTCTGACTCACTTTCTGACCACTTCCTCCAGTACTTCCAACACCCTTGTACCAAGATTCTTACTGCCATTTTCAGATCTTAATGAAATCTCTAATCTTGGCCATCACCGCATGTTCCTATAACCTTTTCATATTTTCACAGCTCTCCTTCCTAGCTTCAATTGTTCATTATTACCATCACATCCTTGCAAATACTTTAACTTCTTGGCAGCTCTTTCCTCTCTTCCTATGTTGTGCTCACTTGGCGAAGTCTCAAGTCTAATTAAATCAAAACTATCCACCTATTTTTGCTTGTACTAAGTAACATTTGCAGAGAAAAAAACGAATTTGCTGATGACTGCTTTCATCTGAAACTCATGGTTCCAAATGACATGGGGTACTCAACACTGCTGTTCAGCTTTACATCACTTCCCTAGCTTTTCTCATTTCCAAGACGGCTATGTGATGGCTTCTTTTCTCACCTCAAATCCTTTGACCTCTTCTTGCCAACATCAAACTCTCAGCTACTGTCTTTACATCATTGAAAAACAGAGGAGCTGCTAGAGAGAAACACTGTCCTTTTCCTACTGCAGCAGCTACAGTGCCACTTGCTTCTGTTCCTATGACCTCTGCCTTCCCTTTTTTTAACTCTGAAAGAAATGCCTTCACTCCCACAAAAGCCACACCCACCACTTGTGCGCCAGGTCCCATTTCCTATAGATTCTGCAAGGATGATATATCTGAAATTTTATACTTTCCATTTGCATTCTCAATTTATTCCTGTCTCCTGAATGATTCCCATCAGCATACACACCTATTGTAATTTCACCTATATTTGCTTCTGTATGTCCTCCTGAGAATTACACCTTCTGTTAGCAGTTTTCTTTGATTCCTCCATGTGTGCGTTTCCCATGTAGCATTTGGAAAAGGTACACATGGAGGAATCAAGGAAAATTGCCAACAAGATGTCTAATAATTCTCAGGAGGGCATCCGAAAGTAAATATTGTTGTTCAGTCGCTCAGTCGTGTCTGACTCTTCGCCACCCCCATGGACTGCAGCACGCCAGGCTTCCCTGTCCTTCACTCTCTCCTGGAGTTTGCTCAAGCTCATGTCCATTGAGTTGGTAATGCCCTCCAACCATCTCATCCTCTGTCGAGGTCTGTCGAGGATGAGAAAGCCTCTTATTCTCTGTATTAAATCTCTTTTCTTTAAATACCTAGAATGATTATTGCTCTCCTATCCAAATCCTGACTGTGACACGTATGTCGATCTTTATTGTCTTAAAACTTCACTCTGTCTGGCCTTTCTCTTGGAATGCTTTTTTCCTCTATCTTTACATAATGCAGCTGATTAAAAGTCATTTGGCTTGCAGCTTAAGTAGCACTCCTTTGTGCAGCCCGTTCACTATCACATTATCTTAATTTGTGATATACTGTTTATGACTATATATTTTTTCTTGTTTATTTGCTCACCAGAAGATAAGTGATCTCATTATCTATGCATTCCCCATATCTAGGACAGTGTCGGACACCCAGATGGTATCCAATAAATATCTGTGGAATAAATAAATGAAAACTGACCATCGTGTAGCTATTTTCCTAGGAATATCAGTGATTGAAATTTTAGGTTCCTCAATTTTATTTATTTATTTTTAATTGAAGGATAATTGCTTTGTAGTATTGCATTGGTTTCTACCAAATGTCAACATGAATCAGCCATTAAGGGAAAATCTATTAAGGGCAAAAGGCTATTTTAGGTCCTGTGAGAGATACAAAGTTGAATTAGAGCTCAGTCCTGCCTTTGAGGAACCAGCAGAGGAAATAAGGAACGTGATGCCTATGTGGCCATTGTGTAACATAGAATGTGGTGTCATTATGCACATGTTAAAGCTACAGGAATTCAGAAGCAGATATTCTACTTCCATTTGGGAAAACAGAGAAGGTTTTCTGAAGGAGTTAATGTTTGAATTGGGCTGGGAAAGATCGTTAGGACTTATGCATGCAAAAATGGGTGGGGAGAACATTCTTGAGCAGCCATTATCAGTGGCTCAAAGTGGAGGTGAAGCACATTCAGAATATAGGGAATTTGGGATCCTTTCTCTTGGCTGGAAAGTAGGGTGTGAAAAGTGAAGGAGTCTAAGATGAAGGACTACACTCAGAAAACAAAACAAATAAATCCCCCAACAGGCAGGGGATCTACCGTTTTTCATTGAAAAACCTTTTATTCAGATACACATGCAGATTTTAAATTAACTTAAGGTGGGTATTAAGTTTGCAGTTAGAGCTCATTTATGCTAAAAGCCTTGAGACTATAGGAATTCTGTTTATTTGTTAGGAGCCACACCATGTTTTACATTCTAAATGCTCTGGTTCGAATTCCATGTTGTGAATCTCTGCTCCCTCTGAATGTGAAACAGGCTGCATGCAAATGCATTTGTTCATAATGAGCTTTTAACATTTTCCCCCTTCTCTGAGAATGAAATTAGTGTATATTCTGCTTTAGTCACGTCAGTAATCTTCCTGGAGATAGCAGAAGATGATTAAAACTTACTCTAAATCATTATCAGCCCATTGAAAGATATTCTCCTCTTGAACTTCTGCTTTCCTCTAAAACAACTCAGCAATTGAATTGGAAAGTGTCTGAGGGTGAAGTTCAAAGAACATATAAATTTTCCTTGATGTTCTTTAACATCTAATAATAAAGCGATTGTTGCTGTATCGTGGCTTTATTAGTTTCTTAGACACTCTCTTAGTCACCACCAATAATCATCCTTCAAATGTGCATTTTCCTGCCTCGTTGTGCTAAACAGACTGCCTTCAGCAGTTATGTTACAGTGCTGTATCAGTTAAAACAGTGATTCCAAGTTGGTTATTTGTTTAGAGTGATAGAGGTAGAATAGATCAGTGTATTTTGTTTCCTGTAGGCTTTTATGTCACTAGATATGAGTACTTATATGTATGTAGACAAAATTCACAGCTAAGACTCATAGGTTTTAAGTTAATCACTAAAGGTCAAGTACTCACTTTAAAAAAAAACCACTTAAAATACAGTATCACTGGGAATGATGATGGAGAAGGCAATGGCACCCCACTCCAGCACTCTTGCCTGGAAAATCCCACGGACAGAGGAGCCTCGTGGGCTGCTGTCTATGGGGTCGCACAAAGTCGGACATGACTAAGCGACTTCACTTTCACTTTTCCCTTTCATGCACTGGAGAAGGAAATGGCAACCCACTCCAGTGTTCTTGCCTGGAGAACCCCAGGGACGGGGGAGCCTGGTGGGCTGCCGTCTATGGGGTCGCACAGAGTCGGACACGACTGAAGTGACTTAGCAGCAGCAGCAGCAGGGAGTGATGATAACAGTAAAAAATAATAATAATAATAATACAGGTTCTGCCTTTTTTTTAGTGCAGAAGATAGGGCAGTTAATTATATATTCAAATACATGTACATTTTCTCATTTAAAGATGCAAATATCATACCAACCAATGCAGGTGGAAAAGGAGGATCAAGACAAGTTGGCTATTTGCATGTGAAATGCTGAGTTTCCTAAGTCCAGGGAAGAATTCCAGGGAGTCATCAATACCATGGAATTCTAGTTTCCTCCTTGAAAGCAATGAAATATGATTCATGGTCTGAAAATGACCTTTTAGAGACATTCCATTCATCACTCTTCCTCTTAGGCTGTAGTGTAGATAGGCTATGTCTTTGATGATCTCCACTGTTCAGAAACTGTAAGAATTTTTGATTCTTACAAAACATCAGCAATAATAGGCAAATTGGGCTCTGTGAATGGGAGTCTATTAAAGTCATTTATCATAGACAAAGCCCGTTTCTGATGAATCCTAGCAGGAAGAAACTAAAAAGATCATCAAAGTGAAGGCCACTGGTTGGACCACTTTTCTAAAAAAATTTAAATTAGTTGCCAACATAATATCATATCCATCTAGGTTTTAATCCCTATAATAATACTTTATATTTTTTTTGTTGTTGTTGAGGAACTAGATTCTCAGAGAATTCAGGAGTTTCATTCCAAGTCACACATCTCATTGATAACCAAACAAAGAGTTTATTAAGATGGAAAAATTTAGTATGTTTTATTCCATCATATTAATCCCCAAATTCACATATCTGCCATTTGAATTACATAGCTATGAGTTTGAATATTTGTAAACTAGCAATAGGTTAGAGTTAGGGAAAGTTGATTGCTTTTTCCGTAGTTGTCACTTGACATATTCTTTCCCAAAGGAAAACAGAAAACTAATTATCCTTTTCAAATTTACCATGGGTCACATTTTAAAAATATTTATTAGAGAAACATGCTGGGAGATATATAAAATGCCTAAACCATGGGGAAAGAGATAAGTCCGCGCAGCAAAGAGATAAACACAGACAACACAGAGTAAATACCTGCTTATTCAATCTCAATTGTTTCAGCATTTAGGAAAACTAGGACAAGGCTTAGCTTATAAATGGAAAACAACATCTTAAAAATTTCCACCAGCTGCTAGGTTCTGTGAATACGTTATCCCATTCACACAACAGTCTCTCAAGGAGAGTATTTTGTCATCATTTCTCCAGAAGAGGAATCTGAGGCTTCAGAGAGTTTAAGGAACATCCCAGATTCCACCCAACCAGGCAGGGGCAAAGTTGGAATTGGAACCAGGTGAGATTCCAAAGTATGTCTGATTTCCAGGACACAGTGTCCATCTCTCCACGCTATTTTCTTCCTTCCTTCCTTCCTTCTTCCCTTCCTCCTCCCTCCCTCCCTCCCTTCCTCCACTCCATCCCTTCCCTCCCTCCCCTGACCACATATGGGATCTTAGTTCCCCAACCAGGGATTCAACAGTGGAAGCACGGATTCTTAACCACTGGACCACCAGGGAAGTACCCCCATACTATTCTCTTAGACACACATTTTGTGTAGTTGAAAAGTGTAAATAAGTTTGTAGAAGGAGTATTTTTAAACAACAGTGAAACAAAGCATGAGTCACATTGTTAAAGTACCCCCGAGAAAATATGTCCTATATTTCTTGGAAGTTAATCTAATTTTAAGCAATCCTTTTTTACCCCTAAAAACCAGTTCCCTTAAGACTTTCATTAGGCACAGTTTTCTTAGTCTGAATTAATTTTGTGCTGGGAAGTAACAAAAGGACATTTCTTTGGTGCTGAATAGTCCTTAATTCAAACTCTTTCAGAATATTCAGGGAGCCTTATTCAAATTTATACAAAATTTTGATTCTTTTCTCCCTCAAATATTGAAGTGATCATCACACACACACACATTTGTTTCTAAACACACACACACTCACACACACATGTTTCTGAATTTCCAGAAACATCTCCAAGTCACTGACAAAAACATGTAAACGTGACCCATTTCTTTATAGTCAACAACACATCTCCCTTCCAGGAGGGCTGCTGAAAATCTTTTCTTTGAAACTCCTTTGACTGAGAGCTAAATTTCCCCAGGCAGGCTGAGGAGGATTAGAGTATATATTCCTTTGGGTAACAGCCTTTCAGGGTCAAAGAAGGATAAGAGGATTTTCAAATAAGGTTCTGATGAAGAAGGCATCCAGAATGAGTGGTCTAGGGACACATAACATCTAACCTTGGAGGCTCTCAACCCCAGTCAAATCACAGAGGGGCTTCTTCTGCAGAGAGCTGCATCCTTTCTCCAAGCCTGCTGAAATAAACTCTGTGCCCCTTTCACAATAGATTTGAATGGTGAATTACCCCTTTTGGAGATGGAAAAAGAGTGGGAGAGCTTTTCTTTTCCCACGAGGCAGCATCTCTGTTTATAAACGGTAATGAAATTGACACTGGTAAACTGATCATGCTAAGCACGCTGAGTACAGAGCACCACTGAATACTGTTTCCTTTGCCTGCTCTTTGGGGTTTAAATAGAAATGTGTGATTCTGGGGATCAGAAGCTCAAGTCCCAATCAGTGAATAATTTATTAACCTTTAATAAGTTGCTGATCTCTTTGTACCTCAGTCTGAATGATAAAGTAATAGCCTTCTTAGTAAATTGTTTTGAGATCTCTTGTTGAAAGGATAAATATGTAGTAATTATGAAGCCTTTTTAGCAACATTCTGACAAGGGATTCCAAGGTAAACCTCAACGGACAGGAACTGTTTATTTTTATAAAGCTGGAAATAAACTACTTTGAAATAGTGAAGGATGAAGCATAGTTGGAGTGATTTGTTGTTGTTCAGTCACTAAGTCATGACCAACTCTTTGTGACCCCGTGGACTGCAGCACACCAGGCTTCCCTGTCCTTTGCTATCTCCCAGAGTTTTCTTAAATTCATGTCCTTTGAATTGGTGATCCCATCCAACCACCTCATCCTCTGTCTCCTGCTTCTCCTCCTGCCTTCAATCTTTCCCAGCATCAGGGAATTGGAGTGATATTTCCTCATAAAAAATGATATAGAGTCATTGAAAGCAGAACATAGAAGAAAAACAATAGGTATTGGGCACTGACCACAGGCTAGCTGCTGCAGTTAAAGGTGGATAATACACCATCCCTGACCTCAGGGGGCTCATAGTCTCGAAGGACTGACAGGCACACAAGCAAGTAGGTACAACAAGGTCATATACACACCCAGCACCAACACCGAGGACAGTCACCAAGTAGTACAGCATATCAGCTGGGTTTTCACGTCCAAAACCAAGAATTTTCAAACTGTCATGGACCCTAGGAATATTTAATACAACCCTTAATTATCTGAAGGAAGACCATTCAGTTCAGTTCAGTTCAGTTGCTCAGTTGTGTCCAACCCTTTGCAACCCCATGAATCGCAGCACGCCAGGCCTCCCTGTCCATCACCAACTCCGGAGTCTACCCAAACCCATCTTCATTGAGTTGGTGATGCCATCCAACCATCTCATCCTCTGTTGTCCCCTTCTCCTCCTGCCCCCAACCCTTCCCAGCATCACGGTCTTTTCCAGTGAGTCAACTCTTTGCATGAGGTGGCCAAAGTATCAGAGTTTCAGCTTCAACATCAGTCCTTCCAATGAACACTCAGGACTGATCTCCTTTAGGATGGACTGGTTGGATCTTCTTGCAGTCCAAGGGACTCTCAAGAGTCTTCTCCAACACCACAGTTCAAAAGCATCAATTCTTCGGTGCTCAGCTTTCTTCACTGTCCAACTCTCACATCCATACATGACCACTGGAAAAACCATAGCCTTGACTAGACGGACTTTTGTTGGCAAAGTAATGTCTCTGCTTTTAAATATGCTATCTAGGTTGGTCACAACCTTCCTCCCAGGGAGTAAGCATCTTTTAATTTCATTGCTGCAATACCATCAGCAGTGATTTTGGAGCCCCAAAAAATAAAGTCAGCCACTGTTTCTACTGTTTCCCCATCTATTTCCCATGAAGTGATGGGAACAGATGCCATGATCTTAGTTTTCTGAACGTTGAACTTTAAGCCAACTTTTTCACTCTCCTCTTTCACTCTCATCAAGATGCTCTTTAGTTCTTCACTTTCTGCCATAAAGGTGGTGTTATCTACAGGTTTCTCAAGAGACAGGTCAGATGGTCTGGTATTCTCATCTCTTTCAGAATTTTCCACAGTTTATTGTGATCCACAAAGTCAAAGCCTTTGGCCATTCAAACCTGAGAAATTAAGGGGCTTGAAAAAAATAGAGAAACACATCTTCAGACTTCCAGTCTAGTTCTTTCTTTGTTACACAGATTAAAACCAAGTCAATTAGTCAGGTCTATGAAAAAAAAATACTGTCTGAGCTTCCCTGATGGCTCAGACGGTAAAGAATCCGCCTGCAATGCGGGAGACCTGGGTTCGATCCCTGCGTTGAGAAGATCCCATGGGGGAGGGCATGGTAACCCACTCCAGTATTTTTGCCCACAGAATTCCAAGGGCAGAGGAGCCTGCAGACTACAGTCCATGGGATTGCAAGAGTCAGACATGACTGAGTACACATGAAAAGAATACAGTATACAGATTGAAATATACTGACATTTATATATCATAATATGTGTGTATTATGAATATATATTTTAAAGGGCTATGTAAAGTGGAACATTCATATCAAATTATTTATAGCATATATGATATATTACATAATATACTGTGCCTTACATTAAAAGATATTAGTTTTACTTGCAATATTATAAGTAACACGATAAAGTTACTTATAATGCGTTCTATTATATATTATACATAGGTGTTATCATTAAAAGGAATAGATATGCAACAAAAATGTTGCTTGGCAATCAAGAGAGAAGTTACTAGGCGATAGCCTGGAGTTTTTCCCATTTTTTCCCATTATTGAAGCCCGAGAAGACACCCCGTCTTTCTGTTTAAATCAGGTACTTCCTCCTAACTGCCAGCATAAATGACAGTTCCTCTGTAACCTCTCTTGATGACCTTAAATCACTTCTGGCTGTTAGCAGTCTGTCCCCATCCCACACCACTAGATGGTGAATGCCTGATGAGCCCCTTAATTGAGAAGCAGTCCACACACTCACTGAGAACCTGACCTTTAGAACAGGCAGATGCATAGGTGGGGGTCCACTCTGCTATATTCCAGATACAAGAGTTAAGAGCAGTTTCCCTCACGTCTCTAGACCTCTTTATTTCTTCATCTATAAAATGATAAGAATTGTACCTACTACATTGGGTCTCTGCAGGATTCTAGTGTACAGGGGAACCAACCACTCAGCAATTATAGTCTTTGTTTTTTTGCACACTCTGCTCAATAAATATTTGTTGGGCCAAATCAAATTTTATGTTTTCCTTCAAATATTTTTTATATGTCTCTCTCTTCAGTCTTGGTGTTATTCCTTTAATTTTGTCATGCAGAAACAGACAGATCATAAAAAAAAGCTATTTTAAATTATTTATATTCACCTTTGCATCCTCCAAGAAAATAAACAGCCAGCTGCATCAGATTTTGCCAACAGCGTTCTCTTTCTTGTCAACACAGAGCAACAAAGGCAAGCTCTGGAAGTTCGCAAAAGCAGTTTTGTGGATTTTTATTTCTGGTGGCTTATCTGCAGAGATGAGAGACACAAACATCAGATGGTAACATGAACCCCCTAAATAAGGAAGAAGCAAACTGTGGAGCTTCTGAGTCTTTCTCAGCGCATAAACACATCAAGTAAAGGAATGATGAGGTGCAAGAATGCCAAAATGAAAAAAATCCCTTGGAAATTTCCAGATAACAATTGGGAAAAATGGTTGTGGGCTGCTTTAGCCTGAATTCTCTAACTGCCCTCATTTTGCTCTTGATTCTTCACTAGAGACTGCCTTCCCTCTCAGCTCTGTTTTTCTCCTCTCTGGATCATTATAAGGCTAATTCCTATCATAGCCACTCTCAGATTTTGGGTTGACCAAAAAGTTTGTTCGGGTTTTTCTTTACTATCTTCTGGAAGAACCCGAACGAACTTTTTGGCTAGTCCACTGTATCACAGTTCCATCCACCATCTCAGCTTCTCCATCTCTTAGAATTATTGTCTGAGCAAATGAGCCTGTCCTAGCTATGCCTCTATTCCCAAGCCACCCAACTCCCCCTGCGCCACAAGAATATATCACAAGAGTATACCACTGTTATCTCACCTTCTGCTCAAGCCTCCTGTCTGTCTCTTTCTGTTGTTGTTCAGTCACTAAGCTGTGTCTAACTCTTTTGTGACCCCATGGTCTGTAGCATGCCAGGCTCCTCTGTCCACGGAATTCTCCAGGCAAGTATACTGGAGTGGGTGGCCATTTCCTTCTCCAGGGGATCTTCCTGACCCAGGGATTGAACCTGCATAACCTGCATTGGCAAGCTGATTCTTTACCACTGACCCACCAGGGAAGCCCGCCTATCTCTTGCTACTCCTGCCTATTACCACCTGTTCTCCACTCAGCTGCCAATGCAATGATATTTAAAGTATATAGAGTCTCCCTATTATTTCTGTTTTATTTATTTTTTAGGCTTTTTATTTTGTATTGGGTTACAGCTGATTAACAATGCTGTGATAGTTTCAGATGAATAGCAAAGGGACTCAGCCATACTTATGAAAGTGAAAGTCGCTCAGTCGTGTCCAACTCTTTGCAACCCCATGGACTATAGCCTGCCAGGCTCCTCCATCCATGGGATTCTCCAGGCAAGAATACTGGAGTGGGTTGCCATTTCCTTCTCCAGGGTATCTTCCCAGCCCAGATATCAAACCCTGGTCTCCTGCATTGCAGGCAGATTCTTTACCAGCTGAGCCACAAGGGAAGCAGCCATACTTATACATGTATCCATTCTCCCCCAAACTCCTCTCTTGTCCAGGCTGCCACATAACATTGTACAGAAGTCCATGTGGTATCTAGTAGGTCTTTGTTGTTTGTCCATTTTAAATATAGCAGTGTGTACTTGTCCCTCCCAAGCTCCCTAACTCTCACTTCCCCTCGTCTTTTCCCCCAGCAACCATAAGTTCATTCTGTAAGTCTATGAGTCTCTTTCTGTTTTGTAAGTTCATTTCTGTCATTTCTTTTTAGATTCCACGTATAAAGGATGTCATATAATATTTCTCCTTCTCTGTTTGATTTACTTCACTCAGTATGACGGTCTCTAGGTCCATCCATGTTGCTGCAAATGGCATTATTTCATTCTTTTTAATGTTCAAGTAGTATTCCATTAGATATATGTACCGCAGCTTCTTTATCCATTTTTCTGTTGATGGACATTTGGGTTGCTTCTGTGTCTTGGCCATTGTAAACAGTGCTGCAATGAATATTCAGGTACATGTATCCTTTCAGATTATGTTTTTCTCCAGATATATGCGCAGGAGTGGGATTGCAGGGTCAAATGGTAGCTCTGTTTTTAGTTTTTTAAGGAACCTCCATACTGTTCTCTATAGTGAGTGTACCAATTTACATTCCCACCAACAGTATAGGAGGGTTCCCTTCTCTCCACATCCTCTCCAGCGATTATTGTTTGTGGAGTTTTTGATGATAGCCACTCTAGCTGATGTGAGGTGATATCTCATTGTAGCTTTGATTTGCATTTCTTTAATAATTAGCAATATTGAACATCTTTTCTTGTGCCTCTTGGCCATCTGTATATCTTCTTTGGAGAAATGTCTATTTAGGTCTTCTGCTCAGCTTTTTGATTGGGTTGTTCATTTTGATGCTGTTGTGTGTCATATACTGTTTGTACATTTTGGAGACTTATCCCTTGTCGGTCACATCATTTGCAAATATTTTCTCCCAGCCTGAGAGTTGCCTTTTCATTTTGTTTATTGTTTCCTTTGCTGTGCAAAAGCTTTTGAGTTCAAGTAGGTCCCAATTGTTTTTATTTCCATTATTCTGGGAGATGGATGAAAAAAGATATTTCTGTGATTTATGTCAGAGAATGTTCTGCCTGTGCTTTCCTTTATGAGTTTTATAGTGTCCAGTCTCACATTTAGGTCTTTAATCCATCCTGAGCTTAGTTTTGTGCATGATGTCAAAGAATGATCTAATATCATTTTAAAATATTATTTTGAAAATAGAAGCAAAGGGCTCAGATGGTAAAGAATCTGTCTTCTATGCAGGAGACTCAGGTTTGATCCCTGGGGTGGGAAGACCCTGGAGAGCAAAATGGCAGCCCACTCCAGTATTCTTGCCTGGGAAATCCTGTGGACAGAGGAGTCTGGCAGGCTACAGTACATGGGGTCGCAAAGAGTCAGACATGACTGAGCGACTAACACACAGATATACAAACTTGTTACCCTGGCCTCCAAAGCCCTACATAATCAGATCCCCTTCTGTTTGACCTCAACTCTTGTTGATTTTTTTCCCCTATTGTTTCCCGAAGTTTCTCAAATGCACTAAGATTTTGAGCCCAGGGCTTTTGGTCTCTTGTCTTTTTGCATGGCTCACATCTTTGATAATTCAATTAGAGCATAAGGAGGGGTTTTGGTTAGAGTGTTCAAAGGAGCACCCTAAACTAAATGCCTTTCTTGGTGTCTCATTACCCTCACCTGAGTTTATTTTCTCATTATCATTTGTTTTCTGAAATGAATTAATAAATTATGTGTTAACATTGTCTGTGCCTGCACTAGCCCGTAAGTGCTCTGAAGTGTTAGCACTGGGGCTTACCTAGAACAATGCCTGGCACATAGTAGGTGCTCTAAAAATATTTTTTGAATGAAGTACATGAAATGTTTGTAGTGTTTTGTAAAGTTTTAATATTCATAAAGCTACAAATATTGAAATATTTGTAAAGTGCTTAGTAGATTTCGGGCATATGCAAAAGAAACAGTTCTTTACAAAGTAGGCGATTTGAAATATAAGATCAGAGAAAATCCTACCAGGGTGGGATGACCTCAAATATCAGGCAAGGCAAAAATCTCCAGATGTCAGTAAGTAGAAAAGAGGCCACTGATGATTTCTTTGTTTATATTCATTCCTATGTGGACTGGATTCCACACAGGCTGTACTAAATTCTACCAGACAAATGTTTTTGTATCTTAGATGTTGATCGGGGGATAAATCTGATAACAGTTTGCTCAGCTGCGTCTGGCATGTACTGAGATAGCTCCTGGGCCAGGCCTGACTCTGATGCTGCTGGTAGAAAACCAGACGCTCAGATCATCTTCAAGGCCAAAGAAAGTTCGATCCTGGCACCCAGATCTTCTTGTTTTATGTAGACACTTCAGAGATTTAACAGCGAAGGCATTTGGGGACAATGCACAAAGGCTCAGAAAATCAATTTCTATCACCAAAAGATGAAAGAGTACGTTTTTACCAACTGTGAGCCTGCGAACGACATTTCCTCTCCTGCCACCACGTTTGAAAGCTTGTTCGCCCTGACACGCAGGCAGAGGCTATTATTTCAATTTGCATCTCTGGAAGACAAGCCTGACCTAGATTTCCTTCTAGTGTAGTGTCCGTGTGAGGCTGTGATTCTTGTGCTGCTCCCTTAAGCCCCTGTAGATAATTAGCTACTTCTCAGCCTGAGACAGAGTGAAAAGAACAGGTAGGGAAGAAAAAAAGAAATGTGGCCTTGCCTCATGCTACCTCTGGAAACGACATGTATTTGTTTCTTTGACAAAAAAAAAAAAAAAAAGATCTCCCACGTCCTTGGCAGAGGGCGCCAAGTAGACTTTCATGTACGTGTTGGAAGTTGTCTGCAGTCCAAGACCCAAGGACTGCAGTTCAGCGTGTGTGAGATCAAACACAGGTGCAGCCGAGCTGCTGCTGTGCGTTCAGCCAGTCACCCTGGAGAGAGAGCCAGGCCAAAGATTGGTGGGGGGAAGCTTTTCATATTTAAAAGACATTGAAGTACTACTGCCTGGAGATCTGAAGTATTTAAGGGACCTCTTGGAAAATGCCTTTTCATAAAATGTTGGGGATAAGATGCCGAATAAGAATCATTCCTTCAGAGAAGCTCTGTTTTCACCTCCACCACAGCCCTTGCGGAATCGGGGGTAAAAATCAACCCAGCTGAAATGTGAGACCCCACAGCTTCGTAAGTAGAGCTGGAAACTCCATGCCAGTGACATAAGCGCTTGGGTCGCTGTACTTTTTGTTCATGACGTACTTATTCACTGCTTGCTATGTGCCCATAGGTGGGGGGAAGCAAAAATTGGATTTCCCTCATGGAGTCTACAGTCTAATTTCAAAACAGTGAAGGTGCCTTTGCCTTCTTGCTCCAGCTGTGGAGGGTGATGGAATGCCATAGGAATCCTCGCCTGGCATGTTAGTGCCTAGTTACATCTAAAGGAATGGAATCTTAGCTCTGTTTCTCCCTGCTTCTATTATAATTCCTCTGCATCAGCTTCTTCCCTAGCACTTGCAGATGTTAAATTCAAATACTTCCCTCAGGAACCTTCCCTCCTTGATCCAGTGTACTCTCAGAGCCCTTGGGTGTCCTTCAAGACATGGGGGAAAAGAACATGGATATTGGCATCAGACGGAGTCAGGTGCAGATCTTGGGAGTCTTCAGAGGCTTACCACTTACATGCTATGGGACTGTAAATAATTAGATTTCAATCAATGCACTATTCTTCTAGTGTATAAATTTTAGCTGCACTTGAATCTTGTTCCCATGTATACCAGAATTATTTTTTTCAACCAACTTTTATTGTGTCTACTTTACCTAGGCACTGGAAATACAAAGCTAAGTGAGATGCTTCTGACTTTGAGAAAGATCATTATGGTCCAGTGTGGTTAGTGGAACTGACACCAACAGGAATTCACAATTTACAGTGTGGCATGTGTACCTGTATGCTCCGTTGCTTCAGTCATATCTGACTCTTTGTGACCCCTTGGACTGTAGCCTGCCAGGCTCCTCTGTCCATGGGATTCTCCAGGCAAGGATACTGGAGTGGGTTGCCATGCCCTCCAGAGGATCTTCCCGACCCAGGGACTGAGCCTACATCTGTAATGTCTCCTGAATTGGCAGGCTGGTTCTTTACCACTAACGCCACCTGGGAAGCCTGTGGCATGTAGGGGAGCATAGCCAATTCTGTCATTATAAGGGGTCAGTGGGAAGGACTAGGGCTGGGGAGAAGCAAGATCAGGAATGACTATAAGAGTTTATCTTACGGACAAAGTGGAGGAGGATGCTCAAAGCAGAAGGAACAAAGGTAGACTGAGACGTTAGAGGTTGGACAGCCTTAAGTATTTGGAAAGGAACAAATATTTGAGTTTGGATACTGCATTGACTATTACTCTGTGTTTTTCAGGATTTTACCTTAGTCACTATGTTTATAATCATACATACACCAATAGGTCTGAAATTGTTAACTCATTTACTTATTCAGCAATTATCTTTGAGTATCTGCTATGTGTTAGGCAATGAAGAAAGTTTGGTCTCATTCAGTTCGGTTCAGTTGCTCAGTCATGTCTGACTCTTTGCACCCCCATGGACTTCAGCACGCTATGCTTCCCTGTCCATCACCAACTCCCAGAACTTGCTCAAACTCATGTCCATCGAGTCAGTGATGCCATCCAACCATCTCATCCTCTGCTGTCCCCTTCTCCTCCTGCCTTCAATCTTTCCCAGCATCAGGGTCTTTTCCAATGAGTCAGTTCTTTGCATCAGGTGGCCAAAGTATCGGTCCCATATGTATAGTCAAATCTCATAATTATAGTCCAACACTTAAATGAGTAATAATCATAAAAATAAGTTTTTCAAAGTTTTACACAAAGTTTATGTGATTCTGTTTTACAGGTCACAATCAACCTAGCACTTTCCAGTACACATAAATTCTAGCACAATAAATATACTTTGAGACAGCCCTGTGCTCATGTATGTACTGAGCGAAGAGTGAACTCAATAGGTACCTTCTCCAGAGGGTTTCACAGAAGACCAATAAAATAATTATCAAGTGTTTTTATAAGATGTAGAATGTTCAGTAATAGCAAAAATCCTCTTACAAATAACAAAGCCCCTTCGGAAGTGAATATTTCTAATCAGATCGTGGTATCTTTTCAAACAAGACACTTCAAGGCCATAAGTCAAATGTATATGCTTTCCAGTCTCCCAGTGTATACAAAATTTCTGCAAATAAGGATCCAAGATACTTGGGTCTCGCTTAGAAATAAACAACCAAGGTATCACTCTCCTGGGCCTGCAATTTTGAGATGTTAATAGCTTCTCAGATTGTTTCAACCTAACATTGGGGAGATGATGACAGATGACAAACTGTGTGCGTGCTGGAGAGATAGAAATGACTTGTCACCAAGGCAATGGTTATCATGACCTGACTTTGTCATTTACATTGGTAAGTTGTAGCCATCCTCCCACCCTTCCTAACTGCCTACCCCAACCCTATGTACCAGATGGACCTCATTTCCTGCTATGAGCATCTCTGTCGAACCAGATCACTAGCTACTGTTTATGCCTAATGAGAATCTATATGGAAGACTCGCAGTGATGAATGTTTCTTTGTAGCTATAGGAGTATAGAGCAGAAGATCCTGCCTTCTGGACCTCAAGTTTTAAGAGGGATGTGAGTTGATCTGAGAGTTATTTAATAAACACTGAGTGGAACTGGGAAGTAGCCATGACCCTCAGCTATGACCCAGGGCCAGAAATGAATTTTGTCTTTGTAAGATAAACAGCCTCTCTCATCTATCTTGCACCCAAGCCGTCATGAGGTTAGTTGTAAAGAAGGATCAAAGACATGCACTGTGTAACCCCACAGTAACCAGTCAATTCTTGTTAGCCAATTAAGTCTTGGTGAAGTCACCAAGTGTGCTCCATATATAGCCATTTCCCCTTAATTTATTCACTTAATTATTCATCCTCAACACTCGTTTATCACTTTCTATGTGTTAAGCACTATGCTAGTTTCTGAAGATGCAGTGAAGGACTCTTCACATTTAAAGAGATCAAACTTTAGTATGAAAGGAAGATATGTAAATATACAACTGTGATACAAGAGGATCAGTGTGATAGTTTGTTTCAGCAAACATCAATTTGGGCATCTACTGTGTGCCAAACATGTCAGACAATGTGGATAAACTCAGTTTAGTAGAAAATGCATAAGGAAAGAAAGACATATAATAGAGTATTGCAAGTCCATGAAATGTATCTCAATGATAGTGAATATATTTAGAGATGACTCAAGAAGACTTACTAAGTGAAGCAACACCTGTTTCTCTTGTGAGATGCATAGGGATTCCTTCCTGGACTGTTGGGGGAGGGGTTCAGCATGTGAACAGCATAGGTTCTGGAAATCATTGCATCTTTCACTGCAGTGGTGAAAGTAGAGGGAACCACTAAACCTTGCTTATGAAGGATGAAACATCCTGAATTGTCTTCTGCAGATGAAGGTAAGGTAAGGTCTTTAAAATGAGAAGAGATGTAATTGTAGTTATATTTTAGAATATTTTTTTCTGATAAAAGGGTAGAAGTTGGACTGCAGAGACTATCCCTTCTCTCTGCCCACATTAATTGATCCAGAGGTCATTGTGGGTACTTGATGAAAATAAGAATCATTTCTGGGATGGTTTTATTCTGAAGCTAAGAGAGGTATCTCTCTATCTTCTTGCTTTGCTAAGTTGGGTCAACAGAGTTTGGTTCCACAGTGTCTTCTGCTATATAGAACAAGCCCATCTGCAGTAAAAGAGAAGTAATACCAAGAGAATGTCAGGGATAAGAGAAATAGGGGTGCAGAAAAAAAGAGAAAAAGCTAGCTGAAATCATTCTCATCTGCAGATGCTATTGAGTCTCAAGATTGCTCCACCTCTGTCCCTAAATTCCTTTCTGTTTAAATGATTCAAGTTATGTGTCCGTCACTTGCAGCTAAGGGTCCTGACTCATCTAGAAAGGTTAGACTTGATTGATGTGTAGAAATTTAGCAGCCAACTGAGAATATAAAAGGCATTCCGGGCAGGAGAGCCAGCATTTGTAAAAGGACAGTGCCTGTGATTTTATATGGCGAGAACATAGTGCCGTGAAGGGAGGGAAGTGGCAGGTGGTGAAGCTGAAGAGCTGCAGAGTCGTGCAGGGATCAGGACACCTGTGACCTTGCAGGTCTTACAAAGAGCTGGGACTTGATCCTGTCAATCAACACTTCTCAAACTTTTTTGGCCAAAGACCCATTTTTATTTCTTAAATTTTTATTCCATCACCGACCAATCAAATATATTTGTGAAACACAGTAAAATGGATAATTAGAAAAAAAAGAAAGACACAAAATACTAGCCAAATCTTTAATTATGAGATTCAACTGACATAAAATCACTCTTTCCACTAACTATACTTATTCTCAATTTCTGTACTGACCTTGATGCAGGCTGCAAATAAGCACCTTATCACACTGAGTAAAGTAATTTAGACAGAGAAGGACAGATACCATATGATACGGTTTATATGTGGAATATTTTTTTAAAAGGCTACAGATTAACTTCTCTACAAAATAGAAATAGAGTTACAATTGTAGAAAACAAATTTACAGTCACTGGGAGGTAAAGGGGAGGAGGCATGAATTAGGAGATTGGGATTGACATACACACACTATTATATACAAAATAGATAACTAATAAGGACCTACTGTATAGCACAGTGACCCTACCCAATACGCTGTAATGACCTATATGAGAAAAGAATCTAAAGAAGAGTAGATCTATGTCTGTGTATAATTGATTCACTTTACTGTACAGCAGAAACAAACACAACATTGTAAATCAACTATACCTCAATAAAATTTTTTAAAAAAGGAAATTAACAGCTTGCAGTCCAACTCTAGTTCATAGAGCACACTTGAGTTACACGAGTGGAGATGATGGGAGCCATTGAAATGGTTCAAGCAGAAGTGCCGAAACGTAAGCTGAACTTTTTAGAATGACTGTATCCAGAGTATCGATTAACAGAGATGTCTTCAGAGGTACATTACCAGCTCTGCTCTGAATTATGATACATCCCATCCAAGATTTTCTCAGGACCTTTTCTGTGAACCCACAGAAGGCATCATGATAAAAGACTGATGACACAAGCTGTTAGATCTTGCAAAGATTTTGAATGGCTGAGTTAGAATTTGATCTTTTTAATGGTTACAGGTACCCAAGCTCTAGTGGAATGAGCTGACTTGTGAAGTTGCCATTTGATTCTTGGCAATGGCAGTAGAAAGAGAAGTAAGGGATGGAAAGGAGGAGTGAGTGTGTATGTGTGTGTTGGGGGGGGGTTGTGCACACGCAGATGTGTACACGTGTGTGTGTGTACAGGCACATGTTCGCTGGATCTAGAGGATGGAGTCCTAGTGAAAACAAATGTGTTCTCTTCTCAGTTCTGCTTTTAATCAGCCTGACTAGGAAGCCGTTTAGTCACATGTGTGGGGGAGAAAGAAGGATGCGCGCCATGTAAGTCTTTCAGGCCTGATCTAAGTGGGTGTGTCTTTCTTTCAGGACTGAGAAATATGGGCAGTTGGTTTGCATCCCTAGTATCTGGTTACTTGAAACAAATGCTTCCTTATGAGGGAACCAGTACCTCAAAATGGCCACTCTGCGTTCTTAGTCACTCAGTCACATCTGACTCTTTGTGACCCACTGGAGCTCCCCCGGCTCCTCTGTCCATGGGATTTTTCAGTCAAGAATACTGAAGTGGGTTGCCATTTCCTTCTCCAAGTTGCTCAGTACAGTACAGTTTCATAAAAGTTACTATTTATTCTATGGCATATATTCTATGTTAAAAATATTGTCTGAAGGGCAAATAAATACCCCAAGCCCCAGAGGTTGAAACACAGATCTTCTTGGAGTGAATTTTGAAGAGTTATTTTCAAAACTCTACAGGTAACAGGAAGAGTTTTTCACATGAGGTTATCACGTAACATCCGTCTTGTACAGAACTCGTAATTCAGTGAAAGTGATCCCTCCGCCTGACTCCTCCTCCTCCCCCCGCAAATGCTGACTGATTTTCTCAACCACAAAGCGGTCAGAGATATTTTTGGAGTCATCTTTGAGGATGATCTTGATTGAGTTAATCAATCAATTTCCCACAGTGTTGATAGTCTGACTTCCCACTAAAGGCGTTAGCAGGAAGGTACATAATTAGACTCCTGGCACACAGGCAAACTACACTATTGCACTAGAATACACAATCTGCTTCTCAGAATTTTTGAGTTAGTGGAGTGTCTGGAATGATTTTCAGGTCATTAAAGTTAAATATACAAAACATTAGTAATAATCACCACCTACTTTTTATGGGTGTTTACTGTGAGCTACACAATATGCTAAATATCTGAATGTATTAGATTTATTATCTGATTAAATTCTAACAGTAACTCTGTTAAGGAATATTTCACTCTCGACTCCTTTCTACAGATAGGGAAATTCAAATATACAGAAAGATTAGGGAACTTACTCAAGGTGAAAACACCACAATATAAATAGAAATGCATTATAAATTATGAAACTTCTAAGTCATTAGAGGAGGGAAATAAGTGGATAAAGAAAATGAAACAGTCTAATAGAAGGCAAAAAAAAGAGAAAAAAAAAGTTTCTTTAAAAAAGCCCAAAATGTGATTTGAGAAATAAACTTGTATTGATCAGTGACAATTATGAATGCATATAGAGAGAGAGATATTCTTTTAGAGACACAGTTAAATATAATGACCCCCAAATATCGAAATAAACTATTTTTAAATATAAAAATATAAACTATTTTATAAATATAAAATACTTATCTAAATAAAGGTGATATGACTCTATTATTAGAATATTGCTTTAAGGCTAAAATCAGTGTTAGGGATAAAGAAAATTATTATGCAATAGTGAAAGAAATAGTCCAGCATAAATATATATGAGGTGCACAAAAAATAAGATTGAAACATGGAAGGTAAGAAAAATTAAAATAATAGTGAAGAAAATTTCCACAACTGAAATATATCAGTTTTTATTTTAAAAGGGTCATCAAGTGTCTGACACAATGCACATAACAGACCCACACCACGGTGCTTTATAGAGAAATTTCAGAACACTGGGGACAAAGAGAACATCCTATAAATTTCCAGAAGGACATAAAAAGTCACAGTTAAAAGATTTTATCAAAAGAAAGGCTGGTAACTAGAAGGTGATGGACAGGTACCTTCAAAAATCTAAAGGCAAATTATTTTCAACTTCAGATTTGAAGTTGAGCCAAACTGTCAATTAAACATCAGGATAGACTAAAAATATTTTAAGACATACACAATTTCAAGAGACTTATTTCTCATGCAGGATTTCTTTGAAAACTACTGGAGAGTATGTTTCACAAAACCTTTGGAGAAAATCCAGGGTAAAGAACATGCCAGATACAGAAGATCAGCATGGAAAGTATATAAAAGTATATATACATATATACACACACACACATATAAACACACACACACATATAAACTCTATAACAAGTATATAAAAAATAAGTGAACAAGACCAAACTCATTATTCACTATAGGCAAAACAAAAAGTGATCATAAATGGCTGAGCTGTGAATATCATTTGCATAGTCACAATATGTAAGCAGTTACTGTTAATGCCGACAAAAGGATGATATGAGAGAATGGGAGAATGTGTAGGGCTCATGAAGGGTTAAACGTCTAGAGAGAACCGTAAGTCTTATAGTGGTAATTCAGTAGATACAGCATAAAATTAAAATTGTAAGGAATGGCAATTCAAGGATGTTATTTTGAAGCATGGAGTTAAATAAAATAATCAGACAAAGGATTAAATTTTTGTCTCTGAGGAAGGCAAAGAGAGGAGATGAACATCATCTTTTGGGTCCTAGAGAGTCACTGAAGTTTTCAGCAGGGGTCTAAATGATCAGATTTGTGTCTTAAAAAAGACCCCTGCCATAAAACAGTTGATGTACAATGGGTGACCTGGATTAAAATACTCAGGATGGGAATAGCAAAAATGGATGAATGTGATAGAGGCTGAGGACCCAGTCTCCAGCAGTGGTTCTCTACATGTGGTCTCCAAATTAAAGCATCACATGGGAATGTGTCAAAAACCCAGAAGCTCAGGCCTCATTCCAGGAACTCTAAGGCTGGGCCCAACAATCCGCCCACTGGGTGATTCTGATACATGCTAAAATTTGAGCTGCTGAGCTGTGGTAATGGGTGATTGACTGGATGTTTGCGTTGAAGAACAAGAGAAAGGAGGATAATGTCCAATTTCTGGCTTGAGCAACTGGGCAATAAAGAGTAAAATAAAATTCAAGATAAACAATGCTCAAGTGTTTTGTAAGTGGAGTTATACGCACAGCCCACTGATATCTGGGCAGGGACCCGTTCAGTCTTGAGCAGTCTCTGAACAACAGTCTACCTTCCAAGCCCATGAAAATGCTGGCGGTTTTACACCGTCTTTCACATTTGACTTCCCCCATGCTAACTTCAGTTGAAAGTCAGTTTTTGTTTTATCACAAATAGCTATGAAGCCGGAATCCTTTACAATTCCTATTCCGATGTGGGTTCTGACCTGCTGCTAAGATGCCACATGGGAAAGAGTTTAAAGAGGCAGGAGATTGCTAATGACAGTTTCCAGGAACTTGATCTCCCTTCTTTCAATGGTCTGTCTTGGGCTTTTAAATGCGTCCTATAAATCTTGTCTGGTCCAGTAACTTTGGGGCACCAAGGAATGAACAATGAATGAATAAATAATGTATCTGTTTTAGTGACTAGCACAGGTTTTAGATAACAAATCACTAAAAGAATTATTATTATCTTTTTTAAAGTCCAGTACAATAAGCATCTCTGAGCATGTCACATCACTCCTGGATTCCAGCAAACCTTCCCTATACGTTTCTTCTCTCTGCTTCGTCTGTCTTACACATCAATGCCAGACTCGTCTTCTGGAAGCCCCTGAAACACGAGTAACTCAATAATGGAGTTTTTGTGGCTCTTCCCTTTTCTGAACACAACATTAAAATGGGGGGTGGGGGGGTACGTTGTACGTCCTAGCAGGTGAGGAGTAGGCGTTGATGAAGACTCAGTGAATCAATAAAAAGAGAGAATTTAATTCTTAGCTTTTTTTCACTCTTATTTGAAAAATCTGTCAGAAAAATCTAAAGAAAGGTTGGTTAGAAAAGTGCTTAGAGTGTTGGAAATTCATATGCAAGTATAATATGGGACATGTGCACCTGAAAGACATTTCTGCCTTGGGTGAATTGATCAAGCATGTTGCAAAAATATGAAGTAGACAGCACTTGGGGCTGGGGTTCTGGATGCCAAGGGGAGGAGGTGAATAGGGAAGAAGTAGACAGGGGCCAGGCAGAGTGTCAGGGCAGAGAGTGGAGACATTGCTTTTGACTCCTTTGGGTGATCAAAGAGCAACATACTATTGCCATCAAAAGACAGGAAATGCAGCTTTGAGGCAGCATCCCTTAGGGGTTGACCAACCCAATGGACCTCATGTGTCACCTCAACCTCCCAAGGGCTTTTATCTACAGATGATGGACAGTGTCCTCTTGAGAGGAGCCTGGTGACATGCACGTCTGGATCTTCTCACAACCTACGCTTCCTACAGATCCAGCCTTATTGGCTCAGACCATCTAAACTTATATACGTGAAGTTGACTCTAATCCCTTTAGCTCTGGTCCTCTCCCACTTTCTCCTGGGTCCAGTGAATCTTTTTTCCCCTCCCAGCTAAGAGAGGGGTTGATTTATTTGGTTGTGCCGAGTCTTTGTTGTAGTGTGCGAGACCTTTCTTTGTGGCATGTGGAATCTAGTTCCCTGACTAGGAATCGAACCACACGGCCCCCTGCATTGAGTGCTCAGAGTCTTAGCCACTGGACCACCAGGGATGTCCCAGAGAGTGTTTTTTTTTTTTTTTTTTTTTGCTTGTGCCTAAAATATTTTTTTGCAAACTTTTACATGTTCCTTAAGTTTATTTTTTCCCTTAAAGGTTCACCCTTTTGAGACCTAAAGAGGCAAAAAATGTTCTTTATCTTCTGCTTTCTGTTATCCCCTTTTATTATGGGGACTGAGGCAAGTAGTTAGCTCAGACCAGCACAATTTCTTGAATGAAAGGAAGTGAAAACCAGGAAAAAGCAATCTCTACAAAAATTATGGTTAAGATTGATCTGATTCATATTAAATTGCTGATATTCAGCCCTTTTTACTTACAAGATATTGATTTCAAATTGTTTAATATTTTAAAAACCATTTCCTACTGAATGAAGGTGTATTCAAAAGCCTTCACTATAGTAGCTGCAATAAAATCACTAGTTTCAAAAAATGCAACCCAACATGTGCAAACTAAGAATTAGTACAAACTAAGAATTAAGAACCCATTAAAAAAAAAAAAACCCATTAGTCTAAAAGTGGGGTTAATTAAGGTAGAATTAATCAAGGAGAATTTTCTAGAATATGGGAGCTTTCCTGGTCTTAAAATAGAGTTATGGGCTAATGGGAAAAGTCAGGGCACAGTAGGGGCAGGAGTGGCCTTGCTTTCAGAGGCAAATTGATACAGTGAGAAAAGGGACTTTGTATTTATTGCTATCAAAAGATGTGGTTAGGGGAATTCCCGATGGTCCAGTGGTTAGGACTCTCTACTCTTACTGCCAAGGGCCTGGGTTCAATTCCCAGTAAGGAAACTAAGATCCCATGAGCACTAAATGGAGAATCAAAGACATGATTTTCAACCCCAAGTTTCATACAATGTGCTAGGAAAGCTCGGAAAACTCATTGTGTGCATGTGTGCATGCTAAATGGCTTCAGTCGTGTCTAACTCTTTGTGACTCTAGGCTCCTGTATCTATTGGATTCTCTAGGCAAGAATACTGGAGTGGGTTGCCATGCCCTCCTCCAGGGGATTTTCCCGACCCAGGGATCAAACTCAGGTCGCCTGTATTGCGTGCAGATTCTTTACCACTGAGCCACCAGGGAAGCCCTTGGAAAACTCATTAGACTTTGTAAATCTACATTACTGTGTGTGTGTTAGTCACTCAGTCGTGTCCAACTCTGCGACCTCATGGACTGTAGCCTGCCAGGCTCCTCTGTCCATGCAGATTCTCCAGGCAAGAATACTGGAATGGGTTGTCATTTCCTCCACTGAAAAAAAAGTGAAGATAATAATACCTCCTTTTGCCCCTCACACAGGGTCATTGTCAGGATACAATAAAATCATGTTCAGTTCCGTTTAGTTGCTCAGTCGTGTCCAACTCTTTGTGACCCTATGAACCACAGCACGCCAGGCTTCCCTGTCCATCACCAACTCCCTGAGTCCACCCAAACCCATATCCATCGAGTTGGTGATGCCATCCAGCCATCTCGTCCTCTGTCGTCCCCTTCTCCTCCTGCCCTCAATCTTTCCCAGCATCAGGGTCTTTTCCACTGAGTCAGCTCTTCACATCAGGTGGCCAAAGTATTGGAGTTTCAGCTTCAACATCAGTCCTTCCAATGAACACCCAGGACTGATCTCCTTTAGGATGGACTGGTTGGATCTCCTTGCAGTCCAAGGGACTCTCAAGAGTTTTCTCCGACACCACAGTTCAAAAGCATCAATTCTTCGGTGCTCAGGTTTCTTTATTGTCCAACTCTCACATCCATACATGACCACTGGAAAAACCATAGCCTTGACTAGATGGACCTTTGTTGGCAAAGTAATGTCTCTGCTTTTTAATATGCTATCTAGGTTGGTCGTAACTTTCCTTCCAAGGAGTAAGCATCTTTTAATTTCATGGCTGCAATCACCATCTGCAGTGATCTTGGAGCCCAGAAAAATAAAGTCAGCCACTGTTTCCACTGTTTCCCCATCTATCTGCCATGAAGTGATGGGACCGGATGCCATGTAAAGAACTATAAAAATGCAAGAATTTCTTTATTTAGAGTAACAGCTTTTGAGGCCTCATTTAGGCATTGTGTGGCTTCATGAATATTATTGATATCAAATTCAGAAAATAGATTAGGCTCATCTTCAGATGCCCAAGAAATGTCAATAACATTTCAATTATGAATGATAAAAGAGAAACAAGAGCAAAACCTCAGATTATTACCCCAGGCTCAGGCTTGATAAACATGCTTCTTGTGGGGAAAAAAATACAGTGTGATGGTTTTGCTCACAAATTTCTTTTCCCTGTTCCTCTTCTTTCTCTTCCCCTTTCTTTTCTTTTTATTTCCTCCTCCTCCCTCCCTTTCTCCTTTACCCTTTTCCTCCTCCATCTTAATTTGTTGAGCATCACATGAAGTCAGAGTCTAGCTTAAGTACCTTATACAATTATTCGCTTTAATTATGTATTATTCTCTTTTCAGTGTTCTTTCCATTTCATGAGCTAGCCTGTTGTGCTGTTTACTTCAAAATGCAATGTATTTCAGTTCAGTTCAATCACTCAGTTGTGTCCGACTCTTTGCGACCCCATGAATTGCAGCACGCCAGGCTTCCCTGTCCATCACCAACTCCCAGAGTCTACCCAAACCCATGTCCATTGAGTCAATGATGCCATCCAACCATCTCATCCTCTGTCGTCCCCTTCTCCTTCTGCCCCAAATCCTACCCAGCATTAGGGTCTTTTCCAATGAGTCAACTCTTCTCATGAGGTGGCCAAAGTATTGGAGTTTCAGCTTCAACATCAGTCCTTCCAATGAACACCCAGGATTGATCTCCTTTATGATGGATTGATTGGATCTCCTTGCAGTCCAAGGGACTCTCAAGAGTCTTCTCCAACACCACAGTTCAAAAGCATCAATTCTGATTGGATCTCTGCTTTTAAATATGCTATCTAGGTTGGCCATAACCTTCCTTCCAAGGAGTAAGCGTCTTTTAATTTCATTGCTGCAATCACCATCAGCAGTGATTTTGGAGCCCCCAAAATAAAGTCTGACACTGTTTCCAATGTCTCACCATCTATTTCCCATGAAGTGATGGGATCAGATGCCATGATCTTAGTTTTCTGAACGTTGAGCTTTAAGCCAACTTTTTCACTCTCTTCTTTCACTTTCATCAAGAGGCTCTTTAGTGGGAAGGAAATACCCTATTTTAGACAATCCGTCCATCTCTTCCTCCCAGCAAAGCACCCTCGCCACCCCACCACACCCCGTGGGTTTCTGCAGTCAGTCGAATTGTCAGGGTCCATAACTGACGCAGTCTGGTTCTGCAAGCCTGACTTTCCGCCCCTTCAGGGGAGCTTGGCCTGAGCTCTCAGGCACCAGCCTGGCCGGGTTTGGCCCAGGTCCCGTCCTCCACAGCTGTCCTGTGAGCCCTGTGGGTACCCCTGCTGCTGTGAGATTATCTCACGAAGCCCTCGACACAGCCTTCTCTGTGTTATTTCTCTTCTACCTTATTCAACCTTGCATGTTAGTGGCAGTAACAGTCTCTTGGATGTGGGAGGCCATCTGTGAGGGGCTAATTGATTTCCCTCCATCATTCCATATTTATTTTCCTTCCACTCGCCTCCAGAAGCATGCTCTGAACCAAAGGCCATGGCAACAGCAGCAGCTCATGCTGGCAGAATCCTGCTTTTATTATTTCTTCCCTGGCAACAATTATTTATCCAGCTTGTCAAGTGACTGAGGACATCGCAAGGACCATCTGTTTCCCTCTGCCTGAATCCTCTCATGCAGTTCAACTCCACGTTCAAGACCATCTCACTAGCACAGCTTGCATTTTTCTCCATTTGCCTGTGCCACCTTTGGCAGGATTTCTTCCCTTGGGTTGGCATTTTCACTTCACACTTGCTCATTTGATTAGCATCCTTCTCCGATATTAACTGTTTAGTTTCCAGCAAGCTTCTCTTGCTTAGCTTCCCCTCCATCCTTGAAGGGGTTACTTTCATCACATCTCTGCTGATATCATCTTTCTTCGGAACCAAACGCTGTGGGTTTAACTTCCTAAGAAGCTCTCATCTGCCCTCCCACTTCTCCTGCCCATGGCCTCAGTTGCGGTTCTCATGTCTTCTTGCATGGAGGGCTGAAACAGCCTGTTCTCCTTGCAGACATGCCTGACCCTCTGCGAACCACTGCTGCCAAGTGATTTTCCCAAAACACAAGGCTGCATTCATGGCCCTGCTCGGTTTCAATGCTTTAGGGATTTTCCCACTGAGCTCAGGTTAAGCCCATCCACTTTGGCCATGACGCACATGTCTTTTGACCTTTTCCCTCTGCCTTTTCCTCTAGCAGTATCTTGTGTTATGTCCCCGTATTTTTTTTCTCTTCACTGGAAGAACCCTGGCAGTGGGTCTGAATTGGTAGGGGGAGATCATTTGGCAATGTCTGGGGGCATCTTAGATGGTCAAGGTTAGGGACGAAAGGGGGAATTCCCTCTGGTATCTACTGGACAGAGGCCTCGAGTGCTGCTAAATATCCTGCAATGCATAGAACAGCTACACACGACAAAGAATTAGCCAAAATGTCCATAGTGCTGAGGCTGAGAAACCCTGCTCTAGCCAGACCAACCTACTTGGAGTTGCCTGCATGCACTGTCCTCTCTCATGCCTCCATTTTTTTGCCCAGTGACCATTCCTCTCCAGTGCATCCCTCTCTCCCACAATTGGCCTGTTAATGTCCAATCATCCTTCAAGGCTCAGCACAAGGATCGCCTTGTTTTGATGTCTTGACCACGCACAATATCTGGAGCCCCTCTTCTGAGCTTTTAGTGATTCCAAACTTTCAGGCAAGGTATATTTATAGGATATCTGTTAAGGACCAGGACAGTGTTAGGTTTTAGAATTAAAATAGTGAGCAAAATTAGCATAGTCACTGCACTGATAAGCTCAACAATCTAGTGGGGGAGACAGAAAGTTGTCAAATAAACACACAGATAAATGTGCTACTCACCTGTCTGAGCTCCTCTCCTCTCCGTGTGGAAAGATCCCTGACTTTTATTTCATTCTAGAGTTTTGTTTAGGGGTCTCCTCTAGGCCTGCTTGATGTTGGCAAAGTCTTCGCTTGCTTGGTTTTTGATCACTTGATTTGGGGATCTTGTGTTATATCTTCTTAGAAACCTCTCTTGAACACACAACCAGAATTCAAATTCTGTCCCATTGTGCCCCAGGCCATTCCCAATGGGCCTGCCCATTCCTGTCATCCCTGCCCCCTCTGTGCATCCACAGTCCTGTCTGCTCACGGTCACACCTGCCTGGTTTTGAATGCTTCCTCCTCCCCTTCATTCTTTGTCTGTTTTCCTTCTTCTGTCAAGACCCTGCTCGTGTGCCACCTCCTGTCCACAGGTTCTGAAAACACAATGATTTCCACTGTATGTGGGCTCTCTTAGCACATGGTACATATTTGTATCTCCAGCACTCAGTAAAGAAAAATGGTAAAAAGCATAGTTTCTGAAGTCTGACGGATGTGAAGTTACTTAATCTTTCAAAGCCTTAATTTCTTCATCTGAACAATAAATACAAGTTTCTTGAGTTTCTTCAAGAACTTATGTCTACCACATAAGTTTCTGAAATGATTAAATAAAGCAATCCATGTAAAATGCCCAGCATAGTATTAAGGACTCAATAAATGTTAATGGTTATTACTATCTCTAACCATATTGTAGGCTATATAAAGGATTCTGTAGCTCTCCCCTGGTCTAACTGCTTGCTCTCTGAGGATAGGCACTGTAATTTATTCATTGCTATAGCTCAGAGACAAGAAAAACTTAGATAGTAGATGCCTGTTGCATATTTGACTCAGGGATGGGAATCCAATCACAAGGTCTCTCCCATAGCAGTTAAACACTTAACATTAATTGAGCTCTTACTACATACAGCAGCAGGTGGGTAAACACACAAACTGCCTCACTGAATTCTCATAATCACCCTAGGAGATTGGTACCCTTATCATTACTTCCCATTTTATAGAAAACTGGGGAACAGAGAGATAAACAGCCTGCCCAAGGTTACACAATTAGCAAGTGGCTTATTTATAAAACACAGAGAATTTAAATCATTAGATCTTTACTAAAAATTGAGTTAATATTTATTTTAAGGATTTACTGATGATGTAGTAGAATAGACACAAAGAAGGATTTTGTCTAGATGTAGGTGATGTAAGATACTGACTTCTCTCCCAGAGCCACTGAATTATTGCACGTTTCAGAGCCCCTCCCAGTAAGACTCAGTAGGGTATAGGATGGCGGGAGGTGTTTATCTTCTAATCCAAACCAGACACTCAGACAAGGCAACTGCTCATGTTTGCCTTCTCTGTTTTCAGAGATCTTCTAGACTAATGTGCTGCTGCTGCTGCTGCTAAGTCGCTTCAGTTGTGTCTGACTCTGTGCGACCCCATAGATGAGAGCAGGAGAGAATTAGAGATGAGTGTGTCACAGCAGGAAAATTGAGAGAAAAAGAGTTTATTTGCAGATGAATAAGGACCCATCTAGTAGAGTCTCTAAACAGGGATGACTCTGTCCCCTAAGAATACAGGCCACCCAACTGCTGGGTTTTTACTGGGAAGTCGAGGAGAGAAGTCTTAATAGTGTCTTAAAGAAGCACTCTCCGCGGCATTTTGGTCACAGGTAGCTCCTCTACCAGGAGTTTTCAGAGCATAACTCAACCGTGAAGAGGACCCAGGGAGTTCTTAAACTACCTGGGCTCCAAAGGCACCCATTTAAATTCTTAATTTTAGCCAAATGAGAATTATTCCTGCAGCCAAGTAAAGTGAGCTGCTGAGTTTCACAATTTGCTCTTAGAGAAAACTGTAATTTATCTCCGAAAAGTCACTGGGATGTAAAACTTGCAGTGTAGCAAGCAAATGTTATTAAAGCATCAAGCTTCTCCTGTGGGTGGATGATGCTGCCACCTCCTCCTAGGACACAGCTCTGGGGTCCGGGCTGCAGGCTTGGGTTACAGGTGACACTGTATACCGAGGTCTTTCAGCCTAACCTGGTGATTGGATCTCCCAGCTCAGGGAGGACTGATAGCTCAGGTATATCCTCAAACGTATCAAAAAATTTCTGAAGGGGGAGCCTCGGGGATATCCCTGTTTAACAGGCTGACATGTCTCACGCCATTATCAACTTCCTTTGTTCTTTACTTTTCTGATTGAGGAGAGTGAAGGTCACAGAGACTCCAGTAAAGGGAACTCAGTGGGGGGCGAGGCAGATAGAGAGGAAAAGAAACATTTGTATTATGAACTTGAGAAAAAGATTGCCCCAGCAGCCTCAATTTCATTGATTTGTGGGGAAGAAGGAATGTATTGGGAAGGAGACAAAAGGGCAAATAATCCAAAAAGAAAAATGAGTTAATTGTTCGTGGGGGCTATTTGATTATATATTTATCCTTTAAATATATATTATATCACTGCTTGCAATGGGGTAGGGTAGTTCTCCAAAGATGAGTTGGGACACAATTCACAATGAGGAAGAAGACATGACGGGCAGACAAAAGCAGCAGATGTACCTTGTACAGATTATAATATATCAAATCATATGTATCATTCAATGTACAGCCTTCAAGAACCAAAAAATGAAAAACCAAATCTGATCCTGTACATGCATTCAGATCTTTGATAATTAAAATACAATAAAATATTCTTAACATGGGAACTAACTGAACACAGTTTGGAATTCCAGGTTTTATTTTGCACACAGAAGTTTCTTAAATCTTTGGTGAATGATGAATGGATTTCTTAGGTTATCAGAGATATGCTTTGTAGTTTAAATGAACCACAAGTTCTTTATTACGACTATTTGTATTACATATTACTAATTACATACTCAATTTTACTAGCAAGGCGCCAATAGTTACATATTATAAATGCAGTAGATATAGCATATGATATATAACTATATGATATAACACATCCATACTATATGATTATGTGCCATGTAATTACATACACATTACATATAGTATATATCAAATTAGACTAACAAAGCACCAATAATAGAGATTTCTGACTAATATAATTCTCTGGTTGACAGAATTTTGGTAAGAGGGGTTATATTTTTACCGTTGGACAAGCAAGTGGCTTGAATGATCAGGGAGTCTGGGAAGATGAATTTTACTCCAAGATTTATGTCCTGATCCCAGTTATACCTGAGAACCTAACTCGTTCAGTATCATCCGTAGACGCACTCTTCCCTGGAAGCTGCACTTTTTGGCTCTGAACCCAATTATCCTCCATAGTTCAGCCTTTGCTTAGGTTTCAGAGCTCGTCCAGATGAGTGCTTTCTCTGGGATACATTTATTCCCTTTTAAATATGAACAAAATGAATCAGCAATCAGAAAGACAGCCAGGGTATGATTAGCCAGAGTATACAGGATAAACAGTGTTTTAGTTCCCCACATGTTGACAAAATTTACAATATTGCAAATTACAAAATTCACTCTGGGTTATTCAGGGGAAATTAACATTAAATACTGAGCACCATGACTTTACTGCCCTCCTGGCCAGAGTTGGACATCCAGATGGCATTGATTCATCTGGTAGTACATCATCGTGGGCCTCGCGGAGCCCTTTATTGGGGATTATCAGTAGCAGCACCTGGCTCCCATATTTATTCCAACAGCGCTCCTGTTGTAACCATAAGACCCTGATGTGAGATGATGGTACTGCCTCAAGCATTAGGATGGCGTTTCAGTCCCTGTTTAAAACCTTCAAATGAGGCGAAGACCGAGGGAACTCACTGGATAAAACTGGATGGAACAGGACCAAGCATGTGATCAAGTGGGCTCTTCCATCAGTAAGGAGGCAGGAGTGGGAGAGAGGAGAGAGGAAAGAGATGAGACAGGATGCTTGTAAGGCAGGCAAGGGGAGGAAAAGTCAGGAAGAGATCGTAAAAAGGAGAAGGGGGCTGAGAAAAACCTGTTCTATCACACACAGGAGAAAAAGCCAAGACGGAGAGGGGGAGGCAGTGATGCCACAGGAGAGGGAGGCCAGAGGAACAAGACAGCTTTGACCCAGCCTGCCTGCAGGGAGCAAGGCTGGGTGCTCTTCTGCACGTGCATATCTGCTTGTGCATGCGTGCCCGGGTCCCAGCTTGTTAACTGAGCAGTAGATAGGCTGGGACTGGTGCAGGAGATAGGCTGGGACTGGTGGCTGTGTCCAAGCTGGTGGTGACAGTAGGGGGAATCTGAAAGTAAGAGCATCCTGAAAATAACAGCAGTAAAACAAAAGCAAAGCAGGGACAAGTTGTATATGTTTCAGTATAAACAAATGTAAGAGCCTGAAAGAGGAGAGAGAAGGCCTCTAGTCTTAGTTCTGCCATTAATAAGAAAAACAGTAATGGCAATGTTTGCTGGGGATTGCTATTTTCCAGCATGGTGTCAAGGGTTTCACTTATACCCTCTTGTTTTATGCTTGTACTGAGTCTGTGCAGCAGGCACTGATATCTTACTTTGTGGGCACAGGAGGACACAGTGGGGTACCCAGCTACTTGCCCAAGGTCATAGAGCCACGTGGTGAGGGGAAATGGGGGATGAGGAGAAAGTTGGCCCAGGGTCAGAATCTACTTCACTTATTCCAATCTGGGCTGCGGTTTTTTTTTTTTTTTTTAATGTGGACCATTTTTTTTTCGTCTTTATTAAATTTGTTGTAATATTGCTTCTGTTGTTTATGTTCTGGTGTTTTGGCCACAAGGCATGCGGGATCTTAGGTCCCTGGTCAGGGATAAAACTGGCATCCCGTGCATTGGAAAGCAAAGCCTTAACCACTGGACAGTCAGGGAAGTCCCTGAGCTAAGGTTTTCATCTGGCAAAATGTTTAGCCATTACCAACATCTTGAGATCACTAACCAAACACGTGCTGAGATTCCTTCTGGCTTTTTAAGCCAATGCAACACATAAAGTCCTTTACTACCAGGTGGCCTAGGGGTCCTTTTCTAAATCCTTTCTCCTTCAAAGCAACTTTTCATATCATGAGGGAAGAGGGTGACATGCACACAAGTAAACACCAGAACTACTTTTCTGATTTGTTTTAATCAGGATGGCTGATGAGGAGAAAGCTTTGTTCTAGAACTATAAGCGGCCAAGTTGATACACAAGCTGTGATGGACAGCTGATAAGGTTTATGGAAGAGAGGAAAAAAGATAATTCCTGAATGTGAATGAGGCAGTTAGTGTAGGAGTAGAAGGAAGTACCACGCTCACATCTGGGAGCTCTGGTCATGCCCACTTGTTCCCAAATCTTATAAACAGTTTCCTTAGCAGAGCCCCAAAGTCCTGCCTGATGCCAGAAGTCTAAGCCAGTGCAACAGTGGTGCCTACATCAAGCACTGAGCTATGAGTCCCATGTCTCTAAAGTAGACCCTCCATGAAAATGTGACCCACGATAGTTCCTGTCTCTGGTGGGATCTTTTCTTACTGGTGTGGACAGTTGGGACTGTTCAGTTCAGTTCAGTTCAGTTCAGCTCAGTCACTCAGTCGTGTCAGCCTCTTTGCGAACCCATGAACGGCAGCACGCCAGGCCTCACCAACTCCCAGAGCTTACTCAAACTCATGTCCATTGAGTCGGTGATGCCATCCAACCATCTCATCCTCTATGGTCCCCTTCTTCTCCTGCCTTCAATCTTCCCCAGCATCAGGGTCTTTTCCAATGAGTCAGTTCTTCGCATCAGGTGGCCAAAGTATTGAAGTTTCAGCTTCAGCATCAGTCCCTCCAATGAATATTCAGGACTGATCTCCTTTAGGATGGACTGGTTGGATCTCCTTGCAGTCCAAGGGACTCACAAGAGTCTTCTCCAACACCACAGTTCAAAAGCATCAGTTCTTCGGCTCTCAGCTTTCTTGGTAGCTCTAGTATCACATCCATACATGATTACTGAAAAAGACCATAGCTTTGACTAGACAGACCTTTGTTGGCAAAGTAATGTCTCTGCTTTTTAATATGCTATCTAGGTTGGTCATAGCTTTTCTTCCAAGGAGCAAGCATCTTTTAATTTCATGGCTGCAGTCACCATCTTCAGTGATTTTGGAGCCCAGAAAAATAAAGAGACTGTTCAGTGGATAGAAATTGGGTAAGGGCTTTGCAGGGAGACACGAGAGCAAGAAATACAGCCTCTTTTTAGCGTTTATTGAAGAAAGGACTCGGCAAATCACAGGAAAGCAAACTCAGATCTCATGTGCTCATCTTCCTGAAGTCTTCATGGGTGTTCACAAATCTCTTGTCCCAGATTCTCCCAGGTGGTCTGGGTCTGCACTGTGCCCCCAGAAGCCCTGGCCATCCCCTCCACTTCTTTCCTGGTCACATTCTGCTCCTTCCACAGCCGTGGCATTGGCAGTCACATTGCTGCCCTGGGGCTGTTGCCAGCATTCAGGAAGTCTGGTCAGGTCTGATTGCTCATCTCTGTCCGGGGGCAGCCCCCTGGAATACTGGTGAATAGAATTTTATATCACATTATAGAAAGAAAGGAAGGAGCTAAAAATAGAAACTGATAAGAAGAAGACTTGGAATTCTGGTAGAATTAACAAGAAGGCTTAGGATCAAAATGGTATGCAGATTAATGGATTTAAAAAAAATAATTTTATTTATTTGTTTATAGTATGTGCTGGGCCTTCACTGCTGCATGGGCTTTTCTCTAGTTGTTACGAGAGGGGACGACTCTCTAATTGTGGTGCACGGGCTTCTCATTGTGGTGACTTCTCTTGCTGTGGAGCACGGCTCTAGAGCACAGGCTCAGTAGCTGTGCACAGGCTTAGTGGCTCTGCGGCGTGTGGGATCATCCCCAGTCAGGGATTGAACCCGCGTTTCCTGCACTGACATTCTTTACCACTGAACCACCAGGGAAGCTCCAGTGGGTGTTTTAATGAGTGGTAAGTTGGAATAAGGCAAAGAAGAGACAGGAAGAAAGAACAGTTAGGGTATTTTAAACATAAAATAAAGCAAAAAGAACTAGAAAAAACTAACGTCTTCTTGTTTCTCTTAAAACAGATTAAACAAAATGACTATAATTTTACATAATATAAAATATAACTATAAACGTTATTCATAGTATCCAATAGAAAAATTATATTTTAGCCTAGGTGCCTTTAGTGGAATTGAAAAAGATGACCCCACAGTTTGCTACCTTTGAAAAGAGATTTGTAAGAAACTCATAGAAGAATTTAACGATACAGAGCCTACACTGCGATGGCGTAGGGGAGGGGACCACATCTGCACTTAAGTACTTCCTCCTTCCTCCCTCCCTCCCATCCCTGCCAAATGGAGATCAGACGCATGTGTCAAGGGGACTCGGTCACTTTGTCTGCATATTAACTGTTATATTAAGATTTGCTGCAAAAAGACAGTCCATTAAAGTTTTGCCTCTGAAGAGGGAAAGGAGTGGAAATAAATTATCAGCTGAAGGACATTTTTAGAAGAGATCTTTTAGCATCCGTTATGACTATTTAAGACTAATTGAAATCAATTGTTGCAGTGACTCAGCTCTACCCAGTTAACTTTTGCCCTTGGGAGAGCTTGATTTCTTCCCACCTCTGGATCAACAAATAGTGTTCTGATTTGTTAGCTCTGTAAAAAGATCCAAGAGGCCTCACTGAGGTAATTCAGGTTTTAAAACAGACTGTTTCACAAGAATGCAGAACTGGGATGGACTCCCATTCTCTTGAGAAGCAAGGGGCAGGCCAAATGCTATGGGTTAGGATGGAAAGAAGACGCTCAATGAAAAATAAAATTGGCCAGATCAATGGTACGCAAAGCTGAGGGCAGTTTCCTGAAGCAGCATCTAGATGGTACCAAGAAAGCCGTTTGCAAGGGAGAAGTTATTCATCCTATGTCTTCCACAAGCCTACTCAGAAAAGTACAGCCCAACATCACTGGGTTGTTCTGTCTTTATACTTGCTGTACTCTTGAATTCATTTTCCTAGTCTGATGTACAGTTGGATTATGAGATTTGAGAGCAGCGAGGAAAAGCTTACAATTGAAATGTAACCTATATGATCTTTCCTTTGTGCCTGATTTATTGTTAATTGAAGCTGAATTACATTATCATATTAATTTAGGAGAGACCAGGATGAAAAAGAGTGGGACACAGTTTTGCTGGGAAATTAGAGGGTTATGTTCTTCCAGAAGAGTGGCTATTGGAAAGAGCATTGAACCAGGAATCAGGTCTGAGGTTTGAGTTTTTTCTTTGTTTCTTATTAATTATATAACCTCGGATAATCCACTTGGAATTTTAGAATCTCCATTTTCTCATTAGAAAATTGGGATAATAGCATCTTCCCTAACAACATTACAGGGCCACTGTGTTTATAACTCAGGGTGATCAAGGGAAGATGCAGGTTCTGTGGAGTCTGAAACTTACAGAATTTGGGATACCCTGGTTAAAAAATAGAATTACCAAATCATAAAAACAAAATTACATATAATGTGGAATTTAGAATAAGAAATCACTGTATGTTATGAAAACCATATTCCCACCTCAGCTTTATTTTAGCCAGATGTCAAAAATATTTCAAAGAATGTGGCTAGGAAGAGACACTTGAAAGAGGAGTCAGAGTAAAGAGAAAGCGTGGTCATAACAAACTGCAGTTAAAATACCTGCTTTTGCAAATTTTACAAAAACGCAGAGCACGTGAACATATTCCCAGGGTCTTGGAAGGGGCTTGTGCCTGCGAGAGACCCAGCAACCAAAGCATTTTTAGCTTCCTGGTAAATCAGTTTCTGAGATGATGTTTGCTAAAGATCTTTGTGAACTGTAGAGCACAGCATAGATGAAAGGCATTGTTTCCCCTTTTCCATTTCCAGAGTTGTTGCCTGCTGGGAAGTCTATGTAACTGGTTACTATTATAATTCTGTTATAGTAAACTTGATGCAAATTGGGGTTTAGATGGATGATATGTATCACAGCCGCAACCTAAATTATTCGGTTCAAAGAGCATATTTATTTAAATTTTCTTTCTCTGAATATATACACCCAATTGCATTTATAAAGCAGGCATTAACTTTATAAATGACTCATTTACAGTTTCTAAAACACTTTTTATTTGAGCCTTGTTTTATCTATCATTAGGTAACAAATCATCCCCAAACTTCATAGCTTAAAACAGTAACATCATATATGATTTGTCATGCTTCCTGGGGGTCATTTACTTGAGAATGGGTTAGATGAGTGATTCTGGCATGAGGTCTCTCATGTTGCTACAGTAGGATTTTGGTTAGAGCTGCAGTCATCTGTAGGCTTAACTAAGACTGAGGATTTCTTCCAAGGTGCTCACATAGTTGGCAAGTTGGTACTGACTGTGGGTCACCAGCCCAGTTTTCCACATGTGATACTTTCCCAGGCTGCTTAAATGTCCTCACAGCATAGTGACTGGCTTCTCCCAGAGCAAGCAATCTAAGGGAGAGAAAGAGAGAGCCCATAGAAGTCATTTTACCATTTATGACCTAGCCTAGGAAGCCATCAGCATCATTTCCCTTGCATATTTTTGGTTCAGGAAGTTAGAAGTCAGTCCAGATTCAAGTGAAGGCAACAAACACCACATGGTCGAAGAAGAGGTTACAATGCAATATAAATTGGAGCAACCATTTTTGGAAAAGATGTATGTACAAGCCTCATATAAACTTGGGAGATTGGTTGAGTAAACATTTTCATCTTTATTCACCCACAGGGAAAATGTCAAAGCACTTTGTCAGGGAAGAAATCTAATATGCCTGGGTCCAAATCCACCCTCTATACTATAGCTAATTTCTCTGAACTCTTCTGAAAGGAAGGTACTTAACCTCTCAGGATTTCTCTTGACATGTTTGTTAACATGATTCTCATAAGGCTTAAATGAGATAAGTTCTATTAGGGGGTCGGCCCTGTGCCTGGCACAAAGTACATGCTCAATAAAATGGTAGGTATGGTTTGGAGATGAGAAAACACCAACTGAAACATTAAGTAATTGCTCATTAAATAATTTCTCAAGGTTATAAGCTACAAAAAAATCAAAGTATCAAAAATCTTTTAACCTAAAGAGGAATAATTTCATCATAATAGGGTCCTTCACCAAACAAATAAATGACTGACCTTTGTGTTTGCGTGCAATTCATATATAACTTGTTCATATAGCTTGATTATAAGGAGAAGCCCTTCTTTTAGTCTAACTTCAGACACCAATGGGAAAGTTAAATCTCTTCAGTTCCAGATGCCAATTGTTTATGTTTGGATTATAAATGTGATTCACATTATTGATGAAGGAAGCACTAAACTTGTGAATCACTTTTTAATTATTCAATTGGATAGAATACACAATATGTAAAATTAATAGGAGCCTCAGTCTGGAGCAAATTTCCATTTTTTTCTCCTTAGTTAACAGACTAGGTATAAACAGTAACATAGCTGAGTTTAGCACACAGGAACATGTGGCCATAGTTTTCAATTGTTAGACATATTGACTAATTAGTTTCTCTTTTCTTGAATATTAAAGGTGATTAAGGGGCTTTGTTTACCTAACATTATTCTGGCCATGTTTGTTGGGAGGTTGAGGTTAGCAGAAAGTGTTTAATGCACTAAACATAAGGTTTCCATCATTCATTAGCTCCACTTTTGCACACCTTCCTGTGCATTTATAGAGTCTGCATTCATTACACAGTGATGGATGGGATGCTGATTAAATACTGTGTCTTACTCTTGTCCAGAATACATTTTTTCACATTAATTTAAAAATTTTTTAAATGGTGTCCTTAAAAATGACTGAATGTTTATACCAGAATTGAACAGCAGACTTAACCAGAGTTATCATGAGTTTGACAAATAAAAAGTTTGCTTTCCCTTGACCTCTGTTTACTCTTTGCCATTAAGACTAAGAAACAATGCACATGAAAAGATGAAGCCTTGAATTAAGCTTTCAGCAATTCTTGAGTTCTTCACAGTGTTCATAATACTGTGAAGGGTATCTTCCACCCCTGGGGAAGTTAGTGATACTTGGAAAGCTTGCCTATTTCATCTCCCTCTAGGAGAATCACTGAGTACCTTCACATATTAAAGGTTCTCAGAAATCAAGTAACAAAATCCATTTAGTTTGTTTTAACTCAGTGTCTCTGAAGTGTATTTGAACAGGGAGTTCTTTTTTGTTCTTTGTTTTTTCAAAGAACTTCAATTGACACCTCCTGGACTCTCCTCCCCTTTTGTGGGCTACATTCACTATTCCAGTGTATATGTGTAATACCATTTTACTTAGCAAAGCTCATGCTGATGGATATTTTAGTTGTTAGCAAGTTTTTGCTATTTTCAACCCCCAGTTTGAAAATGGTAGTGTATATTCATAATTACTGTCATTAATAGATGTCCAAAAGTAGGATGCATGGTCTTGGCCCGGTCTTGATATATAAGCCACAAATCAGCTTCCTGAAATCACTAAAGTTGCTCCATGGAAACCCAAATACAATAATCTCCATTCTGCAGTGGGAATGTCATGGTGGTTCCATAGTGACAATTAGAGCAAGAGGTCCTGATGTTCAGGGACAGACAAAGCCCCATATGCTGTATTTCTATGGAAGCCAGCTCTCTGCTTCATTCCTGCTTCCACTCTGGGTGTGGATATTTTGTTTTCATCGATTGTAAAGTTTGCCACAGAGGTATCAGCTGAACACCTCTGACTTCCTGGCTGAGAAAACCCTGGGATAATGTGCCCTACTTTCACTCAAGTAGCCCCTGGAATGCATGAGTTAACTGCACAAGGCATCCAGTGAGCACTCTCTTTCTGCATTGCCCTCTGTCCAGTACTTACTCATTTTCTGCTGTTGGCTGGTTACAAAAAACAGCAGTGCCTGGAGCTCAGGAAACAACTCTCCAAAGACCATCTGTTTCTGAGGGCACTAGCGAAACTTGTCTCTACTTGGTTCACAGTTCCTGTTTCCATTGGTGAATATACTTTCTCAGTGAGCACTTGGCCAAATGATTTGCAATTGGGAATCAGATATATCCTTATGTATAAACAGGATCATCATTTCATGTATTTTGGAAAAACTCGGAGCCCATCTAATTCTCATTATGGCTGTGACTTTGCATAAACCCTGACCTAACCATATGACTGATTACTTTCCAGAACAAACCTGCTTTGTCTGTGCTGCTGTGTCCCAAATCACTAGCTGGCATTGCACTCACTCTTATATCCGAGCATCACTAGTTGACACCATTCCTTCTTCCCAAAATAAACTGCCATGCTTCATCCCTTTTCCTCACCCCATATCCTTTCTCTCCAATGTTGTGAGTTGTATCTGTTCTTCAGGACTCAGCTCCTGTCCACAGCCTTCCAGAAGCCTGCCCTGCTCTCCTTACCCCAAAATGATCATTATTTTCTCATTTTGGGGGCCTTCTCCATATTTAGACTTATATCCTCATTTATCTTTTTTAAAAAAATCTATGTACTTTGTCTTCAACTGGACTGTAGGCATTTTGAAGTCAGTGACTGTCTTTTCATCGTTTCAGATTGAAGAAACATACATCTTCTCTCATTTCTAGAGAATAGCAAATAATCCCCAACATTTTTGGCACCAGGGACTGGTTTCATGGAAGACAATGTTTCCACAGACCATGGCGGGGGGGGGATGGTTTCAGGATGATTTAAGAACATTATATTTATTGTGTACTTTATTTCTATTGTTATTACATCAGCTCCACCTTAGATCAGGCATTAGATCCAGGAGGCTGGGGACCCCTGGGCTATAGGACAAAAAGCACAGATGACGTATGCTCAAATAGACATAGAAGCTAATGAGTGAATCTTACGAACTTCTGTAGCTCTCTTCATCTGTATTTGAATATTTGAAAATAACATATGGCATATTCACACTAAGCCACAGTGCTTGGAGTTTTCTTTCATTTTCTCTAAGGTGGAAAATGTTTTCCACCTTAGTTTTCTGTCCTTAAAAACTATGTTTATACAATCGGAAAATTAGAATGTCTCATTGCAAATAGTTCTCAGAATTTTAAGCCAAGAGATTGATAGGGGTACTTGTCTCACGTGTTGACTGATTTACTGAGTCAAACATTTATTGAGTCCAAACATTTATTGAGATCCTGCTATATATCAGAACCCATCCTAGGTTCTGGAATCCAGCAGTGAAAAAGAGAGACACAGTCCCTACCCTCAAGAAACAAATGCACTGAAGATCTTTTGCTCTTGAAAAACTATGAACCCAACCTTGAAAGCTAAGAGAGAAAAGAAATATGAGTGGCCATTTGGAATTCTGGACATAAAATATATGCATCACCTATTTTATGCATATGTGCTAGTACGTGGATGCATAAAATGGAGCTTTTTTCTATTATTCTTTTATGGATTGGCCATAGACTATGCAGTGCAAGTGGGACATAACAGAATAATGGAAAAGATGAGACCTGACTAAATAAATCCCTTGAAAGCTTTTTTTTAAAAACACTCTATCATGAGAATAAATTCCCCTTGCACCTTTTTTTTTTTTTTTTTTTTAGCTTTTGTTCTTTTCTAGGTCACCAGAAATGAAAATATATTAGGAGAATGGCATGTGCATTAAAAATCTTTGCAGTATCTCCAAGTCAACACTAGACCTTTAAAAACCTGAAGGATATACTCAGAATGAATACACTGGGGGAAGGGCACTGAATAGCATTTGAAAACCTGAAAATATCTACGCATTTGTCTAGACTGGTGGTTATTACTGTAATAAGCAACTGAAGCCAAACAAATGAGACCATTTTTTGTGACAGTTTTCAGATTGTAATCATGCACAGTGAGAACACAGAATGTACGTTAGATAAACTTCACGATAAGGGATTAGGGAAATAGTCTGCAGAATAAGTAAAATGAGGGGTTTAGAGCCAGGCAACATTTACTGTAAATCTGGGCACATATATGAAACAGCAGGCTGCAGATGTTTCATTTCCATAATATGCTATAAAATAATTCTTCATCGTTAGAAATTTCCAAGCCACAGTAAATGATAGATGAACGACTGGGAGGTAGAATCAGAAGGCTCTATGATAAAAATGAGGTATTGATTCTGTGAGATTTTAATTTAGATTAGTTCACTTAGAAAAAGTAATAAATTGATGTGTACTCGGCACAGCTCACGTTCGAAATGACTTATCAGGATTCCAAAACGAAACCTTAAGCAAGCAATAATTTTAGCTATAGTTCTCCCCCAGGTTGCCCGCAGTAAATTACAGCATCTTTGCAAATAATTTGGACAAGAACAAGACAAGTAGTATATCCCTGGATGACGGATGGGATTTTGAGCTTCAATGCCAGAAGAAAAGATGGGAAAAGAACTGGAAAGAAGTGTCTGGCCATAATAAATTAGGAAGATAAACATCTGAACTATTAGAAAAGTGATTCAACATAAGCCATACCATATATTTGCTCGAAGCTGAGTTCAGTTTGGTTGTTTCAGATGGTCAGATGTGAGGCATTATCTGTAGGCAAATACAGAATTGGACCTTTTTGATTCATATCTAGATTTCTTGAGATTTTAATTTGTTGGCATTCAACTTCATTTTGAAAGAATGTTTCATTCAGTCTATGCAATTAAATCAAATAGCACATGTAAATCTGCTAACACAAAGTTTGGTCTATAGGAAGATAATAATCATGATAGTTAATAATGTTCGAGCTCTTATTACAAGCTGGGAAATGAGCTAAATATTCTTATTACGGCATTTCTTGTGGAGTGCAGAAACCATTATGTCCCCTTCTGTGCAATTATATCTCACTTTGCATTTAGTTTTACATTTTATATACTGAAATCATGACCACAGAACTAGAAACTCTTTAATGTTTTATTTTCATTCTGCAATTGAAGGCTCTAGGGTCACTTCCTATGCATTTATTGTTCTCCATTGCTTTTTCAGTCAATTCATGCCATTTTCAGGATGAATATTTTGCTTACACGGCACACACAAATACACACATACACACACAGGTGTTCTTATAAATCTTCCCAATTTAAGTGTTTTTTCCTCCTGACCCTTTCTGTGCATCTGTTCACTTTAAGATTCATTTTTTGCCAGGGGACCATGATGAAGTGATTTTCCCAGGATCCACAATTCGTAGTATCTTATCTCTGAAATTGTTAACTGCCCTTAGTAAAGAATGACTTAGCTTCTGTTCTGGCTCTCTCATAATAGTTCAGCTTTCTAATCTCCTCTTTAAAGAAATTTTCTTTTGTAGGTTCAATACTTACCTCTTAGAAGTGAAGTACTTTCTCAAAGGTTTACCTTCTGTAGCATCTCAGGATGCTTCGGGGGCCATTAAGCTTCATGAGTTAACAATTTTTTCCCCAAAGTGTATATGAGGTGCCTACTGAAAGTAAGTTTAACAGGTCCTCCTGATTTATTACAAAGAAAGTCTCTTTCAACAAAAGCTTTCAGGCTGAACTTTCATTCTAGTCTAAGAGAAGCAAACTTTTGGTCTCAAGTGCTGCATAATACATCACATGCTGTGTCTGTATTCTTGGGCTATTATATAACCAAGCTATCAGTTACATAAAAGCTTGTCTCCCCACATAAAGATGCATTGACAATAGATAAATCCCCTTTCTCTCCAGTTGGATTTTTTCCCCCAAAGAATTCCATTGAACAAGGATCACTTTTCCCCCTTTGAAATGAGATTTTAAATTTCACACATATTTATCAAGAAACTCAAAGCAGAATAGGTAATTTTTATTATAAAGGTTTTTTTTTTTTCTATAGCGCCTCTAAAAGACAAACCCCATGGAACCATCAGAGGACTTTTTCAGAAATAAGTCTTCTAAGCATTCTTTTAGTCCAGTGGTGCCTATCTCATAACAGAGACCCCAAGTCCCTCACATCCTACCCACCATATTTGATACATCAAAGGGAACTCCCGACCCAGAGGAGGGCAGAAGCAAAGTCTCTTCATGGAAAAAGTAGAAGTCCCTTTCCGGCTGGTTGAAGATGACATCCATGTAAAGCAGCTCTGGAAGGGGTAGGGGATCACCATCCTACCACCTGTCATGACAATGGGAGTCCATTATTTCCAGGACTCTAAAGGGCCGCGCTGATCTTTGTCAGCCCTCACTCCGATTCAGGCTCTAATATTTCTAGAAAGATGTGGTCCAACATACAGCCTTCCGAGTCATAAACTCTGTCTATTGCCTGTGAAATAAGCAGCCAAGATAAGCATGGCATACAAGCCTCTGTAGCACCTGGAACAAGCTTCGTACTCCCTCTGTGACCCTCATTTGTAAAATAGCAATAATTTATTCGCTTTTTGAGTGCATATTATGTGTCAGATTCCTGGGTCGGGAAGATCCGCTGGAGAAGGGATAGGCTACCCACTCCAGTGTTCTTGGGCTTCCTTTGTGGCTCAGCTGGTTAAAGAATCCGCCTGCAATGCAGGAGACCTGGGTTCAATCCCTGGGTTGGGAAGATCCACTGGAGAAAGGAAAGGCTACCCACTCCAGCATTCTGGCCTGGAGAATTCCATGGACTGTATAGCCCATGGAGTCACAAAGAGTCAGACACGACTGAGTGACTTTCACTTCATTATGTGTCAGAAAATGTTTTGTGTACTAAGAATATATCAATGACCAAAAAAAAAAAAGGAAGATCTCTATCCTAAATTAGCTTACTAACTACTAAGGGGCTGTTTTTATTTTACTGTGCCGGGTCTTTGTTGCAGCGTGCGGTCTCTTCATTGCTGTGCACAGGCTTCTGTAGTCACAGCAAGCAAGCTGTCTAGTTGCAGTGTGCGGACTTAGTTATCCCACAGCATATGGGATCTTAGTTCCCTGACCAGGGATTAAACCTGTGTCCTCTGCATTGAAAGGTAGATTCCTAACCACTGGACCACTAGGGAACTCTCAGTCAGTTTTTAAACTTAAATGAGCAATATATTACGGTGAAGAGTAAAACAGGGACAGAGGCCATTGTGTAGGTGAGAGTTGCGGTTTTAAATAGGGGACCTGGTGGCCTGTCTTTCTGAGCTTGTGACATTTTAGCAAAGACTGGAAGGAGGTAAGGGGATGAATCAGGAAAATTTCTGGGGAACTGGCAAGGAAGGAAAAGAGCCAGATTGGGAGGGTGTCTGAGTTCCAGGAAAAGCAAGGAGCCTGAGGTGATGGGAGAAAGTGGGAAGTTGGGAGAGGAATAAAAGAGGAAGTTGAAGGGCTGACACAGGAGCAGATTTTATGGAACTTGTCATCCTTTGTACTACTGGACATTGAGTGAGATGGGGCTATTTCAAGGATTCAAGCATAGTGATATGATCTTAGAGTTTCAGCAGGTCATTGTGATGATTGGTCTGGGAGCAGAAGGGGACAAGCCAGGACAGAGGCAGAGAGAGAGCTTAACAGGTGAAAGTAGTTATCTAGACAGGAGGTGATGGTGGCAAGGACCAGAGGATCATGAGAAATTTTGAATGCTGGGCATAGTTTCAGTGGAAAATCAGCAGGATTAACTGACAGTTAAGAACATGATGTGAGGGAAAGAGAGGAATAGAGAATGGCTTAAACTTGAGCAATTGAATATATGAAGATGCTGTTTACTGAATCATAGAAATCTGCAGAAGCAGCAGGTGGGTGTGGGAGGACAGGAGATGGGTTTTATATAGGTTGTTTAAAAGGCCACATAGGCTTTCAAATGGAAATATGGAGGTGACATTTAGATAATAGTAGTGCTTATTATTCATGGTGGTATTGAGGATTAAATGGGCTTTATCATCTTGCCCTGCCTACTTCTCCAATCATATCTGCCACCCCATCTTACCACCCACCCGGCACTCCTCATGTCAAACATTTCTTGCTTTCTCCTATCTCCATACCTGGGTACATGTAGTCTCTCCCTTCTCACTCATTCCCTTCCTTCTATTGGCGATAAGAAATTCCCATTTCATATTGCCAATACTTTCATCAGATCTTTCCAGTTCTTCCCTTCTTGTACGTTGTGCGTGCTCAGTTGCTTCAGTAGTGTCCAACTCCTTGTGACCCTATGGACTGCAGCCCACCAGGCTCCTCTGTCTATGGGATTCTCCAGGCAAGAATACTGGAGTGGGTTGCCATGCCCTCCTCCAGGACATCTTTCTGACCCAGGGATTGAACCCGCATCTCCTGTCTCTCCTGCATTGCAGGTGGATTCTTTACCACTGAGCCAACCAGAGAAGCCCCTCCCTTATTGTCCAAGTCTGAGAAGAATAAACAATTGGTATTCTTTGTCTAAGACGGCAACTATTACCTCCTCCAGGTAGCCCTCCATGACCTCTCTGGGTAGAGAGATGAGATGTCCTCATTTGAGCATTCACAGGGCCTATCTAGAGCTTTAATGATGATGTTTATTATACTTATTACTAATTGTTGTTATTGTTCAGTTGCCCATTTGTGTCCCAACTCTTTGTGACTCCATGGACTGCAGTATGCCAGGCCTCCCTGTCCCTCACCATCTCCCAATGTTTGCCCAAGTTCATGTCCATGTAATTTTTATTAATTACTAACTTATTACTTATCACTGTACTTTAACATACATGAGTCTCTCCTAATAGGCCTCATGGAAGATGAAATTGTCCCATGTTATAGTAAGTATTTAATAAATATTTGCTGAATGAATGAGTAAACAAACGAATGTTTCGTGTCGCAGAAATAAAATGGAGAAGTCATCCCTTGAAAAGGATTTTTGTAATCAGAACTTTTGTCATGAAATTGACTTAAGTGGCAAGTGTTGAGTGAGCTTCACTGTTGAAGCCTTCCCTGAGCCAGTCTGTTTAGCCCTGGCCTCTGGCATAGTGCCTGGTACCAAGGAGATGCTGATCAGAGTTTGTTGAAGGAGGGGTTGAGTGAACTCCGAAAGTGACTCCCAAAGAAAGAGTCTACCCCCACGGTCTGTGTCAGTGAGGGCGATTAGTCACCAGAACAAAATTCAGAACTGAAGTTTCAACCACTATGATTAAAGGTAACTTTTGGAAATTATTGCACAATAGTAAAGTGTCCGTCTAAAAAGAACTTATTCTTAAACATTTCTTGCAAGTGCCAGGCATCAAAGCCACCTGCCAACGTGGGTTTGCCAATACCAGATAGTTAAGAAGCAAATGCCTTTATAAACAGCAGCTGCCAAGCATTTCTGAACGAGGGGCCCAGGTGTTCCAATGAATACTGAGCAGCAGCTCCTCTCCTTCCCTAAACATGCCTCGTTTTTCCCTCGGGCCACTCACCTACCCAGAGTGCCCTTCTCTTCTATCTCACCTGGCCAACTCCTCCTCCTCCCAGCTTCAGCCTGGTGCCACTTTCACTGAGAGCTCTTTCTTTTTACGTTTTTATTTAGTATTTATTCACTTATTTCTGGTTGCTCTGGGTCTTTGTTGCTTCCCATGGGCATTTATTTAAGGCAAGCAACGGCTACTCTTTGTTGCCACGTTCGGGCTTTCCATTGTGGTGGCTTCTCTTGCTGCAGAGCGCGGGCTCTGGGCACACGGGCTTCAGTAGGTGCAGCACAGGGACTTTAGTTGCCTCACGGCATTGTGGAATCTTCCCGGACCAGGGCTCGAACCCGCGTCCCCTGCAGTGGTAGGTGAATTCTTACCCACTTACCACCAGGGAAGTCCAGGAGTTCTTTCGTGATCCTCCAAGACACTGGTGGGGCCCTTCCTAAGTGTCCCCACAGCACCCCCACACATCCCTCTATTGAAATGATGATCCTTCTTCATCATATATTCTTGGACAGTGGCCTGCATTTTCCCCTTTTTATAATTTTAGCACATTTAACCCAAAGACTGAAATATTGGTAGTACACAGGAGTCCTGAAATAAACCAGTAAGTTTGGATGGATGGGGGTTGATTGGGAAAACGATGAATCGGGCTCTTTGAAAGGATTGACTTACACATGTTTCAGGAATCAGAAACCATGCTTTTCCTATTCTCCAATTCAGTCTGGGCCAGTTCCACTAATAACACCCTGTAAAGCCATGGTGGCTGAGTGGCTATTATGAATTTCCTTATATCTCTTTTAAAAGGTATTATTGTTGTTCAGTTGCTAAGTCATGTCCAACTCTTTGTGACCTCATGGACTGCAGCACACCAGGCTTCCCTGTCCTTCACTATCTAGTGGAGTTTGCCAAACTCATGTCCATTGATTCAATGATGCCATCTAACCATCTCTAATTATAGAACGTGAAGGCCTAAACCATGTTGTCTCTCCTTTACGGCCCTTTAGGGTTTTCAAGATTGAATAGGAATATCTTAAATTCAAATTTGACAATCTCATTTTTCCCATGAAAGAAAATTTTATAATCACTGCCACAAAGCTTCAGAGATTTCTAAGACTTTCCAGCTACATCCATTCTAAAACTGGAGTGTTTCCCCTATTTTTTGTTCCCATTCACTACACAGAGGGTCATTTCAAACTCTAATTCGGGGTGAAAAAGGGGAATAGTAGTGCATTTCGTAAGATTCCTTCTCCTGATCCACATGTCTTCCAGAATGCACCTGAGCAAAACTTGTCTTTGAGTTTCTTTGCCTCTTTGCCAAGATTGTTTATACCCGCGGCAAATAATATATGAAGTCCTTGAAACTACTGAACTCACATTAGTTGTTAAAGCAGTAGACTGAGTACAAACTGCAATTAGGGCACCACTGGAAAAAGAAATCAGTTATAAAGCAACCCTAAATCCATTTAACGTAATATTTGGTGTTTAATGTAAAATAGGCGAGGTCATTGCCATGTTGTACCAATTATCTCATGATTCATGCAGAAGATATATGGGCTCAGCCAAACAATATGTTACAGAACAGGTTTTCACAAGAAAACTCCTGTTAGTCAAGCTGAAAATTTCCACAGTTTGACTATGGGATAAAATTTGAATCAGATAATAAAAATTTACCAAATTTAGCTTGGTGTTCATAAATCAATTCTTGAAATAGGCATTGTTAAACACACACATACACACATACTACATGTGCTAAAAACACTAAAGCCTCTTATGGGATAAATAATCCAGAATTAAATTCTAATTCCTGTAAGACATAGATTAATAATACTGACCTCTTAGTTTATAAAATTTTATTTTCAAGTTAGATATGATATTTGTGTTTATTGCACCTCAAGAGCAAGAGAAATGGTAGCATTAGAGCTTTCTGAGAATGATATTGTAAAACAGAATGTGCTACATTATTATTATTTTGATTTATAAATTACTATTATTTATAAATAGTTGGAGTATGTGTATATCGTCACAGTGTCTTTACCATTTCCATTGGTCTTCATTCCTCTGTGTACATTCATATTTCCATCTGTAGATCATTTTCCTTCTGTTGGGAGACTGTATTTCTGAAGTATAGGTCTGCTGGTGATAGTTTTTTTCACTTTTGTACGTTTGAAAAGTCTTTAGCTTCCTTTTTGAAAGATACTATCAGCAGATATAAAATTCTAGTTTAAAAGTTTTGTTCCTTCATTATTTATATATTTGCAAAGAATGAGTATTCTCAAACTATTGGATGCTGGATTCCACATATGTTCTTAGATCTAATTGTTAATGGATTCATTCAAATATTTTACTGTGTTTTTAAAATATTTTACCCTTACTAATTTTTCTCTACTTAGTCCATCGATTCCTTAAAAGCCTGTGTGAAAATTTCTTTCTCTGGTAGTAGATTTGACATTTATTTTTCTGTTAAATGTACTAAATGTTACTTTATATGAAGGCATGTTGTTAGGTGTAAAAATTTTCAGTTGCCCTTTTATAATTATGACAGAGGTTTCTAGTGCTCACCCATATGTGGTTCTTCTTGCCTTCTGGGTCCACTGGAACATTATACTTCCCTGCCTCTTTGCAGTAAGGCAAGGCCAGTGCCCAGTTTCCACCAAGGGTCTGTGAGGTGAAGTGAATGTCAATTCCAGGATGAAACATTTCATGCATAGCATGTGACCCTCTGGTGCTGTCTTACCCTCCATGGCAAAAAAGGCTGTGTCTTTCGGAGATGGTTGCTATGAGATGACAAAGATTCTATCATCTTGGGTTCCGAGTGATTATGTTGAATAGAATACCACACTGACCTATTACAGTTGTAAAATGTGAGCAAAACATGTAAAACAACCAGGATCCAGGTTAATTTTTACTGTAGCAAAACCTATCCTGTCAAACTAATTTATGTAGTGATACGCTGTCCGTAATGGTACTTTTATCTTGAAACTTTTTAAAAATTTTATTTAAAAGATTTGGACATGATCTAGGTATTGAACAACAACGACAATTTGTTTGTTTGTTTTTGACTGTGCTGGGTCTCCACTGCTGCTTGTCTTTTCTCTAGTTGCAGGCACGCAGGCTTCTCATTGCGGTGGCCTCTCTTTGTTGCTGAGCTCGGGCTCTAGGGTGCTGGGACTTCAGTGGTTGTGGCACGTGGGCTCAGTAGCTATGATTTGCAGATTCTAGAGCACAGGCTCAATAGTTGTGGCCAATGGGTTTAGTTGCTTCACCGCATATGGGATCTTCTCAGACCAGGGATCGAACCTATGTCTCCTGCATTGGCAGGTGGATTCTTTACTACTGAGCCACCTGGAAAGACCTCTAAGCTTTTTAAAAACTGTATTTTGTGTTATTCATCTATCTACATTAACTTCCTTTTAATTAGTTTGGGGAATATTTTAACTTTTCCTTTATTTTTATACAATTTTGTATTTTCTTTTTTTTCATTTTAACTATATCTCTTGTAAACAGAATATAATAGGCTTCCAATCTGATTTTTAATTATTTCAACAATACACATGAAAGTATTCATTTAATTCCTTCTAAATGTTAAGGTCTATTTCTGGATGCTAGTGATAAAGCAATGAAAAAAGTAGATTTTTTTCTTTAATGAGGCTCTGAATACCTTTTATAGTAAGCTTGATCTGCTACCATTTATTCCTGTTGATGTTGAATTTTTATTTATTATCTAATTTTTAAAACTTTTCACGTTAGTGGGGGCTTTTTTTGCTTCTTTTTTCTCATTTCTACCTACTAGTTTTTTCTCCTTTATTCACCTAGATGTTATACATTCAGTTTCTATTCTCCTGAGAATACCATTAAATTTTTAATGCTCCTTCATGTTTGAAAAATATATAAAGGAAGCCACTACCTTTATTCTTCTCAACTATGTATGATTCTTAGAACATTTGTTACTAAATTTCCTTTCTTCTAACTTCATGTAATTATTGTTTAGTATTTTAGTTATTCTTTGCTTTTATATAGTCCTCGTGAGTCATTATTTTTGACCGTTTAATGAAGTCGATGGTTGTTGAGATGTCACCCTATCCATGTTAAATCTCTTTGTTTAGTTGCTTTCTACACTCCTCTCTGTTCTCTGACCTCACTTTCCTTTTTCTGAATTATAATCTTTCTAAAAGGATTTGGGATGAAAAGTTCTCAGTCTTTTTCTGAAAATGTTACAATTTTACCTTCACAATTGAATAAGGAGTTGTATGAATAAAATCCATTTTTGGTTAAACTATATATGACATTGCCATTTTTGTAGGTGTAAAGCTTTAATATCTGCAGTTTTATGCAGTTCAAGCTCACTAGATTATCAGCCTTTTTTCCCCTCAGTGTCTCAGATCTTTGGCCTCTGTTACTGGTGTTGAGGAGTTTTATTTCAATGTAACTATTTTTGTCTAATAGAAATGATTTATTTTCTCTGATTTTCAAAGAATTATTTGTTATTCTTAGTTTTGCTCTGCTTTTGTTGATTGAAGGATTGTACTTTTATTAGTTTTTCTTTTTAATTTAATTTTCATTGGGGTGTTATTACTTTACATTTAGTTTCTACTGTACAGAAAAATGAATCAGCCATATATATATGTAAATCCCTTCCCTTTTGGATTTCCTTCCCACTTAGGTCACCACAGTTCATTAAGTAGAGTTCCCTGTGCTATACAGTATGTTCTCATTGGTTGTCTATTTTATGCATAGTATCAAAAATATATATGCATCAATTCCATGTCCTAATTCCTCCAACATTCCTCTTCTACTTTTGAATTTGTGGATTCTTTCATTAATTTTGGGAAATTAGCAGTTATCTCTTACACCTATTACTAGTCTCCTATTTTTTTCTACTATTTCCATTTGGAATTCCTGGTAGATGTATTTTGGACCTTCTCACTCCATCCCCTTTATTTCTAAACATTGCTTTCCTAGTTTCCACTTCTTATCATTCATGATATATTGTTGACTTTTTTCTCAAACACATGTTTCTGTTTATTAATTCCATGTGTTTATCTGATGTTCAACACATCTATTGAATTTTTAGTTTCAATTACTGTACTCTTCTACTTCTTAAAGATTTATTTCATTTTCCAAATCATCTTATTCTTTTCATGTAATATCTTGTATGTGTTTGGTGATTTTGATTCCTTCACTTAACACTTATTCTTCAATATGATTTTACTTTCAGGTTGACATTCTAATACCTCAAATTTGTACAACACGAATTTTGTTGTTATTTTGCGTGGTGATGCTAATGCATTTGAATTGATTCCTCACAGTCTTTCTTAAATAGGCTTATGCAGCTAATCTCTTTGGTTATTGCTTTTTTAACTGGGTATAATATGTGACATAAATTAAGAGTTTACATTTGTTTTTAGAAGGTACTTCCTGGGGCCACTTTTTATGTTAATCTCTAGGTTTGGAGTTCCCAGACCACACAGGTGGTATAAATTCAAAATATAAACCTGAAGGATACATAAATCTATAGAGTTTTAAATTATATTTTCTTACCATAGACCAGGCCTAGATAGACAAAAGCCTTTTATTTCTTTCCCTGTTCCAGCAAGTGGATGTCTTCTAAGTCTAATACTTCACAATGTGTCTAGTTCTTCAAGGTTCCCAGAATTATGCAACAGTCATAACTTCAGCTCACAGCCCTATAAATATATAAAAGTAAAAGTGAAAGTCACTCAGTCGTGTCCAACTCTTTGCTACCCCATGGACTGTGTAAGTATAGTCCATGGAATTCTCCAGGCCAGAATACTGGAGTGAGTAGCTGTTCCCGTCTCCAGGATCTTCCCAACCCTGGGATCGAACCCAGGCCTCCCACATTGCAGGCAGATTCTTTACCATCTGAGCCACCAGGGAAGCCCCTAGGTGTATATATATATAGATAGATAAATAGATATAGATGTAGATATCTGAGACCTTTTTGCCTGTGACTGTCAGGGCCCTAAAATTCCATATAATAGATCACTGATACTATTGTCTCCCTCCCCCTTCTCTCCAGTCACAACTGCATCACACTAGCCTTTAGTTCTTTGTTTCTGACACCTGGAGATTTCATGTCATGTATATGTCTATGTCTATGCGTGCGTGTATGTGAGCTCACAAATAATATTTGAAGAATGTTGTGCTTTAGTCAACTTTCCAAGTGTTTGTAGCACCTGTTTTCAAGTCTAGACTTATTACATAAAAATAATGTAGAAGATAAAGGAAATGAAGGAGGGGAATGGAGGAGAGGCAAAACGGAAGAAAATTCATAATCTGGTAAGAAAATCGAGGAGTAAACAGGCAATTAAATTTGGGACAAAGATGTGAGGAGATGAAATGCTGCCAATTCCTGACAGTACAGGATTAAAATGAAAGGAACAATTTCTGCAAAGTTGGTATAAGCAAAGTTTCCTTGGATAGAACCCAGAAGGCACAAATAATAAAAGAAAAAATTAATAATTGACTTCATTAAAATTGGAAATGTCTGCTCTTTGAAAGACAGCATTAAGAAATTAAAATACAAACCACTGACTAGAATATATCTGCAATGTATATATCTGACAAAAGACTTATGTCCAGAATCTATAAAGAACTCCTACATTTCAAGAGTGACAAAAATAGGCAAGATTTGAACAGATTTCACAAAAGAAGATAAACAATACACTGATGAAAAGATGCTCAAAATCATTAGTCATCAATGAAATGCTAATTAAAAGCAAATTGAGACATCACTATATATTGATTAAATGGCTACAGTAAAACATTAAAATACCACGATTTGATTATGATATGCAGGAGCTCCAATTCCCAAATATTGTTGATAAGAATGTAAAATGGTGTACTCACTTTGGAAGAGCATTATCAGTTTCTGTTAGACATACATATGACTTAATAATTCTAGGGTTTTTTTTCCTGAGTAGAAATGAACACATGTCTACACAAAAACCTGGAAGCTTTGTTCAAAATAGCCAAATGATAGAAACCACTTAAATCCCTGTCAGCAGGTGAGTGTCTTGCGGTGCAAGTAAGTATTCATTGGTGTACTGCTGAAAAATGAAGTGAACAAACCTCAGATCCACACAATAACGTGAGTGAATTGGAAGAAACACAATGCTGAGCAAAAGAAACCAGAGCAAGAGAAGAGGTACTATATTCTTTTCATTAGTATGAAATTCTAGATCTAAGGTATAGTGGTGGAAATAGATCAGTGGTTGCCTAGGGCCAGAAGTATAAACCACAAATTCCACAAGTACCTCTGTACCAGGGCACTTTGGGGAGTGATCAAGTGTTTTATGTCTTGAGATGTTAGTAGTTGTATGGTGTGCAAGGTTGCTCAGGTTTGAGCCATTTGAGACCCAGAACAGCCAAGATAAAACAGAAAATTTCCTTGATAATGACAGATATTGGCTATCCCACCTTGGTTCTGTGAGTACTCAGAACCATTTAATTTGATTTTGGAAAACAAAGCACTGAGATGTTTCAAGTGCCTGAATATTGTGAAGCAAATATCTGCTACATGCCATTGATTAATACCATCTTTCCTGAACAAGAAAAGGGCTAATCCACAAGCAGGATAAATACCCCATGCAATCCTGTGATATTCTCCAGACCATGCACTGTCTTGTAGCCAGGGCAACTAGCACCAAATGAGCAAAACTCAGTATTTTCTGTGTTTTTCCCCAGTCTGTGTTCCCTTTGGAATGAAAAGGGCTTTATAAATTTTAAATGGCATTATCACCATCATGGTATAAAGGTGCCATCCAACTTCTCATGATATTACAATAAAGCAGCTTCAACACTTTGCTTGTCAGAGACGTCTGTCAGCCTATACTATGGTGACTGCTTCTATTTGGGGTCTTATTATTTTTCTTTCTGTTATTGAAAGTGTGCATCGCTCCATCACAGCCTTCTCTGGTGTTTGGTAGATTCTGCCATGGAGACGACACTGGCAGCTTGAAGCCTGATGTGTGAAATAACATGTCAGTGTCCAACCTTGCTTGGCAATGAGAAGTGGCATTTCTAGGAGCTCAAATACTCTGGCTCAAATTCAGAGCCAGAGCCTTTTGCTGAGAGTGGATAAATATATAGATGGAAAGAGCCCTGATCACTCCTATTCCTTATCTACTTGATTGCATATTGTATTGTTTTGATTTACAACCCACTCTCAAATTCCTGCTTTGATAGTATCTATTATCTGTGGTTGTCACTTGCAAGAACTGAATTTTATTTTCTCTTGCTCTTACATACCTGGAGTGGATGAGAAATGGCCTCCTCTGTACTTTCATTTTCACAGACTTTTCATAAAAATGTTGACAGGGAAGTCCCTCAAATGCACATATATAGTGTCTGTAACTAAGGGGTGGGAGAGCCTGGAAGGAAAAATAATGAATAGACCTTGAGCGCTGAAATAAAAGGAAAGAGGGAAAACATGCTGCAGTGAAGTTTTTATTGTTTGGAGCAAAGAGAGGTTCGATAAAGAACTCAGAACAGGGTGTCAGGCCACCTGGGCCCCCTGCCACTTTCTAAGTTAATTAATGTTTCAGAAATGAATATTTTTCATGTTCAAAGCAGTGATTCCTACCCACAATTTTGTTTTGAAGATTAAATCAGAAAATGTGCAGTGCCCAGCACTGTCTAAAAATAATTAATTAATTGATTAATTAATTTATCTTTGGTTGCACTGGGTCTTCATTGCTGTGTGTAGGCTTTCTCTAGCTGTGGCGAGCAGGGGCTCCTCTTTGTTGCAATGTGTGGGCATCTCATTGAGGTGGCTTCTCTTGTTACGGAGCAAGGGCTCTAGGCTCACAGGCTCTAGAGTGTTGGCTCAGTAGTTGTGATGCACGGGCTTAGATGCTCCATGGCATGTGGAATCTTCCTAACCAGAGATGGAACAAGTGTCCCCTGCATTGGCGGGTGGATTCTTAATCACCAGATCATGAGGGAAGCCCAGTGCCTGGCACTTCGAAAGTATTATTTCAGCTTTGTGCATGTGTTCTCAGTCACTTCAGTCATGTCCAACTCTTTGTGACCACATGGACTGTATGTAGCCCACCAGGCTCCTCTGTTCATGGAATTCTCCAGGCAAGAATACTGGAGTGGGTTGCCATTCCCTTCTCCAGGGGATCTTCTGAACCCAGGGATCAAACCCGGGTCTCCTGCACTGCGGGCAGATTCTTTACCCTCTGAGCCACCAAGGCTCTGGACCCTTTTAGTAAACAGCACATCAAACAGAGTCAATGTGTGATGTATAAACATTGGACACATCACAAAGATAGGGGTAAAGTGTAGGGCGTTAGGAAGGGAGCATACAAAATCCCAGGACTGGCAAGAGTGGGAGCCACTACCGGTCCCAGCCTCCAGCAGGTGAGGGTGGTTACCTGTGCTGAGTAGACTAGCAGCCCATCTAACCAGAGCTGGAGTGTAGTAGAAAGATCCAGTTGACACATGATAAACTAGCCCACCATATTCAATCCTTTTTCATCTTAACTTTTCTGGAAAGGGAAATCACATTTTCTTTATCTTTAAAGCCAAGGAAATTTCTTCTAATCTGCACCTAAGGAAAAGAAGTTCTGTCTTCCCCTATCATTTAGTTTTTATTTGGTTTATGGACCTGACTACAGTTTCCCCCTTCCTGCTATGTGACTGTGCAATTCTAATCATTTGGATCTTTAATGATAGGGATGATGTCTTTCTCATCTGTGTATTCTCATCAGTGTCTAACAAAATTGGTGCTCGACGAGTTGAATTGGACACAAAAATTTGATTTATCCACTGGACTTTCACGAGCTCATTGAGTGTTACATCAGGACTGATGAAAAGATAAAGGCATCAGACAAAATCACTGGGGATAAAGTGGCAAAGATGAGAATTCATTCATTAGAGATGATGCAAACCATGCGATCTATTTTACTGAGTACTATTTTTGTGTCAAGTACTCTTTTTCCAGTTTTCTGTGGGACAAGACAAGTATATTGGCCATCCATTCATTTATTTGTTATTTTCACTAATATTTATGCACATGATCAAGATAGGGAATAGGAGAAAGAGTGGTATATCTAGAGTGGATCAAGTGTGAGGTGGCTTTTATTCAACTTGATGAAGACCAGAGGTAAAGAAAGAGTGCGGTGAACTCACATAAGAGACTAGAAGGGCATGACCGTTAATGCCAAAAAATTAGCACTTCTTGTAGGCGATGAGCTCTCTCTGAGCATCTATGATTAACAATGAGGAAGAAAGGCAACAGCGTTGATCATGAAGACAAACCAACTACAACCCCTACTAACACAGAAGAAGGGCAGACAGAGGAAGCTTCTAATGGTCATTCAGGCAGAAGCAATGAGAGAAGTATGGCTGACAGAAAAACAAACAAATTGATGATGACAGCAAAACCTGCCAGATGCAGAGTGAAGTTTCCTGAGTAGGAAAAGGAACACGTTCAGAACACTCAAATGAGATTGTTCTAGTGTGCAGGAGGCAGAAATTTTGAATTGCCAAGGGGCTGAGATAGACAGCTTCTAATGTTTTGAGTCATTTTTAAGGACTAAAACCCTGGACAAGACTTTCTTTGATAAAAGTTGTATCAGGTGAATATCTCATAAACCAGATTTATATACAGATTGGGTTTTGACTGCAATTTAGAATCATGCCTGAAAACAGCTACCTTGAGTCCTGAGGGCTTCCTCACTCTGAACAGGATAACTGCCCTATCTCTGGGATGAAAGCACTTTGTTAATAAGTGTCTTAAGGATTGGAGTTTCCCATGGACTGGTCGGCAGAATGAAGTTAATTTCCCATCCCTGAAGATTAGTTCATTCAAGGGAAACTACAAACATCCTGATTCCGGTCCTCTTGAGAGAATCAAATGGAAAAGCTAGCTTTGGGGGCGAGTGCTAATGTCAGTCACCCCTAGCTGCTGTGGCAGTGACAAACAGATCTATTAGCTCAGTGCAGCGCATGACCTCCGGGCCCTGAAATAGAGAGAGCTTCTGAGAAGAGCCAATTGAGCATCCTTCCTTGAGAAGCAATATTCCTTGAAATAGAAATGGTGAGATAGCCAGGCAGACATGGGTTTGAATTCTGACTCTGACACATTCAATAGTTCTATAACCACGGGAAATGGGGGCTGGGACTGCTGGAAATAGCAAACAAACTAATATGTTCATGTAGTTAACTTCGATTTATTTAGAGAGTAAAGAATCTCCCTGCCAATGCAGGATACACAAGAGACACAGGTTTGATCCCTGGGTCAGGAAGATCCCCTGGAGGAGGGCATGGCAACCCACTCCATTATTCTTGTCTGGAGAATCCCTGTGTACAGAGGAGCCTGGTGAGCTCCAGTCCATGGGGTTGCAAAGAGTCAGACATGACTGAAGCAACTTAGCATGCACACGCACGCACACATGTTTGGTGCTGGGGACACAGTGATGAACAATAGAAAAGTTTTAAAACACACCTTTGGAGATTTTATTTCAATTTTAATCAGATATCATGCAAGAAAGTGAATAATTATGATGGTGCCTAGAGCTATGACCAAGAAGATGTGCTCAATAGTAACTACTTAGGGGCGAGGGGAAGGGCACCACTTTACATAGTGTGAGCTTAGCTGTGAAGATGTAAATCATGGAAAAAGACTGAGGGAAAGTATATTCTCAGCAAAAAAGGAGCAGTAATTCCAAAGACGCCTTGAGCAGAGTTATCTGTACTCTCATGCTCATTGCAGCACTACTCACAATAGCTGAAGCATGGAGACAACCTAAGTGCATCAACAAATGAGTGGATAAAAGAAATGTGGTGTATCCAAAGTGGGGATATTTTTTAACCTTAACAAAGAAGGAAATCTTATCATTTGTGACAACACAGATGAACCTGGTAGGCATTATATTAAGTGAAATAAGCCAAACACAGAAAAATGACTGCTACATGACCCCACTTGTATGAGGTATCTAAAATAGGAACTCAGAAGCAGAGAATACATTGGGGAAGGGAGGAGGTTGGAAATGGGGAGTTGTTTACAGTTATACAAGACAAAAGTTCTAGAGATCAGCTGTACTAAACATAATGCCCACAGTTAACAGTACAGTGTTGTGCACTTAAAAACTTGTTAAAGGTAAATCTCATGTTAAGTGCTATTGCCACACACACACACACACACAAAACAAACAAAAGCAAGAGGTGACAAGAAATCTTCTGGAGGTGACAGATATGCTTGATTTTGGTAGTGTTATCATGGGTATATGCTTATGTCTAAACTCATCAGTATATACACATTGTGTCTGTACTAAGTCGCTTCAGTCATGTCCGACTCTTTGCGACCCCATGAACTTTAATCTGCCAGGCTCTTCTGTCCATGGGATTCTCCAGGCAAGAATACTGGAGTGGGTTGCCATGCCCTCCTCCAGGGGATCTTCCCGGCCCAGGAATCGAACCTACATCTCTTGGGTCTCCTGCATTGGCAGGCAGGTTCTTTACCACTAGCAACACCTGGGAAGCCCCATGTATATATTAAATATATGCAATTTTTTGTATATATGCCAATAAAGCTATAAAAAAGAAAATAAAAATTTAAAAATTTAAAGTATATAAAATAAGCAATTATATTTAATAGCACATTCTGGATTTTTAACAAAAGATTAATGCTACTACTATTACATTGATAATATATGTATGTCTAATTCTAGCTTAGAAAAAAACAAAATAAAAAATAAATTTAAAAATCTTAGATTTTCACACTACTACAATTTTTTTTCCCCTCCAAACTCTTCTGAATTCTCCTTTCCAAAGCAAAATCTGAGAAAATTACCCATAATGTGCATTGGGTCAACATTATGGTATCATGCTACATTAGGTGCCAATGTGTCAACTGGCACCATCTGGACTGAAGCACGTTTTTTTCACTTGATGTCAAAAGAGCAAAGACAGCAGAAGTCATATTTAGTGTGCTGGAAACTTCTAAGTATCCATCCACAGAAGTCTTCTGAGGTTGAGAAAGCAGAAACTTAAGAGTCACAAACAGCCTGAGAATCCTTGAGTTGGCCAGGAAGCTTGATGGAAGACATGGACAGAGAACACAGCCTGCAGTCTTAGTTGATATCACTTCCCTAACCTATAGATGAGAAGTGGAAAAGCTGCATTTGTCCTCCACCCCTGGTATAGACAGCCCCAAATGGGATCTGTGAGTCGAGGGGTTAAATGGAGACTGGCATCTCCATAGTTATGTTGGGAGGAGGGGCTCTAGAACTTGCTTTGGGATTATTGTCAGGCTGTAAGGACTCCAGACCCCAGTGACTTTAATCCCATGTGTAGCAGCTACTGTTTCCCCATCTTGTTTTAAAATGCTTTTAAACATGTTTTATTGAATTTGTCATACATGAATAACCTCTTTGGTGTTAATGTTTTATGATTTATTTATTTTTGGCTGCGCCTGGTCTCTGTTGCTGCATGGCAAGTTTTCATTCTTTTTTATGGCTGAGTACTATTTCATTATAAGTATATTTCACATTTTATCCATTCATCTGCTGATAGATGCTTATCTTGGCTATTGTAAAGAATGCCACTATGAACTTTGGGGTGCATTGTATCTTTTCAAATTAGTGTTTTTATGTTCTTTGGATATATACCCAAGAATGGAATTGTTGGATCATATTCCAAGTAGCCCATTTTTGAAAGTAGTAGGGCTGAAAGTAATTTTAGCTATTGATACCCACATTCCCCTCTTATTTTGCATTCAACATAGTGAAAAATTACAGGGGTTTAATGATCAGCTACCCCACTGACAATTATATTTTCTATATTTTTTATAGCTCCTTCTCCAAATTTCTGTATGCTTAGCTTATTCTGACTTATATGGTGACTTTTCAGAACGGTACTTACAAATCCCTAAGACGCACACTTTGTTGGATCCCAGAGTGGGGCATCCTGATCATGCTAAACAAGACTGAGATGAAGCACAATGGATCAGACTACCAGGGCCCTTAAGAGAGAGAACTTCTCAACCAAACCAATAGTTTATAGCCTCCAGGTACAACTGTGCTTGAGCAAGAGCACTCATAACAATTTAAAGAAACAGTCCCACCTGACCTACAAATTCTCTGAAAGATGAAGTATGAATCATCATGATGGTGGGTCCCTTGTCCAGAGGAGGTGAGCAGAGAAGCCCCACAGGTAGATAAGGTAAATGTGCCCCTAACCTAGTCTCACATCTCAAATAGGTAGTCAAGACTTGGGTCAGTCACTTTACTATCAACATGCATGCCCAGCTGAGCAGATAAAAACTTCAAACAAGCCATCCAAGATGGAAAAGTCTGCATGTACCACTCTATCTTGAAATTCCATAAGAAACACCCTTATTAGTGGCTCCTCTGCTTTAGGAGCCTAAAGTGCTACTCAGACTCTGACACTGGGAGAAAGGCCCTCCATTTGAAGGCTACAAGTCACAATTTGGCAGGAGGGCAGGGTGACAACCATCTCTAATGAAGGTCACCATGCCTCTGTCTCTGTTCTCCACTGGTCCCAAGAGCCCTGGGGTGAAGTTGTCTATGCTCTCAAAGGATAATTTTAAAAATCAACTCCCAAACAGGAGCCTATATGTTTATACAGGAGGATGTATCATATGTGTGTTTATATACTTACAAAATGGATTATTATGAAAAGAAAGAGTATCCACAAGAAACTCACCAAAATCCTGCTTACCACTGACTTGCTAATTGGTGGAACTAAACTTTTAGGAAATTTAAAAAGCACACTAATTTGCAAAATAGACAGCAAGGGCTTCCATGTGATTCCCAACTATAACTTCCAATTTACAAGTCTTTCATCTGTCTTCACTTATTATCTGCCCTTTTCCCCTTCAACATTATTTGAACCACAACATTCCCATCAGCATGGAGATTCTGAAGAACTGCCTGAAGGCTTCCCTAAGGAGTACAGAACCATCTATTCAGATATTTTAGGGTACTTTCAACCATAGAACTATGGTCTCTGGACACATGCAATATGTCATATCGATTGGTGAAATCCAATCAGCTCAGGATCAACTTGAAATAATAATAATTATAGTACGTATTAATGATAGTAGTAGAGGTAGTAGTAGTAACAGTGGTAGTGGTAATAATAATAGTAATAGTAATAATACTTGCCACCATCTTCATCATTTTATACACATTGTCTCATTAAATGCTGTTGACAAGCTGTAAGACAGCACTTTTAAAAGTGGAAGAAACCGACTCTGACTTCTAAAGCCATGTAGCTAATACATGGCAGAGGCAAAATTAAACCCAGGTTCAGTTACCCGTGCTCTTAACTGCTTCTCCATGTTGTTCCTTGAGAGACAAAGATCAGGCTAATTTGCATGTTTCACAAGTACTAGACTGATAGCTTGGACCAAGATTATTGGAGGCTTTAGCCAAAGATGCTCAAGCCACAGCTCTTAGGGACCCAACAGTCACAAGGCAGGCAGAACACAGATAAAGATGAACCATACACCCAGCGTGAAGCCCCATCATGGAGCTTAGATCATGCCTGGGAAGAAAGACACACTGGAGGGTGTGGAAACTTGAGAGAGGCTGACTCCAAGTGGAAAGTATTTTGAGAGCAACCAGAACAAAGGAGCAGAACGAAGTGACAGGTGACATGCAGCAGAGGGCATGGTCCTTACCAGGAATGTGGCATGGCCAGGTCAGATGCCATGCTCTTAGCCTTGGGTGCTATCAGCACTCAGATCATTGTAAGTCATAACACCCCTAAAATGTCAACTTCTAATTTGAGTTCATGCCCATTAGACTTTCCTTTATAACTGTGATTGTTGTTCACTAGGCCAGGTGGCTGTGTAGAACCCAGGTTAACCAACCTTGTTATTATTTTTCATTTAAATAATTTCTGCATACTTTATATTAGATTCAATATATTTCCACCCCTGGCTTCTGTCTTTGAAGACTACAGAATCTAGTGGGGAGTTAGACACATAAATAGCTACTAGGATCTATAAAACATGTTAGAAGCAGTGTAGCTGAATTTTTTTAGAACCACTTTCTTGAGTTATGGTTGACATACAAACAGCTGTACATATTTAATGGGTACAACCTGATGAGTTTGGAGATAAGTGTACACCCATGAAACCATCACCACAATTTATGCAGTAAAGCTATCTATCATGTCAAAAAGTTTCTCCAAAGACTTGTAATAACAGGTGCATATTGATAAACTGAAAACTATATTTATTATTATGTAACACAGGGTACCAGCCATAGCCAAATAGCATTTATTTATTCATTTATTCAGCCAAAATGTATTTCTCAAGTCTCTGTTAAATGTCAGATACTGCATTCATTGCTTGTATATACTTACAGTCAACATAGGGTGACAGGGAACAGACATTTTTAAGGTCTATATTTAATTAATACTACAGAGAGAAGTTCAAGAAGCTATGGGGGTGCAATATGGGGGATCTGCACCAGGCCTAATTGAGTGTCATTTAAATCAAGACTTGGCTGAAAATTTAGCCCCTTTTTTGTGAGAAAGAAGATAAGAATCTTCCAGGCAGAGAAATAGAAAATGCCAAGTCCCAGAAGGAAAAGGCTGGGATGAGTAGAAATGTGGCTGAAGTAAGAACAGAGGGAAAGAACAGAGGTACCAGGTGAGGCTGGAGACAAGGGTCATGGAAGACATTGTCAACCGTAGTTTATCCTATGGTTGACAAGGGACTTGATTCTAAGGGCACTTTATATATGTTAACTCTACGGGTGGAAATCTGATCTTCTGTCGTTTGTACTTGGGGAAGCTCATCCTTATAAAATTTTAGTGAGAACTTGGATTCACACCAAAGCAGTCTGGCTCCAGAACCCAGCTGAACTGTTACTTGATGCGGCCTCTAATGATTAGCTTTGTGTTTCAGAGAAGAGTGCATGCGTAAGCATGTCCTATACATCAGTCATATCAGTTGGATATGTGAGTGAAGAAGAGTAGACTCAGATTTCAAGAAGAAATCACTGTTCATCTATCTGCCTTGAGTACATAAAGCTAGAGGAGACCTTTTGACAAATGCAGCCATCACTGGCCAAAGTACTTTCTGTGTCTATAAGACATTTTGCACTTAAGAGACTCTGCAAAAATAGGAGTAGTCCATATTTCAGCAACTTCCATTAAGCTGTCATACACCTTCTCTGCATTTCCTCCCTTATAGCAAACCTTGGATTAATAAAATTTTCTATACTTAGTGAGGGTTTTCCCTTCTCACCTGCCCAGCCATCCTGTGTTCTGCTTCTGCTATCACAGTCTAATAATTTTAATGTGAGCTGCACAAGATCAAACCCAGATTTTGGGCCCTTGAGTGATTGTGAATCATTTAGCAACTGCAAGCCCATCTTTAATGAAGGCTGGAAAGGATTGAAAGTTTTGAGCTTTTCTTTTCCCCAAATGAACTGTGCCATAGAGTAGTTATAATCATTTTGATACGCAAATGTGCCTTTTTTTGCAATTCTGGATAAAACTCTTCCCCACCCCAATACCTGAGTATGAGAAATTCAGGGAATACAGTAAAAATAAAGCCAGTCATTTAATTTTGTTTTGTGTATTTTATGTATATGGGAAAGTTGAGACACTATAGATACTCTATAGATGTAAATGTACTTATTTAAGCACTTTAAGCTATTGAAAGTGACTGGGTTTCAAAGTTTATTTTTCAATAAGTAATACAGTCACTCAAAACAATTTTCCACCCACCTCACTGAAACATTATATATATTTACATCCAAATACATATATATATATATATACACACCTATGTACATAAACAAAATTCTTGTTTCTCATTCTTTAAGTAGAAAAATTGAGGCCACATTTAAGATAAGCAAGTTATTTAGGTCATTCAGTGTTTTCAAGACATTGCATGTGTGGGTTGCATTTATAATTCTATAGCTAATGACCCTCAGTAATATTGTGAGTATTGTTCAACAGCTGATAAAATTTTCTCTTAAGCTGTATGGTCATCATCATCACCATTATGATCAGTACAATTGCCTTTTTCAAATGAGGCAGAATTCACTACTTTTCAGGGTAGTGGGTCCAGAAGACAGAATGCAAAAAAAAAAAAAAATAGCATTACTTGACTTTCTTAATTTCTTGTCTACTCACCTCAATCCCACCTTGTCACCTCACCAAGAAATTTTGCTTCTTTAGTGTTAAATAAGGGAATTGAAGGCCATCTCTCTCTCTCTCTCTCTCTCTCTCTCTCTCTCTCTCTCTCTCTCTCTCTCTTTTTTTTTCTGCACTATGCAGCATGTGGGATCATAGTTCCCCAACCAGGGATTGAACCCCCACCCCCTGCAGTGAAAGCACAGAGTCTTACCCACTGGACAGCCAGGAAATTCCCTGAAGGCCTCCTCTTGACCCTCGAGTCCATTTTCATGTTATTTATGTAGCTATAAGGAGCTGGGGGAGTAGTATAAAGTTTTAGAGCATGCAGTTTGGAATATCACAAACATGGGCTTGAATTAGTTCTATTGTGTGTTAGCTTTGGGAAGTTCATTTATACCCTCTGAGCTATTTTCCATCTGTAACATGGAGGTTGGGCTTCCCAGGTGGCTCAGCAGTAAAGAATCTGCCAGCAGTGCTGGAAACCCAAGAGGCTCGGGTTCAGTCCCTGGGTTGGGAAGATTCTCTGGAGGAGGGCATAGCAACCCACTCCAGTATTCTTGCCTGGAGAATCCCATGGACCGGGGAGCCTGGTGGGCTACAGTCCATGGGGTTTCAAAGAGTTGGACACAACTGAAGCGACTGAACAAGCACGCATGCACAACATGGAGGTTATCATACATATGTCATGAAATTTAGTTGAGAGTCAAATAAGAAATTTTATTTAATTTCTCAACCCAGTACCTGACACCTTGACGGGCCCTATTATGTTATTATCAACGTTATTGTCAACAACATATCACTATTGTGATTATCCTTTAGAAAAGGTTAACCCTAGTCTCTCCTTCTAGCCATCAATTCAGTATCTCCAGTCCTTTCTCCAAAACTTTTGAAGAGACATGCCAATTTCAGGCTGTTAGTGCAGACTCACTGAGCACTGAGATGGGGTGGCATTTGTGGGGCACAGAAGGAGGTGGGGGCAGCCTCTCTCTCTCCAAGTGAAGCTGGAACATGAAGCTGGCTGGATGTGTGGCTGAGGGTAGCACAGCCAAAAAAGGCCATCTGGACCAGTGCAGACAGTGCTTTCAGGAAGCCTGTGGGGCCTCTGACTAAACCAAGTTATTTGGCTTCTAATCAACTTAATGTTAAAATTCTCCAAGCCCTCCTGTCTGAGATGCTAATTCCTCCTAAAGAGGTGTGTGATATACAGAAGCCCACATCAATCAGGATGGTGATTTTTCTTCTGCTTCACTTCACTCTTGTCAGCTGGACTGATTCACTGGAAAGCAGAGATTTTCCTTTATGATAAAGCAAAACCCTAATTTGAATAAACACCGCTGCCAGACCCTCACTTTAAGAGCCTGAACACGTTTGGGGTTGGGGGTGGGGGCGGTGGTTTGTAGCTTTGTCACTCCAATAATACTTCTCATAGAACAGATGCCAGGTTCGTTTTCTTGTTAGGAAAGTGGTCAAGCTTTTTTGAACCAACCATATCTTCTGGAAGCACCCAGCCCTTGACTTCCAAACTTTCTAAAAATTGTCTGAAGGTCAAGAGTATCCTGAATTCCAAAGTAACATTAGTATAGAAGCTGTCTCCTCCAACATGATAATTAGTGGTAGGATTCTATTTTAAGTCACAGAATGCATCCTGCAATTGCTTTCTTTACTTCATTACCTATTTCAGCCAGGTGTATGGCATTCAGAGATGTCTAATTGTGTCAACATTCCCACAGGTTAATCAAGACCTTCCTGTTAGAACCCTGTATTATTAAGTTAGCCTCTGGTGCTGGGGCAGGGGGAATTTGAGATCAGACACTCTACCTCATTTTCCATTGCATCACCTTGAGTTCCCCAGATACAGGGCCAGGTATATAAAACTGCTCAGTCAATGTTTACTGAAATTATAAGAACAGTTGCCACCAGAAGAATTATTTCTGAGTCTCCATGGATTTGCAGCCTTATGGTCAAGTAGCCTTAAATGAAGATCTCAGTAAGCAATTCTCTGCAACTCAGACAAGCAAATAGTGTGTATGTGTGTGTTTTAGATAGATTGAAGGTTGGAGAGGGGAGGCAGATATACTCTTGTGGAAAGAAATAAATCTATTATATAATCTCTACAATATAGTGCCTATAGTAATTGCTGCAATTAGTAATAATAATAATAGCTACTTATTATATGATGGTTTGGGACTTCAGTATGCAGATAACACCACCCTTATGGCAGAAAGTGAAGAAGAACTAAAGAGTCTCTTGATGTAAGTGAAAGAGGAGAGTGAAAAAGTTGGCTTAAAGCTCAACATTCAGAAAACTAAGATCATGGCATCTGGTCCCATCACTTCATGGTGAATAGATGGGGAAACTGGAAACTGTGGCTGACTTTATTTTTGGGGGCTCCCAAATCACTGAGGATGGTGACTGCAGCCATGAAATTAAAAGACGCTTACTCCTTGGAAGGGAAGTTATGACCAACCTAGACAGCATATTTAAAAGCAGAGACATTACTTTGTCAACAAAGGTCCGTATAGTCAAGGCTATGGTTTTTCTAGTAGTCATGTATGGATGTGAGAGTTGGACTGTAAAGAAAGCTGAGTGCAGAAGAATTGATGCTTTTGAACTGTGGTGTTGGAGAAGACTCTTGAGAGTCCCTTGGACTGCGAGGAGATCCAACCAGTCCATCCTAAAGGAGATCGGTCCTGGGTGTTCATTGGAAGGACTGATGTTGAAGCTGAAACTCCAATACTTTGACCACCTGATGCGAAGAGCTGACTCATTTGAAAAGACCCTGATGCTGGGAAAGATTGAGGGCAGGAGGAGAAGGAGACGACAGAGGATGAGATGGCTAGATGGCATCACCGACTCAATGGACATGAGTTTGGTTAAACTCCGGGAGCTGGTGATGGACAGGGAGGCCTGGCGTGCTGCAGTCCATGGGGTCGCACAGAGTCGGACACGACTGAGCGACTGAACTGAACTGAACTTGGAGCTTCGTAGGTGGCACTAGTGGTAAAGAACCTGCCTGCCAGAGATGTAAGAGACGTGAGTTCGATCCCTAGGTGACGAAGATCCCCTGGAGGAGGGCATGGCAACACACTCCAGTATTCTTGCCTGGAGAATTCCAGAGAAGCCTGGTGGGCTACAGTCCATAGGGTCGCAACGAGTCAGATAGGACTGACGTGACTGAGCACGCACATGTGCACATGTGATGATTTACAGTTCGCCTATGACATCCCATTTGGTCTCCATAACAACTGAAGGGAGATTCTTATTCCCATTTTACTTGTGGGGAGATAGAACTCCAGAGTTAGCTGTGAATAATTTACAGAACACAATGGCTCTGTTGACGGCTATCCTGATTAACTTACTTCAACCTATTGCCGTCTGCTCCCTACACTCCCTTTCCTTAAGGGTGTGATCAGAGATCATGAGCCATTCCTATGTTTTAGAAGTAGATGATGTGAACTTGGGCAAACTTCGGGAGATGGTGAGGGACAGAGAGGCCTGGCATGCTGCAGTCCATGGGGTCGCAGAGTCAGACACAACTAGGCGACTGAACAACAACATATTCCATAATCATTCATTCTACAAACTATCCCATGATTACTTAGATGCTAGGCAAAATGGAAGTTTCTAGGGGAAAATAAAAAGCTAAATAAAAAGCTGCCATGGGCTTCCCTGGTAACTCAGCTGGTAAAGAATCTGCTTGCAATGCAGGAAACCCCAGTTCAATTCCTGGATTGGAAAGATCCACTGGAGAAGGGATAGACTACCCACTCCTGTATTCTTGGGCTTCCCTGGTGGCTCAGACGGTAATGAATCAATGCAGGAGACCTAGGTTCTATCCCTGGGTCAGGAAGATCTCCTGGAGACTGGAACAGCTACCCACTCTAGTATTCTGACCTGGAGAATTCCATGGACAGAGGAGCCTGGTGGGTTACAGTCTACTGGGTCACAAAGAGTGACTTTCATTTTAATATAAAGATAATTGCTTTTAAGGGACTCAAAATCTAATTGGGAAAGTCATAATTGTAAATAAATATTTTTGTGGAATGTGATAAGTGCCTGCTGCTGCTGCTGCTGCTGCTGCTAAGTCTCTTCAGTCGTGTCCAACTCTGTGCGACCCCATAGACGGCAGCCCACCAGGCTCCACCGTCCCTGGGATTCTCCAGGCAAGAACACTGGAGTGGGTTGCCATTTCCTTCTCCAATGCATGAAAGTGAAAAGTGAAAGTGAAGTCGCTCAGTTGTGTCAGACTCTTCGTGACCCCATGGACCGCAGCCCACCAGGCTCCTCCGTCCATGGGATTGTCCAGGCGAGAGTACTGTCAAACAAGCAAGGAAGATGGATGAACTAACTTTCTGAGAGAACAAGGCAGAAAAACTTCAGAGTCAATCTTTGGCGAGACTCTGGAGGATTAATAGGAGTTTTTGTTGTTTTGGTTTTCTTCCAGTTTTAATGAGATATAATTGACATACAATATTTTGTAAGTTTATGGTGTATAACATAATGATTTAACATATGTACATGTTGCAAAATGATTACCACAATAATTTAGTTAACATCAATCATCTCACATAGTCACTTATTTTTTCTTATAAGGAGAACTTTAAAGATCTACTCTTGCAGCAACTTTCAAATGTGTAATACATTATTGTTACATATAGTCACACTATTGTGCATTATATCCCCAGAACTTGTTTGTTGTATAACTGGAAGTCTGTAGAATATGAGTTTTTTAGGAAGAGAAAAAGGGAAGGTAGGGCTTCTCAGGAAGGGAAAAGAGCCAAAGCCCAGAGCTGTGAACTGTGATGGCCTGCTCATGAAGAGGTGAGATGCTCAGTGCGTTACAAGTACAGAATACGTGTGAACAGTGATAATAGATGAAACTGGAAGGCTAAATAAGGCCAGACAACCTCAACTGAGCAGTCTAGTTTTTAACCCTGTGTGAGATGAGTATGTTCAGAATGTAGTTTCTCAAAAGGCAACAAGGTTTGTAAATGATAAACTTCACAATTCCTTCTCTGGAAAAAGGCCAAGTTGTCCCAGATCAGGTATGGATAGGATGTGGGCCTTGAAGTCAATGGTGAGGATTGTCTGGGTACTATGACTTTTCCTTGGTGGTTGCATGGAGAAAGGGGACAGCTCCTACAGACCCAGAAGAGGAATTCATGCCTTAAAATGCACACACACACAGAGTAAACCAAACACCACACTCAGGGAACTACAACCCACGACCAGTGTCAGGAGGCTCAATAAGTGGAGGTGGGAGCCAGGTTGACTAGTGAACCTGCATGCTCCAGAGATGCATCTCCCCTTTGGAGCTTTTGTGCTGTCTGCCATCAGCACCATTTAAGTAAGATAATAATAAAATAAGGGCTTCCCAGGTGGTGCTAGTGGTAAAAAACCTGCTGCCAACACAGAAGACATGAGAACACGGGTTTGAGCCCTAGGTCAGGAAGAGCCCCTGGAGGAGGGCATGGCAACCCACTCCAGTATTCTTGCCTGGAGAATCCCATTGTCAGGAGAGTCTGGCAGGCTACAGTCCATAGGGTCGCAAAGAGTCGGGCACGACTGAGCGACTAAGCACAGCACACACAGCACGTTTCTGCTGTAATTCCTCCTTCCATCCAATGGATGTCTTCCTTTTACTAAACTTCCAACTTTTCTCCCTGTGGTGTACAGGGCTCTGTCCAGCTGAGCCCAGTGTGTCCCTCTTCTCCTGGCTTTATTTTCTTTTCTTCATACGTGCCCAGTTCTTCCTGCCTCGTGCCTTCACACATGCTGCCTCCCCTTCTCTCCACCATTGTGCATGACTGGCTCCTTCCTAACATCCAGGCTCAGCCCAAATGTCATCTACTCATAGAGGACCTACATGATCACCCTGTGTAGATATCCCACACCAGTCAGTACCATATCATCTGCTTTCAATTTCTTCTTACCACTTGGCACCATCTGAAAATGTCTTATTTAAGTCTTGATTTCTTTATTGTCCATATCCCCTACTAGAAAATGGGTACCATCATCATCCCTGGATCCTGATGTCTACCACAGAGCCTGGCACATATTAACCATTAAAATCTCATTAAATAAACAAGTAGATTAAAAAGAAAAATCAGTTTTAGGGTGACTTAAATTCTGCCCTACCCTGGCATTAGTATTAAAATGCTCCAATTTCTATTGGCTTTGCTAGTATGGAGGGAAATGGCTGTCTGTTACTATACTTGCATCAGGTTATTTCAGTGTCCTCCATCCAAGATATGTGTAACTTATGAATCAGTTTTCCTCTATTATCCTCAACCTCTTACCCTTCTGTCTACTGTATCCCATTCTCCATCCCATGTCCCCACTTTCCCAGTTTATTCTATTTTTGTGCACAATAGGAGAGAAATTTACACTTATTTTCTGGACTAGTGACCCAGCAAACTAGACACTATGCTAAGCATTTTATATGCATGATCTCAATGCAGTTTACTTTAAACCCCTTCCAAATTTTGTCTGGTCCTACACATTTGCATTATAATCGCCTTCGGGGTTATATCCAAAACAGTTACTGCCCAAACCTATGTCAAACTTTTTGCCCTATGTTTTCTTCAAGTAGTTTTATAATTCTTGATCTTCCCTCTAAATCTTTAATCCATTTTCAGTTGCTTTTATACACAGTGTGAAATGAAGATACAATTTCATTTTTCTGCACATGGATCTCCAGTTTTCCCAATATCATTGATAAAAGAGACTATACATTCCAAATTGTGTGTTCTTGGTACCTTACTGGAGATCAGTTGGCCATAAATGCATGGATGTATTTTAGGGCCTTTATTCTGTGCTGTTGGTCCATAGTCTGTTTTTATGCCAGTACCATATTGTTGATTCATGTTTTTTTGTGATGTATTTTGAAATCAGGAAGTGTAATGCCTACAGTTTTGTATTGCTCAAGATTGTGCTTCATTTTTTCAGGGTCTTTTGTGGCTCAGTATGAATTTTAGGATTTGTTTTCTATTTCTGTGATAAACTGCAATGGAATTTTGATAGGAATTACATTGAATCTGTGGATAATTTTGAGTAATATAGATATTTTAACAGTATTAATTCTTCTCATCTATGAACACATGATATTTTACCATTAATCTGTATCTTCTTCAGTTTCTTTCATCAGTATCTTATGGTTTTCAATGTACAGATTTTTTTTTTACCTCCTTAGATAAATTTATTACTAAGTATTTCATTCTTATATATTCCAGCACTAACATTCCAAGCTTATCTAATCCTCAAGTCATTGCCCAGTAATTTCTATTGTACAGTGAGAGGCACTGATATCTCAGTAGTTGGAAAGAGAAATGAAGTGAAATATTTTAGAGCCATCAGTAAAATTTCATTAGGAAATGGGACTGATTTCATGATTTGATTGCACCTGAGCAATGCCTCTATAAAATACATTTTTAAAGGAAGAATGCAGATATGTTTACTTCTCAGAGTTGATGTCTAACATAAGAGTATTAAGATGTTTTTCAGGACCTCTGAGGTTTATTCAGTCATGTCTTAATCTTCGATATAAAAAAAGTCTTCTAGACTATGTATCTAAGCAACATTATACTCCCTTACACTATGCCTGGTGTGTTTGATCACTAAATATTAGTAAAATCAGTTGAACAAATGGATTACATAAGTTAATGAATTAATGAAAAGTTTCAGGGTGGAATTAGAAGTTTTCTTTAAAATCTGTATACTGAAGTATATATTGTGCAAATGTTTATACCCACATAAAACACCGTCCATAGATAGGGTATAAATGGTAAAGTCTAGGGTGTTTAAAAGATATCAAAATAATATTAATTATGATAATAATAAGAAAAATAATTGCCCCCCTCAGAATTCTGTCTTTAGTCAACATTAAAGATGATCTCATCTCAAGATCCTGAGAAATCTTCTCCATGGTTTTCTGTTTATAAAGGAATGGTGATTGAATGGAAAAAGAATCTGCTTCTTACTTATGAATTCAGGGCTTACTGAGCCAGGGAAATCTGAACTGTCCTTTCCTCATCCAAATTCATACAAGGTGCTGAACTCTATGAGACATAGAAACCAGAAAAGGAGGCTTCATCTTTCTGGGCTATTAATTATTCATAGAATGTATTGTGCTAATGAAATGTCAACACAGGTTACTCATATTTTTCTGGTTGTGGATTCTGCCATGTCAGAGACACATTTGGAGTGGAGAGTGGGACAGTAACAGAAATTATTGTTGATAAATCCCATGTTCAGGCCAAAGAAAATCCCCTATTCATCACTGCAAAAAATAGGAGAGGGGATGGAAAAGAAACAGGGCATTAGTTGAAGTTCCTACTGAATTCCACTTGAAAAATGCAGTTCAACTTCAAACAAAACCCCGAAATCACATGTGATGCTGATTGTATTGTACGGGTTAACTAACCATGCTTTACAATATCTTCAGTATGGCTGGCACCCTTTCCTCTTCTGTAATAACCCCAAACACTCTGAAACTCTGTAGCACTAGGGACATAACATTTGACGGTACCACTGGACTGTGTGCAATGATCATGTGGTTTTAATGGCTGCAAATAGAACGATTATGTTTTCAGCAAATGGGCACCCCTTTGAAGAAAGGAAATGTAGGGCAATTATATTGATACATTGTCTCCTGGGGCTTTCTTGACACACCTGAAAAGGATGCAATTCAGCTTGACATCTCTCAGCACTTCCTGGCCTTTTTGGCCAAAGAAGCTCAAGTGAGTTTGAGTTTTTAACAACTGTCAAGGGCTACCATAGCTTCTGACCACCATCGTCTAACCCCCACTGGGGCTTCATAGCAATGACCAGCTTTGTTCAAAAGTGCCTCTGATTCTTAGATCACCTTTGATCTCTCTTAGACCAATCTGATCCTCAAATGAGTTCTTCCCTCCATTAAAAGACTGAGAGTGGACATTTATGTCCTCTCAATACAGTCCTGATTGGTGTCACGAGAAATATTTTCTGTCATGATTTTAGTGATCAAAAGATGACGACTTAATCCAAACTCTCTTTTTCCTCATTTTGTCTTAAACATACATTAACATTTTAAAATAGAATTTAAGCAGGTGCCCAGTAACAGAATGACAAACATTAACTGTGAAATCTGAAAGTTAGGAAACTGAACCACATATGGTCACCTTTTTATTTTTCCCTTAACATCTGCCTGCGCTGGACTGTTAAGTGGTTTCATCACTGTCAGGCTAAGTAGGACTTGTAAAACTGGAGATGTAGGTATTCAAAGACAACATTTGCTTGGTGCCTTTAATGATTTCTGTAATTAGTCATTTAAGCAGATTGCCCTGTGATCCCAAACAGGGAATACAGGGAGATGAGCTGAGAAAATCATTTCCTGAAGGTACTTGAAAGCTAATTGTGGAAAATGAGATCTGTCTCTTTGCAGGGTTCTCTGGCTCCCATTTCATTGAGTGGGGATGGCGCTAGAGAGCAACATTCTCCAAGAACCTATAAAATGTGTATGCCCAGGAGCACTTTTTTTTTTTTTTATACTAGAGTGCTAAAAGCCTTTGTTGGCTTTCAAAATTTAACAGGTAAATATGTAAAATAGATGACCAGTGCAAGTTCAGTGCATGAAGCGGGGCATCCAAAGCTGGTGCTCTGAGACAACCCAGAGGGATGGGGTGAGGAGGGAGGTGGGAGGAGGGTTCAGGATGGGGGGACATCTGTACATCCATGGCTGATTCATTGTCAATGCATGGCAAAAACCACTGCAATAATTAGCCTCCAATTAAAATAAATTAATTAAGCTAAAAAAATTAACAGATAAGTAAATGATCCAAATACGGCAATGACAATTTAGAGACCAGCGGAAGAAAATGCACCTAGCGAGAGCAAGTCTCAACTCCATGAGACAACAAAAGAGACACCAAAAAAACCCAAGGAAGTGATGTTTCATGGCAACAGGGTACAAGGTCTGGTCAGGGAGGGGGTCCTGTGACTGCCTTCATGGAACTGGACAGTTAAACAGTGCTAATAAATGCACTCGGAACACCTCATTCAGCTTTTACTTCAAAGATAAAAGTAGAAGTTTTCAGAGCATGTCAGAAAGAGACTTAACTATTTTAATGACTCCAGGACTCCCTTACTAGATAACGCTCTCTCAGATAAGCCTTTATCTCAGCAAGCCTCCATTGCTCCCTGTGAGAGAAAGGGCTGTTTAATTCTCACCAATAATTTGGCCACTCTCTTGTGGGAGTGTGGTGATGACTCAAAACCTTTTAAAAGTTGGCGTGATATGAATCTCTGTGACACATACATACAGACTCACTTTGTACATAACAGTAATAGTTAAGATACTGAGGGCTAACTACCTGCTATACACAAATCCAACCTTTGAGTCTTTATTTACGAAATTCTGATACATCTCAATAGGGAGGTTTTACTGATCAGGAAACAGGGCCAGAGCATTTAAATCACTAGCTGGAGGTCACGGAGCTAATGAAGGGAAGGGCTGAGATTCAGACTCAGGCGATCGACAGAACTGCTGTTCACAGGATAAGCATTCTTTCCTTCATATCCTTCCGCACTCCCGATTTCCATCTATAACCAAACATATGGAACACATACATTTCTTTTCTGGGCCCTAACCTTACCACAGAGCCCTAGATAAATCTTGACCAGATACTGGATAACAGTGAAGCATAGTAAGGATGGAGGGTACAGTCGAGTTGGCTTGATTTTAGTATTCTGCAGAATAAAGCTTGTTTCTTTGAAAGACATGAAGGATCATTAATGTTTCAGTAGCCAGAGAAAATATCATGCCACAAAGTAAAGAATTCTACTGCACTATTGCAGGAAGTCCAATGGCCTGGAATTCTGACCACGCCAGGGAAAGGGGCAGAGAGAGAGGGGTAGACCTTGGGCACTGATGCCTGACACATGAAATCCCTTGGTGGTCAAGCTGCTCTTTCATCTCAAATCCTTAAAACCCCCACTTCAGGTTGTCTTGACTTTAACACAAAAACATCTACCATCCAGAATTCTCAATCTAGTTGACTAAAGAAGGAGAATTTCAGGGAAAGAGCAGAAATGGCTGGGAGCCATGAGGCGCTGCCTTTGGTTGACATACAAGTCCATCTCCCTGGGGGTGGCCTGGCATTCGGTGTGTTTCTGACATCGAATTGACTATTAATACAATTTCAGAGAAAAGAAGAGCAGACAGTGCCCCTAGAACTTGTGTGTTTGCCAGGTCGTCTGTCCTTTAGAGCTCCGTCCTGTGCAAAGTATGGAAAAGCAAAACCACACAGCAGCCCTTGAGACGGGAGACTGAGTTGGCATGAACCATTCCTTCTCTTTAGAGAGCCAGCTGAGGCAGAAGCCGCTAGGAACCCCAGCACCTCTTGTTCTGGTTATCTAAGCTTGTTTCCCGAGGTGGGGGACATGCCTGGCCGTCTCCACCGAGCAGGGCAAGCCCTCAGCAGAATGCTAAGTAGGTCTTTCAGCAGGGTGGATTGATTTGCAGAGATGGCACACGTGTGACCTCCTCAGTCAAAGTCAATGTTTCCTTGGCCCTCAGAATTTCAGAAAAACACAAATGTAAATAAAAAATAATGACAAGGCCCCGGAGTCTTGCCTCAGCAATTATTAATGCCTGCTAGGTTTCCAGCACCCTGCTAGATGCTGACAATGTCAGAAAAATCATCAAAGGCAGAACTTCTGTTCTCCTTAATGTTAATAATGATAAAGTACCAAAGATTACATTTTTAAACATCACCGAGTTGATCGTTTTCTTTGCCACATATATTCTGCTTTTCAAATTAAAAACCAGCAGGAAAACACAAGCATGATTTACACGTAGCCTTCTCTGTCTAGAAGACCTTTTTCTTCATCTGCCTGGAGAACCTTCCTATATCATTCAAACTCCAGTGTGGCTGTCAGCTTAATGATGTGAAGTCTCAGGTGCCAAGCCCACAATCCTCACCACTCTGTGCTCCCTTCCTACCCCATCCACATGGATGCGACTTAAGATATCATTGTAGGTCTCTGGGTGTGTGTCTGAATCCCCCACTTAGTGACCCCCTTTGGCTGAGGCTCTTCTAGACTCTGTCTGTTCTTTAGAATCATCTCTGGGTGTGTTAAAACATACAGAAGTTCAGGTTCCAAACCAGACCCACTGAAGCCTGCACATCTTTATTTTATGTTACTCTCCACAGGTGAGAGCCACGCAGAGAATAATAGCAGAATACAAATCAAAGTTCCACATCCTTAAAATCTGAGGCAGGACCCAGTAACCCAGTGAAGGGCTTCCTGGTTTAGAACACACTGCTCCAGCTGGAAGCTGAAGTGAGATTTCCCTTTCCTTTCTGCTGCTTGAATCTGAATCTTGAAACCAGCACATTCAGTTCTCTCTGTGCAAAGACGGAGTGGGCTGGGGAGGAGAGATGGATGGCCAGATTTGCACAGAAGGCCTTGGCCTAACTTACCCACTCAGCTCTCTGCTCAGAAGGGTTGGAAAAGAAAAAAAAAAAAAGAGAGAAGCATGCCTGGCCTGGACCAAGGGGACACTTTTGTCTGGGTTTATCTACCAAGGAAGCAAGGAGAGAAAAAATGAGATCGTGTGTCCGTGGTTGTAGACATAGGAACCCTGTCTAGGAGAAAACCACAGCCCAAAGAATGTTCACGCCTCAGACGAATCATATTAAATACTCCTGTCCCCTTGTTGGAGAGTCTGGAACATGCACAGAAGTGGACCTGGCATGTAAGGAGCAGCCTCAGATTACCTCCTCTTATCCCACTGACTTCTGGTCAAAAGGCACTTTTAGCAGTGCCTAAAAATGCCACTTCTGAGTCATCCTGAGTGCCAAGATCTCCATGCCCCAATCAACTGCCATTTTCCCTTTGTGTGTGTGTGTGTGTGCGCGCGCACGCATGCACATGTGTGTTGGAGAGTGCTAGCAGTAATTAGTGGGTAGAGCCCAGGGTTGCTGCTCAACCTCCTATGATGCACAAGAATAACTTTCTGCCATTATGTTATAACAGTCCATCCACAACAAAGAGTGATCCAACCCCAAATAATGATTCCACTATGGTTGAGAAACTCTGGATTGGGAAGAATATGGAGCGCTCAATTTTTACCACACAAAGAACCTTGGTCTTTACATTTTTACCCCACATAATCTTAACAGAAACCCATTGATGAAAATATAATCCCCATTTTCAGATGAGGAATCTGAAGCTCAGAGAAATGGAACGGCAGTGGAAGGTCACAGATCTGGAAGGCAGCAGAGGGGACTGATCAGATTTCTGTTTCCTTCTAACGTTCATTCCTCTACCAGAGAGCCCCCTGTTTCCCCCGCCTCACCCCTCTGTCCGTTTCCTGTCCCATGTCACTGGCATGACTCAGGGTCTCCAGGGTCGAGGTTGGCCCACAACCACTTCCAGTACTTTAGGTCTCCTCTTTCTTTAGCGGACTCCTGTGTGGACACAGAACTAGCGCCACCTAACACAGGATGTATTACAGAAGTAGCTGTCAGGCCTTTGCTTTTAAACGCAGCAGTTTGTTCATCTCATTCTTCTGAGGAACATAGGCTCCTCTTTTGCAGGCACTTCTGAAATAATGACTAATTGTCAATGCAGATTACTTGGTCCAAAAGAACAACCCCCCCACCCAAAATAAAGCAGAAGTGTTCAAAGAGAAAGTATAGTGGGATTTTGGTCAAAACAGATCTGGTTTCAGCTACTTTCTTACTTGGACTTGCTTGTTTCTCCTGCCCTTTTTTTGTTGTTGTTAACTTTTTTAGCCATGCCATGTGGCATGTGGGATATTAGTACCCTGTCCAGGGATCGAACCCTTGCCCCTACATTGGGAGCATGAAGTCTTAACCACTGAACCACGAGGAAAGTCCCTCTCCAGCTTCTGGTCCTTCATATTCTCTAACTCACTCTTTACTTAGAACATTCTAGCTACAAGGACCTTCCCCAGTTCCTCAAATGCACCCACTTCTTTCTTCGGGGTGTCCCCTCGTTCTCGTGCTTCTTCTGAAAAGTGCTTCCTTCTACAGTGCATTTGGCTATCACCTACCTCTTCCTTCAAGTCTCAACTTAGATGCCGTTTCTTCAGAGACGCCCTCCACTGACCTCCCCAACCTCAATCAGCCTCTCTTCTTTCATATCACTTCCTGCTATTTGTAGTATATTCTTGGTGGTGTTTATTAGTATAATGCCTGTCTCCTCCCAAAGGGGAAAGAGCTCTGTGAGGGCAAAGAGCATGTCAGCTTGGTTTACCAATGCTCTGCCCATAGCCTGTACTGAAAAAGATTTTTAAATGAAAGGATAAATGACATTGGTTGATTCACTTAACCTTTATGGCTTTATCTATACAATGATGGTATTAATTTCAACGTTTTAAAAGTCATTACAATGAAATAAGGGGACATATCTAAAGAGCCATGCATGCATACTTGTGTGCTCAGTCATGTTTGGCTCTTGCAATCCCATGGACTGTAGCCTGCCAAGCTCTTCTGTCCATGGGATTCTTTAGGCAAGAATACTGGACCTCCAGATGTGATTTTATCCCTGACTTGGCTCTCCTTACTTTTGCTTTTCATGTTTTGGAAAAAATGTTGTGACTCTTTCTTTGCCACTGATTCCTGGTAAGACTCCTTCCTGAGTTCAGCTTTGCTCACTCAGCCTCAGGATGCGTTACTGAAGGGAGGTGAACTTTCTGTTATCTGTGGTTACAAACAGCCGTCATTTCAGCCCCAGTCAGGAATAATCCAGAGAAGGCAATGGCACCCCACTCCAGTACTCTTGCCTGGAAAATCCCATGGACGGAGGAGCCTGGTAGGCTGCAGTTCATGGGGTCGCACAGAGTCAGACACGACTGAGCGACTTCACGTCCACTTTTCCCTTTCATGCACTGGAGAAGGAAATGGCAACCCATTCCAGTGTTCTTGCCTGGAGAATCCCAGGGATGGCAGAGCCTGATGGGCTGCCGTCTATGGGGTCGCACAGAGTCGTACACGACTGAAGTGACTTAGCAGCTTAGCAGCAGCAGGGATAATCTATACATACATTTCTAGAATGAACACAGCTACCGATGGGTGGATAATCCAATTGACTGATGAATCTAAGCACGTTTCCATTTATGGTGGATGGAGCTAAATAAAGAAGGATACAGTGTGCATCGTACTGTATCATGAGTTTCTCAGACTTCTTCTGTTGGTTTCTTAGAAACTGTGGAGCAGCACGCAGTGGCCTGTCAAACTTGGGGAGCTGGCAGAGCAACTGGCTAGTCCTGAGGGTCTTCGCATAAAAGGCAGTCGGGGTCCTGGTCGGCTGACAACTCCATCTGAATGGTGAGTGAGTGCACAGGAAAGCGACTGCTGAGGACTTTCGCAATTTCTCTCCGAACCACCTGGCTCTCCCGACTGGCTGCTGTTGATAAAAAACAGAGCGATTGGCACTGATTGCACACACAGGGGCAACAGCTCATCCCAAGCTTCAAGTACTTTGTCTCTGCTGCTGGGGTAGGGCACAGACGGTGCACTCGAAAGGAGCCATGATGGCTCTGACAATCAGCTACACTTACACAGACACGGCTGCAAAGCACCCTGTCACTATGAGAACTTCCTGCCCACAGTCCTCTCTGGGGTCTGGCGTCCCTAGGGGCTGAGTGTGACAGAGGAGATAAGCCATGAAAAAGCCAAGTCAGAACTACTATTTCTTATACAGCCCTGCTCACTGGCTCCGTGGGTTCTCTGAGTTGCCACCCTTATATCTAATCACAATTTATTTCAAGGAACCAGGAACCATTTAGAGCAGCAACCCTCTCTGCCATCTTTTCTCTTTTCCCAAAAGGTATCAGGAGGCTGTGAAGTTCCCTCCGTAGTAACCTGAGTGTTTACTAGATCCTTCCATTTGCCATGAAATATTAGTGTAGCGGAGACTGTAAATTCCCTGCAGCCAGATCCAAGCCTCTCAACTGAGATGAGGATGTCTGAGAAAGCACAGTCCTCTAATGACTCTTCCTGTATCCTGCCTCTAAGTAACTTCATGAGTTATTTCTCAGCAGCCTAATATATCGTTCTTGGTCTGAGCTGTCTCCCGAGCCATTGCCCATTTTCTCAGCCCTAGGATGTATCATGAGCAAAATCACCTTCTACTTGACAAAGTAGTTTTTTAGGGTAAATCTCACATCCCAAGAGTTATCTCACATGGTTACCAAATTGCTAACCATCCAGTAAAGGAACCACCATTAATTCTGACTAATACATATTTTACCTTTTTGAAATCTTAAGGATGGGACCTGTGTCTCCTTCACCTTTCTCTCTTTGATGCTAGGATAAAACATCTCACACACCAAAGATAATCAGTGAAGATTTCTTGTTAAATTCATTCCACTCCTTTAACCAATAGGACATTGAGTCAAACAGAGTTTAAGGCCTTGAAGCTTGGGTGGCATTTTATCCTTTTGTTCTACTCTCTAAACCTCTACAGTCGACCTCCAGCGTGGCCATAAGTAGCACTGTTGCCATGATGACATTGGCACGGGGAAGGGGGTTTCAACTGCCCTTGGTCACACAAAACACATTACAATTGTTTGGGCATGCAACAGACACTCAGGGCTGCTCTACCAAGAGGAGGGAAATTACTGATGTTATACGATAAGACTGAATTTTTGTCCAGGATGTTTACCAAATTCGCTGACCTGCAGCAACGTGAACAGAGAGAATCACTTGGTTCATTGTTAGCGACCAGACATGCAAACTGTGCACAGACACCACCCCATCCACTGCTAAGATGAGCTCTTTCACACCATTGTAGCTCAGGTGCTTTGGCACACCTGCCAAGAGGAGAGAACAGGAGGCTGGGGTTAGTAGGTTATCTCATGAAATATGGCTCAGTGCAAAGATTAATTGGGGCTGCAAAGTCCTTACTAAAATACTACCTTGCCCTCTCCATCTATGGTTTCTCTTTTCAAATGTTTACAAAAGCAGATTCACCAGTTTCAAAGGTTTTGCCATCAGCCACAGGTTCACAAAGAGCATTTGCAGATTTTACTCTGCGACCATTAAGACAGTCATCACCCTTCATTTCCAGAGTGTATTATTTCCCCCAATTATGTTTGCAATTATCTGGAAAGCAAAGTGAAATCCCATGGGATTTGGTATTGCATAATCTTGGGTTGCCATTCTGACTACAACTATTGTGAATTTTACCCAGCACTTGGAACTTCCCTAATCCTCAGAATATTTGTAGTAAAATAGGTATGGAGAAGGCAATGGCACCCCACTCCAGTACTCTTGCCTGGGAAACCCCATGGATGGAGGAGCCTGGTAGGCTGCAGCCCGTGGGGTCACGAAGAGTCAGACACAACTGAGCGACTTCACTTTCACTTTTCACTTTCATGCACTGGAGAAGGAAATGGCAACCCACTCCAATATGCTTGCCTGGAGAATCCCAGAGACGAAGGAACCTGGTGGGCTGCCGTCTGTGGGGTCGCACAGAGTCGGACACGACTGAAACGACTTAGCAGCAGCAGGTATGATAAAAACAATTTGTAGTTGACAGAGTCCTTTGGGGACTCTGAAAACATCTCAGAAAACATCGGTCCATTGTAAACTCTAATGCTATACAAATGTTAGTTATTCAACCAGTCCCTTAGCGAACTTCAATAATAGGAGATCCTAATGTTATCATACCATTTCATTATGCTGTCTGTAGAATTTCCATTATTTTCAGTACATTAGTAAGGGTTTACTATTCAAGCCACAGAATGTAGTAGTTTGATTGTCATCATTGTTTCTAGAGGAATAGTGTGGGACATGCACGAAGGTGGGGAGTTTGGGAGCCGGTCAGCTATGTTTTGGGGCTGAAGGAACTGGAGTGTCTCTACCTGGAGATGGGAAGGTGAAGGGAAGTAGAATCACTGTTTTCAAACATTGCAAGGATTGTCACATAGAAGATGATAGGATTTGAAAATATAAGGGCACTTGCTTTGGCTGGCTACAGAGAGAAAAACCAAGTCAATGGTTGGTTAAAATCATAAAAGGTATCAGGTTGATATAAGAATTTTTAAAAAATCAACTCAATTAGCACCACTGTGGTAAAGCCATTTGATGTGATAGGAAATCTCTGTCAACTAAAGATGATCCAAAGAGGATTCTGTAGAAAAGATTTCTAAGGATGAACACTTTTTAGCTTCCACTTCAATTATATACATACAACACAAACACCTGGTGTATGGGTTATAAATATGCCTTGGCTCCATTAAAATTCTCCTAAAGAAAACATCTATGGATGAGGCTCTCAAATCTATATGCTTTCAGAGTGGCTCTTGACCTTGGATGCACATTAGTGTCACCAGAATTTTAAGAAATCCCAATGACCAGGTTATACCCAAGACCAATTAAATCAGATTTTCTGGGGATAAGATTAGCATCAATATTTTCTTAACTCATTTGTTGATTCTAACAGAGCCAAAGTAGAGAACCATTGTACTAGTATTTACAAACTACTGGGCAGCCCTGCTTTGCAATGGTTCTCAAGCTTGCCTACATGTTAAAAAAAAAAAAAATCAAAACCAGCTTCTATTAAATCAAGATCTCTGGGTCTAGGGCCTGGGCATAAGTATTTTTCAAAATCTTCTCAGATGATTGTAGTAAGGTGCCAGTTTAGAACCACTTTCTTAAAGGGAATAGGGAATCCTTAACCCTCCTTTTTCAGGATTTAAGAACCTTGCTCATAGGGATTCCCTCCTTGGAGCTAACTTAAAATTCAGTACAGTTTGAGTTTAGTTTTATCCCATTTTATATCGTTTCATAGAACAAAGAGCTGGTCAACATGAGTTTTTACTCTATGAGCTCCACAAAGCTCAGGGTACTAGAAACAAATTAAAGAAGTTCTTGTCTCAGATTAGCCATAGAATGTGCACATAGTCATGTGTGAAAATGTTATACAATAATAAAATAACTAATAATATTAGCACCTTTATTGAGAACCTACTATAGGTCAAGGTTTGTGCTAACCACTTTATAGTAATGATCTTATTTAATAGTTATAAAACTTTAAGATATAATCAGTGTTAGAACTGTTTGACTGGAGAAGAAATTGGGAGTCAGGAAGGTTAAGAAAAATTTGTAAGGCCACATGGGTAAGTGGGATGCCAGACTCTAAGATTCCTCCTCTGGGTGTGACATGTTATGTAAACATTAGACCCCAGGTATTGTAACCCAAAGGTGACAATTATGCCTAATGAGTCACCCCTGGAGAGTTTCCTTTAACCTTATGCTGTCATTCATCTGGGACTCTTGGAGAAGGGAATGGCACCTCACTCCAATATTCTTGCCTGGAGAATCCCATGGACGGAGGAGCCTGGCGGGCTTCAGTCCACGGGGTCACAAAGAGTCGGACACGACTATGTGACTACCACCCCCACTTGAGATGAAGTCAAGATCCCACTGCCTCTGTTTCTCTTGCCTCCTTTTATCATTTTACTTTTATGGAGAATGCAAGTGTACGGCTATCTATTTTCCTCTATGAAATAATATTGACAAGCAAGAGGATATGTTCCCGTGGACCTCAGTGTTCATCACATCCTAGAAATGTTTTTCTTTCTGATGGAGAGCCTGAAAAAATATTAATGCATCCAGAAAAATACCCAAATTAGTGTTCAAAAAATAATTACTCAGGCTAATAGGTATATGAAAAATCACTCAATAGGTTTCATAATTAAAGATTCACATATACAATCAATAAGATATAATATATTCACCTATCAGATCAGAGGAGAATCAACAGTTTGATAATATCCAGTGATGGTGAGGATGGGAAGAAATGAGCACTCTCATACACTGTTGGTGGGAAAGAAACTGATACGGTCTCTTTGGTAGAAATGACAGTATCTATCAAATTTTAAAAAGTCTATAACTTCTGAAATGGCAATACATGTCTAGGAATTATTCTACAGATATAAGTGCTAAGAATATAATTGAAGCATTATGTGTAATGTCCATCAATAAGCAAGTGGGTGCTAACATTAGAATACTTTTTACCCATGAAAAAGAAAGAGGTTATCTATGTATTTACTAATATGGAAAGATTTCTAGTTGAAAAAAACAAGGTGCAGAACAAAATAGGTGTGTAATCTTGTTTGTATGAAAAAAAGACATACACACACTATATATATATATATATATATATATATTATATATATATATATATATACACATACACACATACTCATGTATATATACACACACATATATATGCACATATTTAGGGTTTCCCTGGTGGCTTGGTGGTAAAGAATCTGCCTATCAAGCAGACACGGGTTCAATCCCTAGGTTGGAAAGATCCCCTGGAGACGGGAATGGTAACCCACTCCAGTACTCTTGCTTGGGATGGGGTTGCAAAAGAGTCAGACACAACTTAGCGACTAAGTAACAACAGCATACACACGTGTATGTGTGTGTGTTTTATTACATATACATATATGTGTAAATGCATAGATGTTTTTGGAAAGATATGTGTCAACTTTTACCTTATTAGTATATGTTAGGCTTGAAGAATAAGATTGAGAATTTAAAGGTGAAAAAATGGGGAGAAGTCTTATTATTTATGCCTTTCCATTTACACATATATGTGTATGTATGGCTTTCCATATACATATATATGGGTTTCCCTGGTAGCTCAGCTGGTAAAGAATCCACCTGCAATGCAGGAGACCCTGGTTCAACTCCTGGGTTGGGAAGATCCCCTGGAGAACAGATAGGCTACCCACTCCAGTATTCTTGGGCTTCCCTGGTGGCTTAGACAGTAAAGAATCTGCCTGCCATGTGGGAGACCTGTGTTTGATCCCTGGGTTAGGAAGATTCCCTGGAGGAGGGCATGGAAACCCTCTTCAGTATTCTTGCCTGGAGAATTTCATGGACAGAGGAGCCTGGCAGGCTACAGTCCATTGGGTTGCAAAGAGTCAGACATAACTGAGCGACTAAGCACACAGCACACACACACATATATATATTTAAATTTTATCAAGTACAAGTATTATTTTATGCTAACCTAATTTGAAAACCTAATTTAAAAATAAGTATATTTTATGTAGGAGTTACCTGCCTATCCGATAGGAGTTTCAATAATTGGCTACACTTTTCCTTACATAGAAAAAGATAATCACGAGAGAAGAGCTGTACTGAGAGAGAACACTGAATATAGTCATTGTAAATGGTATATGCATTTGCCTCTTTTTGATAGCTTCTGTAAAAGCAGCAACAGCTGCGGCTCGGTACCCAGTGCCCAGGAGAGGAGGTGGAGTCATCTGGGACCTAAACAAATACCCTGTCCCCTGCCAGGCGGGGGCGTTCACTTGTCACACAAGGACTTTCGACTCCATTTCCTGTTGCACTGTGTTCAGCACAGTGGCCTACCAATGATTACAGTGCCGACCGAGAACAAAACCCTTCATGTGTCCTCTGCAGTGAAGGCTAAGCTAGGGAAGGGTGAACTGTTGCGAAGGCAGCTGCCCTCTGAGACTGTGTCCACCTTCGATCACAGTGTGCTGGACAGAAGAGAGCAGCTCAGCCAGCATCTGGGTGTTTTTGATCATCTGAATGTTTGATAGGATGCAAAGCTCTAGCTGTGATTGGATTTTCCAAGGACCACTCCCCATGCCCTCAGGGAGGAACCCCTTAAGTGATATGAAAACACTAGTCCAGTGGTTCTCAAAGTATGGTCCCCAGGGCAGTAGCATCAACATCTTGTTAAAATTCAGATTTCTCAGGCCCCATGCCATCAATGTCTACTGTCTCAGGAACTGTCCAGTGGGCCTCACAGTCTGTTTTAACAGACCCTCCAAGTGGTTCTAATGCCACTAATGTCTGAGAATTGCTGGCCTAGTCTAACAAGCATTTTAGCATTTCAGTATCATAGTAGCTATAAGGCTGCCCAAGAGACAGAGTTGCACAATCTTTCTTAGGTAATTTCCATGTATTTAGGGATAAACGTATAATTTTGCTGTTTCTCCATTACTGTTTATCTCTAGTATTTGTACATACTGTTTTTATACTATGCCATATGATATGATAGTTGCTAGAGAAGAAATAGAAGCCAATTCTTTTTTATTTATTCCTGTTTGAATAAAACTCATAGTACTTGTTTTCATAAAAATTCCTTATAAGTTTACATTTTCCTTATAATGCAAACTCACAGTGAGCATGCCTTGAGGTCATTTCCTTTTGTGGTTATAAGGAAGAGAAAACACACATGCTGGAAATAATATGAAAATCACTCCTACCTTCCATGAGTAAGATGGAGAAGTCCTTTAAGATAGTGATGGTGCTGGCCAAAACCAGGCCAGAAAAGACAAATGTGCAGATCGGGTCTGCCATCTTATACTCTGGCTAGAAAATACAGGAATTTCAGTTCATTGAATCCAGGCCTCCCCTGCAGAAAGTCTGATTGGTAAAATAAGTAAACCACCACGGTAAACCCCCACGCTTCCTTCCTTTCCTGTCACCCATTTACCCTCCTAACACTTACCATCCAAGACTTCCTAAAGACATAATCCTTCTTCTAAGCTTTCAACTCTCAATGACTGAAGAGACGGAGACCATAGGACATGTTCTCCCCACAATTTAAGAAGTAAGGAGAGGGACTTTCCCAGTGGTCCAGTGGTAAAGAATCTACCTTCCAGTGTTGGGGACTAAGGTTTGATCCCTGGTCAGGTAACTAAGATCCCACATGCCATGGAGCAACTAAGCCCACACAGCACAACCACAGAAAGCCTGCTCACTGCAATGAAAAGCAAGTGCTGCCAGATTTTTTTGATTAATTTATTTATTTTAATTGGAGGCTAATGACTTGACAATATTGTGGTGTTTTTACCACACATCGACATGAATCAGCCTCGAGTATGCATGTGTCCCCCATCCTGAACCCCCCTCCCACCTCCTTCCCCACCCCATCCCTCTGGGTTGTCCCAGTGCACTGACTTTGAATGCCTTGCTGCATGCATCAAACTTGCACTCTGTTTTACATATGGTTATAGACATGTTTCAATGCTATTCTTTCAGATCATGAAAAGCCAGTGCTGCCAATTTTTTTTTTTAATGAGGATAAAACAGAAGTAAGAGGAGAGACATCCTTGAGTGCTCCCTCAAAAGGCCTTATTTAATGTCTCTCAAATTAATAGAAGTAGAGAGGATGGATGAAAATATGCACGCATGGGCACAGCGTTCAATGACTTCTCAGCCTTAATTATGGTAAGAAAGGGAATCAATGGCTCAGAGGTTGCGTGTGGCCAAGGTATAGCCAGAGCTTGGTCTTGGCAGATGGGGTCAGTTTATATCTTTCTCTCTTAAGTATGTTACAGACTCAAGGTAGGCATCTTTGATACAGTCCAAAAAGTATACACTGAGGCCTCATTCTCATGCTCTCTCCTCACTGGAGCCCTTGGCCTCAGGGTGAAACATCTGCTATTCTGCCCTTGATGAAGTTCTGTGCCACAGAAAACTTTGTGCCTCATTACTTCTAAGAAACTCAGCCAGAGTGACCTTGATAAGAGTACTCTCAAACTCTACTCACCTGTACAACTTGAACAATTTTGCCTTAAAGCCTTCAGTGAGGATTTACTCAGTTAAATTCAGACATGTCTTTGTAATTTTTGCTTACATGTTTTAATTTTTTAGTAAAACAATAGAGTCTCTGCTAAATGGACAGTCTTGACGCAAATGGACAGAGATAAATGCCCCTCTCCTCCATTATCCGCCTGCCTGTACCTCTGCCCTCACCCACCTCTTTTAGTCTTGTTATTACCAGAGAGCTATAGTGAATATTTGTTTAGGGTCAGAGGCTCACCCAGATCTACTCCAGGTTTCCATTAACACAGTTCTTTCGGGAAAGAAGTTCTCTCCCTCCCATTGTGGAAGAGTCAGTCAATGGTTCTACCCTACCCAGCCAAGCAACAGATACAAGACCCAATCTACATCAGTTGGGTTCCATTTCCTGGAAACATGAATCTTCAGCAGGGTGACAAGAAGAGGAAAAAAAATTAGCTGAATCACATTCATTTCAGGCTTCCCAGGTGGCTCAGTAGTAAAGAATTCACCTGCAAATTCAGGAGATGTGGATTTGATCCCTGGGTTGGAAAGATCCACTGGAGGAGGAAATGGCAACCCGCTCTAGTAGTCTTGCCTGGAAAATCCTATGGACTGAGGAGCCTGGTGGGCTACAGTTGATAGAGTTTCAGAGTAGGACACCACTGAGTGACTGAGCATGCACGCACACATGTACATTCATTTCAGCATGGTGCCTGGGACAGAAGTTGGATAGTTTCTGAAATCTGAATACCTAAAGTTTCCCTTATTTCTATCTTGCTTTCTTAGAGGAGTACCTCTAATAAATTTCAATCAGTGAATCTATGTTGTGCGTAAGTGAGCTAGAGACCTTTTCTGTTGCTTATAACCCAAGAACCCTAAGTTTTTCATGGTTTGATTGCTGTCCACCTTAACCCCAGGACAAAAGAACTGTTTTCTTAAGACTGGCAGCCCTATAGTTAAAGACATAGATCTTATAGATTTGGAAAATCTAAGGTTTCAAGCTTTGAATGTTTGTTTGTTTACACCTTGTAAAGTAATTTGTGCAGGCAAATCGGCTGTCCACCCCCATTTAAGGTAATAATAGAGGGCCAGATCATGTACCACTTAATCGATAAAGTCACTGAAACAGTGAGTAGACTCAGACATACTCACCTTAAAGTAGATAATAAGCGCACTGGTTAACACACTGATGCTCTGAAACAGATCTCCAAGGGCATGTACAAAAGCAGCTCTGACACTGGCATTGACTTGCACTTCTTTGTGATTGTGGGCAGGGCGTTTCTGGTGTAAAATCACACCTAGTCTGAAAGAAAAAACAATGTCCTTGGCACACATGAGATTAACCCTTAAACATCTTTGCAGTGTCATGGGGGAGTTGATGACAGCCTGTGTTATCCAAAATGGCAATGGATTGTAACATTACTGCTTTATAATGGACTATTTTGGAGTAATTTTCAACACAGAGGTATCACAGAATTTTAAAATTTTCACACAAGGACAGACATTGAAGATTCACATCAGTTTTCTCTTTCTAATTAATGCTGTGCTGTGCTTAGTCACTCAGTCATGTCAGACTTTTTGTGACCCCGTGGACTGTAGCCCGCCAGGCTCCTCTGTCCATGGGGATTCTTCAGACAAGAATACTGGAGTGGGTTGCTATGCCCTCTGGGGATCTTCCCAACCCAAGAATCGAACCCAGGTCTGCATTGCAGGCAGACTCTTTACCATCTGAGCCACCAGGGAAGCCCAGGAATACTGGAGTCGGTAGCCTATCCCTTCTTCAGGGGATCTTCCTGACCCAGGAATCAAACTGGGGTCTACTGCATTGCAGGCAGATTCTTTACCAGCTGAGCTACCAGGGAAGCCCAGTTAATACTACTGTGTTTCATTTTAAAACTGGGGAGTAACATCTGTTAGGTAAATGCCAAGTATTTGACAATGAGGAGGAGAAATATCATTTATCAAGTGTCTACCGAGCTAGACTTAAAGCTGAACTTTAGTGGGAGCTTAATTAAATGTCCTGGTTTCCAGTGCAAAAAGCAGCAGAAAGCAATACAACAAAATAAGCAGTGAATTTCATCGAGGTTGAATTTTTTTAATTTTTATTTTACTTGATTTTATTCGTTTCCACTAGAACTTGAAATGTGAATAATTCCCTAATGGCCAATGATGAGAGTAATGTGCTTGTGTAAATATGTAGCTATTTATCAAAACTGTAATATATTCATGTATATAAATGTTTTATGTGTTTATAACATATTGCAAAATTTAACATCTCTAATCCAATTCCAAGAGATTAATAGTGGGCCCTATAAATTATGTACCCAATTCTGTTTATCTACAACTTTAGGAGTAATATCTCTTATGTTTTGCCTAGAAACACTTTCTGTGCATTATGGAACAAAGGTGTAAAAAAAATTATTTCTCAGTGCCACATACCCCAGTCTATTTGCAGGTCAAGTGTCTATTAAATCTCAGGCCATCGTCACAAAGCAGAGTGACTTCTATTCATCAAGATTTGATCATTACATAATCTACAGGCTTTATATTGTTAGTGTTTGAGCAGAAATTCACCTTCTATTAGCAGCTACCATTTAAAGTTCTTCAGACAGCTGTGTATGCCTGGCAGTTAATAGACTTTCTAGGCCCACCATGTATGCTCATCCCATTGTCATTCATTCTTTTACTCATTTTATATTAAAAAAAAAACTTTTTTAGGGATTTTGTATGCCAGGCACTCACTGTTAAATACTTGGAGCATGACGGTGAAAACAGACATGGCCCCTCCCCATTATAACTTTAAGTATGATGGAGATGGCGGAGATTCTAAAAAGACACACATAAATGGAAAATTCTAATTATACTAAGCCTAGTAAGAACTGGTGCTACAGATAGTACAACAAGGGAGTCTGATTTAGTTAGACAGACAAAGCAATTGAGTTGGGCTTGAAAGGTTATACTCGAGTTAAATGGGCTAGGAGAGGAGGAAATGTTTCAGGCAGAGAAAACTTAGCCTTAAGTCTCTATCAATAACCTTCATCCTAGAATCCCTTAGCAACTTCTGTTAGAACTTTATGCCCTGATTGTGGGCTCCCAAGGAATAGATTTATTCCCAAATTATGGTTCAGATATCTCTGTAGTCAGACAATGCAGCATCTAGCACTTGAAATCTGTAATCCCAGTTCTCTAAGTAAACATTTTAGTCACTCAGTATGTTTATCCATAAAAACTGCTTCCTTGTGCAGGGAAGTCAATGCTTTTCAATTCCCTGGTCTTTGTAAGTATGAAAATCACCTGCAATATTAGGCTCAGAGTTTGAAAGCAGTTGCAGTGAAAAGAAAATGTGGATGGTATCTATTTAGAATGTCAGCCTTAATCATCAAAGTGCCAGATTTATGTGGTAGTTAACTGGGTGCATCTTCATCTTTAGGCAGCATGGACACAGCCTATGTGACAACGACTCTTGGGAAATTATTAATATTTTTATAGTTACTGCTGTCCTGGGGACATATTGTTCTTCTTATGCAAAGATGATGACATTGACCCCCAGTCAGCCGGACATGTGGTCTGGCTTATTTGTCTCCTAGGAGTGATAGACTTGTATTGATCTCTCCATACTTTTTCTCCCACTACCAATGTGAAATGCATTTTCAAGTTAACTGGGTGGAATTAGGGACCTCATCAGTGACAGTAGATCAAATACCACTCTTCTGATTGTTTATCTTAAAGATTTTGAGCAATGGATCCCAAACTAAGAAGTAAGGAACCGAAGCAGGTACAAGGTCAGGATGAGAGTACCTACAGAAGCTTACTCAAAGTATGCATGCTCAGGTTGTCCTCTAATTCCAAGGACTCCTTTGTACCCTCTCTTAAAAAAAAAACAAAAAACAAAAACACTGTTTAAAATGCCACCCTACTGTCACTGTCTTCTTCACTTTTATGCGTGAACCTACCTGATTGCATATGTCATGTTACATTGCAAGATAGGTGATACATAGATGGTATCTGGGTTTCCTATTGCTGCCGTAACAAGTTACCACAAAGCCTTTGTGGCTTAGAACAACATAAATGTATTATCTTATAGTTCTGGAGGTCAGAAAGTGGGCAGGACTGCATTCCTTCTGGAGGTTCCAGGGGGAAATTCATTTTCTTACCTTTTCCAGCTTCTAGAGGTCACTTCTGTTCATTGACTTCAGGCCATTTCCTCCATCTTCAAAGTCAGCAATGCATCATCTTCTCTCCCCTCTGACCTTATGCTTCCCTCTTATAAGGACTTTTGTGGCTATGTTGGGCCTACCTGGATAATCAGGATAATCTGCCCTTCTCAAGATCCATCCTTAACTTAACCACACTTGCAAAGTTTCTCTTACCATGTTTAAATCGACATATTCAGGAGTTCTAAGGGTTAGAATGTGGAAACCCCTGAGGGGTAGTTATTGTGTCTACCATAGATGGTAGGTAGGTAGGTAGGTAGATAGGTAGATAGATAAATAACAGAATTTTAAGTAAGGTTACCCCAAATCAGACTATCAAATAGGAAATAGTAAATCAACCAAAAGGGGTCAAAGTCTTGGCCTCAACTCCCCATTGTCATGAGTAATCAAGCAGTTCATCTAAGAAGACCAGACCAATATGGTAATAATTGGATGTCCTATGGGAATGATTTAAGACTGCCTGGATAAGAGAATGGACCAAGAGATGGAAACTAAAGAGGGAATTTAGCTAACACAGCTTAAGGAAGAATTTTCATGCAGTCATAAAAATGATGCAAAGATAAGATAGGTTGCTCTTGAGAGAAATAAATTCCCTGTTATTCTGTTAAAATATATATGAAACTAATGACCATTTTATGGGGATATTGCAAAAGGGAATTCAAAAGTAGAAAGGGGCTGAAGTAAACAAAATTTATTATTCTTTCCAGCCCAGGTCTCTGGGAACCCATAATGTGTTCATGTAACAAAAACAGGAGAGGGGTAAGTCACATCCCACGTGGAACTGTCAGTTTGCGTGAGAGCGTAGAATGGCTAGAAGCTCAATTCTGGGTTTGGTGGATCTATTTTCAAATCCTCCCCTGCACTACCTCATTGGCAATTTATTTAACCTTACTGAGCTTCAGTTTTTTAATCTGTAAAGTATTTGTGTTGTGAACACTGAGCTTGATAATGTAGATCAAAAGATCTTAGCAGTCTCTGGCACACAGGAAGCATTCAAGATGGTAGCTATTAGAAGCGGATATTAAGATGCACGTTAACTAGCACAAGCAGGCTGATCTTCGGTTGTAGAGCCATTTGAACACTCAGTCAGGTCTCCACCATCCTCACAAGTGGAGGAATTAGAAAGAAGCAATAACAACAACAAAACGCCCACAAATCTCTGTCCTGACAAGCTTCATGGGCAGCGTGGGGGGCTACTTACATAATATTGGCTGCCACTGCACAGCTGGAAATGATGATCATCAGAGTTGCCTGTATCTGGTAATCGGGGTACAGCAGGCGTTCACATGCCAGGTACACCAGCACGCCTGTCACCACCCAGATGCATAGGATGGATAGCAGGGCACCAAGGATCTCTAGGGACATAAGCACACAGACACCCATGCACAAAGATCTGTGAACCACCTTAATCTCCCCAAGACTCACGAGACATTAATGCTCCACCTCCCCACCAAAAAAACAGAGGCCTCACAGTGCTTCACTTAGTCATTTACAAAGCAGAAATGTGGATGAATTTTAGTACTAAGATGAGACACTTTCTTGTTGCATTCATAAAATACCAGTTCATTATGCTCCATATTACTAAGTAATTTTCAGCAAATTTTTAAAGCATATTAATTGCTGCCTGCCCTTGCTGTTTTCCTGAGGGATTTTAATTTAAACAGGTGCTAAAATGATTGAAAGTTATTAAGAGATGAAATAATGAGACACAAAGGGCAAAATGTGTTTAGAAACTCTTAATTCTGCCATAAAACATTTACAACTTGCCAGCACTGTAAAATAGTAAAAAGGGAAGGTTTCAGAGGCTTAATGAGAATGAGTTTCATTTGCCAACCCAACATACTATAAATACAGAGGCAAACTCCAAGGTATCTCAACACTCTAACTGCATTTTATGGGCAAGAGTAAGGAAGAAAAGTATCAGAATAGAGACATTTACATGAATATTTAAAGATAAGGCAGTGTTCAAGCTTCCCACTGAGCAAAGCATGCTTGCTTACTTAGAAGCTCCTTAAGCCTCACCTTGATCTTTCACTCAACCTTTTAGATCAGTTCTAAAACCCTAGAAGGCTCTAGAAACACTCTGTGAGTCAGTGGTCAGGCACATCCCATAATTTTGACCCTCCCTCCTTTTAAGTAGAGCAGTGTAACATATCATTTCCCAGACTTCAGTTATTTACATACACAATTTATGATTTTTGCTATACCCACATGCCCCCTTTCTCATTGGCCACTTAACACTCTATCCTTTTATTGAGGTATGGTTGATGGACAAAGTTATGTAAATTTCAGGTGTACGAGATAGTGATTCAAAATTTTTTAAAGTTATATTCCATTTATAGTTATTATAAAATATTGGGTAGATTCCCTGTGCTGTATAATATATCCTTGTAGCTTATTTGCTTTATGTATAATAGCTTGTACCTCTTAATCTCCTATCCCTATCATGCCCCTCCCCCTTCCCTCTCCCCTAGTTTTATTTTTTAGATTCCACATATAAATGGTATAGTATTTTTCATTCTCTTATTTATTTCACTTAGTAGAATGTCCTACCAGTCCATCCATATTGATGCAAATGGCAAATTTCCACTCTTGTTATGGCTAAGTAATATTCCACTGTGTGTGTGTGTGTGTGTGTGTGTGTGTGCACACGTGCGTGTGTGTGTATGCCCATCTTACCTTTATCCCCTCATCTGTTGATGGACACTTAGGTTACTTTCATATCGTGGAAATTAAAATAATGTTGCTACGAACATTGGGTGCATGTATTAACATTATCTTTACCTAAACTCACTTTTTATTCTTAGCTTCTTCCTAAACAAAGTTATCTATGAAATTATATGTTTGACGTGCTGGTTGATTTTCACCTATATGTCTGTGGAGGTGCTGCCTAATATGGTAGCCATCAATCCAATGTGGCTGTTTACATTTAAAGTAAAATTAAATATCCAATTTTTCACTAATACCAGCCATATTTAAATTGCTCCATGGCCACAGTGTACTATCTATTGTACGACATTTCTCTTGAAACAGAGAGTTCTGTTGAGCAGCCTGGGCCTTCTGGAGTGTCAATTCTCACTGACCTCTGTGGCCAGGAGGAGAAAGTTCAATTAGCAATCTAAATTCTGAGTCCTCCCTGTATTTACAAAATAGCTTTGACCAATAGTATCAGAAAGGGTAAAATACATGTAAAAATTTATGAGGATCAATGATGGGTACTCAGTCAAAGGTACATGTTTTCCAAATGTAGCCCTATTAGGGACTGAAAAGCATCTTCAAATCACAGTGTCACCAAGTCGTTTTATTGATGTTTATTGCTTCAATTCTCATTCTCCCTCTCTTTCTCTGAATGTTAAAGGAAAGACAGTGCAAAACACCTCTGATGATAAATTGGTTGGCGTGAAATTGTTGTTATTGTTCAGTCAAACCAAATCATATGCAACTCTTCACAACCCCATGGACTGCAGCATGCCGGGCTTCTCTGTCCCTCACCATCTCCTGCAGTTTGCTCAACTTCATGTCCATTGCATCAGTGATGCCACCCAACCATCTCATCTCATGAAATTAGAACTTTCTATCGTTCTAAGCATGAAAAACCACAGTTCATAATCATCAGGCTACAACCTATGGTCTGTGTCTAATGGCACCTTTTAGTGAAGGCTGTCTGTGTTAGCATGTTGGCCAAAGCTCTGCCCTCAGATCTCTTTCACGTTGATTTTCTCAACTGGTGTGAAAATATGGAGTTGTAACTCTTAGTATAAATGATTTTTACATTCAGCCAGAAGCTCCTCTTATTCCTCTGACATAAGAAATAATACAGAGGAGGAGAAGTAGAGAGGGAGTGTGTGTTGAAGAGATGGGTGGATTGTAAAAATGAGCCACAGTAAAAATTTCCCAGTCTGTAAAGGCTCATCATACCTGGTCCCCTTCCTAGACAAGAGCAAGCCATCACTCCATCAAAGACCCAGCTCTAAGAAAAGAGGAAAAGTAAACTTTCCTCCCCTCTTCCTCCTCTTCCTTCTCCTTTTCTTGTGGTTGTTGATGGTTGTTTGAACAAGATATCCCGCTGCGCCATTCACTGAATGGCTGAATGCCATGTGAACTGAAAAGTCCATATTCTGTTCCCAACCCCTCTATGAGAAGTTCTTCAATCTTTCCAACTTTCTGGGCTCTCTGTGCTTTATTTTGCAAAATGTCAGAAGCTTCACCCCGCCCTCTCTCCCTGATGCCAAGTCATTTAATGAATAACATCATGGCTGTTACCACACACTGAGATTCTTGGGCTGAGGTGGCTGCTAAAATGATGTGTGTTCCTGCATGTGTTCCTGTTGTCCCATCGAAGTAGAGGTAACCGCCATTAATCTGGCTACTAGTGGAATTAGCACTGAGAGCACACATTCCCATATACACATCTATTTCACTCTGTGCACCAGAGATGTGCCTCTAAGGGATTTTCAAACAAAGCTTTGCTTCATCCCTTCCATTCTCATCCTTGATTTGACTCTGCAGCATTACTCTGCATCGATGCTCAGTTGATGAACTATACCTGCTCAGTGCCATCCAAAGGTTAGCCGCTTGGAGGGGGGTTTTGATGACAACCACAAGGAGAAGAGACTGAGCAGGAAACTGGTCAGGTCAATTAAGAGATGGGCAGCATCCGTGATGACAGCAAGACTCCCAGCAATGTGCCCACCTAAGGGATACAGAATAGGATATGGGGTTAGGGCGCCACGGTGCCACCAGATCGTATGTGTACTAACCACAGTTTGGTGAAAATGCCTCAGACTCACAGAACTGAAGATGAGAAAGGGTCTTAACTTGGATATAATCTACGTCTTTTCCCCGTTTTGACAAGTAAGAAAACTGAGATTGAGAGCGTGAGTAGAACTTGAATAAGTAGAAATGAATTGCACAAGAGAGGCCGTTCCTGGGAGAGCTGAGGTACAGAGATTAGGAGACTATCCCAGTTAGATTGGGGCATAAGGATTCAAAAAGGGAAGTATAAAAGGATGAGACAGAGAGGTGCAGGCTGGATTGAAAGGGTCTCCAGACTGAGGACCTGGACTTTGTCTGTAAACCAGATGACACAGTCTGGCCCACTGATGTGCTACTGTTTGATGTGTAATTTTACCATAGTCTTCACTACTTCTTTCTGCTCCATTAATTTATCTTAACCACCTGGGCTTGAAATCGCTGTTATGAATATTGGGGAGGAGTAAGAAGAAAGGACAGGCACCTTCCAATGAGATTCTTTTTTAAAATGTTTATTCTATATTGGAACATAGTTGATTTACAATGTTGTGTTAGTTTCAGGTGTACAGCAAAATGACTCGGTTGTTCATATACATATACCTATTCTTTTTCAGATTCTTTTCCATATAGGTTATTATAGAATATTGAGTAGAGTTCCCTGTGCCATATAGTAAGTAGGTCCTTACTGATCATCTATCCTATATATAGTAGTGTGTTTATGTTAATCCCAAACTCCTAATTTATCTCCCCCCTACCTTCCCCTGGCTTCCCTGGTGGCTCAGACAGTAAAGCGTCTGCCTGCAACACAAGAGACCCGGGTTCGATCCCTGGATCAGGAAGATCCCCTGGAGAAGGAAATGGCAACCCACTCCAGTATTCTTGCCTGGAAAATCCCATGGACAGAGAAGTTTGGCAGGCTACAGCCCATGGAGTCTCAAGGAGTCAGAAACGACTGAGCAGCTAACACACACACCTTCCCCCTTGGTAGCCATAAGTTTATTTTCTGTGTCTGCAAGACTGTTTCTGTTTTGTAAATAAGTTCATTTGTATCATTTTTTTAGATTCCACGTGTAAATAATATCATATGATATTTCACTTTCTCAGACTTACTTCACTTGGTATGATCATCTTGAATGCAGCAACAATCCAGTAAAGCATAGGAAGGGAACCCAGACCATAGGAGACCTGCCTTGTTGTCTATTTGGTTTGTTTCCTGCACTTCCATTTAGTTCTCCATTGAGAAAAGACTCCAACCTCTAAAACAGAAGTCAAAGAACAGCCTTGTCTTTTCTCAAACAGGGCTTGTTGCTTGAGTGCAAAAACCTTTATTGCTCTTGTTCCATCTTCCCAGCAAAGTGCTTCTGCTGATGTATTAGTCCTCCCCGGAGCTGTTTATCGCCTTGTGTATTGCAAAGTGACGGAGTCTGTCAGTCATCAGCCCCTCCATCATCAGACTCACCTTGTCTCAACTAATGATTTAAAAAGATTACATAAAAAAAAAAAAAGATTACATATAAGGTTCATAATTGCAGTAATCCCCACAGATCGCTGGCTCTAGCTGTAGTTAATAACTGGTTTGTCAAAGTTTAATGGTCTGAAGCAAAATTGTCTTCAAGCTTGTTACTGAGCTGTCAGGGCAAAAATCAGAATGATTCATTAGCCAAAAAGCAACATTTTGCTAACAAATCAGCTGTCCTTCCAATTATCCTCTAATGTTGCTCTGTCTGCCAAACTTGGGCCTGATAATAAAGCTGTGTTAATAATGCATTATTTCTTCCCAGAGGAATGACTACATGCAGATAAGCAGCGTGCCACAATCTTAGCAATGAGTGATGGTGATGATTCTGTACGCTGGGCTAAAATTGTAGCTTCAGTCAAGGAAATGACAGCTTATAGGAGTTCTTCCACAGACTCAGCCAAGTCAGGAGGCACCCGGGAAAGAAAAAGGACTTACTTGGGAAGAAGCATGTTTGTATGGAGACCCGGGAACTGAGAACCGTTTTACAACCATCTGAGCTTCTCATAAGAACAATCCTGAAAACTGTGGGCCCTCATGCTGAATCTTATGGAATAAATTATATTTAAGAGGTCATCTTGGCTGAACTTGCATTTGCTTCTGAAAGCTTGGGGATATTATTGACAATTAATTCAGTCATCCAGCCTGGATGTATGGAGCCCTTACTGTGCACAGTGCAGGGGCAGGGTGTACAAAGATAAATACAGTGAAACGAAGCACAGGCCCTCTCTACAGCGATCTCATTGTTTGATGCTCACTGTCCAGAAGACAGGCGACATGAGCAAGGGGAGCAGAAAGCCACTGTCACTGGGAACCCTGAAGAACTTTCCACAGAAGGGATAAGAATTAACTAGAAAGGAAGTGTTTTTCAGGAAGAGATAAGAGCAGAAACAAAAACAGAGAGAAACGAAAAAAACAGGGCGCTTTTGTTGAAAAGTAAGAGGGGTGGACCTTTGCTATATAGTCAAAGCTGTGGCTTTTCCAGTAGTCATGTACAGATGTGAGAGTTGGACCATGAAGAAGGCTAAGTGCTGGAGAACTGACGCTTTCAAATTGTACTGGAGAAGACTCTTGAGAGGTCCCTTGAGAGACTGCAAGAATATCAAACCAGTCAGTCTTTAAGGAAATCAACCCTGAATATTCATTGGAAGGACTGATGCTGAAGCTGAAGCTCCAATACTTTGGCCACCTGATTGGAAGAGTTGACTCATTGGAAAAGACCCTGATGCTGGGAAAGATTGAAGGCAAAGGGAGAAATGGGTGGCAGAAGATGAGATGGTTGGATAGCATCACTGACTCAATGGACATGAATTTGAGCACTCTCCAGGAGATAGTGGAGGACAGAGGAACCAGGCATGCTGCAGTCTGTGTGGTCGCAAAGAGTCAGACACGACCTAGCAGCTGAACAACAACAACAGTAGGGGTGGAGTGTTGGAGGAATAATGGGCAATGAGACAGGAAGGGTGGCTTGGGCCCTTTGTAAGGTGCTACACATCACACTAAAGGACTTGAATGTTATCCCATGGGAGAGAGGGATCTTTTTCTGATTTTGAGGCAAGGTTATGCCATGCTCAGGTCTGTATTTAAGTAGGAGATCTTTGCCAGTGATAGGGAGATGACTCAAAGCAGGGAGAAGCTAGAGGTTAAGACACAGCAGGAATAACCACAGGGAATTGCAATTCAGGCATGAAGTGAGGCAGCAACAGTCATATTCCTGGAGCACTTGACACAGTGTAGGAGAGGTGCTAAGAACTGAGTCCTGGAAACAGACTCTTCTAGGGCCTGGGGGGTGGAGATGACCATAGACAAGCAGGAGAGCTGTTGGGCCTGGGTCTCACATCCACCTCAGATCTGGAGAGTTCCTGTCAAGCACTCGTGATGTTTTCATGAAGAACAGAGAAATGCTGACAGGACTGAGAGAACTCAGTGTTCATCTGACAATTGTATTCCTGTGTCTGAGTACCAGACTACTCCCAATATATGTTGTTAAGTCATATTTTAAAAATTGTTTGTTTTATGAGTAGCATTATTACACTGTATATAATGCTATGTCAAAAATTCATGATGTCATTATTTTAAAAGTATTTCAAACACATCACAGTTTGATCTGGCACATATTCTTACATTTTTAGTACCAGGAACCTCAAAAAATATAAGTAACCTAAGCCACGGAGACACTCTGGCTCTAGTACAAAACAAGTACCCTTATTAATCAAGCTTGTGGTTGTCACACCACCCAGGTTTGGCTTTCTCTTACTAAGAGAGAATTTTTTCTCCCTTTGAGATACTTACCATCTTCCCCAGCCTGCTCCCAGCTCTGTATTCCTGTCCAGCAAGCTAGTGCTTCCTCCATCCTTGCTCAACTCTTAACAGTCCTACCTCAGGATGTCTTTCCTTGGCCACTCTCATTTTCTTCCAGAAATGGCCATACCTGAGCTTACTTTTGTGGGTTCTCTGTGTGTGTATGTCTGTCTTCTGAAATATGGATGCATATTTACATATGCAGTATAACTCTCCTTAATGGTCTTTCTACAATTAGGACCTTTCATGAGCAATCAGGAAGTATTCCAATTCAGTAGGTTCGGAGACCCATTCACAGTGGACACTCGGATGCTTGTAGCCTTCTTTAATTCCTTCTTCCTGTCTGCTCTGTACCCTGTGGCCAGTTCTTTCTCTAAACACAGCTCTATGACCTTGTTCTCTCCTGTTCTAAATGTCAGTTACTCCCCAAGGCCTACAGAGTAAATCCAGATTCCTCAGCCAGGCCTCACAGCCTTCTGGAACCCTCAACCATCATTCTAGTTTCATTCTCCACTAACCATGTTGCACCCCATACCACTGCCTCAGGTTCTCTCAGTTGTTAAGTCATAAACACCCAACGCAAACTACTTTAAACAGCAAAGTGATCATTTATTGGCTCAAATAACAGAATAAATCTGGATGGGATTGGATCAGGTACAGCCTAATCATAAGGTTCAAAAAATGTTATTGGGGCTCTGCTCTGGCTCTGACTATTGCTTTTTATTTTTCTCCTGAAGACAAACTTTCTCCCCTTCAGCAAGAAAAAAAAAAGTGGGTCTCTGAGTTTATATCATTTCAGCATAGTATTTTAAAGGAAAAAGAGAGAGCTTTTTTCCAAATCTCCTTTATAGACCCAGAGACCCTGATTTATCCAGCTTGGCATCTCACATCCCACTGTGCCTGTGAACTTGAAGTGCTTGGGCCAAAAGGACCAGAGCTGCCACCAGGACAATAAGTATGAGAAAACATTACTGGGCAGGTAATGCCAGCCCACTGCAAACAGTGGCACCCAAATATAGCTACACATCAGAATCATTTGACTTGCTTTGTAAGAATACAGATTTCTTGTCCTGATGCTGACCTACCCACTCAAAATCTTTCCAGGTAAAGCTGATATTTATGATCTTCTGGGCCACATGCAAGCCCCTGTGTGTGAAAGGCCCTTCTCATCTGCCTCTTCGCCACCTTTCAATTCCTACTCATCCTTCAAGGCTTTGTTCAGACCCCACATCCTGCAGGAGGACCTCCCAGATTCCCAAAAGTCATCTGATAACACTACTTGCTTTCTCTGACTTGGCCAAAAATGGTTTTATAAAGGAGGTGAGCTGTGAGTTGGAGTCTTGAACGATGGTCAGGGTTTTGACGAGTAGAGAGAATGAGAGGGCTTTTCCATATAAATCAAAAGGCACAAGCAAAGGTTACAGAGACCTTAAAGTGCAATGATTATTTTGGATAAAATGAATAAATAGCTGAAACAGAAGAAACGTCATATAGGGAAGTAGTAAAAGATTGATAGTCAGTTTGGCAGCCAGATAGTGGAATAACTTGAAAGCCAAAGTAGAATTTTTCACTTTGTCCAGGATGCCAGAGTTTTCCAATGTATTGATCTCTTTTCACTTGGGACGCAAGTAAAGCTTAACACAGAGAAGGCCCCTGAATCAGCCTCTTTCTGCTGCAAGTATCCTAGTCAGTTTATCTCTGTGCTCGGTAAAATTTCCTGTGCTTGCGGTGATGGGGAAAAGGTTGTGACAGACTGAAATGGCGAAGGTGAGCCAATGGAGAATTTTGAAGACAGAGTTAACACAAAGAGAGCAATGTTTTAGGACAATTAGCTCAATATCAATACAATTCAAATTCCAAAGGATTTTGTCAGTATCCATTGAATTCCTTTACTGACAACATCACTTTCTTCTGATTCGAAAGCCAGATTTGAACTCATAGACTAATTATTAGAAATGAGAAGGCAAGGAGGAGATTGACTTGCTTTCTCAAAGTGAGTAGCTTCTCATTTCCCTCTAAAAATATGTCATTTTAGAAACAAAGTAACGGGCACATGGAAAGGTACAAAGAGCAAACTGAGTTTTGTGAATGAGAGACCATCTCATTCCAGAATATTAATTAGACATCACCCGGGGAGATTATGTGTCTGTTCTCAGCATCCACGTGATTTCAGGGCAAAGCAATAGAAGAAAGTTGTGGAGAAAACAAGCCAGTTTATGCATCCTTTGAGGTGTGTTCACATGGCGGTGGTGTGTGTGTGTTCAGTCGCCAAGTCATGTCCAGCTCTTTGCAACCCCATGGACTGTGGTACACCAGGCTTCCCTGGTTGCTTAGATGGTATGGGGGTGGGGTGGTATCACTACTTTATCTGTAAGGCTATGAATTTCCAGAATATCACTTTTTCATATCATGTTTCAAATGGATTCTGATTTTTAGATTTTCCATTTTGTTGATCTCTTATACAAACAATTGAAAATTGTGCACAATCTCATGAATTTCCTTAATAAAAAAGAATGCCTCTCCTAGTATAGATGTCAATGGATTTCCAGAGGGAGATTTCCATATTGGAGCTGCTAAAAGTAACTTCTTGGCAGCTCTATCAAGTTATTAAGTCATTCATTCGAAAGACTTACCCTGGCTCTAGAAATTATATGGCATTATTTTTTTTTAATTTGACTAGAAGGTTATTTACCAACTCTGGATTCATCTTGAATTTGATTAAGGGCCTAGGCTCTCTTCCCTGATGCTAGGAAAGATTGAGGGCAGAAGAAGAAAAGGACATCAGAGGATGAGATGGCTGGATGGCATCACCAATGCTATGGACATAAACTTGGGCAAACTTCGGGAGATGGCATGCTGAAGTCCATGCAGTCACAAAGAGTCAGACATAACTGGGTGACTGAACAACAACAACAAGCTCTCTTCAACTTTTCCAGTTTTCAAAAGCTATGGAAGTCTATGTGTATAGGTCAGAAAATTCAATAGCTTGAAGAAACAAATTAATTCTCATTGCTTGCTGTTGTAGTACAAAAAAAATAGCTTAGCAAATTCTCCTTTAGTATTAGATTATTATTAATTTAGCACTCATTTGGGATAATAAAGAGAAAATGAAGCCAAAATATTGGTAAGAGAATGTAACAAGTAATAGTGGTAAGAGTGGTATTGACAAATGAAAGTGTTAATTGCTCCTAACTCCTTCTGACTACCTGGACTGTAGCCTGCCAGGCTCTTCTGTCCGTGGAATTCTCCAGGCAAGAATTCTGGAGTGGGTAGCCATTCCCTTCTCCAGGGGATCTTTCCAACCCAGGGATCAAACCCAGGTCTCCCACATTGCAGGCAGATTCTTTACCATCTGAGCCACCAGGGAAGCTCCAAGAGTACTAGTAGCCTATGGCAAAAACTTTATAGGTGGTTTATAATGTTATTTTGAATCATTTTGGTAAAAAAAATTATAAATAAGATAACATAGCATACCAAAACCTTTAGATTGTTCTTAACTATACATAGCTTTGTTATTAATAAAAAAGGATACAAATATATTAAATAAGTATATAACTTAAGATATTAAAATATGCAATAAGACTAAAGCTCTGACAAAACAAACATAGAGGAAGTAAAAATATTTTTAAAGCCAAGGATTGTGAATTAGAAAACAGAAGGAAAATTAAAATAATACATTCAATAAAAATATTTACCAATAAAATAAATAGACATCTGCCAAGTTAAAATTAAGGAAAAGAAGTAAAAATATACAGACAGTATTACCATGAGAAAGGAACTGGATTAAAGAGAGAACCAATATGAGACTATCATGTTCCATTGTATGATAATAAATTTTACAATTTCTGAGATGAATGAATTTAGAGATTTATAAATAACCAAAATTTACTTAAGAAGTAGAAATTTTTAATATGTCTGTGAATGAGGAAGAAGCTCAAATACATCAAAAGATTGTATCCAAGAATGTCTCTGAAGTCAGAAAATTTATTAGAGAGTTCTTTAAAAAGAAAGATTAATTATAATGCCATATAAACTTTTAGCTTTTTTATGTAAAAAGTGAATTTGTGGTCTATTAAACTGCAATTTATAATAAGAATAAACCAAACACACAAAACTACTGTAAACCGAGCAAGAAATAGATTGTCCATGTCTTTAAACAAGTAAACTAAAACCACAGAACCTTGAGGAGAGATGTAGAGTATTTGGGTAAATGAAGAAACATACCATATTCCTAGAGGGAAAAACTGAGTATTTTAAGAAGATTTGTGTCCCCAGATTAATTCGTATACAGTGAAATCATAATTAAATTTTGAAGGGATCTGAACAAAATTATTTTCATGTTCAATTAGAATAATAAACAGGAGTGAACAGCTTTATATTTTTTTCTGTTAAAGGATAATGAGGGAAGAACAACAGATTTTACAACATGTAAATCTACATTAAATATGTTAACTGCTGACAGATTAGCAACACAGGTCAATAAAACACCTTAGAACCTAACTCTATTAAGTTCAAGAGGGAGGTGATGTATGTCTACTTATGGCTGATTTACATTGTTGTACAGCAGAAACCAACACATTGTACAGCAATTATCCTCCAACTAACAATAAATTAAAAAAAAAAAAGAAAAAAGTAATATGGAGAAAAATCAATGGAGGAAATAATGAACTATTCCATAAATGATGCTGAAATCTTTGTTAGCTCTTTAGAAAGAGAATTTTCAATCCTGAGAGCATATATAATTTCATATTGATTTAAAATTAAATGTGAAAAATTGAACAACATGGCAGTATTTGTCTTCTCAGTAGATAGGAAAGGCTTACTGAGCACTAAAATAGTGGAAGAGTAGTATAATAAAATAAATCAGTTCAAAATGAAATGTTTGATAGAATTACCTATATAAAATTTGAAACTTCTCTAAGTCAAGCCAAAATTAAACCAAAATTAAAAAGTAAACAACAAACTAGAATAGTGCTTATAACAAATGTAACAGAAGTTTAATATCCTAACTATATAAAGAGCTCCCAGAGATCAATATAGAGAATTACAAATTATCAGACAAAATACAGATCACTAATATATTAGCAGAGGGAAATAGAGATCACTAACATACAAATAATATTAACAGTAACAAATGGATGCATATTAAAATAAAGCATATTCATCTGTACGTTAGCAAGGAGTTTTAAAAGATTGAAATAAGTTCTAGTAACGATTTGGAGAGGGTCATTCTGCAAAGCTAGCAGACCCAGGAGTTGCTTCAAGCTTTCTAGATAGCAGTTTGACAATGTGCACAAAGAAGTAATAAAAATATTCATATTCTTCAACCAACAATTTCCACTTTCAGGAATCTCTTTGAAGGGATAAACCAGAAAAGCAGGCAGAGTTTTATTCAAGATTTTTCACTGCATCATTGTCCATAAGCAGGAAAAAAACTCCCTAAATTTCTAACAATGGAGAGATGGTTATGAAAATCACAAGAAGAGCATATTATAGAATATTGTTCAGGTATAGAAATGTTTTTTGAAGAATATTTGATGGCATGGTAAAAAGCATTCAGCATGCTCTCAGTTATATTTTAAAAAGTTGTGAGCTATGAATAGAAAATATACTGTACAAAAATACTCCATAATGTTACTGGAGATTATCATTCGATTGTGGGATTTTGATGAATATTATTTTGCTTCCTTCTATTTTCCAATTTATCTACAATGAGCATATTGTTACTTTAAGTGTACAGAAAATATTCAGTCTTTTTTTAAAAGAAGCACTTTAGACAACCCTCCTGTAATGACGCGGGGGTTTCGTTTGCTTGCTTAATCAGAGACATCTTGAGAAATACTCACCCACGACCTCTGCAATCATGAAAACTAAGCATATTCCCGAAGCAGTGCGGAGCTTCCACTTGGCGTAGATTTGCTCCTGCGCCCTGTCCTCTGTGGCCTTGTAGTTGTGGTGGCAGTGATGGATGACTCCTGACTCCAGCTCCTCTGGCTTTTCTCCAGGACACTGATCTTTATTCAAGGGTTTCTGCTGTAGTTCCACACTGTGGAGGAGTTTGACAGAAGCAAGAAGTGAACATGGTTGCAAACAAACTTCTCACTGACAGCTCTACTCATTCTCAGAACAGCTACGAGAACATTTGCTGACTAGCTCGGAACTTAGAATTCACAGTTCCTTCTAGGTGAAACATCCAGTGTAAGGAACAAGCAAGAGATTTTCTTCTGAATTCTAAGTTACAAAAAAAGTTTTGTTTTTATGTAAGCAAGCTCATATTTAGTCTATACTACCCCTGATTAGGGCTTCCCAGGTGGCTCAGTGGGTAAAAGAATCTGCTTGCAATGCAGGAGACGCAGGCAGACTCAAGTTCGATCCCTGGCTCAGGAAGATCCCCTGGAGGAGGGCATGGCAACCCACTCTGGTATTCTTGCCTGGAGAATCCTATGGACAGAGGAGCCTGGTGGGCTACAGTCCATAGGGTCACAAAGAGTCAGACACGACTGAAGCGACTAAGCAGGCACACACACCCGCACCTCTGATTAAGAGATAGCAAAGAAGGGACTTCCCTGGTGGTCCAGTGGTTGAGAATTTGCCTAACAATGCAGGGGACACAGATTTAATCCCTGGTCCAGGAAGATTCCACAGGCAGTGGGGCATCTAAGCTTGTGAGCCACAACTACTAAGCCCAAGCACCCTAAAGCCCATGCTCCGCAGCAAGAAAACCCACTGCAGCAATAGAAGCCACCACAATGAAAAAAAAAAAAAAAGCCTATGCACCTGCAACAAAGAGTAGCCCCGGATCGCTGCAACTAGAGAAAGAAAGCATGCACTCAGCAAGGAAGACCCAGTGCAGCCAAAAATAAATTCATTTTTTAAAGAGATCAAAAAAAAAGGAGAAAGGAAGCAAATACATTTTGATTCATTTCCTTCCCAGTTACTTCACTGAAAAGATTTTGGACACTGCTATAAATTTAGAAAAGGGCAGTGATGAGATGATTATTATTAATGAGTAATATGTGTATGAGCCAGCCTGGTGATGGAAATACTCACTGTGGCGTGCCATCACCGTCTTTCTTCCCAACAGTCACATTGTTAATAGGTTATTTCACTTTTTCTTGCTGAGTCCATGTGGACCCTTAACACAGTTTTGCAGAAATCTCTACCAATCTATAAAAGTTGTTGAGAGTTTGTTGTTGTTGTTCTTTAGCTGCTAAGTCATGTCAGACTCCTTTGCGACCCTGTGGACTGTGTAGCCCACCAGGCTCCTCTCTCCATGGGATTTCCCAGGCAAGAATATTGGAGTGGGTTTCCATTTCCTTCTCCAGGGGATCTTCCCAACCCAGGTATCAAACTCATATCTCCTGCATTTGACAAGCAGATTCTTTACCACTGAATCACTAGGGAAGCCCAATGAGAGTTAAACCTACTTGTACTTCCCAAAAGAGGCAGTGCATTTTTGTTCTGTTCAAGTATAAAGCATTCATAGAAATATGAAGCCATTTATAGACATACAGAATTTCACAGATGCAAAGATTGTGGATGACATTAATCCAGTGCCACAGAGAGGAGCCTGTCAGTTACAGTCCATGGGGTCACAAAAGATCGGACACAACTGAACAACTAAACAACAAACAACACAGCTTCTTACTGAAATAACTAAGATTCAGAGACTTTAAGTAATTTCCTGAGGTCAGATAGCTGGGAAATGGCAGAGCTGGGACTCCAAGCTCAGTCTTGTTTTCACTGTACCCACATTGCCTCTCTATCTGAACATCAGTTTGCTTAAAACCAAATTTTACCTCCACAGTGATCTCGAACTACTCAGGCTTATAGTTTTAATAAACTTATTAGAAGACATAGAGAAAGGCATAAAGATGGAAATAAATTATTTTCCTCCACTTGAAGAGTTACTTTATTGGTCTTATCACCATCCAGAAAAAGATCTGATGGTTTTGGCCTAAATGATATTTGTGATTATAATTCTAATTTCATTATATATTTTTCTGAATAAAATAACATACATATCCATTATAGAAAAACTGGAATTACAGAAAGGTACAAAACAGAGGGGAAAATAACTAATAAACATACTTCCAAGAGACAAATATTATTGATAGTTTTTTGTTTAGCTTTGTAATACATAAATGCACTTTTTTTTTTACTTAGTTGTTGTTGTCATTCACTTGCTAAGTCATGTCCAGCGTTTTGTGACCCTGTGGACTGCAGCACACCAGGCTCCTCTGTCCTCCACTATCTCCTAGAGTTTGCTCAAATTCATGTGCATTGAGTTGGTGATGCCATCCAACCATCTCATTCTCTGCCACACCTTTCTCCTTCTGCCTTCGATCTTTCCCAGCATCAGGGTCTTTTCCAGTGAGTTAGCTCTTCACATCAGGTGACCAAAGTATTAGAGCTTCAGCTTCAGTATCAGTCCTTCCAATGAATATTCAGGGTTGATTTCCTTTAAGATTGACTGGTTTGATCTTGCAGCCTCTCAAGGGACCTCTCAAGAGTCTTCTCCAGCACCACAGTTTGAAAGCATCAATTCTTCAGCACTCAGCCTTCTTAATGGTCCAACTCTCACATCCGTACATGACTACTGGAAAAACCATAGCGTTGACTAAGCCCACTAGGGCTTCCCTGGTGGCTCAGATGGTAAAGGATCGGCCTACAATGCAGGAGACCCAGGTTCGATCCCTAGTTCAGGAAGATCCTCTGGAGAAGGAAATGGCAGCCCACTCCAGTATTCTTGCCTGGACGACGCCATGGAAAGAGGAGCCTGGCAGGCTACAGTCCACAGGGTTGTAAAGATTCAGACATGATTGGGAGACTCACACTTTCACTTTCTTTGACTATAGACCTTTGTTGGCAAAGTGATGTCTCTGCTTTTTAATATGATATCTAGATTCCTCATAGCTTTTCTTCCAAAGAGCAAGCACCTTGTAATTTCATGGCTGCAGTCACCATTCACAGTGATTTTGGAGCCCAAGAAAATAAAATCTGTCACTGTTTCCACTTTTTCCCCTTCTATTTTCCATGCAGTGATGGGAATGGATGCCATGATCTTGGTTTTTTGAATGTTGAGTTTCAAGCCAACTTTTTCACTCTCTTCTTTCACCTTCAGTGAAAGGTGAAAGAACCCTTTGGTTCTTTGTGAAGTTCTTTTCTTTTCTTCAGTGAAAGAACTCTTTAGTTCCTCTTTACTTTCTGCCATTAGAGTGGTAATATCTGCATATCTTGAGGTTGTTGATATTTCTCCCAGAAGTGTTGATTTCAACTTGTAATTCATCAAGCCTGGCATTTCATATGATGTACTCTGCATACAAGTTAAATAAGCAGGGTGACAATATATAGCCTTGACCTACTCCTTTCCCAATTTTGAACCAGTCAGTTGTTCCATGTCTAGTTCTAGCTATTGCTTCTTGACCCACATAAAGGTTTCTCAGGAGACAAATAAAGTAGTCTGGTATTCCCATCTCTTTAAGAATTTTTCAGAGTTTTTTGTGATTCACTTTTTTCTTAGAGTCCATACTAATTAGAATGGTTTTCATCGCAAGTACAGAAAACAAAGCTCATGCTAGGTAGATCAATACATGAGAATTATTGGTTTTGCAGCTGAAAACATCTAGAGACATCAGACCTGATTTATCAAAGCTCCAGAGCCATTACTCTGCAGTTTTCTACTACTCTTTTACCACAGGCTAATTTTTATCATAAAGTGGAATAGTTGCCCAAGGTAATCAGGACTGTGTACTTGTATTTTCTTATACAGGAAGAAAGAGTGTTCATTCTCCCAACTGCTAAACAGGAGTCCTGAGTTGCATGCTGATTTGGCCAGCCTTTAAAGCCAGAGAAATATGGATGGCATAATTGGCTTAGACCTCGTTTATAGCCAGAAGACTGGCTCAACCCAACCACACTGACTCCTAGAGCTGAGAGTGGGGTAAACTCTACCCAGATCACATGACTGCAACTCAGTGGGGGTGGGCTGGGGATTCCACCAAAGATACAGATTTGGGACCTAATTTTTAGCTGTATATATTATTAACATTTTCTCAATTTATTAAATATTCTACATCATTAGTTCAATATAGAGAGCATTATATTTAGTATAGATATATCACAATATTTCCTAAAATTGAATAATTGACTCTTCCAATTATTTGCTTGTATAAGCTCTGCTGTGATTCATATCCTTATATTTAATCTTTACTCAATGTATTATTATTTCCTCAAAAGGTAATCCTGAAAGGAGAATTACTTGGTTAAAGAATATCTACATTTTTAAGGAACTTCATGTATGTTGACAAATTGGCTTCACAATGTTTTTGCTGGTGATCTTAATAGCACTCAGGATTTTGAAGAGTTCTAAATAATCTAATTGGAATATGAACCATTTGGAAAAAGACACATATAGTTCTTACATCTATAGATTTTCACCTTTGTAACGTGATACACACTGATAATTAGCAACCATATAGCACAGCAGTGTTAGTCGCCAATGATCATCGACTTAGAGGAGCCAGACAACTAATAGCAGAGCATGGTGGAGGTTTCCTTTTTCTTTGTGCTGAGAAGGCAGTATGAGAGGGACAGGGTCACCGAATGTTCTGGCATTGTTCTTATGACCACTGGTTTGCTCAGCTTTCTTTTCTGTTTTTCATAACCTTGTAGGCAGAGAAAACCAGGTGGTGAGTGAACTTACCCTCCTGCCAGGGGCACAGCCTGTGTACAGTGCCACAAGAGGAAAAGTGCACAAAACCTGGCCAGTTTTTACTTTTAATACTGCTACCTTGTCCTAGACAAGGACAAGAGCTGAAATTGTTTCTTGAAGCACTAAGCCAGAAATCCAAAAGTGGTACTGAAATTGGATGCAGTGTGGTCATACATGTATATGTATGTGTTTTATGGGGAGAGGCAGGAGCCCACCTTCTTCACTGAACTCCCCAAGGGGTCTACAATTCCAAAAGAAGTTAAAAAACGAAGTTAAAATATATTCCTCATCATCTCATAAGACCAAAGTGATCTGACTATCTCTAGATGTAGGGCAGGCCCTCAATCTGAAAGTGATGCAAATTCTAAGAATTTTAAAACATAGGTTCTAGAAAACAAGTGCCAGAATATATCAAAAAATGAAATGTGAATCGGTCAAAGAGTAAATCACCAGAATTCCCACCCATTCAAATATGGCTGAGACTTTGAAGAGCAGGAGCAATGGGGTGGAGCAAAGAAATTTATTGTAGTATCAGAGAGAGAAAAAAGGGTGGGGGGAGAAACAGAGAAGAAAGATAAGGAAATATTAGAAAATTTGACATCAGTAGCCTGGAACTTTGAGTTCATCCCTTTAAAAAGGAATTAAAGAGTGGAGCTTTATTTTGTGACCTTGGAGAATCTTTTTTTTTTTAAATTTTGTATCTTATTTTCATTTGGTTTTAGAGGTTAAACATCTTTGTTTCTATACTTTTGAAGTGGAACTGGTAATATTGGGCTGGCCAAAAAGATTGTTCAACATTTTTGGCCAACTAGATAATTTTTTAACCTCTTATTTATATGCTGACTACATAAAATCACTTTGTTTTTGTACTTTAACATTACTTTTCCCAAGAAACTCAAATTACTAGTCCTGTTGGGAGAGGAAATAAAAGCTTAGGTCTCCCCATGACGTTTCCACCACTTCATGAATTCATCCATTCAACAAATGTATTGCATGTCTACCATACATCTGCCCCATCAAAGATGCTAATGATACCATGTCCTTCATACAAACTAAGCTCTTGATCTAAGAAGCTTTATGTCCTAGTAGGGGGGGACACAGCAAACCAGCTGACAGTAACAGAGGCTATGTGGTATCATGGGCAGTGACTGGGAGAGGAAAGTTTAAAAAGAGTTGAATATGGGAAAGTTGAGAGACTATAGATGTAAGTGTATTTTAATTAAGCACTTCAAGCTATTGAGAGTGGCTGGTTTTCAAAGTTTGTTTTTAAATAAGTAATATAGTCACTCAAAACAATTTTCCACCCATCTCACTGAAACCATATATATATACATATACATATATATATATATATATATATATGTATATATAAGCAGCCTATCCAAATAGGCTGCTTCCCCGGTGGCTCAGTTGATAAAGAATCTGCCTGCAATGCAGGAAACCCCAGTTGGATTCCTGGGATGGAAAGATCCCCTGGAGAAAGGATAGGCTATCCACTCCAGTCTTCTTGGGCTTCCCTGGTGGCTCAGACAGTAAAGAATCCACTTGCAATGCGGGAGACCTGGGTGTGATCCCTGGGTTGGGAAGATCCCCTGGAGGAGGGAATGGCTACCCACTCCGGTAGTCTTGCCTGGAGAATCCCCATGGACAGAGAAGACTGATGGGCTACAATCCACGGGATCACAGAGTCAGACACGAGTAAGCGACTAACACACACTCAAACAACCATCACCACAATCTAATTTAGAACATTTTCATCACCCCAAAAAGAAATTCCATACCCAGTAAAACCCCACTCCCCTCACACACAGTACTACCTCAAGAGACCACTAGTCTACTTTCTGTCTTTATAAAATTGCCTATTCTGGATATTTTCTATAAAGAGAACCATACATTATGTAGTTTTTGTGGCCGGCTTCTTTCATTTAGCATAATGTTTTCAAGTTCATTCAAGTTATAGCAAATATCAGTCTATTGGTACTTTATTGCTTTGTATTTAGTGTGTCTGCAGAAGAGGGGGAGGGGAGGGGAACAGAGTTCACAAACAGGAGGCGTGGGTCCACATCCCAGCTCTGCCATAATCGAACAGACGTCTAGCCTTAAGAATGGTATTTATTCTCTTTGGAATTCCCTTTCCTATTTGGCAAAATGAGGGATTAAGATAGATAATGTTATGTAGGTTCAAGTGTTTTTGGGTTTTGTTGTTGTTGTTGGCAGCACCCATGTGGCTTGTGGAATCTTAGTTCCCCCACCAGGCTCTACCTTTGGGAGAATCAGGCCATAAGAACAGAGAGCTACACATCTTTCCCTTAGAGGACTGATGTTACCTCAGCTAAAAGTTTCCTTGGCAGTGAAAACAAGGAGTCCTATGGGTTCTATTGTTTTTATTTGAAAAGAAAATAAAAATGAGCTTGGCAGTTTTTATCATCGCTGTATCCTGGAAACTGTACCCATATATGAGGTGAATGAGGCCCTATAACCATAAACAGTTGCTTTATTTGCATCCCAGAGAGCTAAATGGTCTATTTTAATGAGAAGGGAAATGCTATTAATTCAATCATGTAGAGATGCTCTATTAATAGTGTCCAGTGTTAACAATTTGCTGTTTAAAGTTTCTGCCGACCTAAAATGAGGCTTTATTGTTTATGATCTCAGTAAATCACATCTAATAGTATCTTCCAAGAAAAATAATTCTTATAATATGAGATAATGTGCTAGATTCTTTGTTGTATATTTTTTAAGCAAAGTTATAAATACTCTAAGGAAAAGTCCCTTTGCAGTTGCTCGAATATTTGATGCTGTCAAACACAATGCCACTGCTCTTTGGAATATTAATTTAGCTTCATGAAATGCACAAAAACATTAAACATACTATTAATGGGTATGTATTCTCTTAAATTCCACTCCTAACATAAATTTTTTTCAGGTTCTCATTCGTTTATCTATGTATTCTGAGTACGTTTCTCTTGGATTGAATTCCCCAAATGCGCCAAAATCTCATTCTTATTTTCCTCTATCTTTACCAGGAAATTACCTCAATCAGGAAAACTTTTGTAACCCTACCTGCTATGTAGGGTTTCCCTAACTTCACTCTAACTCCTTTTTCTTTTTCAATTCTCAGTCTATCACTGCTGAAAAGCTTTCTCTGGCTCCCAAAGTCCAGCAAAAACCTAGGTTCCCTTGAGATATTCTTACTGAAAGCTCCTAGAAAAAACACATGCCATATTGTAATTGCCTATTTCTCAAACACATTCTACATTAGACTCAAACTTTCAAGAAGACAGAGATCTGTGACTAGGAATGTTTCCATTATATATCCAGATGTGTTCAACCAATGATTGCTAAATAAAGGGGAAATGAATGAATACATTGCACATGGCACTGTGGAAGATAATCAAAAGAACTAGAGCTAGGTAGAAGGTTAAACTCAGCTATATTTATTCTAGGTGTGAACATCTGATAATGATATTATATAATTAAGAAAACAGCAATTAAATAAAAAAGAAAGCAGCAATTAACTTAAGATCAGTGTAACCACAATTTGCCACATAGTTGAAAAAAACCTTAATTCTTTCTAAATATAATTTACAAAAATTTACCATCTTAAAAGTGGGAATAATTGAGGAAAAGAAAGGTAAACACATTAGATTGTATATATCAACTTTTTAGAAAAGCTACAGATAAAAGTATATTAATAAGATGTATCCTTCATGCACTCAGGATATGTAAGGAATCGAATCAACTATACAGAGTATGACCTTTTCAGAATATAAATTATACAAGTCGATCAACAGTTGATAAAGTTTTGCAAAATACCCCTGGGTTGCAACAGCAGAAGTCTCCAATTCTAAAGCAGTCGTATCTAGGGACTTTGTGAATATTCAAGACACAGAAAATTGTGAAGCAGAATCAGATGTCTGTTACCTGTCTAGTGTGAAGGCGTACATCTTGGTGGCTTTGTCATTCACAAGGTAAGTTCTTTCAAGAAACTCCATGGTGACCAGGATAAAAGCTTTGGCTGTTGTTGTTATTGTTGTTGTGTCAGCCGCAGCTGCTCTTTAACTCACTGTCCAGTTTTGGAAGCGAAGCAGCGTTACAATTATTCTCACACTTTCCAAAGAAAAAATGAAAAGACTTGCGGGATTACAGTAACAAGCCTTCCATATCAATGTTCTTGATAGGTCTGCTAAAATTGCACTCTGTTTGAAATATCACCTGGCCTCCTTCTCTCACCCACAGAATCTTGTTTCCTGCAGGTAGGAACATATGGTGTGTGTGTGTGTGTGTGTGTGTGTGTGTGTGTGTGTGTGTGTGTACCTCCCATGATATTTGATTCTGTTGTGCCCTCTGGGAGGTAGAGGAGCTCAAGGGTCAACTACTGATTGCTGATGTAGGGGTTGGTCTTCAGGGCACACCTCAGTGAGCTGCGAACAGTGACCTTCTGTATGCTACTATTTCCTCCCCGCCTTTTCAATTTTCTTTTTCTTCAGTGGTGAGTGGGGAGGTCTCTCTCTGAACCTAAAAGCATTTCTCCTGGGACTTAGTTCTAAAATGCCCTCTAAGCAGCTGTCACGATTTACTTCTCTTCTAGGACCAGTTGGGGATTTCACTATTGAAGCGGGGACGCGGGTCGTTAGTCACTGACGTCTGTAATCTGAAACAGTTCCTGGTGCAGCAGCTTTGAAACCCGTTTGACAGGCAGGAAGAGGGCAGTCTCAGCTTCTAAATAAATAACAGCCCTCAGTCACACAAGAACCAGAATGATCTGTGCTCTCCCCAGCCAGGGGGCCCTCGGCTGAGGATAAAAGACGGGCCCAAGCCGATCCTACCAGGCAAACCCATCACAGATCTTAGAAATGGAGTCTTCTCACTTGATCTCGAGAGAACTTCAACCCCCAAATTCCTGTGAATTGACCTTTTATTTCATGACAAAGAACTTTCCAAATAAGAGAAAGGACCATGGCCAAATGACAACAGCCTGGTCACACAGCAGACATTTACGTGTGAACCAAAGAGAACGCAAGAACTATGGAGATGCGTGCAAGGGCAAGGGAGGGCAGAGTGGAGAAGAGGGCATAGACTCTCCACCTCTGAGTCCTGAGCTCCTTCTCCCTCTGTCGAGACTAATTCCTTAGTGAGAAAACTCAAGAGTGGTGTAGTCCTGGAGTAGCCCAGTGGCCCAGCACGCTGGGGATTTACCCATGTTACTGAGCCGAGATCTCCCACCATTAAATCAATATTGTCTCCTGGAAGGAGAGTGGAATTCAATGGCAATGACTATACACAGTGAGGGGAGAAGTCACCTTTCATGGAGTGGCTGAGGTCTCCTATGACATCTGCCGTGAAGCTGTACCTCTTGTCTCTTTCAAGCTCTCACTCTCCTCTCTAACATGAATTCTAAGGTCTTTTCATGTGGCCCCACTGACTACCTGATCATTAAGTTTGATCTGACAGATGGAAACCAGAGAAATGGCTCTGGGAGGCCATTTTTCTTCACAGGAGAAATTCTGGGTCTGGTGTTAAAGTATTTCCTTCTCTTACATCCTTATTTTTAACTTTGCAAAATAATAGGTTATTCTGTGGAGGCAAAAGTAAGAAACAAGGAAAGAATGACTAATGAATCGTGTGACCCATTGCCATACTTTGCAGCTTGAATCATTTGTGAGTAGTTTCTAGCACATAATAAAAGAAAGAGAATTCGAGTGTATGAGTATCAAAAAAGTGAAGCAACTACTTAAAACCAGGCTGAAATCACTTAAAGATAAGTACCAAGAAGAGGAGATAAGTATTATTCAAATGCAGGAATTAGAGTATTTACCTATAGCTTTCAACAGAGAAAAAAGCAATCTGGAAGTTTGAGGTTTCACACGATGAGTTTGGTGGCTGACACGCATACAGATGCATAGATATATTTGTACCTGTTTGTGATTCCATGGACCTTCCCTGGTGGCTCAGACAGTAAAGAATCTGCCTGCAATGCAGGAGACCTGAGTTCATGATTCCATGAGTATGGAGATATATACATACACGGTTATTAATGTGAATTGCCAGTGAGAAGTGGATAGCGTGGGGATATGTGAGAAGGGCAGAGTAGAGCTGATATGAAAGTAAGAGTAAGGTGAAATGGGGAAAGAGGAAACAGGGATCCAAGCAAAAACAGGTGAGAAAAAAATGTATTCTCTGATCACTCATGAGTTGAAGTATATAAAATTGCCATTTTTGTAGACCCAGCAGTTTTATATGATTTTGCTTAAATATATATGCACGTGTGTGTGTGTGTGTGTGTGTGTGTGTGTAGTCACTCAGTCATGTCTGACCCTTTGCAACCCCATGGACCATAGCCTGCCGGGCTCCTCTGCCTATGGAATTCTCTAGGCAAGATTACTGGAGTGGGTTGCCATTTCCTTCTCCAGGGTTTCTTCCCCACCCAGGTATCGAATGTGGATCTCCCGCATTGCAGGCAGACTCTTTACCATCTGAGCCACCAGGGAACCCTGCACACATGTATCCATACTTCTAAAATGCATGTGTGTACATGTGTGACACATTTAAAAATAAAAAGTTAAGTGTGCATATACTTTAAAAGTACTGGGAAATTAGGTACTATTTTCCTCAAAGGTTTGTGAATTCCCAAGTACTACCCTTGACGATAATTACTTGACTGTAAATCAAAGCTTCTAGTATAAGTAGCATAACAGCAGGGAACAGTGGATCACAACAAATAAAATTTTTATATTAAAGAAAAGTAAGTTTTGCCGCTGTAAATTTAGATGTAAAGTTATGATCAAGAATTGCATACATGTTATGTAAAATATGCAGGATTTTACAAATGGTAGCTAACACATCTGGAAAAATAATTTTCATTTACTTACAGACATATGAAAATGTGCTTGTTCTTAAATACAAATGTGGATTTTTGTTCTGTTTGTATCCTTGTTGTTTGTGTGTAGAGACAGTAGAACGGAGTGGTTTTGTTTGTTTGTTTTTTAATTTCTCTCGTCCCCTTGTCCAGACAGTGTCCTACCCCACAAAAACCATAGCTTTGATTTCTGTCACCATTGATTAGTTCCACCTGTTTTTGAACTTCATAAAAATGGCATTATATGGTGTTGACAGTGTGTAATATTTTGTATATGGTTTCCTTCTCTCAACATAACATTTTGGGGATTCATGCATCAGATTGGTTTAATGTATCGACTTTCAAATGTACGCGTGCTAAGTCGGTTCAGTCGTGACTGACTCTTTGCAACCCCATGGACTGTAGCCCTCCAGGCTCTTCTGTCTATTCAAATGTATAGACAGACTTAGTTTCATTTTCTGGTTTGACACTCTTCTTTCCTTGAACAAGTTCTCTGACCTCTGTGATTTTCAATTTCTCATCTGTAAAATGAGGACATTATTTAGAATCAATCTTACAAAGTTCTTATAAAGAGTAAAAGAGATACTGTGTATAACAGTACTCCATGTAGTATCTGCCATGTAACCAATTTTATCTAGATGTGAGCTGCTGTATAATTGGCCATGTCTAAGCATAATACCTTGGCAGTCCAGTAGAAATTGACCCCAGTCTTAGTAGAGGCCAAGAATAACTCAAGGAATAGAAGCAGAGGTTTCTGGGGAAAAGACCTGGGAACTGAACCTGCCATTAGCTGGATGACTCTGAGTAGGTGCCTCAAATTCTCGGGCATGAACTTTCTCAAATAAGAGATTTGTGCCTGCCCTATCTTTCCCATGTGGTAGTAGAGTGCCATTCAGGATGTGTCCTCAATAAAGAGGACACAACAGGAGAGAAAATGCACATTCCATCAATATACTCACCTACTAAAGACTCTGGACTTATGCATTCCCACACAGACTATGAAGGTATTATTTCTAAGCTGGGTAGCATTTTCTTAGCAAGGTGGTTTTATGGTTATTACTACAGTGTGAGTTTTTCAAAAGTTCCATCCAGGAGCTTGTAAACACAGTGGAAATTTAATTGGATTGTATTTTAAAGAACATTATGAAAATTTCATTTTACTCTAAAGCAAACATGTATAAAAAGCATCTGCCAATATTTCATACTTTACTTGCAAATGTACCGAAAGCCATCTGAGTTTTATTTTTTTTCTTGATAAATTGGGACTGTATAATTCCTTGGGCAGGGGAAGGGCTCGGGCATTTTTATTTTTAAAGAGATGAGCTGTAGCAATGTTCCAGTGCAAATGCAACTTGTATTTGTTGAGAAAAAAAAGACTTGATAAAATATTGATACTAAAACAATAAAAGAAATATTTTATTAAGCTTGATAGATGCAAATAAATAATACAAAAATAAACAAGCAGTGTTTTAGTGGGGAGAAATATTGAGGCTAGGTGGTTAAAATGTTTACGAAGTGTGTATTTTATTGATTAGTCTACATGTTTCATGCTTCCTTTTCCAAGTCTTCTGCAACTTAAACTAATTAACCCTTAAACGCACCTCCCGAGTTACATATGATTGTGTCTTGCAAACTCTGAGGCAGTTTTCTGCTGGCTTCATATTCTCATCACAGTGCATGTCTATCTTCTTTATTTTATTTGCATTGGCAAGCAAGAGAAAGCCCCAAGGACCTAAGCCATGATTTTAAGGTGTTAGAATAAGAAAGGCAAACAAAAGCATACTTCCTAATATTCCAGCTCCTTGATCTATAAATGCAAATAGCATCACTGAAAACCAAAGCACTGAATTCCCGAATCTAGAAAAAAGAGAGGGAGAAAGAAAGCAAGCCCTCTTTCATTATCCAGAATGCTTCCATTTAATTTTCATGAGTACAGTTTACTTTCCTTTAGTGAAGTCTTGAGGGGCTGATAATTCATCCTAGGAGAAGGATTTTCACAGCAAGTCCCCAGATGAATGCCAAGAGAGCAAAGGCATAGCTCATCTTCTCCTCCAAATCATGAAGCCTGGATTTATTTGACTTGAGGCTGACAAGCCTGCCTCTCAGGAGATAGTCCAGGAGACAAGACAAAAGCCTCCTCAAAGCTTTCCCCTGAAAGACTGAGCCATCGCTTTTTACGTCAAACTCAAAGAGCAGCAGCAGCAGCAGCAAAGTGCATCAGGGGACAGCAGCTGGGTTTTCTGCTTGGAAGCGCAACTACAGGGCATCTCAGCTAACTCATCTCTTCTTTTGATATTAGTGAATTTGCATCCAGTGAATCCACATTTTTAAATGCTTCTAATCCAATTGTAGTAAAGCTCACCACCACCACCAGGGTAGGAGTCCTTTGAATTTGCATCCAGTACAGCAGGTGAGGCATCATATTACCTTTTGCACCCCAAGACTCGCTATTCATTCACCCAGATATTGTCAGTGAGAAACGATGGGAATTTCCATTTCCTTCACAGTCAGCTAACTTTGAAAAGAAGAAAAAATATATAATTATAACAAGCTAACAAATAGCACATCATTGAAAAATATTGTCTTTGGCAGCGATTTTTATGTGCCTAAGATAATATTCTCCTTTAGCCTTCAGAATTTAAAACTAAGATTTTTGTCTGAGTTTGCCCCAAAATTGTGATAATTCATCATTCACTGAATAAGCATTTCATTTTAAACTTTATAAACATTCATATTAAACTGCTACAGAAATGATACCCAAGACAAAGACAATGACAATTAATGTCCTTCTATAGTTTAAGCTGTATTTATGCAACAAAAATCAATATGGCAAAACAGTCTGAAGAATTTTTGATAGAAGTTGGTTAGAATGGAATTTGTCATAACCTGCATTTCCAAGTCACAAGTTAGTTTCCAAGAGAGCAGGTAAATAGTAAACTCAGATGCCCCTTGGCCGTTTTCTACTGAAGGAAACAGAAGGAGAAATGTATTCTATGATTAATGTAATGTCCCAATGAGTACTAACTCTCCATCACTTCTTAGAATCATCATTGTTATGGATGTTGCTGTCAGCAAATGGGGAATAGTTCTTTTTTAATTTATTTTTTATTGAGGCAACATTGGTTTAAGCATTATATAAGTTTCATGTGTACAATATTGTATTTTTTAACATTATTTAGTTAATACTAATTTTGGCTGTGCTGGGTCTTTGTTGTCACATGAGCATTTCTCTAGTTGTGGTGCATGAGCTTCTCATTGTGGTGGCTGCTCTTGTTGCAGAGTATGAGCTGCCGGGCGCAAGGGCTTCAGTAGCTGTGGCACGTGGACTCAGTAGTTGCGGCTCCCTGCCTCTGGAGCACTGGCTCTGTCGTTGTGGTGCAGGGCCTCAGTTGCTCCACAGCATGTGGGATCTTCCTGGACAAGGGATCAAACCTGTGCCCCCTGCATTAGCAGACAGACTCTTTACCACTGAGCCACCAAGGAAGCCTTTAATATTATATTTTTATTTCTGTATATCCTATAGCATGCTTATCGCCCCAAATTTAGCTTTCATTCTGCACTATATATTTGATTCCACTCTACCCATTTTGTCCTTCCCTGACCCCCTTTTCCTTCTGGTAACCAGTACTCCGTTCTCTGTATTTATATGCTTGTTTTTGTTTGGTTTGCCTGGAGTGCTACAGTCCATGGGGTCGCAAAAGAGTCAGATACAACTCAGCGACTAAACAACAATATGAAATAGTCATTTCTCCTTTTTTAATAAATACCAGGCCCCCCAGTAAAGTGAGGTATACTGGTTAGTTCTAATATTTGAACATAGTGGAGTCATTGTCTGCCCAAATATACCCTTTCCAATATTGGCTGATCAGATTACAGGCCTCAGGCATCCCACTCTAACTCACTTGGTCATTTCCTACTAATTCAAACTCTTTGCTTTGAAGATGCAATTTAATTTCTACCTAATGGCTTAGACAGTAAGATATACTCACCTGCGTTACCCTCTTCTGAGAAAATATTGCCCTCAGGGCTTACTTATTTGACACCTGCATCCAGCCCAGCCACCCAGTTTTAACTGATTTCACTGCTACCCTGACCATACTGTTGTGCTGAATGCACCCAGTTTGTAAATTTGGCTGCTGCAAGTTCTCATTCTGTCCTTTTTACAAATTTTCGATGTGTCAGTAAATACATTTGCTTCTTCCTACCCCAATTTCCTAGCCAGAAGATATTGAGTGATAGTACTAAGCCACTTCAGAAGACTCTTCTGAGTAAAAATAATCCCTTTCTTCCTTCAGAGATAACAAAACACTTCCAAAGTTTTTAATATTGTTAAATACATTAAATATTGAGAAGTCGGTTATGGATAAAAGCAATAAAACATACCAGAAGTTAAATACCACCTATATAAAAATTAACATATTTTAACTTAAAAATAATATATATACACAGCAAAACATCTTTAAAATTCAAGAAGATTGACAATGGATGGTAAATCCTCCTACCTAACGTCCTAGGCTAAGATAGAGGCAATAAACCAAGTTTAAGAATATTCTGAATATCTTCATGGAATTTTTTGTGCATTTATGGGCACACAAACTTTTTTTGCAGTCCAAATTAATGTATATTTGAGGAATGACTTATAAGCTTGTCAGCAGTTGATTATTTACATGTCATTTCTTAATTATTAATAGACTTTCTTTTCTTTGATGGCTCAGATGGTAAAGAATGTGCCTGCAATGCAGACCTGGGTTCAATCCTTGGTTCAGGAAGATCCACTAGAGAAGAGAATGGCTACCCAGTCCAGTATTCTTGACTGGGGAATTCCAAGGACAGAGGAGCCTGGCAGGCTACAGTCCTTGGGGTCACAAAGAATCGGACATGACTGAGCGACTAACCACCTTCACTTCACTTTTTTTTTTCTTTTCTACAACAGTTTTAGGTTCACAGAGAAATTGAGTGAAAGGTACAGATTTCTTGTATACCCCTGCCCCACACATGAGAAGCCTCCCCCCTTCTCAACATCCCTCCCAGAGTGGTACATCTGTTTTACACCCAAAATGTTTCCATTAGGGCTTACTCTTGGTGTTGTCCAGTCTATGGGTTTGGACAAATGTATAATGGGATGTGTCCACTATTATAGTAACATACACAGTTTCACTGACATAAAAATTCTTTCTCACACACCTTTTTATTTTTACATTTTTAAAATTAATGTATGCATTTATTTATTTATTTTGGCTGCACTGGGTCTTCATTGCCTCACCTGGACTTCCTCTAGTTGCAGTGAGTTGGGGCTACTCTCTAGGTGTGGTGCCCGGCTTCTCATAGCAGTGGCTTCTGCTGTTGTGGAGTGAGGGCTCTAGGACCCACGGGCTTCAGTAGTTGCAATGTGGGGGCTTAGTTGCCCTGCTGCACGTGTGATCTTCCTGGGCTAGAAATCGAACCCATGTCCCCTGCATCGGCAGGTGGATTCTTATCTACTGTACCACCAGGGAAGTCCTACACACACTTTTTAAACCAAATTCACCCAATCTTTATGAGATTGCTATCTGGTGAATCCTAAGATTGCATCAATAATAAAGCTATTGTCTTTCCTTTTGCCCTTGCTCGGGGACTCCCAGGCCTGTCCTCTCCCTACTGGACCAAGACAATCTGATGGTTGTGGCTGCTGTCCCATAACCTCCACAAGCCAGCAAGTCCAGTTCCACGTCCCACCTCATGTCTTGTTTACCAGCAAACTGAAAAGGCTAAAGTTCACAGCAGTTCCTCTTCATTACGGAGAAGGCAATGGCAACCCACTCCAGTACTTTTGCCTGGAGAATCCCATGGACGGAGGAGCCTGGTGGGCTGCAGTCCATGGGGTCTCGAAGAGTCAGACACAACTGAGCAACTTCACTTTCACTTTTCACTTTCATGCATTGGAGAAGGAAATGGAAACCCCCTCCAGTGTTCTTGCCTGGAGAATCCCAGCTCTTCATTAGGCGAAAAGTAAAAGAAGACAGCCAGAGGCCCCCAGAGACAACTCAGCTCTTTGTTCAGTCCAGCAGTTGACATTCATCTCATCCTCCTCTTCTCCCAAGCCTTGATGAAATTTCTGCTGCTAATGGCTAAGCCCCAAGCTCATCCTAAGCTCTAGTGAATTGGACAGACATGGTTCCTGCTTTCTAAGAATTTATAATCTAAGGGAGAACTGCCTTTGAAAAGCAATCCAGAGACTTCCCTGGCAGTCCAGTGGTTAAGACTTCCCTTTCCAATGCAGGCAATGCGTGTTTGATCCCTGATCAGGGAACTAAGATCCAAATGCCTATCAGCCAAAAAAATAAAACATAAAACCAAAGCATTATTGTAGCAAATTCAATAAAGGCTTTTAAAATGGTCCACATCAAAAAAATTTTAAAAAAATAATGCATTTGGCCCAGTACTGGGTGATATACCATAGTCATTACAAACCAGCAACCACATCCCAGGACATATTTATACTTGAATATATATATATATATATATATAAAATGGGCTTCCCAGGTGGTGCTAGTGGTGAAGAACCTACATGCCAATGCAGGAGACATAAGAGACAGGGGTTCGATACCTGGGCAGGAAGATTCCCTGGAGAAGGGCATGGCGGCCCACTCCAATATTCTTGCCTGGAGAATCCTATGGGCAAAGGAGCCTGGCAGGCTACAGTCCATGGGTTGCAAAGAGTCAGACACAACCGAGAGACTTTACTAACTATATATATATATATAAAACACTCTTCCACAAAACCTGAACAGAGTGAATATTAAAGTAAATACCACCATCCCCAGTCATCTGGTACACCAACATTAAAAATTAGCAACTCTTATCTTAGCCTCTTGGATTATCAGATCTGGCTCTGTCAATAAAAAATAATACCGCACATCATGCATTATCTTACAGTTGCTCACGGCCCTGAAAAGAAAATCTCTCTCTAGAGCCTGAAATGACAGACACTGATGCTTATAACATTGTTCTGAAAGAGTTAGACAATTTAAAATGAAACATTTATTTTGTCATATGAATCCAAATATTTTCCTGTCTTTCAGGGAAATGTCACAAGAAGGTGAATCTTGTCTGGCTTCCTCTAATTGTGGAAGTAATGACAGTGCACAAGATATAGTATCTCTTCCAACACCCTAAGGGCAAAATTATCCCGTCACTCTACATCGCAGATCTCTTTTATGGAAAATTTCAGTTATTACTCTTCAGCACAGTGTTTACAAACACTCTGCAACTTATTATTCAGTAGATGAGAAGAAATGGGAAGGCTACCAAAAAAAAGTAACCAAGACATTAAATAATGTGAAAAAACTAATTAGATGTGTGACTTGCCCATTATTTTCCCCTAAGAACTCCCACACGAGGCTCCTTTCTCCTAGGTCTCAAAAATAAATGTGGTACATACAGTAAATAGGCTTCAGAGCTATCTAAACTGAACACCTGAAGATGTAATGGTGGCCTTAATTTAATCAACAAAAACTAGAGGACACAGTGACCTGTCTTCTAGAGAAGAGCATGGTGTAGAATTGATTGTAGATAATTTCCACTGAACTAGTTATCTGGATTTTTAAATGGGCGCTCATAAGCTTCCATTGCCTGGAACTGGCCCTCCTAGACACCTCTCCAACCCTGCCTGCTCTTCTCCTCCTTCTGGCCATGCAAGTGGATGCCGCCTTCTCATCTTGAGGGTCTCAGCTCAGTTAGCCTCTCTTCAGAGAGCCCTTCTCCGACCTCCCTGTGAAAAGCAGTGGGGTCTCAGCCACACCTAATCTCTCTCCTTCACAGTGCACTCTTCATTCCTTTCAGAGCTCTTCTCACTATCCATGTTACCCTCTTTGTTTTCTATTTCAGTTCTCATCTACTCCTTCGAGAATGTAAGCTCTTGGGGGATCAGGGACTTTGCTGTTTCACTCTGTCGTATCCCCTATTCTTGATACACAGTATGCAGTATATCGTGGGAGAGTGGGTGAATAATAAGATTTTTTAGAAATCAATGAATGGAAAAATAAATGATTGCATGAATGGTTGGATGGATGAATGAAAGATACTAGTAAGAATTACTTTCAGAGTACTGTAATTACTTGTGATTCAGAGTAAACCTTTTTTTTTTCTTAAAGTGTTGAAAGTAAAGTGTTAGTCGCTCATTCGTGTTCGACTCTTTGTGACCCTATGGACTGTAGCCCATCAGGTTCCTCTGTCCATGGAATTCTCCAGGCAAGAATACTGAAGTGGGTAGCCATTCCCTTCTCCAGGGGGTTTTCCTGATCCAGGGATCAAAGCTGAGTCTCCTGCATTGCAGGCAGATTCTTTGCCAGGGATCTCCTTATTCATGTGATGATGAAGTTAAAATTAATTTGTATGATACCATCTCTGGGAACTCTGCTTGCCTGCTAGTTTTTTTTTTTAACTTTTTATTTTACATTGGAGTAGAGCTGATTAACAATATTGTGATAGTTTCAGGTGGACAGCAAAGGGGCTCAGCCATACATATACATGTACCCATTCTCCCCCAACCTCCCCTCCCATCCAGGCTGCCACATAACATTGAGCAGAGTTCTCTGTACTATACAGTAGGACTTTGTCAGTTGTCTATTTTAAATATAGTGGTGTGTACATGTCGATCCCAGAGTAAACCTTTTGAACTCATGTAGACTTGTGTATCTCTCTACTCACTAGCCAGGCTATCATAACCTTTATGAACCTGTTTTCTTATCTATAAAATGGGGACAATAAAATTTTTCTCATAAGACTGTTCTAAAGATTAAATTCGATTATTATAATAAACGAATTTAACATATAAAGCTAATAATAATTGCTCAGTAAACAAAGGATATCCATATTAATTCTTCATATGTAAAATCAGCCTGTAATCAGATAGGCAATTGTGCCTTATCAAATATGAAAAAAAAATCACAAAGTATTTTCAGATCTAGTTGTCAAGTTTCAACTAGGATGGAAAAAACCTATAATAGAGTGGACTTTTCTGCTTTAAAAAAAAAAAATTGGAGCTGGCAAGGGTTCATTTCAGTTCAGCCACTCAGTTGTGTCCAACTCTTTGCGACCTATGGACTGCAGCATGCCAAGCTCCCCTGTCCATCACCAACTCTCGGAGCTGGCTCAAACTCACGTCCATCGATTCAGTGATGCCATCCAATCATCTCATCCTCTCCCCTTCTCCTCCTGCCTTCAATCTTTCCCAGCATCAGGGTTTTTTTCTGAGTCAGTTCTTCATCAGGTGACCAAAATATTGCAGTTTCAGCTTCAGCATCAGTCCTTCCAATGATATTCAGGACTGATTTCCTTTAGGATTGACTGGTTTGATCTCTTTGCAGTCCAAAGGACTCTCAAGAGTCTTCTCCAACACCACAGTTCAAAATTATCAATTCTTGTAGTAAAACTTGAAATTGCACTGCTAGCTGGTAAATCTTAGATATATCTATACTTCCTTTGGATGCAGATGGAGACAGAAAGAGGGAAGAGAAGATTATGAAGAACATATTTATGGAAGAAACCTCCCCCCACAACTCTGATATTTACTAAATTACTATACACCTAGATCATATTATAGTTAGTTTTCTTCTTAAAATTTAGAAACTTTATTGCTTATTTCCTTTACTTTACTAAAACTTACAGAATATACTTTATTCCAGTGCTATTTAAATTCTAAGTACATTTGGACAGTATATACGCATCTTAAAAATATATGTGAAAAGAGCCAATTTTATAATAAGACATGAGGAGCTCTGCATTATTTCTCATTGGTGCAAAACTAATTGGCTTTTCCCATTCATTGCACAAATACTTGTTTTTCCATTTTATTATCCTTATAATTGAGCTGAAATTAAAAGAGGGCACAACTACCTGCCAAAATCTGGTGCAGGAAGCTTTGCATTTCCAAGTGTCCTAGCCAAGTTGTTTTCCCAAGTCTTGGGAGCCATTGGTGATAGAAGTTGTTACTCCATAATGCTACCCCATTGATGGCACTAGTTTTCCAGGTGCATATCCAGTTACAGTAGCATTTGGTGAATTTTTTTGAGCTGAAAAGAAACTCCTGAAATATACCTGTTATCTAAGACTCCAGAAGTAATGATGAAAAAATGGTGGCATAAACTCCTGGTTGCTCCACTGGACCACAGTAGAATCATGAAAATCTGGGGTGGTGTCTCTTCTTGTGAAGTGGAGAGGAATAATGAAAAGTATAAGAGGGTGGAAAAAAGTAAAACAGAAAGAACTATAACCCATAAAACCAAGTTATATTTCTAGATTTGGGGACTAGATCCAAGAATCTCAATAAATGCAACAAAAAACTGTCTTAAATACCCACATTTTTTATCCTGATAAAATCCTGAGTTTATGTAAATGTAACCAACTGGGAATCTCCTGGCTCCTTGAAAGATTTGGCTTTAACCCCAAATTCCATAGTCAATGGAAATCTATAATCTTCCCTTTATTTTGGCAACTTTTTGTGGAACAGAAAGGGCATGAGGAAGAATGGGAGAATGTCTGCCTTCAGGTTCTGCTTCTTTGTTAAACCAGAAAAGAAACTCCCCTTCATTTTTTCACAGAAGAAATCTGTGCATACAAAGCATAGATGAAGGAAGCAGAATTACTGAATACCGAAGACAAAGATGAAGGAAGTTAAATTGTAGCCATGTGAAAACTCTAAACTGGAACTGTAATCATCATTGTTCTCATGACTTCAGTTATCTTACTAAAGGGTTTAAGGTTTTCCATGAACTTACACTCATCTCATCTGTCTCTGCATCTTGTTGACATCTATCTCTCTATTCTTTTTCTTTCCTCTTCTTCCTCATGGAATCATAGCAAATTCTTAAATTTATCACACTTGGAGTAACCCAGGGATTATTTTCTGTTGCCTGGTTAGTCAGCTCTCAACCCTCACGTTGAGATGCTTATCGAGGTATTTTCCCAAATGAGAAGAATTTTCTTACTGAATGTAATTCTGATGCTAGAATTTTAGTATTACATTATTTCCCCCTCATTTCATTAAATAGTGCTATATATGTGGTGATTTTACTGCCATTTCCTGATATTTGATTCTCCTCTCTTTCTGGACACATGGGTGGACTTCTCTGCCCCCTTGAGACTGGATGATAATTCAGTGCAATGGGCTAAGAATGAAAGTCACGTGAATTACTTTCTGTTTGAGATCTTGAAATGCCAGCGTTAGGTCCCCCGGTACTGTTTGCCCTGCTTGACATCCATAAAAACCTGTGTATAACTTGAATCTGCCTCAGCCTGAGTGCCTGAAAGACAACAGTGAATCATCAGAGCCTCCCTACTAACCTGCACTAGATTTATAAAACAAGGAGAAACAAATCTTTGCTGCTGTGAGCATCTGGGATCCCTGGCTTGTTTGCTTTTGCAGTGTTACCTGGCCTCTTCTAACTTATACAGTTAAGTCCCCCACGTACAATGAGTTCTGCATGTTTGTAAGTCCAACTAACTCAATCAGCTATACACTACTATACGGTAACAAGTTTATAATACTTTTCACCCAGTTCAGTTCAGTCTCTCAGTCCTGTCCAACTCTTCACAACTCCATGGACTACAGCACGCCAGGCCTCCCTGTCTGTCACCAACTCCTGGAACTTACTCAAACTCATCTCCATCCAGTCAGTGATGGCATCCAACCATCTCATCCTCTGTCGTCCCCTTCTCCTCCCACCTTCAATCTTCCTCAACATCAGGGTCTTTTCCAATGAGTCAGATTTTCACATAAGGTGACCGGAGTATTGGAGTTTCAGCTTCAGCATCAGTCCTTCCAATGAATATCCAGGACTGATTTCCTTTAGGATGGACTGGTTGGATCTCCTTGCAGTCCAAGGGACTCTCAAGAGTCTTCCCCAACACCACAGTTCAAAAGCATCAGTTCTTCAGCACTCAGCTTTCCTTATAGTCCAACTCTCACATGCATACATGACTACTGGAAAAACCATAGCTTTGATAAGATGAACGTCTGTTGACAAAGTAATGTCTCTGCTTTTTAATATGCTGTCTAGGTTGGTCATAGCTTTTCTTCAAAGGAGGAAGCGTCTTTTAATTTCATGGCTGCAGTCACCATCAGCAGTGATTTTGGAGACCAAAAAAATAAAGTCTCTCACTCTTTCCACTGTTTCCCCATCTATTTGCCGTGAAGTGATGGGACCGGATGCCATGATCTTAGTTTTCTGAATGTTGAGTTTTAAGCCAACTTTTTCACTCTCCTCTTTCATTTTCATCAAGAGGCTCTTTAGATTTTCTTCATTTTCTGCCATAAGGGTGGTGTCATGTGCATATCTGAGATTATTGATATTTCTCCTGGAAATCTTGATTCTAGCTTGTGCTTCATCCAGCCTGGCATTTCACATGATGCACTCTGCATATATAAGCAGGGTGATAATATACAACCTTGACATACTCCTTTCCTGATTTGGAACCAGTCTATGGTTCTATGTCCAGTTCTAACTGTTGCTTCTTGAACTGCATACAGATTTCTCAGGAGGCAGGTCAGGTGGTCTGGTATTCCCATCTCTTTCAGAATTTTCCACAGTTTATTGTGATCCACACAGTCAAAGGCTTTGGCATAGTCAATAAAGCAAAAGTAGATGCTTTTCTGGAACTCTCTTGCTTTTTTGATGATCCAGCGGATGTTGGCAATTTGATCTCTGGTTCCTCTGCCTTTTCTAAATCCAGCTTGAACATATGGAAGTTCACAGTTCATGTACTGTTGAAGCTTGGCTTGGAGAATTTTGAGCATTACTTTGCTAGTGTGTGAGATGAGTGCAATTGTGCGGTAGTTTGAGCATTCTTTGACATTGCCCTTCTTTGGCATTGGAATGAAAACTGACCTTTTCCAGTCCTGGAAAAGTGGCCACTGCTGAGTTTTCCAAATTTGCTGGCATATTGAGTGCAGCACTTTCACAACATCATCTTTTAGGATTTGAAATAGCTCAACTGGAATACCATCGCCTCCACTAACTTTGTGTGTAGTGATGCTTCCTAAGGCCCATTTGACTTTGCATTCCAGGATGTCTGGCTCTAGGTGGGTGATCACACCATTGTGGTTATCTGGGTCCTGAAGATCTTTTCACCCAAATAATACATAAAAAACAAACACAAAAAATAAAGAAAACATTTTAAAATCTTACAGGATAGTACCTTGAAAAGTATAGTAGTATAGCACAACAGCTGGCCTACAGGGGTTGGCCTTGAGTAAACAAGCAGGAAGAGTTACTGACTGGAAGAGGGAGAGGAGGTGGGAGACAGTATATGGTCAGCAGTAGGAGATGGAGGGCAAGGTGTAATTTCACTCAGGCCTGACATTGATGACACAGGTTCTGGCACTTTGCTAGAACCAGATGCACAGTCACATCTTTGAAAGTTCACAAATTGAAGGTTCATTTCTAGGGGGCTTCCTGTTCTTATCACAAAGGCTTGGCACAACCCTTACTTACCTCTCCCTACAGTAAAAGACTACATCCCCTTACACCATATTTTACTCCCAGGGGCCTGAGCACCAAAAACAGTTTCTACCTTTTGACAATGTTCTCTCTGAGTCTCAAGGTCTGAAAACACATCATTTTTGGAGAATTTGTTCATGGGAATTAATGGATCATTCTGCCCATCCATTGGCTTCCCGAGCTTTGCCTCTGCTTTGGACATTGCTTATCAAGAGCCTATCAAGTTGCAACTAACCAAACACTTGATTCTCAAGCGCAAACAGAAGGGAGGTTTCCCCACAGCAAGTCAATATACAGGTTTACTGGCCAATAAGGCCCAATGCAGTTTCTTTGTTCATTTTCTTCATCGATAGTTCCCAGTATCTTCAGTGTACATTCAGTGGTCTGTACTATCACATCTCAAAGTGAATTGAGAAATTAAAATAAGCAACCATCTTGTATGTGAGGTATATTAAGAATGAAACTCTAAGTTCTAAATTAGACAGGGACTATATTGCATATCTGTATAAATGTACTAAAAAGCCTTGAAGTGAACACATAAAACAAGTCATAAATCATACCTCAAAAAATCTGTTAAACACAATGAAGTGAAATATGTGATTTCTTTAAGTAAAGTATAATTTTAAAAATGAAATACTACTCTATGTTATGAAACTTTCATGATGCTTTACACACAAAAAATACCATAAACTTTCATTTCAGTATTTCAAGAAGTATGATCATGTCCCCAAGGTATTAGTGACTAATAATGAAATTAGTTCAGGTTTATAATTAATTTACATTTAAAGATTCCATCATGTTATTTTCATATTGATGGTCTGTTTATGTAAATATCATTAATCTCATTCTGATGTCTGTTTATTCATTGCATAAAATCAGGAAGTCACATTTTTAAAACATGAAGGCTGGTGGTCAGGGGAATAGACCTTTAGTCTCTGTGTCATCTGAGTAAATGGGAAAGATTAAAAGTTGGTGCATCATTTCTATTGTCATGTGTTAAAACTTGAGCCCAGGAGAGGGTGGTTAATTATTCAGTGGCAAGGAGTAAATAGTGAAGGTGGAGGAGATGGAGCCTGACCTGAAGCCTGCCCTCTAAGGTGAGACAGAAAATGCAAAGCTTCTCTTTCATTCATTTGACAAATGTTTGTTGCGTGTCAACTCTGTCCGAGCAACATGCTCACTGCTGATACTGCAGCAGTGACCAAGTCCAGCAGTTCCCTGTTCTGTGCAGCATGTGTTCCGATGGTAGAGACAAATGCCCAGGACAATATCAGAAACCCTGGCAATCTCAGTCATGATTTAGGGAGCAACTGATTCAAGGATTCCCATACAGAGGAGCAGAGCTCCATGGAGGGGAATGGAGACTGAGGTCGTCTGTGGAATAAAGGCAGACTATGATCATCATTAAGAACACAAGGACCCTGCAAGGCTCTTTGGTCCACACTTGTCAGAAGGGAGACTTGGGCTTCCATGAGTGATTAGGAGACCACATAGAAATCAAGTGTTGTGTAGAACCTAATACCAAGTCCTACTAAATGAGAGCATGAAAGTCTTCAAATTTTCCTGTCTCAACTATGAGTTCATCTGGGGCCTTCAGTGGATGTCAGACCTCTGATGAAGAGTCAGAGATGGTAAGCCCAGCTGTTGGAGGCTATGATGATACAGACAAGGAAATGCTATATGGCAGTGGTTAAGGGTGTGAGTCATAGGAGCGGAAAACCTGGCTTGGAATCCCAGTTCTCCCCTGCATGAGCTAAGTAACTTTGGGCAAGTGGTATATTCAAGGTCTTTAGCTGTAAAAGGTCAATGATTATGACAGAATCTAATTTATTGAATTGTTGTGATTATTAAGTGAGATAATGGATGAACAGTACTTAGAATATTGCCTAACCCTCCACAAACTCCTAAGATATATTACCTGTTATTAAAGATGCCAGGGCCCAATCTTTGCAGCTGCAAATAGGTCTCTTGATCTCATTTCCCCCACATTAAGACCCTAGTGTAAACCAATTAGAGTATGTAGGCCATACAAAAGCCAGTCTCATCACTACTTATAAGCCTTAGCTACTAAAAAGTAACTAGCATGAGTATAAACACCCAATGAAGCAGCATCAATGCAAATGGCAATTCTGATACCGTGTTTTCCATTTCAGTAAAAGCCCAACATACCATAGACAGTGCTGTAAAAACACCTGACATTTTATGTTCACATAGCACCATGCCTTCCTAGTACTGTAGCTTGTACCACCTCTCAAGACACTAGGCCTCCTGAGAGCATCTTAAAAATGAGGTGTTAGCCACGCAGAATGAAACTTAGGCTTAATGACCTCACTTAGCACCAGATGATGTGATATTAGAGTGGGGATCAGGGAAGGTTGCAATACAGAGGAAGGAAGAAGGACTGAATGGGTTAAGATGGTACAACAATTCCTGAGAGAATATATTCTTCTCACATTTCCCTTAGCTTCCTTTTTGACTAAAGTGAAAGTTGCAAATGCAGAGAATTACTTCAGCAGCCAGAGCCCTGACACTGGCCAGAAGTCTTTCTTGTTTGCAAACTCAGTCTAAATTCTGAAGATGAGGGACTTCCTGGTGGTCCAGTGGTTAAGAATGTGCCTTGCAATGCTAAAGACACATATCTGATCCCTGGTTACAAAAGTATTAATAAGATCCCACATGCTGCTGAAGAAAAGTTATGACCAATCTAGACAGCATATTAAAAAGCAGAGACATTATTTTGCCAACAAAGGTCTGTCTAGTCAAAGCTTTGGTTTTTCCAGTAGTCATGTATGGATGTGAGAGTTCGACTACAAAGAAAGCTGAGAACTGAAGAATTGATGGTTTTGAACCGTGGTGTTGGAAAAAACTCATGAGAGTCCCTTGGACTGCAAGGAGATCCAATCAGTCCATCCTAAAGGAAATCAGCCTTGAATATTCATTGGAAGGACTGATGCTGAAGCTGAAACTCCAATTCTTTGGCCACCTGATGCAAAGAACTGACTCATTTGAAAAGACCCTGATTCTGGGAAAGATTGAAGGCGGGAGGAGAAGGGGACAACAGAGGACGAGATGGTTGGATGGCATCACTGACTCGATGGACATGAGTTTAAGTAAACTCCGGGAGTTGGTGATGGACAGGGAGGCCTGGTGTGCTGCAGTCCATGGGGTCACAAAGAGTCAGACAGGACTGAGTGACTGAACTGACATGTCGCGGAGCAACTAGGCCTACCCGATACAACTACTGAGCTCGCGCACTCTATATCCCAAGTGCCGTCAATGCAGCCAAAAATAAATCATGAAGATGGAAAAGATGTGAACTGACTCCCAAAGAATTCTAGCTCGGGGTTGGTCTCAAGTGTTTCATTAGCATAAAGTGAATGAACTAAGGGGGTTGAAGACAGTAGCTAACGCTGTGAAGTGCTTTGTGAACATGGTGAACTCTGAGGTCATTGTTTAGAAAGCACTCTTAGCTGCTCATCTCACAGTTTATCAGCACCACATTCAAGTTCTCTTAGCTTGTAAACAGAGCCTACCTGGAACCTTTCCCAGAACACTCTGATTGATAAAGGTGGTCAGAACTGGAGCTGTCCTTTTCAAGTTAAGGCTTCATTATTGCTCGCCATGGAAGCCAAAGAGAAGGGCCAATACTTGTCTTCTACCGTCTCTGACTCCCCATGACACTGGGCCTGTCATGACTTTGGGCCTCAGAGGTACTTGCCTGATTTCCAAACTCTGAGTGAGTTTCAACTTTAACTGAATTGTTTCCACTATTTTCTCTACATAAATTCACCAGAATTTTGTTATCACCTAATAGCAGTGAAAAGATGAATGACTTAGATTGTTGTTCAGGTAATAAAAGACCAGGCCGATGAATGGTTTCACACATCAAAAGAAAATGATGATGTCTTTCAAGTGAGAAGGTATGCATAGAGAATGAACAGGATATGTTTGGAGACATTTACACTTTGGTTGACTGATCTCTTTTAATATGTTCGCACAAAAAAGAGAGGGGGAACGTGTAGTGAAATACTACTCCAAATCTACACTAGTTTGAGGGTTGCTGTAGGCTTTCAAGTTCTGAAAATATGACTTATCCAGTCTGGTAATGCATTGAGAATGCTCTGTGGTTTAAAAAAATGAGCTATTGATCTTAGAAGATTTTAATTTAGATTAGTTCACTTAAAAGTGTAATAAATGGCAGGGCTCACATGTTGAATCACTAAGGCAGCAATTATTTTAAGAGTATCAGTTGTCTGTGCTTTGAATTTAATAAAATCTCTTTATAGAGCTTTTAGATAGTATTTGAAATAACCACATAACCTGTCTGTGAAAAGATGTTTTGAGTTGTATGTCAAAAGTTGAAGAGAAATTATAAAGATAACTTATAGTTTTCTAAGACCAATAATAACAGATGGGCAGTTGCTTTTACTCTATTTGTGAGCAACTGTTGTTTTGAAAGGTTTGTGTGTGTGTGTGAGAGAGAGAGAGAGAAAGAGAGAAAAAAGGGAGATGGGGTACAATATCTGGACCCAGAAGGTTTCTGAGTTAAATTTGCAAGAGCTAAAATTCTTTACAAAGGTAGGATAAAAGTAGTGACACAATTTGGTAACCTCTAGCAAATGAATTCTTGCTCATGTTCATAAGGAAAAGGCAAATGTAATAAAAAGAGAAAAATGAGAGATACCTTGCTGGTAGCATTAACTTGCAATTTTACCTTAAAAGCCAAATATTTAGGTTGAAAGGCCTTCTACCTCTGACCTTTTTAGGTTTCAATGAAGATTTCATCTTCGTGGTTCCTGATATGCTAGTGGCTCCCTGCTGAGATAAAGCCAGGGGGCTCTTCATCTCTAAGCTGAGAACTCTGGTTCTCCTTTTCATCTTATAAAATTCATTTAGAGCCATCTTTCCTGACATCTGTACATAAAGCAATATAAAACATTACAATATAAATTACATCTGAGGGATTCATCTGAAATTCTATTTCACTGTTTAATAATTAAAAGTCAAAAACCTCTCTGTGGCTTTATAGCACTCTCTATTGAGAATAAATTTTCTTGATAAGGCATCCTCCTCCCAAACAATGGAAGCCGTTGGCATATTCTGCAGAAATGAGTTTAGTTATTAATAAATCCTATCATCTGGAATGTGACTCCATGTCTGAAACTCTTTGGAGGTGATGTTACATATTCAGAGTTCCCAGATTATCCACCCATTTACAAGTGTAGGAATTTAACATAAGTGCCTCCATGTTTTTGATTCACAAAATGATGTTGGGCAGTTACCCATTATACATGGTTGTGCAAGGATTGAATGAGTCAATATGAATGAAGTGCTCAGAATAGAGCCTGGAAAACAGAAAACGCTAGATGCTGGCTATTATTTTAACTGTTATGTTTCGTGTTATTCAGAAGAACCTTTCTGTTTCACATGAATGAGAAATTCTCCAAAGGAAAACCCTTCCAGGAGGACAAACATGATGATAGCCAAAACATTGTTTTTAATTGTTTTATGAATCTTAAGCATTTCTATTTGGGGGGAGGGGAGGGGATGATTCCTTTTTTATTGGACTATAATTGCTTTACAGGCTTCCCTTGTGGCTCAGCTGGTAAAGAATCTGCCTGCAATGCGGGAGACCTGGGTTCGATCCCTGGATTGTGAAGATCCCCTGGAGAAGGGAAAGGCTACCCACTCCAGTATTCTGGCCTGGAGAATTCCATGTACTGTATAGTTCATAGGGTTGCAAAGAGTTGGACACGACTGAGTGACTTTCACTTTCACTGTAATTGCTTTACAATGTTGTGTTAGTGTCTGCTGTACAATGAAGTGAATCAGCTATATGTATACACATATATCCCCTCCCTCTTGGGCCTCCGTCCCCGCCCTCTTCTTTGCCACCCCCCCCCCCCATCTAGGTCATCACAGAGCACCAAACTGAGTTCCCTGTGCTTTGTAGCAGCTTCCCACCAACTATCTATTTTACACGTGATAATGTATACATGTCATTGGAGAAGGAAATGGCAACCCACTCCAGTGTTCTTGCCTGGAGAATCCCAGGGACGGGGGAGCCTGGTGGGTTGCCATCTATGGGGTCTCACAGAGTTGGACACGATTGAAGTGACTTAGCAGCAGCAATGTATACATGTATCAATCCTAATCTCCCAATTCATCCCACCCTCCTTAAGCATTTCTAGAATGACACAGCATTCATCTTTGAGAGCCTAAAATCCACAAAATAGTAGGGACAGGTAGCAGTGTCCTAGGCTTTGCACCTGCCATTCCTGTGTGAAAGGATTTTCTCCAAATCACAGGATGCCTGGCACCTTCTCATCACTTACTTCTCAGTTCATCTCCCACAGCCTCAATGAGCATTTACCCAACACTCTAGAAACTGACTCCCAACCCTTATCCCATCTTCAGTCCTGTAGCCATAGAACTGTCCTTCTACTTGTTCCTTATGAAAAGATTTCATCTATTTATTTGGCATCTGTCTCCCTTGCCCAAAAAGAATCTCAGGGAGAGAAAGGACCTTGTCTTCTGCCTAACACAAAGAAGGTGCTCAATCCCAACTTGCAGAGCAAAAGAAAGCGACAATCATGAAAGAATGTATATGATGTGAATACATACTGCTATTAAAAATAGTACAAGGCTCTTGAAAGACTTGGGGGTGTGACCAGAAGGATCCAGGGTGAAGGGTGCACAAGGGAAGACGTGAGTTCCCTAAAAGGAACCAAGAGACCTGGAACAGAAGACTGATGGGAGGGCAAAGTAGGAGTGATACTTGACAAAGATAACCTGTGGCTATTTTACAAGTTTGCCTGCAGTGCTAGGGAAGTCCCTCTTGCTGGTGTTCCACTTAGAGAAACAAAGATGGTGATTATCTTATACAGCCTAGAATGTAATTCAGATGTCCTCATTCTTATTTCTGAGGCTTCACTGGCAGTCATTCTGGAGGGCTGACTTGGTCATTTTCGTATAGCAGTGGGATATTCCCTGCCCAGGGAAGCATAACCTACAAAAGAAGGGCTTTCCGTCACCCTGTCCCTACTCGTTTTCTCAGTAGCCCCCAGTCTCAGGGGCTCGTGTGGCTGAGAATCTGCTGAAGTCGGAATCGTGAGCCTCTGGCTTGGGAAACAGCCAGTTAATTCACTTTTTAAAAATGAAACACTGTGTAATAGGAGGGCTAGGGATTTAAGGCTGACAGAGGTCAGCTTAATCTTTGATGGGAGAATTCTCTCTAGTGATTACCCCACAGCTTAAGTGTTCAGTCATAATACTTAATTCCTCCAGATTGATTTTCCAGATTCTATCATCACCAGATTGTTGCTGCTCCACCAAGTATACTCCCTTGGGTTCTGGCCCCCTGCTGTGGAATCTGATTAGCAATTCAGAAGAAGGGGGTGGCAGGGGAGGGTTAGGTACCCAGAATGCAGGGGTTCCGTGATAGTCCTTGTCAGATGAACATTGTTTTTCTCATCCAGATTTTAATTTAATTTCCCTTAACAATTATTTGTAGCTGTAGACAGGCAATATGATAGCACTTCCCTGGGAAACTTTATGAAACAGAGGGAAGAAAAGAGCCTCTGTTTTTAAGTGCTATGTGTCTGAATTCTCTAATTTGATGATGAATAAGACAAGGTGTGTGTTCCCACCTGAAGCTGGGTCATCACTTTCTAGAGATCTAGGGATGGACTACTCTACTGCCTGTGGATGTCCTATGCCCCAGCTTCCCTGAGAGCTTGTTAAGGGAGCAAATGAGACAAATATAGTCTCTCTAATCTGTCGTGTTCTGGTTTTACAAATCTCTTTGCTTTATTCTTCTACCAATGTCCTCACCTATTGTCTGACCCTCTCAGAGCAACTGCATTATTGTACCATGAATTTTAATGATTTTATATATTATTTCATCATCCTAAAATAAACTTTCTGTGGATGCAGGGGGAATCAAGCCCTTATTACCCAAGAGTTTTTCCCAGTAGTCAAGTCCTTAAAAAGTTTTACTAAAATGAGTTGAATACCTAAAATGTCTACCAGGACTCTCTCCATAAATGCTTAGCTAAAAAGCACTAAAACCTAACAGCGTGCTGGCACCTTAACAAACCCATTATTCACATCTCTGAATCCGAGAGATAAGAAGGCCTTAACGGAGAATCATAATGCAGGCAATTGTTAAATCAGAATCAAATCCCCCTTCCTGGCAATGCAGCCAGGCACAATACACAGAAACTTCTCCAAAACTTCGATGTTGTATACAACAGCAATCCCTTTCTTTTGGGTGGCACTAACACTTTTGCAACTAGTTTCTCATCTGATCTTCACAATAGTTCTGGAGAGAGGAAAGGCGGATATTATTATCTCCATTTTGAAGATAATACATTGAGTCATAACATTGATAAGTGACTTGGCTTCAGTTCTATAGCCAGCATCAGAGCAGAAAGTTGGCAACCACTAGCTCCCAGGGTTCTGGATTACTAGTCCATTCTTTTCCCACTAAACTCCATTATGACATATACCTCCCTAATGCTGCACTTTTCATAAATTCATGGGCACACAGATTGCCTGTGGATATTGTGAATACACAAATTCTGAGTTAATATTGTCTGAGGTTGTACCTGAAATTCTGTATTTCTGTCCAACTCCTAAGAAATATTGATATCACCGTCCTTCATATCTTTATATTTCCATTGCTTGGCTCATAGCAGGTGCTCAATAAATATTTGTTGCATTAATGAAATAAGGAATGACCAACTTTTCCTGACCCACTTTGGGTGTCTCTAGTGCTGCTTGAAGGGCTTCACAGGTGGCATTAGTGGTAAAGAACTGGCCTACCAATGTAGAAGACATAAAAAATGCATGTTCAATCCCTGGGTTAGGAAGATCCCCTGGAGGAGGGCATGGCAACCCACTCCAGCATTCTTGCCTGGAGAATCCCCATGGGCAGAGGAGCCTGGCAGGTTTCAGTCTATAGGGTCACAACGAGTCAGACACAACTGAAGCAACCTAGCATGCACAGTGATACATAAATAGTCAAACACTCAGGAAATAATCAATGAATTAATCTAGCAATCAGTGAAACAAAGTGCTGACTGTGTAGAACTCCATGTGATCATAATTGATGAAAAAATAAAGGACTCGCAGAGCAGGAACATTCCTAGGACACACCCCAGTGTTCACCCTGTGATAGCTTATGAGTCCATAATAACACATTTTGCTTACATAATTGCATCCATCAGAATATATTCTTGACCTCCTAAGTAACATGAAGATTTTTTTTCCCCAAGTTCTTTTTATGCTTTGAAGACACTGTCTCCCTGATACCCGCTGCCAAAGCTCAGTGAAGTAAACCCATTTCAGCATTCTCATTTTTACTCTGGAAAAGAAGTCTGAGTTGCCCCCAGCCTTTTAGGCAGTGCTGACATTAGAGCTTGGGCTTTCTGCCTTTCAGACCAGATCGTGACACTTGCTGAATCTCTCGGAGTTTTTCCTCTGTTCCAATACTTTCATCTCCCAATAAGTCAAGGTGGTGAACAGGGGATTGCACTTCAAATGAAATATTTAATTGTTCTGAACTGAACTATGAAAAAAAGTCTTGATTCAGAGAAGGGATGCATACAACAGAGCTTAATTAAAATGTCCTTAACAGTTGGTGAGATAGAGCGACAGAAACCACAGCAAAACATTTTCTAAGAATCCCATCTCTCAAGGTCTGGGGCACAGGACACTCTAGCAATGTGGCTCTGCCTAAGGAAATCATTTATAAAAAGCACTTGCCATTTATAAATTAACCCAGGAACACTGTTATTTTCGCAAACACTTAGTAGCAAGTACATTTTTCTGGAAGTGGGGTTGGCAGGGATGGGGGAGGACAATAACTAGAATAAAGGGGATGGAAAGTCACCCCCTTTTTACAGAGAGACCCAGGGCGGCTGCTTCTGGCTACCTAACTTCCACAGCCTTCCTCTCACCCACCTGGGCACAAATTAGTCTCATTATCTAGGACATTTCCAGATGTTATGCAAGAAAAACATTTTGGAACTGAGAATTAAAAACTCTCCAATTATGAAGAGGAAAAAGAAGCTGCAACCAGGAGCACAGCCGGTTTGCTGTCCAGATCCTCAAACTGTAATTGGGACTCAGTTTCCCTACATCCGTCAGCTCTGCATTCCTCCAGGTCGACATCACTATTAGGAAGGCATCCCCTCAGGCGGCAAGACCTATGTTGTACTTGCTCAGCAGCCCCAGTAGGAGAGAAGGGCCTCTTTTTCTACTCATTCACAAGAAAGTCTCAGGACTCACTCTAATTGGGTTAGCCTCACCCACCTGTTGCTGTTCAGTTGATAAGCTGTGTCCGACTCTTTGTGACCCCATGGACTATAGCACACCAGGCTGTCCTGTCCTTCACTATCTCCCAGAGTTTGCTCCAACTCATGTCCATTGAGTTGATGACACCATCCGACCGTCTCATCCTCTGTTGCTCCCTCCTCTTCCTCCCCTGAGTCTCATCCACCTGCTCAAGGCTAAACCCATCATCAGAGCCAGCGTGTGGTTTCTATGTAGTCAGGTCTGGGGGAGTGTCCAGCCCCCCTGAAGCACAGCCACCAAGAAGTTGGAAGGATGAGGACCCTAAAGAAACTTGGGGAGCGTGACTGAAAGAAGAGACAAGAGTGTTGAATAGGCAAACAACAGAGGCCTTCTACTTAGTCTGATCTTATATTTTGCCTGACTTCTGATAACTAGGTTTCTCCTTTGTTCCCAAATCTCAGACCCTAACTTGAACACCATTTCTGATAACTGACTCCTTATCTTTCCTATCTTTCCTACCTTGCTAACCTGCCTGAAATTAACAGTAGTAATAGCTAGTCATGCTTACCAAATACTCACTTTGTGCCAGACTTTGTGCTAAGTGTATTATGTATGTAATTTTATTATCCCCAACAGGTCTGAAGATGTGTTTTATCGTAACTCCTTGTTTAGTTGAGACAACTGGGGCTCAGACTGAGGTGCCTTTCCAAAGTAGCATGACAGTTATGGGAGAACCAGGATGTAATGTCTAAGCAGTTAGACTCTAGACTTGATTTCAGAGTCTAAGAAGTTGATCACTGTGCTGTTTCCTGACTGCATTTCATAGAGTTGTCTGCAGTTAATGCTGGCAAATCAGTTAACATCAGTTAATCTGTTAACATCAGTTAACAGACCTTAGCATCCTCACTGTACAGTAAGAATGGTGTTTCCTGCCCTGATCTGCCTGTCTTATCTCTCAGGACTATTGTGAAGCTCCAAGAAGGGGATGTACATGTAGTTTTGTGATTATGATTATTCCTTAAATAGTCAAGCAAAATTGCAGAAATGGGTGTAAATTTGAATATAGCAACACATATACCACATCAGTCCCCATAGTCACTACTTCGAGCTTTGCCAAGAACACACACTTCTCAGCCAGTTCCCTGCTCATATTGGAAGCACTGGGACTTGGTGTACTTTATCCCCCTAAGAGGGGAAACTTTGTTGTGCGCCGCATCCATGTCCTGGTGTCTCATCGCCTCCTGGAGATCCCTCACTCCCAGCTTTTTCTGCATTCCTGCCCTGCACATCTGCTCTCCACACCCAGGAGAGCATCCTGTCGTTCTCTGGGTCACCATGCTCTGCCTCCTGGTGCACAGGCATGCATGGTAACCTGATGTCATTGGTCCTACTTGTTTTATCTTTTCTGGCATTTATACCCATCGGACTGGAAAGAAGTCCTCAACTCTGGCACCCTGAATGAGCAACAGTGAGAGAATGCACGTGGTTAGACTACTGTTTCCACCTATTTGATGGCTTTTCTTTAAGTAAATGTTGCTAAATTCCTATAAAATTCAGAGGAGAGGAGAGAATTTGAACAAGTCACAGCATCTCTCTCTGGAGCCCGCCCCAAACATCAGTAGCAGCCAGGTTTTCTGTCATCCTCTCAAGGAGGGTTTTAATCAACATATTTTTATTCTAAGAATCTTACCAGGTATATATATCTCAGAAACTGTAATGGGGACAAAAAAAAATTCAGAAATTCTTTAAGTGAACAAAATGCTTTGCACTTAAGCTTATTTTTTTTGAAAACAGAGAGGGCTTGGAAAGGTCGATAAAGAAAGGGTAATTCTAAGCATCTTAATCACTATAAATGCTGAGCTGGCCCTTCTATGAAGCTGTTTTCTGAATGATATCCAGAGTGGTAATTCTTCTTAGATCATCCCCTCAAAAGAGTGTCTTCTTTGAATTCTCAGTATTTATCCTTAACAGCACTAAGGCTTTCTGTTAATGACTTTTTACCTTGGTAGGCAAAGTTGAAAGCACACAAGACTGTGGAGATAGCAATTTTTCAACTTAATAACAGTGTGTCTTCAGCAAATGTAAATACAGATGTTGCAGTTTAAATGAGTGCTTCAGCATTTTCAATTAAGAGGCCATTCGTTAAACATGGTGAACAAAAAACTTTTCAACCAAAATAAATTTGGGACTCCTGAATGTTTATAAAATCTGGTTAGTTACTTCTCTTGTTTTTTCCTATGTGCAGTGCATGGATTTAAAAGGTGTTGTTGTCCAGTCACTAAGTCATGTCTGACTCTTTGTGACCCCATGGACTGCAGCATGCCAGGCTTCCCTGTCCTTCACTATCTCCCAGACTCACAAACTCACGTCCATTGAGTCGATGATGCCATCTAACCATCTCATCCTCTGTTACCCCCTTCTCCTCTTGCCCTCAATCTTTCCCAGCATCAGGATCTTTTCCATGAGTCAGCTCTTCACATCAGGTTGCCAAAGTATTGGAGCTTCAGCATCAGTCCTTCCAAAGAATATTCAGGGTTGATTTCCCTTAGGATTGACTGGTTTGACATCCTTGCTGTCCAAGGGACTCTCAAGGGTCTTCTCCAGTACCACAGTTCAGAAACATCAATTCATCAGTGCTCAGTCCAACTCTCACATCCATACATGACTACTAGAAAAACCATAGCTTTGACTATATGGACCTTTGTTGGCAAAGTGATGTCTCTGCTCTTTAATACACTGTCCAGGTTCATCACAGAGGATGAAATGGTTGGATGGCATCACTGACTCAATGGACATGGGTTTGGGTGAACTCCGGGAGTTGGTGATGGACAGCGAAGCGTGGCGTGCTGCGGTTCATGGGGTCGCAAAGAATCAAACACGACTGAGCAACTGAACTGAACTGAACTAGGTTCGTCATAGCTTTTCTTCTAAGGTGAATGAAACACTTTTTCTTAACCTCAGGAATCAGGGCCTCAGTGATCAGATCCTTAGTACTAAGGACTTTGTCTCTACTGATCATCACTGTCTTTTTCTTAGTCAAGCTATTTGACCCCTCTGAGTTTTGTTTTTCTCATTTATAAAATGAAGATTGTTTTAACTTACCTCTAGAGGGCAGTTGTTTCCTGTCCCATCATTATTCCCTCCTTTTTCTGGTAACAATATCTTAATTTTCTTTGAGGAATCATTCCTTCCCCATTCTAATGAGATTAGAGAGTTGCCACCTCCTGGGGAGGGCCTGCCAGAGAGTGACACTGATGGAGACAGAAGAGAATTATCAAATGAAGTGGTGACACTGACACCAGGAGTGTAGGTTTGAAGTAGCCAACAGCCCCTAAATAGGATTTCTTTTAACAATAGATGTTCAATTTGTTAGTGGAGTCCATAAGGACATTTTCAATCTTGTGTTTCTCAACTCTTAGAAATGCTGCTCGACATCTTGACAATTGTTTTATCTTCATGCATGGAGCCAACAGTACTAAAAATCAGAGGTCCAACCTCATCCACCCAGTGTCAAGGTTTCTCAGCAGCTTTTGGAATCCTGTGTCCCAAAGAAATTGTATGAGTGAGGCAAGCTACCTACCTGATCCTCACTTTGGCTTCATCATTGCTAAAGGAGGGGTAGCAGTGGTTTTCTAAACGTTTTTAGGATAGTTGTGAGGATCTAAGGAGACAGTGAGGGGAGGAATCATTCTCCATTCATTGGTTCAGCAGGGCCCTTCCTTTGAGCATCATCCAGTCCCTTGTTAAAGCAGTACTAGCAATTCACTCCTTGAAGCCATCTCTGGAGTTTCTATCTAAATTAAACAAGAAAAGGCTTCATGTAAAATATTACACCAGCTGTGGCCATTGTTACATATCACTCTAAATGCCATTCTGTTTATTCTTGTCATCTGGGAGCATTTGATTTTAATTAGCCTGTTTAAAGATTGGCCTCCTTGATAGATTTCCCATCCAGCAGTCCTTATGCAGGCAAAACTTGCATTAACTTAAATAAAAGTTAAAACATTAAATATTGTTAGGAGGTGGTTTATATTTTATTCATACTGCTGAAGATTATTTTCAATGTTTCCATTGTTCCATCGGTGCCCCAAGGTTGGTTTAGGGAGAAAGATAATTTTACTCATCAAAATAAAACATTATACAAATTAAAATGATGCTGATAAATATTAAACAATAAACTCACTTAAATCTTTTTGCCCTAAAAAGTCAGGCACCTTATACATCATTAAATATTTATTTCAGAGCAAACTGTTAAATAGATTTAGGGGACTAGATCTGATAGACAGAGTGCCTGATGAACTATGGATGGAGATTCGTGATATTGTACAGGAGACAGGGAGCAAGACCATTCCCAAGAAAAAGAGATGAAAAAATGGCTGTCTGAGGAGGCCTTACAAATAACTGTGAAAAGAAGAGAAGCAAAAAGCAAAGGAGAAAAGGAAAGATATACCCATTTGAATAAGCAGTTCCAAAGAATAGCAAGGAGAGATAAGAAAGACTTCCTGAGTGATCAGTGCAAAGAAACAGAGGAAAACAATAGAATGGGAAAGACTAGGGATCTTTTCAAGAAAATTAGAGATACCAAGGGAACATTTCATGCAAAGATGGGCTCGATAAAGGACAGAAATGGTAGGTACCTAACAGAAGCAGAAAATATTAAGAAGAGGTGGCAAGAACACACACAAGAACTATACAAAAAAAGATCTTCATGACCCAGATAATCACGATGGTGTGATCACTCATCTACAGCCAGACATCCTGGAATGTGAAGTCAAGTGGGCCTTAGGAAGCACCACTATGAACAAAGCTAGTGGAGGTGATGGAATTCAAGTTGAGCTACTTCAAATCCTGAAAGATGATGCTGTGAAAGTGCTGCACTCAATATGCCAGCAAATTTGGAAAACTCAGCAGTGGCCACAGGACTGGAAAAGGTCAGTTTTCATTCCAGTCCCTAAGAAAAGCAATGCCAAAGTATGCCCAAACTACCACACAATTGCACTCATCTCACATGCTAGTAAAGTAATGCTCAAAATTCTCCAAGCCAGGCTTCAGCAATACGTGAACCGTGAACTTCCAGATGTTCAAGCTGGTTTTAGAAAAGGCAGAGGAACAAGAGATCAAATTGCCAACATCCGTTGGATCATTGAAAAAGCAAGAGTTCCAGAAAAACATTGACTATGCCAAAGCCTTTGACTGTGTGGATCACAATAAACTGTGGAAAATTCTGAAAGAGATGGGAATACCAGACCACCTGACCTGCCTCTTGAGAAATCTGTATGCAGGTCAGGAAGCATGGACATGGAACAACAGACTGGTTCCAAATAGGAAAAGGAGTACATCAAGGCTGTATATTGTCACCCTGCTTATTTAACTTATATGCAGAATACATCATGAGAAACCCTGGGCTGGATGAAGCACAAGCTGGAATCAAGATTGCCGGAAGAAATACCAATATCTCAGATAATGCAGATGACATCACCCTTGTAGCAGAAAGTGAAGAAAAACTAAATAGTCTCTTGATGAAAGTGAAAGAGGAGAGTGAAAAAGATGGCTTAAAGCTCAACATTCAGAAAACTAGATCATGGCATCTGGTCCCATCACTTCATGGCAAATAGATGGAGAAAGAGTGGAAACTGTGGCAGGCTTTGGGCTCCAAAATCACTGCAGATGGTGATTGCAGCCATGAAATAAAAAGACGCTTACTCCTTGGAAAAAAAGTTATGACCAACCTAGACAGCACATGAAAAAGCAGAGACATTACTTTGCCAACAAAGGTCCGTCTAGTCAAGGCTATGGTTTTTCCAGTAGTCATGTATGGATGTGAGAGTTGGACGATGAAGAAAGCTGAGTGCCAAAGAACTGATATTTTTGAACTGTGGTGTTGGAGAAGACTCTTGAGAGTCCCTTGGACTGCAAGGAGATCCAACCAGTCCATCCTAAAGGAGATCAGTCCTGAATATTTATTGGAAGGACTGATGTTGAAGCTGAAACTCCAATACTTTGGCCACCTGATGCGAAGCCCTGACTCATTTGAAAAGATCCTGATGCTGGGAAAGATTGAAGGCAAGAGGAGAAGGGGACAACAGAGGATGAGATGGTTGGATGGCATCACTGACTCTATGGACATGAGTTTGAGTAAACTGCAGGAGCTGGTGATGGACAGGGAGGCCTGGCGTGCTGCAGTCCATGGGTTTGCAAAGAGTACGACACGACTGAGCGACTGAACTGAACTGAACTGAAACTGTTGGTGATGGATGGTAGAGGTGATGAGAGTGAAGGAGAGGTCATTTGAATTGACTTGGCTTTGCTACACTACTATAACTCTTGAGACTATTGCATAAAAACAAAATAAAAATAGCTGTCTCAACTCCAAACCACTCTCTTTAAATTGTAGTTGATTTTGTAATGACTTATCTCATCCCATAGTTTTGTTTTTGTTTTTTTTTGGTGTTAGGTATTGCTTTTTTTTTTTTTTAGCCAAGCAGATTTGGAGGAGCTGAGCTTATGGCTCAAATATCCAGTCTAAATTTGGTTCTCTGATAGCAATGGATGGGTGACTCACCTCTCAGAGAAATGAAGGAACTCAGATCATTGTGTCAATCACAAAGAGTGGATTGGAAGTCTGGCCCCAAATCATAAAACTCCACACCAACAGATAGTATCACCTCCTTCCCTTAAATAACAATCCTTGTTTCTAGCTGGTATAAGAATTTAATCTTCAATAATTGATCATGGATGACAGAAAATCTCTTGTTGGCAAAGCATGTTCAAAATGATATTATTCAATCTGTCTCATCCCAGAGACATGGTCCATCTGCTTCTCCAATCCTGTGCACATTCCAAGACATGAGTCCATTCATGCAACTACAGGTTGCCATTATTTTTTTTAATTTACTTTATCTAAAAAGAGTGAAGGCGAACTTTCCTCTGAGTGCTTGGTGGCCTATATTTTGTACTTAGATAATACATTAAATGCAGAGTCAATATGACACTCCACTTTGGTACAACGCAAAATAGTTTCTAGTTTATTTTAACAAGGATGTTGTCCAGGCAAAGGTAACTATCAGTGTAAATCTGTCTACTTTGCACAGTGGAAATGAATGAAGAAAGATTCTTAGTACAAGAAGGTCAATCAGTAGCCAAGTGATAAAAAAAAAAATTAGAATCTACCAAAAAAAATCTGTTTGTTTCTATCACTTAGAGATTTATCAAAGAAAGTACCATGTCAAAAACTGTGTCATGTGGGCCAAGTAGCATTTTCCTCCAAAGAAAATGCTGAAGACTAAGTCTTATGCAGATAAAATGGTTTTCTGTCTTCAATAAAGCATACAGGGGTCACACATGGCTGGAGAGAACATCCTACTGGCAACAGAGCAGAGGTAATACATATGTCATAAGCCAACTGGCTTCTGAAAGATAAAATGCCAAATCATTCCAAAATGTAATCATTCTGAAACCATGTGTGTGGTTGAATTACATTTTTAGAAGCATTTGTTAGTTATAGTCAAAATGGACTGGAGATTGAAAGTGGAAAATCAAATGATCTAATTAGATGGAGAGATAGTGCAGATGAAGGGAATAAACACTGGATTGAGACTTAGTTAATCCAAGCTCTGGGTTCTGCACTGCTGCTAACAAGCTCTAACCTTCAGCAACTCGTTTGACTTCTGTATCCCCATCTATAAAAGCAGGTTGGCCAAATGACCCCTGAAGTCCCTTCTAACTCTGACATTCTCTGGAGCAAAAATTAGAACCCAATTTATGCATAGATCTTAGTAACAAGAAACTCAGTAATTTAGAATTACACTGCCTAATGCTGTAATCTCATTTGGGCATTTGAATGTAATTTAAATTAATTAAAATTAAATGGAAATTAAAATCCAATTTCTTGGTCAAAAATAGGCATATTTCAAATGTTCAATAGCCACATGTGGCTAGTGGCTACTACATTAAATAGTATGGGTTAAAAACATTTCCAGCATTGCAGAAAGTACTGATTTATGAAGACTTTTCCACCCCCTAGAGCCTCGTGGCATTTAATAAATATTTGTGTAATGAATACATGAGAGAATGAGAGATGAAAAAAAGCCAATACCAATACCAGCTCCCAAAACAGCTACCACTGAAAAAATATCCCCCAAATAATTATGTGCGTTGAAAATGGAAAGAAATTCCTATTCTAGTCTTAAGATTCTTGATGAAGTCACTCCTGAACTGTCATGTGTGGTTTTCCTTTTTACAAGTTAAGGAGAAGTAAGCAGGAAATGGAGAAAGTATAGTAACAAGCACATATGATGGTTAGTTTTATGTGTCAGCCTGGGTAGGCTCTGGTACCTAGTTATTTAATCACTACTAGCCTAGGTGGTATTATGAAGACATTTAGCAGATGTGTTTAACATTTCCAGTTGATGTTAAGTGAAGGAGATTACTGTCAATAATGTAGATGGGCCTTATGTCATCAATTAAAAGGCCTTAAGAACAAAAATGGAGATTTTCCAGAGAAGAATTTCTGCCTCAAAGCTGCAGTATAGAAATCCTGCTTAAGTTTCCAGCCTGAGAGATTTCAGGTTTCCCACACAATCATATGAACTGTTTCCTTAAAATAAAGTGGATAGTTAGATGGATATATAGATATGTAAATAGTTATGATACTATATATAAAAATATATTAGCATCATATATAGCATATACATAGCATCATAAATATAGGGTATGATTATGTATGTGATTATTTCGTACTTAACCCACTTCCTGGTACCAAAAATTGTATCAGAAACGGATGATTAGCTCTTAGAGGCCCTATTTATAATTATTTTGGTAAAACTTATAGAAAGCCCAACCATTTAGCATTCTATAACCTGGTGGCTCTCACAGGGCCCCATTTATTTTTGCCATAAAGGTTTCTTCAGGATACCCCAGATGATGACTTGTGGTCTCCAGGTACACTTTCTTTTGGGTTGACCTTTCCCAGACTTATGATGGGAGGGTCTTACATCTCTGTCTCCTCTGATATCAATAAACTATTCTTTCTTTCATGGAAATATTAATATGTATTTCTTATGGAGTAAACCAGCATTGAGACTGGAATTTGGGGGTTTTAGAGTGAAACGCTGTGTGATACTTGTCAACTTACTCAACCACTCAAAGCCTCATTTTAAAAGATGGGAAGGTGACATTTTCACAGAACCATGAGACCTGAATAGGAAGAAGGAGCCAGTCTCTCAAGGGGGAGGGAGATGAGATAAATAAGGACTAATCTGGACAAAAGAAACAGCAGGTGCACTCAGGAGAGAACAAATATTGTTTGAGAAAAAAGAAAATGGTTTGGTTGGAGGCATCCCATAACTGAAAGTATATGAGAAAAGGTACATATCTTATACTTTATAGGAAGCTGCTCCTACTTCTAGCATGGTGACTCAATTTGCTGATAAATTGATTCTGTCTACTAAAACTTTAGCCCTAGTGTAACCTATTTTCTGATATTTTTAACCATATGCAATCATTTTCCACCAAATCTCTGTGCATCCAAGTAATTTCACTCCCCACTAGGTGTTCCTGGTTTCTAGCATTGTCACAGGCAACTATTATGATAGTCCCTCAAAAGCATTATACATTTTCACCTTTTCCCCTAGAAGCCGATTATTCATCTCATTCATCGCTCTGCTCAGAAGGTCCCCCAATTCATCTCCATCCTTCTGCTGCTGAGCTGACAAATGGAACAGCATTTTTTCTAAGAAGAGTACTGCCAAGGACCAGAGGGACGGTCTGCCCAGTGTGCTGTGACTTGGGGTTTTATTGTGCCCCGTCCCGCACAGTCTGTTTATTTTCTGTGACTGGATCCCATGACAAACATAAATGTGGTTTTCTGCCCTTGACTCTCACGCTGTTCTTGCAGCCCGCTTTCCAGGATTTGTCTCGCCCACTTCTAGTCTATTTCAGACATCTTTTCCCCAGGGGGTGGTGCAAGTTTTCGAACTGAAACTCAGCTTCAATTCTGCCCATACTTTCTGCCATTTTATGTCTAGAGGCACTTCTCAATTATTTCTGTATTCAGTAGTGTCTTAGGAAATCCAGCCAACCTAAGCATCTAATCCTAAACGAACAGAATCAGAAATTTTTGACTGTGTTGTCCCTCAGAACAAAATCCACTAGAAAAGCTGCTTTCCCTGAGAAAGAGTTTGAAGCCAGAGGCAGAACATTTTGAGATCAGAACTCCAACTTGCCTCGGAGTCTGGAGGCCTGGTTTGGGTTTGTGTCTCACTCTGTGTTCTGTGTGGCTTTGATCAGCTGATTGTAAAACAAGGGCTGGAATGCTTAGTGATTTCCAAACTTCTTTTAGCACTGGATGTTTTTTAGTGACACATTCATAGGCTATCCCAGTTGAATTCGACAGACTAGAATGGCACTGTTGGAATTTGGATTTGGGACAGGTCAGTCCATATATCCCTTCATCCTCTGGATAGTCCTACATGAGTCCCCTGGGAACCCTGAAAATACAATTTATAAACCACTGGACTAGATGATCCTGGGGGCCCGTTTCCACTCTCAGGGTCTGTAAGTAATAGGTTATACCTGGGGAAAAGATATATGCAGAAATGAATACAAAGGGGAGCTAAACAGTAAAGGGTAAAGAGGCAAGCTAGCAGTATTTGAGGATTTCTTATGTCCAGGCATTGGTAAGCTTGAGAGGTGGCCATATGGCTTTCACTAATAGAAGCAGATTCATGTGGGTTGATTCCCAGCAAACGTTTATACCATTATCATGGATCTCTCCTAACAGATAACCAAAACATCCCTGATGTAAAACCTAAATTATATTTCAATTATGTATCCATATGTTTCCTTGATTACAATATGCCATGCACCCTCCCCTATAAGACCATTACTGAGCAGTTATTGTTCATGTAGTATTTTCAATAGCAGCTTGGCCCTGATATGGGTTTGGGGAAGGGAGGAAGCCATGTCCTTTCCCAAGACTCTGGTTCCATATGAGGACAAAGGTTTAAAATAGGACTGATGCAAACAGAGTTTCAGCCTTCATGGAGCTCAGTCAGCTCATAGTCTAGCGGGAGGTATATAAAATTTTCAACTGATCTTAAATTGAAATACAAACTGTGCTTAGTTCTATGAAGTAAATGTATATATGTATTTTTTTAAATTCCTGTAGTAATCATAGAATGGGCTTCCCTGGTGGCTCAGTGGTAAAGAACCCGCCTGCCAGTGCAGGAGATGTAAGAGACACAGGTTTGATCCCCTGGAGGAGGGCATGGCAACCCACTCCAGTATTCTTGCCTGGAGAATCCCCAAGGACAGAGGAGCCTGGCAGGCTACAGTCCATGGGGTTGCAAAAGAGTAGGACATGCCTTTGCAACTAAATAGCAACAATCATAGAATTATTAAATGTGAGGTCAGACTAGCAGAGGAAAGAGAGTTCAGGGAAAATTTTCCTAAGGGTGTGTGAAAGCTAAAATACTGAGCCACTGTAGAGAAAGCAACTCTCAACTCTTCTTTTGCACATTTTTGAGCTCATCTTTTCATCGTCTCTTTCTCTTATACCACCTCTGTTACCATATTTTTGGCCAGGGCTTCCCTTGTAGCTCACACAGTAAAGCATCTGTCTGCAACGCAGGAGATCCAGGTTTGATCCCTGGGTTGGAAAGATCCCCTGGAGAAGGAAATGTCAGTCCACTCCAGTACTCTTGCCTGGAAAATCCCATGGATGGAGGAGCCTGGTAGGCTACAGTCCATGGGGTCGCAAAGAGTCGGACACGACTGAGAGACTTCACTTTCACTTTCTGGAAAAAGGAAAGGGAAGTCTTGATGTTACCATCTCTCTTCTGTGTAAATAAGGTTTGAACTCCACCCTTTTCCAGCTGTGTGGGAAGGAGAATTTGTCTTCTCTGCAGAAGTGCTAGTTTTGGTGAATTCAGTAGGAGACCGCTGCCCTCCTCATCCATGTGTGTGGCAGACATTGTTAATCAATAGAGGTATTTATTCTTGCTGAACTGAGATGAGTGACTCTTACAATGCCCAGGTTGTTGCTTCCAAATCAGTTCAGTTCAGTTCAGTTCAGTCGCTCAGTTGTGTCCGACTCTTTGCGACCTCATGGGCTGCAGCACGCCAGGCCTCCCTGTCCATCACCAACTCCTGGAGTCTACCCATACCCATGTCCATCGAGTCAGTGATGCCATCCAACCATCTCATCCTCTGTCGTCCCCTTCTCCTCCTGCCCCCAATCCTACCCAGCATTAAGGTCTTTTCCAATGAGTCAACTCCTCGCATGAGGTGGCCAAAGTATTGGAGTTTCAGGTTCAACATCAGTCCTTCCAATGAACACCCAGGACTGATCTCCTTTAGGATGGATTGATTAGATCTCCTTGCAGTCCAAGGGACTCTCAAGAGTCTTCTCCAACACCACAGTTCAAAAGCATCAATTCTGTGGCGCTCAGCTTTCTTCACCGTCCAACTCTCACATCCATACATGACCACCGGAAGAACCATAGCCTTGACTAGACGGACTTTGTTGGCAAAGTAATGTCTCTGCTTTTTAATATGCTATCTAGGTTGGCCATAACCTTCCTTCCAAGGAGTAAGCATCTTTTAATTTCATGGCTGCAATCACCATCAGCAGTGATTTTGGAGCCCCAAAAAATAAAGTCTGACACTGTTTCCACTGTTGCCCCATCTATTTCCCATGAAGTGATGGGACCAGATGCCATGATGTTAGTTTTCTGAACGTTGAGCTTTAAGCCAACTTTTTCACTCTCCTCTTTCGCTTTCATCAAGAGGCTCTTTAGTTCTTCTTCACTTTCTGCCATAAGGGTGGTATCATCTGCATATCTGAGGTTATTGATATTTCTCCCAGCAATCTTGATTCTAGCTTGTGTTTCTTCCAGCCCAGCATTTCTCATGATGTACTCTGCATATAAGTTAAATAAGCAGGGTGACAATATACAGCCTTGACGTACTGCTTTTCCTATTTGGAACCAGTCTGTTGTTCCATGTCCAGTTCTGTCTGTTGCTTCCTGACCTGCATACAGGTTTCTCAAGAGACAGGTCAGATGGTCTGGTATTCCCTTCTGTTTCAGAATTTTCCACAGTTTATTGTGATCCACACAGTCAAAGGCTTTGGCATAGTTAATAAAGCAGAAATAGATGTTTTTCTGGAACTCTCTTGCTTTTTCGATGATCCAGCGGATATTGGCAGTTTGATCTCTGGTTCCTAATAATTAGAGTCAAAAAGGAATAAAGCCTAGATCACATCCACATCCCACATTTCTACCTTACTTGGAAACTGGAACACAATTGATTCCATCTAAGCTTGGGACAACTGGACGCTTCTAATGTCATGGTACACTCCTGACTTAGGGGTCATTTAATCTTCAGGTCAAGGAAATCTCTTTCAGATTTCTGGAAGTCAGACTCTGACATAGTTCCAGCCTCCAGGGAACACAAACATGTTACTTAATTAATAGTATAAACTGCTTAGAATAGTATTTGGCACTTAGTATTTGATAAATTGACATACATTGTGCTTCCCAGGTGGCCTAGTGGTAAAGAATTGGCCTGCCAATGCAGGAGGTGCAAGAGACACAGGTTCAGTCCCTGGGTCGGGAGGATCTTCTGGAGAAGGAAATGGCAACCCACTCCACTATTTTAACCTGGAAAGTCGCATGGACACAGGAGCCTGACAGGCTACAATCCATGAGGTTGCAAAGAGTTGTACATGAGTAAGCACATAGCACAAATACTTATTAAAAAACAATAAATAAATATCGGTTTAAACTCTCATCATTACTAGTAAAATTATTGTAAGAGAAAGGGCAATACTCCCATGCAGCAGTGAGAGTGGGGACCAAAGGCAGAGCTATAGCAAAGAGTGAGGCATATTGTCCTATAAGCAAGGCAGAGTTTTCTTATCAGTATTTTTTAAATTAATTTTTATTGGAGTGTTGTTGATTTACAATGCTGTGTTCATTTCTGCAGTACAGCGAAGTGAGTCAGTTATACATATACATATAATCCATTCTTTTATAGATTCTATTCCCCTATAGGTCATTACAGAGTATCAAGTAGAGTTCCCTGTGCTATACAGTAGGTCCTTATTTCTATTTTATATGTAGCAGTGTGTATCTGTCAATCCCAATCTCCAGTTTATTCAACCCCCTTTCCCCCTTGGTAACCATAAGTTTGTTTTCTACATCTGTGACTCTCCATTTTGTAAACACATTTACTTGTACCATTTTTTTAGATTCCACATAAAAGAGGTATCATATGATATTTATCTTTCTCTTTCTGACTTACTGCACTGTGTGACAACTCTAGGTCGATCCGTGATGCTGCGAATGGCATGATTTCATTTGTTTTACGGCTGAGTGATATCCCATTGAGTATATGTACCACATCTTCTCTATCCATTCCTCTGTTGATGGACATTTAGGTTGCTTCCATGTCTTGGTGTTGTAAATAGTGCTGCAATGAACATTGGGGTGCGTATATCTTTTTGAATTATAGTTTTCTCTGGATATACGCCCAGGAGTGGGATTGCTGGATCATATGGTAGCTGTATTTTTAATTTTTTGAGGAACCTCCATACTGTTCTCCATAGTGGCTGTACCAACTTACATTCCCTCCAACAGTCTTAGAAGGTTCCCTTTTCTCCAGACGCTCTTCAGCATTTATTGTTTGTAAATTTTTTGATGATGGCCATTCTGACCAATGTGAGATGATACTTCATTGTAGAGTTTTGATTTGCATTTCTCTGATAATTAGTGACATTGAATTCTTAGCAATATTTTAACTTCACATTCTACTTGTGCTTGAAGCCTGAACCTCTCCACACCTCCCTTCCACACATGAAACCCAGGGGTCCTGGATATTCTGGCCTCTTTGCTTTTCCAGGGCCACCAGGAACTGGGAATATTAAGGAAAATTATCCCAGCCCCTGTCTTTAGGGAACTCTCATTCTAGTGCATGCAGAGGGAGAGAAGTAAAGGAAAATAGTGAATAAAATAGATTCTGTTTTTTCCGTCATGGAGTTGGCAGTTTGGAAAAGGAAGAGATATTAAATAAATAAACAATAATAAATAAAAGGTATTTATACATAATTTTATACATAATTTCTATGAAGCTCAGTAACAAGAGTGCAAGAGAGAGAATGACAGGAAGATCTAATCTAGAATTTGAGTATCTGGTTAATGAAGACTTCTCTGGAGAGTAGAATTTGAGCTGAAGATGGTCTCTCTCTCTCTCTCTTTTTTTTTTTTTTTTTTAATGAATACATGGTTTGTGGGATAATGTTTTCTCAAGGTGTTCCAATAGTTTGATCACGTATAAGTTCATAAACATGCATTCAGATCAACCAGGACAAGTCAGTAGACCCTGTTCCCTTTGTCCTTCCCCCTGATGTTAACAATGGGAATGTTATTCACACTCTATTATAAAGCTCCGATAAGAGTCTGAATACTTTCCACCTCACTGCCCAGCAAGCCCTCAATAAATATTGAGTATGTGACTAAATGAATGAATGAAGCAATGGAATTTTAGAAATGCTTGCTGAGAGCTTTTGACCCTCTCACTATCTCATGGAACATCATTTGTACAGTGTCATTGTCTTTTGATTCACTTTGTGATTAACTCAGTTTGAAAAAGTGAAGAAAGCAAAACGAATGCCAAGTTTGCTTATCCCAAGCAAGTACCCTTCTAAGAAAAACTAGGAGCATTTTTCTAACAATATATCTGTCCCAAGAAAGTTTTAGTTCTTAGTATTACTGAAAATTATTTTAATAGGACAAAACAGTTGAGCAAATAAAAAATAGTCCACCACTAGCAATAATCAAACTTTAATAGTATATAAGGCAATATAAGTTCCTGCATCTGATTCAACAACTCTGGGGCCTATGGGCCATTGAGGAGAGAAATATTCTAGAAGAACCATGATCGGATAGGACTGATAAGAATGGAGATATATTCAGCTTATTTGGTGAGGACTCAAATTCCATCTCAACTTCTTGAATTTTTTTTTCTATTAATAAGTAAGCTGCTGAAGTCAAGGATTGCAAAACTGTCAGCCTCAGTCTAAGAGGGGTCATGTGATTGTCACCAGCTGCTTTCATTCTAACAGAAGGAGGATATCTAAGCCAGGAGAGTATCTTACCTCGTGACTAAGTGTTACCGACCAAGGTTCTTGACCTTTCTTAATTAATAGAAATTGACAAGAAAACAGACACATAATTCAGGCAAAGCTGTAGGGCCCCTGCTGCAGCAGGAGAGAGCAAAGACAAGTAACAGGTTCCCTTGCTTGTTCCCTGAGAGGGGCACAGTGAGCTGGTTCCTTTTATGGGTGAGGGTATGGGCGGATCCATGGGTTGGGCTGGAGGGGTAGCTTAGGTGGTTTGCCAACCCCTTTGGTGGTATTATGTGGAGGGGGCATGCACTGTACCCTGCTTTTGCTGTGGCAGTTGAGTTTTTGGTCTTTTTGTATCTTGTTGTCTATAGTTTGCCCCAACCGGGCATGCACACAGCTATTGTTAGTCCCATATGACTTCTTTGTATTTTCTTGTACCAGAAGACATTTGTCCAGGTGCAGGCACTGTGGCAAAGTGTCCCAGGTCCCAGATCCCAGCCTTTCTCAGAAGGAGATTAGGAGAGAGAGGAGGCTGACTATTTAACTCAAGGAAGCAGGGTCCTGGACTTCCCTGATGGTCCGGTGGTTAAGACTCTGCACTCCTAATGCAGGGGGCATGTGTTCCATCCCTGGTCAGGGAACTAGGATCCCACATGTGATGCGGCCAAAAAAAAAAAAAAAAAGGAAGCAGGGTCCTGTCCTTTTTCAAAAGCATAGTATTAAGAGCTTGATTCTATCAGCTTCTTGTAAAGATAGGTTAGGAAGAACTGAGATGGATCGATAGCCCATGTCGATACCTTAATACCTTCAGTTAATTTAGGAGACATCCGAAACAACTCTACCGGGGGGGGGTGGCAGGCAATACTAGGAGTAGAATAGAAGCCAAAATAATCAGTGACAGACACTGATGATTTAGGTAAGTGGCCTTTCGTGCCAGTCCCAAACAAGGAGACAGCACAGGTTCCAACACCAAATGGAGCCTTGCTCCGGGCAGCATCCATAGGAGTCTTCCCGCAGTGTCTCCCAGGGGCAACAGAAGCAGCCACCCCAACTTATGACAGAGTCTCACCTTAAGGACACTTGTTTGTGCCCCCCAGGTTCAGCTTCTCACTTGCTACTTCATAGACTCAATTCTTCTTCTCTCTCTCATCTAACTCCTTGGGTCTGGGCACTAGTGGTCACTCATTCAATGTCTGTTGAGTGAATGAACATGCTCATCACCAGCCTAGTAACCTGGGTCAGCAACATAATTTGAATGTCCCAGTGCAAAATGAAAATATGGAATCTGTAGTTTGAAAGTCCCAGTGTAAAATGAAAATATGGGGTCTGTAGTTTGAAAACCAGAAGGCAAAGTCCCTTTCTACCATGTCTTCTCTCTCACTTTGTCATGATGTTTATTTGCTACTTAATTTGTTCTCAGCAAAGAAAAATTTGAGATAAAATTATTTGCATGAATTTTACCATTTATCTTTTATGGTGCAATGACAGTTTTAAAACACAAATATAAGAGCATTTAGCTCATACATAGAATCACTGAAATTACACAATTCCTATTTCTGTAGCTCATACAAGGATTTGTATTTTATTCTCAACAGAACAGTGGAAATTGTGCACAAAATGAACTCAACAGTTTTTATTCCCCTCCTTGTTATAATTCTACCACCTCTCTACCTTAGGCTGTAGATGATTACAGATGAGTAAGGAAACTGAAAGAAAAAGAACAATGGGTCATCCTATCTCTCCCCATTCTTCTGTTATCATTTAAGCATAGGTGATTGGCTAATACAGGGAAGTAAAGGAGCAAAAAATGTATAATAGGATTTCTTCGTTTTTTCTATTTCTTTGAACCCCTTTACCAGCCACAGTGAGAACCCCGTGAGCACTCAATCTAATGCTCCATAATATACACAGTATGTTAGCAATTGCATCAGCCCCAAATGACCACCAATGTCTAATCAACTGTATTGTTTTCACATAACCCCTAGAAATATCTTCATTATTTTATAAGATTTGTGTATGTGGCTAGAGATAAAGAGGAGAAAGACGATGAGGGAAATACATGATGAGATTGCTATGGCCAATTTTTATCCATCAAATTTCCAGTCCCAAGGGTTCTAAATTGATTAAATATAAACATACCTCCTAACCAGTGTGGGTTTGGAGCTCTACAGAGTTCATTTCCCTTACCACCAAGATAATTCAATTCAACAAATATTTATTGAGTTTTACCATATGCTTGCTGTGAGACTGCCAAGACCAGCTAAGGAGGCAGGGCACTGGCTGTAAATCAAACTCTCCTCCCTGGGAACCACACGAATATTTATTAGCAAAGGGGAAAAAAAGGCTTCTGAAAAGTAAAGGGAGCTGCTGTACAGGAAACCATGTCCCTGTCTTTAGAGTGTGTGTGGTGACACGCTTTCTCATCCTGACATTGGCTTTGTTAGTACTCTTTGAAGATAAATTACAGAAAGGAAAGGGGACCTAGGGGCATGTTAGGAGAGCTTTGACTTTCTGTCTTTGGGCTATTAAAGCTAGAAAGGTTACATCTGTCCTTGGACTCTTTTTTCTTTTCTTTTTAATTTACTTTTTATTTAAGGATAGTTGCTTTACAGAATTTTGTTGTTTTCTGTCAAGTCGCAACATGAATCAGCCATAGGTGTATATATACATATCCCCTCCCTTTTGAATCTCCCTCCCATCTCCCTTCCCATCCCACCCCTCTAGGTTGATACAGAGCCCCTGTTTGAGTTTCCTGAGCCACACAGCAAATTCCCGTTGGCTATCTATTTTATATATAGTAATGTAAGTTTCCATGTTACTCTTCCCATACATCTTACCCCTTCCTCCCCTCTTCCCATGTCTGTAAGTCTATTCTCTGTGTCTGTTTCTCCATTCAGTTGAGTTCAGTCGCTCAGTCACGTCCGACTCTTTGTGACCCCATGAATCTGGTCCCATCACTTCATGGAAAATAGATGAGGAAACAGTGGAAACAGTGTCAGACTTTATTTTGGGGGGCTCCAAAGTCTGCTGATGGTGATTGCAGCCATGAAATTAAAAGTCGCTTACTCCTTGGAAGGAAGGTTATGGCCAACCTAGATAGCATATTTAAAAGCAGAGACATTACTCTGCCAACAAAAGTCCATCTAGTCAAGGCTATGGTTTTTCCGGTGGTCATGTATGGATGTGAGAGTTGGACGGTGAAGAAAGCTGAGCGCCGCAGAATTGATGCTTTTGAGCTGTGGTGTTGGAAAAGACTCTTGAGAGTCCCTTGAATTGCAAGGAGATCCAATCAATCCATCCTAAAGGAGATCAGTCCTGGGTGTTCATTGGAAGGACTGATGTTGAAGCTGAAACTCCAATACTTTGGCCACCTCATGCGAAGAGTTGACTCATTGGAAAAGACCCTAATGCTGGGAAGGATTGGGGGCAGGAGGAGAAGGGGACGACAGAGGATGAGATGGTTGGATGGCATCACCGACTCGATGGACATGGGTTTGGGTAGACTCCGGGAGTTGGTGATGGACAGGGAGGCCTGGCGTTCTGCGAGTCACGGGGTCGCAAAGAGTCGGACATGACTGAGCAACTGAACTGAACTGAACTGGCATGTTTCTCCTTGGGTTTACCCTGTATGGGACTCTTTGTGCCTCTTGGACTTGATTGACTATCTCCTTTTTCATGTTGGGGAAATTTTCAACTATAATCACTTCAAAAATTTTCTCATACCCTTTCGTTTTCTCTTCTTCTTCTGCAACCCCTATAATTTGGATGTTGGTGCATTTGATATTGTTCCAGAGGTCTCTGAGACTATCCTCAGTTCTTTTCATTCTTTTTACTTTATTCTGCTCTTCAGAACGGAGAAGGCAATTGCACCCCACTCCAGTACTCTTGCCTGGAAAATCCCATGGACGGAGGAGCCTGGTAGGCTGCAGTCCATGGGGTCGCGAAGAGTCGGACACAACTGAGCAACTTTACTTTCACTTTTCACTTTCATGCACTGGAGAAGGAAATGGCAACCCACTCCAGTATTCTTGCCTGGAGAATCCCAGGGACGGAGGAGCCTGGTGGGCTGCCGTCTGTGGGGTCGCACAGAGTCGGACACGACTGAAGCGACTTAGCAGCAGCAGCAGCAGCTCTTCAGAAGTTATTTCCACCATTTTATCTTCCAGATCATTGATTTGTTCTTCTGCTTCAGATATGCTGCTATTGATTCCTTCTAGAGTATTTTTAATTTCAGTAACTGTGTTGTTTGTCTCTGTATATTTATTCTTTAATTCTTCTAGGTCTTTGTTAATTGATTCCTGCATTTACTCCCTTTTGTTTTCAAGGTTTTTGATCATCTTCACTATCATTATTCTGAATTCTTTTTCAGGTAGTTTGCCTATTTCTTCTTCATTTATTTGGACTTCTCTGTTTCTAGTTTGTTCCTTCATTTGTGTAGTATTTCCTTGCCTTTTCAATATTTTTTTTTAACTTATTGTGTTTGAGGTCTCCTTTTCCCAGTCTTCTAGGTTGAATTCTTTCTTTATTTTGGTGTCTGCCCTCCTAAGGTTGGTCCGGTGGTTTGTGTGAGCTTCGTATAGGGTGAGATTTGTGCTGAGTTTTTGTTTGTTTGACTTTCCTCTGCTGGGCAAGGCTGAGGGAGGCGGTGATCCTGTCTGCTGATGATTGGGTTTGTATTTTTGCTTTGTTTGTTGTTTAGATGAGGCGTCCTGCACAGGGTGCTACTGGTGGCTGGGTGATGCCGGATTTTGTATTCGAGTGGTTTCCTTTGTGTGAGTTCTCACTAGTTGATACTCCCTAGGGTTAGTTCTCTGATAGTCTAGGGTCTTGAAGTCAGTGCTCCCACTCCAAAGGCTCAGGGCTTGATCTCTGGTCAGGAACGAAGATTCCACAAGTGCTTTATTATGGCATTAAGTGAGATTAAAACAAATATCCAAAAACGAGAAACCAAAGATGAACCCCAGACAAATGACAGTTACAAAATCAGGCAAATAATAATTAAAATAATGGGATATACACATATACATATACACCTATGAGCAAAGTCAAAACAGTCCAACAAAAATAAAGTACAGTAGATTGACCAGATAAACAAAGGAAACCAAAAATTATATCTATCAGAACAAAGCTAACTAAAGCACAAACTGGAAAACAAAGCTAAAGCAGGGTGCCAACTGGGGAATAAAGCAGTGAAAACAAAACTAACAAATATGATGAGAGGAAAGGAGAGGAAGGAAGAATAGATATGCAAAGTTAAACAGAGGTAGATAAAGATTTATATACATTAAAGATTAACTGCAAAGGGAAAAGAACAGTCAGAAAAGCAAACAGGTGTGAATGTAGAAAAAATAACAATAGGCTTAAAATATTAAAAATTAAAATTAAAAAAAGGGAAAAGAAAAAAGAAAAAAAGGAAAACTCCACAGAACTGCAAAAGCCCAACATAGAGGCAGAGGTTTATAACAACAATAGAAAATGTGACTGAGAAAGAAAAAAAAGCTCAAAAGCTTTATTAGATTTCATAGAGGCAACAAAATCAACCACTACAACAGAGGGAAGAAAAAAGGGAAACAAAGTCCAAAAGAATCTACAGAACAATCCAAAACATAAGAATAATAAATGTTTTTCTTGAGTCACTGCTGTCAGAGTCCTTTCTCTCGCTGGGAGTCACAGTCCACCTCACCTCCCTAGGATGCCCTCCAACACTGTGCTGATCTCTGGACCTGCTATGGGGGCAGCTCAGATTCTAATCTAGTCCTACTCCTGTGTGTTCTTGCCTCCAATGTCCACAGCTATCAGAACTAGTGTGCTTTCTTTCGTGGGAGTCCTCAGTGACTTTTTATATATTCCATAGACACAGAGTCTGCCTAGTTGATCGTGTGGATTTAATCTGCAGCTTGTACAGCTGGTGGGAAGGTTTGGGGTCTTCTTCCTTAGCCACACTGTCCCTGGGTTTCAATTGTGGTTTTATTTCTACCTCTGCATGTGGATCATCCACTGGGGTTGGCTCCTGAGGCTGCCCTGGAGGACTTGGGTTTGCCCCTGTGAGGGCCAAGAGTGGAGGTGATGCAGCTGCTTAGGTTTCAGGGGTTCTGGCAGCCCAGGTACTCAGGGGAGTTGGCAGCTAGGGCAGCAGGAAATATAGTGCTCTAGAAGGGTATGGCAACCAGCATTGGCCAATATGCTCCAGTATTCTTGTCTGGAGAACCTCCCTCCCTGACAGAGAAGCCTGGCAGGCCAGTCTACAGAGTCGCAAAGAGTCGGACACTACCAAAGCAATCCTGTGAGCATAGACGCAAGACTTTTTTTGCCTGTGGCAGCTCTGCCCCAGTGAGAGTTGAGCGTGAAGATGGCGCAGCTGCTTGGCTTGCTGGGACCCTGGCGGCACCAAGTGTACAGGGACACGGACTGTCTCCGCCGCAGGAGTTATGGCCCTATCAGAGTCTTTTTTGGAGCCTCTTGTAGCTGGCGATCAGAAGGCCTCTTTGGCCAGTCTTTCTCTGTAGCTCCGCCCGTTCAGGCACTTAGAGGGCTCCCTTGCCTGGGGTCCTTCTCTGTTGTTCGGCCCATCAGACACATAGAGGGGCCCCACCCTGGGTGGGGTCCTACTCTGTAGCTCACTGCCTCAGGAATTTGATGGGTCAGCTTCTCTATTGTTCAGCTGCAGATGCTGGTGTGTGGGGAGAGAGAGGCTATGGTGATGGCTTCACCCCCTATGCGTAACTCAGCAGTATCCCCTTGCTTCTGTAACTGCCTGGTTTTCCTCCACTGGCATTTCCCACCACAGTCTCCTCCTTCACATCCCCTCGATCCGTCTCTCCACAGTCAACAGCAGCCCTCACCCTGGGATTGCTCCACAATCCCTAAACTCCAGCTCCCAGACGCTGCAACCCCCAGGGGACCTGCGTCCCTGTCCGGAGTATGTATGGCTGCGGCACGGACTGTCTGATTCTCATTCCATTTAGGCTGCCACAGATCAGCTGTTTCACTCTAAGCCTTAAATGTTTCTCCTCTGACTCAGACAATTGCCCTGATGTTGGGACCGGACCCCTGCTTCAGTTCCCCCACCCACCAAGGGCAGGTCCAGTCCTACTAACACTCCTGTTTTTCCCTCTGGTTCCTTCGTCCTACTGAGTTTCGCGTGGTTCTATATATTCTTTTCCACTGGTCGGGTACTCCTGTCCACTCTCAGCTGGTGTTCTGCATACACTTCTGTGTCTGAAGGTGTATTCCTGATGTATCTGTGGAGGGAGATGCACTCCACATCCACCTATTCCTCCACCGTCTTGTTCTCCTGCCTGTCCTTGGACTCTTAAAGCTAGGAAGGTTACATCAGGAAGAGCTGGCTAGAAATTCTAGAAGGACTGCCATAGTTTTACCCGGAGGGCAGGTGGCCAAACTTCTGCTGAATTAAAGGGTTCTCCTAACCTACTGGCAATAAAAATGAAAAACAAGACATTTTCAGATTAATTGTGAACATAATCTGATTGGTTATCTTCTAGAAGTGAAGGAAGAATTTGAAAGGGAATGGTTCTTCCATCCCTTCATTCTAGAAATATTTTCTGAATTCCTATCCTTATGTCAAGCATTGAAACTTCAAACAAGACATTGTGTTTTCCAAGATGGTACTCTCAGCCTAGTGGGAGAAATGTTTACATAAAAAGCAAATGCAATACAATGTAACAAGTACATAGAGCTAAATATGGGCGCTATCGACATCCTGGGGGCTGACCCAAAACCCTTGTCCTGGCACTTAGTAGCTTCTAGCAGAGTGGATGCTTAACAAATATTTGGTGAATGCATGAATGAACAAGTAAAGAAAAAGCTTCTTAGAGGAGTTAGTTACGGTTAGTCTTTCAAAAATATGTTAGGAGTTATCAAGATTGTTCTATGCAGAAAGAACAAGTGCAAAATCCCAGGTGCCAAAGACAGAAAGGCATGTCAGAGAAAATCCAAAGAGATCACTATGGTGGATTATAAAGTGTGAAAAGGTGAGAGATAAGAGGCATGCCCGCTGAAGTGAGCTGTAGATGTCATCTAAGAGGGACTGGACTTTATACAAACAGCAAGGCAGAGCTCCTGAAAGGACAAAAGCAGGAAAGGGATGTGATTAGATTTGTTATTTAGGAAACTCACTCTGGCTACAGCATGGAGTATGGACTTTTGAAGCTGGTGCACACTATTGGAGAGCAATGGCCAAAATGTCACAAGTGTATAGGCTTCTAATTCCCTTCTCCTAACTTCTCCCCAGGAACTCACACACTCCTCTCTGCAGTGGAGCCTTAGAAGGAGCCCTCATCTTCTCAGCAGGATTAAGCTTCCTTGCTGAGCAATCTCTTGTCATGTATTTCCCTCACTGTCTTTCTCCTCTTTACATCTGACCATATAGACAAATCTTATAAAATAACAAGGATATTTCTATGGGTTATGTGAAAACATAGGACTTCCCTGTAGCTCAAGTGGTAAAGAATCTGCCTGCAATGCAGGAGACCAGTGTTCAGTCCCTGGGTTGGGAAGATTCTCTGCTGAAGGAAATGGCAATCCTCTCCAGTATTCTTGCCTGGAGAATTCCATGGACAGAGAAGCCTGGTGGGCTAAGTTTGTGGGGTCGCAGAGTCGGACACAACCCGGTGACTACCACACACACACATGTGAAAACAATTAGTTCCCAGGAAGATGAAAAAGAGCGTCAGAGAGATGATCCTGGGGTCTCTGGGAGTTTCAGACAGTCAAGGACGAAGTGTAACAAACCCATCCTTCTAACAAAATTTGGTTTCAGAAATGGAGTGTCTGATTTTAGCTAAAAGTGAAAGTCACTCAGTCATTTCTGACTCTTTGCGACCCCATGGACTGTAGCCCACCAGGCTCCTCTGTCCATGAAATTCACCAGGCAAAAATGCTGGAGTGGGCTGCTGTTTCCTTTTCCAGGAGATCTTCCCAACCCAGGAACTCAACCCTGGTCTCCTGCATTGTGGCAGATTCTTAACCGTCTGAGCCGCCAGGAAACCCTGAATTTTAGTTAACCCTCTATTTTTTGGACATCAAATGTGAGAAACAGCCTCAAAAGAGCCATGACTCGACACAGTTCATGTATAAGGAAGAGAGAGAAGTTCCAGAGTGTTCATGTATCCATCATCCCTTGTTGAAAATCCTCAAATTCTGTTGGAGTTACTTTGTTCTTCATGCTTGCCCAACAATATCTTAATCTTTCTTATGTATCCATAAGAACTTGTCTTTCTTTCTTTTTTTTTTTGATATGAGAAAAACTATTGTTTTAATTTTATTGTGAAGGAATTTAATTTTTAATAACCTTTTTTACATTAGCACAGCTTTCGATATACAGAAAAATTTTGAAGGTAATACAGAGGGTTTCCATATACCTCACACTCAGTTCCCCATCTTTGTAGTGTATATTAGTATACATTTGTCACAGTTAATGAACCAATATTGATACATTATTGTTGATGAAAGTCCATCCATTATTCATATTTAAAAACCAAAGCACTTTTAAATTCTTTGTACAATTATCCTACAGAAGCTCCTTATAACTAAGGGCACACATAGAGAGTTAGATTGCACAAGTTCAATTCTGAGTCCACCTCTTAGCTCTCTATGCATGCGTGCAAAGTTGCTTCAGTCATGTCTGACTCTTTGAGACCCCCATGGACTATAGCCTGCCAGGCTCCTCTGTCCATGGGATTCTCTAGGCAAGAATATCAGAGTGGGTTGCCATTTTCTTCTCCATGGTTGCCACTTCCAGATGCAGGGATCAAACCTTCATCTCTTATGTCTCCTGCATTGGCAGGCAGGTTCTTTACAACTGAGCCACGTGGAAAACCCCATAAGCTATATGACCTATATAATTCAACTCTCTGTATCTCAGTTTCCCCATCTGTAAAGTGGGAATAATAACAGTTCTTATCCACTAGGATTGTCCTGATAATTAAATGACGATTCGTAAGAACCCTTTAGCACAGCATTAGCCACAGAATAAAAGCTCAGTAAGTGAAAGTTATGCAGCTGATGGTATTTGTCCAGTTAGAAGTCACAGATTTTTCTCCATATTTCTTCTGTACATACTGTTCTGTCCTATGATATTCTAAAGATAGTTTTAAAGTAAGTTGCTTCAGGTTTGAGTAACTGTAATTGTACTTCTCACACTCAGAAATAACTTGCAATCCCATTTAATGTAGACATCAATAATGAAATCTCTAAAGGATAAGTGATTCCTACAAACTTTTTATTCATTACAGAGAGGTGAGTGGGTATAATGGTGAGAAGGATTGATTAGTAGATAAGAGAGACATGCATTTTAACACTCACTGTGCTGAATACAATGAATAATAGAGTGACCTTAAGAAACTTAATTAACCTCTGGTTTTCCCCATCTGTAAAAATGAGTTTCTGTGTGTATTTAATAATAAAGTGTATGTAAACTTGCCAGGTGGCACAATGGTAGTGAATTTGCCTGCCAATGCAGGAGACACAGAGATACGAGTTTGATCCCTGGATTGGGAAGATCCCCTGAAGTAAGAAATGGCAGCCCACTCCAGTATTCTGGCCTGGAGAATTCTGTGGACAGAGGAGCCTGGCTATCACAAAGAGTTGGATACAACTAAGCCACTGAGCACATACACACAAACTTCCTGGCACATAGCAACTACTGGATAAGTAAAATTATAATTGTTTCTTAACTTACTAAAGATCCAGGGGAAAAATGAAGATTTTGTAGCCTAAGCTGTTTCTCTTTCTCTGTAATGTACACATTTGTTGCTGAAACAGAATGAATTCCCAACACCTCATCAAAAGAAATATTTGCATGTAGAAAAATAATCAATCTCTTTGAAGTTGATGCCATTTATTTCACATAGTTCAGAACTTCTTTGCCTAGTCAGAACCTTTATAATGTCATCAGGAAGGAATCAGACTTCCTTAATCCAGTAATTCTTTGATTATTATTTCAAAGAAGAAGAGTCAAAGTTAGATTCACATAAGGACTCTCCCTTCTTCATTATCCATGTGATAAAATGTACTTGACTCCAAATAGCTCACGTAGAACCCAGTTATAAATATTTGGTGAAGAGACCATACTGGAATCAGAGAATCTTCCCATTGGCTTTAACTTTCCCATCTACCTACTTTGGAGCAACCATTCACACCTAAGAAAAGACTAAAATGCAAGGGTTTACAAAACACAAGAAGAACCAAAGAGCTGAACTTCTACCTGGAATAGGTAGTCCTTCCTTAAGGGGACAAGAATGGAATTTCTAGAGAACACAGCTTGGCTTGACCAAGGCTATACAAGGAAGAACTGTGGGTCGGGGAAACCGGATGGTTTATTCCCTTGGAACACCCTAATAAGACTACAAGCTCTTCCTTATTACTTATTTTAGTGTGAAAAAAAGGCCAAATTAGATATATAAAGTCTTAATACCCCACCTGTACTGCTCAGAAATTCAGCCCTATTGCAAACGTTGGGGATGACTTTACTCCTGCCACACTCAGGTGAAGGGCCATCAGAGTTCTTCCTACAGATAACTCAGAAAGAAATTCTGACTGCCAGATGCTGTAAGCATTGAGGCATAGGGAGCCAATTGCCCTATTTCTCTCCTCTTCTCCACCTATTCCCCTCCTCCAACAAACTTGGGAGAATCACGCAATATAGAACAGACAAGAGCCCTGGTGTACTTTGTTGGCTTGCAGTGATCTTGTCTATTAAGTAGATCGTCACATTACTGACAGAGAAAACTACAGCCAAAATTATTTGAAGTCTCATGGCAGAACTGAGTTATATACAGGCTCTATTACTTAATCTCTGCATTCTTGTCTTGGGACTGACAAAGGCTAGTGGGAACATTTTGAAGGTGGCCTGAAGACAGGGACTCAGATGCTTCTGGCAGAAACCCACCCAGAGGACCAAGGACATGGGTTATACTGTGAATATATGTATTAGTCAAGACAAGCAAGGTTAGGCTGCAGTGGCAAAGTAACCCCAAGTCTCAGTGGTTTAATACAATAAAGTTTATTTCTCACTTATGTCACATGTCCACTGCAGATGCCACTCACAGACCCAGATGAACTGAGGCTTTGCCATTTCATAGCTGTATCATCTGGAACACTTAGCTCTCTTGTCAGCAAGACAAGCATTGACTGAGACTATTGATTTACTTACTTCATCTATTGTGTTTAAAGGACTATTGATTCTTTAAATATAGTATATGTTTCTATCGTAGTGGAACCAATTACAGTTTATAAGTCTGTTGAAGAATAGCTGACTTCTCAAAACTCAACTCACTCAGTCTCAGGGACTTGGGAGATAATGAATGACAACTAAATGACCTCTGACCCATGGATGAGAGGGGCTGGGCTACTGATTGAGTACCACTCAAATGCTCTATGAGTAATTCCACTGAAATGGTACCTAGGGATGGAGTATATGAGGAGCAGGACAGTCTAATGGGACAGGCCATAATTATAAATCTACTGTGATTGCCTACTTAAACCAGACTTCACAAACGAGTAGCCAGCCACAGACATAGTTTTGAATTAGTGCCGATCTTTAAAATTGGAAAATTTCTCTTAACGGTTTGTATTCCAAGCATGAATTAAAAAGTCAGCCTTGACAGTGCTGAGCCATCCTTGTGACAGTAATTGAGAGGTCAAGGAGTGGCTGCTTCCCGCAGGACACTCACTGTCCAGGTCACAAGGGTGCCACTAGTACCCAGGGATGGACTGAACTATGTCCCCCTCAAATCCATATATTGAAGCTCTAACCCCCAGTATGACTGTAGCTGGAGATTGGATGCTTGAAGAAATAATCAAGGTTAAATAAGGGTGGAGCCCTAATCCATTAGGACTGATGTCCTTCTAAGAGTAGGAAAAGACACCAGGGATGCGTACACAGAGGAAAGACCTCGTGAGGACACAGCAAGAGACAGCCATCAGCAAGTCAAGGAGACAAGCCTCAGGAGAGAACAAATTTGCTGACACCTTGATGTTGGACTTTCTGCCTCCACAACTGTGAAAAATAAATTTCCATCATTTAAGCTGCCCAGCATGTGGTATTTTGTAATGGCAGCTTGAGCCGACCAAGACAGCCACTGTGCTACCCATACAGTCCATCACTGGGCCTGTGCCGTAGGGTTTTGCTACGTCCCAATCATCTCACTCATTCCCTCTCTGGGTCCAGGAGGAATTTCATCTGTGACCCATGGGACAATTACTTTGAGCAACAATAAAATGTAGATGGCTCTGCAGTTTAAAAAAAAAAAAAGTGACTTTGGGAGAAGATATTGAAGTAGGTAAAATGAAAATCAGGTTAAATATTTAGGTAAAAACAGTTTCAGCAAAAAACATCCCTCATACAAAACACACCTCCATGATCAAAATTTTAACAGTTTGTAAAATTATATCAAGTTTAAGTTTCAGAAGAATATAACAGTTACGATTATTGATTTTGAAACAAAAAGTGGAGGAAGTTCTGAGTCCGTGTCTTGTCTGTGCCACCTTCTGATTCTGTGCTCTTGATCTCCATTTCCTCAGCTTTAAAAAAAGCCAAAATAGTAGTACAGGGATGTGTATTAGCCATACAAGGACCTAGCAAGGGCCTGGAACACACAAGAGCAAAGTAACTGAACCTACTCATTCTCTTAGGATGCTTTCAATTACAAATAACAGAAATTCCAGCCTAAGGCAGTCTTAATAATAAGGAATTGGCTCAAAGGCTGGAAATCCAAAATTGGGGTGGGTTGCACGGTTGACTTAATCCAATAGCTCCAACGAGCTCAGCTTCTCTGCAGTTACCTTAATTCTAGTCTCATTACCATGGGTCAACCTCATCCTCAGACTGGTAGCTAAATGGCTATCACAGATCTGGGTTCTAAAATGTCTAGAAGAAACAAGTATGTTTTTTTCCTATGACTTTCTCTATAAGTACTCACAAATTTTTTTCATGCCCCATTGAGTCAAATGCTCATGCCATTTCCTTGTTGCTAGGGAAATGACATTATCTGATTGGCCTAGCCGTGGATTCCTGAAAGTGAAGGCGAAGTCACTCAGTCAGTCGTGTCCGACTCTTTACGACCTCATGGACTGTAGCCTTTGAGGTTCTTCCATCCACGAAATTTTCCAGGCAAGAGTACTGGAGTGGGTTGCCCTTTCCTTCTCCAGGGGATCTTCCTGACCCAGGGATTGAGCCCCAGTCTTCAGCATTGCAAGCAGACAATTTTACCGTCTGAGCCACCAGGGAAGCGGATTCCTGAACCCATCATTAATAAAGAGAATGGTACTATGAGTAGTTTGAAACAAAGTACTCCTAGAGTTCTAATCAGTTGGAGGGAGAGGTGGCAGATGCCTTAACAAAATCTGAGTCCTGCTGTGAGGGAAGTGGGTATTAGAAGCTGTGCAGGCAACCAACAGTGAACACTATGTTAATATTTTCTGAGTGAAAGAGAAATCATAATTTGTGGAACTGAGGTCTTCCTTAGACCATTTTTTAATCTTCACATCAGTACCGTGAGGTGGGCTTTTTGATGCCCATTTTGTAAGGAACTTCCAGAGAGAGGAGCATCCTGGGTCACAAATCTAAAAAGCCATCAGGAGTGAGAGTCTCACCTCTGAGACTTTGCTCCTTTTCTGTACAATGAATGTAGCAGCGGCACTTATCTCACAGCACATTGTGAGAACTGAATGAGTTAATACATGTGACATGCTTGGAGAGTGTCTGGGACATGGTGAGGATGCAGTAACATCTAGCATTGTCCTAACTTCATTTCATGGGATCTGAGTTCATCAGTGGTAAGAAACTCCATTGTTTTGGTGAGAGAGAGAGAGGCAGGGAGGGAAGGAAAGAAGGAAAAGAGAAAGGAAGAGAGAGGGTGAGGAAGAAAGAGAAAGAAAGAAAGAGGAAGGAAGGCTATTAATTAAACTGTAACTTAAGGCATTCTTGTCCCTTAAAATTTTATATGCATTGACAGAATACTTTTGACTTAATGAAATATAGATTTCCTTATCATAAATCATCTTTGTGTATACATTAAAAGGAAATGTAAGTGAAATAAATTGGTTAAGGTATTCCTAAAACTACTTCAAAATTCAGAGCTATAATCTTCATCACTTTTCCACTTAGTCATCAGTATCCAAGTTCTTCCCATGATGTCATCCGTCAGTGCCGTGAAGAGTACTTTACTTCTAAATTAACTCCTAAAGTCATAAAAAGCCTTTTCTGAGGGCTTTCCTTAACATGGTTTTGTAGCTATGTAGAAGTAATCTTCATGGACTCTGGCTGTGGAGAAATTGCCCATAGTCTGAACAAAAATTGGTTTCTAGCAGTTGAAAGGGTACTCCACTTCTGTCTCCAGGATTTTCTTGCAACCTTTTGACACCCATGCAGCAGGTTTTGCTGCTGACACTTTTTTTTAATTAATTAATTAATTTTAATTGGAGACTAATTTCTTTACAATATTATAGTGGGTTTTGCCATACCTGCTGACACTTTGAATGCATGTATACATGATGCCAACCACCTCACAATAGCTGCCTTCCTAAGAGAGATTATAAACTGCCATCAAGTAAACCAGTCCATCCTAAAGGAAATCAGTCCTGACTATTCATTGGAAGGACTGATGCTGAAGCTGAAACTCCAATACTTTGACCACCTGATGCGAAGAACCGACTCACTGGAAAAGACCCTGATGCTGGGGAAGATTGAAGGCGGGAGGAGAAGGGGACGACAGAGGATGAGATGGTTGGATGGCATCACCAATGCAATGTACATGAGTTTGAGTAGGCTCCAGGAGTTGGTGATGGACAGGGAAGCCTGGCATGCTGCATTCCATGGGGTTGCAAAGAGTTGAACACGACTGAGCGACTGAACTGAACTGAACTGAATCAGGTAAAAGATGTATTCCAGTTTCAGCGTTCTTAAAATATGAATGATGTGAGTCTTGCAGTTGATAAAAAAAAGCACTCTAATTATTAGTTTTATTCTTGTTTTTAGCTGTTTATCTACAAAGAATATAAGCTTGACAGTAAAACCAAAATCAGATGCCAAATAGCAACAGAGTGGTAATCAAATACAGACAAAAATTGAACACAAGTTGAGTTACACTTAGCTGTTACTGAGAAATTTTAAAAGTCAAATGATAGAGACCACAAAAAAGTTTATTTGAAAGACTTCCTGGTGGTGCAGCGGTTAAGAGTCCACCTGCCAATGCAGGCGATACAGGTTCAATCCCTGGTCTGGGAAGATCCCACATGCCTCGGATCAACTAAGCCTGAGTGTCACAACTACTGAGCCCATGCTCTAGAGCCCATGTTCTGCAACAAGAAAAGCCACTGCAATGAGAAGCATCGCAACTAGAGAGTATCCCCTGCTCGTCACAACTAGAGGAAGCCTGCACACAACAACAAAGACCCAGTGCAGCCAGAAATAAATAAATTAATTTAAAAAAAAAATCAATCGGAGAAGTAGCATATCTTATTGGTTAGAGATAGTAAGCACAGAGACTGACTCTAACAATTCATCCTGAGACTGTTTTTTTTCTTTTGTAAATAGTGAAAGGAATCAAAAACTTGAAGTGCAGAAGCATCGAAATGTCCGTCTAAGCCCATCCCTGCAAGAGCCCTGATATCTGTATTTTTGTTTAAAAAGGACACTTATTTATTTATTTTTGGCTGCACTGGGTCTTAGTTGCTGGGCATGGGCTTTCTCTAGTTGTGGAGCGCAGGCTTCTCATTGTGGTGGCTTCTAGTGTTGAGGAGCACAGGCTCTAGCACGCTAGATCTCAGTAGTTGTAGCACACGAGCTTAGTTGCCCCGAGGCATGTGGGATCTCCCCAGACCAGGCATCGAACCCGAGTCCCCTGCATTGGCAGATGGACTCTCAACCACTGGATTTCCAGGGAAACCCTGATATCTATCTTTTTAACAAGCTCCTCAGGAGACGTTGAGGCTCAATGTGTAGGGTGAATGGACCACCAGGGGCCAGTACTCAGCTAAGCCCCTTAGGGGACCTGAGACAGGAGACACCTGCAAGAACAGCCCGGTGAGAAGGGGCTCTGCCTCAATGCTTTAGTTCATGGAGAACTGATGGAGAAGGAAAGACATTGCTTCTCACCTTTACTTTTTAAAACCTGCTCTGTAAAATAATAATAAATCAGCTTTCTGACTTACTGTGAAATATTTTAATGAGAATATTTAAGATCTGTCCTTTGAATGAAAAATTGGGATAGTTCAAATTTTGAAGTTCACAGGTAGGATGATACCAGTGTCTGACAGATATAACTACCAGCATCTCAAGATGCATAAAGATAGACAGGTCTCTTAAATGCCACATCTGTTAATGACTTTGCAGAGTTCAAAAACGTCTCTGTAGTTCTTTAAAAGTCTTGTAATTAGCTATGTCAGCCGAGAAGATTTAGCAAAATAGAACATATCCTACTAAGAGTTGCTGCATGAGTAGAATGTCTCTTCTTTTAATAACAAGATATCCCTTCAGGAAATATTTCACAGATCTCAAGATCGTGTTTATTAATTTCTGCTGCACTTCATTAAGTTAGTCCATCAGTCAGTCAGTCCATCAACGAACATCTTTAAATTCCTACTCTTTGCCAGACACTGTAATAGATGGTGACAGAATAGAAAAATGACCAAGAGTTGACCCTTTTTCCTTAGGAGATCGGAGTTTAGTGGGGACAGATAAATAGGATAATGATTTTAAAAGAGTGTGGTGTGTGGTTTGCTAAAAAGAAGCAGAAGAGGCAAAGAATTAACGGATCACATACTTAAGAACTGGAATAAGTCTGTCTTAGAGAAAAGAATACTCTTTGTGGTTAATTATAGCCTGGTTCTTCCTGGAAATGCCCAGTCCATATTTCCCTTCTTTCTTAGGTAATCTTAATATAAGAAAAGTGGTATAATGACTATGGGCTTCCCTAGTGGCTCAGCAGTAAGGAATCTGCCTGAATTGCAGGAGACCTGGGTTTGATCCCTGGGTTGGGATGATCCCCTGGAGAAGGGAACAGCTACCCACTCCAGAATTCTAGCCTGGAGAATTCCATGGACTGTATGGCCCATGGGATTGTAGCGAGTCAGACATGACTGAGAGACTTTCACTATCCACTATGAATTTGAAAACATTGATCGTTGTTTTTGCCTTTTCCCTATAGACATATTTCTTTTGAAAAATGCATAATTCCAAGAGATTTATTCTAAACCAAAAAGCTTATTTCTTCCACAGTGACAAAGATCCTAACCTAAAACACAGATGGTAATGGAGAGGAACAGATGGAGTTAAGTGATGTTATAGAGGCAGATAAGTGGGTCTCACTCATTTATAGGTGATGAGTGATAAGAGAGAGTAGAGGATACTTCCCAGGGACCTGCATCAAGTGTTGAGGAACATAGTGGTGTCATTAACCAAAATGCAGAAGCAAGAGAAGCTTCAAAAGACAACATGTGTCTCTATTTCTATTTTGCAAATAAGATCATCTGTACCATTTTTCTGGATTCCACATATATATGTTAATATACAATATTTGTGTTTCTCTTTCTGGCTTATTTTACTCTGTGTGACAGTTTCTAGGTCCATCCACATCTCTACAAAAGATCCAATTTCATTTGTTTTTATGGCTGAGTAATATTCCATTGTATATATGTACGGCATCTTCTTTATCCATTCCTCTGTTGATGGACATTCAGGTTACTTCCATGTTCTGACTATTGTAAATGGTGCTGCAATGAACATTGGGGCGCATGTGTCTTTTTGAAATATGGTTTTCTCTGGGTGTATGCCCAGTAGTGAGATCGCTGAAACGTATGGACACCCAGCCAGTAAAGTGGAGGTAGGACAAATTGGGAGATTGGGATTGATACACATACACTATTGATATTATGTATAAAATACATAGCTACTGAGAACCTACAGTATAGCTCGGAGAACTCTTCCCTTGTGGCTCCACCAGTAGAGAATCCGCTTGCGATGCGGGAGACCAGGCTTCAATCCTTGGGTTGGCAAGATCCCCTGGAGAAGGGAAAGGCTACCCATCCAGTATTCTGGCCTGGAGAATTCCATGGACTGTGTATTCCATGGAGTCAGAAATAGGTGGACACGACTAAGCAACTTTCACTTTCAATGAGAGTCTACAGTATAACTCAGAGAACTCGACTCAGTGCCCTTAGTGACCTAAATGGGAAGGAAATCCAGAAAAGAGGGGATATATGTATACATATGGCTGATTCACTTTGTTGTACAATAGAAACTAATACAACATTGTAAAGCAATGATACTCCAATAAAAATTAATTTTAAAAAGTTAAAAAACTAAAGGAAACCAAAGACAAAAATAAAAAAGAAAATGCACATTGTTTGAGACATATCAAATTGAAAGTGCTTTTAGTTACTATCATTCAAGGGGATGTTGAACAGATAATTTAAAGTATGGGCTAGAGCTCAACAGGGAGAATGAGTTAACCCTAAAGATTTGAAGATCGTCAATGTATTAGTGATAATGATATCTATGGCATCGATACCCACTAAGGTAAGAATCCTTTGCATTTGATGGCATGTGGTGATTTTCTAAGCACATGTAAAATATTATATCCATCTGAGGTAGGTGGTTCAAAAGCAGTTATTCCCATTTTACAGATGAGTACAGTAAGAACAAACAGGTTAATACTTGCCCAAATTCACATGTCCACTCCAGAACTCAGATATACTGGATCCAATTCCAGTGTTATTTTATTGTTTCATGTTGACTCATAATGAAACCATTGTCTGTAAAGTTATGGGTAAGGCCTTGGGGCTAAATACTGTGCTCTCCAACTTAGGTAAAACCTAATCACTCAGAAATTCAGATTCTCCATTGCATAAACTCATAACCACTTAAACACACACAAACGTACATGTGCTTCATTCTGAGAGTACTGTGGGTAATTACCTTCCTCCCACAGTTGACATCTGCCTGCTTCATGTTGTACTTTTAGAAGTCTCCCACCTCCTGTCACAGGGAAAAAAATTTCCCAATTAACCAAGTGTTATGGCTCAGATGGTAAAGAATCTGCCAGCAATGCAGGAGACCTGGATTTGATCCCTGGGTCAGGAAGATTCCCTGGAGGAGGGAATGACTACCCATTCCAGTATTCTTGCCTGGAGAATTCCACGGACAGAGGAGCCTGGTGGGCTACAGTCCATGGGGTCGCTAGGAGTCGGACACGACTGAGTGACTTCACTTTCACTTTTCCCTTTCATGCACTGGAGAAGGAAATGGCAACCCACTCCAGTATTCTTGCCTGGAGAATCCCAGGGACGGCGGAACCCGGTGAGCTGCCGTCTATGGGGTCGCACAGAGTCGGACACGACTGAAGCGACTTAGCAGCAGCAGCAGCAGCAGCTACTTGCTCTCCGGTGGCAAGAAGAATCCAGTTGTCCTGTGCCGTGTACCTGAATTCATAAACATGCTAAGAGAATAGACCATCTGAGTAGATTTTCAGATCCCGCATAGCATCCTTCTATCCACGGAGGGCTGACGGGGAGCTTGTTGTTGTTGTTTAGTAGCCAAGTTGTGTCCAACTCATTGCGACCCCATGGACTGTAGTCCACCAGGCTACTCTGTCCATGGGATTTCCCAGGCAAGAATGCTGGAGTGGGTTCCCATTTCCTTCTCCAGGAAATCCTCCTGACCCAGGGATTGAACCCTCATCTCCTGCATTGGCAGGCAGATTCTTTACCCCTGAGTCATCTGGGAAGCCCTGACAGGGAGCTTAGGTGCACAGAAGAGCAACGTTAGTGACTGAATCATTGGGTGTAAGATTCAAGTGATTCAGATCAGAATATTCTCTAACCTAAAATATATTTCACGAGAAACCGGTTACAACTCTTAAGGAAAAGGTTATTTATTTTCCAGAGGGAAAGAGTTTTGAATATTTGAGGTGAAATGGCATTGAATGAATGGGATGAATAGGATTTCAGAAGGAATTTTTTTTAAAAAATTGGCCTGTCTCAAAGCAAATACCAAGAAATATTTGTGGAGTAGGAAGAGGCAGTGAAGCAGCTCAGAGAAAGAAACAAAAGCAGGACTACCCCGCCCCCAAACCCACTAGTCTTAGAAGCAGTGTGTGCTCAACCATGAAGAACTACATCTACTTTCAAAAGTGCAAAGTGAACATTTTTCAAGTAGAGCCACAATGGTGGCTAGTGAACAGCAATAAAATGATCAAGAAATCAAAAGATACAAAGCAATGTCAGCAACTGAATTAAAGCTCCAGACATGACACTGCTGTCACATCGGAAGTAAATGTCAGACACTGTATATTTTTATATACAATGCCATTAAATTTAATGGGAATTTTGCATGCACAAAGGCCCTGGAGTTTGGGTACATGAAACAGTGATTTGAATTGCTAATACCAAAAATGGATCAGAAGGGCCTCTACAGCCTTGGAAAGGTAGTTTGGGATATGAGCCATTTTTCTTGATAGGGGTGGAGTGAGGGCTATTGGGCTATTGGTTTATTAGGATAGTCTCAGTTGGACTTCCTTTATTTTAAATTTTTATTTATTTTTGGCTGTGCTGGGTGATCATTGCTGCAAGCAGGCTTTCTCTAGTTGTGTCTGGCAGGGCTACTCTTATAGAAGAGCATCAGTTCTAGGGCTTGCGAGCTTAACTGCCCCGCAGCATATGAGATCTTCATGGACCAGGAATAGAAACCGTGTCCCCTGCATTGGCAGGTGGATTCTCAACCCCTGGATCACCAGGGAAGACCCTGGCCTCCCTTTTTTATTACTATATCCCTTTAATGTAGACACTGACAAAACAGCTCATTTAGATGGAAAATGAATGAGAAAAATGAAATCAAAGATAGGCACTGACAAAAAAATAAAATACTTTGTGGGAAACATTGAAGGAGAGTCAGAAAAGGGACTTAGGTAAAGAACATAAGGCCTTCCCCGGTGGCTCAGACGGTAAAGAATCTGCTTGCAATGAAGGAGACCCTGGTTCAGTCCCTGGGTGGGGAAAATCCCCTGGAGAAAGAAATGGCAACCCACTCCAGTATTCTTGCCTGGAGAAGCCCACGGACAGAGGAGCCTGACAGGCTATAGCCCATGAGGCCGCAAAGAGTCAGACACAACTGAGCGACTAAACACACACACACAAAGAACATTAAGAAATGGACAATTTTTTTGTGGTGATTTGGTAAATTTTATTCTTGATTAGATATATGATGGTATTAAATAAGAGCTATCTCTTTCAAAATACAAAAAGAAATAAGCATAAGCATATTCTAATAGTGTCATTAGGAATAGACTTTTTAATGCCTTTGCTATAGTTTGCATTTTCCAAATAAGGATGTTCGTTTCTATGATGGGAAAATGACCTAATTTAAATATACATGATTACTTTCTAAGTAAGTCTTAAAGTTCAGTCATCATCAGCTTTTTATAATAATGGAACAGCCCACAGCTTTAGCCTCCACAACCTCCACATTGCAGAAAAGAGCTGAATATGAGTTGGAAGATCTACTTCCAATACCTTTAACCAGCTATAGCGTTTGGGTAAATCACTTTAAGTCTCTAAGCTCCAGTTTCCTAGTAGGTAAAATCAGGACAGCAGAGGTAACCCCCTCACTTCATAGAGCTAGAGGATAATCTGTGTTTTCAACTACAGCACCATCTACAAAGTGTTAGTTGTGGTATAAACAATACTAAAATGCACATTAGCTCAATCTCAAAGAGTCAGTTTATAAAAATCTTTATCTTGTTTTCTTTTCATAATGCATTATAATGTATTCTTGTGTAAAATAAAAATGTGAAAGTACAAAAAAATATATAGAAGGAACTAAGACTCAACCATAAATACTGCCATCCAGAAAAAAAAAAAACAAACTACTGTTCATGTATTCTTTACCTTTATATATTGATTATATATGAATGTTGTGTCAGTCACAAACTTGGTAGAAAATTGAATTCAAATAAAGATGGTTCAAACAAAGAGACTTCATGAAGGGACTGCTTTCAGAAGTGTGGACAGGGAAGGTGAGGACACCAAAAATAGTAAAAATGGCAAGCTGTTGCATCCGTTTAGCCAAAGGCCAAAGAAAGAGAATACAGCTACTCAGCAGGAGTTGTAGTCAGAGAGTTACAGATTTGATGCCAAGGGAGAAAGAAATCAAACATCAGAGCACTTTCTGCTCCAGCCGTCCAAACTTAAGCTCATACCTTCCACTGGTCACAACCAATTGGAAGGCCATTGATGAAGAAGCACCCAAAATATAGTTTACAGAAGTCAGCCAACCCTTACAGCAGGGCAGACATGAGAGTGGAAAACCGATCTGACAGGAGGCAGGGAAATTAAGGATCAACTAGTATGCACACAAAAATAGGAAATAAAATATGCAAATACCTTTGCAAATTACACTTTTGGTTAACATTACATCAATGACCATTTTTGTATGGTATTACAAGTTTTCCTGTGGCAGAATTTTTTATGACTTGTAGCATTTTGTCAACAGAATGTGTCATAATTTATTTGAAGTGTTAAATTATTTATTTTTTCTCCTCCAAATATCATGTATCAAAATTTTTATATTTATCCCATAATTGTATTATAAATTCCTAGAGTTACTAGATTATAAGATCTGAACACATTTTAAAGTTCTTAGTACATATACAAATTCTCCTCCATATAATACACAAGAGTGCCCATTTCAGTACAAATTCACCAGTAGCAGTATTTTTTATATATTTAATTTTGCCACATCAATCACTGAAAAAAAATTGATCTTAATTTACAATTTTTTTTATTACTAGTAATATTGAACATGTTTTCAATTTCACTATTTCTTCTCTAGAGAATTGTTTCCTATCTTTTCCTGAGCCTTCTTTTAAACAAGAAATCATTTGAAATAAAATATTTTGGTGTCAATGTATTCTCTAGATGTTTTAGGTATAAATGTCTTGCTGCCACAAATTATTTTCTACCATTATGGTTTTATTTAAATGTTCAAAACATAGCTGTGCTATGCTTAGTCATATCTGCCTCGTTGTGACCCCAAGGACTGTAATCTACCAGGGCTCCTCTGTCCACGGAATTTTTCAGGCAAGAATACTGGAGTGGGTTGCCATTTCCTTCTCCAGGAGATCTTCCTGACCCAGGGATCAAACCCACATCTCTTGTGTCTTCTGCATTGGCAGGCAGATTCTTTATCACTAGCAAAACCTGGGAAGCCCATATATTTATAGGTGAATTCCAATCTTTCAAAATCTTAGAAACTTAAAATTCTGTATTATTTTGTAATCATTGAATCATAATTTTGCTTTTAAAATCCACCACTGGCTTCTGAAATGAGTTTCTTTACATTTAAGAAGGTAGAAATATAGAATGATGATGGGAAGGTGATTTGCTGAAACCATCTAAATTATACTTTTAAATAACCTCTTCTACAGGTAAGCAAAGAAAGAGACTAAGATCCTATGGCAGGTTGGAAAAACATGGCCACAGTATTTTGCGACTACTCCTATCAAAAGGCAGAATATATTCCCCACCCTTAACTATGGGCTGGCTTGTGCCCTGCTTTGACCAATAAATAGAATGTGACAGGAGTGACGTTATGGGGATTCTAGAGCTTAGGCTTCAGGAGACTTCACAGCTTCTGCTTTTGCCTCTTGAAACACTACCCTGCCCAGCCATGAAAGGAAGCTGGTTTAGCTTAGCAGAGGCTAAGAGGCCACATGGAGGGGAACTGGGCACTTTTGTCTGCAACCAGCACCAATAGCCAGGCATGTGACTGCACCCATAGTGGACCTTCCAGTACAGCCTGCTCTGCAATTGAATGCAAACCTGTGAACCGGCTCAGGCAAAACAAGCAGTAGAAATGTACCACCAGTCAACAGAATAATTGAAAAACAAAAGTCATTGTTTCAGCTGCTCGATTTGGGGGGAACGGTTTCTCAGCAGTCATTAACAGATATAGATCTCCTAAGATCTATATCTGAGCCACTAATTAATTCCAGCTTTATCCTGCAATAAAGACACTGAAAACAGTTGCGCGTGAAAATTTTCTCCCAGGAATAAATGAAGAAACTGAATGTGAAAGAATTATGTAGAAGCAAATAAAAGTCAAGATGTGTTAGTTTGGGAGAGGAAGAAGTGATTAATAAATTTAATTATATGTGCAAACCATGCCACAACTGAAGAGTAAACCCACCTCCAGTGTGTGTGTAAGCTTCTTGGGGTCTCTCTGCCCATGGGCAGACCACACTTCCAGTGCACTCAACTCTAAGCAATCAAAGTGCCTCAGAGCTCAGGACACAGCCACTATGGGGAGACAAAGCCAGTGATTCATGGTTTTCCCCAGCACCATCAAATTCCAGAGCGGAAGCCTAAAGTATCTGAGAATTCTAAATCCAATCTGGCCTTGCAAGGTATGATGAAGGTGTACTTACCAAGATAAGAAAACATTTGAAGTTTGTTCATTGAATTTAAAACTGAAAAGTTTAAACATGTTTTCTAGGCCTCCATTGTACCCTTCTCCAGGCACCCACAAATGTTAGAAGTAGGCCCTAACCCTAAATCAGGATCCACTGACCCCTAAGATCCCATAAAAAGGTTATTTCATGTTCAAGTGATAACTTTTCCATCATTTGAATTTCAGTTGAACAAGTGCTGTCCTAGAGCTTGCTATGTGCTGAAGATTCTGAAAGGTAGTACTTCATAAGTACTGAAATAACTCTTTGGTTAAAAGTAAACACCTCCATATTTTAAATTTTGAAAAAGTGTGAGATGGTTTTGCAATAGTTTATATAAGTTTAGGCAGTTTTGTTTGTTTTAGAATCTGATTTCTCATCCTTTTTAAAGAGGAATCTGAAATGTAGATGGGTTATAGCTCTTCTTTACAGTTTTCTATTGCTGTGTGTGTTTCTTGTGTGTTTTTTAATAATACATTTACATTGCTTGCTCTGTAATAAAATAAAAAGGTAAAAAAAACACTCAAATAGTACACAAAACTAGGAAAGTATTCTATGGCTAATTCCCTGAGCCAAGAAAGTATCAAAATGGATAGCAAGAAAGAAAGGACTGGAGAGATATTTGGGAAGAAAGTCAGACAGGTCATGGAGACAGCTGGTGAGAGTTGAAGAGCAGAAAGAGGAGGAGCCAAGGGCAGCTGATAAGAAGACAGAGTGGTTCATTAAGATGGGGCAAACCGTGAGTCGGGAAGTGATTGAGAAAATAAAAATATTAATTAAATCCGCAAACGCTGCCTGTGCAGAACAGATGAGGTGGGAGAGGATACCACCACCGTATGACTCCTTCCAATTATTTAAAGCCATGATCATCCTCGTTTTAAAATAATCGCCCCATTTGCTCACTTTTTAGCAAGTCTGTTTGGATCTGAAGCCCTTTCTTGCTTTTATTTGGCCTGGCGTTAGATTTTGCTAGTGAAATCTCCTCCCCATGCAACACTGCAGGCAGGCTCTGAGGAGCTGACTCCTAGAACCCCTGATGGAAACACCACAGGGAATGAAAACCAGGTTCAAGACTGGCCGGCTGCAGTGCCTCCTGTTAATGGGTAGAAATGCAATATTCATTAAAAAGAATTCAGACTTCAATGGTTCTAATGATCATGAAACTTCTTTCATCAATGCATAATAGAACAAAAAGATTGATTTTCATTAGGAATGACTTTCAACATTTTTTTTTTACTTCTTATATAAAAAATAAATCTGTTCGGAGTCATAAGGTCCAAGGTATTTCTGATCTGCTTAGAAACAGTAGGTAAGTTTTTATGGAGTTGTTCTCCTCTCCTCCACTGTAGTCAATTTGAAATATTCCAGTAGCTGGTGAAATTAGTCACCTAGAATTACTTTCCATTAAGAAGTCCCTCACTTCTCTCCCTCTGATCATTAAAATATTACTTTTGTAAAGGACATTTGGTTTGACTAGGACATTGCATAATTTCTTTTTTTCTTCTATAGAAGAAATGAGGAACAGGAGACAGTCATCAGTGCAATTACTACACTGCCCATATGTAGCCACCCAAACTTAGAAAATGACTACTTGACATTTTCTGTCAACAAAAGAGTGAAAAGCTTCATCAGATTAAGACTTTGTTCATTGGCACCTGCATTTTCAGGGTGTGAAATGTGCATCCATGACCACTTTAGACTGTAAAAACCTCCCTTCTGCTGTTAAAATGGATTCTTGTTAAACTTGAAAGCCAATCTATTTACACACTTAAAAGGGTAGAACAGAAGGGCCCATAGAAATCACACAATCTGACTTGGTCAATTAGAGTGCCACATTCTCCTGGCCATGGTGAGTGAGCCAAGGATTGGCACGTGACCCAGATCAGTGAGACACCTGAGGCCTGAAGCTGGGACTCTAGGGCGGGAATCATGCATGCTGTCCTCTTCAGTTTACAAAAGTTCTGAGCATGGTGAGTGAGTAATGTTTGTTGGTAGTTTAGTCACTAAGTCGTGTCTGACTCTTGCAATACCACGGACTTTAGCCTGCCAGGCTCCTCTGTCCATGGGATTCTCCAGGCAAGAATACTGGAATGGGTTGCCATTTCCTTCTCCAGGGGATCTTTCTGACCCAGGAATCAAACCTGGGTCTCCTGCATTGCAGGCAGATTCAGTGTCCTAAGAACTCCAAATTTAACATAAGGCCTACGTGCATGGATATAAATTATTTTTCTTGATAGCAAGAGCATTCAGTGCCCACTCACTAATGTTTGTTAGTCTGTACTAAAGTTTTGTATATAGAATGAAGGAATGAAAAACTTGAGCCCTGCGGAGATTGCATATATTTCCCAATGTCACAGTAAGATGATGAACTGATGGAACTCTTTTAAAGAGATTTTTCTTAAAGTAAAAACATGGCTTCCATGGTGGCATAGTAGGTAAGAATTCACCTGCCAATGCAAAGGACGTGGGTTTGATCCCTAGTCTGGGAAGATTCCACATGCCTCAGAGCAACTAAATTGGTGAGCCACAACTACTGAGCCCGAGTTCTAGAGCCCACGAACCACAACTACTGAAGCCTGTGCACTGAGAGCCTGTGCTCCATAAGGAGAGAAGCCTATGCACCGCCACCAGAGAGGAGCCCCTCTTCTCTGCAACTAGAGAAAGCCCAGGTGAAAAAAAAGCAACAAAGACCTTAGGGCAGCCAAAATAAATAAATATTAAAAACAAAAAAACAAAAACAACGGTGACTCCAGCATGAAAATCATCTGTTGATTTGTATGGTTAAAATCCAGCAGAAGAGGTTTGCAGGAAAAACTGGACACAAGAGCTCAAAAGATGTTATCAAGCATTGGCTTCTCTTTATCTCTCAACTTTGCCTTTCCAGATCATTGGGAATTAGCTTCAGCCTCCATGAAGTAATCCCTGAAAATCTAGGCCAGCTTCTTCTTTATTGCCAGAAGTTCCAGAAGGAAAAAAAAAAAAAAAAGTATATGTCTTTCCCAGAACTCCTAGAACAAGCCTCATTGGATCTCACTGACACTGGTGGGTCATGTGACCAGTCTTCCATCAGTCACTCTGGCCAGAAGATTGCATGTTCTGATTGGTCCAGTCTGTGTCACATGTTCTCACTGATCCAGTGGTAGTCAACTCCATCTGAAATACATGGAGTGAGAGTGGGATCAGAGTGGTTCTTCAAGAGGAAAGCATCATTCAGTTACCAGAAAATGCTGGGTGGTTTCCCAGGTGGCACTAGCAGTGAGGAACCTGCCTACCAAAGCAGGAGACAAAAGAGATGCAGGTTTGATCTCTTGGTCAGGAAGATCCCCTGGAGGAGGAAATGGCTACCCACTCTAGTATTCTTGCCTGGGGAATTCCATGGACAGAGGAGCTACAGTGGACTACAGTCCATGTGGTCACAAAGAGTCAGACACAGCTGAGCAACTAACACACAGAAATCACAGAAGCCCACAGCAAGAAGCATCTCGGTCACCCGGTCCCTGACTTCAAGAAAGGGACTTTGTTATCTTGTGACTAAAAATCTTTCAATAAGCATTGAGAAAGAGAAGATAGCAAATCAGCAATCAGGGGATGGTGTAAGGAGACTCAGTAGACTAATTCCTAAAACCACAGAGCTGTCTAACTACCTTACTTATTCCTCAGGACCACGGAGCAGTGGGACAGAGAAGGAAAGGGATCTCCTCCTTGCACTCACTCCTAGTCTTGTTTGGGCTGGTGTCTCTTCCCCTGAATTGCTGTTCCGCTCAGTGTGAGGGTGCAAGTTTGACATCGTGGGTCTATGAGAGTTAGAAAGAAGATGGTTCCCCTTATACCCCAGATAAAACCTTCCTGTATTCTGTATTGTGTGTTTCACTAGCGTATGAATTAATAAGTAAAAGCAGAGAGCTGAAACATCAATTAAGAGCGAACCAGGGACCCAAATGAAGTGCTGAGGAAAATATGGTAGCAGTGACAGATGGGGCAATGGGATCCATCAGTAGCAAGCTTCCCAGTTTTGTCAGTTTTGCTGAGGGCCGGTCAGACCAGCCTCTGCCAGCCCTAGTCCTCTTTATAATTGGGAGTTCTATATTCCACAGGGCATCTTCTTCAACCTCTGCCTTGGATTCCGTGTGCACACACCGGATCATCTGCTAACCTGCTTCTTAAGGCTTGGATTAGCCATAAAGGAGACTGAGCTCTCTCTCTCTTCCTTCTTGGTTTCAGCACTCCTGGATAAGGAACCAGTCAGCCCAGCCTGTACAGTTTGTCCAACATAGACCACCCAATTGTAGCCAGAGAGTGAGAACATGGGGAAATTGGTTGCTCTCATGGTGACAGTGTGAATCTAGGGAGAGGATTTCAAACAACTGGGAAGAGAGAAGAGCAGCTAGTACAGAAGGTGTCCAGGTCACGGCAATTCCACTGCCTCTGGCTGGTGCTCTTGTGGCTCCTGCCAGCAGAGACTCTGGATCTTAGGTCAGGACAAGCTATGCAGCAAGCTAATAATTCAGGGTCCTTTCATTTATTTACCATGTGCTGTGCTTAGTCACTCAGTTGTGTCCGACTCTTTGAGACCCGTTGGACTGTAGTTCACAATGCTCTTCTGTCCATGGAGATTCTCCAGGCAAGAATACTGGAGTGGGTTGCCATTTCCTTCCTCAGAGGATCTTCCCAACCCAGGGATTGAATCCAGGTATCCCGCATTGTAAACAGATTGTTTACTGTCTGAGCCACCAGGGAAGCCCTTATTTGCCATAAAAGGAAATAAATATTTTGTATTAATATGAATCATATTTTTCCTTTTTATGTTCCAAATAGGTAATTTATTGGGCTTCCCAGGTGGCGCTAGTGGTAAAGAACCCGCCTGCCAATGCAGGAGCTGTTAAGAGATCCAGGTTCGATCTCTGGGTCGGGAAGATCCCGTAGAGGAGGGCATGGCAACCCACTCCAGGATTCTTGCCTGGAAAATACCATGAGCAGAGGAGCCTGGTGGGCTACAATCCATGGGGTCACAAAGAGTCAGACAAGACTGGAGCAACTTAGCACTTAAGTAACTTATTGCATGATTTTTAACTCCCTTAATTTTTCTATCAGGGAAAACTCACAAATATTAGACACACATTCTTACTAAGTATGTATATATACCTCTCTGTATATGTACATATAATGCAAGCATAAGATTTTTAAACCTCATTTCCAGGTTTAACATCAAAACATCTTTCTCACTTTCAGAAGACATGTCTTTCACTTCTTTGTAGCTCACAGTCTCCAGTTTACTTTTGCAATTTTTCTTACCCAGATGACTTCCTAGGAGATATATTAAAGTTCTTGACATTTAGATGATAAAATAGAAAAATAAATAGAAAACACGATTGACATAGTAACTTAAAAATTAATAACACACATTCAGATGTATAAAGACACTGAGCTTCTGCATTTCCCAGTTATCTTCCTCACAGGCCCTTAACTTATTGGATAGTAGAGGAGAAACAAAATCAATTTTGTCTATTAAATTTGACCCACCCTGATAAACAGTCTCTTTACATGATCCTAACTTGGGCAGATAAAATTCCTTCCCCTTGCATACTTCCTTCCCCGCCCCCGCCTTGCTTCTCTCCAAGGTGGCTGCTGATTGTTGCGGGGGTGGGGAAGGAGGGCTCCCGCAGCCTCCTAGAGGCAGGGAGAGGAAGTACCATTTTCCCCACACATAAACCCTTGTGTTCTCTGGCGAAGTGGATGACTGGGATAGTGGTCTTTGGCAGCCTGGTTATGAATCACCCTGCTGGCATCAAATGATAAAATCTGTGTGGGTTCTCTGACTTTGATCAGTGTCCTCTGATCACTCCTGCTGAACGGGCCCCTCCTTGGCAATTACTGGTGTTGTGTAATCCCTGAGGTCTCACTGTAGCTCTCTTCTGATCCCAAGCAGAATGGTCTTCTCACCAGTAGTCAACTGTCAGGCTCACTTTACACTCTGTGACATCCCTCCGGATTCACTCCCCAACAAGCGCCAGCATCCTACATCCCTGCAGAATGTGTGAGAATGTCTTGATACCTTCCATACCACAAAGATGGAGTCCCCCCTTTGCATAAACGCTGTCCATCAAGGATTTTATCCTGAGATGGCCACCACAGGTTGACATGGGAGGAGTTAATGTGAAAATTGGTCTCAGACCCTGTGATGGAAAAGTAAGTCAAAAAGTACCTCAACTTTTAGATCTTACCTAACTCACCTAATACATCTGTGTTAGATTTTTTTTTAGTTTTTCTTTTATTGAGGTATAGTTGATTTACAGTGTTGTGTTAAGTACTGATTACAGCAGAGTGATTGTTTTATATATATATGTTTGTGTGTGTGTATAAATATATATATATATATATATATATATATATAGCTTCCCCAGTGGATCAGCGGTAAAGAATCCACCTGCAGTGCAGGAGTCACAGGAGATGCGGGTTCAATCTCTGGGTTGGGAAGATCCCCTGGAGGAGGGCATGGCAACCCACTCCAGTTTTCTTGACTGGAGAATCCCATGGACAGAGGAATTTGGTGGGCTACAGTCCACAGAGGTGCAAAAGAGTTGGACACGACTGAAGTGACTTAGCATATATATACACATTCTTTTTTAAATATTCTTTTCCATTATGGCTCATCATAGGATATTGGATACAGTTCTCTGTGCTATACAGTAGGACCTTGTTTATCCATTCTCTATATAAAAGCTTGGGCTTCCCAGGCTAGTGGTAAAGAACCCATCAGCCAATGCAGGAGACATAAGAGACACAGGTTCAATCCCTGGGCAGTATTCTTACCTGGAGAATCCCATGGATAGAGAAGCCTGGCGGGCTACAGTCAGTCCATAGGTTTGCAAAGAGTAGGACACAACTGAAGTGACTTAACACACACACACATAAAAGCTTACATCTGCTAACCTCAACTTCCCATTCCATCCCTCCCCCAGCTTCCTCCAGATTGAGACTGGCAATCACCAGTCTCATCTCTATGTCCATGACTCTGTGTCCCTATCATAGATAGGTCCATTTGTGTCATAGTTTGGATTCCACATATAAGTGACATCATATGGGATTTGTCTTTCTGTTTCCAACTCACTCTACTTAATAAGGAATCGCTTAATCTCTAGTTGCATCCATGTTGCTGCAAATTGCATTATTTCATTCTTCCCGAAGAGTATTCCATTGTATATATGTACCACTTCTTCTTTATTCATTCATCTGTCAGTGGACATTTAGGCTTTTTCCTTGTCTTGGCTATTGTGTTCATAGTGCTGCTATGAACATAGGAGGGAGCACATGTACCTTTTTAATGATAGATTTGTCTGGATATATGCCCAGGAGTGGGATTGCTGGATCATTTAGTAATTCTACTTCTAGTTTTCTGAGAGACATCCTTACTGTTTTCCACAGTGGCTGTATCTGCTAGATTTTTAATGCAGAATGAGAAAGTCGGGACAAATATGTCTTACTTCCATTCTCTTCTCCTTTTGATGATGAACTGGGAGGTGAAAGAATTAAGGTTTCTACATCCTCTTCTTTTCAAATCAGAAGTCCCTCTGCACTTCCTCCTTCTTCTTCGCAAGCTAGAATTTTCCATGCCATTTTCTCTGAGTCAGTACCATCAGGTGGCTACCTGGGAACAAGACATGTGAGAGTGAGGAATAGAAAAACACACTATTTAATATGTTCAAGGTATTACCCCATTTACACATATGTGTTTGCTCTCAAGTTGCCCTTTTCTTTTCATGTGAAGTTGTTGCCTCCTTTGGAAGGAGCTATCCTGCTTTTATATTTTGCCTGTTTTGTAAGGAGTCACCTGTGGAATCCTGGATAAAAGAGGCATTTCTATTTGATTCCTGTGGGGTTTTCATATCCTTTTATAAATGGACACCAAAGAAAAGTCCTCTGGCTGACCTTCTCTTACTCTCTGTTTTAAGTGAGGTCTTCAATCAGGAAAAGATTATTTCTGCCAAAGGAGCTTTAAATCCCCTCTAACACCACCACTATGAACCAAAGGCATAGGTTAAGTCCAGGAAGAGATCAGAAGCATCTAAGAGACTCTGTCCTGAAGTAAGAGAGAGGAGGACAGCCCCGCTCAGCCACCCCCAGGGTCGACCCAGACTCTGAAGTCCACACGCTTGCTGCCTCTCCTCCCTCCTGTCTCCTAGCTCTGACCTCAGGTTCATGGCCACATCTGTGTGTCCTTCTGCACAGAGGCTGCTCCTCTTCCGTGTCACTCCTGCTGCCAGCTCTCTGCCTGCATCCAGAGAAATTCACATTCAGCCCTAAGCGCAGCTGTCTGGGTCCAGTGGTTCAGTATCAACATCTACCTGCCTGATCCCCATCAACATTTAGCTACCTGCTTGGGTTTCTTTGTGAAGACCCAGCTCTTTCCTAGGCTATGTCTCTGCTTTAATAACTCCTATTTTTTTAATTATTTATTATTTTATTTATTTTATTTTTGGCTGTGCTGAGTCTTTGTTGCTGTGCACAGGCTTTCTCTAGGTGTGGTGAGCGAGGGCTATGCTCTAGTTGAGGTGTGCAGACTTTTCGTTGCAGTGGCTTCTCTCGTTACAGAGCATGGGCTCTAGGGTGCACAGGCTTCAGTCGTTGGGGCACGTGGGCTTAGTTGCCTCACAGCATATGGAATATTCCTGGACCAGAGATCGAACCTGTGTCCCCTGCATTGGCAGGTGGATTCTTAACCACTGGACCATTGGGGAAGTCCAATAACTCCTATTTCTAAGATACACCTAAATGGTTTCAAGAACGTGGGGGAAAGTGTGAAGGTAGATGGGGACCAAGGCCAGGAAAGAGGTTAGTCCTAGTCTCAGTAACATAACACCCCACCACAGTATTCACTCCACCTTGTGAAGATGTTGATGGTTGCTTTGCTATCCTGTAGTGTATCAGTATTCTGTACAAAGAACTTCAGTCTCGGCTTAGTGATATAAATAAGAAGTGTAAATTTCAACTAACAATGCAGCCATTCAGTCAATGCAACGTCTGCAGATTCACACTGTTTAGGGAAAAGTTAGTCAGGCTGTTGGATATTCAGTCTTCCATAAATGTAACTCTGTATAAAAGAATTGCACATCTTATTTTATTGTACTGCATTTTAATTATGAGAAGCAGGGACTTAGAGGATCCACAGTGGCGTGAGATTTCTGCCTTCATGACTGGGCTGGTGAATTTGGCTGAGAGAGTAACTAACCATCCTGCAGACCCATGATTCCAAGCTCAGCACTGCTGGGATGACTCTCAGAAACTGGACAAGTAAAATTTTAGCCGTTTGCTGATACTTCCTTCTAGATCTCCGACAAAGCTGGTAGCTGAACACACACCCAGGTCTCTGCCAAGGGTCTTGGCAGTGTAGTCCACAGCTTGGACAGCCCAGATCTGGGCTTATAAATGAGAAAGACTTGTGCTGGTTATTGCAACCTAAAGGAAAGTCGTTATCCAAGGGGCTTTTTAATATTTTGATATTATTTTAAAATGGAAATAATGTTATTTTCATCTTTGCAATGGAAAATGCCTAGGGTCTATTTTATGAACTGCTGAAGAGCTGCCTCTGAGATGATCTTTATTTTAAACAAGTTCGTATTTGTAGGACTCATTTGTAGGGTAAAGATAAAGAGGCAACAACTTGGTCTGTGAATTTTCTGTACCGTGCCACTTATCAGTAATAAGGAAGCTGAAAAGGCTTATCTGGCTAGGTTTGCACACCTCTTGCCACTGACACCACATGAATACATGCATGCTCACACATTTGTGTGTTTGTGTGTGTGTGTGTATGTGCACACCCACATACTTTCCCAATCCACTGAGTATATACAAATAGATGATGAGTAGTTAAATGGTTTCTGGTTTTGCTATTTAGACTTTTATCACCGAAAAATCAAACTAGAGTCATAGTGAGAACCACTGAAAACAGACTTTAATCATGAAAACCATAATCTGATGTAATTGACCAGAGAGCTCATCAATTTCTGCTGCTTCATCTATTGATTAAAACAATACTGGCTATCTCTCTAAACAAAAGAGCAAGCTTTCTGAGTAAAGCATGGTAAATAGCAGGACCCCATAAGTCTTCTAACTCTTTACAGTCCCAGAAACCTCAATTGTCACTCAGAAAATAGGGAAGGGGATAAAAAGCAAGCATGGAAAAAGAAATATGAGCGTGAAGCTCATTTGTAATATATCCGTTCCCCAAATGTACTCCAAACTAAAAGAGCAAAAATAAAGTGATGGGAGGCAGAGTACCAGGGGAAAGCAAAGCCTGCTATGAACTGCCTGGTGGTTTGATAGAGGAAAAGGAATGTTTTCCTTTAAAAAATTCACTTCCCCAACTTTTGGCGACTGGGAAACATATGTGATAAAACAAAGACATAACTGAGTCAACAGGGAATTTCAGTCTAATCAGATTTAAGAAAAGCCAAATTGTCTCTAGAGTGGAGAGATGGGAAGAAGTTTTATAGAGCATGTTGGGAGAACATTATTTACTTCTCTCTGGAACATTGATGAGCGACTAGGTAATGAAATTTTTATTGCATTGTTTACTACAAACTGGCTTTGTCTCGCACATCTATATTTCGACTTTGTGGAGTCCCTCTGCTGACCTGTTTTTGTTTGGCCTTGTGTTCTTTACAGCTCTCCCTCTCCATGCCATCCTCTCCTCCACAATTTCTCTTTCTGATCAGCACCAACACTACCAGCTTGTCCTTTCCTTTGTTCATTGGGTTTCTTAAGGTGAAACTCTTTAATCTTTGTCTGGTTTCCTAGTTTGTTCCCACTCTCTTTCTTCCTGTCTTCCTATCAGCACCTGAGCTCAGTGTCAGAGTAGACCTGCCCCTCTTTTTCCATTCTCTACCAATATCTCCTGGGCTCTGGAATGGCTTCTCCAACCTCTGTTCTGACCACTCAACCTGCATGTCCTGCTGACACTTTCAACTTAACATTATCCAAAACGAAACTTACTGTCTCCCTCCCAAACCAGCTCCTCCTCATTCCCCTGCTTCCATTAATGGCATCCATAGCTCAAAGCTCTTTTTCCTTAACTCCCACGTTCAATCAATTGCTTCTGCAGTGATTCTTAATATCTGTTCCCTCCATCTTATCCCCTCGGCCCCCACACTAGTTCAGAGCCTCATTAGTCTTCTCCTGGTCTACTGGGCAAAACCACTCCATTGATCTTCCTGCCTTCACCCACTCCAATCCATCCTACACACACAGCTATCAGATTAATCATTCTGAAATACAGCCCCAATTTCCTTGTCCACCCCCAGTTATAAAACTTAAAACACCTCACTGTCTTAGGAATGAAGCACAAACATTTCATCCTGCCACTCAAGTAACTTTACAATAGAACTTCAACCCATCTGTTGAGATTTATCAACCACTGCTGCCTTATTGCCCATCTAAACCAACGTGATAGGGAAGAACTCAAGAAAGGTCCAGAACTGGGCTTTTGCCTAGAATTTCAGGCATGCATATTATTCATGGATAGGGGCGTGGGAATGTCAAGCAGTGGCCTAAAGGCAAAGAGTGTTGTCCAAGACAAGACCTGCCAATTGCATATTTCTTTCCTCAGCCTATTACTCTGGAAACAGTAGACACTCCAGGAATTCTTGCTGAACAACTTGCTTTTACTATATTTTAAGCTAGGATGTTACATTTGGACAAATCTCAATCAAAGAGCAGATGTTTTCTTATGCTTCTATAAATCAGTGTGGCTTATTATTCTCAACTTTCTGTTAATATGCACTGTGTTACAAATGCATTCCCCAGGCAAGGACTCAGCTATATTTTTAATGGGGAAGAAGGAATGACTTTCACTGCAGCCAGATTAAAAACAGCAATCCTTCTCTCTTTCATCTCTCAACAAACAATTCATGCAGAAATCAATGAAAAGTCTGCAGAGTCAAATTGTTTAGGGATCAGTTAGTCATACTGTTGGATAGTCAGACTCCCATAAATGTGATTCCAACATAAAAACAAAAGCAATAGTAATAATTATAATTTCCCAGGGTCGTAAGTGCTTTGCATGATGGAAAATTCTTTCACAAGCTTTGCAGACTTTTCTCCCATCAGCTAGTTTTTAAGTTAGGCAAAGAGGATAGTGAAGGGTTTGGCAAACTTTTTCTATAAAATGGCTAAGTTGTAAATATTTTAGGCTTGTGGGCCAGATGGTCTCTCCCTCAATCCCTTTTGGAGCACAAAAACAGCCACATACATTATGTAAAAATACAGGTATGTCTGTGTTTCCCCCAACATGTTATTTATGGATGCTGAGATTTGAATTTCATCTGATATTTTTTCTTTTTTACAATTTTTTAAAATATTTATTTATTTGGCTGTGTCGGATCTTTAGTCATGTGGGATCTCTCATTGCAGTGCACAGACTCTCTGATTGTGGTTACAGCATGCAGACTCTCCAGTCATGGCACACAGGCTCTGGAGTGTGCGAGCTCGGTAGTTGCACCAAGGCATGTGGGATCGTAGTTCTCCATAACTGTGTGCATGCATGCTAAGTCACTTCAGTCATGTCTGACTCTTTGTGACCCTGTGGACTGTAGTCCTCCAGACTCCTCTGTCCATGGGATTCTCCAAGCAAGAATACTGGAGTGGAGTGGAGATTCCCGACCCAGGGATCTCTTGGCAAGTGGGTTCTTTACCACTAGCACCACCTAGGAAGCCCCTTAGTTCCCCAACCAGGGGTCAAACCCACGTCCCCTGCATAGCGAGGTGTATTCTTAACCACTGGACTGCCAGGAAAGTGCCTTCATCTGATCTTTATATGTCATAAAATATCATTCTTCTTTTTATTCAACCATTTAGGGATATAAAAAATAGTCCTAGCATATAGACCATATAAAAAGAGGAGGTGGACTGGATTTCACCCATGAGCCAGAGTTAGCCAACTCCAGGGCTTCCCTGATAGCTCAGTTGGTAAAGAATCCACCTGCAATGCAGGACACCCCAGTGCGATTCCTTCCTGGATCGGGAAGAGCTGCTGGAGAAGATATAGGCTACCCACTCCAGTATTCTTGGGCTTCCCTTGTGGCTCAGCTGGTAAAGAATCTGCCTGCGGTGCGGAAGACCTGGGTTTGATCCCTGGGTTGGGAAGATCACCTCGAGAAGGGAAAGGCTACCCACTCCAGTATTCTGGCCTGGAGAATTCCATGGATGGTATAGTCCATGGGGGTCACAAAGAGTCTAACACGACTGAGTGACTTTCACTTTCACTTTCTGGTTATAATGCTTTCCTCAATCTACAGATGAGATTCTGTAGCTCAGAAGTTGAAATCACTTGTGTCTGAAATCACACAAGATGACACCAGTATTAGGTGTCTAGGCCATGTCATCTGACCAGAAGTCTATGCCCTGGCTCTCCAGCAATGCCTCCCTACATTTGTAAACGTCTAAGAGTAGCTGCCAATTTTCTAAGCAAGGAACGCTACACCCAACATGGAGAAGAGCATATGAAACAAGATCGAAGAATCACAACATTTCATCTTCCCCCAAAAGGCTCTTGGGTAGTCTGTGGCATCTCCCCAAAACTAAACGCAAAAATGATGTGTGGGTTTTCATTAACAAAAACTCCCTCCTTGATCAGACTTTAGCCCAGCTCCTCTGGATCTTCTCCTCAATTAGACCTCATTCTTGGCCTGCAGCCCTTGGCCTGCCATGCCCAGTTTTTTTTTGGGGGGGGGGCGGGGGAGGAAGATTGAGCTTGTGCTGGGATCTACCCAGTCTTCTAGTCAGGATGGTAAACTCATCCTCCAAAGGGACTGAGAGTGTTGAAGGCCCAATGGCACAGAGCCCTGACTTTGGCCAGAAGCCTTTACCCTAATAGTTACCACCATGGTGTTGGAAAATGAGCATTGATGGGGACAGCAGCAGAACTAACTGGTTAGCATCAACTTGGATGACAGTGATGGGGGCCAAGGAGGAGATTGGGAGAAGGGGGATTCCAGAATCACCCTGAACCTGAAGGGTTCCCCTTGATAGGATTGATTTTATCATTCATGGTCAGATGCTACACTATCATTTGAAAACGGGGCTTAGTAATATGGAGAATGCACTAATATCCTTCATAGTGGGCTTAAGTAAACACAAACAGGGCTTTCTAGAGATATTGCTCAGGTACATGGAGGATGAACAGGCTGCACATATTGTGGGTACACTGCACAGCTATGTGAATACAAATCATTACTTTCCTGACACATTTGATGTTTGATCCCCCAGGCTACTACGGCTTATGGGCATGGAATTATTGTAAAAGTCCTAACTAGTCAGATCACTGAGAAGAGCATGTCCATGATTAGGGTCTGCAGATCATTCTTCATTTATTTTTGTGTTAATTTTGAGTCTTTTCCTTGAATGGCAGAACTGCTTCACTGACTCCTTTTATTAGCCATTCCTTCTACTTCAGTGTTTTCCCAAAACAGGCTTCCCTAGACCATGCTGTCAGCTTTTTGTGTTTTAAGTAATCCACCCACCCACCTGTTAATGGCAAGTTTATGCCATGTAGCATGATATAAATTTTTAAAGGTCAAGAAATTAATTCCAGCCAATAAAAATCTTAATGATATCTGGTGGCCTCTATCAGGACAATGAACTATTTTGGAGTCTGATAATATTATTTTAATAAGGAGAAATGCTTAGACATGTTTAGAGCCTACATAAGTGAATTTGATTCATAAGTGAATCAGGGCTATGTGTGTGTACACTTGTGTCAGGGAGTGGGGAGGACTGAAAATGGTGTGGTCCTTCTCTTGGTCAGAAGGGGGTGACAGAGGATGACATGGTTGGATGGCATCACTGACAGTGGACTGTGAGTTTGAGCAAACTCGGGGGAAGCCTGGTATGCTGCAGTTCACGGGGTTGAAAAGAGTTGGACATGACTTAGCGACTGAACAACAATTCTCTTGGTCATGCCCAAGAGATCCTCTAATTAACCTTGGCCTTGCATCGATCTATGTCTTGCTGGAGACCTGACTGCTATCACACATTGAAAAAACAGACAGTTGCTAGAATCTCCTGACTCTATTTCTGGATTGGACCTGACAAGAGATTGTTTTTCCCCTGTGTTGATCCTTAGTCTTTTCCCTTGGTCAGAGTTTTGTCCTTGACCTTCATCTGCCTCCAGTCAGATTTGGATCCAAAGCCTAGTCTCCAGACCCACCTCTCACCCTCAGCTGCAGAACGGGCTGGATGGACTTCCCTCCCCTCCATCGCATGTATTCCTCTCCTCACTTAAGATTTAGCCCCCTTCTCTTTTTAGGGAACTTACATTTGAACTTTGTTGTCCATAGCATACTCTACATTAGGCCCTAAGGGCAGGCATCAGTTTTTTCAGGTAGATGCTGGTACTACAGACATTCAATCAGTAAAACTAAAAACAAGCTTTCAGTTGCATTGTGCTTCTATTCTGCAGTGTGTTTGGTAAGTTACAGGATAGAGGTAAATCTGATATTCTCCCTGTCTGAGGAAAATACAAGCTAGAGCTGGGAGGTCAACATGAGCGTGCATTAGAATGTATATGTGTGGATTCAATCACAGAGTAACTGATCTACATCTTATAACCACAAATATATGTAGAATTCCTTTACGCTTTTTCCTTATGCCTTTATACCCCAGACCCTACTGAATGTCCTTACGGGAGGACCTATTTACATACATGCTCTATTACACTCATTCATGTTAGTGGTCATTTCATTGTTTTCGTTATCTCGACATTTCATGTGGGATGCTCAAATGGCTCTCACAAGTCCTATTGAACTGAAACAGTAATGATGATCACAATAGGGTGAGAATGCACAGAACATAGAAAAGAAATGCTGGCTAACTGAAGAAGCAGCAAACAAGGAATGCAGATGTGAAGTGACATTTGGGATCCGAATCAAAGTAATATCCTCAAAGGAGCGGAAGAGGGGACCCTGCTGGCCCTGCGACAGCTGTTGAGGGGATCAGAAGTCACTCTGTGCAGCCCAACAAATGCTATGTTTGGGGGAGCCAATTTAGGATGTGCTTCAGTAGCTGTAATTTAAGAATAAGGGCATTGGGATTTGAAGCTGAGCTCTCCACATGCATATAATAACCAAGGAGATTTCTATCGAACTGCAGAACCTTGGGCTCATGCCACAGCTTTTCTATTCTCTGTCATCTTTTTGCAATTAGAGAGAAGATTGCATATGAAAAAATGATCACCCACCAGCCCTATCTGAAAATCATCAGCTCTGAGCCCCTATGTTGGCTTTTTAAGTTCTTCTCCCTGGAGAGGGACCGGTAACTGGGCATTTCCAAGCACTGATTGAAGCTCATTATCACCAAAGTGGTTCTATAGTTCAATTTTGCCCACCCCATTTCACAGATGGCCAAATTAAGGTCCAGTGAGGTTAAATAGTTGGCACGGTCTCCTAGAGACTGAATTTCAAGGACCTTGAACTGGAGATCAAGGTCTGCCTTTTCCTCACCAAAAGCTATTTTTTTTTCTCCCTCATCAAAACATTTGGAGAGAATCAGAGTTAAGTTAAAAAAAAAATTGCGGTAGGAGTCTTAGGGCTCTGAATAAAATGCTCTGCAGAATCCACATGAGATTTGATAGCAAACATTTTCTGTCGAACTATCAAAAATAGACTCTTGTGACTCTGACTAGCTCTGGATAAAACTCTCTTTTCCTTCTCCTCTGCAATCTTTTACCATTTTCCTGGCATGCTTCATATCTAAGTAATATTTTCTGTAGTTCTGACCATTTTAATCCTTCCGCTCCGTTGTTCTACTCTCACCACTCTCACCAAGATGAAAGGGGAAAAATTTTCTCACCAGTCATACCTAGTAACTTGTTGAGTATTGTTCAGTCCAACAAGGCAGGGATTTGAGCATTGTCCTGTCTATTTGCAACATTATCATTGTCGATAATGATGAATTGGATTCTATTTAGAATTGCACATCATTTGCTGTTATCAGTTGTCTCACCTACAAAATGAGGTTCCCACCCATAGGGCTATTTGAAGGTTAAATTCGATATTCTTGGTGATACAGTGGGTAAGAATCCGCCTGCCAGTGCAGGGGACACTGTTCAATGCCTGGTCCAGGAAGATTCCATATGCTGCAGAGCAACTAAGCCCAAGTGCCACAACCACTGAGCCTGTGCACTAGAGCCCTAGAGCTGAAACTACTGAAGCCCTGGCACCCTAGAGCCTGTGCTCTGCAACAAGAGAAGCCACCATAGTGAGAAGCCCGTGCACCACAACTGGAGTAGTCCCTGCTCACCACAACTAGAGAAAGCCCATGCGCAACAAGAAAAACCCAGCGAACCCAAAAGTAAATATATTTAATTAATTTTGGCCACCTGATGCAATTCATTTGGCCACCTGATGGGAAGAACTGACTCATTTGAAAAGACCCTGATGCTGGGAAAGATTGAAGGCAGGAGGAGAAGGGGACGACAGAGGATGAGATGGTTGGATCACATCACTGACTCAATGGGCATGAGTTTGGGTAAACTCCGGGAGCTGGTGATAGACAGGGAGGCCTGGTGTGCCACAGTCCGTGGGCTCGCAAAGAGTGGGACACAACTGAGTGGCTGAACTGAACTGAATTAATTTCAAAAATCTGATGGTATATGTAAAGTATTTAGCAGCACATCTGCTATACACTAGGCATCTTTCAAATATGTATTATTTTTAATGAACCTTTCATGGATGCAATATGGTAGAAAGAGCATAAAGTTAGAATTCATTCAGAGATTTGTGTTCCAGTTGTGGATCTGACATTGAATGCCCATTTGTGTAACTCCAAAAAACCTCCTTCTCTGTCTACCATGGGAACCAATCCCTGTTCAGTCTCCTCAAATTTATAGAAAGGATCAAATATGCTGGTAGTTTTCAAGTACATTTGAAAACATTTAAAGTCTATGCACACAAGAGTGTGTAATTATTTTAGTCATTCATGCCATTGCTGTGTGTGATAACAATAAGTTCATTCCCTTCATATTGGAGGGTGTGAGTCATGGTAGGATAATGTAGCAGACTTGGGCTCCAGACAGAATGGAATTCAATTCTAGTTCTACCACTGACATCCTCTGAGACCTTGGGAATGTCATGAACCTCTCAGAACCTTGATTTGAACATATATTGGGTGGGGATAATAAATAGTAGTAAAAATCGCTCAGTCGTGTCCAACTCTTCGCATCCCCATGGACTGTAGCCCACCAGGCTCCTCTGTCCATGGAATTCTCCAGGCAAGAATACTGGAGTGGGTAGCAACTCCCTTCTGTAGGGGATCTTCCTGACCCAGGGATTGAACCCAGGTCTCCTGCATTGCAGGCAGATTCTTTTCTGCTGATCCACCAGGGGATAATAAAGTCCATAGTAATAGAGGTTCCTAGAATAGCGGGGTTATGGCTAAGGCTCAGACATCCCAGAATATGAATCTGGGCAACACTGCCTCTGTTTTCTGCGTGCATCCTCTCTTTGCCTGAGACACAGAGAAAACTTGAATCCAGTCTACAACTAGGGGTTAAATATACACAGTTATGATTCTCTGACTGGACTGGTATGGGTGGAAGTCAGATTCTAGAGAAAGAATATTGAACCCCTAGAGAGAAAAATCTTAGCGAGAAAGTTCAGTTCAGTAGCTCAGTTGTGTCCGACTCTTTGCAACCCCATGAATTGCAGCGCGCCAGGCCTCCCTGTCCATCACCAACTCCCGGAGTCTACCCAAACCCATGTCCATCGAGTCGGTGATGCCATCCAACCATCTCATCCTCTGTCATCCCCTTCTTCTCCCGCCCCCAATCCTACCCAGCATTAGGGTCTTTTCCAACAAGTCAACCCTTCTCATGAGGTGGCCAAAGTATTGGAGTTTCAGCTTCAACATCAGACCTTCCAATGAACACCAAATGAGATTCAGAGATAATAGGACCTATCTACATACGTAATGTTTTTTTTTAAATCAATAAAATGGCCTACAATCCAGCTGACCTACAAGTCTGTAATATTGGCAACTCACACTTCACAAGTAGTGTTGACACAGGTGATGTAATTTTCTGAGCTAAACAAATCCTAAAGATGTTATGAAAAGACAAAACGTAATGTTCTCTCAGTTTATATAGTTGAATTGTAACTCCTGCTGAATTCTTAAAAAATTCAATGTATATTAAAAGAATGCATTGTGATGACAAAAATAAGTTATTGCTAGGCTTGGAAAATGATAAATAGGCTTTCTTTATCTAATAAATGTCCAGGTGGACATTCAAAAGTTCGACGGGTATGGGACAATTCATTTGGGGCAGGAGTGTAACACATATCACAAGATTTCCAATATTTCTGCCCCAACCACCAAGAGCTTCCATAGTCATTGTAATAACCAAAACAGTTCCATGAATTTCAAAAACACTCTTTAGGGGGTAGTACCCTCCCCATAGAGAATGATTGTTCCAATGAGTCAGTACAGTCTGACCAAAATTTAAAACTATAGTAATCAAGTAACTTCATAATCTATCCCTTCCTCTGGGCTTCTGTCTCATCCTAACAATCCCAGACCACTGTCCCTCTTTCTGTCTCTACTTTTATGTTAAATGATCTTCTTAGATTGCGCTCTAAACACATTGAGATCATATTTAGCAAGAATACTGTGCCTTTTCTCTGATTCGTGCATCTTCCATAATCAGTGGATACCAGGACCCAACTTGTCAGTAATTCTAGTCCCATTTCACCGAGAAGCCTGAGGAAATGAATGCAGGTAATTCACCCAAGGTCATGCCATAACCTGTTTGTAGGGGTTGACTAGACTCTGTATCTTTCAGATCTGACCACTGAACCCCTGTTCCACCCACTTCCCTCATAGACCTGTGACTTCATTAGCCCTTTAAGGAGGAGTGGGTAGGGGCTTCCCTGGTGGTCCAGTGGTTACGACTTTGCCTTCCAATTATAGGGGCCACAGTTTCAATCCCTGGTTGGGGACCTAAGATCCCACATGCCTTGGGGGCCAAGAGAAATAAAACATAAAACAGAAACAATATTATAACATATTAAATAAAAACTTTAAAAAAAAAAAAAAGAGAGTGAGCCAGCAGGTAAAACTGCAGTCACTGTTTGGCAGTTTGTCAGCTTGTCTGGTAAGAAATCAGTGATGGAGGAGGAGACTCCCAAATGGGTTTCCATTCATCCAAGCTTTTGCCCTCCATCGTGTGCGAGATTAATTGCACCCTAGTTCTTAGAGAACTGCTGGCCACCACCAAGGCTGCGACTCCAGTGAGTGCAGATCCATCATGGAACCTGCTTAAGAGGAGGAGCGGATGATGAACACATCCAAATATGCTGAAGCAGGGTCAAACCGCAGACTCATTCAGCCCGGCGACAAGCAGTGTACCAGGTTTCCCGTCTCCCTCCTTTGCAGAGATGTGGCCGGGAGTGTAATAAAAAGTAATGATGTGGAAGAAAGCATGCTGTTGCCTTCCAAGGGTCAAGTCAGTACAATTTGTGCAAGGTCCTGACATTTTTACTCTTTTCCAGTAGAGAAATACTGAGCTAGAAAAAAATGCAGTGCCCAAAGGAAAAAAAAAAAAAGACACAAGCCAGGATCACTTCACACAGTTTAAAATAGATCCCGTATGAAGCATCCCAATATATCATGAAGATTGCTTTACAGAGTAGGAAAGGAAGCTTGGGGGGACTGCCACCCAGCACCACCTCCGTGAATGACGATGGACTCACTCTTCTTAATCACCGTGGGCCATTCTCGTGAGCAGTTATACATCAGCTCTCACTTCTGGAAAAGCCATTTTCTAATGGAGCAGCTGGGTTCTTGCTAATTCTGACAAAGAGACCTATCATTTCATGAAGTGAGTCAAAGGATTTATTCAGTGTTTTCAGAAGGAGAAGGGCACAGTGCCTACTTGGAAACGCACATCATACAGCAGGTAAAGAAGATGGCAATTTGTAAAAGCGTTTTCAAAACCTCCAAACAACTGATGTGTTCCTGAGGGCTCTAAAATGATAAGTGGAAGTTTGCAGCCTCCAAATTGCAATGGTTGTAGCTGTGACCTCCTTGGAGAGAAAAGGGGGCTTTTAAAGGCTTCACTGGAGACTTTATTCTGGTATTATTATCCCCCAGATGGTAACCTAGCTTTTAAGAGCCAATGTGCATACATGCAAAGTCACTTCAGTCGTGTCCGACTCTTGTGACCCTATGGACTGTAGGACTCCAGGATCCTCTATCCATGGGGTTCTCCAGACAAGAATACTAGAGTGAGTTGCTGTGCCTTCCTCCAGGAGATCTTCCTGACACAGGGATGGAACCCACATCTTCGTGTGTCCTGCATTGCAGGCAGATTCTTTACTGCAGAGCTACTGGGGAAGCCCTTAATCTTAGTTAACCCACCCTAAAATCCTGTGAAACTATCTAATATGATGCTAATCAGTAAAATTCTCCAGTCTTTTAAATTAAGATGTATGTTTCTATTAATAAAAGCCCTTTTTAAAAATTTTCAGTAAGGTCCACATGGATGGGAATTTAACTGTCTCCATGAAGGCAGCACATTAGGATCGAGATTTATTAATCTTTTTGCTATTCTATGCTCTACCTGTAAAAGAAATGGAGCTGGGATTGTTTTCTAATCCAATAGGGCATGTTGCAAGGGTAATGATCTTAGAATAACACAGTCTTACTTTTAGCAATGAACACTGTGTTTTTAGGTGAAGATTTATTGCATTCATTCATTCAGATACTTGTTGTATACCCGTGCCAGGCACTTTGCCAGGTAGTGGGGACAGAACGGTCAGCATGTTTGCCCAAATACCTACAAGCTATTGAGCCATCCTACTAAACCAGACAGAAAAAGAAAATTAGGAAGAATAAGGTCAGACTGTTTTAAAGACATTGAAAATAGTCACAATCAGCAGGATCTAGTGATTAATGAGGCAATTCCACAGAAAGATGGGACACATGAAATGGTAGCACCAGAGGTACATCAAGATGCATTTTTGAACAATTACGGCAATTAAAGCACCTGAAATAAAACTTGAAGGATACAAAAGGAGAGCATGAGAAAATATCCTGATGCTTTTCTAGTCTTCACTCCTCCTCCCCCGCCTCCCCCAACACCCCTCCCCGCCCCCGGCCCAGCCATCTGATTCTTGTTCCAATAATTATCCATTTACTAGCCTCCTGACAGCAAATCTGATGAACACATTCAATCAATTCTTTCCATTCTGGTCAATCACACTGAACATACGCAGTATGACTGCCCTTGGGAAAGAACAATCCACCAAGGTCAAATGAGCCTGAAAGATCTGTGGCCCGCAGAGCCATTCTCAGATTCTGATCCTTTTGGCTTCTTAATCGTAAAGATAGAGAGGGACCATCTGCAGTACTTTCCAAGATCATCCTCCTTGCTGGGCTTGGGAATTGATGTCCATCACCATGAAACTGTGCCAACTCAGACTCCTCAAAAGGGCTCTCAGATTCTGAACCTCCTGGACTGCATGGGACCTCAAAGGATTTTTATAAATATTATTTACATCCTCTTCCCTCTGTTTAGGGAGGGATTGGGGAATAGAGCTTGAGCTTTGGACCAAATCCAGGACCTGTCACTTAATAGCCTCCTGGTCTCAAGCAGGTTACTTCACTAGCTGAGCCTTGCTCTCCTCATCTATAAAGCAGAGCAAACTCAGCTACACTCAACAGGTCATTGTGAAGATTAAATACGGCAATACTTGGGAGGATACTTTCACAGACCTCGGCATCTAATTTTTCAGACATGCTTAAAGTACCCATCCCCCCACTTCCCTCCCACAAAGGGAAACTGAGGCCCTGTGTTCTCTGCAGTTTCGCAGTGTAATGTCTGTGTTGATGCTCTGGGATGCCACCTTCCACTCATCCACAACGATTGGACCAAAGTCATCATCTGACCCCAAAGCAGACAATGCATAGGCTAGTCAGCAGCCATAGCCCATTGGTGCAATTCAAAAACAAGCATACAAATTAGCGAGCCGGGCTGATCAAATTCTTCTCTCTGGATTTTTAGATTTGGAGAAAGAGGAGGATGAAATAGTTAACAATGAAGGAGAAGGTTTAAAAAAAGAGCAAGAGCTGCTTTGGTGGTATGACATGCCAAAATCATGGATAGGCATGCTTTATGAACAAGCAGAAAACTGAGAATGGAGACTAAGAAAGACATCTATAGAAATAGGAGAACAAAGCAGACCTGCAGAAAAAGAGAATGAAAAACGGATACAACTTTCTCTCAGTTCCTGAGCTTTCTGTTCTGATTCCATTTCCAGTCTATGGGAACCCTTAGAACAGCTTCCTTATTTTATTGAGATAACTTGGGTGGAACAAACGAGGTCTGATTAGGCACTCAGTAAGTGTTACTTCCCTTGTCTTATTTACTTGTCTGGTTGTTTGTCTCATCACTTATTCATGCATCCTTCCCTGGTGACTCAGGCAGTAAAGAATCCACAGTGTAAGATACCTGGGTTCGATCCCTGGGTTGGGAAGATCCCCTGGAGAAGAGAATAGCTACTCCCTCCAGTATTCTTGCCTGGAGAATTCCCTGGACAGAGGAGCCCGGTGGGCTACAGTTCATAGGGTCGCAAAGAGTTGGACACGACTGACTAACACGTTCATTAAATTATGTATTAAATAATTCTTGACCACCTACTATGTTCCAGGTATATCATGTCTTCCATATTTATTCTGAGGGTTTAACTTGTAACCTTCCCAAATGCTATTTTTGCATTTATCTGGGCATAGGAGAGAAAGACAAGACACATACGAGTGACTCTCATGGTGAGGGAGATATTTAGAGAATCAGTGGAAGGTGCATTAGATTGTCCCTGGGGGGAGGGGGGCGCCCTCTCTAATTCTGAGCAGCTGAGCCCAGAGAGCTTCCACATCAGCCCCAGAGCCCAGAGTAAACTACCTGGATAAGGTCAAAAACACTCTTTCTATGTCTCTCCCAACATGCCCAGGCTCAGAGAGGGACCTTTACAACATCTTCCTCTCATCCTGTCCTCCATGGCTCATAAAAAGTCTCTTTTCTCCTGCTCATTCCTCAGACTTCCTCATATACCATCATCTGTCACAGGGATGTTGACAGCTCAGAATAAACCTGCTTTAATTCTCTGGATTAGTTTCCTCTGGGTTTAAGAAAGAAAGGGAGAAAATCTCAGTCTCTCTTAACCCAGAGGCACAAAGAGACAGTGTCAGAGATCTTGGGGAAACTGGCTGGCCTGAAGAGGTCTACCAGCTCAGGTTCACGTTAGTGTCCACATGTTAGACAGATGGCTCTCCTCGTGAATGGTGATTAGTCTTACACTCTGCATTGGCCATGCATTAGAAGAACTGCCACTGACAGCAGAATAGATGTGGTCCGCCCCTGCAGAGGCCTGGGGTCCACACATCTCGGTCAGACACTCCAACCTGGTTCTTCAAAGATGCCACTGGGAGTGGGTGGCCTGTTCTCAGTATCTCCCCAGCCTGACAGATCCAGCCTGTGTAGCCACAGTAAGGCTGCACAAGCTGCCAGAACGTCAGACCTTTTCACTTTGGCTTGAAATGGATTATTAACAGGCTGGCTGAGTTTGTCATTGCCAAGTAACTAGAAACCTAACTTAGCAACAGGAGCCTCTTTGATTAATACCAAACAGGCAGTCAGTGAATCGTTCGATTAAATAGAGCTAATTTGGTGGATAGGTGAAAATCTCTCCAAGATAGGATGGGACAATAAAAGGAGAGCTTGGTGGGGAGAGAGAGGGAAATATGCTTTCAGGATTTTATCCATAGAGCAATTCAGCTTTCCTGAATTCAGGCCATAAAAAGCACCCTCAGGAGATCCCTGCAGGCAAAACACGAGGCCCTTCCTAAGGGGGAAAGAGTGAAGTTAATGGCCTGAACTACCACCCTCCAGCATGCTTTAAAAGGTCAAATTGTGGCTTCATCAAGCAAGCCTGGGCTGGCTTCCAATCACGCTGCTGAAAGAACGAAATTCTGCTTTTTCAAGACAAAAAAAGAGGATGAAGAAGGGAATATTGTCAGCGGGGAATTTAACTCCTGGCAGGCCACGAAGTGTTAAATCCCCTGCTGGATTCTCTGCCTTGTATTTGTTTAAAGCGTCTTGCTGATGGAGCCATAAGGAGCACAAGGAGAAACAGCAGGCAGTTCCCAGCTGGTGCGGAGGTGGAGCGAGCCTTTCCACCACGAGATGGCAGCACGAGCCTGCATTTGAAGCAAAGGCTGTACCTGAGGGTGGCAACCCGCCCCCCTGCCAACCGCCACCCCAAGAGGTTTTTATTCCCCTTGAATTTTAACCAATTGCATTACATCTTTTGTCTCCAGAAGGACAGAAATAGGTTTCATTCCTTGCCTCTAAATGATTTTAAGTTTCCTTTTGTTCAAGCCCTGCTCAAAAGAGAGAGCCCTATTTCAAGGGTTGACCTGCTTGAGACTTCTATTAAGTGGGCCAAATGATTATACCCCAAAGACAAACATGTTCTCTGAAAGGCACTCTCCGTATTGTCAGGAGCAATGCTAGTGCTGCGTTAACCCGCCGACAGGCCGCCAGGGAGCCGTCATCTTCCCCCAGGGAGGTTTTAGCCCTCTCTCCAAACCCAATTGTTTGTTTATGGAACAAGAATCACCTGCTGTTACCTTCCTCTCAGGACTAGTTAGCATATTTTAAAAGGTGATGAATTTGCCCTTTGGCTTCAAGATTCTATGACTAGATTTTCCATTGCCTTTTCTTTTTTTTTTTTTTTCAAGTAATAGCATCACTTAATGAAGATACATAGCCTCAAATGTGTATTAGCTCTTTATTCAATAAATAAGCAATATTACTGTTTCCATGGTCTCCTTCCGTACTGATTCCCTGTTCCTTGTAACAGCAGCCCCCAAAACACAGAAGAAGCCTCAGACATAGCTCACTCCAACTTCCAGAGCTTTCTGTGTGCAGTTACACTCTGCCGAAAGCACTCCTGCCCCCTCTTCACTTGGCTACTGTCACTACCTCCTCTAGCTCTCAATCCAAGTGTCACTTCCTTTGCTAGGTATGTCGGTTGTCAAGGCCAAGTCCAGATGAGATGCCCTTCGTATGACTCTTGTAACAGCCTAAACTTTCATCATCTCAGTCCTTCTAACATTATGGAATAACCTTAGGTTGATGAACAACCTTAGGTTGATGAAACAGTGGTCTATCTCCCTTCCCCCATCGAAGAATGTAAGCTCCTCAACAGAGGCATTTCCACCTGGCTTAGCTTGCCTGACAGCCCATAGCATGAAGGTGCTTAATCAGTAGTTGCTGAATTAAAGAAAAAAAATTGTAGAAATAAAATCATACTAAAATTTGTGAACTTACTTTTATGATTTGAAGAAATATTTTACTTTGGTAACCTATCTGCGGAATAACCTTGTGCTTATTCTCTTACCTCCTAATGTTTTTTATTCTTTTGTGTAATTTTCAGTACACACGCAATGTGATGCAAAGCCTAATTTGCCTCTAATTACAAGCTCTAGAAGAATCTGCTGTGACCTTTAGCCTGCTGCAGTGAATTAAGATCACTTGTGTTCTGCTGCTTGTTTTGAAAGATCCAGTCTCCTTTCCCCTTGAAGTCTGCCTAGCCATGGCGTCAGCTAACCTTGCTGGTTTGAAACTTCAGGCAGAGTTGTCAGATTATTTGAAAAGCAGTAGACTTCTAAAATTCATAATAATAAGGGGCCAGCTCCCAATTTTGAGAGTTTAAGAAGTCTCAGCATATGTATTTGTTTACTCTTTTTTGCCAGCATGGAGGGATCTACCATTTGCCTTCCTGAAATGACTGGCTTGAAGAACTGAAAGGCGTGATTGTAGCTACATGAAGCTCGAAGCTTTGGGCTCCGGGCCCTGCAGGTCGCCATGTGGTGGATTACCTCGACCTGGATCCTGAGGATGTGGAAGCTATGCTGGAAACTCACCAAGGGTTTCGGTGCATCTGAAAGGATACATGGGAGACAAGGAGGTGAGTGGGGCTGTGATAATGAAGGCTACAGATACTGTCTACAAGATTCAGTTTGGCAGAGAGCATGCTGATGTGGAATGGAGGAGTCTTGGTTGTGTTTGTAGCTTCAATTCATGGTGTTTGTGAGCTTCACGCTTCAGCTGCCTGGTGAGTGACTGATGAACTAAAGGCTGTTTTTTTGTTGTTGTTCGTTGTTTTCTTATTGGAACTTTAAGCTACTTGCTGGTCCGAGTAGTGAATACCCCCTTGTCTGGAAGAATACAGCATGGTGCTACCCGCGGTCTTCTATTGGGTTTGAGTTGCCTCGCAATTTCAAAAGTAGTGGGGTTGTCATGGCACCCCCAGGAATAGGAGAGCAGTCTCCTTGTTTTTGGATGCAAATTCATCTTGAGAGAGCATGGAGCCAGGAAGAAAAGAGATCATTTTGCTAGTTCTTGTGTATTACAAGGTGTTGTGGTTTTCAGTTTAAAAATATGGAGAATTCTGAGGCATTTGAGAATCAGTGTGGTGTGATGGAAATGGTTGAACTATGAGACAGAGGCCTAGGTGTGAATATTTCTCTGCTAACTTTGTGAGTCCTTGGGCAAAGCATTTACAGTTTCAGTTTCCTTATCAATAGAACAGACAATTATGTCTAGTTTAGAAGATAATAGTAGGATTTTTAAAATGATGTATATCGATGCTGCAAATGGATGAACCTTGGAAATACTATATTCAGTTCAGGAAATCAGTCAACGAAAAGGTCACGTTTTGCTTGCTTTTGCTGACATGGTGTGTCCAGAGCCGGCAAATCACAGAGACAGAAACCGAACTAGAGGTTGCCAGGGGCTGAGATGTTGGGAAGAGTGGAAAGTGATTGCTAAGGGTATGAGGTTTCCTTTTAAGATAATGAAAATGTTCTAAAACTAGATAGTGTGGAAAGTTGTACAGTTCTGTGAATATACTAAAAATCACTGAATGGTACACTTTTAAAAGGTGAATACTATGGTATGTGAATTATATTTTAATGAAACTGTTGTTTCAAAAACTCTCTGCCACATTAGGAAAAAAACAACGTAAGTCAAGTATTTTGTATGTGGCACGTAGTAGGTGTTCATAAATGTCTAATTCCTTTTTTTCATTTTTTTCTTATTTTTCTATTAAGGGATAATATATTGCCTTCTAGTAGTTTCAGGTGTGCAACATAACAATTCAATGTTTATATTATGAACTGATCACCACAGGTCTAGTTAATATCCATCATCTTATAGTTACAATTTTTTTTTCTTGTGATAATTCGAGAACTACTCTTTCAGCAAGTTTCAGATATGCAGTATAGTATTATTAGCCATGCTGTGCATTACCTCCCCATGACTGACTTATTTTATAAGTGCGTACCTATAAAAGTGTGCGTCTTTTGACCCCCTTCCCCCATTTCACCCACCCTTGCCCCTGACAATCACCAATCTGTTCGTTATATCTATGAACTTGTTTCCTTTGTTTTCATTTTAATGGGTTTTTGTTTGTTTGTGTGTTTGGATTCCACATATAAGTGAGATAATACAGTATTTGTCAACTCTGTCTGCCTTAGTTCACTTAGCATAATGCCCCCAAGGTCCATTCATGTTTTCAAAAATGGCAAGATTTCACCTTTTTATGGCTGAATAACATTTCATTGTCTAGGCAGATAGATTAAATAGATTGATAGCACATTATCTTTATCCATTCATTGGACACTTATGTTTCCATATCTTGGCTATTATAAATAGTGCTGCAATGAACATAATAACACACATGTGCTCTCAAATTAGTGTTTTGTTTTCTTCAGGTAAATCTTAGAAGTGGAATTGATGGATCATACAGTAGTTTTGTTTTTCATTTTTTTTTTAGGAACCTATGTACTGTTTTCCATAGCGGAAATTGGTCAATTTACATTCCCATTAATGGTATATGAGAATTCCCTCTTCTCCATATCCTCACCAACACTTGTTGTTTTTTGTCTTTTTGATAATAGCTGTTCTAACAGATGTGAGATGGTGTCTCATTATGGTTTTGATGTGCATTTCCTGGATAACTAGTGATGCTGAGCATCTTTTCATGTGTCTGTTGAGCATCTATATGTCTTCTTTAGAAATATGTCTACTTGGCTCTTTTTAAATCAAATTGTTTGTTTTTTTTTTATTGAGTTGTGTGAGTGCTTATATATTTTCAATGTATCAGATATATGATTTGCAAAATTTTCTCCCATTTAGTAGGCTATCTTTTCATTTTGCTGATGGCTTTCTTTGTTGTGCAGAAGCTTTTTAATATAGTCCCACTTGTTTATTTTTGGTTTCAGCTTCAAAAAATCACCACCAAGACCTATATCAAGAACCTATGTTTTCTTCTAGGGATTTTATGGTTTCAGGTCTTATGTTCTTGTCTTTAATCCATTTTGAGTTAATATTTGTGTATGGCCTAAGATAGTAATCCAGTTTCATTCTTTTCTTGTGGCTGTTCAGTTTTCCCAACACCGTTTATTGAAAAGACTGTCCTTTCTCCATTGTGTATCCTTGGCTCCTTTATCATGAATTAATTGCCCATATATGTGTGTCTTATTTCTAGGCTCTCTATTCTGTCCCATTTATCTATGTTTCTGTTCTATGCCAATGCTATCCTGTTTTTATTACCATAGCTTTGGAATATAGCTTGAAATCAGAAGGCATAACGCCTCCAGCTTTGTTCTTCTTTCTCAAGATAGCTTTGGCTATTTGGGGTGTTTTTTGATGATTCCATACACATTTTAGGGCTGTTTGTTATATTTCTGTGAAAAACACCGTTGGGATTTTTGACAGGAATTGCATTGAATTAGTAGATTGCTTTGGATAGTTTGACATTTTAATCATATTCATTCTTCTAATATGAGCACAGAATATCTTTCCATTTACTTACATTTTCTTCAGTTTCTTACATTAATGTCTTTTACACATTAGTATGTGGGGTTTTTTACCTCCTAGGTTAAATTCATTCCTAGATATTTTATTCTTTGTGATATAACTGTAGATTACACTCAATCAAAGGAAGATGTTTTAGTTTCTCTTTCTAATAGTTCATTATTACTGTATAGAAATGAAAACAATATATTGATTTTTTTATTCTGCAACTTTACTGAATTCATGTATTAGTTTTAATGGTTTTTTGATGGATTTTCAGGGTATTCTGTAAGATCTTGTCATATGTAAATAATGACATTTTTACTTTTTCTTTCTAATTTTGAGTCCTTTTGTTTCTTTTTATTGCCTAATTGTTCTGGCTTGAACTTCCAATACCAAAGTGGCAACAATAAAGGGGCAAGAGTGAGCATCATTATCTTGTTCCTAAGAAGAAAAACTTTCAGGTTTTTTACTGTTCAGTATGATGTTAGCTGTGCAATTGCGATATATGACTTTTATTATGTTGAGGTATATTCCCACTATGCCCACTTTTTTGCATGTTTTTATCATAAGTGGATGGTGAAGAACTTACTTTTTCAAAAAACCTAACTATGGATCCATTCTGTTATTTTCAACAGCTCTCACTTGACTTTTAATATATTGTTTTAACTGAGTGGAGGGGTTATAATTAGAAAACAGAGAATTGCGAAAATCTCTGAGTAACTCATGGGAATGCATCACAATATCATCTGCATTATATTTTTCTACAGGGTAAAAAATGCCTGAATAACCTGGCTCACAGGATCAAGTAAATTCCCTGCTCAGCAGTTGACTAATTCTAAAATCTGGCCCTATCTTTACCTCCACCATCATTGCCCAGTTGGTACTTTTTCTATCAGGTAACTCTCTCGTTTTTCCAGACATACGCCAGTCTCCTCTCACCTTTGTGACATGTTCTGACCACTCCAATTTGAATGACTTCCTACTGTCTCTCTATTCATGCAGTTCCCACTTAGCCTCACAAATGTGCTTAGGTCCTGTCTCTGCCAAGAAGCTTCTCCTCAGTATTGAAGCCCGCAGTGATCCCTCATCTCTGAAAGCCTACACCTGAAGGTCTGTATCCAGAGACTGTGACTTCTGAAATCAAAATCTCAGCTAGATTAAAATGGATTACGTTTGGATCCCAGAAAAGCCTCCATGCTAACTGGAAGTATAAACTGTTCATTCTGCAATTATTTCCTGCCATAAGCATATTCTCCCCAACCAAAACAATAAGCTACACATAGAAACCTTTGTTATATGTTTTTGATATCCAGGAAGCTCGTTATTTGAGTCTCGACATAAAGTAAGCACTCCATATGTTGATTTGTATGGAGCAAGCCACTCTATTCAATCTGTACGTTGACTGATTCATACGAAAAAAAAAAAATCTATCATTGTTTAGCCTATTCCAAATCTTGGCCGTCTTATCACAAGAACAAAGTTGGACCTAAGAATCTGAGAGGTCCCAGGCCTCTTCCTGGTCCCAGGAGGACTTTGGGCTAGCACTGTAACAGGAGTTCAGTGTCTCCCAGAGGGCAACACTCAAAGCATCTTTTTATTTTTTTTTATTTTTTTTTTACTTATTTATTTTAGTTGGGGGCTAATTACTTTACAATATTGTAGTAGTTTTTGCCATACATTGACATGAATCAGCCATGGGTTCACATGTGCTCCCCCTCCCGAACCCTCCTCCCACCTCCCTCCCCTTCCCATCCCTCTGGGTCATCCCAACGCTCCATCCCTGAGCATCCGTCTCATGCATAGAACATGGAATGGTGTTCTGCTTCACATATGACAATATACATGTTTCAATGTTATTGTCCCAGAACGTCCCACCCTCACCTTCTCCCTCAGAGTCCACAGGACTGTTCTATGCATCTGTGTCTCTTATTCTGTCTCACATATAGGGTTACCATTACCATCTTTCAAATTCCCTATACATGCATTAGTATACTGTATTGGTGCTTTTCTTTCTGGCTCACTTCACTCTGTATAATGGGCTCCAGTTTCATCCATCTCAATAGAACCGATTCAAATGTATATTTTTTAATGGCTGAGTAATATTCCATTGTGTATATGTACCACAGCTTCCTTATCCATTCGTCTGCCGATGGACATCTAGGTTGCTTCCATGTCCTGGCTATTGTAAACAGTGCTGCGATGAACATTGGGGTACACGCATCTCTTTCGATTCTGGTTTCCTCGGTGTGTATGCCTAGCAGTGGGATTGCTGGGTCATATGGCAGTTCTATTCCCAGTTTTTTAAGGAATCTCCACACTGTTCTCCATAGTGGCTGTACTAGTTTGCATTCCCACCAACAGTGTAAGAGGGTTCCCTTTTCTCCACACCCTCTCCAGCATTTATTGCTTGTAGACTTTTGGATAGCAGCCATTCTGACTGGTGTGTAATGGTACCTCATTGTGGTTTTGATTTGCATTTCTCTAATAATGAGTGATGTTGAGCATCTTTTCATGTGTTTGTTAGCCATCTGTATGTCTTCTTTGGAGAAATGTCTGTTTAGTTCTTTGGCCCATTTTTTGATTGGGTCGTTTATTTTTCTGGAATTCAGCTGCAGGAGTTGCTTGTATATTTTTGAGATTAATTGTTTGTCTGTTGCTTCGTTTGCTATTATTTTCTCCCATTCTGAAGGCTGTCTTTTCACCTTGCTCCTAGTTTCCTTTGTTGTGCAAAAGCTTTTAATTTTAATTAGGTCCCATTTGTTTATTTTTGCTTTTATTTCCAATATTCTGGGGGGTGGGTCATGGAGGATCCTGCTGTCTTAAAAGCAAGGGATGGAACAGCAGTGGATTGCATGGAGACAGACCAGAGGACACCTGAGATGCCTTTCCCCATCACTGCCCCAGCTCACAGATACAGATGTGTGAGAGTCTGCAGCATCCTTTCTGATTTAGGCAGTGACCCTGCCTATTAGTGGATGGTCACTCCATTCTACTCCATTTTCTGAGCACTCAATCAAAGGAAGAGTAAAGTATTCTGGCCATATTTCTAGAGAGCTCACAAATTAAAAACCTTAAGGCTTTCTGTAGTTCCCAAAGCAAAACCAGAAAAGCTGAAAGATGACTGGTATGATTAATACATTTATCAGCACTAGGACATTGTTATTTTATTGCTGGTATCAGAGTGACATCATTTTTCATAAAGACACCATAATTGTCTTTGAATATCACAAAAGGTGAAATTCATTCTCATGGTATTTTAAGAGAACATTGCAAAGGCTTCCATCAAAGGAACTAAATTATTTAGATGATAAAATATACTGGCTTTAAATTTCTGTCTGTAAACCAGGAGTGAAACCACAGAGAATTAGGCTTGAGATGAAGATTGTAATAACCTGGAATTAGTTTGGGCATCCCTCTAATCTCATTTTTTCATGGACTACAACTATTCATTGGGAAATCTGTTTTATTTCACTGGCCAATATTTCAGCCGTCTGCTTTCCAAATGAAAATACTAGAAGGGGGAAGAGATGAAGATACTAACTTAAATATGTCTTATTGGAGATGGCAGAAGCAACTCACTTCTCACTAAAGCACACAAAATTCAAGATATAAAGCAACTTATATACATAAGACCTCTGCTCATAATATTTATCCTCTTGTCTGCTAAGTGGTCAGAAATTCTTAAGGACAAATCCTAGAACCATCACATACAAATTCATTTTAACAGGCTGAGATGATGAAAGCTGGACAAATATTTAGGAATTCCTTGCTATTATGTTATATGTCAAACTTCCTTTTCCACCCCCACCTCAATATGAACCCACTGGAAATTCCTTCTGCTGCCAAGAGCCTTAGAAAACCTTTACATTATTAATTTTTCCATAGATTTGTCGTGTTTTGGAAGCCTCACAAGAAGCTGAGTGCAGAGTTTGAGGGCAATAAAACAGTCAGAACAAATGGCAAACCTTTCAGTTTGGCACTGCAGAATGGAGCATGCATCTGTGCATTCCTCTCCATGCGGCTAGAAGGCTAGAAACGTCTCAAATTTGGCCCTTGGTTTATGTTACTCTGGCAAATGGTCTTTCAGTTATTCTATGGGGGGAAGCCCTTTAGAAGAAAGGCAACATTCGAGGGGAAGGATGGGGGAAGGGACAGTTAGGGAGTTTGGGATCAACATGTGCACACTGCTATATTTAAAATGGATAACCAACAAGGACCTGCTGTATAGCTCAGAGAACTCTGCTCAATGTTATGCGGCAGCCTGGATAGGAGGAGAGTTTGGGGGAGAATGGATACCTGTATATGTGTGGCTGAGTCCCTTCACTGCTCCCCTGAAACTAGCACAACATTGTTAACCAACTATATCCCAATATAAAACAGCTTTTGAAAAGATTTAAAGAAAATAAAGGCAACATTACAGGCCAATGATTCTCCATTTCCAAGTGCACAGATATCTTGCTAAATGCATATTCTGATTCATTAGGTCTATGTGTAAAGCCTAAGACTCTGCATTCCTAGCAAACTCCCAGATGATGCTCATGGTTCAGGTTCATGGACTACACTGCCCTGGTGGCTCAGTGGGAAAGAACCCACCTGCCAATGTAAGAGACATGGGTCCAATCCCTGTGTTGGGAAGATTCCCCGGAGAAGGAAATGGCAACCCACTCCAGTATTCTTGCCTGAAAAATATGGACAGAGGAGCCTGGCGGGCTACAGTCCATGGTGTCACAAAAAGGAGTCGGATACAATTTAGTGACTAAACAACTTGCCCTATACCAGGCTTGGTTTCCAGCAATTTAATCAATGCTTATATTTGACTTAAAATAAATTTGAAATTAGTCCAACTCAAAATGTTTGTGAAATAAAATCCATTTGATTTCCATTTGAGGCCAGTATTTACTGAGGAATAAAATAGGTTATCAACAAACCCAGGGAATGAGGTGGGTGTAAAACAAAGAATTCCTTGGTCTTTTACTTAAGCATTTTTCATTCTCACTTTGCAACTGTATATTTTGCTTCCTTGTTAAAAGTAGCTAATGCCAATTTTATCTTGCCTTTTTATTAACAAGCTTATCTTCACCAAGTACAAATCAGTCCCAGAAATGTCACTGCAGCTCATGTGCATCAGGCACAAGGATTAGATAGGGGAAAGCTTGGCATGGCCTGTTTTCTTTTGCTCACCCAAAAGGAATCTCATGCTCAGTTCCAAGTCAGATGTCATTTGGGGTGATATTATATAGAAATTCCAGTAATTAAACTCACTAAACTATGACCAGCTGGTATTAACCCTCTCGTTAGGTCACAGATTGCTTCTCTTTTGTGTGAAAATATATCTAAGAGCTCCTCTGTGTTCTGAATTAGTTATAAGTTCTCAGAAAAATGCCCTCCAAAGGCATGAGTTTGGCATACCATAGTGATCAGAAAGGGATCTGTGTGTGTGTGTCTACTGTCTGTGGTTAATGCACTTACCTGGCTAAATGTGTTAAGACAAAACTTGTAAAGCCTGAATTTTAGATGTTGGTGCAGAAATGTTAGCATCAGAACGTAAAGAGAGCATCTTTCTTGGGGGCTGGGGTGGGGGGGTGGTGCATAAGAAAGTAGGTTACCAAAAGACATGGTAAAGCCCAGAAAAGGTCAGAACAAATCCAAAATCCATTAAAAACTGGCATTGGAGACCATTTTGCCTTGTATCCCAGACAATACTTAAAAAATGAGGGTATTTACTAAGCACGGTGTCATATGCATACTAGTCATAGAAGGCAATGGCACCCCACTCCAGTACTCTTGCCTGGAAAATCCCATGGATGGAGGAGCATGGTAGGCTGCAGTCCATGGGGTCGTGAAGAGTCGGACATGACTGAGCGACTTCACTTTCACTTTTCACTTTTGTGCATTGGAGAAGGAAATGGCAACCCACTCCAGTGTTCTTGCCTGGAGAATCCCAGGGACGGGGGAGACTGATGGGCTGCCGTCTATGGGGTCGCACAGAGTCAGACACGACTGAAGCGACTTAACAGTAGCCGCAGCAGTAGCATTCAACTGTAGTAGCGCCAAAAGCAGAGTAGACTGATGTGCTCATTCAGGTAATATGTATGGATGGCTTCCTTCCACTAGGCATATAGCCACTGCCATTAGGGGACCTCTGGATAAGGGTATTGTTTAAGGCCTCAACAATTGCTTTTCCTGATCTCAGCAACTGGAGTTCAAGGAAGGTGTGAGTTCAGGACAGCTGTGTGACATGTCTGTATAAGGTTTGGAGCATACGTTACTGTGGCCATACATGTCTGGATTCAAGAGTGAAGTATGACTCGAACTCTATAAAATGTGCAGAGTAGAAGTAAAGAAGTAGCAAAACTGATAAGAAATATTTGCCCATTGGGATAGTTTTATCTATTAAGAAAAGACAAAAATAAAAATGCATATGACAAAACATATATGTAACAATATAAATAATATAATGTGTGTGTGTAGTGTGCCTGGTTGTGTTCAACTCTTTGCAACCACATGGACTGTAGCCCACCAGGCTCCTCTCTCTGTGAGATTTTCCAGACAAGAATACTGGAGTGGGTTGCCATTTCTTTTTCCAGGGGATCTTCCCAACCCAAGGATTGAACTCATGTCTCCTGAATCTCCTGAATTGGCAGGCAGATGCTTTACCAGTGTGCCACCTGGGAAGCCCATAAATAACATTATATATATATATATATATATATATATATATATATATATATATATATATATATAATATATACAACATAAATTGTGTATAGATATAGCTAAGTACTGTGCTGTTGACAAGAAAACAAGTGTGCTCTCAGAAAGATTAAGCAAGTAAAATGATGGCAGGAAATATATCTTTCTCACTCTTCTAGCCTCAACATCCAGCACAGGGGCTGGTACATAACAGGTGCATAAGATTGTCTGAATAATTAACATATAGATCTTCATTTATTCGTTGAGTTAGGTCAGAGGTGAGATGCTCCATGCGTATTTCTGGACTCACTCCCCCAGTTCCTCCCCCACCCCCACTTGGGGGCTTCTAGCTTATCCGTCTACTATTTTAGCAGCCACTGCCTTCCATTCATCAGTGGCAGCTTCAAATACTCTACAACCACACTGGAAGTTCCTGAAAACCAAGAATGATTTCTGATGCTTTCTCAGTGATCCCTTTAAACCACAAGAGCCAAATGCTAGTGGAACGGTTGCAGTGACCGAATTATCTGCTATCTTTTAGTTTAAGATCATTTGATTCACTATACAGAGCAACTGGGGCTTCCCTGGTGGCTCAGCAGTAAATAATCTGCCTGCAATGCAGGAAACTTGGGAGACACAGGTTAGATCCCTGGGTCAGGAAGATCCCCTGGAGGAGGAAATTGCAACCCACCCCAGTATTCTTACCTATAAAATCTCATGGACAGAGGAGGCTGGAGGGCTATAGACAATGGGGTCACAAAGAATTAGACACAACTGAGCTACTGAACACAGACACACACGGGAAAATTATGTTGAAAAATATGGAGAATGCAGAAAGAAAATAATTCTAGACAAAGTACCTTAAGATTGGCAAGGGTGTTGACCACCATTCTCAAACATGGTTGATAGAATAGCTTCGTCTCTTTGGTGTGCAGTCTTACTATACCTGTTACAAATTTAATACATTTTTTTAATATTTCCACTTCTAGGAATTCTTTCAACAGTTATGCCCAGCATTGCTTATGGTATCAAAAATCCTGAAAGTAAACTAAACTGCATTAGTGTAACAATGATTGAATAATTTCTGGTATGTTCATCTAGTAAAAGATGAAGCAATCAAGAAAAGGAAGGAAACAAGCTGCAAGACACATTGTTAAACCTAAATCAGAGTGCAGAGCAGTAGACATCCTTGGTGGTTCCAAAGGAATGTATGCAGTACATAACTAATTATAAGTGCACAGAATCTGTTTTAAAAGATGCACAATAAACTAGGAAGAATAGTTGCCTCTTGTAAGGGAAACTTGGAGTGAAAAAGAGAGCCTTAAATTACCCCGTGGACTTTCTGTATTGTTTATATAGTTGTTTTTTTAACCATGTATCTACATTGATCTTTAAGATCAATTTTATAAAACTACTGCTTAGGAAAATAGAACAGCTTGAGGGTATTTCAATACCAAGGTAGGTGCCAAATTGGGCTACAAACACTCCGGCAGCACTTCAATCACCATTTCCTAGCATTCTGCCTCAGGATGGCAGTCTAGTTCTTCCATTTTTTTCTTTCTCCAGCAAAAATTTAATTTGGTTTCCTCTGAGTGTTCTCTGGCTTCACCTGCAACTTCGGAGTCCACAGTGAATTGAATTATTAAGGAGCTCCTTTCCCAGAAAGACGACTTTGGGTTTATTATATTTAACTCACCCCATCTTTTCCTCCTCTAACTTTCTTTCTCTTTTAAATTCTCACAACACAATCTGGCTTCCCCCACCATGGCATGTACAGTGGAGTTTTCACCTTAACGGCTTGATGGGTGGTCAGCTTCTAGAATCTTGCCTTGGTTGAATACTGTTTAGATACCCATCTTAGATGTATGTGCCTTATTTTCTTACTATTCTAAGGGGTGTTTTTATCTTATTCCCTTCTGACCCCAATTTCTCTGGTTCTACATATTCTTCTTTACCCACAATGGTATTTTTTTTCTCAATAAAATATTTTCTTCCAACAACTGTGGGAAGATCCATAGAGTTGGGCTTCCCAGGTGGCTCTTGTGATAAAGAACCTGCCTGCCAATGCAGGAGACGCAAGAGACCCAGGTTTGTTCCTGGGTTGGGAAGATCCCCTGGAGGAGGGTACACCAACCCACTCCAGTATTCTTGCCTGGAGAATCCTGTGGACAGAGGAGCCTGGTGGGATGCAGTCCATGTGGTCACGAAGAGTCAGACACGACTGAAGAGATACAGCACACACACATCCATAGGGCCAATGCGGCTTCTCTAGGTTAAGTTGGGGGTGGGGGTCGACGATGCTGACCCACATGCATGCCTTTTCTGCCTGCTCCTCTCCTACCCCTGACTCTCCGCTCTCCTCACCCTGACTCTACATACAATTTTGAAATGTTGCCCAGGGTGCCTGAGGGTGCACAGTCGAGTTTGAAAACCTCTGTCTAGAACAAGGAAAGACAGCTGTAAGGGAAACTTAAGTCACTATTGTCACTGTTGTCAGAAAGAAGGCAGAGTTACTCTGGTGAGATAGGAGACAGTGTAGTTCCAGGACCCAGGTCTTCTGGCCTGAGCTACAGAGAATGCCTCCAAGCATTTTGTGCACCAGCGTTCTAGCACAAACACAACACAAACCTTTAAAGGGTAGCTGAACAGATTTCTGCTTTCCAAAAATCTGTATTTTTTTTTTAAGAGAAAAGAAAAGGATGTTAATTTTTTATGACTCCAAGAAAAGATGTTATCAAAAAAAAATAGACCTTTAAAGCCTGTTTTTCTGATTTTAAAAACACATTTTAAAAAAAATGATGTACTAGAAAACTCTGGTGGTGGGTTTTTTCTAGGAGGCTGTTACCTTCAACCAGCTCTCCCTTTCTAATCCCAGGCAGGGTTCTCTCCCTTCAGCGGACAGCCAGTTTCTGAGGCAAAAAGATTCAGCAGAGAGCTCCAGAGCCTTAGGAGCTTCCCAGGTGGCACTAGTGGTAAAGAACCCACCTGCCAATGTGAGTGGATGTAAGAGAGGCGGGTTCGATCCCTGGGTCAGGAAGATCCCCTGGAGGAGGTCATGGCAACCCACTCCAGTATTCTTGCCTGGAGAATCCCAAGGACAGAGGAGCCTGGCTGGCTACGGTCCATGGGGTCCAAAAGAGTAGGACACAACTGAAGAGACTTAGCACACACCTATGCCAGGGCTTTAGAGCCCAGGTGGGCTCAGATCCCAGCCTGGCCATGAATGTGGGCATGCTGCTCGGCCACAATGAGCCTTACAAAACAAAGTTAGTGTTTGTAAGTAGTGTGATGTCGTAGTTAACAGCATGGAGTCCAAAGCCAGATGGTAGCAAATCCCAGCTCTAGCACCTTCTAGATACATTATGTTAACCAGGCCATGTAGAGTAGGGCGATACTAGTATCTACCTCACAGAATTGTTACACAGATTCAATGAGTTATTTTCGCAAAGCACTTAAGAAGCACTTAAGAAGTGCCTGTTAAATATCAATGCATAGTAACATTATATTGTAACGTTTAAGTTATACTAGAAGCAGAAGAAGAATTAATAAGTGCAGTGGATGAGGACTGGGTTTGAGGTGTATTAGAAGTGGATAGTAAAGGCTTCCCTGGTAGCTCAGCTGGTAAAGAATCCTCCTGCAGTCCAGGAGACCCCGGTTCAATTCCTGGGTAGGGAAGTTCCCCTGGAGAAGCGATAGGCTGCCCACGCCTGTATTCGTGGGCTTCTCTGGTGGCTCAGACAGTAAACAATCAGCCCACAATGTGAGAGACCTGGGTTTGATCCCTGGGTTGGAAAGAAGATTCCCTGGAGGAGGGCATGGCAACACACTCTAGTATTCTTGCCTGGAGAATCTCCATGGACAGAGGGCTACAGTCCATAGGGTCGCAAAGAGTCGGACACAACTGAGCGACTAAGAGCAACACAGAAGTGGATGCTATTCATCGTAAGTCCTTCTATCTGCTAGGATGTGATTTTTTTAGTTATCATTCATGTACCTTCATTTGATATTTTTAAATACTTAAAACACAGTATTAGATATGAAATAATGGTCAAGTTACTTAATCTCAGTGAATTTGTTTCTTCTCATAAAATTAGAATAATAACCCCATTCATTGTTTCTTCTCTTCCTTTCTCTTTATTTTGAGAAGGAAACAATGTTGTTTTTTTTTAAATAAATAGGACAACTAGCTATGTGCCCTTGAAAAGACCATCTTTCTCACCATATTTCCATCAGGATTGTACTAGATCTGGGAAGTTCTTTTCAGCTGTGACGCGAAGGCATGATATTTTGTTACCTTTTTTAGCTTCAAAAAATACAAATGTATTATTTTACTGTGCTGGAGATTAGCGGTCCAACACTGGTCTCACTGGGCTAACATCAAGGTGATGGCAGATGTGTGCTCCTTCTTGGAGCTCTAGGGGAGAATTTGTTACTTGCTTTCTCCAGCTTCTAGAGGCTACCTCCTTCCTTGCTTTTATCTTACTACGTCTTCAAAACCAGTATTAGCTGGTCAAGTCCTCAGCATAACCCTCTGACCTCCTTTTCTATTGTTTTTTTTTTTTCTCTTTAATCCCCTTTTATTTCTTTCAATTCAGGTCATATTCATATAATGTAAAATTAACCATTTTTAATTGAAGTGTAGTTGATTTACAATGTTTCGGGTGTACAGCAAAGTAATTTATATATTCTTTTTCAGGTCCTTTTCCATTATAGTTATTAAAAGATACTAAATATAGTTCACTGTGCTATACAATAGGTCCTTGTTGTTAAGCTATTTTATATATAGTAGTATGTATCTGTTAGTCCTGAATTCCTAATTATCCTTGCCCCACCCAGGTTTTTTTTTTTATTTTATTAAAGTATAGTTGATTTACAATGCCGTATTAATTTCTTCTATACAGCAGAGTGACTCAGTTATATTTTTTTCTTATTCTTTTCCATTATAATTTGTCACAGGATATTGAATATAGTTCTCTGTACTATATACAGTAGAACCTTGTTGTTTATCCAGCCTATATATAATAGTTTCTCTCCTAACCCCAAACTTCCAATTTTCCCTCCCCTACCTGCCCCCTTGACAACCACTAAAGTTAACCATTTTAAAGTGAACAATTCAGTGCATTTTTGTGCATTCACAATGTTGTACAATCATCACTTCTGTCTAATTCTAAAACATTTTATCTCTAAAGGAAATTCCATGCTTATTAAGCAGTTGCTCCCCATTTGCTGCTCTCTCTACCCTCTGCAACCATCAATCTGGTTTCTATTTCAGAGGATTTACCAATTCTGATACTTCATCTAAATGGAATCATATAATATTTGACCTTTTGTTTCTGGCTTTCACTTAATATTTTTGAGCGTCATCCTGTATTACCATATACAAGCACTAATTCCTTTCCATGGTTGAATAATATTTCTGAGTGAATATACCACAATTTGTTTATCCATCCTTCCATTGATGGACATTTGGGCTATTTCCACCTTTTAGCTATTGTGAATAATGCTGTTATGAATATACTTATACATGTTTTTGAGTACCTGTATTCAGTTCTTTTGGATAGCTACCAAGGAGTAGAATTGTTGGGTCACATAGTAACTCTGTGTTTAATTTTTTAAAGAACCACCTATTTTGCACAACCGTTGGGCCAAGTTACCCTTAATTTTAATACATCTCCAGGGAGCTACACTCCCTCTCTCTAATGTGACCCTCTTTTGCTAATACCTCCTGTGATTACAGGGGTTCCTCTGACATTTACTAAAGTAGGAAACCCTCTTAATGAATGTTCTACATGTGGAAAACTGCGAGAAACTCCTAGGAAACTGGAAGGCCCTTCTAAGGGGCTGTAGACCTTTGGACACTTTGATGAAACTTCCCTGTGCTGTCACAGACACATACTCAAAATACGGTAGATACTTTGTGAGAAGCGGTGTAAGGTCAAATGAGTTAGCTGGCTTTTAGAAGTTGAGAAGGAAAATAACTACAATTTCACAGTCTTCATAAAATATTTCTTTATATCAAACCTTTTATTTGCTTGGCAAAAGCATATTAACTGCCTGCCATGGTGCTTAGCACTGATTAAATAACATCATCTGTGTTATCAGAGAATTCATGAGCTAGCAAAGAAAAACAGATGGTAAACAAATAATCGTGCTAGAATCTGACAAATGCTAAGAACAAGACTGGACAGAATGTTGTGGGGGTGCAGTAGATGGAGGAGTTTATCATACCTAAGAAGCTGAAGAGCTGACTCACTGGAAAAGACCCTGATGCTGAGAAAGATTGAGGGCAGGAGGAGAAGGGGATGACAGAGGATGAGATGGTTGGATGGCTTCACCGACTCAGTGGGCATGAGTTTGAGCAAACTCATGGAGATAGAGAAGGACAAAAAAGCCTGGTATGCTGCAGTCCATGGGGTCTCAAAGAGTCAGACATGACTTAGTGACTGAACAACAACAACAAAGCTGAAAAAAGGCTTGACAGGAAAAGAGATTGTCAGCTGGATCATAAAGCATGGTAGGAATGTGGTCCTCAGAGAGAGATGCTATGATTGAAGGCTTGGGAGTACCCAACCGCAGGACACAGTTAAGTGAATCTTTAAATAATTCAAGAATATCTCGGAATAATAGGGTTATGAATGTGGGGATGAGAGGGTAAAATTGGAAAGTAAATATTGTATCTTGTTAGCAGCCAGAAATGAACTGACCCTACCAGCCTGAGACTGACCCCTTGGAGAGCAGCCCTCTCCTGACATTCAGAGTCCTCCAGGGTATCACTCACCCACACTGGCTAAGCATTGCCTGATAGCAATGTATGACTTACTTCTAGGAGTGCCATTTAAAAGATTTCAAGACCTCAGAATGGCATTTCTCTAAATTTCTAAATGCATTTGTCAAAATCCTAGAAAGCTCTGCTGTATACATAGAAGCCTTGCAATAAAACAGCCCTGAGTGACTGCTTTCATCCCTCTAAGCATCAGTTTTATTATAAAATGGGCCTTATGAAAATACCTGCTTTGTAAAGTTGTAAGAGGATTAAATGACGAAAATGAATTAATTAGTTCTAATCTGGTGACTCTGGTAAAGAACCTGCCTGCCAATGCAGGAGATACAAGAGATGCAGTTTTCATCCCTGGGTTAGGAAGATCCCCTGAGGAGGGCACGGCAACCCATTCCAGTCTTCTTGCTTGGAAGATTCCGTGGACAGAGGAGCCTGGTGGGTTATTGTCCATGGGGTTGCAAACAGTCGGGATAACTGAGCACGTGCACACACACAATCACATAGTAAGCGTTTATAAATGTGACTTAATATGAATATTATTCTTAATGAGAAGCTCTAGGAATTCATACTGATTTGATATCTCGGGAAAACTATATACTTCATCTCTCTTTTAGGAAACATTGGATCAGGGGGTCAGTTCTAGTGACAAAATCTTTATCACCAATATCCTGAAAAGATCTAGACTTTTTGTTGGTTGGCTTGGAAAGGAAAAAAAAAAAAAAATCTGTGATTTCTGGTTCTTTGTAGCACCCTAAACAGATTGCTTCTTTTGGGAATTTCCCAAGACCTGTCAACAGAGACAGCACTTATCTCTGTGATGACAGTCCTCTCTACTTCTTGAAAATGTCCCTGGAAAAAAAGGTCAAGAGTGACTAAGGGAGAGAACTCAAGGTTTGAATAACAATAGTCTTCTGTCAGCTAACAGAATTTCACATATATTTCATGAGTGCTTGCTATTCAAATCCATGCAACTTGGAGAATTTTTCCATTCCAGGCTACCTAAAGAACTCAGCAAAAGCTAAACCTACCTTGACAAAGCTCTATCCCAAGGTGAAATTACATTTAGAAATATGGAGATTATTCCGACACAGCTTAAAGACTTTTCTCCATAATCTATCACATTTAACAACTGTGTCCAGGCAGATGTTTACACTTTTCAGCATGACCAAGTAGAAGACAGACCAAGGAGATCAAGTTCAGACATCAAGCATACCTTGGCTTCACTCAAAAAAGAACGGGTAAGAGCATTAGAAATGTTATTAAATTTACATAAAGGGAAATATGTAAGGCAACATAAGCAGATAAGGGGAGCCATACCTGGGAATTAGGAAACATGCCTAGTCAACAATTAGGAACAAGTTTGAGAGAGCAGAAAACACTGTGTTTTTACATGCAGAGCATCTTTTTCTAAGGAAAGGTTTTTTGGGGTTTTTTTGTCTGTTTGTTTGGTCTTTGTTTTGTTTTTAACAAAAGCAAGAAATGCCTACCATAATGGCAATGTATAACTGACTGATGTGCTTAAAATTCGACAATTTATATAGTCAGTAATTATATGATGGCACTTGTGGTAAAGAATCTGCCTGCCAAAGAAGAAGATATAAGAGATGCGGGTTCGATCCCTGAGTCAGGATGATGCCCTGGAGGAGGGCATGGCAACCCACGCCAGTTTTCTTGCCTGGAGAACTCCATAGAGGAGTCTGGTGGGCTACACTCCTTAGGGTCGCGAAGAGTCAGACTTAGCACGCACATAAAGTGGGCCGTATAATTCACATCCTCTGATAAACCAGTGAGTGACCCAGGATCACTTCTTCGTGTGCTCTGCTGCTGTTTCTAGGCTATTGTTAGATCTGTAATCTGTCGGGAACTTCCTGTGCTCTGAAAATGTCTAAGAAATCTGCCCTTATTATTTGCTGCATTTTCATCAAACTTAAAAAATGAGGCATAATGAACTTCAGTTTGAAAATCAAACAAATGCTGCAACCTTCTGGAACTTCCCTACTTTAAATCTTGCCATTATATTTGTAAAATCATCCCCATCGTCCTGTTTAAGAATTGATTTCCTGATGACTGCTCAAAGAGTGATTTTTTTCCTTCAATGTCAAACACTCTGACATTGGACTGAGTCATTTTGAATCTGTTCAGTCTTAGAAGACCTCAAAGAAACAAAAATTTTGTACTGAAGAAAAATCATGCCCTAAAATTGGTTTTCCATTAAATTCCAGTAATTTACTTCTTTATAATTATCTTTTCATTACTTTGACTGTTTGTCTTTTTGTAAGAGACACTGAACTTCATTAGCTTTTGCAGTGAGTAAAGAAAATGTAGAACTATTGATCCACCAACAGAACATCTGAGTGATGTAGAGATGTTACGATTGTGGGTTGATGAATTTTAGAATTTTCACTTTAGTTTTCAAAGCAAGTCAAAATTTTTTGAACAGAATAGTTTCTGGGGTTGTCTTTTTTTTGGGGGGGGGGGGGCAGGATTTGCACTGATGACCTAACCTTTAAGATTTATCTCTGAAAATAAATTTCTGATTATGCTCTAATTCTCTTTAATAAAAAACTAAATAGTCTATGAACTAGAAGCACTGAAAGCTCACAACTGGAAGGTGAATAGATCACCAGAATACAGTGTTATACTTTGTATGACAGTTGCAAGGCCCTGAATAGCGAAAAATCAGTCATAGGTCCATCTTGTAGCTGATAGAAAGGTTCATATCTTATCTGTTGTTGTTGTTCAGTCTCTCAGTAGTGTCTGCCTCTTTGCAACCCCATAGACTGCAGCATACCAGACTTTCCTGTCCTTCACTATCTCCCAGAATTTGCTCAAACTTATGTCCATTGAGTCAGTGATGTTATCCAACCATCTCATCCTCTGGTATCTTATCTACAATTCTTATCTATCTTATAAAGTTTCACATCTTATAATTAAGATAATTAAATCAATGGAATGACACTTCCTGTGAGTAAATGGAAAAAAACAGTGAGAAATGCTGGCAGAGACAATGAAATTTACCCTAGAAAAATGGATAAGCTCAACACCTTGGGCAGAGGACACCCATCCCAGTTTAAAATGTTGGAAATAGCAGTTTTGCCCTTATCTGGCCTTGCTGTATGACATTTCTTCAAATGAATGTGTTTTTCCCATCAATATTAATTTCTTTTCCAGTCACTTATAGGAGATAAAATGATTCTGGCATTATTTGTTCAAGAGGAAATAATATGGCACATGAAAACTAGTTCTGATTATCTTCTTTTTTAATTTCATGTTTTAAATGAGAATGTTTTTAATTTTTATTGGAATATAGTCACTTTACACTTTAGTTTCTGTTTTACAGCAAAGTGAATCAGTTCTATGTATATAGGTGTCCCCTCTTTTTTAGATTCTGTTCCCATTTAGGTCACCAGAGAGCATTGAGGAGACTTCCCTGTGCTATACAATAGGTTCTCATTAATTATTTTATACATAGTATTGTTTATAGGTCAATCCCAACTCCCAATTCATTCCACCCTCCCTTTCCCCCTTGATATCCATAAGTTCTCTACATCTGTGTCTCTATTTCTGCTTTACAAATAAGTTCATCTGCACCATTTTTCCTAGATTCCACATACAAGTGATATTATACAATATTTATTTTTCTCTTTCTGACTTACTTTACTCTCTATGACAGTCTTTAGGTCCATCCATGTTTCTGCAAATGGCACTATTTCACTCCTTTTTGTGGCTGAGTAGTGTTGCATTTATGTGTGTGTGTGTGCATGTGTGTGTGTGTATGTACCACATCTTCTTTATCCATTCCTCTGTTAACAGACATTTGTTGTTGTTCAGTTGCTCAGTCATGTCCGACTCTTTGAACCCCATGGACTGCAGCACACTAGGCTTTCCTGTCCTTCACCATCTCCTGGAGTTTGCTCAAACCCATGCCCATTGAGTGGATGATGCCATCCAACCATCTCGTCATCTGTTGTCACCTTCTCCATCTGCCTTCAATCTTTCCCAGCATCAGGGTCTATTCCAATGAGTCGGCTCTTTGCATCAGGTGGCCAAAGTATTAGAACTTCTATGTCTGGGCTATTGTGAATAGTGCTGCAATGAGCATTGGGGCTCATGTGTTCTTTTGAATTATGGCTTTTCCTGCATATGCACAGCAATAGGATTGCTGGCTCACTGATTATCTTCTAAGCTGATACTATCTCAGCTTGTCCTTCACAATGTCGTTTACTGTTACCTTAGAGAAACTTATCAGTAATTTGATAACCTTTATCTACTAAGTGTATTTGTTCTTTATTTATAAACCTATATATCATATGCATTTTACTTTATATATATATATATATATATGTACAGGTACATATATATATATAAAGACATGTCTATCATATATAATTCTTTCACCCGCTGATTTAAGCTAAGAGGAAGATCCCCATGTTCGAAGACTTGAGGTTTTTATAGGATCAATGTTGGAAGGATTATCACTTTTTTCTCTTCAACAAAAGAACCCTTTCTCTTCAATAGTCCCCCTAAACTGTACTACATAAACAAAAAAGAACCTGAATATGTTAGAAATTTGTGGAAATCCATACATGTCAGAAAACCCCAAGAAAGCATTGAAACTAGATAAGTTTGTTTTTTCTTTTTTTTACGTTTTATCAAGATACAGTTGATAAACAAAAATACTGCACACATGTAATGTATACCTCTTGATGATTTTGGACATATGCATATACCTGTGTTACCTAATCCCAAGATTTCCAGTACTGTACAGCAACCCTTTGAGATCTAAAGACTGTCCCCAAAGACTGGGGACAGTAATGCTGTGTTTATACTTCTTAAGCTTTTTTTGTTATTGAAACCATTTCATAAAATCTTTGTTGTATTCATATTTTAGGGCAATAATTTAATTTGTTCCTTAAACAAAAGATTTAAAAATTTTAGGATTTTTTTTTAAATCACTGTCTAAATTTCTCACTCTTTCTCCATGCCTATTAATAGCCTAACATGTATCAGTGATGTTGATATGAGATCAGACAAAAATCCTAGCCCATCAGGAGATCATAATATCATCTAAAATCATCCATTGTCTCTTCCTGTACCCTTTGTTTCCTCCAACATAAACAAATTAAACAATAACCAACTGACAGGCAGAATCCTTCAAGATCAAAATTTATTTTCAAGAAAGTTAAATTCCTTGGGTAAAAGGAAAAAACAGTATGTCAGACTCTGTTACAAATGCTTTGTAAACATCTTATTTAAGCAAAAATAATCCTTTGAAACATTTTATACATAAAGAAACTTAGGTTTAAAGAACTTGAATGACATACCCAAGATCACACTATAAATGATAGAATTTAACCCCAGTTCTGTGTAACCTCAAAGGTCCTACTACTCTTTCCTATAACTGACACCTTCTCCAAGGACAATGGCAGGAAGCAGGATGGCAGATGAACATTAGAAAGGAAGGAAAATCTATTCAGAAGTGAAGAAATGAGAATTCCATTATCTTGCTTTTCAAATAGAAATGATAGTAGGAATCCCAGTGAGACTTAAGGGTGTAAGTTAGCATGACCCCAGGACCTAGGTTTCACTGGTCTCCTCTGAAGCACTGCCATTAATTTCTTCACTCGGCACTAGTTTATTGGATGTCTAGTAAGAGCCTAACACTGTTCAAGTCACTAGTATAGCACAGTGAATAAGGATCTCTGTTCAGAAGACCCAAACAATTAACAGGTAGACAAACAAAAAATAAACAAAGTAATTGGGTTATCTGGGCTTGTCTATGCCGTTGATATTTGGTTTGAGATCTGAAGAATGGAAGGAAACAGAAAGGTAGAAAGGCTTTCCTAGAAAGAACAGCAAAGGCAAAGGCCCTGGGGCAGGAAGAGCTTGACTTGGAAGAAACTTAAAAGCAGCCCAGGGATGTAGCCTTGTGAGCACCAGGGTGGGTGGGAGGAGATGATGCTGGAGTGAAAGATGGGTGCGGACCCCAAGCCAGGACTTCAGGCTAAAACGGCGGGGTCATTCCTCTCCCTATATTCTACTGTCTTCCGTTTGTCAGTGGCCAGGCACAAAGCCTTTATTTTGGACAATGCCCGCAATCAGGAAACACACTGTACTCTTGTTCCTTTTTTATATTTATTTACTTTTATTTGGCTCTGTCAGGTCTTAGTTGCGGCACATGAAATCTTCGTTCTGTCCGGCGGCCTCTCTAGTTGTGATATGCAGGCTTAGTTGCCCCTTGGCATGTGGGATCTTAGTTCCCTGAGCAGGGATGAAACCCTTGTCTCCTGCATTGCAAGGCGAATTCTTAACCACCGGACTACCAGGGAAGTCCCTGTACTCTCATTCTCATTACCTCCTGCAGGACCAAGCCCTCAGTAACCACTCTGAGTGTTACTCAGTGATAATGCCTCACATTTTGGTGGGATTCATTGCAATCGACTTCCTGGCACCCTTTCTTCTTTCTCACGACAACCAGAATAAGCAGTGTAGTCTAGCAGCCATGTGCCTGGGCTGTCACACATGGGCACCAATAAAAGTTCTGTTACTTCACAGTTGTGCAATTTCTAACAGGTCATCTCACCTCTCTAGATCCCAGGTCCTTCATTTCAAAAAGGAAACAACTATCTTGCTGCATTCGTTCTGTGGGGAACAAGCAAGATAAAGTGTCAAGATTGTGCAGCATAGGGCCTGGCAGGTAGTTAATGCACAATATAATTGTACATATTTCAATCCCAGGCTTCCCTGGTGGTTCAGATGGTAAAGAATCTGACTGCAATGCAAGAGACCTCAGTTCAATCCCTGGGTCAGGAAGATCACCTGGAGAGGGGAATGGCTACCCACTCCAGTATTCTTGCCTGGTGAATTTCACAGCCAGAGGAGCCTGTACCCCACCCCATTCTGCAGATAGAAGAACCAAAAGTCAAAGAGATAAAGTGACTTGTCTAAGCTTGCACATTTAGGAAACACTAGAACCAAAACTTTGGCTACTTCATCTAGATGCTTTTTTCTTCCTACTGCCATGAATCACTGCAAAGTGAAAGGAGGTTAATAAACCTGCTCCCACCATCACGGGAGAGGGTATCATGTACAGGGAGAGGGAGGTCAGTTTCTGGGAGCATGGGATTCGTCTGAACATTGATCTAAAAACTCTTCAACAAGAATTTATTAAGGGCATACTTGCTTCTATTAAACGTTTCTCTTTGCTATTTCTGCTGAGCAAAAGAAGGGAAAAATCCAGCCTGCCCTATGCTTTCTTGAAACAAACGAAAAAAAAAAAAAAAAAATGGAAGTTTGATGAAATCATGTGGGTGCTCTTGACTTATCTTTATCCATCACCCGAAAATGTGCCCATATGGAAGATAAATAGTGCTATTACATCCAGTTCTCTGTACTAAGTCCCAGAAATGCCGACAAGACACTAATCCCAACAGAATGTATGGAAGTTAATTATAACTGAAGCGCAACAGAAGTCAGCCAAAAGATTGCAATCAACAAGATTCATGGAATGAACACTTTGTTCTTTGTTGGGAAGGAGACATGCCGCTCTCTCTCCTCAATCCCCTTCTGCAAACCTCTGCCTTGCCTACGGAACTTCTAAAGCATGATTCCATCCTGGGAACAAGGATGGAAGCTGGAAGCTGAGCAGGAAAGGAAACCTTCTCATTGACTCATGCTCAGGGGACTGCAGAGACCCTAGTGCTATCTGGGTCACCTTAAACTTGAAGCCATTTACTGCCACTTTTCTTATCCCAAGAAGGAATCCATCAAGCATTCAGTGTAGTAGCATCTTTCTCTGAAATATGATTGGCTGTAAGGCCACCAGAAATTCAAGTTTGCTATTAAAGCCTTGTTAGGAAAGCTAGTCAGATTTCAAAAGCTGTGGTTCTTGTAAAATAGGCAACTGAATCTTCTGTCAAAAAGAGAGAAGGTCAGGATTTCCCTAGTGGTCCAGTGACTAAGATGCCATGTTCTCAGTGCAGGGGGCCTGGGTTCAATCCCTGGTCAGGGAACTAGATCCCGCATGCTACAACTAGGAACTGATATAGATAGAACTGGCAGCTTGGCAACTTGGATAGAAAGAGATCACAGAAGACTCTGTAGAAGAAATAGCATTTGAGACAGGATCCTGAAGGGTCGGTAAACATATTTGAAAGTCACAAGGCTTTTGATTTATAATAGATTAAAGAATTAGCTGAAAATTCCAAAAAAAAATACAATGTATCCAAATGGAAAATATGAAAAAATATTTCTCAAGATCGTTAACCACTTTAAAACCTTTCATTTTTTCAGTGTTTTGAGGGAAATAGCATCATGTAAAGGTCTTTCTCTTCAAAATATCTCAGCAGTTTTATTGGCTGAACAATATCTACTCAATAGCAGTTTATACTCAATATCTAACACTGGACATTTTCAACTATGAGTATAGATTTTGTGATTGCATTATTAGCAATGCATGAGCAAGTATTACTCATGGTTGTTCTTCTACCTGAATGACTCCATGTACAGACGGAAAAGGAAAGGCAAATATTTTTATATTGGCCAACAGATCAGCCAAACTAGTCACTTTGGAAATTTTTTGAGTTAGCCAGAATGATAATGTTTTTGTTTTTAGTGATATTTTATGAAACCAGCTCCTCTGGTTATCAGAGAGCCCAATAAGGCTCTCTGGTTTATAAGAGGGACCTTATATGTGGTTTTATAAAAGGGACCTTGGTTTTATATATATGGTTTTATGAGAGAGACTATGGTTTATAGGAAGGACCTTAATGTATCTTAAGAGGGTTGTTTCTTCCAACCCTCTCCTTCCCCTGTTTCTTCCCCTGATTGAGTCTTGCATATAATTCCTCGCACTGGGGCTAGTTAGCAATTTTCTTTCTTCTTGTGCCTGGCCCATGCCTCATTTTACCTGCATGGTACCTTACAAAACTTGAGATCTTAGCCTTCAGAATTAAGTCTAAAAGTGTTGTTATGCCCAAAAGTCCTTTGGAGATGTGTGCCAGACCAACCTCTGGGCCTCAGTTCCTTTATTCCTGCCTGTCCTGCCCTCAACCTTCCAGCCTATTCCAACATATTCCACTATTTGCAGTTTCCAAAACCAATCTTGATTTCTTACGACGTGCTCTTCAGTGCCTTTGCTAGTGCTATTCACTCTGTCTAGAATGGTCTTCCAGCACTTCATCCCCAGGGATCATTTCACAGATTTCAACATTTTTTCAAACAGTCTATTCAACATAAAGCGTTTTTATATAAATCGATTCAGTTTTTTAAAACTATGTTGAGCTTCTACTCTTTCCAGGCATTGTGCTGATTACTAGGGAAATATAGTGGAATAAGATGGATCTTATTTTCTGGGGCCTAACAGTCTTTGTGGTAGTTATTGTGTTTATGTATATCAAGCATCTGAAATTGTTTTCTTTAAAGGCCAGAGAGTAAATATTTTAAGTTTTAAGGGAAAACCAGAGCTGATATGTAGATAGGTAGATGACCATTTAAAACTTAACCACGTCTACTGTATAGCACAGGGAACTCAACTCAATACTCTGAAATGGCCGAAATGGGAAAGAAAATCTGAAAAAAAATAGCTATATGTGTATGTATCGCTCACTTTGCTGTACACCTGAAACTAACACAGTATTGTAAATCAACTGTAATACAAAATAAATTTAAATTAAAAAAACACTTAATTATGTTAAAATGTAAAAAAAAAAAAAAATGATGCTTGGCAGGTAAGTCTTAAAAAACAAACAAACAAAAACCAGGTGGTTTTCTAGACTTGGTTCAAGCAACCAAATTCTATCAACCTGTGGTCTAGACCTGCGGTGTCCAGTAGCAGCCTCTCACCACCTGGAACTGCTGAGCACTTACGAGTGTTGAGTCCAAACTGAGATGTGCTCTAAGTCTCCACACACACTTGATTTTAAAAACTAGTACAAAAGAAAAAAAAAACAAAAATATAAAATATCTCAAGATTTTTTTCATGTAGTTATGAGAATTGGACCATAAAGGAGGCTGAGTGCTGAAGAATAGATGCTTTGGAATTGTGGTACTGGGGAAAACTCTTAAGAGTCTCTTGAGAGACTGCAAGGACATCAAACCAGTCCATCCTAAAGGAAATCAGCCCTGAATATTCATTGGAAGGACTGATGCTGAAGCTCCAATACTTTAGGCCAGCTGATGTGAAGAACTTCATTGGAAAAGACCCTGATGCTGGGAAAGACTGAAGGTAAAAGAAGAAGGCCAGAGGATGATGTGGTTTGATGGCATCAGTGACTCAACAGACATGAATTTGAGCAAAATCCAGAAGATGGTGAAGGACAGGGAAGCTTGGTGTGCTGCAGTCCATGGGGCTGCAAAGGGTCAGACATGATTAAGCAACGGAACAACAACAAAATGCATTAAGATAATGATATTTTAGATACATTGTTTTAACATATATTATTAAAATTTCAATTCTTTTTTTTTTACTTTTTAAAATATGGCTACAAGAAACCTTAAAATTGTATAGCTGACTCACTCACATTAAATTTCTGTTAGGGACAGAACTGGTCTGGATAACTTCTGTATTGGGCAGAATGCCATAGTTTAAAATGAAATCATTAAACATAACAAAAAACAAAACCCCAAAACCTCATCTTTTCATAATTCCCTTCCCAAAAAACTTCTCAGCAAAGTTTTCCCTAGACTGGGAAATTTGAACTTCTCTCTGTGATTCAGTAACCGTCATATCGTGTTTCTTTACTTTCTTCACATATGTTTCTGGAATTTTCATATTTGTTGGTTTCCTTACTTGTTCTCTGCCTCTCTGAGTTAGAATGTCAATTCTACAAGACAAGACCCTTTTCCAATCTTCTTCACTGTGGTTCCAGGACAGATCAGCCATCTGGTACTGCCTTTTGCTTTGCTTCCATTGGGTCTAAAACTATGCCCTAGTTGGTATTATGTTTTATTTCACTGGTGTTCTAGAAATGGGTACTTTTGGAATAGTCGTGGGGTCATTAATAGAATATTCAGAACAAAAGACAGAAACATCCATTGTTTGGTAGTCAACTTTGAGCCCAAGAGATGTGTGTCTAATGGTTTTGGTGAAGAGGAAGGGGGAATAATGAATAATGGAATGCATGTGGATAAGAAGCACCAAGAACAGACACTGGGGAGAGAAGGGAGATAATACTGGAAGGACGGTGGTGGTTTCGTCGCTAAGTCGTGACTCTCGTGACCGCGTGGACTGTAGCCTACCAGGCCCCTCTGTCCGTGGGATTTTCCAGGCAAGAATACTGGAGTGGGTTTCCATTTCCTTCTCCAGATCTTCCCAATCCAGGGATCAAACTCGAGTCTCCTGCATTGCAGGCAGATTCTTTACCAACTGAGCCAATTATCAAGAGTTAATATAACCCAGGGGAAAATAGACCATCTTAAATCAGGTAAACTAATCCTGGAGAAGTCCCCCAAGAGACTAAGAAAAATTTAAAAAGAGACTCAAGTTGGTTTTGAAGCAAACACTTGTCTTTTCACCTCTATCCCTCCTAAGACAATTCCTAGGTCCCTTTAATCTCCCCTAAGAAGGATTTCCAGTTTTACCAAAAAGGCTGGCACCAACTCTAGATATATTTATGGTTGTAATTTTTAAGCTGTAAAATGCTGTATAATACACCTACCACATTGTTGGCAACAGATAAATATTTATTAATGAGAAAAATAGGTGAATAGTATTATTATTTTCCTTCTTATATATTTTATTCTGTTATCTATCTAGAACGAGACTGGGGACTATTCAAAAAAAGGTACCTAAATGATTTGATAATATTTCCTACTTAATATTCCTGTTGCTTAGCCCTTGTGTCCTACTTTTGGTCACTAAATACTTTGTGCTTTGCAAAAACTATTTCTAGTGTGGAAATGAGAAGGCATCATGCAGTGGAGACAGAGGTACCTGAGCTGTATGTAGAAAGCGGAGTTCTCATAGAAACAAATTCTACAATGGCAAAGAAACATTGTTACATTTTCCTTATACCATATTGTCCATTCCTCTACTCTTTTATATTTCTAGACTTTCCTCTCCTTACACTGAAGGAATATGAATCCATTTTGCTAATATTCTTTATACGATTGAATTCTCAAAGCTATACCTCTCCTAACGAGGAAGTAATGAAATTTCCAAGAAGTTATAGGAAAAACTGATAGTTAAGGAGACAGTCAGAGGAAGTGCCAGGGTTTGCCTGCTCTTTCATCAGGCATAGCCCTGTTAGAATGAGAAAGTCATGCCAATGTTAAATTATTAGGTGTTTTTCTTAAGTCTGCAAGATGATGCATGTTCATCATAACAATTATAGTTAAAACACTGCTTACTGAGTCCCTACAAAGTGCAAAGTATTATTTTTGGCACTGGGGAGTCAAAAACTTACATGAAATACATGATTTCTGCCATTGAAAGTTTACAGTCTATTTGAAGATACTCTGTACATGTATGTGTACATGTGCATATATCTATATGTAACTTGGGATTGTATGCTTTATATTTAATTATATAATTGGGATACATTGTCTATACATGATTATAATTGGGAAAATTAAGTTTGGAATTAGAAAATTAGACTTGGAAGATTAACTAGTAAAATATTATAACTGGCCACCATTTTAAAAATAATACTAACAGAAAATGTAGAATAGAACAGTCTGTACAAATTAAAAATAAAAAATAAGGCAACTAAGTTCATTGTAATTTTTGTATGCCTGAAGTTTTGCATACCCTTCAAATTTTGAAAAAAGTTAAAATGTAAGAAGCATATGCTAAGTATGCGATGAGTGATGTTTGTACAGGCAACTACTACAAAAGCTCAGAAGCAAAAGCGGTTTGGGGATTATTCTGGATTCTCTCCAAAGTAAGCTAAGTACATACAAGTTCTGTGTGTTTTATGGAGAATTAAACCCTTTACTCCATACTTACCCACTATGGAACCAGAATGTGGAACCAGAAAACCTTTCATTTAATGAAATCTACAGTGTACATAGTCTTTGGAAATTATTCAATCTTAATACTTCCATAAATATATATGTGTGTATATATATATATATGTATGAAGCTTTAAAAATATTAAGTAGTATCATATTTATATGTTATTTAATAATTTAAAATAATTTGCTATTACGTGATTATTCAGTTCAGTTCAGTCGCTCAGTCGTGTCCGACTCTTTGCGACCCCATGAACTGCAGCACGCCAGGCCTCCCTGTCCATCACCAACTCCCAGAGTCTACCCAAACCCATGTCCATCGAGTCGGTGATGCCATCCAACCATCTCATCCTCTGTCGTCCCCTTCTCCTCCTGCCCCCAATCTTTCCCAGCATCAGGGTCTTTTCCAATGAGTCAGCTCTTCGCATGAGGTGGCCAAAGTATTGGAGTTTCAGCTTCAACATCAGTCCTTCCAATGAACACCCAAGACTGATCTCTTTTAGGATGCACTGGTTGGATCTCCTTGCAGTCCAAGGGACTCTCAAGAGTCTTCTCCAACACCCCGGTTCAAAAGCATCAATTCTTCAGTGCTCAGCTTTATTTATAGTCCAACTCGCACATCCATACATGACCACTGGAAAAACCATAGCCTTGACTAGATGGACCTTTGTTGGCAAAGTAATGTCTCTGCTTTTTAATGTGCTGTCTAGGTTGGTCATAACTTTCCTTCCAAGGAGTAAGCATCTTTTAATTTCATGGCTCCAATCACCATCTGCAGTGATTTTGGAGCCCCCAAAAATAAAGTCAGCCACTGTTTCCACTGTTTCTCCCTCTATTTGCCATCAAGTGAGGGACCAGATGCCACGATCTTTGTTTTCTGAATGTTGAGCTTTAAGCCAACCTTTTCAGTCTCCTCTTTCACTTTCATCAAAAGGCTCTTTAGTTCTTTTTCACTTTCTGCCATAAGGGTGGTGTCATCCGCATATCTGAGGTTATTGACATTTCTCTCAGCAATCTTTATTCCAGCTTGTGCTTCTTCCAGCCCAGTATTTCTCATGATATACTCTGCATATATGTTAAATAAGCAGGGTGACAATATACAGCCTTGACGTACTCCTTTTCCTATTTGGAACCAGTCTGCTGTTCCATGTCCAGTTCTAACTGTTGCTTCCTGACCTGCACACAGATTTCTAAAGAGGCAGGTCAGGTGGTCTGGTATGCCCATCTCTTTCAGAATTTTCCACAGTTTGCTGTGATCCACACAGTCAAAGGCTTTGGCATAAAGCAGAAATAGATGTTTTTCTGGAACTCTCTTGCTTTTTCGATGATCTAGCGGATGTTGGCAATTTGATCTCTGGTTCCTCTGCCTTTTCTAAGTCCAGCTTAAACATCTGGAAGTTCATGGTTCACATATTGCTGAAGCCTGGCTTGGAGAATTTTGAGCATTACTTTACTAGTGTGTGAGATAACTGCAATTGTGCTGTAGTTTGATCATTCTTTGGCATTGCCTTTCTTTGGGATTGGAATGAAAACTGACCTTTTCCAGTCCTGTGGCCACTGCTGAGTTTTCCAAATTTGCTGACATGTTGGGTGCAGCACTTTCACAGCATCATCTTTTAGGATTTGAAATAGCTCAACTGGAATTCCATCACCTCTACTAGCTTTGTTCATACTGATGCTTCCTAAGGCCTACTTGACTTCGCATTCTAGGATGTCTGGTTCTAGGTGAGAGATCACACCATCGTGATTATCTGGGTCATGAAGATCTTTTTTGTACAGTTCTTCTGGGTATTCTTGCCACCTCTTCTTAATATCTTCTGCTTCTCTTAGGTCCATACAATTTCTGTCCTTTATTGAGCTCATCTTTGCATGAAATGTTCCCTTGGTATCTCTTACTTTCTTGAAGAGATCCCTAGTCTTTCCCATTCTATTGTTTTCCTCTATTTCTTTGCATTGATCACTGAGGAAGGCTTTCTTATCTCTCTTTGCAACAAAATGCCATAAAACTTCCTTAAGAGGATTGGGTATTTTATTTTTCCCGAAGAAGTCCAACATCAATATTACCCTTAGCTTTTTTTCATCCTCAACAAAATAGCATACAGGTTTTTTTGTCTTTTTTTTTTTGGTCAGTGCCCATGGGTAGTGTAAAATTATCCTTCATCCATCCCAAAGCTGCAGAGTCCACCCAGACTCTGAATCGACAAGTCTGAAGCCCTGAGGCTGGCAAGGAGTAACTTCTACTGTCAGCTCTCCAGGCTTCTCACTGACCCAGGCTTGGAATGCAGAGCAGAGTGGAAGTGTTTAATTTGGAAGTTATCTGCTCCTTTGCAAGTTTACCTCAGGGGTTCAGAAATATTGAGCTGCTTGGCAATAGAAGGAACCTCCCAATAAGAGGTCAGGCTGAAAAGATTAGTTTCACTGAGGCAAGGAGGACAAAATCTGAAATATGAAACACTGATCACTACTCTTGATCTCAAGTGATAAAAACCCAATTGAAACAAGTTTAATCATAAAGAGAATTGGTTCATGTTATTGAAAAGTCCAGGAGAGAATCTGGCTTCAAGGTCTCTAGATGATGAAAACCTTTGGCTCTCACTATCTCCCGCTCTCTTTCTTGCTCCTGTTCTCATAGCTGTTTCTCCAAATGAATTACCTGTGTCCTCTCAGACTGTAACCTGAGGATGGAGTAGACAGAGAGTTGAGGATAGGAGAGTGGACTTAGGGGGTTTGAGATCAACAGGTATACACTGTTGTATTTAAAATGGATAACCAACAATGACCTACTGTACAGCACAGGGAACTCTGCTCAATGTTATGTGGCAGCCTGGATGGGAGGAGTGTTTGGAGGAGAATGGATTACATGTATATATATAGCTGAGTCCCTGGTGGCTCAGATGGTAAAGAATCTGCCTGCAGTGCAGGAGACCCCGGTTCAATTTCCTGGATTGGGAAGATCCCCTGGAGGAGGGCATGGCGACCCACTCCAGTATTCTTGCCTGGAGAATCTCATGGACAGAGGAGACTGGCAGACTGCAGGTCATGGCATCGCAAGGAGTCAGACATGACTGAGAAACTAAGCACAGCACAGAACTGAGTCACTCTGCTGTGCACCTGAAATTATCACATTGTTAACTGGCTATACTCCAATATAAAATAAAGAGTTAAAAAAAAAAAACTGCGGCAGAACCAGATATAAGAAGTAAGTCAGCCATCGATATATGAGTACAGAGGACAGAAGTCTCAATAATTTTCATAAATCTCTATGAAATAATGACAGTAACATTTATTGAGCATCACCTGCATGCCAGGTACTTTACCAAGCGTAAATCTCATTAAACCTTCAAAATTCTGTGAGAGTCTCAGAGATCTAAATGTCTAGCCCAAATTCACATAACTATTAAACCATGCAGCTACCATATTTGAAAACCCAGGTCAGTACATATGACTCCATTACTGGACACTCTGGACATTGGCCAAAGTGTTGGCTGCTACAGACTCATAACTGCCTTCTCCTAAAATCTCCCTTCAGAAAGGAAGTTCCCTCAAGAAAGGGAGATGCTTCACCCAAGGATTTGCCCCCTCAATAAAAGATACCAAGATCCAGTCACCTCACATTAATTTGAGAGACTGCAAAGAACTTCCCATGGGATCTTCAGAGGCCTCTGTTACAACTGTGTCACTGTTAAACTTCCGTTTCTGCCCCATTTCACTCCCCACACTTCCTTGTGTGTGTTGTTCCCAAGTGTACCCACAGTAAAACTCACATGCACAAAACTCTGTTTCTGATTCTGCTTCCAGGGAACCAACCTAAAACAAGTTCAAAGCCTGAGCTGTTGCCCTTTGTCATAAACTACCTCTTCACATCAAGTTTGTTGACTCTGCCTGCTTAACTCGAAAGAGATAGTGGGAAATGAATCATAAAGTTTTGAAAATGAGCAATTTCCAAACAGGGAATCAAAAAAAAAAAAAATGTTCCCATGACATACTCAGAACGGTAGCATAATTTTATGTGAATTGTGGACCTAGTCAACAATTTTTCAAGGTAAATATTTTATGTTTTCTATTACAAAGCTGAGCAGAAGGCCTTCATCATATTGGTTTACTCTTTCCTGTCTTCTTGGCAAATGAAACGGTTTGATGAACAGCTTGCATTTAGCAGTTTCTCCTTTGTGGTGTTTTACAACATCTAGCTTGCCTGCTTGTCAGAAATGGTTTAGATACAAATTGTTTCCTTGAGGAGTAACCATGCTGTCCTGTACTCCTAGGTCACTGGGAATTTGTTAATATTCATCAAGTCCTGTGGTATGTCAAACAGACACAAAATTACCAATCCTCAACTGCAGTCTGAGTTGCAACAGAAACCACTGTAAAAAAGACAAGAAACCAAGAGCACTTTGTCCATCTAGTCCTTGAAAGATGTTTCAAGTCCATCTAGTCCTTCTAGAATTTTTAGAAAATGGTCATTTTTTCCCTTCCCTCTCAGTATTTTTCAGTAAGGAAAGACTGGCCTCCATGTTTTGATTTCTTGAGAATATTTGCAGTTCCACTGTTAGAAATTCTTTCTCTAGTAATCAGTCCAAGGCGACTAAGGCAATAGCAAACTTTTAAACCTTTTTATTGCAGTTCAGTATACGGGTGACTGAGTTTACCAGCAACTTTAGAAACAGGTGGTTTTTATGACTAAGTTCTATAGAGGGATAGGGTAGGAAGCCAGGACTGGTAGAGCAATTATTATTCATGATACTTTGCATACATGAGTTTATTTGATCCTTAGCTAATCCTAAATTATCCATGTGTTATCCCCCTTTTGGGCTTCCCTGGTAGCTCAGGTGGTAAAGAATCCACCTACAATACAGGAGACCCCGGTTCGATTCCTAGGTTGGAAAGATCCCCTGGAGGAGGGAATGGCAACCCACTCCAACATTCTGGCCTGGAGAATTCCGTGGACTGTATAGTCCTTGGGATCGCAAAGACTCAGACACCTCTGGGCAACTTTAACTATCCCTCTTTTATTGGTGAGGAAACGGAATTTTAGAAAAGTAGATAGGTTGTCCAATATCACATACCTAGAAAGTATCAGACATGGGTTCCAGGTGTGGGCCTGCCTAACGTAACAGCATCTTCTCAAAACATTGGACTTATTGGGGGAGAAGATCATGTAATCATGGTAGAAAAGTGAAGAATTAAGAGGAATTACGAACCAAAACACAATTACTTAGCCTCATGAGCATCACTGTACTAGGCTCTCGGGCCTAAGGTAACACAGACTACGCAAAGCATGACGTGAAGCTGAAGGGACCCTGGTGATAAAAGCTCCTTCCCAACAAACAGGCTAATAGTTCCCAAGAAGTCACCTCCTGTGCATCAAGGCCAGGAACATCTGTAAACTCATGAAATTCTCTGGTGCCAGAGAAAGTCCAGTCTGGTTTATAGATTCTTTGCCATTTGGTGCATCAGCCTGATACTTCCTCAGCCCACACTCAGAATTAGGATGCTCAGAAAAGGACTGTGAAGATACTTGGAGAGGGGAGTCCCCTGAAAGTATCTGATATATGAAGTTCTCTATAGGAGGCTGGGCTTCCCAGGTGGTGCTAGTGGTAAAGAACCTGCCTGCCAGTGCAGATGATGTAAGAGACACGGGTTCAATCACTGGGTTGGGAAGATCCCCTGGAGAAGGGCCTGGCAGCCCACTCCAGTATTCTTGCCTGGAGAATCCCATGGACAGAGGAGCCTGGCAGACTACAGTCCATAGGGTCACAAAGAGTCGGGCATGACTGAAGCAATTTAGCACACAAACTATATGAGGCTACAGATTCATTCCCAAATAAAACAGCATTTTCTTTGGGACTATCTACTGCTACATTATCCACAGTGCCTCTCCCTAAAACACCAACAACACTTAAGTGTTTGAAGTAGAAAAGGAACTCCCAGGTAAGGCACAACGAGCTTAGTTCTCCAAGTATAATAGGTTTTACTTATATCATTGGATTTAGACAAAATTCACTCAACTTAGTATAAATTCAGAAGAGCCATGAAAAAACATAACTTTCACTGTATTAAATGTAAGAGAAAGCATAATTTTTTATCTCTGTTTAAAGATAGCGTTTCAGTCAAACCTTTTGATGATTGAATGATTGATTATTCACCATCAATAAGTGGATTTTATTCTAGAGCTCCTTTTCTGGCACCAATTTCCCATAGTAAAGAAGGAGTTTCACTGAGCACCAGGCTGGGCTCCCTGTGTTGTCTAGCAACTTCTCATCAGCTATCTGTTTTACACATGGGTAGCGTATATATGTCGATGGCATGAGTTCACATGCAGATGTATGTGTAATATATATGAGTGCTAAGTCACTTCAGTTGTGTCCGACTCTTTGCAACCCTAAGGACTGTAGTCTGCCAGGCTCCTCTGTCTATGGGATTCTCCAGGCAAGAATACTGGAGTGCGTTGCCTTGCCCTCCTCCAGGGGTCTTTCCGACCCAGGGATCGAACCCGGGTTTCTTACATCTCCTGCACTGGCAGACAAGTTCTTTACTACTAGTACTACCTGGGAAGCCCATATATATATATAATGTAATGTAATACATGCAATTTTGTATAAATCATTCAATCCAAGAGTAAAGTAGCATGATACCTGAAATTCATATTCAAATTGTTTAGTTAAAAAATTGTGTTACGTATATATAGAAATGTAAAGGTGACCAAAAAAACCTGATAATTAAAAAAAAAAAAAAAGAGTTTCTGTCCACTGAGATGGGGACGTTTGTGGATGCTGTCAAAGGCTCTTGTATTGATACATTTGATGACTCATGTCAGAGAAATCAAAGATCCCAAGAGGAATTACTTTCTACCAACTCATATGTGCTCAGCTTAAGTATGTATTTCCCAGAATTTTCTTCAAAGACAGGAATTTATGACAACTATTTTGACAAGAACTGAAAAAGATACATTCAGAGTGTATCTCTCAGCTCCTTGTCTAGTTAGTTTTATCCTACAATACCTTTGTGACATTTTAAATAGCATATCCTTTAGCTGTGATGGGAATTTCACAAGGAAATCTCTTGAAGAACCAAAAGGAGTATGTGTACAGATTGAAAAGGCAATTTAAAGGGCTATTGTTACCTTGAATATACCACTGGACTGGATACAGCTGTGTAAACCCAGGGTGGGAGGTGTGTAAACAGAGGTTTGACAATGAGATGCTGCTGAGTTTGGCTGGAGCTCAAATCACACACGCCACGTTTAATTATCAGTATCTCCCACCATGTCTTTGACCTAAACAGAATATATGGTTGTCTCTTCCAACACATCTGTGAAAAGTCATATTGGATAAAGTGACTATTTTGACATACAGCATCTGAAATTTTGACTTTAATGGAGACATTCATCTAAGGATCAAAGATTAACAAAAAGGAAAAAATACTTGTACAGAAGAGTAAGCAAAGGCAGAGATGCCAGAAAAATTTCCTTCTGGTCCACTAATCAATACCAGCACTCTGTCAATGAATAATTGTAAATAAATTAGTAGGGAAACCCATTTGTCATTACTCTGTATGCTACTGAAATTCTATAGAGCCTGAGGATAAAGTGCTGATTCATTTCATTTATCAAAATCCTACTCACACTTTAAAACCCAGATCAAAGATCATCCCTTCCATGAAACCCTGAATGTCCACACCCTGGAATAGGTTCGCCCTGCGCCAAATCCCACCATGCCAGTTTTCTGTTATATGTAAGAAAATCATCTGAATGCAAAGGATATCTTAGTAGACTTTATAGCAGAGTTTGAATCCTGGCTCTTCCACTCCTAGCAGAGTGACACTCAGCAAGTAAGTTTGCCTTTCAAATCTAATAATGAAAACAATGATGACATGTATTGACACCTTACCATACACAAAGCCTCATATGCAATATAGTATTTCTAATCCTCACCACAACCTACAGTGTGATCAGCACTGTTCTCCACTGAGGAAACTGAATGGTTAAATAACTTAAGGTAGCCCATTTAACAAGCTTATCTTCAAGCTTCAGCAACTAGGCACGTTCCATTCATTATCCTACCTTTCTCACTTCACCTACCACTTAGGGAGCAAGTCACAAATAGTAGCTCTTATTACATCCATGCTGACGATACCAGGCTGTTTATTGATTAACCACATAGGCTAGGTCCCAATGGCAAGTTTTAAAGACCATATTAACCACTGTGGTCTCTCAGGACCTGGGTTCTTCATTTACTGTGGACAACTTGGACCTTGAATTTTACACTGTGCAGCAAACACTGCAGCATCAAAGGCTATAAAATGCAACAAGATCTCATACATCTCATTTCTCTCTCTTTTTTCTTGATGAAAATAACCGCTCTTGTAGATGCAGAACATTTTGACCATAATTTACTATATGAGTTCCACATTGATTAATCTGAGCATGATAAAATATTTCAAAATATTGTGATCTCAAAATTAATGGATGCTTAAAAATAGACTCTATCAATTCCAACATTACTGAAACATTATAAATTGAATATTTTTATTCTAGATTTTTATTTTAAGAAAAATTGAAAGAAGTATATTTTTATACTCATTTCAAAGTTGGATAAGAATTTCAAAACTTTATTTAGAATAACCACTCTTCAGTCTGGAATACAAGTATTTCAGCTCTTTTTAAAGTCCTTGAGCAAGGTTTAAAATGTCAATTTAAGGCATGTAATTTGTAACAGAAAGAATTCCTTGGGGGGCTACAAACTACTTGAGCTTAGCAACCTGCAGTTTATATATCTTTTCTTGCTCTTGGCAGTGATCTCAGAAGTCTACCTTCTGAAAAGATAATAAATGCGTTCAAATTAGGAATTGACCCTGATGAAGCTAGACTTTCTCCATTGATAGCTACTTGCCTTAGACACCAATCCAGTCAATTAGACCTGTGAACACACTTACTAATAAGGGTGGAACTGTTCATGCATAGAGGGAATGTGGTACAGTAACAGGAACAAAGAGTTTGAAGGGAAGAAGACAGAGGTCTGCACCCTGGCTTTGTATGTGTTAGGAGAGTTAATTGTTTCCCTGGTGGCTCAGCGGTAAAGGATCCATCTGCCAATACAAGAGATGCAGGTTCAATCCCTGGGTCAGGAAGATCTCTTGGAAAAGGAAATGGCAACCCACTACAGTATTCTTGCCTGGGAAATCCCATGGATGGAGGAGCCTGGTGGGCTACTGTCCATGGGGTCACAAAAGAGTCAGACACAACTTAGTGAATAAGCAGTAACAACAAAGAGCAGTTAATTAACATGCAGGAATGATTTATTGAGAGCTTGGCTTGTGCTGGGTACTATTTTGGGTATCAGGCCTTAAAACCATTCTCTAAGCTTCTTTTTCCTCATATTAAATTTAAGAAACAGTTCTTGAAATAAAGTAGGTGACTGATAAATAGTGGCTGATATGATATTATTGTTTCCACGGCCATCGAGGTTGTCTGAATGAATCTGACCTTTACAGCTTGATTTTTCTTTCTTCTTCAACTCCCAATCAACGTGACTAAAGCTGAATTTATTATTTCAGAAATATGATATTAAATGCTCACATGAAAAAGTAAAAATTAGTCACTTGAATATTTTGCCAGTAATATTAACCTGAAGTAATATTTTGCCAATAAGTATCATCATTTTAGAATGAGTCAGTTATTCAGCATGTTGTAATAATAGTACTTGGATCAGGATGCTTTCAGCTGCAGTTAAAAGAAAAACTCCACTCAGCACAAACAGTAAAAGAAATTTATTAGCTCATGTAATTGAAAGGTAGAGATAAACAGTATATATTATCACATACAAGTCTTACAATGTACCCATTTATCATCTCCACTTTATAAGAAATAAATGAAGCCTGGAGAGGTTAAATAATTTATCCAAGGTTCACACAAACATTGTGCGGGAGTCAATAGTTGAGCCCACGTCGTCTGACTCCAATGTCCGTTCTAGATTTTAAGCCACTTAGAAAAATTCCTGGCATAGAGCACACAACTAACATCCCCTTTTTGTAATAACCACTAGGCTCTTTTGTGAAATATGGTGACTTTTTCTTCTATTTTCTATTTTAACAGTACAGTATCATATAGATATAACCAAAGAATTTGGATTAATATAATACATCATAATCAGTTTCATTATTCAGGCCACAAATACCTAGATTCAGGTGCAAAGCCAGGTATTCTGAAGGAGATAAGGTACTTGCTCTTCATTTTAAGTTTACAGCATATACACTTACACACTTCCATCGTTTTTCAGGGTTGACAAGGCATAGGACTTGCATTATAGCAAAACTGGTCAGAATTTCTACAAGCCTGATCTAGACTGTCAGGGGTCAAGGCCCACAGTAATTATGGGCTGGCTAGCAATCTTTACATGAAATGTGAATATGTGCTGTAGCCCAGGGCTAGACCACTGGGTCACGGTAGTTTTTGCCAGTTTCCCTCATCACTACCCACCCTTACCTCACTTGCCCAACTCTTAAATCTAAAGCTAGTGCTAATTTCAAGAAATGCCAACCGCATTTGTAACACCAGAGTCAGACTAACACTCCCTGGGTCTGAGTCAGACACTTTAAATAGAACAACATGTTCAAGCAGCTTGAAATGGAAGCTCGTTTCATCATTTCTTTTCCTTTGTGTGGCTATAAAACCTTAGTTTATCTCTTGCAACATCCTAAACATAATTATTTTAAAGTCCAGATCAACATAAACTATCATAAAATTTATGGTGTAAAATGTGGAAAATATGTCTTTGTCAGATATGCTCTAGAAATCATTGTATCTCTAGTACATTCATGTCTGTATGTTGATTTTGTTTCTTAAAGCTAGTTTTCTTTATGTGTTTATGCATTTGGGCTTGCAGGCTCATTTTGAAAGGAAGCCTTTTGGCTGGGGGTTTGGAACTGACTTCGGTTCTCTCACATCTGCCTGTGAACATGCTTTCGCTCACCTTCTGTCTGGATCCCCCTGGTCTTGCTGCCTGCTCTCATCTCTCCCCAAGTCCCTGTGTGTCTCCCTCTATATTGCTTCAACAAAGACTAGAGATCTCTTCAGGAAAATTAGAGGTACCAAGGAAACATTTCATGCAAAGATTGGCTCAATAAAAAATGGTAGGGACCTAACAGAAGCAGAAGATATTAAGAAGAGGTATAATTAAGAACACACAGAAGAACTGTACAAAAAAGATCGTCATGACCCAGATAATCACGATGGTGTGATCACTCACCTAGAGCCAGACATCCTGGAATGTGAAGTCAAGTGCGCTTTAGGAAGCATCACTATGAACAAAGCTAGTGGTGGTGATGGAATTCCAGTTGAGCTATTTCAAATCCTAAAAGATGACACTGTGAAACTGCTGCACTCAATATGCCAGCAAATTTGGAAAACTCAGCAGTGGCCACAGGACTAGAATAGGTCAGTTTTCATTCCAATCCCAAAGAAAGGCAATGCCAAAGAATGCTCAGGCTACAGCACAATTGCACTCATCTCACATACTAGTAAAGTAATGCTCAAAATTCTCCAAGCCAGGCTTCAGCAATACGTGAACCATGAACTTCCAGATGTTCAAGCTGGTTTTAGAAAAGGCAGAGGAACCAGAGATAAAATTGCCAACATCCGCTGGATCATTGAAAAAGCAAGAGAGTTCCAGAAAACCATCTACCTCTGCTTTATTGATTATGCCAAAGCCTTTAACTGAGTGTATCACAATAAACTGTGGAAAATTCTGAAAGAGATGGGCATACCAGACCACCTGACCTGCCTCTTGAGAAACCTGTATGCAGGTCAGGAAGCAACAGTTAGAACTGGACATGGAACAACAGACTGGTTCCAAATAGGAAAAGGAGTACGTCAAGGCTGTATATTGTCACCTTGCTTATTTAACTTATATGCAGAGTACATCATGAGAAACACTGGGCTGGAAGAAACACAAGCTGGAATCAAGATTGCTGGGAGAAATATCAATAACCTCAGAAATGCAGATGACACCACCCTTATAGCAGAAAGTGAAGAAGAACTAAAAAACCTTTTGATGAAAGTGAGAGAGGAGAGTGAAAAAGTTGGCTTAAAGCTAACATTCAGAAAACTAAGATCATGGCATCCGGTCCCATCATTTCATGGCAAATAGATGGAGAAACAGTGGAAACAGTGGCTGACTTTATTTTTGGGGGCTCCAAAATCACTGCAGATGGTGATTGCAGCCATGAAATTAAAAGATGCTTACTCCTTGGAAGGAAAGTTATGACCAACCTAGACAGCATATTTAAAAGCAGAGACATTACTTTGCCAACAAAGGTCTGTCTAGTCAAGGCTATGGTTTTTCCAGTGGTCATGTATGGGTGTGAGAGTTGGACTATAAAGAAAGCTGAGTGCCGAAGAATTGACGCTTTTGAACCGTGGTGTTGGAGAAGACTCTTGAGAGTCCCTTGGACTGCAAGGAGATCCAACCAGTCCATCCTAAAGCAGATCAGTCCTGGGTGTTCATTGGAAGGACTGATGTTGAAGCTGAAACTCCAATACTTTGGCCACCTGATGCGAAGAGCCGACTCATTTGAAAAGACTCTGATGCTGGGAAAGATTGAGGGCAGACAGAGAAGGGGACGACAGAGGATGAGATGGTTGGATGGCATCACCAACTCGATGGACATGGGTTTGGGTGGACTCTGGGAGATGGTGATGGACAGGGAGGCCTGGTGTGCTGCGATTCATGGGGTCTCAAAGAGTCAGACACGACTGAGCAACTGAACTGATGCCCCACACACCCACCCACCCCCACTCCAAAACAGGTCTTTTAAGGTTTGGAGATTTGGGGTATATGTTAGTTTTCTAAGGGTACCATAATAAATTGCCATAAGCTTGGTGCTTTCAAACAATAGAAATTAGTACTCTCATAGTTCTGGAGGTCAAAAGCCTGAAATCACGGTGTCAACATGTGCATGCTCCTTCTGAAGACTTTTAGGATGGAATCCTTCCTTGCCTCCTCCCAGCTTCTGACAGTTATTGGCATCCTTGGCTTGCAGTAGCGGTGTCACTCCAGTCTCTGCCTCTGTCTTTATGTGACCTTCTCCCCATTGTGTCTCTGTGTGTCCTGCTCATCCTCTAAGGACATCTCAGTCATTGGGTTCAGGGACCATCCTAAGTCCAGGATGGTTTAGTGTCTCAATACTTAACTAAGTATATCTGCAAAGAGCTCATTTCCAAGTCAGATCACATTCTGAGGTTCTGGATGGCCATGGAGTTTTGCAGGGTTGGGGGAATGTCTATTCAGCCCAGTGCAAGTCACAGGCCCTACAATGATACTGAGAAGAACAAAGACACAGTTACCAAGCCCTTGGATGGTTTCATTCAGCTCCCAGTCACAAAGCTGTTTATAAGTACCTTGACCCAGCCAGTAATCTACAGTATTTTTTCCAGCTTTTTTTTTTTTTTTTGGCATTGAAGGGATGCCTGCCTCACATAGAGCACACTCAGTCCCTTAAAGAAACCAAATTCCTGGCACCACTGCCAGTTGAGGGCACAGTGCATATTCATTCTAGTCCTGCCGCCTGTTCATGTGTCTATTCCATTTCTACTTCTTGAAGATACTTGCATTGTTTTTTTTTACTTGCATTGTTTTTGAACCCAGCTATGTCTGCAAAGCTTGCTTTCTTTACATTTTCTCTCTTTGCTGTATGTTTGAGTACATCGAAGCATCAGTGACCACATCATCTTGATGGGTTTCCTCCCCCCCCTTTGTTTAGTGCATTCTATGTAAGTCAAACAAAGTAAGCATCTGTCACTTGGCAACCTCTGCTAAGGTCAAGTGTCCCCAACTCTGGCAGATCTTTTCAGACTCCACAGACAGAGACAGTTCACTCTGCTTTTTACTCAGCTTCTTTGCAGCACTGGCTAAAGGTAGCGCTGTTTCCAGCAGCTTATCTCCTGTTTGGACTGTGGACCACTTGAGAGCAGAGACCCTATTTTCTCATCTTTGTATCCCTGATATGTAGCACAGTACATGGTTCCCAGCAGTCTCTTATATGCTCAGTGAATGAATGAATGAGCAGAGCAACTTCAATAAGTTCATGAGTCTTGGGTCTCATTTTATCCCATTTCTGTCTCTGTTCACCTTCCAAAGAAAATTCCTTCAGCAAATATTCTTCATTTTCAAAACACCATCTGGGATATTGTGCTCTGTACCCTGACTCACATAAAATTTCAAAGCCCTCTTTTTAGATCAATTTCACTTGGCAATTAGGTTTTGGTAAATAAATTTAATTCTCCTGTTCTGGTTTTAATTCAATGCAAAAACACCTCAGAAACAAGTTACCTTTTTTAAATGGGTTTAATTTTCTAATGGCTAAATTGTTATAACTGTTCATTAACCCCCCTATAAATAATCTAGCAGCTGTGAACATTCTATACATCTAACAAAGAAATACTTTTAATGGAGGACAGGGGAAATGTCATAAATAATGAGGGTTGTTATAAAAATTAATGTTTCTGCATTTTACAGTTCATCTGCAATGAATTGTAGATTATATTTTAAAGCATGTTCTGGACTTCTACCTCATAAAAACCATCGCCAGAATAACTGGCAAAGTGTTCAGTTCTTCATTTTGTAACCCACTGCCCTCTGGGTGGTCTGGCTTCTAGAGGTGGATGGTAAGAGGGGGGTGGGGTATTATAAAGCCTATATATGGGGGATGGGGTATTATAAAGTCTATATATATTCTTAGCCTTCTGCTTCTGGCAGTAAAGGTTCTCAGAACCTATGCCCAGATATTCTGGTCATAGACTCCTTTTGAAACACAAATTCTGCCTATATTTTCTTTGCTAAATTAGACTTTGAAAAGTGAAGTTATGCTTAAGGACATCTCCACCTGAATGAAACACTCCAGGTTTCTGTGTTTAAATTATTTTCTATTTAGGAAACAGCACAGATAATGGAGTTTGGGAGTTGGGCCATGTTTTCCTTTGCTTTTGTGCTTTTCTTCTGATGAGAAAGTTCTGTATGCCTTTCTAAATACCTGAATACCACTGAGTAGGAGCCATAGGTACATGCAAAAAACATCAAGTTCTCAAGGTTTTGAAGCTACCAGGTAAATATACTGCTACCAACATGTCTTTCATCCTATGTGTTCTCATGGAATAGTGTACACGGTGTGTGCCTTGTGGGGTATGTATGGTGGTGGTCTGTGACCTGCACAGAATAAAAATAAGATCATCCATTGTGATTGGGAAGAGAGAGAGGGAGAGACAGAGACAGAAAGACGGATAGTTGGGGTAGGGGGCAGGAACGTAGGAAGGTGGTGGGAATCTAGGTAAAGATAAATTTAAAAGAATGTGATTTTTCCCAAGTATCTGGGACTGAAAGCCTAAAGCATGAAGTCCTTATCCAGCTCAGTCTCTGAGCCTCAGTTTCTTCATGTAAAATGAGAGCTTTGGATCCCATTGGATCCAAAAATTTTAAATTACCATCTATTTTACTTATTAGAAACGTTTCTATCTATTTACACTCTGCTGCATTTAAAATGGAGAACTGACAAAGACCTATACTGTATAGCACAGGGAACTCTGCTCAATGTTATGTGCAGCCTGGATGGGAAGGGAGTTTGGAGCAGAGCAGATACATGTGTATGTATGGGTGCGTCCCTTCGCTCTTCACCAGAAGCTATCACACAATCAGCTCTACTCCGATATAAAGTAAAAAGTTTAAAAAGGAAAAAGAAAAATCCATGGGGAGACCCAGGAGGCAAAATTAAAAAGTAAAGATATGAAGACTTGGAGATAGTGGCTACTTAAATACTGTCTCCCCACCTCCCTCCCCGGGCCTGAGATATATCCAGCACCTGCCATATCAGCCTCCCCTCTAGGCTCTAGTCACATAGAATGTTCTCGCCAGAGTGGCACATGACAGTCACCAGAGGAGCTTTCTAAAGAGACACATGCCCTGGCTTGCACCTCCAGATACAAATCCCATAACCAGGGAAGGGGCCAGGGCTCTCATTATAAATGTGGTTCTTGTATATGTCAATGGAGAATCGCGTGGGAAATGAAGTCCTTGTACGTTGAAGGCATCATTGGGATTTGACTAAATACAGATAGAAACTTGGCCCTAAGTGACCTATTTGGGTGGCTTATTTGGCTGAAGAATACTTTAGGTCCAAAGTCCACATCTCTTTCAAATGAATTCTTGGCATTTCAACAGCTCCCATACCTGGGCATCTCCCAGTACTTTACAAACACATATTGAACCTCATTCTAGGAAAGAAAATGTCATCACAGCCATGGTGGGGGAGGGCAAAATCGGTTTAGAGGTGAACTCTCTCTCCTAGGGAACCCTGTGTCAGATGTGTGCCCACATGTTTTGTCATCAGCATTTGAAGAGGCATTAGAGTGACCTTCCACGCCTTTACTAACCACAAACAAGAACATGCATACGCAACTGGAAAAAGGAAAGAAAGAGAAGCAAACCAATAAATTAATGTTAATCATACTGCATGTTAGCGATCATCTTCCATAATCAGGGTTAGTAATTCATTCAGGGAGATCCCTTCTCAAACCAGCTAAGACACATGCATGTCATTTTCCCACAGCCTCAAACAGTAGGGATTATGCATGTTAAGATTTTGAGGATTTACTTTGCTTTTGGAAAGGAGAGGAGAAGGGAATTTCTTAAAGTAATGTAATACACACAGAAAAGGATTTGTAAGTCATTAGGTTACAACTCATTGAGTTTTTACAAAGTGATCCAGGTGTGTAACCCCCTCCTGGATCTAGGTATAGTTTATTACCAGGAGCCTGGAAGCCTGTCTCTTCATGCTTCCTAGAATTACCTTCCAAGTAGCATGAGTTTTATGTCTGTGGACGCATGTATACCTGTGGCCAATTCAGGTTGATGTATGACAAAAACCGTCACAATACTGTAAAGTAATTATTCTCCAATTAAATTAATTTAAAACAACAACAAAAAAATGTGAACAGGGCTTCCCAAATAGCACTAGTGGTAAAGAACCTGCTTGCCAATGCAGGAGATGCAGGTTTGATCCCTGGGTGGGGAAGATCCCCAGGAGGAGGGCATGGCAACCCACTTGAATATTCTTGCCTGGAGAATCCCATGGACAAAGGAGCCTGGCGGGCTACAGTCCATAGTGCTGCAAAGAGCTGGACACAACTGAAGTGACTTAACATGCACATTAACATAACAAATAGAATCCTCCTGATTTTAGGCTCTTTTTGCATCTGCCCTCTTTCAGCTGACAATATTTCTGTGAGAGTCATCCATACTGAAATATGTACTGTAATTTATTTTTTTAATGTAGATAGTATTCTATTGTTTGACTATACCACAATTTATTTATCTATTTGACTCTACGTAAACATATGAGTTATTTCTATCATGAATAATGATGCCATGAATATTGTGCATTTGTTTTGATGCACATATCAAACTTATGTCTGTTGGATCTGTATCTAAAAGTAGTATAAAATGATCATGGTGGCTCCATAGTTCTGGTTTGGTGGATAGTGTCAAATAGTTTCCAAGAGAGTTGCATCAGTTTACACTTCCACAGGCAGTATATGAGAGGTCTAGCTGCTCTATATCTCCTCTATTTTATGTTCTCTTGAATAATTCTGTGAGATTAGTTTTATTTCTTCTTTAAAAGTTCTGAAAAATCCACCAGTGAAGTTATCTGGGCTTAGAGGATTTTTTTTGTTTGTTTAAGGAAGATTTTTAGTTACAGATTCAATTTATTGAACAGATGTGGGAATGTTACGATTTTCTTCTTCTGTCCGTTTTGGCACATTATGTTTTCAAGAGATTTTTCCATTAACTCTAACATTTCAAACTACTGTCAGAAATATGGGGGTCACCTTTTATGCTTTCCTTCTCTCAAGAATTAAAGCCCTGTGTTGGTTGCTATCTAGTGGCTGCAAATAGTTATTTTACGCATTTTGTCCAGCTCTGATATACATTTATAGCAATAGGGTGAGTCCAATACCAGATAAGAGACGTCTCCTCTCGGTAGGTATTAGCCTCTTTGCTGTCTCTTAGTTTCTGAGCCTCTTATCACATGCATGCATCCTATTGTAACTAATAGATGCCTCATGGGGAGACTGCATATACTTTGGGGCTCACATTTTGTGATGCCATGGTAGGCTTGCTCTCCAATTTTTGTTTTCCTGCATAAGGCTGTCACAAGTTTCAGGAGATCACTTTTTCTTAGCATCTAAAGCTCCTATTATCAATAAGTATAAGCAAATGCTCTGAGACGATAAGACCACGATAAATTTAGCGCTTGTCTGAATCATGGCCACATATTTCTGGTCATCTTAATTGATTTCCAGTACTTTCAAACATCTTCTTTTTCCTTTGTTTTGTGCTTTAACTCAACTTATGGAGTTATTCTCAGCAGAAGAGTTAGTCGGATACAGGTTACTGTCGAAGCAGAAATCCCTCGCTTGCATTTTCATTGTAACTGTCTACCAGAACCATTTTTTTAGTTCTGGCCTGGAAGTTAAACTAAAATCAAATCAAGAGAAGAAATGGCATAGCTGAGTTTTCCAAGCTTTGTCATCCTGTTATTTTTGAACCACCTCCTACATAATTTATACTGAGTTTCACCTATAATATAGTTCATTGATGCAAGCAATTTCAGTGCATTTTAGGCAAATAAATCTCCCCCGTGAAATATTCTTAGTTAATAACTAACACATAAAAAGTCAGAAGTACTTGCCAGAACCATAAATTTTGAGTTAATTTTATAGCTGTTGAAGAGCAGGATGTTATTCTAGGCTGTAGACCCTGCACTGCCAGCCTCAGGGCCACGGGACACTTACTGTGGAATTAAATGGACTTTGCTAAGCGTCATCAAATGTGGCTCATGTGTTCCACTCTTTCCATGTTAGCAGCAGACCTGCATGTAATTTCTCGGGCTGCAAAGTCAGAAGGAATATATTTTCTAGACAGGGAAAGTAATTTAAACTCCAATATTATGAATCTGTATCAACTAATGTCAGCAGGAAAGTTAAAGATAAAACAGCTGAATTTACATATCTATTGTCACACCAAATCTTTTATTTTGCTCAAAGATTAAGATTCACAACTAATGTCATGAGTGATAAAAGTGTGTCTGAGTTTTGCAAGTAAATTGAAAGAAAATAGAAACTAAAGCAGTTCAGAAAAACATATAAAGATGCAAGTGAACATCGAGAAAGGAGAAACTTTTGATAGAAGATAGCAGAGTAGTATTTGAAATTAGAGGAAATATAAGAGAAATAAGGGAAATGCTGAGTATTCTTCTAGTACTTCATTTATAAAGAGGAAAGGAGGAAGAAAAATTCTAATTATTATAAGGTAAAGGTGACTTAAAAAATTGAATGGTAAATATTGGGTAGGCCAAAAGTTAGTAACTAAATAAATTACCAAAAGCATTTCCCTGGCAAAATTCTCCCCAAATAAAACTGTATTCTGAAGCCTGAATTTCATGTATATTATTTGAATAAGGTTTTAGGACACACACACACACACACACACACACACACACACACACACACACACACACACACACGCACACCCCAAACAAGAATACATATGTCTCATTAATAAATGTTGTGTAGTGGCTGGTTAAGCGAACTTTTTATTTTAGAATAATTAGAGATTTACAAAACAATGTTGCAAAGATAATAAGGAGTTCCTATGTACCCCTCACCTAGTTCTCTTAATGTTAACATCTTCCATTATCTATGATACATTTGTCAAAACCAAAACCAACACCAGTACATTGCTATTAACTAACTTCAAATTTATTTGATTCAACAGTTTTCCACTAATCTTCTTCTGTTCCAGGATGCCACATTGCATTTAGACATCTTACCAACTTATACAACTCTTGGCTCTGACGGTTTCTTAGTCTTTCCTTATTTTTGCATGGCTTTGACAGTTTGGGGAAGTACTGGACAGATGTTTTGTACAATGCCCCTTAACTTAGGGTTGGCTGGTGCTTTCTCATGCTTAAACTTGGAATTAAAGGATTTGACCACAGAGGTGAAGTACCCTTATCACATCATAGCAGAGTACCTGATATAAATATGGCTTATCACTGGGACTGTTCACCTTGATTACTTGGTTAGGGAGTATTTGCCAGTTTACTTGCCATATGTGTACACACACACACACATTTTTTTTCCCTTTCCATACACTATCCTTTGGAAGCCAAACTCAAGGGAAATGATAGAGATTAGGGTCTACCTCCTTACAGGGGAAGCAATTGTTTCCAAAACCTAGATTTTTAGAAATAAACATAAAAGAGCCAATAAAAGGACTTCCCTGGTGATCCAGTGGTTAAGAATCAGCCTGCCAATGCAGAGGAAATGGGTTTGATCCCTGATCTGGGAAGATGCCACATGCTGTGGAGCAACCAAGTCCCTGTGCCATAGCTAATGAGCCCACGAGCCACAACTGCTGAGCCCACATAATGCAAACAGTGAAGCCCGCATGCCCTAGAGCCCATGCTCGGCAACAAGAGAAGCCACCACAATGAGAAGCCTGTAGACTGCAGCATGGAGCAGCCCCCACTCACTGCAACTAGAGAAAGCCCATGCGCAACAACAAAGATCCAGCACAACCATAAATAAATAGGCAAATTAAAACAAGTGCAAACTTTTACTCCGTGTTTTATAACACCAAAACTAATATATAGTATATCTTTTTATAGAACCCAACAGAATAAAAACTTAAATACCATGGTTTCAACCTCAGGCGCAGGAAGTTAGTTTTCAGTTCTTGCTATCCAGCTGAATGACAAGGAAGATGGCACAGTCCTGAGATGGTAACGATATGGGCATGCCCTCCTCGTTTTCATGGCAGATACCACTGATCAATCACGAAAGCTTGTCTAATTTTATCCAGTGTAGTTTTGGAGTTCTTTCATTGTCAACTCTGCTGGCAATAGATATGTAAATAGAAGCCTAATCTTATTTTGTTTCTAACACTGAAGAACACAGTCATAAAATTTATCATTACACTTCAGCAAACATTTTAACATTGGCCAGTGGTTTTTCTTGAGGAGCTGTAGTTGTGTAGCACATTCAGAGTTATCTGCATATCTCTATTTGTCCCTTCCTGCACACTTAACTCAGCAAAACTATGCTTTAATTCTCAGAAATTGACAAATGTAATCCTGCTTATTATCTATTTTTTATACATTCAAAATTATTTTTTGCATATCTACTTCATTCAGTGACTTGTATTAGATTCTGTGGGGGCCATAATTTCACTGAATAGCGTTACTGCCCTCAAGGAGTTTATATGAGGAGACTTTGCATAAATCAGGGAACACAGTGAAAAGTCTATATGAATGGGAGAACATATTACAGGCCTTAGGAAGATAGGGGTCACTTTCCCCAGAGGAAGCAGCAGAGAAGGAAAGTATAGTTCCCCAAGGCAAGCCTGAGTTAATCCAGTCATTCTACAAAAGTAGAGGCTAAGGATTATAGTACAAGAACAATAGCAACTATAACAATAGGAATAATTACTCTTAATTCAAGCTTTCTTTGTGCTAGATGAACAAACAAAGACATGGTCTTTGACAAGTGTTATGAGAGGAGCATGAGAAGGGTGCTAAGGAAATAGAGGAGTATCATCTAAAAAGGAATTCATGGAAGAAAAAGGCAAAAACTGTAACAGATTTCCCAGAGGAGTGACTCCAGCCAAGTTTTTGAAGATGAATAGGAGGTAGCCATCTGTGTGGGGCCAAATCACCACCTCCAAAGAGAGAAGAGCTTGGAGGAAGACCCTAAAGCAAGAGAATCCATGGTGCATATTGAAACAGAATGGATGAGGTGAGGGAAAGGACACAGTCCCAAAGGAAGATGGGTCTGGAGGGATTTTCCTGGTGGTCCAGTGGTTAAGAATCTGCTTTCCATTGCTGGGGATGTGGGTTCGATCTCTTATCAGGGAACTAAGATCCCATGTGGCACAAGGCAACTAAACCTTCACTCTGCAGCTACTGAGCCTGTGCACTCTGGAGCCCATGCGCCACAACTAGAGAGAAGCCTGCACACTGCAACAAAGATTCCTGCATGCCGCAAGGCCTTATGCAGCCAAATTAAAAAAAAAAAAAATGGTAGGACTGGAGGATGGGGCAGTATATGCAAGGAAAAATGAAGACTTGAGCTTCATAGCATTTAACCTTGTCAGCTGACTATGTACTGTATCGTGACAACATTTAAGTAAAGTTTACACCTGCCACATGCTCCACTGGATTACAGGATTACCTCCACATTGCCATTTAAATGAGTTGCCCATCAAGATCATCACATCTGCATGGATGAGTTTGTCAGAGGAGGAGTGAGCAGAACAGGGACCCTGATAGATAAGATGTGAGTCAGGGAAATCCCAATGGTGAGGAGTGTCATCCTATCAGATAAGTCTAAAAACATGGACCTCGACCCCAACTAGTAAGTGCCAAGTGGGGATATCTAAGTTGAATAGTGAAGAGAAAGAGATCACCTATCAACAAAAAAAAAAAAATTAAAAATAAGTAAAAGTATTAGAACACTCTTCACCTAGCTCATAGGCTATGGATATTTTCTTTTTGGCCTATGGTGGTAAGATGCCTGGGTCAGATGATAATTGAACAGTGATGAAGTCAAGACTTGAAAGAGGAGTACAGAGACTTCAAGAGAGAGGAATTTAACTTCCCTAAGTCCAGTCTTTTTTTTATTGGGATGGTCTTGATCACTGCCTCCTGTACAACGTTATGAACCTCCATCCATAGTTCTTCAGGCACTCTATCAGATCTAATCCCTTAAATCTATTTGTCACTTCTACTGTATAGTCATAAGGGATTTGATTTAGGTCATACCTGAATGATCTAGGGGTTTTCCCTACTTTCTTCAATTTAAGTCTGAATTTTGAACTGTGGTGTTGGAGAAGACTCTTGAGAGTCCCTTGGAGGACTCTCAAGGAGATCCAGCCAGTCCATCCTAAAAGAAATCAGTCCTGAATATTCATTGGAAGGACTGATGCTGAAGCTGAAATTCCAATACTTTGGCCACCTGATGCAAAGAACTGATTTATTGGAAAAGATCCTGATGCTGGGAAAGATTGAAGGCGGGAGGAGAAGGGGACAACAGAGGATGAGATGGTTGGATGGCATCACTGATTCAATGGACATGAGTTTGAGTAAACTCCGGGAGTTGGTGATGGGCAGGGAGGCCTGGCGTGCTGCAGTCCATGGGGTTGCAAAGAGTCGGACATGACTGAGCAACTGAACTGAACTGAATTGAAGTACAGTCTAGAAGATATTTATTTTAATCTTCTGTTTTTAACAGAGCTATCCTCTTATTATAAAGAGACTTTCAGAAAAATTACCCTGTAGAAGAAGTTCTATTCCATGACATGAATAGAAACTGGGTTCTCAGACTTAAGCAATACTTACCCTGTTTCTCACTCTAAAAATGAGTTTTTCTCCTATGTCGATACGCTATTGTCAGTGGAGTTTCATACTATGTAATTTACTTAGAAATGTGTTTTAATATATAAAGACTAACAGTGATAATACAGACCAGTAAAAAACTGTGTGACGTATCACTTTATTTATGTTCTCTCTATAGAAAATGAAAAGGATAAGAGGAATATCAAGTAATAACTGATTTTTCTCAGGTCTAAATTTTTTCTTTATCATAACCAGTTTTTCAAAAAATAGAAAATATTCATTTTCAAAGACCATCCTTGTAAGTTGCAGTAAAAATCCACTTTACACCCCGTGCTTGTAAAACCCCCCATGTGCCTGCCCTGCCTGTCCCCCAGGCTTACACTTGTTTGCCGATAGCTGAGAAGGTGATCATTCTTTATCATGCAGATTTCTTGGCTGGGGAATGACAGATGAGCTGCTAATTTGCTTGTTTTTAGGTCTATCTTCTGACTTGGTGATTGATTCCTACCGCAGATCACCAGTGGAAATAAAGTGTTCTGATCCAGCTCTTAATTTGTATTTTAATTAAGTTTTCGATCCAGCAACAAAAATCTCCAATAGGTAGAATTGCCCTTTCTCTCTACTTGTCTGCTCATCATTATGGGATTTAAGTTTACCCTGTTCTGTCCTTGCCTGACTCCCTGTCCAGGATTCTTTGAGGGATCTTAGCAGACATCTGTGCAGACCCATTCACTCTGTTTTGTCTTCATCCCCACATCGGACTGTGGGTCTGTAGACACAATCCTTATGTCTCCAGTGCCCTAGGCCAATGCCAGTTAGGTGGTAAATAAATATGGCACAGTGGTAAAGAAAATGCCTGCCAGTGCAGGAGACCCAAGAGATGTGTGTTGGAGCCCTGGGTCAGAAAGATCCCCCGGAAAACAAAATGCAACCCACTCTTGTATCCTTGCCTGAAAAATTCCATAGACACAGGAGCCTGGCGGGCTACAGTCCAGGAGGTCGTAAAAGAGTTGGACACAACTGAGCACGACAGCAAATAGTTAAATAAATGAGCAGAAAGATAAATGGATGACTAAACAATAAAGAAAACTAAAATGATACTATTTATTAGGTATTTCTCTGTTTACAGACAAATCTTCCCTCACTTGAAAACCTGTGGGGGATCGTTGCTGCTGCTAAGTCGCTTCAGTCGTGTCCGACTCTGTGCGACCCCACAGACAGCAGCCCACCAGTCTCCGCCGTCCCTAGGATTCTCCAGGCAAGAACACTGGAGTGGGTTGCCGTTTCCTTCTCCAGTGCATGAAAGGGAAAAGTGAAAGTGAAGTTGCTCAGTCGTATCCGACTCTTAGCGACCCCATGGACTGTAGCCTACCAGGCTCCTCGGTCCATGGGATTTCCCAGGCAAGAGTACTGGAGTGGGGTGCCATTGCCTTCTCCAGTGGGTGGTCGTTAGACTTCTGGAATTGCGTGGTGGGTGGGACATTTCCTACTAATGACACCAATGATGAATCCCATCTTCTCTGTTACCACAGCGAGGTAGAAAGTTGCTGACTCTCCAGAAAGTAAAATTCACCTCTGTTGGCTTTAGAAGCGTATCCTTTCTTTTACTGTAAAAAACCTTAGTCAGCACATATTCCAAAGAATTTGAATTTTATAGGGTGAAACGTAAAATTGTGTTTCTTGACAACCTTATACTGATACAAACACATACATGCACACAAACTCACCATCTCTTACGTTTATTTAGAAATCAGAAAAACAAGAGAACAGTTTCTTACTTCTCAGATAGGCAAAGAATAAAAGCTTAGGTAGTTCCAGAATAGGTGTGAGGATATTGGAAAACTGGCACTTCCATACATTGTTAGCAAGAGCGTATTCTGATGTTTCACTTTTAAAGGACAACTTGCCAATAATATCAAAATTGTAAAAGCACATACCCTGCAAATTAAGAAACTTACATCCAGGAATGTAGTCTTCATAAACACTTGTATAATATGTACAGGAAATTTTATTGAAACTTTATTTCGCTTGGGAAATAAAACTTCTGTAAGTAAACTAATTGTTTATTATTGGTAGAAAAGTTCTATAAATTATGGTTTGTCCCTGCAGCTGTTAAAAATAATGAGAATGATCTTTACTGATGTATCTCTTTACTGTAGAAATATATCAAGTGGGAAACAGTGTTACAAAATAATACATACATTAGGATCCCGTTTGAGTTTAAAAAAAAGATAGTTTGTGAGTTTGTGTGTGCAGGGTTGTGTGTGTATGTGTCTGTGATTGTGTGTGCTTAGAGCAATTCTACAAAGATATACAAGAAATAATTGACAATGTCTACTTCAAGAAATAAAGCAGGCAGAAGTGAAGGCAACTTTTTCTTCAAATTTTACTTTTTGAAATTTTACATTTTGAAATTTCTAATGGATATGTTTACTTTTATGGGCTTCCCTGGTTTAGCAATAAAGAATCTGCCTGCCAAGGTGGGAGACCTGGGTTTGATGCCTGCATTTGGAAGATCCCCTGGAGGAGGAAATGGCAACCCACTCCAGTATTCTTGCCTGGGAAATCACATGGACAGAGGAGCCTAGTGGAGTACAGTCCATGGGGTTGCAAAGAAACATGACTTAACGACTAAACAACAGTTACTTTTATATTTTTAAAAATAAGTTAATAAAAAAGACTTGTGTCCAAAATAATACATGCAAAATAATGTTTATATCTGGGGGTAGACAGGGTCTTCCTGTGAAACACACAAACCAAGAAACCATAAATCAAAAGATCAACAGATTTGACTACATTTATTTTTAAATTTTAACACCAAAGGGAAAAAATTAAAAGGCATTGTCCAAGGCTGGGTCAGCAGTTTTTAGAGACAACACCAAGAGTAAGATTCATAAAAGGAAAAAAAAAATGATAAGGCAATAAAACAAAGGCAATAAGCACTTACTGGAAATTTCAGTGGTCAACCCGTAAAGTCTAACTAAGTTTATGTGAGGTAAGAATACTGGAGTGGTTTGCCATTCCCTTCTGCAGTGGACCACATTTTTGTCGGGCCCCCAAATCACTGCAGACTGTGACTGCAGCCAGGAAATTAAAAGACGCTTGCTTCTTGGAAGAAAAGGAGCAACCCTAGACAGCATATTCAAAAGCAGAGACATCACTTTGCCAACAAAGGTCTGTATAGTCAAAGCTATGGTATTTTCCAGTAGTCATGTACGGATGTGAGAGTTGGACCATAAAGAAAGCTGAGCACCGAAGAACTGATGCTTTCAAATTGTGGTGGTGGAGAAGACTGAGAGCTCCTTGGACAGCAAGGAGATCAAAACAGTCAATCCTAAAGGAAATCAACCCTGAACATTCATTGGAAGGACTGATGCTGAAGCTCCAATACTTTGGCCACCTAATGCCAAAGAGCTGACTCGTTGGAAAAGACCCTGATGCTGGAAAAGATTGAGGGCAGAAGGAGAAGGGTACGACACAGGATGAGATGGTTGAATGGCATCACTGACTCAATGGACATGAGTTCGAGCAAACTCCAGGAGATAGTGAAGGACAGGCAAGCCTGACATGCTGCAGTCCATGAGATCACGAAGAGTCGAACACGACTTAGCAACTCAACTCAACAACAACATTTATGTGCAGTTTCCCATGCCTCAGAAAGAGCGGTGATCAGGAAACCATGCCCACCATAGTTTTCCTTGTTTTCATAATGCAATTTTAAGTACTGGTGTTCAGATTTCTATACAAATTCAGCCTCATGTTAGGCCTTCTTCTTTTACTTCCTCTAAGTGTTCTGTCCCTTTAGAAATGATTCTACCTTCACCTTATGAAATTTTTTAATTTTATTTCTCATCTACCTCTGCTACCATGGAACTGATTTTTGTTGGCATAGTTCAAGCAACCAAACTCCTGGGGAGTCGTGTCCAGGGTGTGTGATAACAGCCTGCTTTCACAGGTAGAAGCATCTTGAAAAGGTGATGTCTGCAGTGGTCCTGGAGGGAGGCACTCACTCCTCCTGGGGCAAGTGAGTACGTGAAGAACTCACTCGGGCTGCCCTGTGCTTCTGTTGTGTGTTTCGGTAGTCCCCTTCATCGTTTGCTGTTTTTTCTCAGCTAGCTGCTTGCATACAACATAAGGAAATTCAATCGTAAGGCTTTCAAGATTTTGGTAAATATCTCCCAGGAATGGACCTCAAACCACTTGTTCCCAAAGATGCATTAAAAAGTCATCCTAGGTCAATTAATCTCCTGTCTTGGCTGACCTCGGCAGAATGGAAACCAATGACAAGGGATGGGAAAGGCATCCCACTCCATTTCCCAATTCCCTGAGACATTCAGTCTCTCTCCCTTCTCTCTTACACAACTTTATGGGTTCTTTGGGGATGTGTGATGTTAGAATGAATTGTACCTGAGTCACCCTAGGACTGGGCTTCCCTGGTGGCTCAGTGGAAAGAATCTGCCTGCATTTCAGGAGACAAAGGTTCAATCCCTGGGTTGGGAAGATCTCCTAGAGAAGAAAATGGCAACCCACTCCAGGATTCTTGCCTGGGAAATCCCATGGACAGAGAAGCCTGGCAGGCTACAGTTCATGGGATGGCAAAGAGTTGGACATGACTTACCAATTAAACAGCATCAACAATCCATAAGGCCACTGGATAGGTCTCAAATTTTTCAAGAAAAATTTAAAATCTCTCCAAGGGGAAGTACAATTGTGTCTGAGCATTTGGACATATTTCTCCCAAATAAATAGCATGTGGCTTTCTTTCGTAACATTTTTTGCATGATATTTTATTTAAACTTGTGTACATTTACTAAGAGAAAGG